>OZ010788.1:184513346-185873772 GCA_963932465.1 Maratus speciosus
GAGCTTGTTTAGTCTGGCCAATATAAGAAAGGCCAGAATGGCAAGAGATTTGGTAAATACCCCAGTTATCTAGGCGATTAATGGGGTGTTTGAGATTTGAAAAAGTGATTTTATTAACAGGAGAAAAAATAACATTAAAATCAAACCTTCTTAAGATTTTAGCAGCTTGCTGACTGATTTTATGGAAAAATGGTAACACAACTGAAGTATTAGAGTTGGAATTAGAATGCTTTTCAGAATGGACGGATTTCGTCAATTTCTTATAAATGGAATCAATAATATTAGAGGAATAACCACGATCAACAGCAATAGCTTTGATGTAATTAAGTTCAGCACTAAGTAACTGAGGAGTGGAACAAATATTGGTAGACCGAAAAACAAAAGTATTGAAAGCAGCGAATTTCTGGTTAGGGGGATGAGAAGAATGCCTGTGAGGTGGGAGGCTGACAGCAAAAGGTTTACGAAAGACGGTAGTCTGAAAGCCATTTTCACAACGAATAACAAGGACATCCAGGAAAGGAATACAGTTATTGGTCTCAATTTCAGAGGTAAATTGAATGCAGGGATCAATGGAATTCATAATAGAAAGAATATGATTAATATCCGAATTCATTTCAACTAGGACATAAACATCATCAACATAACGAACATAGAACGGAAATTTTAAAATTTCAAAAAGTTTGACCTCAAAATAGTGATTATAAATATCGCATAAAATTGGATTAAGAGGATTACCCATAGCCAAACCATCAATCATACGGAAGAAATTACCATTGAAAACAAAAGTATTTTGCGACAAGCAAGCACGAGTGAGAAATATAAGCTCCTCGATTTCAAAATAAGAAAAATGGAATTCACAAAGCCTTTTCTTGAGGCAATCTAAAGCCCCCTCAACCTGAACGTTTGTAAATGATGATTTAACATCAAAAGAAACCATAAAAACAACTGTTTGCTGCTTTTCACGCATTATTTGTGCATTTTAAACGTTGGTTTACTGCTTTTTATTATTCCTGCACAAAGGCTTTAATTGCTATTTTTAGGTGATTCAATATCAAATTTGATGTGCCCTGTATCAAAACGTACAGTAATTCTGCGTACCTTAGCAACAAATTCGAATTTCGTGGTGACTGGTCAATTTTGCATTAATAATTACTTATGTGGATAGAGCAGCTAATGTAATTTTTCATTAATTTGTTATTTTAGTATGCGATGAATTAAAAATACAAGCCCTATATATGATTGGCATTTATTTGTACAATATTAGTTTTCTTTTTTTTTATCTAAATTCCTCGAAACATCTGTTGACCTCGTGCCTTTCGTACTGTTACTTGTGGTCACAATTGTTATATTGTTAGGACTGATATGATTTTGCATAAATTATTACAAGATTATTTTACAGAAATAATGTAAAATTCATTTAATATCAATAATAGCAATGACATTCTAAACGTAAACACCACAAAATTTTACTCTGTCTATACTTATCTTAAATATTTTTCTAATTCCATTGATATTTGTGATTTTGATAGATTGCTGCTAAAATTTTATATGCTAAAATTTCATAATGACTTTAGAAGAGATAATTTTATCCTCTAAAAAGGATTATTCAAGAAATTTATATTCTCTTTGGAACTCAGTTATATCGTCATATTCAAGGTCTCCCTCAAGGAGATGTCTGTCAGTAATACACTGTTATTTATTTGCATTTATATGAAGTAAATTTTACCAGGGAAAAGATTTTCTATTTTAGATCAACTTATGATCTGACTATTTTTGGTATTAATTCCAACTATTAAAAATTACTGTATTTTTTTCAGTGTATCTTGAAGTTAATCTTACTAATTATTCTAATGTTAAGGTTTATTTTACTGACAGAGAAATCAGTATTGTTGGTAATAAATTAAAACCAAATATATATGATAAAAGAAAATATTTTAAATTTTCTATTGTAAAAATTGCTAATTTACTCAAATTTACACAAATCTGTTTCTAAAAATGTCATTTTCAATTTTATTTATAGAAACCATACACTTTGCAGTGATCATAATGATAAACTAATAAAAATTAAACAGATTTTAATGAAGCATTCTTTTCTACATATTCTAAAAATTGTTTGGTTACTTATTTCAAATATTAATTAATAACGCTTGATTGTTTGTTATCTTTCTCCGTGTAATTTTCCCGTACATTTATGTTAATGCCCCTTTTTATTTATGCACTGGCCTCCAAAAGTTAAGGAACTGTGACCGGATGCTTTCGCTCTAATACGTTAGCTAAAGCGGTATTGCATATTAACCCCTTCGCGACGGGAGCCTTTTACGAAATGTTTATTACTTTGCTACAGGTTTTAAAAAACAGAAGTTTGTGCCTATTCAAATCGGGAAAATGCTCGGATTAAATAAGGCAAATGTTACAGGTGAGGATAAACGAGGATCCTTAGCCCTATTTCCGGCACGTATACGTGTCGCTCGTCCCCAAGGGGTTAAGTGCACCTGTTACAAAAATTTCAAGAAAATTATCTTTTTAGTAAAATTCTTCTGAATAAATACATTATTTTTTTACAATTTTCATTATAATAATAGAAGACATTTAAATTCAATATTTAAATGTTGAGTTTCAGTAAAATTTAAGAGTTGTAAGAAGTCTAAAAATCTAAATGTATCATTCTTTTTAGTATTACAAGTTTTTTCACAGCTATACTTAATTGATAAATAAATACCCAGGTAAATAGACAAAATGGGTATTTACCCGGATATATATCCTGGGCATTTGCCCTTAAAAATACCTGGATATTTTACATCGTTGGTTAGGCTTACACAAATGCACGCGACCGTTAAATAGGACCCATATAGTCATTTGCTACAGTGACAGACCATTTTGAACATTTCCTGTCACATGAGTGATCACAAACGTCATTTTGAATATGGCGTCATAGTGGAAATAAAAATGACAACAGCTTTCAAACAGCTTTTAAAGTTCAGATTGGAATTCTTTGTCCAAACTACAGCAATCTGCCTTACTGCACTGGTGAAACATTTTGAATTATACATAGGTAAATTGGATCACAAATTGTGATGCGATATAGCATAAATCAAAGCCTGATGATGATACCCTCCATTAATTTTGAAATGTGTTCGCCTGAATCCAGTAGTTATTCAAAAACTTGACATATTAAACACAAACCTAATTTGCAGAACAAATTAAAAAAAACAAAATTTATTTCCTAAATTGTTTTTGCCCGAGAAGGAACAGATATTAAGATATTTCATTCAATTTGTTCTACATTTAATGTTAAATTTTTTTAACAAATAAGTTAAACCAATTGAGCATTAAAAAGGAAAAATGAAATTCATACAATATGATACTTCAAATACCATAAAAACTTAGATTCCATTCAAATGAAATCGAAATAAATCTTAGACTTTTTTAAAGTTTTGTATTTTGCATGTATATTATCATTTTATGTACAATCGTCAAAAACATAATATAAAATCTGCAATACAAATATTTACACTTAAAAATGGAAAAAAGTCTAAGATTTATTCCGACTGCAAATTAGGTTTGTGTTTAACTTTATTCTTAAATTTATTGTTGCCTCCTAATTGTCCCAGCTACTAAGTCTTCACTGAAAAATATTGAATCAAACATGTTTATTACATCCTCGTACATTTCGTCAAGTATTTTGGTAGATATTTGACAAACCTCATATAATCAAAAGCATCCGGTCACAGTTCTTTAAATTTTGGAAGTCAGTGTATATATTTTTCTACTTTAAATTCTATTTAAATTCCTTTTATTTGTAATCTGTTTCCCATCTATGTTTTTGTTTCTATTAATACACACCAGATGATACTGTCTGTTTTTCTGGTTTTATTATTTATGGTAGTTTTCAGTTTAGGTAGGTTTCGCAGTTTTTGGGTTCGTATAATACATTTTTTAAATATCGCCTACTCTATTTTTGTTATATTATGTGTTTTATTTCGAATAAGTATTTTATATTTAGTTTTATGCTTCATTTTCTCCATTTATGATTGTGGAAGAAGACCGCACATTAACTCAGCTGTGGTGTTCTAAACAATCAGCAGCCTATTCGAAACATACAATTCTACTTTTGATTTTGCGAACACTTTAAAACTTTTAATCGATGCCATACGTATGTATGGCAATGTTTACAAATGTATGAAAATCAATCTCTCAATGGGCTTTAAATATATATTTATATATCTTTAGTTAAGCGTTTTAAAAATTAACAATTATTATAAAAATGATAAAAGTTCAAAAAAATATTACATTCTCCTTTGACAAAAATCGATATGAAGCTCAACTAAGAGAACTACATTAAAATTAAGACATTTGAATTGGAATTCGATTCCATTTAAATTGGCACAGAAATCCTGACAGCAAGCTACAAAAGCTTGTTTCGCGCAAAAAGCCATTAAATTTTCTTAGGCTCGTACGCGTCAAAGCAAAATGCGCTGCATTTATGTCATTTGTACGAATTTTAGTATATTGTTTTATTAAAACTCGAATGTACATACTGTCAAATTATGTGAAGGAAAAATATCGAACTTTTAGCCTGTCGCCGTGTTATTCCCCCATAAAGCAACTAAGTAAGTGTGGAATATGTAAATATATTGAAAATTGTTTGCATACACTGTTAAAACTGAAGGTGACTTATGTGTGCCATTTGGAAGATTGGGATGAAAAAACGGTATCATTTAGAACCAAGAGGCTTTGAAATGTGGTTGCGCTGCCCAATGGTTTCTCAATGGGTGATTCGAGTAATTAAGGTGTTGTGTGGTAGAAATATGGCACTTCACTGGGGGATTGGCACTTAGTGCATGCGCTATGACGCGTGTTCCTCTCTTCGTATGCAAGTGAAATCTACGGCTGTGAGACATGGAGCTATGAAGAATCTTCATAGCTCCATGCTGTGAGACCCAGGTAGCACACAGATATCGGCCATTGTCCCGATGAATATTGACCAATATCTCGAAAGTCACTGAATGTCAGCCGTCAAATTTACAATATCTGCCGATATTCACAGCTGAAATTTAAAATTGGGTTTTAAAAGAAAGCATCCAAACGAATTTTTTGCATTATTTATAACATTATATTACGTAAATAGTATTCCAAGCAATAAAATTTAACAATTTTGTCATTTTTAGAACACTTGATTTTTTAATGCCTTATTTTTAATATGTTATTTGCATTGACCAAAGTTGTAAAAGTGATATTAGTATTCCAACATTCAAAGATATTTATCGACATTCGTAAAAACTATATCATTTTTCAGACATTTAAAGATATCTGTCGACATTTAGCATATCTGACGAAGTTTGTAATTTTGACTAAAGTGAACGAAAAATTCTGAAAGACCGCCCATTTCTATCGTTTTTATCGAAGAGTATTTGATGGAGACGCCTGCCATGGATTTTGCATTATAAAAAAAAATTTCTTCGGGAATCTACCGTTATTTTTATATATGTATATATATTTGAAAAAAATTACATAGAGACTATTGAGATTGGTATGGAAAATTTTCTGTAGTACAATTTAAATAGAAATTCATAGAGATTGAAATATAAAAAATTCTCAAGAAAAACATTTCATATAAAATCTATTGATAGTGCTATATGAAAACTTAATAAGAAAATCAGCAATTATTTCTCTAGAATTATTTGTATTTAAAAAAATAATGTAGTGCCTATAAAAATGCTAAAATATAACAATTTTAAGTTTTATAAAAAAACGACATATGCATCTTTTTATTACATAATATTTTTACATACAAAAGAGATCAATTTATGTGTTTTTTAATGGAAAATATTTTTAACTTTTTAAAATGGTAAAAAAATATCATCGATGCTTATTTTATTACATAATGTTTTTACATAAAAAAATGATCAAATTTATGTATTTTTTAATGGATACTATGTTTATCTTTTTAAAATGTTCTCGAATATCAGACTTTAAAATGATTTTATTTTTTATTATTGAAAGAATGCAAGTTTAGTTTTAAAAGTAGGTCATTAGTTTTAAACATAATTTCTTTTTAAATTTCTAACAAAGTTAATAATAAAAAGTTATATTTAAATAAATCTTTGTTAAAAGAATGTAAAAAATAAGTCGACTGTTATTGAAAGAGTATGAGATAATTAAATTACAATTTTGTCAGGCATTTTTTTCGTCACTAACAGAAAAGTCTGCTTCCATCACTTTCTATTGAAAGTTTCTTATTGCTACATTTTCCCTGGGTAACTTTCATTGTTCTTTAATAGAGCCAGGTTTATCTGACTTATATTGAATAAGACTAGAAATCTCTTGAGCATAAACTTTTCCTATCTCGGTGACAATTTTACGTGCACCACATTTGCAAATCGCAGTTGTTGGGGTTCAAACAAGAAATTAATATCTAAAAAATTTAATATTTAAAAATGTTATTCTGGAATATTAGAAAATGGGAAATATTGGCCAACACTGTAGGGATGCCATTATTCTCCCTTGGGGTACCATCCTTTGTCAAAAATACCTGTTTTGAGAAAAATGAGTTTAAAATTCAAGTTTTCCTCAATTTGGATAGATATCGCTCCATATTTTTTATCCTAAAACCGGTTCTAAATGGCGTATCGTCATAATTTCCCTTTGTTAAATTTTAGAACGTGTCTTTCTTTAATAGTAGACAAAAAAAATTGACTTTTTTTAAAAGTTTTAATGTGATCTTCCCCCTTAATGTGAATATGTAGTGATATGTTTAAAACAATCTTTAGTTGCATACGTCAAATTCTATTTTTCGTCAAAAAACAATTAATCTCTCTCTAAAAAATTAAAAAATAAATAAAACGGGGTATTTTTATTCAGTTTTATTTTTCTCACCGACGATGTGGAATTTTTTTTTTTTTAATGTCTTTAAATGATTGTTTCTTTGCTCAAAACTTGCTTTCAGGCACAAAACATTCAGTAAAAACGACTTTATTTTTTTATTTATAGCAAACCCGTTAGCGTATTTAGTGAGAATAGTTTTGTTCCAATTAAAAAAAAAAAAAAAAATCATCCCCCAGAAGCCAACTTTCTCCCTAAATCTAGGGGGAAATCTCTCCAGTTGGCAACACTAATTTTCATATAATTTATTTTATTTAAATACAGTTTTTTTACATGAAGAATTTTCGAAAGCAGTATTTATCAGTCTTTTATGCCAGCTAAAATGTATTGTCTCTATTATGGAAAATACTTTTTTTCCCTACAAGAAAGAAAGAGCGTTATTGAACAATGTTTGAAATATGCTTCTACACGATCATATTTTATTAAAGATTTCTCGAGGGTGTTTATGGCATGAATAAAATAGGAAACTGGAAATTCTCATCTAAATGAATAGAGGCATAAAAAGTTTGTTTACAAGAGATGTTATTTCAAAGAACTCTCGAATAAAATTTTTGTTTATTTGTAAAATCGGATAAAATCGCTGTGTGAGAAATATAACAAAGCAATATTTTTAAATTGGATAAAATCCTTCTGTACGAAATTTAATAAGGGAATAGTTATAAACATACTCTAATAAATCGAATATTTCTATAAATATGTATATAATTACCTACCCTATACATACTTGCGAACCTCCCGCTTTTTTTTTTTTTAATGGAAAAGCAGACTTTCAACCAGAAAATTTATTAAATTGATATTACTTGCTTCTATGTGGAAGTCATTTGAAACATAAATGATTGAAATTTTTAAATAAAATTTCTGGTTCAAAGTATCTTTTATTGATTTTCAAAAAGCGGGAGCTTGGCAAGTATGCCTATATATATATCAAATTCTAATGAAAGAAATTTATGAAACGGATATTATGAAACGAATGAATTGAAACGAATTTATGAAACGATTCTATGAAACGATTCTATGAAACGACTGATTAAACAACTGATTGTGTTTCACGGCGATTTCTCCAAAAATATGGAATGCTTTGCGATGAAATTAACACCAAAATTTTGTGTTGATCCACAGATCTCAAAACGGGTATTAGAATTTTTCAGTTCGAATTAGTTTTCGAAATATTAATTTTTTTCTAATTTTAAATACTTTTCTCTAATGATGGCAACTCAAATTTTAATCATAACAGATATTTTTTTTTCATATTTTAGAAAAGGTTAATATTTTAAACTAATTTGGCGACTAGTTTGACCTCCCTTAAATGTATGCTAAGAACAATGTTTTTTCTTTTATTATTTCATTGTCATTTTATTTAATACAAAACATTCATTTAAAACTGAAACATTTAAAATTAATGACTTTCACTTCTTTCTTTTTTTAAACGAAACGAAAAATATTAGGCTCAGATGTCATATACGCCCCGGGGTACCTAATTGGCGCCAAAATGGCGTTATTTTGACTGACATGGTAACCCGGTTATTGTTGCATATTCATTAATAAATGTTTATTTACATTTATTTTCTTTTTATTTAAAAAAAAATATTATAAATTATTTTGTTCTATAGTTATTAATTATTTTTTTTATTTATGGTTATTTCATTTTAAAATAATAGAAAATAATTTAAAAATACATATGTAACTGGTATTTGAAAACGAGGTTTTTCGCAAATTGTCGTAAAAAAAATCACGCCAAATCCGGTGCTTATATGACATCTGTGTTAAATATTAAATAATGCAACAAATCGTGACATTTAATTTCAAATTCAAAGCAAATGTACAATATCGCCAAATTATACAAATTACCAAACCACTCGCCAAATTATACAAGTTGACGTAATTTTTATTTTAAATAACGACAGAACAAATAAAATAGTATAAAAATACAAATACAAATACAAATAAAGCGTCGAAATAAAAATCACTTGATGGCGTAAACACGTGTAACTTCCTTACAGTCAAGTGAATGTGACATTTACGATCAACCATTATTGGCATTTAATCTTATAGTCTGGCGATAGATTTTTGGTCGTTGGGATAACCAAGTAGTACCATTTTAATTTATCACTCGAAAAAAAAAAATGCTAACTGGCGAGTTAAAAGAAAGCTATTGGCGAGATTTGAACCCGGCTAACATAAAAGTACCAAGACTTCTTTGCGATCATGTCAACGTCAACTTTTATGTAGTTTTATTCGAAAAAAGAAATTTGATTCTTTAATCAAAATGGAAACCTTTCTTATGAAAAAAGAAGGAACTGTTGATGATACTCACATGACTTAGGCTATTATTATAGAGATTGTTTTCAATTCTAAAAACAACGCAAAGAATAATATTTCCTAACAATTGCAAATTTATTTACACATGGCTATTAAAAACAGAAAAAAAAAACTTTAAAATTACTATTAAATGAGTATGTGTTAAAAGCAGGAAAATATTGAAAATTATGTCTTGAAAATTGTATTTACACGTGAATGTTAAAAGAGAAAGGAAACTTAAAAATAATAAATACATTAATATTCGTTTAGCCCTTTCAGGGGCAAGGTACTTCTATTCGTAAAATATTGAAATCAGTGAATGGCACCAGAATTTACAAACAAATTTCGAAATACGAAAATACTTTTGTTCACTTACTTGATCACCTGACCGGAGCACCAACCAAAGAATGGCATAGGATGTAACGCTCCGGTGGAAAATCCCCACAACAATTGCCGATGCCGGACATCGGAACGCACCCAAAATAACAAGGAAAATGGCACATATTCTGACGTAGTTACATCAGTAAATCATAAATTTACAAAACAATTGATGTTGCTTTCATCATAATAATAAAAATAAAAAACGATAGTGAGGTGACTTAAATGTATAACAAAAGTTAAGATGTTAAGATCCTTGTTCAAGATTATGAAGTGTAAATGTTCATTAAAGTTCACTGATCACTAATGTTCATATGGGTTCAGTGTTCGAAAAAAAAATGTTCATAAATGTTTTGTATAAGAAAAACTAACTTGAAAAAGATCACCATAATGTTCAGACCTCAAGAGATAATCACCGTTAAAAGAAATGTCAGACAAAGGACAGTTACTATAAAAGGCACAAAGTTGAGCTCGATTTTGATGTAGTATCAGAAAACCAAGTAATGTCCGTAGCGAACCACTGTTGAGTATTAACAGTATGATAGAAGCAAATAGTTACAAGTGTAAAAATTCTCAAAATTTATACAAATATACATTATAAATCTTCTCTAATCATTTAAAAACCTATCAAATTAGCGTGATTTTAGATTTTTCGGTGTCTGGACGGGGGTTGGCGAACGTAGCTTGCAGGGGGCAGAGCCCCCCAGTATATATATATATATATATAAAATCTTAATGAAACGACTTTATGAAACGGAAGTATGAATCGACTGATTAAACAACTGATTATGTTTCACGGCATTTTCTCCTAAAATATGGAATACTTTGAGATAAAATTAACACCAAAAATCAATATTGATCCGCAGATTTCAAAACTGGTATCAGAATTTTTAAATTCGAATTGGTTTTCGAAATATTAATTTTTTTCTAATTTTATATACATTTTTCTAATGATGGCAACTCAAATTTTAATCAAACAGATATTTTTTTTTTTAATTTCAGAAAAGGTTGACATGGTAACCCGGCTATTGTTGTTTATTTGATAATAAAGGTTTTACTTTTATTTCTTTTTGCAAATTATAGAAATTATTTTGTTCTATGATTATTAATTATTTTTTTTTATATTTCCTTTTGAAAATAATAGAAAATAATTAAGAAATACATTACTACTTAGTTATTCCGTCGACCAATTTCGTCAAATTATATAAATTGCCAAATTATACAAATTGACATAATTTTTATTTTAAATAACGAAAGAATAAATAAATTAGTATAACATTAATATATATACGAATAAAACGTCGAAATAAAAATCACTTGATGACGTAAACACGTGTAACTTGCTTAACCACTTCAACGTTTGCCCCGAGATAACTCGGGGGTAAAAGCACTGTTTCCCTATTCCTGTTGCCGGTGAAGTGGTTAAAGTCAAGTGAATGTGACATTTACAATCAACCATTATTGGCATTTAATCTTATAGTTTGGCGATAGATTTTTGGTCGTCGGGATATCTAAGGAATACCAAAAATGCATATGTAACTGGTATTTGAAAACAAGGTTTTCGCCAAATTTTCGTAAAAAAATAAAAATCACACCAAACCTGCGGTGCGTATCTGGCCAAATATTACCACTCGAAAAAAAAAATGCTAACTGGCGAGTTGAAAAAAAAAACTATTGGCGAGATTTGCATCCTGCTAGCGTAACAGTACCTAGAATTCTTTGCGACCATGGCAACTTTTATGTAGTTTTATTCGAAAAAAAATTTTGATTTTTTAATCAAAATGGAAAACTTACGGTCCCATATTGGCCGGATTTTTTTCTGACGCCAATGTCATATACGGAACGGGCACATAACTGGCGCCAAAGTACGTTATTTTGCATGATATGGTAAGCCGGATGTTGCTGTTTATGCAATTGATGCGTTCCCCAAATTGGCGTCGTTAAAAAATCACGCCAATATGGGACGTATATGGCATCTTTGCCAAACTTTCATATGAACGGCGAAGGGATCAGACCGTATTTGTTTATGGCAGTTGACGGCTTGAACTATTATAATATAGATGAAATGATGGCGATAGAATAATATTTGACGACTTATCACCTGTACCTGGCTAACACTAAAGTACCAAAATGGCACCTAGAGTATAAAAAGCAAAGTGGTCCGCCTGGAACTGTTGATGATAGTCACATGTCTTAGGCTATTGTTATAGAGATTGTTTTAAAATACCGGGAGACAAAGACTCTTATAGTTAATTTATTTTATTTTAGCTTCTTTTCAAATGTTTAACTGATCCTCTTTAATCAAAAACGAAAACAACCATTGGATGTCTTAACAGCAACTGATTCGCCCTTAAATTTTTGCAATCAAAGGGAATTGAATGAAAACCCGTTTACAGCGAGATCTGCACAGCTGTTTTCAGTATAATTCAATCTTCTCTAATATTTTTAAAACCTATCAGATTAGCGTGTTTTTAGATTCTGCGGTGTCTGAATGGGGGTTGGCGAGCGTAGCTTGCAGGGGGCAGAGTCCCCTAGTATATATATATATATATATATATATATATATATATATATATATATGCATATATATATATATATATATATATATGAGGATGTGAGTTTCAAAACTCACCTTATCCAGGAATGAAAATTTTGTAGACCAAGTTTCGTTAATCCTTAATATAAGACAAAGTAAATCAAGATTTTAGAATGCAAGAAATGCACGCTAAAACTAGTTTTGTTACAGATTGTAGTGTTTTTTCGGTGCAGGCTTACTAACAGAATAGATGAATACAGAAAACAACGTCTTTTTTTATATTGGCTAAGACGAATTTGAAACTCACATCTTCATGTATATATATATATATATATATTGAAAAATCCAAATTCACATAATTTATTACACGAAAAAACATCTAACAAACTGTAACTAAAACAATAATTAACAAAACCAAGAGTAACTAAGAAAAAACTAAACATGAAGACAAGTGGTCAAGGCTTATGACTTGTACTGCGGGGTTAAACATGTTTTACGTGCACAACATTCCCCCTCACTTGCCGAGACCAAACAAATAGAAATTGAAAGAAATGAAAACCACAAACTAACCCGAAAGCCGTCAAATGAAGTCTGTGAATATCCTCACCGCAAAGCTATTTTCGATAGGAATCACGTATCGATAAATCGCCATCATCGAACAATTCCAATATTTTATTTCGATAGCTTTTTTTCTTGATAAAATTGAAAGTTAAATCATTCAGAAAATGTATTGGGTAATTTTGTTTACTGGCGTTTATGTAAAGGTTATAAATTTCACCAACCAATTTATCAACATTTGAACACAAATTTGCAATACGATTTAAACCATTTAAATATATATTTCTAAAAATTGAAACATGCACGTTACTATTAAAGTTTAATATTTTTATTGTATCAAAATCAAAATAATTTCTTTTATCATAAATACTATATACTAAAATTCCGTTTATAATCTCCAAATTAACATCCAAGTAGTTGACACTGCCCCGGTCATCCGAAGCACTCTTTAAATTCAAAGTGTCTGGATAACATTTAAATTGATAAATTTCTTTATTGTTATTCAGCTCAACCACCAAAACATCATCTATATATCTGTATATCTTTAAGTCTTTTTCCAACAGTAAACCGGCTTCATATGTAAACAGATAAATATCTGCAAGGATGGAGCTACAACTCCCCCCCATTGGAATACCTCTCACTTGTTTATATATTTGTTTCCCTTCATACAGATAATTTTCGTAAACAACAAATTGAAATAAATCGGTGAATATTTCAATACTGATATCTTTCTCTTTAGATTTCTTGAAAAAATCCATAACTCTGTACTTCAAATCATCTAAATTTATGCTATTATACAAATCCTCGAAATCGTATGTATATAATCCTGTAATTTTTTTCAGCTTTTTTAAACTTTTTATAAGTTCATAGCTATTTTTTATTACTATCGAAGAATATTCATTTATAACCTGATCGAAAATCTTTTGTAATATATTCAGCAATTTTTTATTAACACATTCCAGGTAAGAACCAAACCCACAAGTTACAGTTCTAAAAGTAATTGGGTTTTTATGGAATTTTGGAATCATTACAAGATAAGCAAATTCCACACTATTTTGCTTTGATTTTATTTTTTTATAAAACGCCTTCACTCTGTTTACAATAACTTGTTTAGTAGTTTTTATTAGTTGATAATTTCCCTCATTATTGTAGGTTTCCCTTAGAATATCTCCGTATAATTTTTTACATATTATAGCATAGTTGGTGTTAGCTTTATCCACATATGTAATGATAAAATCATCCTGTAGATTTTTTACTGATTTAATCAAATCTTTGTAAGATTCTCCCGAGACACCCTCAAAATCTTTTTGGTAAAAGCCTTGAAATTCTTTTAGAATATAGTGCCTCCATTCCTCAAAAACGCTTTTTGGTAAACCATATTTATATATTAATTTTTGAATGAAGATATCTATATTATTTGACAAACGTTTTATAGCTAACCCTCTACTCACAACTCTCCTCAATCTGTATTTTGTACCATACCTCATGTAATTTCTGAGATTTGTGTCTGCCACTATAGTAAGATCCCCGGTAAGAATATGTCCGTAATTTGAATTAACGTATTTATTATATTCATATATATATATATATATATATATATATATACACACATTCTGTTGCAAAAAAATATATGCACCCAGAAAAAATTGAGTTACTACCATGAAACTCGGCATGTGCATTGTGTTTGCATAGATAAACAAAGGATTATAAATTCGAAAATTATAAACATTTTATTAACTAGTAGAAGCAAAAAGAATGTCAATTTCAGTAGGTTGTAAAGCCACCCCTGTCAGCTATGCAAGCCAATACTCGATAGGGCATGTAGTCAATTAAGTTACCGATGTCCCTCTGTAATAGATTCTGCCAAAAGTGTAGCAACTGATCAACTAGTTCGGTAGTATTCCGAGAGGGCTGAAGTCGCCTTCCCAACGTGTTCCAAACATGCTTTATTGGAGCAAGATTTAATGACCTGGCAGGCCATGGAAGGACATTATATCTTTGTAGACATTGTTGCGAGAGTTGTACAATATGTGAGCGAGTGTTCTCTTACCGATAAATGGCACCTGGGCGACTTGCTAGCATAGGCAGTACTACTGGCTGCAAAATGTCATCAACGTACATACGAACCATCACAGTACCTTGCAGCACAACAAAGGGTGATCGGCGGTCGCAACATATTGCTCCCCAAACTGTCACACCAGGTGTTATGACAGTGTGCCATTTAGTAAAAAATCTAGGATTGAACTGCTGACCTCTCTGTTTCTATACACGTATGCGGTGGTCATCAGCACTGAGAGAAGAGCGGGATTAGTCACTGAAGGTCACTTTTCTTTAATCAGACAATGTCCAGCTTGTCTGAGATCGATACCAATCCAAACTACAATACTTATGTCGAAGTGTGACCTGCCTTAATGGACGTCGATAACGGAGCCAAAAGCCATCAAGTCATCTACAGATGGTATGCCTTGATACTACTAGGTCCATGCCAACTGGCAAATGGCATCGAAAAGACGATAGCGACACTGTTGTTATATGCATATATATATATGGTTCATCAGCACGAGGACCAGTGCGCCCTCATCCAAGGAATGTTCCACTCTCCTAAGCCTATACAATATTTTTTTCTCTTTGTTATGCACATACATTCTGATTCATATACTAAATTTCGAGAAGGATTGTCATCAGTTAACAGACAGGCAGCACAAGAACATTTTTCATTATCCAGGGAAATTGAAGAAAATTGCATGAATAGAATTAAAATCTCTCATTTTCAAATGCACCTACTAAACTATGCTTTTGCTATAACTATGCTTTTGCTTTTAAACTATGCTAAAACTATGCTTTTTAAATCCAGCTTGAGAAAATAAGAAAAGAAGGATGGAAGAAAAAAATATTTCTGTGTTGATTTTGTTCTCTATTGGAAAACAGGATATTTCTTTACTTTTCGAGAAAAGTAAAAATTGTCTACATTCTTGATAACCCTTCTCTTAATTATGGAAACTTAAATATTTCTCTTGCTTTTTTATTATAATTAAGAACTTTGAAAATCTATGAAGTATACTACTGAGAAGAATAAATTTACTCATTTTTGTGATTTTAGGCTACTAAAGCGACTATTTTTTTTGCATTTTTCTGTAGAAACTTTGTCTAGTCTAATATCAATTCAGCATTTTAATAATAAATAAAAACATTTTTCTTAAGGAGGTAAAACATTTCTTCTCCTTCTTACTCTCGTTTTCCCAAATGTTTAAAAGAATCCCACGTGAATTTTCAATTAACCATATAATATGTGGTAAACTTGTGAAACGTAAATCCAGCATAAACATGTATATTTAAAATTTCTATTTCCATGTGAAAAATATATTTTTGTTCTAAATTTTTCAATAAATTTTGAATAAATTTGTGTGCGCGTGGGGTGAAGGATAACTTTAGAAAGATTACATTTAAAATATAACTGCAGTAAATAAACAACATTTACTTTTGCAGATGTTAACTGAAGATGTATCTATCATAGTTATAACTAACTTGATAATTGATCCATCTTAAGTTAAAGAAACGCTTGTTTTATAAAGAGGTTGGAATACTTAGTGCTCATTTTGTTGCATCTTAATAGTCATAAAAGTATATTTAATATATGTAATAGTTTTAGAATTTTTTTAAATATAAACAAGTAATGAAGTATTTTTAATTTTGAAGAAATCAAATTAAAATCAATTTTAATCAGTAATTATAGAAGAAGCTATAATTCCAAAGATTTTCATAGCAGTCAAAAAATAAAATGAAGTTTCTAATTAATATAGAATCGATTATTAGCAGTATTAGTTGGGATAATTTTGAATAGATTTCCCAACTTTTCAGTCACGGCTTAATTTTGTTATTTCATAAGGTAATAACAAGGACTGCTGTTTTGCGCACGAAGAAACAGAACACTTGATGAAAGCAATGCTACCTAACCGTAGATTGCGGGAAAGATTGGCAGTGATGCTGTTCTCATCATTTGAATAGTTCTCAATATCCCCATTTGGCAGTTTAGAATTACTCCTATCTTCAGCTTTTGCAGTTTCCGTAGATAATACAATAGGTAAAGAGGCTATGTAGATACCTACAGTAACTGAATGGAGTAAAGTACTATATTCTTGACACTTTTCATTTAATTTTTATAAATGGGAAAATTATTTAGGAAAAATTTTCAAAAAATAAAGAATCGTAGTACCAATCGAAAATTTCTAACGCGGGTAGGAGAGACTGGGGATGAAAGGGACACTCAAAATTTGAGGACGAAAATAAAATGCAGAAATTTTCAACTTTGGCTCAATCGATGGCGATACTTATTCTGTCTTAATAATCCTTAAAACTGACGTCAGCAATTGTAGCGTTGTAGGTGGTGAAAGCAAAACTTGTTTTTGATATAAAAAAAGTAAATTTTGATCTTGCTTTTCTTTTTTTCTCTAAAAAATTAATATTGTGTTTAACATTATAGTATTTATGTTATTTAGCACTATAAAGTATGCACTTTATATGAATACCGGTATATTTTGTTAGCTAAAATACTGTCATGCATGAATACATTTTTTATTTAGCTAGGTGGATATGGGGTTGAAAGGGACAGTAACTGAGGGGTTGAAAGGGACAGGCCGTCCCTTTCAACCCCTCGTGTTTTATTATTATTTAAACAAAATATTATTTATGTTTTATAAAATTTAAGTTATGGTTTTAGTTTTTTATGTAGAAAGAATGAATGCATTACTATGTAGAACAAAAATATGCAAATATTACAATAATATATACCTACAATTTTGGTATTTTTTCCTTTTCCAAAATTCATCAAAAATTGAATATGCTTTGAAAATATAAAAGGAAATATTGGAAAAATCGAATTACTGAAGAAGAAATTATGTGTGCTGTATCTAAAGAAGAGGACAAAGGAGTGTCTGTTAGATCAGCAGCTAAAGCCTGCGGCATTGAAAAGTCCTGTTTAGAAAGAATTGTTTTAAAATTTAAGAATGCAGAACTAGATGAATTTGAATACTAACACGTGGTAATAAAAAAGTTTATAGTAAAAGTCAATAAAAAGAGTTAGCTTTAAATTTGCTCTAAGCATCTAATATGAACTATGGTTTAACAATTGTGCATATGAGTATTCAATTTCTTTGAATTCTCGAAATATGTCCCTGTTTTGGGAAACAAACAAGCAAGCTGGAAATGATTGGTTCCAAGATTTTAATGAACAAAATTCATTACTTTCTTTTCCGAAAACCTATAGTCATTAGTTTATCAAGAAGTACAAGTTTCAACAAAACTAATGTTGCTATTTTTTAAACACCTTTAGTCAGTTATGAATCGCTAAAAATTCACACGGAATATATTATAGTATAACTGTCATGAAACAGGTTCAATGACACAGCACAAGCCACAAAATATAGTAGCAAAACGTGGTGAAAGCAATTTTCTGGCGTAACATCAGCAGAACGCGCTAAACTTGTCACACTTTTGTTTCTGCATCAGGTAACTCTGTTCAACAGTATTTGTTTTCCCAAGGAAGAGTTACAAAGAGTTCATGCTCGGAGCTCACAAAGGCTTGGACATGCTGATCAAAATTGGTGTATGACCGCAGAATATTTTTAAAGCAATTGTGCATTAGCTTAATATTCTAGTTGTTCCAAAACTCATCTTACCCTTCTCTTATTTGTTAATCATGAAAGCAATATAAATATTAAGGCAATAAAATTTGCGAAAGGTAATGGAATAATTATGGTAACATTCACATCGCGCTTTATCCACAAACTCCAGAAAAGCACTCACAATGAAATCGAAGTACATTTTTTCAGAAAAAAAAAGGATTAAAACCACTTTGTATTTACTGATACTATTGACATGAATGACGCGAATATCAATGATATTGTGATGAAGTTACCTAAATCCGGAACTGGTGATGAGACAGGTAAAGCTAAATCTTTCTTAAAATTTTTGATGTAAAGTTGCTTTTTGTCAAGTAGACCTAAACAAGTTATTTTTCTTGTTTTTATTTTATCATATGTTGCAATATATTTTATTTTTATTTGCGTAGTATTATCTTTTATTTTTGAGTAATGTAATCTCAAATAAAAAGAAAAAAATGTTCAAAAAATTGTTTTA
Organism: Maratus speciosus; assembly: GCA_963932465.1. Classification (NCBI taxonomy): domain Eukaryota; kingdom Metazoa; phylum Arthropoda; class Arachnida; order Araneae; family Salticidae; genus Maratus; species Maratus speciosus. The sequence goes on from OZ010788.1 coordinate 184,532,134, forward strand.
TTTATGTGTATCCCTTTCAATTCAGCACAGTGTCCCTTTCATCTCCCACAATGGGGTTAAAAGGGACATTTCTCCCAATTTATAAAAATGCGTACAGATTTTGAATTACTGTATTTGAGGATAAGAGGTTTTACTAGTATTAAAACAAAGGTTCTAGACGAGAATTAGGCGCAATCATGATAATGAAATATTTTAATGTCATTATTTTATAAGCTTTTATAAAAACAAAATGTCCCTTTCATCCCCACTCTCCCCTATCCCCTATAGTATAGAATCCCCTCTTCGGTGTAAGCGCCTCAATGTGATCAATATGTCGTCCAACGTGTACATAATTACATCAGGTGTAACAGGCGATTTCCAATATTTCAAGTTTTTCTGCATAGCACTAATCTCTCGGTTATATTTTGCAACTTCCAATATTTTCCTGAAAAACCCTCATATTAAAAAAAATACTTGTTTTCCAAACGTTCAAGAACATTTTTTTATTTGGAGAAATAATCGAATATGCTTCATCCCCTCCATCTTCTCTTTATTTTTCACGTTCTCCTTTTTCAGCAGCAGTTAGATGTTTTAGTTCAGTGTCGTCCAACCGCCACCCACGTGGAACCACTAATGACAGATAATAAAAGATGAAGCAACGATGTGATGCAGGTAGAAAGATCTACTGATAATAATTAATGCTGGTGATCCAATCTGAAAGATGTTAGCATCTTTTATCATTGAATATCATAGATGTCAGAGCATGTCTCCAGGCTTGAAGTAAAAAAAATATATATAGGCAGTTGCTGTGTACGAGATGGTTATGAAAGACAATAGTTGAAACAAACCAGTGGAGTTTCTCCTAAGAAAGTAGTTAATTGTAGGAACAATTCCTTATTTAATAAATAAAAGGCGCAATATATTAGAGAGTTCTTCTCAAGACACTATCAGTCTTAATGAACTGAACATTTTCCACGTGTTCACATACCCCGTTAAGTAAAATTATGCCATCAAAACAAACTAGCAAAAAATCGAAAAATGTATCAAACTATACGGCATTGAAATTTCCCTACAACTAGACCCACGTGTCTTGAGACAAGAAAAAAAACGAAAAAATTCTCCTCTGATCTATTGCAAGATATTATATTACTTAGAGTGTTGAGGATACAAAAGCCGCAATGCGCAGAGGCTTGTAGCCCCAAATCGCCTTCCGAATTGGAGAAAGTAGAAAAAGTGTAAACATTCTTCAGAAAGCGCTCGAATTCATCTGAATCGTTCTTTGGAAAAAGGCTTATGGTCAATAAAAGGAATATTCTGAAATCGAATGATTTTAGGACCTGAAATCATACGATTCTTTTCGGTCTGAAATCATATGACTCCCATCCTGAAATCATTCTATTTTAGCCTGGAAAAAAAATTTGGCGTGCATCCAAGACAAATTTTGGATAGGGAAATGTAAAAAACGAATAAAAGTATCATACCCATTGCAAGCGATAAATAAACTAAAATGAAATAAATTTCATGAATTAGGATAAAGAATTTAGAATAGATTTAAGATAAGTTAAAACTTTCAATTATATTATATATATAGCCTAAAAAATTGTGAGAAATGTTATTTATCATTACACTGCCTGGTGCATAAGAAAACAAAAGAAATGGTGTGATAAAATACATTGTAACAAATGATAATAGAAAAATATTTGAATTGTTGTACATCTTCAGAAGTTTATATAATTTTATGTAGTCCGTTTTAGTTCAATAAACTTCATTAAATTTCATTCTTTCAAACTAAAGAACCATCTTGTCAGCAATATTTTATGACTTTATGTTGCTCGCATGTAAATAAAAATCCTATCTCTGGAAAATAACAGCTCTACTGAAGAATGTGTAAAATATACTCCTATACGTATATAATTCATTGGATGTTTCCCAAGAATACTCATGGCTTGAATAAAATACCAAACTAGGAAACATTAGATGCATGAATAAAGAAATAAAAAGCTTATGTTTGCAAGACATGTTATTCGAAGAGACTATGCTAAAAGGTATTTTTGTGATAAATCGGGTAAAAAGTATTTATAAGATATACGTAGAAATATTTACAATAAGTACTTTCTAGATCACAAGTTTCATTAACTAAAAATGAATATGTCGTATAGATTTGATCATTTTTACATGCTTTCTTTTAACTTACAATTCTGTTTGAATGTGGCAGTCAAATATTCTTACTCATCTTTCACACACTTACTGTTCACACAGAGTTTTGAAATTTGGAATATATATATGTATTCCTGAGGGCAATACAGGAATTGGACATTTATTTCTAAAATGTGATCAGTAAGGGGAGCATTAGGGAGAAATTTAAAATTTAAAAATCATCATATCTTATTAAGCAATGAAAATAGAATCTCGAAATTCGACATGCTTAAAGTATAACTAAAATTAGTAAACATGTCTTTCGGAATTTTCCTCAATACGACCCCTAAGAGGGAGAAAGAAGAGACCTCCTGTCAAGCGCCTTCCGTTTTCGAAAGACATCGCAAAAACACTACTTAAGGTTAAAGAACACTACTAAGGCTAATACTAATTAAATATAATAGTTACCCAATTATAGTTTGATTTCCTATGTAGAAATCAGTATCAGCTTTAACAATGAGTATTTTTTGAAAGATACTAATGGCAAACTTACCACAATATTGTCTAATTTTGGAATTTTTCAAAATTCGACCCCTAAGAGGGATTAAATATTGGCCAACTTGGCGAAATATCACCAAATTTGATAGTACATTTAAAATATGTGTTTATACATATTTTCTACATTTTAATGAATTTTAACGAAAGCACTTTTTTTTTAATTACCTTAACTCAAATTTATTTCAGAAGAAAATATATCATTTTAATTAGTAAACCATTTATAATTGTATGTCGTTTATTTTGTCAAGAGGAGTCAATTGTATGTCGTTTATTTTGTCAAGAGGAGTCACATATACATTAAAACTGCACTCAACTGCTACACCATAATCTTGTTATATATATAAGTTCAGAATACTAAAAACTTATGAATACAAATTTAATCAATTCTGAAGAATTAGCAAAATGTGAACTATTAATAATTGAACTTTTTTTGTAATTACAATTTTAAATTTTAAGTATTGATTTTTAAGAAGCATTTTCTAGCCTGTAGAAAAAGTCTGATATAGTTTGCGATGAATATCGCACTTTTATTTCTGAAGTGACGCAACCGGAAAAAATGTGATTTTTTGGATATAATTATGAGTGAATCACAAACATATTTTCCCACCTGTAAATTAAAAAAAAACATTTAAAGATATTTGAGAAGAAAGAAAAATCATGCTTAAAGCATAGATTATGAAACACTTTCCGACACTTCCAGAATACTTTAACAAAACTTCTTCGATGTTTAATAAAGCAAATAAGATACCTAATTAAACATATTAGAAAACGCATAACACATTTGAAAATCAGATTTCTGAAATTGCTGCGTATAGCCGTAAAAGTATACTTAATTCTTTTGTGAATCCCTGTATATGATCATACATTTGTATACATTCTAGATAGTATGCTAAAATTGAGTAAGAAAACGCATTAAGCCGTTCTAACATTCACATTCAGCAATTTCTACCAAAAGATGGAAATTATGACGGGTATTTAAATTCTTTTGAAGAGTCCTGTTTATTATCTACAGACTTTTATAGATGTCACATATTAAACTAAAATATAATTTAGACAAAAACACGCTTTAAACTATTGAAATCACACTTCCAGAAATTTTCATCCATAGGCCGTCCGTGTTCATTACTCTGCGTGGTGTTATATATGATTTTATTTATTTTTCTACAAACATATCTTAGTATACTAAATATAGCTCAGCTTGAAAATGCGTAACTGAGCTAAAAGCAAACTTTAAGCAATTCACGCACAGTAATTATCAGTAAACGTTTACGAATTCTTTTATGCAGCCCTTTATATGATCTATACATACCATATTATGTACTATAATATTTATAGACATCACGTAGTATAGTGTAATTTAGTTAAACATAAAAACAATAACTGATAACAATAACTAATAACACACTTCCTACAATTATCACTACACAGTTCCGTACTCGACATCTTTTGGGTGTTCCTGTAAATGAAAGCTAAACGCTGTGCCATATTCCACAGCAAGTATCTTGTAGTAAACCTCAGTTACATATATCAATTTCATTATATTAGAAATAGTATAACATAATTAAAATACGTTCCAATCAGTTTTATTCCACAGACTATTTTGTAACCGAATTATTTTGTGTAGCCCTGTAAATCAATAATAAATGCTTTACACTCCATATTCTACAGAAAGCACGTTTTGGTGCACCTCAGAAATTCACATTAATTTTATTATGCTAGTAATACGGAACATAACTAAAATACACCGAAAACGATTTTCTCCCTTAGGCTATAATACACTCTGTTGCAAAAAAATATGTGCACCCAGAAAGAATTTAGCCAGAGTGACGAAACTAGGCGTGCTGATGTGATTTGATGAGTTATGTGAATGATTAACATTTCAGTATAAATGACCAATGGGGGCTTCTGCAATGCACATTTAAATTGCGCATGAGGCAGCATTTAAAAGAGCCAGTACTCAAATTCACGGATATTTAGAACATGGCTACCGTTTTTGATATATGGGATTTGAAAGAATATCTTTAAGACGTACTCGACGGCACTACGAACAGTGGTCCGACTTCGAAAGGGGTCGAACCATAGGCCTAAAAAAGCAGGTTGGTTTAACAGACGTATCAGCCAGCATTTTGCTCGAAGTTATATTGTAGTTCCGCGATGCTAACATCACTGGATCAAAAAATGCACGGCCAGCCGCTGCAGTAGCTCAGGACTACCCCGGGCCAGAAATGCATAAGAGGATCGAGCAATCAGAAAAGCAGCCACATCTACACCAACAATGTCACTATCATCTATTCGACGCCATTTTCCAATTGATATGGAGGCAGTGGTATCCAGGTATACCATCGGTAGTGAATAAGCCAACTCTAGTCGAAACTCTTGACGACCATTTAGGCAGTTGCTTCTAAGCCTTCAACATAGTCGTCTGAATTGGTATCGATCTCGAACAAGCTGAGCAGTGTTTGATTGGAGAAATATAATATTCAGCGATGAATCCCGCTTATCTCTCAGTGCTGGTGACTACCGTACTTTTGTCATAACACCTGCAGTGACATTTTGGAGAGTGATCTGCTGCGACAGCTGATCAATTTCTATCAAGCTGCTCGGTACTGTAATGGCTCGCAGGTCCGTAGACGACTTTTTGTAGCCGGTGGTACGGTCTATGCTATCAAATCGCCTAGGTGCCATTTATCAACAAGATAACGCTCGGCCATATACTGCAAGTCTCTTGCAAAAATGACTACAACGATGTAATATCATTCCATGTACTACCAAGTCACCAGATCTTGTTCCAACAGAGAATGTTTGGGGCATGTTGGAAAGACGATTTCAGAAATCTCGGAATACCACCAAAATAGTGTTATCTGTCGCTACCCTTACGGCAAATCTGCCGCAGAGGGACATCGGTAACTTAATAGTTCCATGCCTCACTGAGTATTGGTTTTATAGCAGATAAATGTGGCTTTAAAACCAACTGAAATTGACGTTCTTCTTTCTGCTACTACTCAATAAAAAGTTTTTATTTGTTCTATATTTATAATCATTTGTTCACCTAACCAAACACGATTCACATACCAAGTTTCATAGCCGTGGCTCAATTTTTTCTAGGTGTATGTATTTTTTTGCAACAGAGTGTATAACGGAATTATTTTGAGTGCCTCTGTATACGAACTATAAGTACACATACCATGTTCTATATTAAGCATCTTGTAGTGCACATAATGATACATATCAATTCCATAATATTTGAAATAGTGTAACGTTGTTAAAATACACTGCGAACGATTTTACAAGTACACCGTAATGTAACGGCATTCTTCAGAGTTCCCCTGTAAATGAACTATAAATGCTACACACTTCATTGTCAATACCGAAAATTCCATGGTAAACCTCTATAACGTATACCAATTACAGGAAAATCCGGGTATATTTACGCGAATTAGAGCACAGACAGACGGCCAAAAAACACGAATGCATAAACCCTTTTTAACTATGTTAGGAAGTGTTAAAAATGGCCTAATTAGGAAGAGTTTACTGATTTTTCATTCACAAGTCTTCTGCCTACAAATATTCAGATAATTTGCTCTAAAGTGGGTCATAAGCTGTTTGGAAATAAGCTATGTTCAACTATAGATATAAAAAAAATGTTCTATTTCTCGATCTATCTATATTATAAGGGACACACGTATCTGTACGTAACGCTGGCGTCATTTTGACGGTGGCAACACCAAACGATTTAATTTCGCTTTTACTGCATGTTCTTTTTTATTTCTAGATAACGCATATTTTCAATTATTACCGAATAGCGAAAAAATTTGTACTTTCAAAAGCAATTTGTTTGAAAACTTTATCACAATTTGTTTGAAAATTGTATCGCTATCTACTCATTTTTCATGGGTTTTAAAATAATTTTCAAGGATGATTTTTTTTTAAATCGATCTCTATCACGGGCGGACGATTACGAAAGATAAATCCATTTGTACTTAAATTAATGTAAATAGATCAGCATTTGATTCCAGCTTACATTCCACATTGAAATTGAAACTTCATCAGTCAGGAACAAAATATAAATAAAACACAAATGTAAAGACATGCAATCGAATTATGCGCTTAAACCGCTGAAATCATCAGACTAAAAAAGGCTTATGTAAAGACGAATTCTTTGGAGAATTCCTAGACGAATTCTTCGTTAATTGCTTAAGAGCCATTATTTTGAAAATCAGACAAGTGCGATTGTTGTATTTTTACTTTCTTCTATCTTTACAAGAAGAAAGTATTGGATTCGTGAAAATTTTCGACATCCGGTTTTCGACGGATTCACACGGAATGCCCAGAACACGATTTGATGTTTTTTAGAAAATGTCTGTCTGTGAGTCTGTCTGTCATTCTGTCACTCTGTCACTCTGTCATTCTGTCTGTGAGTCTGTATGTGACAAAAATTTTGTGAGCGCTCTATCTCAAGAACTAATGCACAGAATTTCACAAAACTTGTTATTTAGTTATACCTTGATATAAACTAGACCTGATTAGTTTTTGGTGAAAATCGCCCAACAGGTGGCGCTGCTATGCGACATTTTTCACGATTTCTGCAATAGCTATATCTCAAGAACTACTGCACGGATTTTCATAAAACTTCAGATTCATTTAGTCCAGGATATAGTTTGGTGCTGATTACTTTTTTGTGAAAATCGCCCAACAGATGGCGCTGCTATGCTGCATTATTCATGATTATCGCAATATCCCTAACTCAAGAAAAAATGCACGAATTTTCATCAAACTTCAGATTTCGTTAGTCCTTGATATAAATTAGTGCTGTTTAATTTTTGGTGTAAATCGCCCAACATGTGGCGCTGCTGCGCTGCATTTTCACGATTTTTGCAAGAGCTGTATCTCAAGAACTATTGCACGGATTTTCATCAAACTTCAGATTTAGTTAGTCCTTGACATTAATTGACGTGTAAATTAGCGCTGTTTAATTTTTGGTGTAAATCGCTCAACAGGTGGCGCTGCTATGCTGTATTTTTTGCGATTTCCGCAATAGCTTTATCTCAAGAACTAACGCTTAGATTTTCAAGAAACTTCAGATTCAGGTATACCTTGATATCATTTAGTGCTGTTTATTTTTAGTGTAAATCGCTCAACAGGTGGCGCTGCTATGCTACATTTTTCAGAATTCCCGCTGTAGCTCTATCTCAAGAACTAATGCACGAATTTTCATCAAACTTCAAATTCAGATATACTTTGATATGAATTGGTGCTAAATTCATGTAATTTCTTGTACTATTTAAATGATTTAATTGACGTGATTTATATAGAAGAAAGTTTTGTGATGGCCACAACATACTAGTTTGTTTTGCTTGATATTTTTTTATGTTGAAGTAGATCACATTTAATGAATAATGTGCAATTTTGAAGCCTTGAAAAAATTTTCCCTTCCCTGTAGAAAATGTCAAAGTTCAAGGTTGTGACCGTCATTTTTCATGAAAAGTGAAATGCGAGTATGTTTGCAGTGCTAAAGCTTGGGAAAGCAACGACATCCCAAAATTCTTTTGTAATGAAATATTAGTATAAGACTACCTGCTTAGTAGACTGTATTCGTTTCCATGGGGCATTGTTATTTTACATTGTTTTGTTGCCTCAAAATGCAATGAAAATGACGTTTTTGTCCGTTTTCCGCACGCATTTTCTTATTTAAGCAATAGTACCCAAACTTTTTCTTATAGAATATCAAAGTCTACTACTAGGACAAGCTAAATAATATAAAACTTTACCGGAATATTGCTTGTTAAATATTCAAAAATTTCAAAATATGCAGCATTTCAATTAGTCTTTTCTCAAAACAGCATCACGGTTCAATAAAACAAAATATAGTTGGAGTATGTAGTTGGAGTTGGTAGTATAGAGTTAGGTAGGAGTTGGTAGTATATAGTTGGTAGCTAGACCAAGTAGTAGTTGGAAGTATGTACAAACACATAGAAAAGGAAAAAAAGTGGGGCCTCGTCATATTTTTTTTTTTAAAATAACAAAATTTACAAAAATTCACAGTCAAAATATCCCGTTTAAATTTCCCTTTTTTTCCTTTAGAACAAGGAAGGGGAAAGAAAAAGGGATATTCCATTTTCTCATAGGGAAAAAACATAGCTAGCCGAAAGAGAAACGGGATGTTTCGTTTTCTTATAGGGAAAAAGTATGATAAATGACAGCCTTTTTTGTGACTTTTGCCATTTTTTTTTTTTTTATAAAAATATGACGAGACCCCACTTTTTTTTCCCATGTGTTTGTACATACTTCCAACTACTACGTGATACATTTTGTTTTATTGAACCGTGATGCTGTTTTGAGAAAAGACTAATTGAAATGCTGCCTATTTTGAAATTTTTTAATATTTAACAGACTATTCCTGCTAACAGCAGCAATATTCCGGTAAATTTTTATATTATTTAGCTTGTCCTAGTAGTAGACTTTGATATTCTATAAGAAAAAGTTTGGGGTACTATTGCTTAAATAAGAAAATACGTGCGGAAAACGGACAAAAACGTCATTTTCATTGCATTTTGAGGCAACATAACAATGTAAAATAACAATGCCCCATGGAAACGAATACAGTCTACTAAGCAGGTAGTGTTATATTAATATTTCATCACAAAAGAATTTTGGGATGTCGTTGCTTTCCCAAGCTTTAGTACTGCAAACATTCTCGCATTTCACTTTTCATAAAAAATGACGGTCACAACCTTGAACTTTGACATTTTCTACAGGGAAGGGAAAATTTTTTCAAGGCTTCAAAATTGCACATTATTCATTAAATGTGATCTACTTCAACATAAAAAAAATATCAAGCACAACAAAAAATACAACAATCGCACTTGTCTAATTTTCAAAATAATGGCTATTAAACTGCTTCTTTGGTTAACTCCTGGCACGAAGCCAATGCGAAAGTATCGTTTTTATAAATTTAAAAACTTTAATTGAATGCGTAATACATATTTTTATATAAAATTATTTTTGGTATTGTTAATGGTCATTCAAAAAAATGTATTACATGTAAAAAGCCTATTAGAGTTTTCAATTTTAACAAATGGTTTTCGCCTATATTCTGTATCCCGGGAAGACCGGGATTATCCATTTGTTTAAAAAAGGAAAAACTCTTTGTGTTCATGCTTATAAACCTTATGAAGAATGATTATTTTACAAGATTTTGCATTAAATAACATAAAAACACGAAATGAAAAAGAAGTTAAAGAGGAAATTTTGGTACTTTTCGGTTAACCGGGCGCCAGTGTTATATATACATACATATACATGTATATACACATATATATGTACATATATTGTGTATATATATATATATGTGTGTGTATATAGCAATATATGTATATATAACACTGGCGCCCGGCTAACTGAAAAATACCTAAATGAGTGATGAATTAAAAGAACAATCTATGAGAAATGCATCAGAAGCATTCAGAACGGCTGAAACATGGAGAAGATACACTTCACTTCCGATTAAGAACTAAAAATCATGCATCCAGTATAGATTATGAAAAACTTTCGATACATTCAGAATACTATAACAAAACTTCACAGTTTATTCATCTGAAAGATGATGTCTAAATAAATAAATTTGGAAACGCATAACGCATTTTAAAAACCTATTTCTCCAATTACCACCAATAGTCGAAAAAATATTCGATTTTCTTTCAGCAGCCATGTATATGATCAATAGATTTGTATGTATACTACATAGTATGCTAAAAGTTAGTTCAGTCAAACGACGCATAGCACGGGTGAAATTCCCATTCAGTAAGTTCCATCAATAAACGGAAAGGTACTTGAGAACTTTTGTGCAGCCTTGTATAGGATCTATAGAATTTATACACTCAAAATAATATGCAAAAATATAGCTAAATTTAAAACGCGTACCACAAATGAAAACGCACTAACAGCAATTATTTTTCATTGGCAATACTGTAACCAGAATCTTTTCTGTGCCCCTGTAAATGAACGATAAATTCTATGTGCACCATATCTACAGTAAGTGCCTTGTAGTACATCTCACAATGGAACCACTTTTGGTGTTGCTTGCACCTAGCATTGAGACCTGGTGCATTTTAAAACCCTATATTTTGAAGAATCGATAAAATTTTTCTGTTAAAAATAACATTTCTTGATTTTACAGCAGCATAACTTTCTGAAAATGCAAATTTCGAGACCACTTATCAGACTACTGACAATGAAGTTTTTTAAAGAAAAGCATTTTAAAATAAAAATTAGTTAATAATAAGTATAAAATATTGAAAAAAGTTTTAAAATTCCTTCAACAACCCATGAATTTGATTTTGAAAATTTGCAACATTATATTCACATTTTTAGCGAGAAAACAATTGGCTTAATTTTTTTTTCAAAAGTAGAGCTTTCCGGCAACCCTATCCAACTATCATAGCTGATTGTCTTGTGTGAGGAGTGGTTTGGACTTCAATAGAAATTGTAATGTCCAACCTAATTATCTACAGTAATTTTTATAAATTCTATAAAAATATTAATTTACTTTATGATTACCTTTAGCAAAGGGTCATTTAATACAGCAACATTTCATTTTTAAACATTTGGAAAAATGGTTATTGTCCTCGTCAGGGTAGGAAATCAAAAGCATATCTGAAGCTTTTTATTGGTTTAATCCGCATTTTATTCGTTTTCTGATTGGTCTATACAGTAATCTGTATTTCCCTTTACTTTCAACAGAGATGGATACTTCTGTTGCCACTATGACAAAAAAGTAATAAAAACTACAAAAAAAAATTAATAACTCAGAAACAAATTGAGATACAGCTTTCAAACAAATTGCATTTAAAAGTACATTTTTTTCTCTATACGACGGTGTAAAAAGTAATATTGTGGGATGTTTAGAAGTTTAAGAATGAAATTTCATTTAAAATTGGTCGTCAGATTTCTTGGAAATCTGACGGTGGAAAAGCCTTTTCCCGAACAGCCAATGAAATGCTTGGATAATACGTAAGTTTCAGGTGGATAATACGAAGTTTTAAGAAATCTGACGGGTCGCAGGCGATTTTTCTCGCTTGCAATTTTTACGTGTAATAACACTATTAATATTTAATTCATGGCGTACGTAATGTATGATTAACTCCGTGCGATTTTTTATGTCTTAAATTTTAGTCTTCGAAAAAATCATTTTGCAAATGGTCGTTGTAATTTGTTAAATTGCTTTATATATATATATATATATTTATTTATTTATTTATATATATTGGCTGCATAGAAAAAAAAGAAAAACCTAATATTTGTTTCTTATGCTATCAATTATAAAAAAAATCGCAATCTGATATAATTTTAATATGTACTGTACATTTACTCCCCGGATAAAGCGGGCGGAAAAATTGTAGCGCCCTATTTGGCGACTTAACTCGCTTTTGACGTGAAATAAACAAAAATGTAATAATAAAAAATTAAAAGTATAAAAAAGTATATAAAATATGATTTTAACAGATAAATTTTATCGGTTCTGTAAGTTTTATGTATAGGGCTACAAAATGCATCGTTGCTAGGTGCGAGAAACACCAAAAGTGGTTCCCTTGTCAGTGATATATATAAATTCCAATATGTTTAAAATAGTGTAACATCATTAAAATACACCGCAAGCAATTTTCCCCATAGAGCGAATTCTTTTTACTGTCCCTGTAAACGAACGTAGATGCTACACATATCATTTTCAGTACGGAACATACCACAGTAAACACCAATAACATATGTTAATTCCATGGCAATCTTACTATGTTTACACGAGTTGGAGCAGGGACAGACAAACGGAATTCATGAATACTTTGCAGCTTTCCTCAATTCTATTAAACCATTTTTTTAGATAGCTTTCTTTACAAAAAGCTACCTATTGCAGCCGTTCGGAGGAAAGCGATTTCAAAAAATTTTGGTATATTTTCATCGATCATGACCCCCAGACCCCGAAACCACCCTCCGTTCAAAATTGATATATATATATATATATATATATATATATCACCTATGTCATACTGTAACTCTCGTATTTATGAACCGATTTGGATGTAATTCGGTGTGTACATAGTACATACCAATGTCTCGACCGAGTTCGTTGGCCAGCTTCATCCGCCATTTTGTTTCAAAATGGCGGCCATTTAAATTTTTTTTTTAAATTAAAATTTGAAATGTGGTACCAAAAAATTAAAAATGGAAAAATATTTTTTTCTTATGTATTTGACCTTTATACAAAGACTCCGTAGCAGTTTTTGTTTCGTCTATATCTTAAAAAATGGCTGAGTTATAGCATTTTGAATTTCTAGCGAAGCTGACATTTTGAAACGTCCTGAATTTTGTCACGCTATAAAAGGCGTATTTATGAACCGATTTGGATGTAACTTCGTTTATACATAGTACAGACCAATGTCTCGACCGAGTTCGTTGGCCAGCTTTATCCGCCATTTTGTTTAAAAATGGCGGCCATTTAAAATTTTAAGAAAAATTTAAATTTCAAATGTGGTACCAAAAAATTGAAAATTGAAAAAATATTTTTTTCTTATGTGTTTGACCTCGATAAAAAGATTCGGGAGCAGTTTTTGTTTCGTCTATATCTTAAAAAATGGCTGAGTTATAGCATTTTGAATTTCTATTGTGGCTGACATTTTAAAACGACCTGACTTTTGTCACGCGATAACAGGCGTATTTATGAACCGATTTGAATGTAACTTGGTCTGTACATAGTACATACCAATGTCTCGACCGAGTTAGAGCCAAAATGGCCATCTTCATTCGCCATCTTGTTTCAAAAGGGTTGCCATTTTAAAAAAAAAATGAAATTTAAAATTTAAAATGAGGTATTAAAAAATTGGAAAATGAAAAAGATTTTTTTATGTGTTTGGCCTTGATACAAAGATTTTGGAGCAGTTTTTGTTTCTGAAAATTTGTTCTTTTGTTTATATCTTAAAAAGTGATTGAATTATAGCACTTTGAATTTCTATCATGGCTAACACTTTGAAACGATCTTGTATTTGTCTCGCGATACCACACGTATTCGAATATTTCGATGGAAAAAGGCATTTGGATAGTATACATCAATATCTGGACCAAGTTCGCTGGCCAGCTTCATCAGCCATCTTGTTTCAAAATGGCGGCCATTAAATTAAAAAATATATATATTTAAAGTGAGGTGCAAAAAAATTAGAAATTGAAAAGGGTTTCTTTCTTAAGTATTTGACCTTGATATAAGGATTCAGGATCATTTTTTGTTTGTCTTTATCTTAAAAAATGGCTCAGATATAGCAGTTTCAATTTCTAACGTGGGTGACATTTTGAAAAATCTGATTTTTTGCCTGCGACAGCACTCGTATATATCAACCGATTCCGATGTGAGTGAGCATGTGCACAGCAATTACTAAGGTCTCGACCAAGTTCACTGGTTAGCCTCATCCACCATGTTGTCTTAAAATGGCAGGCACTTTAAGAAATCGCCGAATTTGGCAGCCAAATATAAGTTACTTTAAATAAAAGCAGCTTGGATAAAGCTGACTAATTTCGAGAAATTCTCATTCATAATGATTTAGTATTGATAAAAATTAGTATTGAATCTCCTACATTTGGTTTCCACTTAATTGAGCTTCGTGTGTTTGAATAATATAAGTTGGCTTTTTTAAATAAGGAATATGAAAGCTACCTCTTCCTCCCGACACTGGCCGGAAGGACTTTTTTCAAATGTTATAGAGTAGTTCACTGTCGATGACGATGCAATATTCCTGTTTTGTCATGGTCGAACTCTTCAGGGACAGGGACCAGGGTCAAAAACCCACTTTCATGTTTTTGATTGACATCACATACCTAACGAACCGATTTTGTTCATATTAGGTAGCTTTCTTTACAAAAAGCTACCTATTGCAGCCGTTCGGAGGAAAGCGATTTCAAAAAATTTTGGTATATTTTCATCGATCATGACCCCCAGACCCCGAAACCACCCTTCGTTCAAAATTGATATATATATATATATATATATATCTGACCTATGTCATACTGTAACTCTCGTATTTATGAACCGATTTGGATGTAATTCGGTGTGTACATAGTACATACCAATGTCTCGACCGAGTTCGTTGGCCAGCTTCATCCGCCATTTTGTTTCAAAATGGCGACCATTTAAATTTTTTTTTAAAAAATTTAAATTTGAAATGGGGTACCAAAAAATTAAAAATGGAAAAATATTTTTTTCTTATGTATTTGACCTTTATACAAAGACTCCGTAGCAGTTTTTGTTTCGTCTATATCTTAAAAAATGGCTGAGTTATAGCATTTTGAATTTCTAGTGTGGCTGACATTTTGAAACGCCCTGATTTTTGCCACGTGATAACAGACATATTTATGTACCGATTTGAATGTACCTTGGTGTGTACATAGTACATACAAATAACTCAACTGAGTTCGTTGGCCAGCTTCATCCACCATCTTCTTTCAAAATGGCGGCCATTTAAAAAACTTAAAAAAATTTAAATTTAAAATGAGATACCAAAAAATTGGAAAATGAAAAAGATTTTTTCGTATGTGTTTGACCTTAATACAAAGATTCCGGAACAGGTTTTGTTTCGTCTATATCTAAAAAAATGGCTGAGTTATAACATTTTGAATTTCTATTGTGGCTGACATTTTAAAACGACCTGATTTTTGTCTTTCGATAACAGGCGTATTTATGAACCGATTTGGATATTACTTGGTCTGTACATAGTGCATGCCAATGTCTCGACCGAGTTCGTTGGCCAGCTTCATTCGCCATCTTGTTTCAAAAGGTTTGCGATTTTTTTTTTTAAATGTATTTTAAAATTTTAAATGAGGTATTAAAAAATTGGAAAATGAAAAAGATTTTTTTTATGTGTTTTGCCTTGATACAAAGATTCGGAACAGTTTTTGTTTCTGAAAAGTTGTTCTTTTGTTTATATCTTAAAAAGTGGTTGAATTATAGCACTTTGAATTTCTATCATGGCTAACACTTTGAAACGATCTTGTATTTGTCTCGCGATACCACACGTATTCGCCTATTTCGATGGAAGAAGGCATTTGGATAGTATACATCAATATCTCGACCAAGTTCGCTGGCCAACTTCATCAGCCATCTTGTTTCAAAATGGTGGCCATTAAAAAAAAAAAAAAAATTATATTTAAAGTGAGGTGCAAAAAAATTAGAAATTGAAAAAGGTTTCTTTCTTAAGTATTTGACCTTGATATAAGGATTCAGGAGCATTTTTTGTTTGCGTTTATCTTAAAAAATGGCTCAGATATAGTAGTTTCAATTCCTAACGTGGGTGACATTTTGAAAAATCTGATTTTTTGCCTGCGACAGCACTCGTATATATCAACCGATTCCGATGTGAGTGAGCATGTGCACAGCAATTACTAAGGTCTCGACCAAGTTCACTGGTTAGCTCATCCACCATGTTGTCTGAAAATGGCAGGCACTTTAAGAAATCGCCGAATTTGGCAGCCAAATATAAGTTACTTTAATTAAAAGCAGCTTGGATAAAGCTGACTAATTTCGCGAAATTCTCATTCATAATGATTTAGTATTGATAAAAATTGGTATTGAATCTCCTACATTCGGTTTCCACTTAATTGAGCTTCGTGTGTTTGAATAATTTAAGTTGGCTTTTTTAAAATAAGGAATATGAATGCTAGCTCTTCCTCCCGGCACTGGCCGGAAGGACTTTTAGGTAGCTTTCTTTACAAAAAGCTACCTATTGCAGCCGTTCGGAGGAAAGCCATTTCAAAAAATTTTGGTATATTTTCATCGATCATGACCCCCAGACCCCGAAACCACCCTCCGTTCAAAATTGATATATATATATATATATATATATATATATATATCTGACCTATGTCATACTGTAACTCTCGTATTTATGAACCGATTTGGATGTAATTCGGTGTGTACATAGTACATACCAACGTCTCGACCGAGTTCGTTGGCCAGCTTCATCCGCCATTTTGTTTCAAAATGGCAGCCATTTAAAATTTTTTAAAAAAAATTAAATTTGAAATGTGGTACCAAAAAATTGAAAATGGAAAAATATTTTCTTCTTATGTATTTGACCTTAATACATAGACTCCGGAGCAGTTTTTGTTTCGTCTATATCTTAAAAAATGGCTGAGTTATAGCATTTTGAATTTCTAGCGAAGCTGACATTTTGAAACGTCCTGAATTTTGTCACGCGATAAAAGGTGTATTTATGAACCGATTAGGATGTAACTTCGTTTATACATAGTACAGACTAATGTCTCGACCGAGTTCGTTGGCCAGCTTTATCCGCCATTTTGTTTAAAAATGGCGGCCATTTAAAATTTTAAGAAAAATTTAAATTTCAAATGTGGTACCAAAAAATTTAAAATTGAAAAAATATTTTTTTCTTATGTGTTTGACCTTGATAAAAAGATTCGGGAGCAGTTTTTGTTTCGTTTATATCTTAAAAAATGGCTGAGTTATAGCATTTTGAATTTCTAGCGTGGCTGACATTTTGAAACACCCTGATTTTTGCCACGTGATAACAGACGTATTTATGAACCGATTTGGATGTACCTTGGTGTGTACATAGTATATACAAATAACTCAACTGAGTTCGTTAGCCAGCTTCATCCACCATCTTGTTTCAAAATGGCGGCCATTTAAAAAAATTTAAAAAAATTTAAATTTAAAATGAGATACCAAAAAATTGGAAAATGAAAAAGATTTTTTCGTATGTGTTTGATCTTAATACAAAGATTCCGGAACAGGTTTTGTTTCGTCTATATCTAAAAAAATGGCTGAGTTATAACATTTTGAATTTCTATTATGGCTGACAATTTAAAACGACCTGATTTTTGTCTTTCGATAACAGGCGTATTTATGAACCGATTTGGATATTACTTGGTCTGTACATAGTGCATGCCAATGTCTCGACCGAGTTCGTTGGCCAGCTTCATTCGCCGTCTTGTTTCAAAAGGGTTGCGATTTTTTTTAAAAAATGTATTTTAATATTTAAAATGAGGTATTAAAAAATTGGAAAATGAAAAAGATTTTTTTTATGTGTTTGGCCTTGATACAAAGATTCGGAGCAGTTTTTGTTTATGAAAAGTTGTTCTTTTGTTTATATCTTAAAAAGTGGTTGAATTATAGCACTTTTAATTTCTATCATGGCTAACACTTTGAAACAATCTTGTATTTGTCACGCGATACCATACGTATTCGCCTATTTCGATGGAAGAAGGCATGTGGATAGTATACATCAATATCTCGACCAAGTTCGCTGGCCAGCTTCATCAGCCATCTTGTTTCAAAATGGCGGCCATTAAATAAAAAAAAATTATATTTAAAGTGAGGTGCAAAAAAATTAGAAATTGAAAAAGGTTTCTTTCTTAAGTATTTGACCTTAAAATAAGGAGTTTCTATTTCTATCAGTTTCTATTTCTAACGTGGGTGACATTTTGAAAAATCTGATTTTTTGCCTGCGACAGCACTCGTATATATCAACCGATTCCGATGTGAATGATCATGTGCACAGCAATTACTAAGGTCTCGACCAAGTTCACTGGTTAGCCTCATCCACCATGTTGTCTTAAAATGGCAGGCACTTTAAGAAATCGCCGAATTTGGCAGCCAAATATAAGTTACTTTAATTAAAAGCAGCTTGGATAAAGCTGACTAATTTCGCGAAATTCTCATTCATAATGATTTAGTATTGATAAAAATTAGTATTGAATCTCCTACATTCGGTTTCCACTTAATTGAGCTTCGTGTGTTTGAATAATATAAGTTGGCTTTTTTAAAATAAGGAATATGAAAGCTACCTCTTCCTCCCGGCACTGGCCGGAAGGACTTTTTTTACACAAGCTCATTGTTGATGCATTGCAGTATTCATGTAATTTCATGGGCAAAAATTCCTTTACTTTTCAGATGAAATCAAATATCTATAAAACCAATCATAAATTATTAAAAAATATTATTTAATATGTAAATAAAAATATCCTTTTAAATCATTTAATATTACATAAAAATAATTATTATATTACATAAAAAATAATTTAATGTTATAATATAATCAGTATACGTTTTGCTTTCACTTAAATATACTTTTTAAAATATTTAAAACAAATATTTTATCAAATGTATCTCTTTCATAATAAAAACGGTGTTTATTAACTAAATACAAATGCAAATATTCTTTTTCCCTGTGAAATTGTTGGAGCATTAATAAATATTTGTTTTCGAGTTAAATTTGATTTACGATAAAATAAAAGTGAAAAAAAGGAGAAAATTAGATATCATACTTAAAGTATCAATGAAAATAAAAACAAAAATATACTTTCATTCACGACTAACTTTAAATTGAAATATTCAACAGAGAAAATACGATTTAAATTCAAAACAGCCTTTTCAAGGAAGCTTCCCTTTTCAATTACCTTTAACATAACAATACATAACTCGTTTTATTTCCCCTGGTATTTTATGTAACTCAAAGGAATGTAAATAGTGATTTCTCAGTAATTTCAAAATCACTACTTTTTTCTGTAAAACTGCTTCGTTCTGCAGTTATCTTTTCAAGTGAGAGTGTATAAATTCATTCATTTCCTTTGATTATGTATGCAAAACAAAAAAACATCTATTTATGAAAAACAAAGGTTTGTCTGATTTTGCAGGGCTATTTTTTATATATCTAATTATCTTTTTTCTTTTTACTTAACTATCATACGTAGTATAGGGTAAGTCTTATAATCGTTTATAAATTGGAAAAAAAAAATTGACGGATTTACACAATTCCGACACTGGGGATTCCGAAAAACATATTTCTAAAAAAAAAAAATTGCCGTCCGTCTGTCTGTGTGCCTGTGTGTAAACGCTCTATCTCCCGAACAAATTGAGATGGAGATTTGAAATTTGGTGTGTACTTAGTATGTAAGAATGAGTAGAAGCCTATTGAATTAACCTCGATTATCCGGAACTATTTTTTCGGACTCTCGAAACATTCGTTCTGTTAAAAGGTATATAAAATTTTTCGAAATTGTTTATTTTAAGGAGTGAATATAATAGACGATAAAAAAACATAACTTTTTCATAAAAAATGAATTTGATTGGTTAATTAGTTGCCGAGATATTTGTAATCATATTTTCCACACTCTTCGATTTTTTATGACACTGTATTTCATTGAAATTTCAATTCTAAGATATATTTCAATTAGAAAGGAGACGCTTAATCCGACGCATTAAACATTTAGTTAATATGATTATCATCTTTTTGTTATAAGGAGGTTTCTTTTACGCAATTCAGTAATGGAGCATTTAAAGTTTATGACGTCATCAAGCCACGACATTAAACACTCTATATACAGAACAAATTGAGATAGAGACTTGAAATTTGGTATGTACTTAGAATGCAATAGTGAGACAAAGCTTATTAAATTTCAGTAACCTTAGTTATCCCTGGATATACATTCTATAAATAGTTTACACATGTTTATTTTATATTAGGCATATCCATGATGGGTAACTATTGCGGTAACCCCCAACGACTAGTTTTTTGTTGTACTCGTAAATCAAATTTTACTCTGAAACAAATGTCTATTACTGTTCTAAACATTTCACATGAAAAAAGAATATTTGCATTGACACTTAAATTAATCTACACCTTTATTAAGAGGCCACTTTACTCACGCGAAAACACCCGTCGGCTAATGTTAATCCTATGGAAGAATTTTTTTAAGATATCTTGTTTGCATTTCAATATTTTTAAACGATTTTTTTTTCTTTTTGCATCGGCTAGATGAGATCGATCTGTACAAAGGCCGTTTTTTACTTTTTTTATTTTGTTTACAGGTTTTTTTTTATTATTATTAGGATGCTTTTACTTTCGGGACGGGTTTCAAAAGTAAATGTATTCTCATTAAAAAATATGCAAAGAAAATCGAAAAGTAAAAAACAGCCTTTGTATAGATCGACCTCAGCTACTGAATGCAAAAAAAAAAAAATAAAAATAAAAAATAAATCATTAAAAATAATGAAATGTAAGTGAGCTATCTTAAATTTTTTCACTGGATTAATATTTGCGAATGGGTGTTTTCGAGTGAGTAATGTATAGGTAAGAAAATATATTGCTAAAATACATGTTTGCTATAAAATATATTAAAATAGCAGTAGATTTAACAGTATGGCTGTTGGCCTTACCCTGATGGAACTTATCACAATGAAAATTCTTTGGGAGTAAAGTGATGGAATGTCTTCTTTGAAAACAAGTGTTAAAACAAATTTCTGATAGCAATCGGAATTAATTTTGACATTCGTTTTCTTCTTTCCTTATGTTAAATGTTCCATTATAAGAGAATTCAGAAATAATCATAAAACCTTTGGATTAACTTTCCTTGTTTTTCCAGAAGCGACAATTAAGGTATTTTTCTCTTCTTTTTCGATAGTAAATCAATCTTTTTCCATTGCTATCAGATAAATATATCCAACCCTCATCAGTTATAACCACTTATTTCTATTTTTCCCCTACCGAATAATGTTTATATAACAATCTTCACATAGTCGTACGCTGAGAAACACATTTTCGCGTTACGATGTGAACATCATGGGTTTTTTTTTATATAAGATTAGCGTTAAATTAGATTTTACAATTTTGTGTATAGTTCCTATAGAGATGTTTAGAAATTTTGTAATAAATCTTTGGGTGGTTAGATTTTCTTTTAAAACGCGAAATGCGACTTTAGATATAACAAATGACAGACGTACCTTTGTGGGGAAATGCCCTATTTTTTCTTGTCAAATGTAAACTTTCACGTTTCTTCCCTTTTTCTCTAATTACGTATTTCAATTATTTTGCGTTTAGAAATATTAAAACCATGCTTTTCACACATTTTTAATATTCGAATAAACGTATTGCTCCTCGTAAAGCGCAAATACATAATGTTTTATACATTATTTATTTTCCAGGGACATTTTAAAGCAAAAAATATTTTTAATGATGCAGACGATAATTAAACCCTATCCCGAATCAATGACATAGGGTTTGTTTGTTTTTTTCATCTAAATTTAAATCATAGAGAAAGTGAAAATCGTTACAAAAATGTGTGAACATCCATAGAGTAAAGAGAAAGAATAGAGGTGAAGTGCGGTAGCGTTCAAAGGCGTCCGAAGGCGTTCGGCCCAAACACAATCACGTGCTTTCGCAAAAAAAATAAGACTTCTAGTAAAACAGTTTTTAATTCATAATACAATGAAATGCTACTATAGAATGCTTAAATATAAGCAGATCATTGTCATTTAGATAAAAAAAATGCACAGGAAATGTCAGAGAATACTGTCCCTGATCCACATGCTTGTTTTGTTTGGATCGAATGAGGGCATTTAAATCTGAGCAATAACGCGCATCGGTAAATGGTTTCATATTACAAACCGTTTTTACGGCATACTGCATCTCCATCTATCTCTTTCCTCTATGGTGAAACACCCTCTGTATTTAAAGTAATTCTGGAGAACAACGGGCGGGTTTGTTAGCAAAAAGAAAAAAAAATCATTTTGAAATGTTTAAAAATATATTATTTTCAAACAAATAAAATGTATTCAGATAAAAATTAAGAAAATTAAATGATTTTATGATAAAATATTAGCGTATATAATGTGGAGCTTTGTTTTCGTGAAATGTTATGCTTAATCTTTTTTTTCTCTTCTAAGCATTTAATGATCTTCGTCATCGTAGTTTTCTATGGCTCTTCCCATCTCTTTATCAAGTTTTCTATAGAAATTTAGTAACTTAGTTAATTAAATAAAATATAACTCCCATTAATTGATGCACTCTGAGAGGTAGATATAAACATTTATTAACGCAGATGATCACATACTTATATATATGCAAAACAATTTTGTTCTCAACTCATTTGCATCCGTAGAGTGAAGAGTTCTTCTAATGCGAGTGGGAAAGAAATGTTCTACCTGGATTTTTAATTCTGCCGTCTATATACTTTTATTTTAAATAAAAACACTGCAACTTTCCCCTACTTTAATATTTTAGTCTGGCAGGAGCTCTTCTAATCTGGTTAATCTTCTAAATACCTATTAGACCGAGAGGCGACTGCACAAACCATGATGACTTCATCGAGTTTATGGCTGAAAAATTAGTATTAGTTAACGCTCAATTAGCAGTCGGTGGAAACCACCTGCAGACCCAATTTTAGTTGTTGATTGGTAGATTTACCATTGTGTTTTCCTATATCCAAAGGTATGAAAACATGGTGAACTGGGTGCAGGAAAACGCAATGGTAAACTTACCAGTCAACCACTAAATTTAGGTCTGCAAGTGGTTTCCACCGAGATATGACTTGGCAGGCTGGTTGCATTTTAATGTGGTAATTGCACTTTAACTAATCCTTGATTTTCAGCCATCAACACAGTGAGCTGATAGTTTGTGCAGCCGCAGCTCAGTCTATATGGGGAACAAAAACACGAATTAGATCTTACAGATTCTGCAGCATCTATGGGAACATCATTTATAAGATTGGGAACAATAGGTTTTGGAACCGCAGGTATCAAATCAGAGTCAGCTGGGTTTAGGACTTAAAGTATTAGCATGTATCAATTGAGAATAAGGTGGATGAAGACATCTGACACTAGGTTGTATCAGTTGAGAATCACCCTGTTTAAAAACTGTATTTTCACTTCTGTAATTTTCTGTATGTCTTTCTTCGAAATTTGCATCATTATCCAAAAATATCTTTAATCCTATATTAGTTGTTTGACCAACATTTCTTTTCCAGATATTTGAGCCAACTTGAATTCTATAATGCAACTTTCCCCGTCTTGTTATAATGCTACAAAATTTCTACTTGGCTTCTACAGCATAGAGGAAAGAGATAAATGAAGATGCAGTATGCTACAAAAAAAAAGGTTTGCAATATGAAACCATTTATCGCTCAAATTTAAACGTCCACAGTAGGTCCAAACAAAATAAGCACCTGGAACAGGGACCGAATTTTTTTATATCACCCGTGCATTTTTTTTCTCTAAATAAAAGTGATCTGTTTATTTCTTAAACATTCTAAAGCAGCATTCCATTGTATTATAAATTAAAAACTGTATTATTAAAAGTTTTCTACTTTTTCTCGTGAAAGAACGTGCTTGTGTTTGGGCCTAATGTAGCGGATTTTAGGGTTACTTTTTTGGCGTCACCCCCAGCCACCTTACTGTATCGCCATCTATCTTTTTCCTCCATGAGTGTTATTCCTTACAGCCATTACTGTTTAATATTGAATTCTTTCACTTTGAAATTAGAATTTTGCTCATATTGCTTATCTTGGATAACAATTTTAATGTTTGTAACAATCAAATCTATTTTTGTTTTTATATGACGCTTGAGAAATAGAGATGTGGAACTTTCCCTCGTGTAACGTGAGGTATTTTCCTATTCTGCAAAAAGGAGTCGCTTAATTTCATTTGTAAAGTATTAGATTCTGAAGCTAATCCACATTTCAGAATCTGTACATAACGTTCTGCTTTATCACTGGTAGCTGGATAGTACGGAGAACTTAACATATTTTTTACATCAAAATTACTTAAAAATGTCTTTAACTCAATAGAAGTAAATTTGGAACATTATCAGGTGCCAAAGTCATGGCATACTTGTGACTAATAAAAAGTAACAAACGAAAAATAATTGTACGTTCAATAGTTGTATTAGGTACAATATAAGCTTCTGGTCATTTGCTATTAGAGATGGGAAAAACAGTTACTTTTTGTTAACAGGGTCCATTATTATTACATCACTAGCTTGGTAACATGTTACCATAACATAATAATTATTTAACACCTTACCAGAGGCTAAAAATTTGTTGAAATTTGCACTTTTAGTGTCTTTTTTTAAATTTAGGTCATTTTTATAGATTTTGGTTAAGTATTTGTAGGCAAGAATATTTTTTGGACTTTTGAGTAATATTTTGTTTTTTTTTTAATATTAAAATTATAAATATATATATTACTAGCCGCCTTCGCCCGCTACACTGGTCGGTTTTTCTAAAGAAATCTTGAATGAAACAAAATATATCTGTGAATTTGATCATGCGTTTTAAAGCAATATGGAAATTTACCTGGTGTATCCAACCGAATTGCTGAAAGTAATATGAATGTCATTACGCTATTATATCTTTTATTGAGTCATACAAAATTTAGACTGTTAAGGACCAATTTCATTAGTTGATCTGTTAGTGTAGGATTCGGTAAAGAACAATAGAACAATATGCAATATACTAAAAGCGTTCATGAAAAATTATCAATGCAAGTCTCATCAGAATCTGTTAA
The DNA here is from genome assembly GCA_963932465.1 of Maratus speciosus. Taxonomy (NCBI): domain Eukaryota; kingdom Metazoa; phylum Arthropoda; class Arachnida; order Araneae; family Salticidae; genus Maratus; species Maratus speciosus. The sequence goes on from OZ010788.1 coordinate 184,557,140, forward strand.
TTGGACTTATTCAAAAGGCTGATCGTTCATAATAATTGGGTTCGCCTGATTCTAGAACTTTCATCTATAATTCTACAATCAAGCAACCTAACAACCAAGCAACAGCAAATGATATGTTCTTTATACAAAAACATTCACTGAAAAATTAACTAACCGATCAAGTTGCTTCGAAATCCACTTAGCAGAATCTTTTAAACTGGAAAATATACCGAAACCTTCCCTAAAAATGATCTAATTAACAGTTTAAATCCCATAAAAATTCATTCAGTGGAACCTTTAAAAAAAGCAAATCTTTCAAAATTGGGTTCATCTGATTTAGAACTTTCCCCATTATTATTTAACTAAACAACGTAGAACGTTATGTTTTATACTTTTCTGAAAAGTTATCTAACTAACAATGTAAGTGCCGTCAAAATCTTTTCAGCAGAACTCAAGGTATAAGCGGCCGGAATGAAATTTCACTTTGCATTATATATATATATTGAGATAGTTAAATATAACTTTCATAATCGCGTTAACCTGATTATAGAACTCTCTGGGAGGTAGGGGTAGGTATATACCGCATCACTTCTGAATTTTTTAAGGAACTCAGCTCAACTTCTATAACTATAGCATATATACTCTCTAGTATACCATCTCTCTGTAGCGTATATCTTCCAATTTTCTTTACAGTACCACTGAGAATTTTTTCCGCATAGCTCCGTAACTAAACAACACAGAATGATATGATAAATATTGAAAAAATCCCTGAAATATTATCTAACTTATTGTGCATTTAATTAGTTGACTTGAAATCTTTCATAATCGAGTTCACATAATTTTAGAACTCCCGTAGCAAGTTAGAATGATAGTTTTTACATTAAACCATTTATAAACCAAATTTACTATTTAACAGTGTAAGTTCTACAAAATTCTGTTCAGTTAAATCTCAGTTATAGTCATATTTACAATATTTATTGCTCATTAAACCTTTTTTCTTTACATTTGAAATAAAATCAGTAACTGTTTTGGTATTTCCCTGTTATGCCAACACCATTCTCGCCAAGCGTAATAGTTGGCACAAAAATGAAATGGTACATTAGAAAGAAAAAAAAATTGTTGATAAAAAAAATGAGCATTTAAAAAATATAACTTTTGAAAATTACAGACTTTGACCTACCATTTTTTTAAATCAATAAAAATAATGGTACTACTTGGTTATCCCGTTGACCAAAAGTCTATTGTCAAACTATAAGATTAAATGCCAATAATGCTTGATCGTAAATGTCACATTCACTTGACTTTAAGCAAGTTACACGTATTTACGTCATCAAGTGATTTTTATTTCGACGTTTTAAATGTATTTTTATTAATGTTATACTAATTTATTTCTTCTTTCGTTATTTAAAATAAAAAATATGTCAGTTTGTGTAATTTGGCGATTTATATAATTTGGCGAAATTGGTCGACGGGTACCAAAATAAATATTTAAAATATAAGAATAAATAAATATTTTGCAAGTAATAAAATATAGTCAATTTAAACTGCAGTCTTGAAATTGTAAATGTCTTTTACTACTGAAGCATGGCGTACGTAATACGTATGTCTCCAATTGCAGTAAAAATTTCATTCTTTCAATGAAGACATTCATGGTTTTTTGAACAAAACATTTTTATATGTATAATTCCTAACTTTTGAAATAATTTTATTGTAGCTTCTTCATCATCAGATAACTGCGAAATGGTAAAATATATATCAGTATCAGTAATAAATATTTTCTATTCAAAAAATAACGTATTAAAAAGTTTTGCGAGATTATGATGGAATAAAATAAATTTCATCATTAAAAATTCCCGCATAAAAATATTCACGTTCAATAATTAGCAAATGTTAATGTGTGGCACGGTTTGCAATAAAAATCGTTTGCACGATTAGGGTTGAAATAAATGGCGCGATACCATACATTTTGGCGTGGTATAGCGACGAAAATTAGAACGAAAAAGTACCACGGTTTTTTTAAAATTTAGTTTTAGTTTTTGAGGCGTTTGAATTTTTTTTTCTAATTGACGAAGTTGTTTTTATTTAACCAAAAGAATTGGTTAAAAAATTATTCAATTTGAATTTTTTTTCCTTGCTATAGTAACAAAATGAAAAGAATGAGTTTTTAGAAATTATCACTTGAAAAATTCAGGTTTTGGCGCCAAAGATAGTGCCAAATTAGAAAAATATGAAATATCTCTCGAACTATTGGGCTTAAAAGAATTTAGTTAGTACCATTCGATTCAGCATGCAAAAATACACCAAAATATGTTATCAGTTGAAAAATAACTATAAAAACAGATTTTTAAGGAATTTTTTTAAAGTTCGTTCTCTTTTTTATTCCCCTTAGGGGTGGAATTTTAGAAAATCCTTTCTTAGCGGCACTCTATATTATAAGAAGTATTTTTACTCCGATTTTCAAGATTTTAGGTTCAGTAGTTTTGGCTGCGCGTTGATTAATACAAAATCCAGAATTTCTTTTATATATATAGATTTATACAATAAATACAATATTATAAATATCTTTTAAATACTCTTTTAACACGTAAGCTCCACACTGTGAATTCGCACCGGCCGAAATGCCGGCGTCTTTAATTAATTCGCATTTTTCATTCAAAAAATAAGAAATTTGACAAAATCAAATATTTCATTTGGATTCCTTATTAAATTTTGTATATGGATCATGTAGTTATATTTCATTATCACCAGATTGTCAGCAAAATTATGCGGAACTGAAGTTACGGAAACCCAAATCGCACTGGTATATAAATTATGGGTTAATATTGACACGCGAATTTTAAACGATGTTTTCTGCGACAATCATTTAATTCGTAGTTATGGCCATAGCTCCTTGGCAAAGAGGGATGAGAGTATTTTATATTAGGAACGCATTTATTTGTTTGAGGGTTGTTTATATTAGGCATTATACGTAGCATTCAAATAACTTTTGCATATTAGCAGTGTAAAATTGACAAACAGCACGGTTCTGCGCCGTGATAAATACTTCAAGAATAATATTGAAAAGTTTAATTATAATTGTCCTGTACTTAAATTTGAGTACAGAAACAGTACCCTGTGAGTTAATAGAGACTCTCATTCATCTTTTAATCAAGTGGTCTCGGAGACCAATCGCAGTAGTTATGCAATAATTCCGGTCACAGCAGTTAAGTGTTAATTAAAAAAATAATAACAGTTAACCCTTAACTGTTGTTAGAGCTGCTTTTTTTTAATTTTCACTGTTTAGCTTGTAATTTCCAGTTTAACTATCGATACAGCGAAATTTTGCTTCATTTGGAGCCTAGTACTATTGTTTGAAATGCTTGCAAAATCGAAATTTTATTAGAAATAGTACTGTACAAACAGTTTAGTGCAAAAACAGTATATTTTATGAGTTAATCGCGCCTTTTATTCATCTTTCAATCGAATGGTTTCGCAGACCGCTCATAGTTGTAATGTGGCAGTTTTCTGTCACAGCAGTTAATCGTTAAATGAACTTTTTCAGATGAATTGTCATGTATAAAATGCATTATCACATTTAGGTCTATGAACGTCTCATTTAGGTTTTAACTGCCATAACTGAGACAAAAAGGACCTAAATGCGACAATCCTATATTGTGGTTTTATACTACAGATAATTATTAAATTTCTACAAAACAAATTAGTTTTGAACTAAAGGTACACAGCAGTATTCAGTAATTTGTTGCTTAATAAAATATACATTTATATAACAAAATCTCAAATATAGCCTAAATGCGACAAAACTACGGGGAATCGTGCCTCATTTAGGCAGACTGACCTTAAACATTATTGTTTGCGCTGTTTACGCAATTGGCAACAGTTTAAATTAATAACATTTTCTAAAATATATATAAAATATTTCTCGAAATGCTGAAAATTTGAATTTAAAATAGAAATAAAACCTCAAAAAATGTGTCAAATAAAAAAAATAAATGCAATCTGCACCCGGGAACTTATAACGTATAAAATGATCTAAAAATGATTAAATTCTCATGTATAGTTTTTGCTTCAATAAAACTTTTTTAATGGAACGATTTTGTCCAACTTTAGCATTAAATATCTCTTAAAATGATTCTTCGATTTGAAAACTGTCTGCATCAGCGTGTTTATCAAACATTTTTCTGTAATACCACCGATTTTCATATTTTTGTATGCAACAGTTTTTTTAATATTAACGAAGAAAGGCCATGCTTAAGCATTCAAATTGGATGCCGATCTACCGGGAATATCTACGCAAATTTTCATTGGTCCATTTCCAAATCAAAACTTCTTTTTATATATAGAAGGACACGGTTGAACTTTTTTGTTTTTTGTTTTTTAAGCTAAAGTAGGATTTACTTGACTCTTTTGTAACATTTTTTTTCGCTTTTCCTTAGAAGCTTATTAAGACCTATACGAAAAAAAAAAAAAAAAGATTTTGCGATTTTATTTTCATCGCAATATAAAACTGAAATAAAGCTTTTTTTTTTTTCTTTGCAAGGCAAATTGATAAATAGTTACAAAATTAATAGGGTTTTTCTCATATTCTGTTACTAAAAAACAAACTTTGAAGCAATAACAGTGTTTTTTTTTTAACTGTTATGTTAAATAATGCCCACCTCTATTTGCTATGAGCAGAAACCACAAAGAAAAAATATTTTACTCCTAACAGGACCCAAATAATCAATATGAGCTCATTGCCTGTAAGCCAAGCTGTAGGTCATTCCCAATTATGTGTATCTACTTTTGGCGAATTATTTTTCAAATTTACACAAGTAGTATAATTCTGTGACAGATCTTCCGTATCTTTGTCTATTCCTGGCCGCCATTCAAAGCTGCGAACTAAGACTTTCATTTTGACTAAAGTGTCCAAAATGTAAATTATTTAAAATTTGTTTTCTGTAAACTTAGGAAATAAATGCTCTACCTCCTTTTAAAATGCAACTTTGCTTTTCTTGTTTATCTTCAGAAAAAGTAATTTTTTAGGATTTTCAGAACGAGAAATGAAGTGCTAAAAATTTTGACATGTATCGGATCTGATTGTGTAGCTAAAGTAAAGTTGAAAGTTGATTACTTATATTACTTATGTTAAGTTGTGGTAGCAAATCTTCTCTACGTAATGGAAGACATTAAAGAGAATCGGCATTTCTATGTTATGACTTCGGTTTGTCTGGTCGTCTGTCCGCGCTCTAACTCTCGTAAATATACTCGGATTGCCCTAAAAATTTTGGATGCTATTTACATTTACCCTAGCATGAACCGTATTTCAAATGAAGTTTGTAGCATGTTTAGTTTATTTACAGGTACAGTCAAAAGTTTTCCGTTACTTTACGGCCAATGGGAAAAAATCGTTCCAAATGAATTTTAATGACGTTACACCCTTTCAAACATAATAAAATTGATATTCATTTACAAAGTGCACTACAATATGCATTTTGTAGAATATACGATGCAAAGGATATTTATTATTCATTTACAGGGCCACATAAAAATTTTCCGTTACATAATGGTATAGGGGGAAATTGTTTGCGGCTTATTTTAATTATATGAAACTATTTCATATATAATGAAATTGTTATACGTCGGTGACGCTTTCTATAAGTTATTTCATGTATAATACGACGTGCGTAGCATTTACTGGTCCACGTAAAAGATTTCAGATAGTATGTTCTATCCGAAATACTATAAAATAGTGGTGATGCCAGGATATGCATTTGTAATTATGATATACGCTTTTAAGTTTCACTATATTTATACATGCTATATGGTGTGTATAAATACTATAGTTGTATATGCAGGTCTAAACAAAAGAATTCATAAAGGTTACTACTGAGTACGAGCGTAAATTGCTTAAAAGTGGTTTTTAAATGTGTTATGTATTTTTACGCTGAACGGCATTTAGTTTGCTAAGAAATGTTTGTAGAATATAGATAAAATGATATACAGGACCACGTAAAGAATTGGATACACGGCCGTCTATAGATGATAATTTCTGGAAATGTGATTACAGTAGTTTTAAGAGTGATTTAGTTTGAATTAAATTTAGCTAAATAGTGGCGTGCAATATAGGAACTATGTAAACTACTGGGCTGAACAAAAGTATTTAAGTATGTTTCCATCTATAAGTATCGATTGCTGAGAGAAATTTCAACCTGTTATGCGTTTCCTTGCTAAACTAAATTTTCCCATTATATAGTACATATCAACCTACAGATCAAATACAGGGCTGTTCAAATGAATTGAAATACATATTTGGATATGAAAGATAACTGTTGAAATCCGATTTTTAAAGGTTTTATCTGTTTTCTAAAATGTTTCTTAGTTACCTTATTTCCCTAAATAACGAAATTTTGTTAAATATTTCAGGAAGTGTTGGAAAGTGTTTCATAATCTATGAACGCATGATTTTTCTTTCTTTTTTTTATAACGACTATCATCCTGAAATGTTTGTAAAAAAATATAATGCGTATCGTTGCATTCTAGCAGCTGAAAATTCATGCATTTTCTATCCCATTTTAATCAACCATAAAGAAATATGCTTAATATATTTTAACCTACATTAATCTTGGGTTCCTTTAGTTATGTTTATTCTATTTCAATTATTACCGTTTACTTTTTGCTCACAAATATTTCGGCACAATGTATTCATATATTTGGTACAAATGCTAAAGTCACATGTATGATATTATGTGAGCTCAAGGCAAAGTCACAATTGTCAGTGTGACATTCGTGACTAGCAGTCAGGTCACAGGTGTATTCCTGAAACTATGCTTGCTGTCCTAGTAATGCTATTTTTCAGGTAAATACTTCTTCTGACTAAATCTATCTTAATAAAAGTAAAAGAAAAAGAAAGTTATTTTCCTCTAAGTTGCCTTTTATTTAAAATTAAACGAAACAACGAGTTTCTAAAATGGAGATGAGAAGAATATTCAATCAAACATTTTTTTATAAATATTTTTTTTTATAAACGTTTTCCACTAGAGTTTTTTCAGTCACGTTGAGTGCCACGGTGGCTGACACTGAAGCTGAAAAATTTACAACGTTTTAAGTAATTTTTAAGAAAATATAGTCATGTAATAAGTAAAAGGTAAGTAAATTTTAAATAAATTATTAGTAATTACTTAAAAGAATATAATATAGTTTTGTATCATATTTTAGACCGTCAGTCATCGGTGAATGACGTTTTCTAAACGGAAAGTTCAGTGTCAGTCACCGGTGTTAATAATGTGTTAACCCGTGTTGTTGACGTGTTAATAATGTTTCACAAATCTGATGAAATATTCTTATTTTCTTATCTGCCATGTGCACATTGTAACAAATATATAAAGCATGCAGCCAGAAGATAATGTTTCATTCTGAAACTCAAAAAATATATTTTAAAAAGATTGGTTCGTTAGAAACTGAAACTACTTTCAATAAAATATCTTTATACTAAAAGACCATTAAGGCTTTTTAATTGGTCGGTTGTTTATCCTTTTGAATTTGAAAATGAAATTTGCATATAAATAGCTGAGCTTCTTATTCATTTCTGAAAATTCAATCTAGCTTTAAGCTAGGGCTTTATTTAATTAGTGTTTCTTTTCTGTTGTCATGGAAACTATAAATCTTGCTTTTGAATATCCAATTTAACTTACAAAATTCATAACTGCATAATGTAAATCTTTATTGTTTCAGTTTATAAATATAATTAAAATTGCATTATTTTATTAAAACTTTAAAAAAATATTTTTCGAATAACTTATACATTGTTTAACTTGTTTTACATAAGTAAAAGAAAGTACAAATACAATTTGAAAATCAAAATATATCGTTCTTAGAGTTTTATACCTTAAAGTTTAATATAATTTGCACTTTATATGATGTTTAATCACAAATTAAAATTATATTTTCTATTCATAATCTTAGAAAAAACAAATTGGAAATTGCTCGTCAAACGTGGCAAAAGAGGTGCGTTCGTACTAAAACTAGTTTTATAATTATTTTTTGCATCCCATATTGTACTGAATGTATATTTGTTTGGGCTTCATAAATGCATAGTCTGTAACATCATTAAAATGTACTTGCAATAACTTTTTTCCTATTCCCCGCAATGTAACGGAAAACTTTTGACTGTCCCTGTCATTAAACTATACATCGATTTTCATAAAATTAGAAATGGCTCGACAAAATTTTGCAACAATTATATATTTAAAATTTCAGACCATTCGGAAGGCTGTAACATCATTAAAATTCACTTGCAATAATTTTTCCCATTGGCCGTAATGTAAAGAAAATCTTTTGATTGTCCCTGTAATTAAAGTATCCATCCGATTTTCATAAAATTTGAAATGGCTCGACAAAATTTTGCAACAATCATATATTTAAAGTTTCAGACCATTCGGTTGGGTAGTTTTTTCTCTGTCATATGCGGACAGACAGACGGACTGTACGACGACCATAGGTGCTACGTATTTATATAATTAGGAACGCACCTAAAAGAGAAATATAAAAGACATTTTATTCTAAAAATAATTATTGTACATTGAGTTGATCAAACCCAGTTCGAGCCGCTCAATATGCAACATTTGTGTTATTTAAATAAAGTTTCATGTGTGCAATAATTGATTTTTTTTTCAATTCCTACTATTAGCTCACACTCTCCCTATATTTATTTATATCTATTTATATAAAATCCAAGTCTCTGTGTGTCCCTCACTATTCCGGTAGGACCGCCTCATTGAAATGAGTAATTGTTGAAAAATATTAATGCAGGGTTACCACAGTAGCGCCAAATGTTAGCGAACCTGGCGATAGCTGGCTAATTTGGCGAAATTCCCGTTTAAAACCATTAATCTTTCATAATGGAGGTCCCCGAAATTTAATTTAAACTACACTCTTTTAAGATATTTTTTCGAAATCTGTGGGTGAGAATTTAAAGTACATCTTTACATCTTCCTCCCGATGCTACTAATAAAATAAACGCCAATAGACAACGGTGTACTGCGTGAGCTCCTAACTGCGCGATTTTAATGTGCTTTAGGTAATTTTCAAGTATACGAAGGTAATTTTCCAGTATTTCCTTGGCGAAAAAGGAAATTTTGTAACATATTTTCCGGGAACCTATTCACTGTTTCATTTTATATACACACACATTTTTTTCGATATTTATACGATTTATTTAACATAAAAAATCCGTTTCTCTAATTTTATACAGAAACAGATGTAATTTGTACATAAAAAACATCAATAATATACATATAAAACAAACAAAAACGCTCATCAAATTTGTTTTCATAGCTGTTTATATGATTTGACAACAAACCTCGATATTTTTTCGTTATACGGACACCATGCCAAAATGTATGCTAATGCGCCAATTATTTCAAAATGCTAAAAGATATTTGTAATTTTATGCCAGCAGTTTAATATGAGTTTTATTTTATTGCTTTATTTTATAGCAGTTATTTGTTCACTTATTTTAAGTATATATTTGTGATTTGATGAAATAGTTCGTAAAAGTCTGGAATTTTCAAATGTTATACTTTTTAAATGCTCACTTTAGTTTCGACAATGGTTTTTCTTTTATTTTTCAAATGCTTCAATTCACGATTTTGCGCCAACTATTACGCTTGTCGACAATGGTGTCCGCATAACGGAAAAGTACCCAAATCTCACTTTCTGATGCCCAAATTACACCAAGCTTTTATAAAAAAAATGCCAAAGCCCCTACAGTGGAAAAGTACCAAACTGTCTATTATTTTGCACTATACGTGTTATAGTGTGTACTATATACAAGGGGAGTGGAGCGAAGAGTTTAAACATTAAAGTTTCGGCACAGATGTCATATACGCGCTCCCTATTGGCTCGATTTTTTTATGACGCCAATGTCATATACACAACGGGTACTTAACTGGCGCCAAAGTGTCGTAATTTTGCTTGATATGGTAATCCGGATGTTGTTGTTTATGCTGTTGATGTTTTCACCAAATTGGCGTCGGAAAAAAATCGCGCCAATATATGATAACGTATATGACAACTGTGCCAAAGTTTCTATAAAGCAGTAACAGACTAAAAAATTAAGAATAAAATAAATGCAAAATAAGACTAAAGAAGAAAGAAAAATCATGCGTTAAGCATAGAATATGAAACACTTTCCAACACATCCTAAATGCTTTAACAAAACTACGTTATTTAGGGAAATAAGGTAAATAAGATAACGTTACTTCTTAGATATCCCGTCGACCAATTTCGCCAATTATATAAATCGCCAAATCAATACTAAAACATTAATAAAAATACAAATAAAACGTCGAATTAATGGTTTTAATGGCCGTTATTGGCATTTAATTAATTAATTAATGGCAACCATTATTGGCAATTAGTCTTACAATTTGGCGGCAGTAATTTGGTCGACGGTATAACTAAGAAGTACCAAGATAACTAAGTAAACATTTTAGAAAACGCATAAAAAAAATTTAAAATTGATTTCAGCAGTTACCGTCCATAGCCAATAGTACCGTTATTACATGCCACTTTTTAGCTAAAATTTAATTTAAACTACTCTTAAAACTACTGAAATCACATTTCCAGATATTATCATCCATAGACGGTTATGTATCCAATTCTTTGCGTGACCATACAGATCATTTTATCTATTTCTACAAACATTTCTTAGGAAACTAAATGCAGTTCAGCGTAAAAATGCATAACTCCTTTAAAAACCACCTTTAAGCAATTTACTCTCATACTCAGTAACCCTTATGAATTCTTTTGTGTAGTCCTGCATATGAACTGTAGCATTTATACACACAGTATAGTATGCATAAATGTAGTGAAACATAAAAGCGCATATCATAATTAAAAATGCATTTCTAGCAATCATTGCTTATGTACAATACTTCGGAGAAAAGTTTCTTGGCGAGAAAGAAGTTTGCCAACGTATTTTCTGGCAACCTATTTACTGCTTCATACTCACAAGCAATTTTTTCCATATGTATACAATTTGGCACAGATGTCATATACGGCCTATATTGGCGCGATTTTTTTCCGAGGCCAATTTGGCGAAAACATCAACAGCATAAACAACATTCGGGTTACCATTACAAGCAAAATAACGACACTTTGAAGCCAGTTAAGTACCCGGTGCGTATATAACATCGGCGTCAAAAAAAAAAAAAAAATCGCGCCAATATAGGCGTATATGACATCTGTGCCGACAATTTAATATAAAAAAAGCTATTTAACCATTTTTATAAAGAAACAGAAGTAATTTTTGCATAGGTGTCATATACGCATGGGGGTTGGCGTGATTTTTCTACGACGCCAATTTGGCAGAAATCTCGCTTTCGAATACCAGTTACTTATATATTTTTCAATTATTTGCTATCAATTTGAAAAGGAAATAACTATAAATAAATAAAAGTTTGAATAATAACTATAGAACAAAGCAGGGTACAGATGTCATATTCGCCCCATATTGGCACGATTTTTTTCTGTCGCCAATATCATATAGGCATCAGGTACTTAACTTGCGCAAAGTGTCGTTATTTTGCTTGATGTGGTAACCCGGATTATGTTGTTTATGCTGTTGATGTTTTCGCCAAATTGGCAACCGAAAAAAATCGCGCCAATATGAGGCGAATATGACATCTGTTCCCAAAGCAGTTTATATAATTAAAAAACAAAAAATAAAAGTAAATAAACAATTTATTAATAAATAAAAAACAATAGCCGGGTTACCATAGCAGGCAAAATAACACCATTTTGACGCCAGTTAGGTATCCCGGTTCATATCTGAAATCTGTGCCGTAATTTGTATATAAAAATATATATATATATTTAGAAACGATTTTTTTATACATATAAGTGCATATATAAACAAAGATAAAAGTTCATTAGATTTGTTTTCATAGCTGTTTATATATTTTCGCAACATATCTCACTTTCTGATGCCCAAATCGCGCCAAGCTTTTTTTAAAAATGCCCTATAATGGAAAAGTACTTAAATAAATAATTAACAGAAATAACAAATTATACAAACTAAAACTTTTTATGGTACAGATGTCATATTCGCCCCATATTGGCACGATTTTTTTCGGTTGCCAATTTGACGAAAGCATCAACAGCATAAACAACATAATCCGGGTTACCACATCAAGCAAAATAACGACACTTTGGCGTAGGTTAAGTACCTGTTGCCTATATGATATTGGCGACAGAAAAAAATCGCGCCAATATGGGGCGAATATGACATCTGTGCCCTTCTTATTTCGAGATAAAAGCATTGTTTTTAATTTCGATTAAAAATACGTATATTCCTTGGATAACTTCAATTGAAATTAGTTTCACAGCTTAATATCTCATTCCATAAACCTAAACAAACACAAGTGATTCATTCATCGTGAAACGTCAAAAATATTAAATCATTGAGGTAATCATTCACAAAGTAAGTTCTCCAACAATCAATGGGCAATATTCTAATGACGTCATAGTAGGTAAAATGGTGGTATCGTTTGTTTATGGTTTGTAATCACAAAGATTTAATTTTGCAATGTCTCTTAGTTACATTATTTTATTGTCATATTTATGAGCTCAGAACAAAAGCCTATTTTTTCATTATTTAGTTATTAAAGACGGAAAAAAATCATAAATGCATGATTTGAAAATTTTAAATAATTTTCTTTCTTAATACTAAAAAATAACATCGTGAAGTAACAGCGGGTTTAAGTTAAATAAGTTTAACTGTTTAATTCTGTTGTATTATTCAAAATAACTGTATTTATTAGATTTCAGTACTCAACATCAGGGCCCGATTAAACTTTGAAATTAGAGGAATTACAATGTCATTTCAGGCCCTTTCTTTTGGAGAAGCTTTTCTAAATTCCATATATACATGGAAAATCTTCAGTGTTAGAAATATTATTCCTAGGACTGACATAACACGAGAAAGGCCTGCAATTTTACACAAGGTTTTGAAAGCTACTTTATATCAGAAATTTTACTAAAAACTGGTTACTTTTTTGTTATAGCTATTAGGATTATGACAAGTTGCAGCCAATTTCGCCAACGTCGTAACCAAGATCTTGAAGCACACACATATAATACTATATAATACCATTTCATGAAATCGTATACGATAATTTAATAGTTTTTAACCTTACTTCAAGTGTGTTATTTATTTATTTTTAAGGCTCAACAAACTAAATTGTCCAATATATGAATTTAAAAAAATGTAAACAAAGATTGAATAGACATGACCGCAAAAAGCCTCAAATCTGCATAACACTTGGAACCAAACTGTGCAGATTAGTGGTCTTCTACTGTACACAGATTTTCATAAATGTGCTTCGTTCTTAAAATGTGTTATTTTCATCTATCACTGCGGAACAAGCAAGGAAACTCATATTCTTGCACATGAGTTGTATATATCTTTATATCTAAATTTCCGTCATTTTTGACAGGCTACCTTTCTAGTATTTATATATTTATCTTGTTCAAATTTTCAATCGTTAATAAAATACTCATTATTCATCCTATCAAGTTTAAATAAATTTTTTTAAACTTGTACTGGATGACAATTGATGTTAATACCGTTTTGGTACAGATGTCATATTCGCCCCATATTGGCGCGATTTTTTTCGGTTGCTAATTTGGCGAAAACATCAACAGCATAAACAACATAATCCGGGTTACCACATCAAGCAAAATAACAACACTTTGGCGCAAGTTAAGTACCCGTTGCCTATATGATATTGGCGTCAGAAAAAAATCGCGCCAATATGGGGCGAATATGACATCTGTTCCACAGTTTTTTTAAATATTAATTAATTAATTAAATTTTAATTAATTAATTTTAGTTTTGCATGGGAAACAAAATGGCGGCCATTGGTTATTGAAGTCCAATGAAAGTATTTTCAATAAGGGGTTACCATAGGGGGACCCTGTTCTGTCGCCAAATACCGCCAAGTTTGTCGCCAACTTGGCGATATATCGCCAAATTTGGCGGCCAAAATGAGTCGCCAAAAGTGGCGCCAACTTGGCGATATCTGTAATATTTCGCCAAATTCCCATAGAGTTCCATTGTAAACCTACTTGCTTATAGAAAATCAACAAATTGAGATATTTTAATGCAGCAAAAACTAATATTAGCTTGATTATATTAAATTTTTCTTTCATAGCCTAAGTAGGAATTGACTTTAAAAACAAAATTTTTATGTTACTTGTTTTTTTTTTTTGTTTTTTTACGTGAAAGCCGAACTGTGTTCGTTTAACTTCGAATGTAAGCATTGAAATGCGTAATTTATTATTTTCCTAGTATTATTATTTTACTTCAAAGAAAAGAATTTAGCAAGCAGAAAACGGGTTATAAGTACTTTTGATAAGAAAATTCAATAACCGAACCAGAAAAAATATATAAAAATTCTTGTATAATTTATTGCTTGTTTCTTTTTTTTTTCAACTCTTTTAGAGGCAAATACTTTTGTTGCCATAATTAAATGACACTGGATTTAGAAACGAATTTAAAAGCAAAGTAAAAGCTCTTTTTCACGTACATTATAAAAGCAAAATTTTATTCGAAAACTCTGGTAGCGTTGTGACATTTAGGGATAAAAGTTAAGAGGGATCATAGAAACTCGACAAGAGAGTTTCTCGCAAAGCAAAAGAAACAACAATGTAATGAATCGTAAATGAAAGGAATTTTCGCGAATTGATGCCAAACGATTTAACAAAAAGTTTTTAGTACTCTGTCTTGTTTATATTTTGCGGACTGAATAAACTGGATTTTGACACCTCTAGAGCTCGCATTCTTTTTTATTATAGAAACAAAATTCTTGTTTTTATGGAATGGAGCGTGCTAGGGAAACAAAGGTAAAGCGAATCTGACGAATAGGCTTTAGTAAATGCAATTTTAAAAGTGCTGTTTTTTACCCTTTTTAAATTCTTGTTCAGCGCAGAAGTGCTGACAGGGCTACAGAGATGCGTAATTATCAGATTTTTACGCGGTTTGCTACATTTTAATTGTTTTTATGAGTAGTTCAAACCTTTCAAGTTTCATGTAGCAATATTAATTAGGTTTTGATTTATACCAGTTTAAAGTAATTGATTCTTATACTTAAAACGGAGTAAAAAATTATTAAATGGCCTAACTCTTGTAAAAATTGTCGTATACACACCATATTCTGATGTGTTTCTGCAATCGACCCAAGTAAGCTTCCTATTGCAAAACAGAATTGTAGCATTTACGTTTCTTTTACAGGTCACTCAATAGATATTTGATAGAGCTACAGAGATGTATAATTATCGGATTTTTATGCGGTTTGCTGTATTTTATTTATTTTTATGCGCAGTTCAAACCTTTTATGTTTCCTGGGAAAATATCGATTAGTTTTCGTCTTACATCAGTTTAAATTACTAGATTCCTATACTTAACAGAGAAGAAAACAATACTAAATAGCCTAACTTCTGTCAGAGTGGTTCGGGACTGCCACAGACGACTATTTTTATATTCTGTTCGCACCACTATTTTAAAAAAATACATTTTGTAATATATTTCTCTTCCAAATGTTGTCACAGCTTATGTAAAAGATTTTTGTTTTGAAAAAGTGGTGCGACATAGAATTAAAAAATAATCGACAGTGGCAGCCCTGGCGGTTACATCAGTTTACCTGGTGGTTAACAGGATCACTTAAAATTTCTTAATTAAAATACATATAAAACACAAATAATTGTACAAAAATTACTTTCAGATGCATAAATATAACATAAAGATATTTAAAATACAAATTAAAAATATCTTAAAATACATCATAAAAACCTAGAACGTTTTTAACCATTACAAGGCCGTCATCAGTAGGATTTAAATGTTGTTATTATTTTCTTTGCGCTTATTCGAGAATTGCCCTGAAAAAAAACGTTGTAATTTAAATTTAAATGTTGTACCTCAGATGAGATGCCAGATAAAGTTTAAAATTTTCAACAAAACGAGCTTTCGTCTATTATGCAGCAAATATCTCCATTCGCCATAGATATCGTATGGTAGTGCATCGTTACCAGCTGTATCTTTATTAGCAATTATTTCAATTGATTCTCTTATGATGGCTTTCTGGTAATTATTTTTACGAAAGCTAATTTTTTATTAACTCAAGGTAAATATAGCACTAGAACTTCAATTTCCATTTATTAAAATTTCCTGATTACATTACAACCGATGGATATTTACTGAGTGACATACATAACAACCCACCGCTCTTCCAGTGGTTAAATAAATGATACATATTAAATGCAGATTCCAGTTAAATAGAACACGTTACACAGTGGACCAATTCTTCTTTAATACAGGTAATCGAAATAGGTGTGGGAAAATCAATTATGAGGCGTTTCAACCTAAAAGTTGTGTTTTTAGAAATAATTTGTAAGTTTTTTTCAGATAAAATATATTATAGAAATTTAATTAATTAGGCTTTAAGTAATGCAGAAATAGTGAGCTTCATTTCCAGGCATAAAGATTGTACTGTAAGTTAGGCTTAACATAACAATGTGCTATTCTTTAGAAAGAGGCTATGTGGGGAGGCTTGATCCAGTCAATGTGAGGGAGGGTTGGCCAAATGCTCAAGGCTCCCTTAATTAAAAGGTTTTGGAAATCTTTTTAGTATACACTGTGCATAATGAAGGGTTAATGGTTATATATAAAACAGAACATAAATTTATTTTGTAAATCTACAGTAAAATGGGGTGATGGAAAAGAAAATGTTTAAAACTGATTAAAGAAAGATGGGGAAAATCGCTATAGTATCCACTGCAAGAAAACATTTAACGAAATATAAATGGGAAAGTTGAAAGCAACTTTTTTCCATTCAAATATTACCCAGTGTAGGTAAATAGAAACAGTGGAAAAGACTAGAAAGGACTAGAAATAGTTAAAGCAGCAGTCTTAAAAGTTTTTAATGATAAGTTAAGTGTTCATGTGGCTGCAAAAGAACATAGCATTGATCAAAAAACTTTAGGAAGGTATGTAGACAAATTTCACTAAGTTGAATATACAGTGAGATGAAGATGAAGCCAAACTATGTGATAACTAGTGTTTCCAGGTCGAGTGTCACAAAAAGTAGAACAAGGAGACAAAAAAAGCGGTACGGTGACTCCTAAATCCGCACATAATAATACATGAAACCCTATGAAAACGGAACTGTCACTAACGGAATAATGTCTTAAATGTTAAAATTTCATTTTCCCTGCTACACAATTATAACTGTCCGGACAAAACCCTGTTTAAAACGATATTTTCTCCTGTAACTTAACGATTCCGTCTAAACAGGTTTCTTTAAGCATCATTTTTTCAAAAATATCTTTTTATAATAATTAAAGCATGTAGAATAAAGTTATTTTGCCTTTTTAGCTGACATGCTGAGCTAATGTGCCCAAAGGTTCTGTATGTATGTATGTACGTACGTAACGCGATAACTCTTGATAGAAATATCCGATTTGATTAAAAAATTTTCGATTTTCATTCTGATAAGGCGCTTCCCTGATTAGTTTTAGGGGTTCATTGGTTAAGTATAAAGGGGAGAACGGGGGGATAATACCCCCTTAATTTAGATAAATGGGTTTGGTTTTTTATGTAGAATTATTTGATATACCGGTTTATTCTGTTAAGGAGCTTCCTTGATTAAATTTGGAGGTTCATTGGTTAAGTATAAAGGGGGGGGAGGCGGGGACTTAATTTAGATTTAGGTTTTTCATGCAGAGTTATCTGATTTGCTTCAAATTTTATATACCGGTTTGCGGTTTGTTCCGATAAGGCACTTCCTTGATTAGATTTGAAATTTCATTAGTTAAGTATAAAAGGGGGAAAGGGGACAAGTCCCTCCATGAATTTAGATAAATGGGTTTTCATGCGGAATTATCCAATTTGCTTCAAAAAAATTCTAGATTCATTCCGATAAGGAACTTCCCTGATTATATTTGGAGGTTTGTTGGTTAAGTATAAAGAGGGAAATGGGGGAGTGTATTCAGTCTTAATTTAGTGAAATGGGTTTTTCATGCAGAATTATCTGATTTACAGCTTAATTTGGTATATAGGTTTATTCTGATAAAGCGCTTCTCTGATTAGATATGTAGGTTCATTGCTTAAGTATAAAGGGGGGAAACGGGGTCTTGCCATCAGTTTAACTGGGCACTTTTCTTGTTATTTTTAACTGATTTTATTTCTCTTAACAAATATTTCAATATAAAACAAAGTGTGTCAAACTTCCCATATAATGTGTCAAGCCTCCCATATGTTGGGAGCCTTAGCCCATTATTTTTTCATGATTAAAGTCACTCATTAAAATGATATATAAAACTTTATTCTAGGTTCAATATTTAAAAAATAAAAAATCATTTTGTAAAAAGTCGGTCAAACCTCCCTCGTGTCCTGTATAGGTTTATACTATCGTGATAATCCTATGTTCAACATCGCCTATACTTAATTCATACTGCGCCGGTAGAAGAGAAGGTCCAAATACCGGCTAGGGTCCAAATACCGGCTACTAGGTGTTCTGAGAATTGAGCGCAGCGCAGCCAAGCGGTGATAGGCAGAGGTTGTAACTTTAATTGAGAGAAGAATGTTACGAAAAGTACGTCACTGAAGTCTGCGTCATTTACAAATAGTAAATGCAAAAGTGTCGAATATACGTAATCTGGTACATCAAAAGTTTTTCAGATATCTGTTTCTCATTTTTTTTTTAATTTACTGATCGTATATTGGCTTGAATTGTTGATTAAGTTATTTTGTAGACATATTTAGATCTCAACTGCCACGCGCGCATTATTGGTATTTTATTATATGAATTAGTAATACCGGTTTTAACTTAAACATAGCATTGGTCCGAATACCGGGTCCCTAGAGTGGTCTAAGTACCGGCTAGCCGGTATTTGGACCTCTCTCGGTTGTTCTGCTTGAAGGGGAGGAAAATAAATTAGTTTAAATAGTTCCATATTTAATAAATTAATTTAAATGGTTCAGAAATAGTTCCAGTCTCATTTCGCAATCTGAGAACAGAAACTTCAGGATTCGTAATTCTTCAGGACAGACGCTGGTTTCCGGATCACATTCCAAAAAAGCGCTGTTGGACACTAGAAAATTGCCTGTAATAAATGTGAAGAGAAAGAAAAAAATGACGGAGTAAACCAGGCAAAAGGGGCAGAAATTTGATTTTAGCCCTCTCGCTGCGCAACCCGAGATTTCTTCGGGCAACGTAAAAGTAGAAAAATTTGCGCAACCCGAGATTTCCTCTGGGATGCATTTTATTCGTCTAATAAACACTCCTTGATTATTCCCACCACTTATTTTTTTATTGTAAATTTTGCCTTATTTAATCGGAGCATTTTGCCGGTTAAATTAGACAAAAAGTTTTGTTTTGAAAAACCGGTGACAAAAGAATAAAAATTCTTAAAAGACGTTCGTCGCGAAGGGGTTAAATACGCAATTTTTGAAGCTATTTTTATAAAACAATTACGCACCGAGAGGATTATAAAAGTAAACTAGTATGTTGTGGCCATCACAAAACTTTCTTCTATATAAATCACGTCAATTAAATCATTTAAATAGTACAAGAAATAACGATTTAGCACCAATTCATATCAAAGTATATCTGAATTTGAAGTTGGATGAAAATTCGCGCATTAGTTCTTGAGATAGAGCTATAGCGGAAATTCTGAAAAAATGTACCATAGCAGCGCCACCTGTTGAGCGATTTACACCAAAAGTAAACAGCACTAAACGATATCAAGGTATACCTGAATCTGAAGTTTGTTGAAAATCCAAGCATTAGTTCTTGAGATAAAGCTATTGTGGAAATCGCAAAAAATACAGCATAGCAGCGCCACCTGTTGAGCGATTTACACCAAAAATTAAACAGCACTAATTAATACATCAATTCATGTCAAGGACTAACTAAATCTGAAGTTTGATGAAAATCCGTGCAATAGTTCTTGAGATACAGCTCTTGTGGAAATCGTGAAAAATGCAGCACAGAAGCGCCACCTGTTGAGCGATTTATACTAAAAATTAAACAGCACTAATTTATACATCAATTCATGTCAAGGACTAACTAAATCTGAAGTTTGATGAAAATCCGTGCAATAGTTCTTGAGATACACCTCTTGTGGAAATCGTGAAAAATGCAGCACAGCAGCGCCATCTGTTGGGTGATTTGCACCAAAAATTAAGCAGCATTAATTTATATCAGGGACTAACTGAATCTGAAGTTTGATGAAAATCCGTGCATTTTTTCTTGAGTTAGAGCTATTGCGATAATCATGAACAATGCAGCATACCAGCGTCACCTGTTGGGCGATTTTTACAAAAAAGTAATCAGCACCAAACTATATCCTGGACTAACTGAATCTGAAGTTTTATGAAAATCCGTGCAGTAGTTCTTGAGATACAGCTATTGCAGAAATCGTTAAAAATGCCGCATAGCAGCGCCACCTGTTGGGCGATTTTCACCAAAAACTAATCAGTTCCAGTTTATATCAAGGTCTAACTAAATATGAAATTTTGTGAAATTTCGTCCATTAGTTCTTGAGATAGAGCGCCCACAAAATTTGTGTCACATACAGACAGACGGACGGACAGACAGACAGACAGACGGACAGACAGACAGACAGACAGACAGACTCACAGACAGACATTTTGTAAAAACATGTTTTTTGGAATCTCTGACTCATAAAACGTGTAAATCCGTCGAAAACTGGAATTCGAAAATTTTCATGAAACCAATACTTTCTTCTTGTAAAGATAGAAGAAAGTAAAAAGGAAAATATCCAAAAGAGTAAGATGATAAATTTGTGTCTTCTGCATGGGTGCTTTCTCTGTGGACAAGAATGGGGGAGGGGATTCTGGGTTCAATGCTAAGAATGTGATATGTGGGCTGATAGGGACTATACCGACGCAGAGAGTGATATTATGTTTTTGATTTTTTCAGATAAAAGAATTCTCATTTCAATCAGCAAGCTTTTTTTTTTGTTTTACACGTTAAAAAACAAAATTAGAAACATAACGGGAAAAAGAAAAAATTGCGTATTTTTTCTGTGCATAAGAAATGTTATTAATCAATATAATTTATTAAAATAATATTCTTACTGCTTAATAATTGTCATTAGCTCTATTTGTGTGATCTTTTGGGAAAAAACTTAGGTTGCCGGTATTTAGACCCCATTTTAAAAACTCAAAATTTGAAGACTTTCGGAATTTTGCTTTTTATAAACAGAAAACGCCTTTTAAACTGATTTTTTTTTCTCTAAACATGTGTAAAACATGTCAAGGTACCCTGCTGTCAATTTTTATTTTATTAATTTTGAAAATTGCATGATCTAGATTGAAAACAAAAGTGGTAGCCGGTATTTGGACATTTTCCTCTACTAGCACGATTTGTCGCCATAAAGCGGCTGTCTCAATTACCAGAAGTAATGATATTTTTTCTGTTTCATTTTAACATTTTTCTCAACTAAACTGTGTCTCCCAAATAATCGCAATCTAGTTTATTGTAATTCTTAGAAAAGGATTTTTTTTTTTTTTTTTTTTTTTTTTTTGCATATTTTTATGATAAAAAAAAATCTGAAGTTTCTTTTAAAAATTCCCTGCCCATTAACGTACGTTTTTATTTCATCATTCATCCGTTAGACTCGTTTCTAGTTTCCCATTTCATTTATACCGTGAACACCCATGAGGAATTCAGAATAAAAGGGATCCCAAAAGTGACATATTTCATACTTTCTTCAGAATAGCAGTTATTTTCGAGTGAAAAGGTTTTCCTTTCAGGAGGAAAATCTGTATATTCTAATAAAGTTGTTCTAACAAAAGAGTTCTATGTTAATATCCGTGAAATATGATATCGCTGCATTTTCATTCATAGAAAGAAGAAAATAAAACTTCATTAAAATATACTCGCGGTTTTTCGGCTGCAGAAATTCTGTTCAGATGATTTATTCTAGTCAAACTGCAATTTATTTATTTTAATATTTAGAACATTATTTAGTCCAAACCTCAAGTACTCAATTTTTGTACATGAAGAAGGCATTTAACCCTATTAACTCTTATTTATATATGCTGTAAGATAATATCTTTTGGTTTATTAAGATTCTCTATTAAGACTTCAAATTAGTCAAAATTGTACATTTGAGCAAACTAATTCGAATTCGGCTAATTTTATGCATGTAATCTGCGTGAATTGGATCATACATACTACGCCATGTTTTTACTTTTAATTCGTAATTCAATAGTAAATAAGTCAAAACAAAATATTTACTGCCGACTAAGGCTTTTGCTTGCATTTTAACGTTTTCCAACGTAGTTGAAAAGTGTTTATATAGCATGTTTAATATAGCACGATCGCTATTGAAAATGAAGTGTGTAACATTTATAATTCATTTACAGGGCTTGTCAAAAGTGTTACATTACATTACGCTCAATGGGAAAAATTATTTCAAGTTCATTGTAATGATGTTAGACAAGTTAAAACAAAATGAAATTGATATGTATTTATAAAATGCACTAAAACATGCATTCTGAAGAATATGGGATGCAAAGCATTTATTATTCATTTACAAGTCCACACAAAAGAATTCCTTTACATAATGGTCTACGGGGAAAAACTGATTGCAGCGTATTTTAGTTCTGTTACACTATGTCAAATATAATAAAATTAATATGCATTACTGAGGCTTACTACGAGATACTTGTTGTATAACATGATGTGCATAGCATTTATCGTTCGGTTACAGGTACATACAAAAGATTTGGTTACAGTACTTGTATCTGGAATACTGTCTATTAGCGATAATTGCTAGAAGTGCGATTTCATTTATGGTATGCGTGTTTAAATTTAACTAAATTTTTGCTTACTGTGAGGTGTACATAAATGCTATAGATCATATACAGGGCTACACAAAATAATTTGTAAGCATTTCGGAGTATCACTGTGTATAGCTTAAAGCCGATTTTTTATTGAGTTATACACTTTCAAGTTGAACTATATTTAGCATACTAAGAGACCTTTGTATAATATAAATAAAAGCACATACAGGGTTGCGCAAAGAACTAAATACACGGTCTCCTACGGTCGAAAATGTCTGGAAGTGTGATTACAGTAATTTTAACCATTTCTTAGCCTGAAGTTGAACTACATTTAGTATACTACGAGATCTTTGTATGATATAAATAAAATTACATGCAGGATCACGTAAAGAACTGGATACAGGGTCTCCTAGGATCTATAATGTGTGGAAGCGGGGTTTCAGTAGTTTTAACCGCGTTTTAACCTGAATTAAATTTTAGCTTAATGTGTGGCACATATAAAAAAATCTGTTACAGGTTTATACACAAGAATTCAAGTATGTTTTCGTATATATTTGGTAAAAATTTCTGCAAGTGAACTTTCAACCTATTATGAGAATTAGACTACTTTTCTGGCTACTAACGTTAACTGCTGAAATCTGGTTTTCAAATGTGCTATGCCTTTTCTAAAATGTTTACTTAGATTTTTTTTTTTTACCTCACTAAACAGCAAAGTTTCGTTAAAGATTTCTAGAAGTGTTGGAATGTGTTTCATAATAGGTGCTTGATGCATGATTTATCTTTCTTGTTTTGTTGGTGTTGTTTTAAGGCGGAGTGTTATGTTTTTCACACATAAAAATGTCCAGCAATGTACCGTAACTTGAGATTACTTGGATCCAGGAGAGCGCTCTTCAAGAGACAATATGAGAACCGTTACGTTTCAATAACACATGCATCCTGTTGATTTCTAAGTGCTGTGGCAGAACTGCCGTGGGATTTTATCACCTAAATAAACAGCTGGAATTCTCTGCATCGAACTATTCTATTTTCTCCTTTAACACTGCAGGGCAGGCAAAATCTTCTGGATTCGTACGTTTCTGTCTTATAAATAAACATTCGTTTTGAATATTCTCGTCTCTCCTTAAAATAAGCTTAAATGATATTGTTAGACCCAAGTAAAAAAATGTTTTATTTTGGTTCTGGATGCACCGTGTTACTAGTCAGCGGTGTTGACAGTTGAATAGTGGTCCGCAACCTTATTTTGACCATGCCTCAAGTAAGCATCTCTAAACTCATGATACCCCCTATGCGGTTTATTATTATTTAAAATGTGAAATGTTATTGACACGGAGAAAGCGTTAAAAGTACATTAAAACTTAAAATAACCCATTAGCAACGAAAGTCCTGTATGCTTCTTTTATTTTTTATATACAATATTTTCCGATTCGTAATTTTCTCTTTATTTAATCTATGAAAATTTAATACTAAATAAGGTGAAAATTATTCTACAAAAATGTGTTCAAATCTAAAGATTTTGTGCACCTTATGAGGCACGTATACGCGCCTCTAATTACAGAGTGGTTTAGAAAGACAAATCACCTAATATTTTTTAGCGTATTAAAAAGTAAAAATTTTCTCAATAAGTTTAAGTTGACCTGCACCAAGTCTCCCCTTCCTAATCCATAAATGGGGAATTTATAATTTTCTTTGTAACGGTTGTCATTTTTCTTAGATTGTTCAAATTAAAAAAAACCTCGAAACTCGCTTAAAAGAACACTTTCGTTATGTCAATAACTGAGAAAATTCTAAATCCTGTATTGCCAAGTATTCTTTGTATCCCGGAAATAGTTTTAATTTTCAAACTGCAAAAAATATCTTTAAGCACCTCAGAATTGGACTTTCTCGTAAATTTTTCTATTTATCTTAATCGTGAGGTTCTTTTTATTGAAAAATCTGATTCTGCGACAGTGCTGAAAAAAAGTTTAAAACCAAATGCTAATTTTGTTGTTTAGAATAATTTCCGAAAATAGTTATATACTTTGAATTTAGACAAATATATCTGAAATAACATGTGAAGTTAATTCAGTTGTAAATGTAAAAAAGTATTTTTATCTGCAAGTGTTAAAATATTGTAATAAATATTAACACATGAAAATAAGTTTAGGACCAGTAGCTTCTCTTAAATCTAGCATAAATGAGCTGATGTCATGACTGTAGTATTTTATGCGGAGCTCATCTGTGATGATGCTTATTGTACCATCAAAAACTGTTAAATGCGCAAGGACTTTCGAAAGATCTGAATCTTTCTTCATCAGGCGCAAAGAAGGCGTCTTCTACTATGAAAGCAGCATCAACGTCTTCTTTGTGTCTGACGAAGAAAGACTCAGATCTTTCGAAAGGCCTAGCGTATTTAATAGTTTTCGACAGCGTTTTAATAAGATCTGTTAGTTCTTATTGATTCACGCCAGTTTCAACTTATTTTCTTTGATGATTATAGATTAGTAGCTGCTAGAAGTTTTGGGATATGTAAGTGCTGCTTTGAATGTGAGTCGCGGAAAATCATTGACTGAAGAAGAAAAGGGTAAAATCAAGGATTTTTCGGATTGCAGCTGAGTGAAAGGCAAATTTCCCTAAAAATAAAATTAAACTGTCGTGCACAATTTTCTGTATGATCCAATAAACTATCGAAGAAATAAAAGAAGCGGACGGACATCAAAATTCTCAGCCCTGTGTAAACAGGATGTTACTAGAATGGCAGTTCAAGATTGTGCGTATTCTTGTGCTATAAAAATTCTATTCTAATTCATCGGAATATTGAGGTCCGTTACACATTCACGACTTCTTACTGTTCAATAATGGCCTTTCAGATGAAAATATTGATTAGTAGCCAAAAACTAAGGCTGAATAGCAAGATTCAATATATAGTTCACGAATTTTTCATGTAAATCCAAAGCAATAGCATTTCTGCAGAACTAAATAATAAATAATATAAAGAAATCCATTTCTATGAAAAAAGGTTGCCAAGAATGCATAATTTAAAATTCTTAGAATAGCTGCTTTTCAAAACAATTGAGAATTCAAAATATTTTTTCCGATATTTGAATATAAACGACCTGTAAGGTGTAAAGGTCATGTAGAGGAATTACATGAACATCAAAATGAATATTCAAGCTCGGGGTTTTTTCTATAAAACTGAAAAATGGTTTAATGAGTTCTAAATGCAGTAGATTTCCGCTCTATATTGAGGCAAAGTGTCAAGAACAAAAATAGAAAAAAAATATATTAAATTTACTTCTGCTAATCGGCACAGTTGCTTTATTGGGGCAAATTGTAAAGAACCGATGTGTTCCACCGGATGATTTATAAATCTGGTAACATTTCAAAAATTCATAAATGTAGAGGCAATCTTACAAATGAATGTGGTTTGCAGGAAACGTATTCTAACAAAAGAGGGGTTTTTTTAGTAACATGAAAACTTTTATCTTAAATATTTGCCAATATAAAGTACTGTATTAATTAAAATGAGACAATTATGTCATAAACAACGGTTATTTAAGTTCAAGTTAATCTGTGCTAGAATTTTACACTACCAAATGGCAAATGTGTATATCATCACAAAAATTACGCTTTTCAGGCAAGTAAAGAAATCTTGTGTTGGTGAAACAGACGAAACTGCACGGAAACACTGACGATAAATCTTAATTAGAAGAATAAAACTTTGTTAAAATCACCATAAAATACAAAATGACACACAGAACGCGTTTTGGGATAAAAATTTTAAAAGCCCGTCATCGGCCAAAGTAAACATGTGTCCGAAAGCGGACAAGATCACAAATGAACAGAAAGAGCAGAGAGTACATCTTACAAAGAATGCGACAGGCGGCGCTAACTGAAAGGAAAATACCGACCACAGAGGAGCACATTCAGAAAAAGAAACTGTTGCCAAAATAAAAGAAAAAAATAACTGAAAAGAACAGAGTAACGGAATTTAAAAATATATTACTAAATAAACTAAAAAAAGAAAACACAAGAAAAACAAAAGCAATAAAAGGATTTTTTATATACAAAAAATTCCTTTTATTTCTTTTGTTTTTTGCGCTTTCTGTTTTTATTTATTTATTTATTTATTTTTTTTTTGTTACTGTTTTCTTCTCTGTTGATTTTTTTCTTTCATTTTGGCAACACTTTCTTTTTTTGCATGTGCTCCTCTGTGATTGGTGTTTTTCTTTCAGCTAAAGCCACCTGTCACATTCTTTATGAGTTCTCATCTCTGCCCTTGATGTTCATTTGTGGCCTTGTCCGCTTTCGGATACGTGTTTACATTGGCTGATGACAGGCTGTTAAAATTTCCAGCCCAAAATACGTCCTGTGTGTTATTTTGTATTTTATGGTAATTTTAACAAAGTTTTATTTATCTAATTAAAGGCATCTTTAATCAAAACATACAGTATATCTGGTTTGATATTTTGTGACGATTTCTTCATCCTTGCTAAAAAAAAAAAAAAAAAAAAGACAAACTTTTACGTATAATAGAGATGTTTTTGTCAATAAAAAACTTATATATAAATCGTCAGTTGTGCTCCTTACGTTTATGGAACTTTGATTTGCTTATTTCCTATGATTTGGATGATTGAATCGCCCTTTATTGTCAAATATTTCAACTATTCTTTATCGTACTAAAAAAAATTCCTAACTCCTCCACTTTTTTTTCCTTTGTAAGAAAAAGTTTTCCGCAAACCACATTCAATCATACGGACATTTGTGATTTTTTTTTAATATTAACAGATTTATAGGAAACAACATATTTAACTATATTATTATTACTATTATGTGACGAAAAATACTCAATTTAATCCTTTATGTCCCAAATTATAAATTCATGAAAATTTCATCTTTTAAAGCATTTTTCGTGAATTTTTGAAACTACATTAGAAGATTTAGACAATTATTTAACAAATTTTAGAAGGATTTTACAAATTAAAATTAATTAAATTTGTATTTATAGGAATTTTTGTGCTATATTTATAACTTTACTCAAATCTTTTATTTAAAATATTTTTTTTTAGTATTTTATAGAAACAAGGAGTTCTAACCTGGGCTGCGCGAATGATCACCAAGTAAAAACCATATTATATGTTTGTTTTTTTAATTGAATACTCTAATAGATTTTTTACATTTAATATAGATTTTTTAGATTTTTCACAAACAATACGAACAATAATTTTTATATGTTATCAAATTATGTATTCAAATAAAATTTTGTAATTTATTAAAACGATATTTTCGTACTGGCCTCATGCCTGGAATTAAAAGTCGAAGAAGGCGACAAAGATTGCTAGTGTTTTTTATTCTGATAATTTCAGTGTTATAAGCGTGATTCGTTTACATGTCTTAAATTTGTGTTTTATTATTATGGTTATTATTATTATGATTATTTTATGGATTGATAAAGTTTAAATTTCATTTTGAAATATAAGTCGGAAACCAATGCTGAATTGTTTTATTTATATTAATTTAAGTGAAAACATATTTATCTTTTGTAATCGTCTATCCGCAAGTGACAGAAATAGATTTAAAAAATCATGCTTTAAAACTATTTTAAAAACAATAAAAATTCAGTAAATTGCGATACAGTTTTCAAACAAACTGCGATATAGTTTTCATACAAATTGCATCTGAAAGTACATTTTTTTTTCTTTATTCGACGGTGTAAAATTTGAAAATGTGCGATATTTAAAAATTAAAAAAATCGCAATAAAAAAATAAATAAAAGTTAAATTTGATCGTCTGCTGTTGCCATTCGTAAAATGACGTCAGCGTTACGCACAGGTACGTTTGTCCTTTGTAATATATATAGATAGATAGATAGGAAAAATAACGCCAAAAAAGCTGAAGATATGCAAGAAATGATCCTTTCAAAAATATTTTTGTTTTTTTCAACCAATAATGCTTTTGGAATAAAATAAAGTAAAGTAAGTATCTATGACTCATTCTAAAATGTATTACTACTAATCGATGTATTAAATTAATTTTATAACAAGTTATTTTAATTGTACTTTAAAGTACTTTCGGGGAATAAATGGTTAAGAATTTCAATATTTTTATGAAATTGGGAGAAAAACTAAATACAAGAATATCATACTATATATTTTTTAAATTAACATTTATGCAAGCTTGTTAAACAAAGTTGAATTATTTTAAAATAATTGTACTAAGGTAAACTAATTTTAAATACTTTGAAAATTTGTTGAATTAGGGTAAATTATTCCTTAAAAACCGTTTCACATTATCATCTGAAGAGCTTTAATATATTTAAATATCATTTATCTAACTATGTTTTGAGCAATCGGATTTTAGCTTTATTTAAATAATTTCTAGAAATTACATTGATTTGTATTAATTAAGAAGCTTAAAGATTAGATAAACATTAATGCTTCTATGGTCACGCAAATAACCGTTAAAAACTTCCTTAAGTACACTACTCTTCTCCGCTTCATGCTGCCTACTTTATTTTCACATCATTAGTCATGTTTACTTAGAACAACCAGTAACGAATTGTTTGATCTTGTAATTGTAACCGATACATTAGATTCCATGTATTATCTATGCAAATTTCAGAAATTTGCAAATAACTTTGAATTAGTATGCTTAAGTAGAAGGAAAAAATCATTTCGAATTTAAAAGAAACTGGAGATGAAGACCGCTGGAGGCAATTCAGTTTATTTTTTTTTTTTTTTAATTATCGATTTAGTAGCATAAAGTATTGACACATTATTCAGAAACAATTTATGGATATTTTTACATGTGTTTCAACGTTGAAATATCGAAAACGAATTCAGATAAGTTTAATTACAATGAAATATATGTGTGGGTTTTGTTTGTTATTCTCCATGTCAATCAATCTTATTTCTATACTCAAATAATTGAATTCTATCTGTAATTTGCTTCTAAAGTAGATTGTTACTACAGAAGCAATTTTGGTTTGGTAGATCAGAGGCGTGTTAAAAAACAATACCAGAAACAATCCCTTACGCTAGTTTTAAAGGTTCAAAGGAAATTAAAAACATAATAAAACGAAAAGTGCCCAGTTAAACAGATGACATTGAGCTCACAGGCCATTCACACTAATTGTATATTATACTCTTATTTCAAAGAATAATGCCCCTCGAAAAATAAAGAAATCGACAAAAAAAAAAAACATTTAGCTAAATTAAAGAGGAATTGGCTCTTTCATTTCCTTCCTTTAAACTTAACCAATGAACCTCCAAATCTAATCAGGGAAGCGTCTTATCAGAATATACCGGTATACCAAATTGGAAGCCAATCGGATAATTCTGAATGAAAAACTCATTTATCTAAATTACGTGTGGGATTAGTTCCCCCCCCCCCTTTATACTTAACCAATGAACCCCCAAAACTAATCAGAGAAGCGCCTTATCGGAATTAACCTAATCCAAAATTTGAAGCAAATTGGATATTTCTATCAAAAGTTATCGCGTTATGTACATACCGGGTGTCCCAAAAATGACTGATGTCCCAAAAATTCAACAACTTTCAAACGGTGACAGATATTTAAAAAATTTTTGTAGGAGGGTTATGTATGGTGTCAGGAGTTTTTTTAATGTGATTCTTCATTTTAGTTCGAATTTCAAACAATAGTTGGCGCTGACAGCGATAGGTTCTCAGTCTAGACCCGATTTTAGGTACTTCGAGATCCATTCAATACATTTTAAGCTCCTTTTTTCGCATGGAAGAAGAAAGAGGCCTAAATATCGAGCCGGGATTTAACAGTTATTGCTTGCAGTGCTATCTATCGCTGATATTTATAACTAAAACTGAAAATCGCAGCATAAAAACTCCTGACATTTTACATAACACTCCTGCAAGAATTTTCTTAATATCTGTCACCATTCGCAAGTTATTGAATTTTAAAATGCAACAGCCATTTTCGGGACACTTAGTACATACGTACGTGCATACAGAACCTGCGGGCACATTAGCTCTCAGGCTTTGATAGCCTGTCAGCTAAAAAGCATTTCAGTCTTAATCTACTATGATGACAATATTGATGCGATTCACCGGAGACTACATTTCAGTGCAACGTGCACCTGAATAGTGTCTCGCTGGCGTATCATCATTCGGACAACTACAATCCATTCAGGGATACCCACTCAGAATCTTGGAGGGCTGTGAGGTGGAGTCTTTCTTGTGTGGCTCGAAACAGGTGGATGTGGCAGCAGGTGAGCAAGCAGGGTACATATAAGGGGCATTCTCACAATCTTTTAACTTTCATGTCCCTGAATAATATTTTTTTATTTAATACACTTTTTTGTGTTTTTTTTTTATTTCATATACTTGGGAACATCCCATTGCATGATTGCACAACAATATTAACGATATAAATAAGTTTTGAACGATGTTGGGGGTCCAAACACATGGAAAACTCATCTACCGTCCCGTGTCCCTAATGCTGATTTTGAAGTTTGGAGCTGTCTGGATAAAATTGTTTCAATAAAATTAATTCGGTGTAATTTTTTTCTGAAACTGGAACTATTCTTTTATATAAATATGTAGCTAAAAATTAACCGGCACAGATTTTTAGGGTTGATATTATTTTTTGAACTCTGTCCCTGGGTTTTAGATTTTTTACCATCCATTTTCTAAAATTATACAGAAAATGCAGCGACAGAATTTTTTTCAAGTTTTTGCTCATGCAGAAGTATGCTAGAGAAAGAATATCTAAAATTCTTTGACAGGAAATTTACTGCAGAATATAAATCAGCATTTAAATATCAATTTCAAGCACCGTGGCTTTATTGGTAGTCTTACCGTCCCCAAGGTTTATTCCTGCACTTTTCAAAGTAAATTTTTAAAAAAATTTAATTTAATCCAATGCTAACAACTGTTCCGAAAAATCAATGAACATTGTGTCTATCACTTAGTCTTAACATGATTTTCCTAAAAATAGGTGGCAATTTTCCTTGCCGTTCCATCCTTAACGTCTCTTTTTTTACCATTTCGTAAGGAAAATTAAACTCGCAAGTTTAACCTAAAACTCAGTTAAATAAAAAAATTTTCGCTGCTGAGCATTTTTTCTTTATTTTGAATCATTAAGGCATTCGTCTATCAGATTATAATGTTATTTTAGCAAGTTTAATTTCGCCAGATTTTTTTTCCCAAAAGTCAAAAGATTGGGACAATGCCCCATAAGCACTACAAGGTCCGGCCACCTTTTTGCTTTCATTTCCTATCTCCTTAGCTCTCACATCCGGGGAAGTAGTTGTCCTGGAATGCACGATGCGAGGAGACTAATTTTCATAATTTTTTTATTCTATCTTTTTCTTTACAAACATGTATGTTTGTGTTGCCCATGCGCTGGCTGGAACATCGGGGGTAGCATGTTATAGACATAGAGAATCCTCATTTCTGGCTCTCAGTAGAGTAATTTTGTGCTGTTACTCACTAATCCTCAGGTAGTAAAATTTTCCTGTGAGGTCTCGCGTTTGGGTTCGATGATGGGATGATTGCTCAAAATTGGACCTGTTTCTGTCCATCTCCAATGAGTTGAGTTGGTTTCTACTGCAGCGTTCGGAGAAGGTGTACCAGGTAAGTCAGGGCTCCAAATGCTCTGTACATCACTAATTTCTTATAGTTTCATGGAGAAAAGAGACAGATGAAGATGCAATAAGGTGGCTGGGGGTAACGCCAAAAAAGTAATCCTAAAATCCGCTACAGTAGGCCCAAACACAAGCACGTTCTTTCACGA
The DNA here is from genome assembly GCA_963932465.1 of Maratus speciosus. NCBI lineage: Eukaryota > Metazoa > Arthropoda > Arachnida > Araneae > Salticidae > Maratus > Maratus speciosus. The sequence goes on from OZ010788.1 coordinate 184,589,716, forward strand.
AAAAAAAAAAAAAAAAAGAATAAAACTTTTAGTAATACAGTTTTTAATTCCTAATACAATGGAATGCTACTTTAGAATGCTTAAAAATAAGCAGATCACTTTCATTTAGAGATAAAAATGCATGGGTGATGTCAAAGAATGCGATCCCTGTTCCGGGTGCTTGTTTTGTTTGGGCCTAGTGAGAGCATTTAAATTTGAGCAATAATGTGCATCATATTATAAACCGTTTTTACGACATACTGCACCTCCATCTACCTCTTTCCTCCATGTTATAGTTTATTTCGCCATCTTTAATCGCAGATAATTCTGCCACTAGATATGACGAAAAAATGTACTATAAAATACTGTTGTCCGGAGCATTTAGAGCGCCGATGTATGCGGGACACCTGGCAACACTAGTGTTAGCGCACCGTGTGGTGGCCGGTATGGGCCGCGTATAGTTTCATATTTCTCCTTACAGATAACAGCACTACTAGTATTTCAGTACACCTAAGATTGATTTAATACATGTTTTATTTGGGTCTAAATAGCTCTCTCCTGGATCATAGTACCTCAATCGAATTTATAAATATCATTGCAATAAAAAATTTAAGCACTATTATACAATCTTTAGAACCGTCTTTTTTATGTATCCTTAAACATATTTTTACTTATTTTTGAATAATCCTTACATGATTCCGTAACTTATTTCTTTAACGAAAAAAATCACCCAGACAAAAAGCCTATTTCGTAAAATAAAAGCCTTTTAAGAAGAACAAAAATGTGTAAAAGAACAGAAGACTTTCAACACAGTTTTCTTTTGAATTTTTCTTTTACATTTCCATATATAAAAACTCCTTGGTAAGTTCAATGCGTTTTGTAACAATGTGTCACGACAACCAAAAACAAATAGAATTTTTTGTTCGATTTCCTTTGAAGAAAATTCTCTTTTTGTCACTTCCAGATCAAAATGTACAGCGTATATCCGCTCATGTTTTATTTCCCATAAAAAGGAACTATTTTTTTTTCGAATATATGCTTTTGTCTTTAACGCTCACTACATATGGAAAAAATAAAATTATTTTATAAATGTATATTATTTTTCCTTTAATAAAATTTTTCTAAAATGAGAAGATAATTATTTCCTTAATTTATTTTTAATTATGCTTTTATAAAAAAAAAATTACAACTAATATTATAACTACTCGGATGTGCCAATCCCAAAACTTTCTTCTATCTCATACATGTTAATACTTCAAAATTCGCTAGCCCAGTGCCAAACTTAAATGGCAATATATGCCCATCATGAGGATTCTAAAGATATGAAATTCCATCCATTAGTTCTAAGATATGTCTATCGCAAAAATTCTGTAAATTCTTCAAAATGAAGCATAACATCGCCACCTGTTGGTTGATATACACCAAAACCTAATCAGCAAGAACTTACGTCAACGTCTAACTGAATCTGAAGTTTGATAAAAATTCGTACATTAATTCTTGAGATAGAGCGATTGAGAAAATCATTAAAAAGGCAGCACAGCAAGCCACCGGTTGAGTGATTTACGCCAAAACATAATCAGCATCAATATATATCAAAGTATACATGCATCTGAAGTTTGATGAAAATTCGTGCATTAGTTCATGAAATAGAGCTATTGTAAAATATAAAGCTATTGTAATATATTGTATAGAGATATTGTAAAAAATGCAGCATAGCTGCGCCACCTGTTGGGCAAGTTAAACCAAAACGTAATCAGCACCAGTTTATATCAAGGACTAAATTAATCTGAAGTTTGATGAAAATCCATGCATTAGTTCTTGAGATAGAGCTATTGCGGAACTCGTACAAAATGCAGCATAGCAGCGCCACCTGTTGGGTGATATACACTAAAACTAATCAGCACCAATTCATATCAAGGACTAAATTAATCTGAAGTTCGATAAACACCCATGCATTAGTTCTTGATATAGAGCTATTGTGGAAATCGTAAAAAAATTCAGCAAAGCTGCGCTACCTGTTCGGTGATATACACCAAAAAACCAATCAGCACCAATTTATTTAAAAGTACTAACTGAATCTAAAGTTTTGTGAAACCTGGTGTATTAATTCTTGAGATACAGCGCCCAGAAAATTTTTGTCACATACAGACAGACTCACAGACAAAGTGACAGACAGACATTTCCTAAAAACCATCAAATCGGGTTCAAAACCTTCTAAAACGTATAAATCCATTGAAAACCAGAAGTCGAAAATTTTCACGAATCCAGTACTTTCTTCTTATAAAGATAGAAGAAGGTAAAAAAAGCATATGAAGTTTAATTTTTATGCTTTTACCAGAGTTCGAAAAATCTGCATATCTGCCAAGTTCCATTCATTTTGAGTACCTTTAATCCCAAATTAAAATATCAATCTTTATTTAAGGTCAGTTAGAAAATCCTATAACTACTATGTTAAATTAATTTACAGTCGCGGAAAAAAAAAGTAAACACCTCCTACCAACTCTGCAATAAATTATTGTAGAAGAAAGTTACTGATACCGAACGATTCGAAATGAAGTTTACTTTTAAATGATGTAGGGGAGATTGGGGCACATGTGAACAGTTCGCATAAATATAGCTTTTTCTCATGACTGGATAAATTTCTATGAACAAAACCTACTCAATATAGTAAATAGAATTTTCTTTTATCCATGGTAATTTTTTAAAAATCACCTGTATAGTTCTTCTTACATTTTTAAATAGTTTTATAAATTCGAAAAATTGTTCACATGTGCCCCATCAACGGGGTAGTTGTGAACACACGTGGGGCACATGTGAACACAAGGAAAAAATATCCTTTGACATACTTTTTATTCTGTTATTCATTTGTCATCATAATCATTAGTTAATTACCTGTGAAATTCACTTTAAAGATATTATATAATATATATATATATATATATATATATATATTTCTCTAGTTTCTGGGTGATATGTTGAAGCAAAAGATTATAAAATGAAAAAAAGTATTTTTTTTTTTTTTTGGAGGGGGGGGGGAGGCTTAGATGATTCATTAAGTATTGCTGAAATAAAATAAAAAAAATTAAAGAAGCAATTTTAAAAAAAGAAATTAAAACTTTGAAATTTTGTTTGGGGAAAATTTTAGGGAGGGGGCATTTACATACTATTTATCTCAAATCTGTCGAAATAAGAAAGATTTCCACTGCTGTATTTGCCTTATTTACTTGTAAATTATAGATAAAAAAGGGTTTTTTAATGATTTAAAAAAATCTCGACTATAACCCCACCCCCCTAACTTCTTTTGCTTTTGAAAGAGGGAGGGGGTTACAATAGGGATTTTACGGTAGTTATCAGTTTAAAAATTTTACTTTCTTAAAATATTACTCATATCTATCTCCATTCAAAGCATCATATACATAACTGTATTAGATATGGAAGTAAGCCATCATTGCAAGTTTAGAACAAATGTAATAGAAAAATTTGCAAAGTTGTTCAAGGTAATACTTTCGTATTAACAATGCATAAAAAATATTGTTGAAACCTGCTTAGTAAAATAATATATAACACTTATTGCATTTTAGAAAACATTAAATTTGTTTAAAGTACAATTGAACGTAAACGAGCTTGTTGCTCTTTAAGTATTTGCTGAAAGATGTGTTTGATGAAGTTTTAATGCAAAATCAACTTTGTGTGAGGAAAATATCTTCTGTTTCAGGAAAATTATAGATAATGGAACTGACATTATTTATCATTAAGTTAACTGAAAGGAACAGAATCACAGAATGAATATTGGGGCACTTATGTACTGTTCATATCTGCCCCAACTTCTCTGTTCACAAGTGCCCCACATTGCTGCTTCTGTTAAATTGATAAATAATTAACATTTCTTAATTTTAGAAGAAAAAGGACTTTATCAAAAATATTTATTAGTATTCATAGTATATGCTAAAACACACAAATTCAAATAAATGAATAAATAAATAAAGTTATACGCTTATCAACTTGGAACAAAGATTTTACTTTTGAGATCTAAAAACAGTGTTTTGGCTAAAGAGGACAAACTAAATGTCTAAAAGCTTCAAAAAATTTTTACCATATGTCTACAGGTGCTGTCATCTTTAGTAATTTTTTTCAAATAAAAAAACTTATAATAACTATTGAAAAATTGCGATGTTCACATCTGCCCCCTGTTCACATGTGTCCCCATCTCCCCTATATAAAATTTGTTTAGGGGATCTACATATCGAAACGAACCCAAACTTTGTCTTTTTCAATACCAATACCTAAGTTTGACACCATAAATAAATTCTGCAAGTTTCAATTAGCCTAAAAACAAATTTTCATTGAAATACTACAGAATGACTATGCCACTTCTATTAATGTATTATTTCTTGCCAATATGACCATTTCACTCGCTTAATATGTTTTGGACTATTGCCATTCCATACGTTTCATTAAAATGAGTAGGATATATATTTTTTTTTTTTCAAATTACGCTTTTCCAGACGTCATAGACGGCTCATTACACCATCATTTTGATGTTTTTTAATCATAATTCGAAAACTACTTGGAAGAAAATTTTGAAATTCGAATAAAGCAAGACTGAATAAATATAAATCTATCAAAAAAATTGTAGGTTGCAATTCATATTTTTTTCGAATATTAATTTCATAATTCATATTATAAAAAATTTCAAATTACAAATTCAGTATATTTATGTTTGTATGTTTTAGAATTATAATCACGCAAACAATTATGACATTAGGATTATAATTTCTGAAAATGTTAATAAAAATATGAAAATGCAATTTATCATTAGAAACTCTAAATTTTGAATGTTTATAATTCAAAAACATTTCTTACAAACAACTTGAAATTTCGTTTCTAGACATACTTTGAACCGAAGATTTAAAATATACTGTCAAAATTGAGTTTTGCCATTAAAAAAACAAAGTTTGATATGGCTTTGATTTGTAGATGGCTCCCGAAGCTAATTTTATATACATCATTTAAAAGTAGACTTTATTTCCAATCGTTTGGTACCAGTAACTTTCTTCTATAGTAATATTACAAAGATGTAAAAATTGTTTGTGTGCTTGTTAGATGTAATCTCTAGAGCTTCGAACCGATTTCAAAAGTAATGGTATCAAAATGATGGGGTTAGTCCAACTTGGAACATAGGCTATATTTTATGTCGGTGTCACTACCCCAAAGGAGGTGCAGGAGCAAAAAACGTTCAAGAAATGAGATTTTTGCGTTATTGAAGGGCCTAGAAATATGAAATTTGGAATATTAGTTACTTATAAGATATAAATGATGTCTAAGAACATTTTCTAAACAATTCGAAATTTAAGAAGGGGTGAAAATGCACAAAAAGCGTTCTAAAAAACTTTCTAAATAGGTGGTTTCTACACAATCTCAGAAAATACCAAACCGATTGAAAAAAATAATGGTGTCAAAATGATGGTGACAACCCTTGTTCGAAGATAGGCTATATTTTATAACGGTACCACTACCCCAAAGGGGGTGCAGGAGCAAAAAACTTTCTAAAAATGCGATTTTGGCGTTACTGAAAGTCCTAGAAATAAGAAATTTGAAATGTTAGTTACTTATTAGATACAAAGGATTTCTAAGAAGAGTTCTTAAAAAATTCGAAATTTAATGATAATGTGCAAAGAGGGTTCTATAAAACATTCGAAATGGCGATTTTACTCAATTTTGGGAAGTATCAAATTGATTTCAAATGTAATGGTTGTAAATTGATGGTGACAATTGATGGTGACCTTGCTCTATCATAGGTTCTCTTTCATGTCTGTATCTATACCACCTGGGGGTTGCAGGAGAAAAAAACGTTCTAAATTGCGGTTTTTGTGTTATGGAAGGGCCTAGAATCATGAAATTTGGAATGGTAGTTGCTTATAAGATATCAATGATCTCTAAGAAAATTTCATAACAAAATCAAAATTTAAAAGGGGTGAAAATGCGGGAAAATGCGGTGAAAATGTTCTAAAGTGAGATTTCTATGCAATCTCAGGAAGTACTGAACCGATTTCAAATATAATGGTGTAAAAATGATGGTTACAGCTCTTGCTCGAAAATAGGCTACATTATATGTTTGTTTCCACTACCCCAGAGGAGATGCAGGAGTAAAAATGTTCTAAAAATGCGATTTTTGAATTATGGAAGGACCTAGACTCATGAAATTTTGCATGGTATATATTTATTAGATACAAATTATCTCTAAGAACATTTCTTTAAAAATTTGAAATTTAAAAGTGGTGAAAATGCGCGAAAAGCGTTCTAAAAACGTTCTAAATGCCGATTTGGGAGCAATCTCAGGAAGACTCAAACTAATTTCAAACGCAATGGTAGGAAATTGATGCTGTCAGCCTCTGCTCTAACATAGCCACGTAGCGTTTCCTTTGTTTACTTTGTCCAAAAATCGGTTTATAACTATTAAAATTTCGTTTTCATCGGTAACACGTGGCGTTTCTGTGTTTGCTTTGTGCCAACAATCCAATAGGTTTTACCGTTGTCCAGCAATCCAATAACAACAAACTATCAGTTTCTTGGGCCCCAACAATAGTCAAATGTGAAGCAACATTCGGTTTCTGTTTGTTTACTTTGTTGGCCTAACATGTGGGGCCCACGTGGCGTATCCTTTGTTTACTTAGTCCAACAATCGGTTTATAACGATTAAAATATCGTTTTCATCGGTAACGTAGCGTTTCTTTGTTTGCTTCGTCCCAACAATCGAATAGGGTTTACCGTTGTCCAACAATCCAAAATCAACAAACGATCGGTTTCTTGTGCTCTAATAATAATCGAATGTGAAGCAACATTCGGTTTCTGTTTGTTTATTTTGTTTGCCTAACCCGTGGCACCCACGTGGCGTTTCCTTTGTTTACTTTGTCCAACAATGGGTTTATAACGATTATAATATCATTTTCATCGGTAACACGTGGCGTTTCTTTGTTTGGTTTGTCCCAAAAATGGAATAGGGTTTACCGATGTCAAACAATCCAAAATGAACAAACCATCGGTTTCTTGAACTCCAACAATAATCGAATGTGAAGCAACATTCGGTTTCTGTTTGTTTACTTTGTTGGCCTAACACGTGGTGCCCACGTGGCGTTTTCTTTGTTTACTTTGTCCAACAATCGGCTTATAACTATTAAAATATCCTTTTCATCGGTAACACGTGGCGTTTCCTTGTTTGCTTTGTCCCAACAATTGAATAGGGTTTACCGTTACCGTTGTCCAACAATCCAAAATCAACAAACTATCGGTTTCTTGAGCTCCAACAATAATCGAATCTGAAGCAACATTCAGTTTCTGTTTGTTTACATTGTTTGTCTAGCCCATGGCACCCACGTGGCGTTTCCATTGTTTACTTTGTCCAACAATCTGTTTATAATGATTAAAATGTCATTTTCATTGGTAACACGTGGCGTGGCGTTTCTTTGTCTGCTTTGTCCCAACAATCGAATAGGGTTTTCCATTGTCCAACAATCCAATATCAACAAACTATAGGTTTTTTGGGTTCCAGCAATAATTGAATGTGAAGCAACATTCGTTTGTTTACTTTGTTGGCTTAACACGTGGCGCCCACGTGACGTTTTCTTTGTCCAACAATCGGTTTTAACGATTAAAATATCTTTTTCATCGGTAACACGTGGCGTTTCTTTGTTTGCTTTGTCCCAACAATCGAATAGGCTTGAACGTTGTCCAACAATCCAATATCAACAATGTTGTTGAGCAAAGGAATCGCCACGTGGGTGCCACGTGTTAGGCCAGCAAATTAAACAAACAGAAACCGAATGTTGCTTTACATTCGATTATTGTTGGAGCCCAAGAAACCGATAGTTTGTTCAGGTTTGTTAGTTTAAAATATTCGAGTAAGATTGCAAACAATAACATGTAATAGTTTCTATAAATATGTGCATCGAAGTTCAAAAAACATCATTTTGAGAAAATTGCGTTTAAAGTTTATGTATGTAATGTTTATATATGGTGTAAACGAACTGAATTACTTTTTAAAAAATTCACTTCTCGTTGTTATAGGAACAAAAGAAATGCACTATTCGAAAGGTGGTAAATGATGGATTTAAAATATTTAAAAAAAATTTAAAAACGACTTTTTTCACAAATTTGCCTTTCAATTGTCCTTAATATGAGAATTTCTGCCATTAAATAAAGTGAATATTGCAGTTCGGAAGTAATTGTATTCAAAGTACAGGAAGTTTGAATGCAATAAACTTTGAAGTTTGAACTATACTCTATATCTCTGTTATATGAAATACAGGCAATATTTCCAACACATTTTAGTGACTTAGATCAGGTTTTTACCTTAGTTTTAAAATATCAATTATCAAATGAAAACTATTTGGATGTGCCAATCCCAAAACTTTCTTCTATCTCATACATCTTAATACTTCAAAAAGTAGTTACACATGTTAATACTTTAATATTATTAGTTCAATACTATACCAACTTTGATTTTCGTCATAAACTTCTGCTTCAGTCAATTAATCGGGGTAAAACAAGTTAATCTAGATCATGATATTTATTATAATCAATAGTTTTTCCTTATTGTGTTGTCATCAGCTGTTTGCGAATAGATGGCTTAGCAGAACTCGAGTTCCTGTCGCTGCATGAGCCGCCGATGGACAATAGAACTACGAAAAATCAAGAAAATTTCACAAAAATCGCTATCATAGCGCCCCTTTTCCGCGGAATATATTGAAATTCAAGGAGGACCTACTGGCCATAGCCAAAAACATGCACAAACTAGTATGTTGTGGCCATCACAAAACTTTCTGCTATATAAATCACGTCAATTTTACATTTAAATAGTAAAATAAATTACATCAATTTATTCACATAAAAGTATACCTGAATTTGAAATTTGATGAAAATTCGTGCATTAGTTATTGAAATAGAGCTGTAGGAGAAATTTTGAAAAATGTAGCATAGCAGTGCCACCTGTTGAGCGATTTGCAACAAAACACAAACAGTACTAATTCATATACCGGAATCGTAAACCAGAATCGCCAAAACACAAACAGTACTAACTCCTATACCGGAATCTGAAGTTGGATGAAAATCCGTGTATTAGTTCTGGAGCTAAAGCTACTGTGGAAATCACAAAAAATGCAGCACAGCAGCGCCACCTGTTGAGCGATTTACACCAAAAGGTACAAAACATCAATTCATGTCAAGAACTAACTGAATCTGAAATTTGATGAAAATCCGTGCATTAGTTCTGGACATTGAGCTATTCTGGAAGTCGAGAAAAACGCTGCATAGCAGCGCCACCTGTTGAGCGATTTACAGCAAAACATAAACAGCACTAATTCATATCCAGGTATACCTGAATCTGAAGTTTGTTGAAAACCCGAGCATAAGTTCTTGAGATAGAGCTATCGCGGAAATCACAAAAAATGCAGCATAGCAGCGCCACCTGTTGAGCGATTTACACCACAAGGTGCAAAACGTCAACACATGTCAAGCACTAACAGAATCTGAAGTTTGATGAAAATCCGTGCATTATTTCTTGAGATAGAGCTATTACGAAAATCGTGTAAATGCTGCAAAATGCAGCATAGCAGCGCCATCTGTTGGGCGATTTGCACCAAAACGTTACCAGCACCAATTCATATCAAGGATTAACTAAATCTGAAGTTTGATGAAAATCCGTGCATTAGTTCTTGAGATAGAGCTAGTGCAGAAATCGCGGGAAATGCAGCATAGCAGCGCCACCTGTTGAGCGATTTACACCAAAAACTAATCAGCATCCATTTGTATTAGGGACTAACTTAATATAATTTTTTATTAAATTCCGTGCATTAGTTCTTGAGATAGAGCGCCCACAAAATTTGTGTCACATACACACAGACAGACAGACAGACAGACTCACAGAGTCACAGACAGACATTTTGTAAAAACATGTTTTTTGGAATCTCTGACCCCTAAAACGTGTAAATCCGTCGAAAACCGAAAGTCGAAAATTTTCATGAATCCAATACTTTCTTCTTGTAAAGATAGAAGAAAGTAAAAAGTTAGTTCTATCTGGGAGCACGGCAGTGCGTCCGCCAAGTTCGCACAAGCCGTAAGCTACCTTTTCCTGAACCATTTCAGCATACTTTTCACCCCCTCATAACGTCGTTTTAGGGAGAGATATAGAATTTTTTCTTTTATACACATGTTTGTATGACCAAACTGAACAAAGGTTCCACGGTTTCATGTTTCTGTATTTAGTAGTTTTCGAAATATTAAATTCCGAAAAAGCGCTTTTTTGTCACTGACTCACTTCGCATCATCAAATAACTAAGGTACTTCTAGAAGTCGTAGAATAATGAAATCTCACAAGTAAGTCGGTTTTGCAGCACAATTAACCAGAAAAATCTGAAAACACAGAATTTCCGCCTCTAAACCCTTCAAACAGGGGTGTTGATTTGGCCGTAAACAGGTCCTAACACATTCAATTGTGCCAATGTTGGTCGCCAATACTGGATTACAGAGTTAAGGGGTCACGTAATTTCAAGCAGAATAAAATTTTATATATATGCTTTTCCAAAGAAGTTTGTTAAATAGAAAAAATTAATATAACCTAAAAATTTTAATCAGTATAGGTTATGATATATTTACGATAATAAAACATTTAACAAATATAATCGCAATTCGGTACGTTTCCGATATAGTAGCCTTGACGAAATAGAAAAAATAGCCTTGACGAGAAAAGAAATTTGATAAATAACGTATTTTCTGGCAACCTATTTACTGTGTCATATACACAAACAATTTTTTCCATATGTATACAATTTATTTAATGTAAGGAACCCGTTTATTTATATTTATATACCAACATAAATAATTTGGGCACAGATGTCATATTTGCCTCATATTGGCACGATTTTTTTCTGACGCCAATGTCATATACGCAATGTATACTTAAGCGGCGCCAAAGTGTCGTTATTTTGCTTGATATGGTAACCCGGATGTTGTTGTTTATGCTGTTGATGTTTTCGCCAAATCGGCGTCGGAAAAAAATCGCGCCAATATGGGCCGAATATGACATCTGTGCCATAATTTGTATATAAAAAACAATATTTTATACATGCATAAATAAAATGTTTATATGTATATAAAAAACGTAAAAGTTCATCAGGTTCGTTTTCATAGTTGTTTATATCATTTGGCATCATTTCTCAGTTTCTGAAGTCCGAATTGCGCCAAGATTTTTTAAAAAAGCCAAGGTGCCTATAGTGGAAAAATATCCTAATTCTCACTTGAAAGTTTAAAAACCTCCTTTTAATTAAATGTAATGTGTAACTAATAAAGCTGTCTTTAACGATGCGCGACAGCGTCCGAAGACCGCTGCTAATGTTATTATATTGCATTATTAGCCAACTTACTGTTAATTTTAAATCTATAAAAGAAAGATTATAGCTATAGATAATATATGTTGGTCGCCAAAACCCGATTACAGAAAATTAGCCTGAGTTATAAAGGTGTTACATGATTTGAAGCTGAATGAAGTTTTATATGCTTTTATAAAAATCTTAATAAGGCAAATCTTTCAGTTTATCTGTCCATCTTTCTATCTTTTACTTCCTTAAAACAAATTTTATTAAAGACCGGGAGGCGTCTGCACAGATCATCACCTCATTGAGTTGATGGCTGAAATTTTAGGTTTAGTTAAAAATCGATTAGCGTATTAAAATGTAACTGGTCTCCCGAGTCATATCTTTGTGGAAATCACCTACAGACCCGATTTTATCGGTTAATTGGTGGATTTTCCATTGTGTTTTCCTGCACCCATTCCTCTATGTTTCCGTACTTTTGGATGCAGGAAAATTCAATAGTAAACCTATCAGTCAACCACTAGGTCTTCAGGTGGTTTCTACCAAGATATGACTTAACAGACCAGTTGCACTTTAATATGCAAATCTAGTTTTAACTAATCCTAAAATTTCAGCTGTAAACTCGATGAGGTGATGGTTTGTGCAGACGCCTCCCGGTCTATTATAAATGCCGAAATTCTAATCTCAATAGCACTCTGTTCAATCTGGCAAATATCCTTACTATTTATGGAACACTGTTCCTTTAAGTGCGGTTTAGTGATGTTAATGAACTTTATGCATATGCAGGGGTCGCAGCATATAGGACAAATTTTATTGTTCTTACCAGTAACTTTTATCAATAATGTTCATGGTATAGTCCTATTGCATATCTTATAAAAATGTCTCCTGACGATTATTGATAAAATATACTGATAGGAACAGTACAACTTGTCCTATATGCTGCGACCCCTGCATATGCATCATACATATTATACATATGCATATAATACGTAATACATTTGCATCATACGTATTATAGGTATGTGTATAATACATAATACATATGCATCATTATGACGTCAGAATAAACAAAACATTTTTTGTCGCTAAATTTGAGAATTGACATGATATATTACCAAATTTGGCGACACTTCTCTAAATGTCGACAAGCTTGGCGAGTATTTGACGCTAGTGGCTATTTTTCAATAAGTTAATTATTAATGCAAGTCATCTACTTATATTTTTCCGCATATCATCTGAATAGTTAAATGGTATAACGTACAAATATTTCCAAAGTGCCAATAGTTTTGTCACTGCACAAACCTCTGCTATTGTTATTATATTGTACTGTTATTATACTTACTGTGATTATGTTGTTAATTTTTACTCTGCTAAAACTTCTGTATTATATAAAGAGAATTTACGGAAACTATTAAAGCACCGAAACTGCCAGTTCTCCTTATTATTATTATAATTCTATAATATGTAACCTGTTAATCGATGTGTACATTAGAATGAATCTTCCATAATCCGGTTCCTCGTATGTTAGTTTTCAGGTTTCAATAAAATTAGCTTAAATCTTAAAACCATGGCACATTAGCTAACTCTTCAACACGATCAGATGAGAAGAATGGTAGATTTTCAAATGGATCATGGCAGTTAGCCCGTAGACCTTCTATTCTTCCGTAATCGAGTCTATTGAAAAGGTTAACATGAAACAAAAAGATATTAGCATCAATATGGTTTAATGCAAGTGCAAATATTTTTCAAAGGATTTCATAACAACCATTTCACTTGTACCCAATCGTATCAGTTAAAATACAACAATTGGCATTGAGTCCAATTTAAAAAGATTACTTAATAGGATTAAAACTTTTCGCATTAGAGAACGAATCATAACTGATAAGGAAACATGCATAAGTGAGTTAAGAGATATTTGTCGCGAAAGATGAAATACATAACAACGCAAAATATAGGATGTGCTTCCATGATCGTAAAGAGTTCTTGATTTCTCTATCAAAAGCTTCCGACTTGCGAAAGAATGGGCGAGTAAATTAAATTATGAATAACAGTAACATGATGCAACGTTTAACATGCAATTAATAGAGTAAATACTGCTTGCTAGAGGCGGCTAGTATTTTAATATGAAAAGAAATAAAGTATGAATTTGTAAAGCACAATAAAATAAATTTAGGTATTTTCATGTTAGCTGGGTGCAAGTGGCAAATCGCCAAATACTGTTCTCAACTCCATTGTTCATACTGCATTCGTTTTATTTAAATATATAAACTTTTCAATCATCTCATTTAAAATAGATGCATTTCCCTCATTTTATTTAAAAGAATATTTAACATAGAAATAAATAAATAAGAAATAATAACATAATATTTTGTTATTATTTCTTATTGTTCTTTAATTATTCATGTATAATTTCTAATTCACACATGTGAAAAATGAAAACTGCTATTGGCAAAAAAACAAAATGCTAATGAGGAGATTTGCTCCCTGCTAACATAAAAGTACCGAAATTTAATTTTTTTTAAAATATTAATATAGTTTAGACAAACAAACTTGAAAAAACATACAAAAAGTACTGATATCCCAACAAAAAGTTTTCGGTAAAAAAAAAAAAGCGCCAAGTTCTCCTTAATGTTTCGGCCAGAAAAAGTAGTGATATCTGAAGTTCGCAAAAGTTAAAAGCCAAACATCCCAAATCTTTCATTGAAAATGGCTTCCTGCGACTTGGCCGTTAATGCCTTCAAGAGGGTTTTTCAAATTCTAAAGTATGTACAAATGAACTTTATGCGAAATCCATATTTTGAGGATTTTAGGCATTTTGTGACACAAAGTAGAGAAATAAAATACACATTTAAAGAAAGCATATAAACCCCTTCATTCTATTTAAATGCTTAGAAGTTAACAATAAGAAAATAACTGTATTCAGAAGATAATATTCCAACAGTACTAATTGCTAAAACACAATTAGTATCCGCTTTTAACAGTTTAACCCCCTCAAGGGCGGTGGTTTATTTTTGAATCATTTAAATTTAATCCCTAAATGGGACATTGACACCAGAATTTTGATTTGGAAATTGTCGTTTTAGTTTGTACGTGCAGAAGAGTCAACTTATTTTCAAATACATTTGTTTGTAAATTCCGGTGTCATTCATTCATTTCAGTATTTTATTAATAGAAGTGTTTTGCCCCTGAAAGGGTTAAAGCGAATAAGTTCATTCTAAGGTTATTGCAATACCTCTTAATATATGCAAACAAACTATAATATATGTTCAAATGAAAAAATCTCTTTCGTCAATGCACAAGATTTCAATATTATACATTAAAATATAATGTAACACATTATGAGACTTGAAAAAAGTAAATTTTGTTTTATATCTTAGGTTTCATGTTAATGACTTTAGGTTTAGACCGTACAAAATAAATTTCAATTAAACCAGAAATTAACTAAATGATTTGTAATCAAAACTAATGTTTGTTGAAACTCAGTAGTATTTTTGAGAAATCTTTTACTTGTAATGTCTTCATGTGAATTCGCCTCTTTGCATTCTAATATTACTTTTAATATTTAAATAAATCATAAATGCGGAATTTACATTAAATTGAAAATGCTATAGAAGGCATTAACGGCCAAGTCGCAGGAAGCCATTTTCAATGAAAGATTTGGGATGTTTGGCTTTTAACTTTTGCGAACTTCAGATATCACTACTTTTTCTGGCCGAAACATTAAGGAGAACTTGGCGCTTTTTTTTTTTTTTACCGAAAACTTTTTGTTGGGATTGTATACTTATCTTTATACAGTTATCGATGGTAAAATATTGAAAATAGCACAAAAATCGGTATTAGAGCGCCTCTTTCCGGCAGATTTTTTTTTTTAATTTAGGGAGGACTTGCTTGCCGTAGCCAGAAACATAAACAAAAAATTTGGCTCAATTCTATGCATAACTTCATACACTTAGCGATGGTACAATATTGAAAATGGTACAAAAATCGTTATTACAGCGCCCTCTTCCGGCGGAATATTTCAAAACTGATGGAGGACCGGCTTGTCACAGCCAAAATCATACACAAAAAATTTGGTTCAATTCTATGCAATACTTCATACACTTTTCGATGGTAAAATAATGAAAATGGCACAGACATCGCTATTACAGTGCACCTTCTTGCAGATTTTTTTAATTCAGGGAGGACCTACTGGCCATATCCAAAAACATACACAAACTAGTATGTTGTGGCCATCACAAAACTTTCTTCTGTATAAATCACGTCAATTAAATCATTTAAATAGTACAAGAAATTACATCAATTTAGCACCAATTCATATCAAGGTATATCTGAATTTGAAGTTTGATGAAACTTCGTACATTAGCTCTAGAGATAGAGCTATAGCGGAAATACTGAAAATGTAGCATAGTAGTGCCACCTGTTTAGCGATTTACACCAAAACATAAATAACACTAATTGATATCAAGATGTACCTGAATCTGAAGTTTGATGAAAATTCGTGCATTAGTTATTGAGATAGAGCTATGGTGGAAATTCTGAAAAATGCAGCATAGCAGCGCCATCTGTTGAACGATTTGCACCAAAATATAAACAGCGCTAATTCATATCAAGGCCCTACCTGAATCTGAAGTTTGTTGAAAATCCAAGCATTAGTTCTTGAGATAAAGCTATTGCGAAAATTGCAAAAAAAAAATGCAGCCTAGCAGCGCCACCTGTTGAGTGATTTACACCAAAATCTATAAAACGTCAGTTCATGTCAAGGTATACCTGAATCTGAAGTTTGATGAAAATTCATGCATTAGTTATTGAGACAGTGTTAAGCTGGAAATTCTGAAAAATGCTTCATAGCAGCGCCACCTGTTGAACGATTTACACCAAAAACTAAACAGCACTAATTCATATCCAGGTATACCTGAATCTGACGTTTGTTGAACCAAGCATTAGTTCTTGAGATAGAGCTATTTCAGAAATTACAAAAAAATGCAGCATAGCAGCGCCACCTGTTGAGCGATGTACACCAAAATGTTTAAAACATCCATTCATGTCAAGGACTAACTGAATCTGAAGTTTGATGAAAATCCGTTCATTAGTTCTGGAGATTCAAGTATTGTGGAAATCATGAAAAATGTTGCATAGCAGCGCCACCTGTTGAGCGATTTACACCAAAAACTAATCAGCACCAATTTATATCAGGACTAACTGAATATAAATTTTTATTAAATACCGATGCATTAGTTCTTGAGATAGAGCGCCCACAAAATTTGTGTCACATACATACATACAGACAGACAGACTCACAGACAGACATTTTGTAAAAACATGTTTTTCGGAATCTCTGACTGCTAAAACGTGTAAATCCGTCGAAAACCGAAAGTCGAAAATTTTCACGAATCCAATACTTTCATCTTTTAAAGATAGAAGAAAGTAAAATTTTGGTTCAATTCCATGCATAACTTCATACACTTTTCGATGATACAACATTGAAAATGGCACAAATATCGCTATTACAGCGCCCCCTTCCGGCGGAATTTTTTCACATTCAGGGAGGTCCTGCTGGCTATAGCCAGAAACATACACAGAAAAATTTGTGTGATTCTAAGCATAACTTCATACACTTTTCGATGGTACAATATTGAAAATAGTACAAAAATCGCTATTACAGCACCCCATTCCGGCGGAATATTTCTAAATTGGAGGAGGAACTGCTTGCCACAGCCAAGAACATACACAAAAAATTTGGTTCAATTCTATACATAACTTCATACACTTTTCTGTGTTATAATGGCGACATACGGACACACGGACAGACAGATAGACATTTTGTAAAAACATGGTTTTTAGAATCTCTGACCTCTAAAACGTATAAATGCGTCGAAAACCGGAAGTCGAAAAAGATTTCGATTGCAATACTTTCTCTATTGAAGATAGAAGAACTGAAAAAATCGTAATTAAATTCCTTTATTTGCCTAAAACCTTTTCTGATTCTGTTTTCCACTTTTTAAAAATATTTCCTAATTTTATTGTAAACAACTCTAAATAATCAAGAGCTTTATTTAAATTCCATCAAGCATTAAAAAAATACTAATATATATATATCCATGCTACAGAAACTTTTTAAATTGCAGAAAAACAAGGAACTGAAAACTTCTCAAACGAATTTTTAAATAAAAAACTGACATAACATTATACGCATTCAAAAACCTTTAGATATAATGCTAACCATAAAATTAAGAACTTTAAAATTATTTTTCTAAGTACTAGTGGAAAATCATGCTTCACTGAAAATTATTCAAAAACACGAAATTTTCCTTTCAGAATAATTAAGCAAAAAAATAAAGCATAAAAAATAAACCGAAGGTAAAAAAGAAAAAAGTTTTTTTGAAAACAAACAGTTTAAAAATTCAAATGATGTTTGAAAATTAGAAGTTGAAGCGAATATTTAAAAAATTAATTGTTATTCAAAAATATAAGCAATTTAACGCTTAAATATTTTTTAAGCAATATACTTACTTATTGGTTTCAATTTTTAAAAACAGGTTGAGTCATTTCTGATAAGTGCATCCCGATAATGGAAAAAACATAGTTCTAGTAACTGATGTGTTGTGGATTATAATCATGGAAGATTCCCCATTAGTTGCTATTATTATATTTTTTTAAGATTATTATGTCTATTGTATGAATTAATTGACTGAAAAGGTTTCATCACTTTATTCGTTTAAATTGAAAATACTCATTCACATCCAAGTATATGTTGTTTAATTTTATCTGAATCAATATTATGTACATTGTTTGGAAAAATTCAACCCGAATCCACACCCGAAGAAATTTGAAACAACCAAACTGTACCAGGCCCACAACGAAAAGAATCAGCGCCGACTCAATGCAGGGCTGTTATTCAGACCAGTGGAATGTACAATTTAAACGTTCTTTATGCGTGTCTGTAGAACTATGTTAAAATATTCAGAGAACGTTCTTGTGCTACTTGAATATATTACTAAAGATACAGTTTCGCTCCAACACTGTCCGAATTAATCTTAGTGGCTCAAATAATGAAACAAATATTTAAAAAAGCAGAGTGTGTCCTTTTTTCATTCAGTGGCGTGAACATTCAACCAAAACTTGGAGTTTCTTGAACTGTTTTTCGCCGGTCTTGGAGAAGACTGTAAATTTAAGCAGATTCGGAAGAGGATTTCGAAAAATTAACTTATATCTGACTATCCTAAGTTATGTTGTTGAGAGCGAATTTGTCCTAGAAGAATTTGTCAAAGAAGTGTTTATCAAAACTACTCCAACACTTTCTTCAAAGACCATTTATGTAGAGAAACAAAAATCTGGATACTGTTATAAAATGTAGTTCCAAATAACCGAGACATGACTTTTATGTTAGAGACATAATTGATCAGTCTTTATCGGATTAGAGTTCATGTAGAGGTTTAATTTTAACCCTAGAACTACCGAAAATTTTACTCAAGTTTTATAAAAATATTACACATCAGAATTCTTATTTAAAACTATTGAACTTATTTACTTAACTCATTATTGTCTGGTTTACATATTTAGTTTATTTTAAAGAAATTTCTGGTTAGAATAAATATTTCGAATGTACCCATCGGGTCCATTGGACCCGTCTGGTAGACGAAGGGTTAATATAAGACCGGGAAGCGGCTGCACAAACCATCACCTCATTCGATTTGACGGCTAAAATTCCAGGATTAGTTAAAACAAGATTAGCATATTAAAATGAAACTGGTCTGTCAAGTCATATTTTGGTGAAAAAACCTGCAAACTCGATTTTAGTGGTTGACTGATAGGTTTAACATTGTGTTTTCCTTCCCAGTACTCCATGTTTTCATACCTTTGGGTGAAGCAAAACACAGTGATAAACCTACCGATCAACCACTAAAACCGGGTCTGCAAGTAGACCAAAATATGACTGGGCAGACAAGTTGCATTTTAATATGCTAATCGAATTCTGTCTAATCCTGGAATTTCAACCGTCAACTGTATGAGGTGATGGTCTGTGCAGCTGCCTCCCAATATTTATTGACTTTGAATAGAACGAGGAGTTCCAACACGGGATTTCCGGGTTACAGAATATAAAGTGGAAACACTTTTTTTTTTTAAACTAAAATCTTTTTAACGTTTAATATATGTATAGCTTTATAGATTGCCTACTAACAACACCAAAAAATTGTTATAAGAAAAATCAGTTGCGCATTCAAATAAAATATTGAAATTCATTAAAAGCAACACTTTCGTGCCGCATACCAGGAGTCAATAGCTGAGAATCAAAGTCAATAGAAATCCCCAAAGATTTCACTACTTACAGCCTACTTTTTTATTTTGATAATTTCAGTAGTTTAAATGCGTAGTCCTATTACATGTTAAATTTGTATTTTATATTTATTATTTTATCATTTTTTTTATTTGATGGAAGTTTTAATTTCTTTGTTGAATATTAGCTGGATACAAATGCTTTATGTTGTTTTACGTGCTAAAGTATTAACCTTTCGTAATCGGTCTCAAGGCACTAGGCAGATTTTTTTTTTAAATCATCCTTGAAAATTATTTTAAAACCCATAAAATATTCAGTAAATTGAGGTACAGTTTCCAAGCAAATTACCTTTGAAAGAGCATGTTTTCCTCATTCGACGGTATAAAAATTGCAAATGTGCGATGTTTAAAAGTTTATAAAATTGAAGTATACGCGAATTCCGTTTGTTGGGTGTTTCCACCGTCAATATGACGGCAAGGTTACTCATGGACATGTTTTTGTTTTATAATGCAGATAGGAAAAGACCGAGATGCTCTGGTTGACAGAGATACCAGGATTGTGGATTCAAGGCTCAGCGGCAACCACTTACCACAGTGTACACACATATAGCATATCGCAGTACACATATCGCAGTGTACGATAACGGCGTCTGGTGCATCCCTCCAACCAATCACTAAATCTGTCATGGATGCAATGTCTGCGTGGTATGAATTGCCAATCTCCGTGGTGCCTAACCAGACGAGGGTCCTGTATAGGATTCAAATTACGAAGCCGTTTTATATGACCAACCTCTCCCGAGGGTTTGCCAAGTGTCTTCCACAAAAAGTATCATAACTTTTTCTTGGACTCGATAATAACAACAAAAACAAAAAGTACAAAAACTGGTGAAGAAACTAGAAACTGACAGATATTGCTATGTTTTTCAGACAATGGTTTGTAATTACAAATTAGAAAGTTACGATACCCAGTACAAGATGAATGTATGATTTCTATAATTCCCAACGATCGGTATAGGGTTAACCCTCCGCCTACCAGACGAGTAACATGAAGCCGATAGGTGCATTCAAAATGATTTGGCTCGTGTGATAGGCGGAGGTTTAAGAATGTTTCAGATCCAATTTCGAAAAAAATAGTATTTGCTGTTGCATCACTGGTTGATTTGGAAAACTTAACCGCAGGTTTTTTAGTTCTGAGATTATGTAAAGAATCCAAGATCATAGGAAAAGAAAGTGCAATTTCCTCTTCAGCAGACATTGGATATTGCAATTTATTTTAGTGGTAGAACAGCTGGTGATGACACTAACAGATTTTCTGAATGGTTTTCATATTCTGTTTTTTAAATGTAGCACAGAATTTAGACATTGATTTACTGAAAACATTTCAACGTAATGCAATTGCAGTTCCATCAAAGAAACAGAAATTGGATGCATTTACGTTTATTGTACTTTACACGTTCATACTCATTTCAACTTTGCACTTAAATAATTGATGCATGTCGTTATTTTTTTTTTAACTGAGCTCCACAGGTTATACAATTTGTATGTTTTTTTGTTTGTTTTTTATATATATTCACATACAAATTTTGAAAGGATTCTCCAATTTAGGTAAATTCATTTTTGTTGAAAAGGATTCAGTTTGCTGATGGTCCCATTAAAAATTTTATCAAGATCCAAAAACTTTATGGTTGTCTGCTTGTTCGTTTTTGTTTTTGTTTTTTACTTTTTTTATATGCTAGTCTGTAAGTTTCGTAAACATTGTCTAAAGGCAGCAAAATTTTTAAATATTATTAAGGTACACAGTACTTATTTATTTTTATATAGCTGCTGCATTCTATATAGTTTTTTTTTTTCAGGGACACATAAAACTAGTCGGATGTGGATATCTCAAAACTTTCTTCGATCTCATACATGTTATTACGTCCTGAAAAATGCAGCATATATCAGCGCCACCGGTTGGGTGATTTACACCAAAATCTAATCATCAACAAGTCAATGAAAATCCGTGCATTAGTTTTTGAGATAGAACTATTGCAAAAATCATTAATAATGCAGTTTAGCAGCGCCACCTTTTGGGCGATTTTCAGCAAAAATATTCAGAACCAAGCTATATCGAGGACTAACTGAATCTGAAGTTTTATGAAAACCCGTGCATTAGTTCTTGAGAGATAGCTATTGCGGAAATTATAAAAGATGCAACATAGCAGCGTCATCTGTTGGACGATTTACACCAAAAAGTAATCAGCACCACTTTATACCAAACTCTAACTGAATCTAAAGTTTTGGGAAATTCCGTGCACTAGTTCTTGCGATAGAGCACCCACAAAATTTTTGTCCCATACAGACTCACAGAGTGACATACAGAGTGACAGAGGGCGACAGACAGACTCTCAGACAGACATTTTCTAAAAACCATCAAATCATGTTCAGAACCTTCTACAACGTGTAAATCCATTGAAAGATTTTTCACGAATCCAATACTTTCTTCTTGTAGAGATAGAAGAAAGTAAAAATTAATACATGATCGTCGCGCATCAAAATAAGCGATAATCCCAACTTATGGGATTTAAAGTTAATGCGAACAGTAGTAAAAATTATCCATAAAAACTTTTTGAAGTACCAAACCACCCTCACAAAAATGAATTAAATTGTGTGTAATAAATAAATATCAATTCAATAATATAAGATACGATCCCATGAAAACGATTTTATTTTTTTTATTAACTAGTACTTGTTTATTTATTTGCTTTCGTTGCCCATAGAATTCAAATGAAGATACCATTCTATACAGGGCTGCCACTGGCGACTGTTTTTTAATTCTATCTCGCACCACTTTTTAAAAACAAATATTTTTCCCATATACTTTGACAACATGTGCAAGAGAAATATAATACAATTTTTTTTAATAGTGGTGCGAATAGAATATAAAAATAGTCGCCAGTGTCAGACCTGTCTATATAACTCTCAAACTTATAATTAGAATATTATTTACCATTCTTTCGACTTTAACAAAAATATTCTTTTTGTACATTGCTTTATAATGCACTTTCATTAATAATCTAACTCAAAATTCCTGCTCGAATTTTCCGCTATAAAACTGCAACTATAAAACTATCATAATTTTGTAGTTATTTTATTCTCATTCCAATCATAATCCAATCGTAATCCTCATAGTTCCAATGTTGTGCTTAGTTAAATTGATGTAATAGTAAGTTAACATTTGGATGACTATTGCAAACGTAAATTACAACTAGAAGTCCGTACCAGATGGTTCTTTTACTTTATTTCTTACTAGCAAACCCCGCGGCTTTGCTCGCGTAATATTTGAAATATGCCAACTGATTTTTATATGTCTAATTTTTATTAAAAGGTACTAACTAAATTTTTATTTTATTAAAAGGTGATATTTTATTTTATTAAAAGGTTTTTCTATTAAAAAGTACTTATTACTTTTATGAATAATTCAAAAATTACTATTTAAAACACAGTTTGACTAAACATCATTATTACACTGCATTAGGCAGAAATGAGACTTAAATTAATAAAACGAAATAAAACTAAAAAAAAATGATAATTTTGAAAATATTTTGAAACTTTTATGCTCAATTAATACGCTCATTTCAGTATTCATTTGAAGTTTTGAATTTTTTAGAAACCATCTTCTTACATCTTAAAATTAACAATCATGTCAAATTCCAAGTCCTACCACCTCTCTCAACATAAAGGGCTATGTTGAAATAGGAACTGTCACCATTAATTTGCCAACATTAATTATGAAATCGGTTTGTTATTTCCTAATATTCCACAGAAACGTAATTTAGAAAACTTTTAAAGGCCTTTTTTAGAACATTTGTTGTTTCTGTGAACCCCAGATGGTAGAATCATCGGCATAAAATATAGCCTGTGTAGGATCAGAGACTGTTACCATTGATTCGCAACTATTACTTTTATAATCGGCTTATATTCTCTGAAATTGCATAGAAATCGTAATTTAGGACTGTTTTAGAATGCTTTTCACACCTCCCCTTCGCTTCACTCCTTTTTAATTCGAATTTATTTTCGGCAGTCCTTTGAGGGCATTTATATTTTATAAGTAACTACCATGCCATATTCAAAGTTTCTAGCCTTTTCGGTATCACAAAATTCGCAATTTAGAAAGTTTTATGCTCCTGCAACCCTCTGGTGATAGTGGCACAGACATAAAATATAGCTTATGTTTGAGCAGGTTCCATCACCAACAATTTGTCACAATTATTTTTAAATCGGTTTGGTATTTGATAAGATTGCATAAAAATTGTAATTTAGAAGGCTTTTCGCTCACTTGATCTCTTTAAATTTGGAATTTACTTTCGACTGTACTTAGAAAGAAGTTGCATCTTGTAAGTAAATACCATGCCATACTTCAAAGTGTTAGACACCTCAGTTGTGCAAAAAACGCAAATTAGAATAGGTTTTGCTTTTGCAACCCTCAGATGGTAGTGACAGCAACATAAAATATAACCTATGTTATAGCAGGGACTGTCACCATTGATTTGCAACCATTACTTTTGTAATAGCTTTGGTATTTCCTGAGATTGAGTAGAAATCGCAATTTAGAACGTTTTTAGAACGATTTTCGCGCATTTTCACCTTCCTTTTTAAATTTCCAATTATTTTTAAACTGTTCTTAAAGATAATTTATATCTAATAAATATGTACCTTGCCTAATTTTATGTTGCTAGCCGCTACCGATCACAAAAATCGAAATTTAGAACACTTTTTTGCTCCTGCAACGTCCAGGTGATAGTGATACCGACATAAAACAGCGTCTATGTTGGAGCAGAGGCTGCCAGCATCAGTTTCCTACCATTACTTTTGAAATCAGTTTGATTCTTCCTGAGATATTGCTGATAAATCGGCATTTAGAACGTTTTTAGAACGCTTTTCGCGCATTTTGCTTCTGCATCTCCTCTGGTGTAGTGGAAACAGATATAAAATATATTCTATCTTGGAGCAAGATCTGTCACCATTAGTTTGACACCATTATGTTTTAAATCGGTTTGGTATTTCCTGAGATTTTGTAGAAACCACCATGTAGAACGTTTTTTAGAACGCTTTTCGCGCATTTTCACCCCTTTTAAATTTCGAATTGTTTAAGAACTGTTCTTAGACCTCATTTATATCTTATAAGTAACTAATATTCCAAATTTCATATTTCTAGGCCCTTCAGTAACACATAAATCGCATTTTTAGAACTTTTTTGCTCCAGAACGCCCTTTGGGGTAATGCTACCGACAAAATATGTAGCCTATTTTGGAGCAAGCGTTGTCACCATCATTTTGACATCAATATTTTTTAAATCGGTTTGGTATTTCCTGAGATTATGTAGAAACTACCATTTAGAACGTTTTTTAGAACGCTTTTCGCGCATTTTCAAACCTTTTAAGTTTCGAATTTTTTAAGAACTGTTCTTAGACATCATTTATATCTTATAAGTAACTAATATTTCAAATGTCATATATCTAGGCCCATCAGTAACGCAAAAATCGCATTTTTAGAACGTTTTTTGCTCCTGCGACCCCTTTGGGGTAGTGGCACCGACGTAAAATATAGCCTATTTTGGAGCAAGCGCTACCACCCTCATTTTGACACCAATATTTTTTAAATCGGTTTGGTATTTCCTGAGATTATGTAGAAACTACCATTTAGAACGTTTTTTAGAACGCTTTTTGTGCATTTTCACTCCTTTTAAATTTCAATTTTTTTAAGAACTGTTCTTAGATATAATTTATATCTTATAAGTAACTAATATTCCGAATTTCATATTTCTAGGCCCTTCAGTAACGTAAAAATCGCATTTTTAGAACGTTTTTTCCTCCTGCACCCCCTTTGGGATAGTGGCACAGACATAAGATATAACCTATGTTCTAAGTTGGACTAACACCATCATTTTGATACCATTACTTTTGGAATCGGTTCGGTAGTTCCAGAGCTTACCTCCTACAAATAAACAATTTTTCCCTCTTTATAATAGGAGTATGATATGATAATTAGTAATTTAAGAGGGTTTAGTTTCAACATTTTTAAGATAATACAAAACTTCGTCTCAAAAGTTTAAGTACGCACGAAAATATGATAATAAAATTGTAAGGAGAAACATATGTAAGGAGAAACATATGGAATAATTTCATGATAAATATTCAAAATGTAATGGGAATGAAACATATTAGATATACTAAAATGATTACTTTACCATTATTTATTTTAAAATTACACATTTTTATCCCTTTCCAGCATAGTCGAAAGTTTTTTTATGAATTCGGTTTGTATATCTGTCGTCTCTCTGTCCATGCTCTAACTCTCGTAAATATACTCATATTGTCATTGAAATTTTTATATCTTATCGAGGTTTGTTATATAATATCTGGTGTTAAAAATGAAGTGTATATCATTTACAGTTCGTTTACAGGGGTGCACAAAAGATTTCCATTACGTTATGGTCTAAAGAGAAAAATTGTTTACGTTGCATTTTAATGATGTTATGATATTTCAAACATTAATGAAAGCACTGAAGGACACTTCAACATATTTCTATAGATTATCCAGTGCATAGCATTTATAGTTCACTAACAGAGATATGCAAAAGATTTCGATCATACAGGACTGACTGAGATTGATAACTGCTGGAAGAGCATTTTGCGCTGTGGTAGGCACTTTTCAACTTATCTAAGTTATGTGTATTAGGTGGTGAGTATATATTTTATTGATGGCTTACAGGACTACATATCTTATTTTAGTCTATGGGGATGGGGAAATAAAAAATTTTAATAATGCTCTGTTAGTGTTTGAATGTCTTTCGTAAGCTGTGCTTGATGTAGTATTTTTCTTTCTTGTTTATTTTTGTTTAAAAAACAATGTCTCAATAATTTAGGCACATTCTGCAAATGTTTTCAATGCTGCATTAGTTTCAACCAACAAACGAGTTTTCTTGAGCAGTATAATATCGAATATTCCTTTTCTGTTGATTATTTAAGACGTCGAAAGCTAAGAATTTCGAAAAAGAGAAAACTTTAAAGATTTTTAAGTTGAAATCGAAAAGTAAGCCCTTTATTGAAATTTATAAAATATTAAAAATTTGAAAGCGTATGATATATTAAGTACGTGCTAGAAATAACAATTTCGAACGAAAATCAAGAGCAGGCGGCCACGTTTAACAAATGTTTCAGACTGATTGAAAAATTAAAGGATTTGTGTCGAAACAAAATATTTCCTTAAGACAACCTAAAAATAAGATCATTGTCAATGTCTCAAAAGACACATTACATAGAGGCAAAAGAGAATACAAAAACTTTTTTATGTCTTGCAAATCGGCGGCTAACATCTCATCAGAAATAGGTCAAAATGGATTGTGCTCTAAAGTACAGGTCGAACGGAACGAGTGGCTCACCGTATTATTCAGTCAAGCAAAGAAATTAAATATGAGTGACCCTGGTGGCTGGAATTGCTACTGGCATACCTCAAGAAATAGATGCTTACTTTCTTGAGTAGACGACAAGAATTTAAATCGGGATGTTTTGAGAAGCAATTGGGCCTTCCTGGACGTCTCCATGAGACACATAATTCAAAAAAGTATCAAAAGACACTTGGGCAATAGTAGGAGAGCTGTTGAACATTTTTGAGTAGGTATTTGAGGCACCCTGAAAATTTGTGCAACACTTCTTTTGTAATGCCTGAATACAAAATTGAATGTCTGGCTGAAGGATCGTGGCCCAAAACCTGTGCCAGACACGTGTCACGTGCCATTTTTTGACACTACCCAAAAAAGATTATTTGAGGCACGCTGAGATTGAAACAGAATAATATCTATACTTAGAAAAAAATATTTTGAAAATGACAGACACTTTAGTCGGCCCAAAAACTGTGCCAGACACGTGTCAAGTGCCATTTTTTGACACTACCCAAAAAGGGATTTGAGGCACGCTGAGATTGAGGCACAATAATATTTATGCTTAGAAAAAAATATTTTGAAAATGACAGACACTTTAGTCGGCCCAAAAACTGTGCCAGACACGTGTCAAGTGTCATTTTTTGTCTGGCACAGGTTTTGGGCCACGATCCTTCAGCCAGACATTCGATTTTGTATTCAGGCATTACAAAAGAAGTGTTGCACAAATTTTCAGGGTGCCTCAAATACCTTCCCTAAAATGTTTAACAGCTCTTGGACTATAACCTCTACCTTCATTCAGTGATAGTTTAAGGGGCTCAGAGGAGAGATTTCAGCACAACAATGCTTCACTGTACAACTTGGTACAAAGCAGTGGCTTTCTGCACAAAATTGTAATGTTTTCAATCGGTCAAATCCAGAGACAGACTTGCAGGAGATGTGCGGCGGTAAGGATCGAACCGGAGAACTGACGGTCACAAAGCGAGATCTTACGTGTCGAGCAAAAGGCTAGCTCGTTCGCTTCCTGCGAGATACTCGTTTTACTGACCGCGCAAGATGACGTCGCATCGCCATCTTGCGCGGTCAGTAAAACGAGTTTCTCGCAGAAGCGATTCAGCTAGCCTTTTGCTCGGCTCGTAAGATCTCGCTTTCTGACCGCGGATTCTCCGGTTTGATCCTATCGCCGCACCTTTCCTGCACACTCAATTGAGAACGTTTGGGCTATTCTTCCACGTGAAGTATACAACAATGGAAAGCAATGTGACTCTACTATAAAACTAAAAGTGGTTATTGAAAAAGCATGGTATTCTTTACTACCAATAGTATATTAAAAACTAATGGATTCAAGAGAAACACAGTTATGTAAAGTTATCCCAAACCAGGACACTACTATTAATAAAAATTGTCGTGTAAAAGTGTTCTTTCCATTGTGCCTAAACTTTAGAGACACTGTATAATTAAACATTTTTTTTTTAATTTTTTATAAAAATTATAATAATGTGCCCATTTATTCATTTTGATATTATTTACTTTAATCACTTTACAGAATCTAATAAGTAAATAATCCGTTTTTGTTCAATTCTGTGTTGTTTTTTTCTACGTTGTTGTTTAATTCTGTGTTGTTGTTTTATAAACAACGAAAAAAAGAAAAGTAAACAAGCAGAAATTTAAAACCATATTACTATTTCAGAAAAATGTTTGCTAAATTTTTCAAATCTCAGTGAAAATATATAGATTTTAAAAATGTGTTTTTAAATGCTTTATGTATATTTTTTTCAATATAGATTGTATTACAATCTATACGAAACATTGCATGAAATTATATCTCTGAAATGCTTCAAGTTATATAAACTGCAAAGCAATTATAAAATGGATTAAATATGCAAAATATGATATTTAAATACTTGGGAAACATTTCAAGTGTAAATATTACAAGAGGGATTTTTAAAGATTACAAACTCAATCAAAATTATTATTTTCATATATTGAAAACGAGTACCAATATTCAAAGATTAAGAAGGTATGTACTGTAGTTAAGCACTTAAAATATGCCTGAGGTCCAGCAAGTTGACTATTGTTTTAAACTTTTATAAGAAGGATTTTCTATGTGATTACGAACAATATTAAGCTTTTCGTGAAAAGTGTTCTTTTTATGCATCATAAATGTGCTTATTTACAAAAATTAGAAATGTATTTTCTGGCCCTAAATCGTAGTAAATGTTTACTCCTTCGCGACGAGAGTTGGATAAACCTGGCGTATAGAATGCTCTGTATCTTTGGTTATCCTTACAGGTAATTTTGAGGAGTGAATTTTATATTATTTATTCACAAAACTTCTAAGATCAAAAAATGCAACAGTTTCTTTTAGAAATACGAGTGATGAAATATTAGTTATTCTCTGAATAACGTTCAGTCCTAAAGAGTTTGAAAGTAAACTTGTTGTTTTAAAAGTAACTAGGATAGGTAGGGGAGGTATGATACACTTTTTTTTACTAATTTTTTACAACCCTTAGAAATCTGTTTTTAAACAAATTTTCCGTGCTTTCTTATAAAGTGACCTTTTATTCATTTATTAAAAATATTGTGAATTTAAAAAATAGTCATTCAAAAAATATATCCCAATTAATTTGAATGGTTACTACTGTATCAAATCTCCCCATTATTGGGGGGGATTGATACACTAGCAAGGGAGGTTTGAATTTGATACATTGTTATGTAAATCGAAAAAAAAAATGCAGACAATTCAATTTATGCATCATACAATTTTTTATGGTAAATCTTGAAATACTTAAGTAAAATTTGAAACGAAATGACATTGACATATTTTTATTTCAGAAATGCTTTTCACAAAAATATTTAAACTATTGCTATTATATAAACAATTCTATTAACACACTTTTTAGAACATAAATAATGAAAAAAAAACCTAGAGATAGAAGCAAGGAAAAATGAAGTGAATATTGCTGATTTGCAAACAATTTAACATAAATTTAGCACATTTAAGATTCCTTTAACCCTTTCAGGGGCAAAACATTCTCAATGCTAAAGTGTTGAATAAATGATTGACACCGAAATTTACCAACAAATTTAATCAGAAATAAGAAAAGAGATATATTTCACTTTCATACTAAACGAAAAATATTTTACCAAAATGCTGGTGCCAATGTGGCGCTTGGGAATTAAAATTAAGTGTTTTCTTAAACATACCACCACCCCTGAAATGGTTAAAGGAAAAAGTAATAACTCTATCATTTTGATAAGTAAAATCGGGTAGATTTAACGTTTTTTTTCAATTTGTTCTGCGTAAATTATAGAAACATTTTCCCTTTCAGCCCATTTAAACTTTTTTCCTTCTACATGACGAGCAAAGCGAACTAACCATCTATCATCGCATTGCTTTTCTACGTAACCTACATAATGTCTATGAATAGTCTCTTTGTTCTTCCTTACCAATTTCAGTAGCTCTTGCTGTAAAACAATGATGAATATTACAATCCTATTTTAGTTTTCAAACTTAAAAAAACTATTAAATTTCAAATGTACAAGTGTATCATTTCTCCCCAGTACTAATGTATCATTTCTCCCTGTTATGCCTTATCGGATTTTCAATCACTTTGTACAATTGCAGTTGCAAAATGGTAATCTACTTTCTATAGTAAAACTAATCCTAACAATGTGCTTTATAAATAAAAAAAATTACAAGATAATATCTTCACAATAATAAGAGTTATGATAGAAAATCAATATTAAAAAAAATTACATTGACATTCCAAAAACCTTCAAAATTAAAAGAAAGAAAAGTTGTCAGTTCTTCACTAATTAGTCCAGCTAATGATGGCTTCAGCAAATAAAAGAAGCCTTCACATGTCTTAGAATGGATGTTAATGCCATTTGTTGAGAAAAATTGTCAATGTATCAACCCTCCCTATGTATCAAACCTCCCCTACCTCCCCTAAAATTGCATAATTGTTTAATCTTATAAATTAATATGAAGATATTAGGACGTATGGCACAATTTTCTCATAAATAATTACTAAATCCATAAATTTGCATTAAATATAATCTTTTTCTCTAAAAATTAATTTTAACTTCGCGAAATAAACAGGAAGTTGAAAAGTTCTTGACACATTTTAAAATTCAACAAAACTACTATGCTGAGCCCATCATAAAACTTTTTTCTATAAAATTCTACTATATTAATTCACATTATGAATATAAAGCATTGTGCATTTCGTTGAATAATTTTAGGTGGAGTTACAGTGATCAGTGAAACAAAAAATATACAGAACAATAGCGCTCACTGTTGGATATTAAAATTTAAAATTAGATCGACATACTCATATTCAATAATTAAATTCAAATGTAATACTTGGTTCATTTTTACACAATAGAAAATAATATATATCCGTAATGTTCTTCAGAAAGAGCATAAAGCTAATATTCAGTATTCGGGACGACAGCAAAAGTTGCCGTCAAATATGAGCTATGTTGGCAACAATGTGGTTAAGAGTGTATGAGAGTTCAAGAATGGACTTATTAATACTGCTAGCTACGCTCGTTAAATTAAATCGATTGTGGATTCGATTAGGAAGTTTTCCCCAAGCAAGCAGCATCTCCTGTTGAGTGATCAAAGGCAAAATTGAACCACCGCCTATTTATGTCAATGTCTAACAGAATATAAAATTTGACGAAATTCAGAGCATTAGTTTTTGAGATATATCTATGACGGAAATCTTCAAAAACGCAGAATAACAGCGCAACTTTTTGGGCGATACATACCAAAATGTAATCAGCACTAATTTATGTCAAGTTTTGATAAAATATGAAGGAAAGCTGCATAACGCACACCTGGAATTCACCTGAAAAAAAAGAAATAAAAAAGAAATACATTAAGATAGTAGATAGCCCTTTACAGAAATATTTATTATGCGAAGTATATCATTGTGTTGTGAATAACATTGTATATCTCTCTATTCTAAAAAAAAGTAACTACCGCTGTCACCGCCGCCGCCGGTTTTGAATTTTTTGTGACCGGAGGTCTTTCTTAGTTAATATTTAAAAAAATAATGCATACAAAAATATGAAAATCGGCAGTATTATACAGAAATGTTTGATAAACACGCTGATGCAGACAGTTTTCAAATCGAAGAATTGTTTTAAGAGATATTTAATGCTAAAGTTGGACAAAATCGTTCCACTAAAAAAGTTTTATACGAGCAACAACTATTCATGGGAATTTAATCCTTTTTAGATCATTTTATACGTTTGAAGTTCCCGGTGTGCAGACTGTATTTCTTTTTTTAATTTGACTCATTTTTTGAGGTTTTATTTCTATTTTAAATTCAGATTTTCAGCATTTCGTGAGATATTTTTTACTTATTTTAGAAAATAGTACTAATTTACCCTGTTGCCAACTGTATAAACAGCGCAAACAATAATGTTTGTTTCAAATTTAAAAAAAAAATGATACGTGTAAATAAATTAAAAATTTTATTTACACGTGACTATTATAAACAGAAAAAATCATTTGGAATTAGAATTAAATAATTATGTACAAAAAGCAGGAACTTATTAAAAATTACGTCATAAAAAGTATACACGAGAATTTTAAAAGAGAAAGGATATTGTAAAATAATAAATTCATTAACATGCGTTAGAAGTCTTAAAATAGGAGAAATTACGTCATATTTACGTCACATTACAGTTATTACATAAAATGAACACAAAATATTGCAAAACAATTTAAATTTAGAAATTGCGCTAGACATTTATTTGATATTTTGAGAGGATCTTTTCAACTATTTTTGTTAGGAAAGCGCAAATAATATTTCATTTCTAACAAAAGCATTTTCCCGTGAATATGTAAAAGAGAAAGAATAGCTTGGTCAAAATTACGTCAGATTACAAACGATTAATTTAAAATATCTCATTTAAAAGAACTTTCTTTTCGCTTTGTTTAAAAATACCAGGAGACAAAGACTGTTTACTTAATTCCTTTTATATTAGCTTATTTTGAAATGTTGTTACACGTGTCTATGTCATCAAGTTATTTTTATTTCGACGTTTTATTTGTATTTTTATTAATGTTGTACTAATTTATTTGTTCTTTCGTCATTTAAAATAAGAATTATGCCAATTTGTATAATTTGGCGAGTGGTTTGGCGATTTATATAATTTGGCGAAATTGGTCGACGGGATAATCAAGTAGTACCGCAGCGGATTTGGCGTTAACATTCCCCAATCAAAGAGAAACGAATAGAAATACGTTTATAAGGAGATCGCCACTGTTTTTTAAATTATAATTCAATCTTTCGAAATCTTTTTAAAGCCGAACAAATTAGCGTGCATTTAGAGTTTGCGGTGTCAGGACGGGGGTTGGCGAGCGTTGCTCGTAGGGGGCCGAGCCCCCTAGTGCACTAAAAGAAAAATTCATGACCCACACACGGCTCGAGGTATGGGTAAATGCACTATATGGCCGAAGGTGACCGGTCACTTGCGATTTTAGACGTTTTGTTAAATATCTAGAAAAATACATGAGGAATTAACCTGAAACTCCAGGTGTGTAAACAGTATAGTATTGGTCATATATATCCGCGAAGATTTTTTTCCCGAAATCCCATAGGGGACCGTCAACAAATTGAAAAATAACAAATATCTTTTGGATAAACTTGTAAAGACTAATGAAGTAAAAACGTTCAAACTGGAGATTATAATTAAGTGGCTTTTTGTAATAAACTGTGTTCATTTTTTATGAGGATAGTATGCATACTCGTATAAAAATTAAGATTTTTATAAAAACAGCCCCAAACTTCGCCAAGTTTTTTGCTTATAATTTGCAGAGTTCTTAATATATAAAAAAGTTCTTTTCAGAAAAAATGACAAATAGCATTGTACACAATACCCTGCAATCAGAATTAAAAAATAATAAAAATTGGATGAAAAATGAGCAGGTTTACTAAAAATTGTTTCACTGCGCATGCGCGAATGCAATCAAAATATAATGTGTATAGTGTATTAGCTAAGTACACAGAGCAACTTTTGTGAAAATTTCAAAATCACAGCTTGAAAATTCTGAAAATTATCGTCGGTGGAATAAGCTCGAAATCCATTGTTCCCAAAAGGAAGCAAAAAGATGAGAGGTTGTATCAAATGTATCTGTTGATTAATGCCAGGATAGCGTACACAATATTACACGTACTACTATATTTGGATACAACCCCTCATCTTTTTCTTCCTTTTGGGAACAACGGATTTCGAGCTTATTCTATCGACGATAATTTTCAGTGTTTTCAAGCTATGATTATGAAACTTTCACAAAGGATGCTCTATATACTTAGTTAATATACTTAGTTATTTTTTGGGAAGGGCAAAAAAAAACAATCTACGCGTCCTTTGCGATGAGTTAGGCTTAACTGCCACCGAAGAAATGAAAATGGTCGATTTACGTAATTTAATTACAACTCACGCTGATTACGAGGAAGATTATACTAAAAACTTACTTATAACTATAGTCGAGAATAGGAAAACTAAACAAGAGCGCTTAGATTTAGAAAATCAACGTGTTTTCGAACAAGAACAACGTAAAATCGAACAAGAAAATTTAGAACGCGAACGGGCTTTTGAACTCGAAAAATTACGCCTTACCCATCCGACTTCGGCATCTAACTCGGAGTTAGAAAATAATAGGTGCACTTACGAAAAACCGCGAATCGACCTACAAAAATTGATTCCCCGTTTTCGCCCAAACGAAGATGATATGAACATCTTCTTAGTGCTGTGTGAGCGACAGTTAAAGGTCCTAAGGGTTCCGGAAGAAAATTGGGCTACGTATCTCATAAGCGCTTTACCTAGTGATATTGCTAGACTCATTGCTAGGGAACCTGAAGAAAAGGCCCAGGACTACCAACACATCAAGGCGATGTTGTTGAAACGATTCAAATTGACCACAGAAAAATTTAGAATTATGTTCGTTCAGCACAAGAAAATTCCAGAAAGTACCTGGAAAGACTATTTTTTCGAGTTTAGAACCTACTTTGATGGTTAGCTATCTGAGCTCAACATAGCTTTTTTCGAAGATTTGAAAAATCTTATTTTATCTGACAAATTAAAGAGACGATGCTCCCCACAGCATAGAGAACATTTCTTAGACGTTTGGACTGATTTAAATGATCCAAATGCATTAGTAGACAAGCTAGATGCTTACTATGTCCTAATAGAAAACCCCGTAAAATCCAAAGAAGTGTAAACCCACCAGAAAAATAAAAACTGGTCAAAACAGAAAGAGACCGTACCCACGAACTCTTCTAATAGAACGTTTCCAAATGAAACCTTCTACTCAAAGAAGACAACCCAGTCAGACAACGGAAAGGTGAATCCCTCACCACTGATTGAAGATCGCCCAACCTTGAAATGTTATGGTTGTGGTGCTCCGGTTTTTATTCGTGCTAAGTGCCCTACTTGCAGCCCTGTGATAAAAACTGAATCTTCTCAGTTTGAACAAATCCAGATATGCACATGCTCAACCACAACCACACCACGGTAAA
Organism: Maratus speciosus; assembly: GCA_963932465.1. NCBI lineage: Eukaryota > Metazoa > Arthropoda > Arachnida > Araneae > Salticidae > Maratus > Maratus speciosus. Next base: position 184,625,298 of record OZ010788.1, read on the forward strand.
CCTGAAAATCAATGGCGTCTATGGCAAAGCCTGCGTAGATACCGGATCCAGTCACACCCTGGCTAGGGAATCATTGTATTCTGTGTTAAAAGAAAAAGGGGCCAAGTTTCAGAAGACTTCTCTGAACATGTCTTTAGCAAACGGCCAGCGGTCAAAAGAAGACAGTTTGACCACGACTGTTACTGTAGAAATTGAAGGAAGAAAATTTCGTACAGATTTTATTGTGTTACCTAAAGCTAAAGGGAACAGAACCCTTTTAGGAAGAGACTTTCTTTATAAGTCAGGGTTGGTACAGACGTTAAGAACAAACGTTGGTACTTCGGCGATATGCCTCATATAAAATATGGCTTTGCAGAGCCTCTTGAAAGTTCTGGCCAGAAGTCAGAATTAAATTACTTGCTGAAAAGGTATGAAACCATCTTTCAGCCAAGGGGAGGAGCCACCCCGTCCTCTTGTAAAATTGGTACAGTCTCCTTTGAGATAAACTCGAAACCAAACAAATTTGCTAAATTCACTAAGCAAGGGAAAGATTTAGTCGAACAACGCAACAGAAAACAGTATGTGGACAGAAGACGGATAGAAGGACCTCAGTATTCTTCTGGTGACCATGTATGGTTAGAACTCCATCCCGTTTGCAAGGCTATTCAGAAAAGAACTGCCAAATTCAGTCCTCGACGTCACGGACCCTATGTAGCGCTCACACAGCGCTCACCTACTTCCTATGAAGTTGCCAGCTTACAAGCTCCTGAAGTTCCCTTAGGAATTTACCATACATCTGCCCTAAAACGTTGTAACAATGTTACCGACCAACCAGTTAGTCCACTTAGGAAACGTGGTAGGCCAAAGAAAAATGTTCCTGGTCCCTTGCCGAGACGTCTAAGGAACCAGAGGCGGAGGATGTAACAAATATTTAAATATTGCTCTCCTAGATGGCAACACTAAACGACAGACTCTAATTTTAGCGGGCTGCCAAATAGGTTTTTCCCATGATTCCATGCGGATTTTAGCTTTCCCTGGCAGTCGTTCATGAGACACGATTGGAACGAGAGAGTGTTCGGAGACAGGCAATGTAGACGGTCCGAAATCTTGCTTGTTTTGATATCCCCCCCCCCTTCCCGACGTTTTGAGAGGGCGGGAAAGGATGAAATATTTTCTCCTAATCAGTGGATTTCTTCTGGAATGTCTAAAATTTGTACATATGTAACATAGTTGTACATAATTCGTGTTAAGTGACTTATCATTGTATTTAACATGCTCTATTAAAAGTTTTCTACTAAATCTTAGAGTGACGGATATAATTTTGGAGTGATGAGTCCATTCTTTTAAGATTGTAGCCTCTACTTATGGAACATAGAATGGCTATAAAGTTATATAAATAGATGTTACTACTAATTTAGGGGTCTTAACCCATTTGTGCCTGAATGTTTGTTTTCTCAAACTTTTGGGTAAAATCACTTTAAAATGTTGCAAAAGGAACTGGAGAAATACTAAAAAAAATTACGCTAAAAAATATTTGTATTTATTTGATAAAATGTAAACGTGCTAAATACGAGAATATGCGAATATGCATAATATTTGTAAAAATATAATATGCATAATTATATGTTTTGTCTAAATTTAAATAAAATAAGCTGTTAAATTGTATATTATATACTATAATTAGTATTTTTATGAATTACTAAAAATATATATTTATTTCTTTACAGAGACTAATAACATTATAAGTATGAGTAATAATAAACTAAGAATAATCGTATTTGAGGCTTAAAAACAATTTTTTTCATAATCATCTTTAAAAGGACTTTACATAAATAACTTTCCCTTAAATGGCTAATAAAAATATATACCCATTTGTGTCTATATTTGTACATTACAAAAATGTATAAAACATAGGCTTGAACGTATAATTTCACAATTTAAAAAAATAACTATTCCAAAGAAGTCTGCAAGATAAGATTATGACTTATTTATTTAGATAATTGATATAAAAAACACAAATAAACTTACTTTTTACATTTCGTCATTTTGAAAAATGAAAAATCTATAAACACCAAAGAAAAGTCCCCATTTTAAGCAAATAAATGTCAATCTTCTGCTTCATCTTTCGATAACAGATAAAGACATTTATACATAATTTGTAATTTTTGGCACTTATTTATTAAGGCACATAGACATATGCACCATCGTGTTCAGTCGCATTTCTCTTTGTTCTGTTACTGACCATCTAAAAACATTTTGCTATTGTCATTGACCAATCTTGTTTTTTGCAATAAACGACAATTTTGAGTGGCAATGGATAAATAAATCTGTACAATTTTCGTCTATGCATGTGGTCATATTTCAAGGATACGTTTGCGACAAAAAAAAATATTTTAGAAAAAAAAGTAGACATTGGTTTTTTGACATCATCGATTCAATTATACCTGCTAAGACGGAAACCTGTCGGTAATACAATTTTTTTCCTGACCCTCGCGGTTACATTTTCACGGGTTTCGCCTAATAAACAATAACACTTTGACCTTTCTCTTGTCTAAAAGAAATAGCACTCTGTTAATAAGACAAATATAGCAATTGTAATATAAATTGACATATTTAACATAAATTATATAATTTTTGTTTTTAAGTATCAGGCTTATAAACAAAAATTATATATAGAAGGCACTATAATAAAAAACATTAATGCTGTGGTTTTTTATATATTTATCCCGAATTAGAAAAGTAGTTTAAAATACACTAAGGAAATGTACTATTAAAAGTATACTAAAATTGTTCCATATTCTCTCTAAACTTTATAGAAAATATACTCATTTTATGAACTTGCAGTCCCGTAATGTAAACTCGATTTAAAAAATGGATATAAGAACATTTTGTTTAAGTACTTACGAAATATTTGATGTGTTAAATGGTGTAAGAAGGAGCTTCAAACATTTTATGGAGTGTAAGCTACTTAAAAAAGCTGTTATCATCAACAGTTACTGAAGCTATTTTCTAAATTTTCGAAAAGTATTTAAAACTTTCACAAGTTGTGGTTACTTACTCTGTTAGACAGTTCTTAATAACAGAAAGTATTTAAGCTCTTTTCTTTAAAACTAAGATAGTTTCTTAGTTCTAAATTTTTAAAGCAAGGCATTTTCTTTTAAAAAGACTCAAACCTCTATCAAGAAAAGAAAAAGAGATTGCTTCACGTAATACGTATATAAGTGTTTTTCTTTTAAATCCAAACGATATTATATACGGCCATATACCATAACTAAATTCAAAATAAATGCTTTAATTTTGCCTACCTAGTTTTATAAATATTTTCATTGGATAAAACTTGGAGAAAGGGCTTTCGATAAGCTTGAGAGATAAGTCGTGCAAATGTTTCCTGTTTTTTCTTTTTTTTTACATTCTAGGGGGAATTGCCCCTTACGAGCTACGCTCGCCAACCCCCGTTCAGACACCGCAGTCTCTAAAAAAAATGTTAATTTGATCGGCTTTAAAAAGATTACAGAAGATTGAATTATAATTTAAAAATCAGTGGCGATCTCCCTGTAAACGGTTTTCCATTAACTTCCCTTTGATTGGGGAATTTTAAGGCCAAATCGGCTGTTGTTAAAAGATCCAATGGCTAAAATAAAATGAATTAAGTAAGCAGAGTCTTTGTCTCCCGGTATTTTTTGACAACGCTATATGAAAGTTGTTTTAAAAAGGACATTTTAAATGTATCGTTTTAAAACTGACGTAATTTTTCCCAAAGTTTTCTTTCTTTGATGAGATAGTGATATTTGCAGATTTATGTGTGCCATTGATGACTACGTTTAAGAACTTTTATAACCACTTTGGCAACGACCTATTACTATAACGCCAATCAGAAGACAAGTGAATAATTTGTTGTCCGATTTTCGTTTGTGACGGTACGATTTTTTTTATTGAGACGTTTATTTTATTTTTAGAGATCACACATGAAATGATCATTTTATTTTTAGTCAACTAGCCTTAGTTTAAGGTTTGTGAATTCTTTGTCTTCTATTGTGTACTAATTATAATGGTTTTTCATATGAAAATAATGTCAGTGATTTTTAATAAGAATCACTGTCGTTATTTTTAAATTGTTGATAACAGAACAAAGTTTTCGAGGAAATAAACGATACGGATTAGAGTCAGCATTTGATGGAGAGAGGTAGAGAAACTAAGATATGATGGATGGATGATATTTTCATAGAACATAGAGACACAATGACAGACTGAGTGTGTTATTGGCTTGATACAAAAAAAAGCAAAAGGGCTTTTTTGCGTATTTCTTTTAATTATTTAACTTATTTACACTTACACCTCTCGGAAAAGATGTCACCAAAACAATAAAAAATTCACATTTATTTTACTATTATTTTTTTTAAAAGAAAAAGTTCTTTCAAAAATCAAGAATTTCCCGACTTTAAGCTTAAATTTCCCAAGTTCACAAATATTGGAAGGGGAGACCCCCCCCATAACCCCACATGGTGACGCCTCTGATTCAGAGGACAAATAGTATAAGGTGGGGAACACATGACGACGCGACGATGCACAGAAGTAGTTAAAAACAATTTCGAAACACAATTTCAGATGACGCAGTCTTAAAGGTGAACATGAATAAAACTCAGAAGACTAGGAGTATATTATGGTGTACAAAATTTATTAAATATGTTGCATAACAGGTGATAATATAGAAGCTGTGCAGAATTAGTTCTAATTTTGCATACTAGTTCATAAGTTCACTCGTGCATACTAGTTCATAATTATTTGGCTGCAAAATAGTGAAATTCAGTAATTGTTAGTTTTTGCGGCGTTTGACTTGAATTTAATGCATTTTTTTATTCAATAAAAATAGATTTTTTAGACTGTTTTATTCAACTCAACCTAATTTTTAGGTGCGTTCGTAATTATATAAATACGTACACCTATAGTCATCGTTCGGTCCGTCCGTCTGTCTGTCTATCCGTCCGTCCATCCGCGTATAACAGAAGAAAAACTGGCCAATCGAATTGTCTAATTTTGTCGAGTCATTTGAAGTTTTATGAAAAATGGATGTATAGTTTAATTACAGGAATAATCAAAAGTTTTCCGTTACATTACGGCCAATGGGAAAAATTGATTTCAAGTGCATTTTAATGATGTTACAGCCTTTCGAACAGAATGAAATTGATATGCACTTATGTAGTACACTAAAATATAAATTCAGTACAATATGCTGTGAAAAAAATATTTATAAAACTAGTTATAGTACGAACGCACCTCATTTGCTACGTTTGACGTGCTATTTCCAACTTGTTGTACATGTAAAGATGGAATTTTGTAATCGATTTTTAACACTCTTCCTGATATGTCCTGATATTCCAGAATTGTAAAAGTTACGTTAACAGGACTGTTTCCGATGGCAATACAACATTTTAATAATCTTAGAACTGAATTATAAACTAATATCTGCCGTATACACTCTCCAGCGTACACCCTCTGCTTGTAGCACAGTGCTTCCCAACACGTGCGTACTCCCCACTGAAGGGCATTTAATTTTAGGAATCAAGGAAATTAAGGAAGCAATTCGAGATTTGTTATTTACCCATTCCTTATCAGTTCATTTTTGTCTTTTTTCTTATTCTTTTATTTAACTCAACCTGTTTTTTATGTAAATATTGAATTTTGAAATTGTTTAACCCACTTCCTCACTAAAAAATTGTGCTTTAAAATCAGACACATTTTAAGATATTAAATGTTGAAAATTCGTTATTTTTTTCTCCAAATTTAAGAGTCTTGAGACCCCTTAATGCATGTAACGCAAGCCCGTTTTTATGAATATTCAGAGAACCAATGAAATGCAATAGAAACTAGTATGTTGTGGCCATCACAAAACTTTCTTCTATCTCATACATGTCAATACTTCAAAATTCACTATCTCAGTGCCAAATTAAATGGCAATCTGTGTTCCTTATGAGAATTCTAAAAATATGAAATTCAGCGCATTAGTTCTCGAGGTATGACTGTCACTGAAATCGTGTAAATCCAGCAAAATGCAACATAGCAGCACCACCTATTGGGTTATTTACACCAGAACTTAATTATCATCAACTTATGTCAACGTCTAACTGAATATGAAGTTTGAGGAAAATTCGTGCATTAGTTCTTGAGATAGAGGTATTGCGCAAATCATGACAAATGCAGCATAGAAGCGCGACCTGTTGAGCGATTTGCAACAACACATAATCAGCAGCAATATTAATCAAGTTATACTTAAATCTGAAGTTTGATGAAAATTCGTGCATTAGTTCTTTAGATAGAGCTATTGAGGAATTAGTTCAAAATGCAGCACAGCAGTGCCACCTATTGGGCGATTTACACCAATACGTAGTCAGCATCATTTCATATGAAGGACTAACTAAATCCGAAGTTTGATGAAAATGTGTGCATTACTTCTTGAGATAGAGCTACTGCGAAAATAGTGTAAATCCTGCAAAATGCAGCATAGCAGCGCCACCTGTAGGGCGATTTACACCGAAACGTAAAAAGCGTCCATTCATGTCAAGGACTAACGGAATTTGAAATTTTATAAAAATCCGTGATTTAGTTCTTGAGATACAGCTTTTGCGGAAATCCTGCAAAATGCTACATAGCAGCGCCACTTGCAGGGCGATTTACACCAAAAACTAATCAGCACCAATCTGTATCAGGGACTACCTGAATATAAATTTTTATTAAATTCCGTGCATTAGTTCTTGAGATAGAGCGCCCACAAAATTTGTGTCACATACAGACAGACTCACAGACAGACATTTTGTAAAAACATGATTTTGGAATCTCTGACTCATAAAACGTTTAAATCCGTCGAAAACTGGAATTCGAAAATTTTCATGAAACCAATACTTTCTTCTTGTAAAGATAGAAGAAAGTAAAAAAAATGAAGTACTCAAAATTGAGTAAATCGATATACTCATATCGAATTGAGTATGTTTGGATGAAAAATGAACTTATGCTTTCTCAGTTTTGAAACGTCACATGTTATCAAACCGAAACGAAACCATAATTATATACTTTGCAGTAGTTTATTTCATTCATGGCGCCATAAACGATGGTCATTTATGTGTATATTAAATTATGCACACTATTTTAAAGTAATTTTAAAGTGATTGAAAACAGTGCTCTTCTCATAAAAGTATTTTATTTGATTACCTTGATGATAATTTTGCTATTTTTCATTAAAAAATAATCAGATGAATGTTTCTTGTTAATAAATTTGAGCGGGAAATAAATGTCAATACATGGTTATTTTAATCTGTAGCAAACGGGAAATCAGGGGGGCGGTACATAACTGCTAATATTTGAATACATCCATGAAATCAACAATGAGTACATTTGTTTCTCATTTTTGAGTACATTTGGATCGGAACTATTTTGAGTATGTGACGTATTCAAAATTGGGTACTTTTTACTCAATTTTGAATACTCATTTTTTTTTCAGTGTGATATGCTAGAATTACAAAAATTACGTTCACGGATGTTTTTTTCCGATGACCATCTAACATTTTAATAATTTTAGAACTCGATTATAAATTAAAACGTTAATTTTAAAGCATTTTACAGTTAGCCTACCACAGGCAATAAATCGACCAATATTCTCTGCAACTCGTACACGAGTTAACTTTTATACGAGTTTAAACAAGAATGAATTTAACGATGCGCCAATAACTGCCGCCAAAATAGACCAAATGGCAGTAAAACTGTAACAATGAAACATTTTAAGAGAAAACTCGTTATTTCATTGTTTTTCGCTCTGACATCCCCTTGGAGGCAACTGTACTGAGATAAAAAGTAGCCTATGTTGGAGCAGAGAGCTATCACCATCATTTTGCCCTCATTATTTTTACTTTCTTCTATCTTTACAAGAAGAAAGTATTGGATTCGTGAAAACTTTCGACCTCCGGTTTTCAACGGATTTATACATTTTAGAATGCCCTGAACACGATTTGATGGTTTATAGAAAATGTCTGTCTATGAGTCCGTCTGTCACGCTGTCACCATGTCAATCGGTCACTCTGTGAGTCTGTATGTGACAAACATTTTGTGGGCACTCTATCTCAAGAACTAATGCACGGAATTTCACAAAACTTTAGACCTTGATATAAACTGGTCCTGATTAGTTTTTGGTGAAAATTGCTCAACAGGTGGCGCTTCTATGCGGCATTTTTCACGATATCTGCAATAGCTCTATCTCAGGAACTACTGCACGGATTTCCATAAAACTTCAATTTCAGTTAGTCCAGGATATAGTTAGGTGCTGATTACAATTTGGTGAAAATCACCCAACAGGTGCCGCTGTTATGCTGCATTATTCATGATTATCGCAATATCTCCAACTCAAGAAAAAATGCACGAATTTTACATAAGTGCTTCAATGCCGCCTTACAATAGAGAGCTTAACTGGATGGAATGCAATAACATCTATACTATTAAAATCTGTGCGCGTATGTTTGTAACCACAAAAACTCGGAAACCAAAGGGTCACGGCTACGAAATTTGGCACACGGGTTACTGGTAGGAAACCCATGAACGATTGGGGCAAAAAATTTGAAAATTTTAACTAGATTTTTTTCTATTTTATTTTATATTTTTGACGAATTTTTGCCTTTTTTATGTTCAATCCGTAATCGCGCGAGTTCAAACCAGTTCTAAATGTTTACTGCAATGTGAGATATATATATTATATTACGTAAGGCCACGCTGCAATAGTAAGAAGATATAGCGGGCATTACGATAATTCTTTTACCTCGCATGCAAATAATTAGAGATTATTTAATTGCGCTTAATTAGGGGAGAGTAGCCATATTTGGACCGCCGCTTTAATTGGACCGTTGCCATTCTGCCGTTAATTACAGGAAGAGACGCCATCTAGCACTGAAATACTACTCATCAGGATGACGTCACTCACGATTAGAAAAAGCAACCGCCTACCACGTGTTGTTTTCAGACAATTTAAAAAAACCTAAAGTTAGTTGTTTTGATCTACTTTTTCCCTACTAAACGTAAATGAATACTTTAAAACTAAGGTAAGTTGTTATGTTTTCATATACATATATAAATTCATCTGTTAATTGCGCATATTTCTCACGCGGCTTTGTTTGATTTGGTTTTTGTTCTTAGTCTTGAAATTATGTTTTAAAAAATGGCGCAGTTGCCATAATTGGACCAATTTAAGTTGCTTAAATTGGACAAGATATGCGATCATGAATTTTGAAAATTAAGTAATAAATTTCGAGGACGGTACACTTTGCACACTATTTTTTTTTTTTTTTAATATTTTATAATGGATTACTATCTCCATGCAAGTTTTTTTTGGGGGGCAGGGAGGGGGGGTTTATATCTGGATTATTTTTTTTAATATAGTTTAGGCCTATATAAACAAAAAAAAATATTTTTAAATGTTTATGCAATAAATTTTGTTTGCAATTTCTTTTATCTTGTATGAATTTGTATTTATTTTCTTTGAATATTTTATTCCTACGGCATATTTGGTTTACAGAGTTGAATTCAAACATTTTCTTCCTGGAGGATATTTGCGATTCCCTGAGGAAGGGCAGACTTTTTACAGTTCTGGAGGGTGGAATTACACTTTTTTGCCATTAAAACGCATAAAACCTCAAACCTTCCGGGAGTAGGGGGGTGAATACAACACTCTTGAATATATAATGTTTACGTATAATTAATCGTTGCGTATTTTTCAGTAGAGCATATTTTTTTTTAAACTTTTATAATATAATGTTAAAAATGTTGAAAAAGACACGGACAAGCTGTCTAGAAAAAAAACAGGTGACAGCAAAAGCTGTTAAAGATATAGGAAATAAAAAGGAGAGAGTAAGTTGTGAAGAAATTGACCTGCAATAAGGCTGTAGCTACAAATCCTCCCCAAAAGCCAAAAAATCATTAGAAATGTTATAGCCTTTGCTAAATTTAGTTTAAAAAAGTACAGAGGGAGCCAAAAAAACAGTTGTGTTAACATCTTCGCCATATAAAGTAAACCTTGAAATGAAAAAACACAAAAAATCGACTAAAAGGAAGCTATCACAGCATAAAAGCAAATGGAACATAAAAATTTAAAAAATAGGCGTAATGCAATTATCAAGGAAATAATGAAAGGGGAGAACTACAATCATAATGTAAAGAAATCTTGTGTTGCAAAAAGAAGTCTAATAATTCAGAATCTAAAAAGAAAAATCTAAATAGTGCTGATTGGTTTTGCCTGATTTGTAAGAAAATAAAACAGCAGAAATGATTCAGTGTTCATATTGCCAAATACGGTTCCATGTTGTGTGCGCTGGAAAAAAAATCAATAAACGAATTCACGTGTAAGCTTTTCATCACTCCTTAAATGATATTCAAGTAACTGGCAATTAGTTTCATGATTTCTATTCTTAATTACTGATAACTTTGATTTATATTTTGAATACATTTTGATTTAAAACAATTACACTTATTTTCAGATATATGATTTCATTATATTTCATTGCTGTTATTTTGTTTAATTGTTTCAGTAACCGCAAACTTTGCTTTTAATAAAACTAGGGGATCGTACCCGGGCTTCCCGGGCTAAAGAATATAGGTAAAAACATTTTTTTTTTTTTATTATTATTGAAAACTAATAATTTTTTATATGCAATACATTTTTTAGGTTGCCCACTTATTATAAAAAAGCATTTTTCGTATGGAAAATACGAATTATACAATCAAATAAATTTTGGAAATTTATCAAAAGCTATATTTTCGTATTAGCCGCATGCTAAGAGTTATTTGACCAAGATTTTGCTACTTATGGCATCCTTTTATATTTTGATAATTTCAGAGCCTATATATGTCTGTTAAATTTCTGCATTATTTATATTATTTTATTTATTTATTCATAGGGAAGTTTTTTTTTTTTTTAATGGATATTAGCCGTAAGAAAATGATGAACTCTTTATGTTGTTTTTAAGAGCAAACGGATTAATCTTTCGTAATCGAGCTCCGCGCGATATAGATAAATTAAAAAATATTTCATGCTTTCAAATTGTTTCTAAAACCATAGAGAATCAGTAAACTGAGATAAACTTTGCAAACAAATTCCATTTGAAAAAAAAAAAAATCCTATTTGGTGATCTAAAAATTTAAACTGTACGATTACAAATATGTTAGATTTGTATTTTTACAATATTATTCTTTTATTTGTTTATAAAAGAAGTATTAATTTCGTTAATTTGTCTTTCACAAATATGTTAGTTTGGTGGGGGTTTTTTTAATATTATTCTTTTGTTTGATTATAAAGGAAGTATTAATTTCGTTATGCAAAAATAGTCAGAAACAAATGCTGAAAAATGCTTGTTGCTTTATCCGCAAATGTCTATTATTATTATGTATTGAAACCGGTACTTCATAAGATAAATTAAAAAAAAAAAAAAACCATGCTTAAAAATTATTTTAGAAAATATAATACATCAGTCAATTAAGATACAGTTTTTAAACAAATTGCATTTGGAAGTAAATTTTTTTCCTATGCGACGAAAATTGAAAATGTACGATGGTCAGAAGATTAAAAAATTGCAGTAGCGAAAATTTCAAGACCGAAATTTGATCGTGAAGTGTTGCCATTCGCAAAATGACGTCAGCGTTACGCACAGATACGTTTGTTCTTTATAATATAGATACTTAATCAGTAAAATATATTAAAGATAAGTTATTAGGATGTGGTTATCAACTGAGGTTCTTATGCTTGATATTCCGGAAGGAAAAACAGCAATTTTCACCTTCTCAAAATTTGCATACGCACTTCTCCTGTCCATATTCATCTTTTTTAAAAAAATGTATTTAGTTTGATCATTTAAAAATAACTTTAACTCAAAACTTGAAGTCACGATTGTCAGCAACATCTTTTATGTCAACAGACACACCCTTTACTTCAGATTCTAATCTCAATTCCGGAGAGTAAAAATTTCCGCAATTTATGTTTTTTAGACGCATTTGTGTTAAAATGTTTAGTTTTATCTAAGAAAATGATCGTTTTCTTTTAAATATGACTTCATTTTCACTTAAATAAGCATTTCGCCTAGTGTATGAAACTTAGTATCAGTACACATGCAGAAGTAAAAACAATAAAGAAAATTTATGAGAAAAAATATGTGTTTTCAAAAGCAGTATGTCATTTTCCGTTATTATGCCCCTAATATAATATTCTGCTCCTAAAGGGATTTTGCGACACTAAACCCTATACAACAATTTTTATCAATCATTTTGAATTTTTTTTAGAAAATAGCATGAATAAAGATAAAAATACCTCATTATTTCTCTCTTGTCTGCAATAGCTATCTAATTTTCACCATTTTGAAGAAATTTAATAAAATGCTTTTAAAATTAAATTACAAAAGTGGGGCAATTTAAAAAAAAACAGATAGTGCGATCACATCTACAAATGAATAGCTTTCAATTAAAAAATATAATAGTAAAATTGGTTCAGCAGAAAGACCAAGGCAGATGACTAAAAAACACTTGTGTTTTAAATATATAGATTATATAAAATTAGGAAAAGTTAAATTAAGCGCATTATGTTATTTTGATAAAATTATAGTAGAATCTCCTAAAGAATAGCATTAAAATTTCATTATTCGAGAGAACTTTGGACAAAAACTTCAAGAACATGATATTATTTTAAACCACGAATTATTTGTTTGCTTGTCTAATTTGACGAAGCAAATCCATCCAGGCGAGAATCATCAATTTCTGTAATATAAATCACTATTATTTGCATGTCACATCTCTTCTATAAAGACACTTTAAATTTTTGAAAAACATTGCGTTTTATCAGTGTGTGATTTCGATTAAATTATTTTCAAAAATGAATCATTTTCACCTGTGAAGAATTTCAAAGCAGTTGGGCTTTGAAAATGACGCACTTCTACAAAACATAATTCAGGTTTAAGAATTAAAATACATGTTTTTTTTTTATAATATGACGTCATTTGCATCCGCTAAAGCAAACCCCTTTTTCAATCCAGACTTAAACTTCGTCTATAGAAAACTATGCATATGACGTCATTATCACGGAATAACAGACAATATTCTTGATATAGCCCATATTTTAATTTCAACCTTTTTTTTTCAGTTTTTATGAAAAAATGGCAATTAAAAGATACAGTATCTCCTATTTTCGACTATTTTCCGTATACTTTCAATGACTTTCATTAGAAATGGGGTACTTTTGTTGCCACGATAAGAAAAATGGTATTAAAAACTACAAAAAAATTAATATCTCAAAAATAAATTGAGATACAGCTTTCAAACAAATTGCATTTAAAAGTACATTTTCTTCCTTATACGACGGTGTAAAAATTTAAAATGTGCGATGTTTAGAAGTTTAAAAATTTGCAGTAGCGAAAATTGCAAAACCAAAATTTTATTTCAAATTTCAAAGTGTTGCCATTCACAAAATGACGTATGCGTTACGCACAGATATGTTTGTCCTTTATAATAAAGTTTAGTTATATTCCCTAGTCATTAAAACAACCTGATTTTATTTGGTCCAATTTAGGAGACTGGTAGTCCAACTTAGGCAACCAGTGGCTGAATTTGGACCACTTTTGACAAATTTTTCAAATTAAAATAAAATTTAAGATTTTCAAAAAGAAAATGATCTAAAGTTTTATTTAGTTAGTAGATCAATTGATTGACTCCATGTAGCAATATTTTTCAGATGTTCCAAAAATTAAGTAAGTTACACCTGAAAATAAGCGAAGTGGTCCAAATTAGGCTACTCTCCCCTATTACCTTATTTTAAAAAAAAAGAAAACTTTTTATCACGAACACCAACAAAACTTTTTTTATTCTATTTATTCCCTTATTCCAAAGATATCATTTTATAACGTCTGCTGCATTAGCAACATAATAAATTAAATTTCATTTTAAAAAATGCACAGTAGTAGAAAAATATTTTTCGAGATATACTTATTACGTACGCCACGCTTAAATGAACAATATGTTTCGGAACCAGAGGCAATGTGGCGACTTCTTGAGAAGCCCATGCAGGACAAGACCCATGTTATTCGATTGACCCATTAGATTGCCGGTGCATCTGCAAGACATGCAATCTGTGCATTTTAGGGGAGAGTGCGCATGCGTCAACTCTTGAAGATGGACCAGCGCGAGCTCCCGATGTTTGGCTAATTTTTACAGGAGTGGGGTAAGCTAGGTCCTTGTACTGTATATCATTCTTTTATACTCTTTATGCTCTTCAGTTTGGTATATGATAAGTGTGAATATGTGTAGGGGTTCCGGAGATATAATTCATTAAACTTTCTCTAACTTTCTTTTTCATATCTCCAATGAACCAGGCATTAGCCACCTATTCATTGTTTCCTGTGCTTTACCCTGTATATAAAATGTAATTAACTGATAAATTAGGACTCTATAGACTGTTAGTTTTCCAAAGTTACCTATTATGTGTGATTATCTCAAATACTTATGATGTTTTAAACATACGAAGTTCATGTACATTTTGTAGTAGTGGAGCCATTTTCAATAGTTACCATATTTGACATGCATTAAAATATACTATAACTTACTATTTTCTTAAAATGATCAGTCGATTTGTGCACATTGACTCCTGTAGATCAGTTTTGTATGTGGTTTTTTAAGTTATCTCAAAAGTTTTCTCATATCACCGTGCATTTTAAAATGTGTTCTTTTCGACTTTTTGTGACAGAAACAAGATGGAGGCTCCATGGGATTAGCATTACAGTGTTTACATTTTTCTTAACGTTAAAAGATATTAATTCAACTTTTTTTTTTCCCCTACTGCTTAGTCCGGTTAGTCTGAACATTAAGCTTCCCCCGTTTACAATTATCTTAATCCCGTGGGGCCCGCAACTGTAATTAATAATTTGTTATTTGATTGTCACTTCTCGATTTTTGCTTTTCATTTTCCCATAGGTTTTCATTAAGTTGTTTACTTTTTTAAACGTAATTTTTAACTCTTAATATTGCTTTTTTTGAAGACTTTTTATGCTTTTTATATAGTTTTAAATTTCAAATTTATTAGCTGTGGAAGTTTTTTCATTTATCTTATCTTTAAGAATTTTTAATTAGCATTTGTAATTTGGAAATTTTTATTCTTTCGCGTTTGAATGGTTGGTGGATGACTATTATCACAAAAGGCTATTTGATTTCTGAAAGTTTAGTTGCAACTATAAGAATAATTTCCTAGATTGCCTCTATAACGGAGTTAGACATATATGTTCTGCTTTAAACTGTGGTTAGAAGTGGATGTGTTTGGTTAAAACTTTCAGATTTTACTGTCTTGAGTGTTATAGTACCTTTTAAAGTTAATAATGAAAACATAAGGTATGATGCATTGTGGGTTCGACTTGGCTGTCGGATGGTATTGTCCGACACCTATTATAACTTTTATTTAATGATTAATTTTAATTGATTTTGGATACTTATCTTACATTGTGTTATGGATATTTATGGATGTCGGATAGCACTATCAGGTACGGGGTTGTAGAGCCTATTTTGTAGCATGAATGTCTTAACGTTTATTTAAACGTTTTGTCGGATGAATGTTTCAAGCATCACTGTAGCGCATTTAACCTTTAAAAGACGGGGTCTGTAACTTTTAAATATTGCTTCGTTACGGGAGGTTTAAAGTGTCTGCCTCCTCCTTTTCAGTACGGAAGAAACACGCAGGTGGTCTGCGGACGTAGCCGATTAGCACATCTGGTTTCTGTAATGAGTCTCGTTTTGCTGCTTGGGGAATTTTTTCCCCGAATGCAATCAGAAGGAATGATTTGCCGCTGTAAAATGATAATTATTTATCCTTTTGAATAGTACTTGATAAGTACTTGAAGATATTCTGGCTGTATATTCTCACGGTGAATATGTAAATAAACTGAGGTTTGAGGTACTGGGAAAAAGAGTCTTGAAGTAGTGTAGTGGAAATGCATACTTTCATCAAAGAACCGAATTATTTTTAATCTATATTAAATAATAATAAAAAAAATACTATAAATTAATACTCTAAATACATAAAAAAAAGTGCAAAAACTTCCTTTATTTATTTGCATTTTATATTTAATTTAGGATTTTTTTCTAAACGTAATTTGAAGTTTGCGTAAGTTAAAAACTGTATGGTGAGAGGATTTTATTTCATTATAATTTACTTAAAGCATATATGTAATTATTATTTTTGGGGTACTTTTATGCGTATAATTTCTAAATATATAATATCAAGTATTAATTTTATTGCAATACATATTTACACGTTGAAAAATTCATGTTCATATGTGAAACGAAATAAGTTAAAGTATAAATGCTGTGATTATAAAATTATAATCTCCGGCTTAAACGTCAATATGTACATTATTTAAAAGTAAACTTAGTTTAGTTAAGTTCTAGTTATTAGTATTTCCTTTTATGTTATTAGTCTATTTTTTAAGACTTTTTTAATCGATTTTTTAAAACAGATAATAAATTATGTAAAAATATACATTTTTATAAACAAATAAAATGTCTATGTTTTTATGATACTATTTAATATAACTACATCGTAGTTTATATGCAATTAAATAAGTTCTTTTACTTGAGCAATAAGAAGATACAATATTTCTTTAAAACGTGTTCTCTAAAGTACAGGTTTTTTAATATTTTTCAGCAAATTATTAACCCCTTAATATTCGCGCCCGATACCTTGACGGGCTATTTGCCGGCGTACGTATCGGGTGCGACAATTAAGCGTTAAAGTAAGCATACCAAAATAAGAAAAATAATTATATTTATATTTCTGAGAGAGAAAACAAATAATAGAGCTTTAAAAATAGCAGTTTCGGGCATATTTCTACTGGAAAAAAATTGCTTTGGTATGGACTTTCTACGAAAAAGTATTCTGAAATATTGTGTACATTTTTTCAAGGGGGGAAGAGAGGGAGGGAATTGAGAATTTAAGGATAGCGAAATTTCTTCTACCAAACTTTTTACACGAAAAAGACAAGGTCAGCTGTATTGAAAAGATATGTTTATAATTACGATATATCAAGAAATGCGGGTGACTTTTATAAAATTTACAAAAAACTAAAATAAAATAAATGCGGCCGTTTTTTTCATGAATTCTCATTTTTGCCTTCAGTAAGATAAAATTATTGCAAAAAAATATTATATATAATATTTATGTATATATTTTTTTTTATATTCATATATTATTATTATTATTATTATTATATATATATACTTAAACATACAATTTTAGATACATATTTTATAATTTCTTTAATATCGTTAAACTTAATTTCATATTTTTCTCACAAATATATATTAAATTAGGTTGAATAATATGGAAAGCTAATTGTCAATTAAATAGAGAAGAAATAAAAAAATATGACAGATCTTTTACTTGCAGTATCTAAATTTTAATACAAATGAAGAGTAGAATTTGTTGCATCCGTTCCCTAATGTTACTTGAAATAATTTCCCTATAATTTTGTTTGTGCTAAAATAATTTGAAATAAATTTCCTGTTTTAATTTTTTTGCAAATGAGATTGAATAAATTAATTTTCCCTATATGTGTTACGTATTTGTAATGTAATTTTTTAAAGAAAGTAAAAAATAAAATAAAATAAATAAATAAAGTGATCAAAATAACAGAAGAAAGCTATTTTCACAAAAATCTCAAAACACAATACATATATTTCGCTCACCCGCAAGAAAAGTTACATATCTCGCAAAAAATCATTTTGCGTTTTATTCCACTAATAGGTCTGTCATAGGTGCCGCCTTGCTACACAAAAAGTTTCATAAGTGTAGCTATACGGAAAATCACTTTATTACGCTATATGTCCATTTCTGACCACAGAAGAGGAGTGGATTGTGTGGGGAGGTAAAATTACCTAACTATCCAAACCTCATCCTACGTATTCATTTTTAAGAGTTTTACGCTTTTATGCACGTTTTTATTCCTGCATGCACAGCGAAGGGCTATAATTTCATGTTCCATTAAAATCATGCAAATTTCACAGGAGAGGCAAAAGAAAATTTGCCTCTCCTGTGAAATTTGTTTTCGTAGAGATGTGTCACTTTTCTTGCGGCTGAGCGATATATACTTAAACTTTTTTTTAGAATTTTTTAATCAGTAGACTTAATTTCATAGAAAAAAAATCACCCGTATGATACCACCAGAAAAGTTTTGAAATGAGAACAGCCTTTATAATATTGATTTTCTTTAAATAAACAGTTCTTTTCTCTTTCTTCTTTTTAAAGAATAGATTGTATCATATAAAATTGCGCACTATAATACTTTTAATATAAATATATTCGCTGTATGTAAAATAAGATTATTAAGATAAATTATCTGTTTTAAAACTTCTAAGGAGCAAAAAGTGACATTATGAGGATATGATCAAAATATCCCTAGATTCGGCAAACCGAATTAAGAAAAAATTGAGACTTTTCATAAGAAATTAAAATAAATAGTAAATAAAATGAGACTATGCACGTAATTTTTTATATGTGTACTATTTTTTAATAAACTCATTGCTATTTTTTCCGTACGACCAGAGACGTCAATTTATATGACAGATCACCTAATAATTTCCTTTCCTGCCGGGCTTAATATCCATTATCTTATTTCATTTCTGTTTTTTAACTAGTTGGAACAAATATTGTTCATTTGACCTTCAGAAAATCCCTTTGTTTTTAAAAAAAGTGACCCTGATGTTCACAGAGAGGGGGAATCTCCTTTAAAAAGTAATAATTTTGTCCCCTTTTAACCAATTTTGTGTCAATTTACACTATTTAGCATATCCTTACTGAAAATTTTGCATGCCCGAATATCAGCATAAAAAAATGTCTATTCACCAGACGTAGAATTAATTTTCTCTCAAAAGAGAAACCTATATATAGTTTACTTTTACCGGTGAATATGATTCTGTAACCCTATATTTTATTCACGTACTATATGCATCCTTAAGAGTAAGTTTTTTCTAGGAATGGGGGGGGGGGGGGAATGATTAGACTTGCCACAAATATTCCATTATAATCATAATTGTCAGACGCCTTTCTGTTAGAACTCATATACCTAAATATAAATCTTACTTTGGCAGACTGTTCTTATTTATTTGTTTATAATAGTATGGACTACGCTACACTCTATCTACACACACAATAAAAGTAACAAATAAATACAATACATTCAGAATAAGCTGACGAGGTATCAGGGAACAAAAACAAGAGGGGTGTGTGTAAAAGATGCACGCTGTCTCCGGGCGAAATGTTAACCCTTTGAGCTCCGGGTTATTAAAATTTTAAAAATATGCTAAAAAAAGACTTAAAATGTGATTAGGGGACTGTCTGAAATTGAACCATGTGATTAAAAATTTTTTAAAATACCCCCTTTAGGCTGGGGGACGTGGGAAGTTTTTCCACCATCAGAGCTCTAGAGCATTCATTTCAATACGCTAATACAAGAAATGACACCGCAAAGTTATTCTAAAATTACAATAATTGCTGAAATTTTAACATATTTTAAGCAGTTACATTGTTTAAACAAATTCTAAAACTATTAAAATATTTAAAAAATTTATTAAATGAGAAAATTCAAAATTTAAAATTTTTTAGATCATTATATAAAAATATAAACTAATCAAATTTATAGATGAAACAGATGTTAAAAATATTAAATTTTTGTTTAGAAATATTTAAAACATAATAAACTCGTCAATCTGCTCAATTAAACACAAATTTAAATTCCTTGGAATTAAATTATAAGCATCTAAATTTTGGTTCTGAAACACTGTCTGGTATGTAATTTTAGTGCTGTCATCTAGTGACAAGGCACATTTTTGTAGTCCTTAGAGCTCTGCTGGTAGAAAATTCTACCATTACTTATTTCTATCCCCTGTAATTATTTAAATTTTCAGTTTAGTGATTTGCATGTAATTATTATTAAATGTTTGATGTGTCCAAGAGAAAAAAATGTTATCTCCTTTGAAAAATATTTCTTTATAATGCTTAAAAAATACAAAATTTCTAAACCTTCAAAATTGGAGTGTTTTTAATGTCGCATTAAAAACCTACTAGATATTTGCAGAGAATAGTGCTGCCATCTAGATTTTAAGAAGACAAGTAAAATCTACAAAACCCAGTTTTTGCTTTTAAAATGGAGAGTTTTTGAAGGAAATTAAAAGATTTTGATTTTATGTGGGTGAAAATTCACCCGGCAGAGCTCAAAGGGTTAAAAGGAGTGTCGGTGGATCAATTTATCTCATCACGCATATCCAGTTTAAACATTATCATCTCTATATATTTAGGAGCGGTAATGTTTAAATGTATTGGTGTTCTCTGTGAGAAATTATTCCTATATAATGAAAGACAGGGACCTGTGAAGATCAGGTTTTAGTTCAGACCTTTCTATAATATCAATGAGTTAGAAGTGGATGCAAGCAAAAAAAAAAAAAAAAGACAGGTTGTCCTGAAATCTAAACTGGTTACATTTATGAGGCATTCACTGTTTCATTTTTAAGCTTAAATTCACTAAATTTCAAGGTATCTTTATTTAGAAACAAAGAGATCGATCAGCACTTCCCTTTTTCTGTAAAGACAAAGGCATTTTCAAAAAAGGCTGTAAAAGAAACTAATTTTTGACATGCGAAAAAAAAAAAAAAAAAAAAAAAAAAAAAAAAAAAAAACATCAATTACTTGATTTTATAGTAAATTAAAAAATTCTCCAGGGATCTTTCAACTACCCTGTATTAGCGTACACAGCTCACCACTGTAAAAATATAGTTCTTCAAATGAAGAGAGTGTACCGCAGAAATCTTGAATTTAAACACTTTATAATTATTTATTTATTTATTACTGATTGTTTACGTCATAAAAGTTTTAACGATTAAAACAGAGTATAAAGAGGAAGAAAAATCGCATGACAGTGACTCGCCAAACAGATAGCACTTCGTCACTTTATGAAAATTAAATATTTTTAAACTGTTTATTTTTTTATTTTTGTTTTTGTTCAATTTTTAAAATAGTACCTTACCAATTTTGATGAAATTTAAAAAGGACCAATTCAAGAATATCCCCTTTCAATAATAATAAAAAAATCACTTGAATCGGTCGCGTAGTTCCGGAGTAATCGGTGAATATACATATAAAAATACATACGTATCAAAATAAGAATCTCCCCCCTTTTTTATGCCGGTTAAAAAATAGCTAAGGAATTGGAAATGCAATCTTTATTATGGTTTGCATAAATAAATATTATTTGATTTGATTCAGATGCTTGCTGAATAAATTATTTACAAATAATACTAGATATCGACTAATTATTAATATTCTGAAACGGGCAATATATCGTTTCAGCTCATTTTTTTTGATTAATTATGTTATTAAAAAATGCTATAAAATTACTGCCTTTTTATTAAAATAGTAATATGCATAACCATTTGATTTTTCTTCAATTCAAGGTATAAAATTGCTTACATAATTTAAGATATCTAGCGTGTTAGTGTGAAAAAAAATAATGCTATATTTGACCAACTTAAGCAACATTGGCCGCACTAAACTACTAAAACAATTTACTGAAAATAACCTATTCACTGTCATGTCTCACAAACAAGAATTATCTTCGAATAATTTGTAGCAAGTGGGAGTAGAAACATCTTTAAGTCGCGTGCGTAAAAAAATGTTTCTTTTCTTTACTGAAAAAAGTCCTTGATTTTTCCCTAGAATAATTAATATATTCCCCACAGAATTTCCCTTCTTCGAGACGCAGTTCGACCCCTACTGAGCAAAACGGTCTTAATGATTTCCTGCACAGCATCTTTGAGGGGTGGAAATCTTCGGGAAGACGGTAATCCCAACCCCGTATTTTTCGACACTCTTTTTCTTGGGATTACAGTAATCCCCCCGTAAGCTAAAGGTTAAGTAATACTTTTACACCAGTTATTTCTATAATCCTTTTATACTCCATCAGTATTGTCACCGTTGCGCACTTAGTAGCCATTATTATTACAGTTTTTTTTTCTTTTTTTTATTTATTCTTTTTTCTAAATGTTTCCACAATTTAAATATTTTGATATTTTTATCCCTAGTGGAGCATTGTGGGTATCTCCTTTGATTGCTAAGTTTTTAACCCTTTGTGAGCCAATTTACTTCCCTGCACCAGTTTTTTTTTTTTTTTTTTCAATTGCATTTCTCCCCCTTAATCTCGTGTTTAGGTTCTCGCCTTCCCTATTCGGACTATTTTGGGTACAGGGTTTCTTTTGGCAAGCCCCATTTTATTCTATCTTTATCAGGGGGGACGATGGAGGAGGAGGGGGGAGGCTTTCACAAAAAGTTTTACCATTTCCATAGTGTGAGATGTCATTTTAAAGGTCTCGGCCTGTGCTTCTCAATTCCGATATCCTTTTTTTTTTTTTATCTAGCTTCATCTTTTGGCCTGTAGGTGGCACGTTTCAATTTTTTTTTTCATATTATATAGTATAAATCTTTAAGGTTACTTGAATTATATCCGCTTGTTGGGCTTGACAGAGGCTGCTCAATTACATCATCATCTATTGCAATGCTACCTTTTATAAACAATAGGGGGCGCTATCTTCCTAAATTTTGATTTCTCTTACTAAGTATCCCTTGTCACATATCTTTTTAAAGGTCTGGGAATAATCTCTTCATTTTTAGAAGTAACTCTCACTTTCATTCTCTTTTTAGCCACTAGGGACGTCCTCAGGCCAATTCCACTTCTCCTTTGAGTATTACAATATGGGTATTTACTATTACTGGTTATATATATGTATGTGAGGAATAAAAGGAGGAAGAGAAAAAAAAGAAAAAAAAAGGAAAGGGAGGGAAAAGGAATATATATATATATATATATAAAAGGAAAGAAGGGAAAAAGAAAAAAAAAAGAGAAGTAGATAGATGATTGAATGTGAATAGGGGGAAGGAAAGAGAAAGAGGAAAAAAAGGGAAAAAGAAAGAGAGAGAAGGGATGGAGGAAAGGAAAAAAAAGGGAAAAAGGGAGGAAAAAAAGGGAAGAATAGGGAAAAAAGGGAAAATTTTGAAAAGAAAAAAAAAGAGAGAGGGGGGATATAGGGAATTATAACCTATTCAATTATGTACATCATTCATACTTTTCTGATTAATTTAGATGTCCAGTTCCTCCCAGCTCCTCTCCCTCTTTTCGTGCCGGGCTCCCACAACAGTCTCTTATAGCGTTTTTAGCTCAAGTGCGGCCAGGACTTCAATTTACGGTGGAGTATCTCATATTTGTTATAACATGCTATAAAGTTTCAAGTTCTTGTCCACCAACTAAAGCTCTAACTGCAGTTCTGGTCGCTGCTCATTAATTATTTAATTACATAACATCTATTATTTTATTTGGGTTGGGGGGTTTTGGGAACCATTCTGTATGGCGCGCATTTTCATTTTTTTTTCTACCAGCCATTCATTTTCTGCCTATGGGAGATGGATCGGTACTCTAAGTGTATCATTTTGTAATTAGTGAATAAAAGTTTTGTGTATGTGCTCCAAATTAATTTTTAATTATCTGGTATACATGTATAGATATTATAATCTACTAGTTTAATATTTATATATATTTATATCTTCATTCTACATGTACATGAGCTTCAATAAGCACAGGAAACTATCCTCTTTTTTCCCCTTCTTCATTTGGCAAATAATAGACTATCACTATCAATTACTTATATTATTTTATTTATTTTAATATTCAAAATTGTCCTTCAGCAAAAGTATCACCTTCTTTTCACTAAGTCATTTACGATAGTCAAGGCTATTGGTTTTTACTTTTTCCTATCTATATTCCTTTCTTTCTACGATATACGGTGGGGACCTAGTGATACCTCAATCTATCGTTTACTTTTACAATAATCTATTATACAGAACGATCCGTTAAAATAATATCAACTATCTTTATTACTTGGGCTATATGTTTTAACATAATATAAAATGAATGACTCTTTGTTATGATACAAGTTTACATATTTTGAATTGTTCTATTGTGGTGACTTAACGAACTCAAAATAATATATAGTTACAAGTATGCTCTAGTAACCGGCCTGGACATGGAAGAAAGTGATAAGTATTTGAATAACTCTTCCAAAACAGAAACTTTGTATGAAATTAAAAGTTCACTAAAAAATCATCAAAACCGAGATCGAATTCGACACCGGACAAACTTCCACTATTAAATCAGGAGACAAAGTGGTCAAATAAATCCACTCTAAAGCGTACACGACAAAACTCCAGTCAATCTTCACAAGCGCTAAAGTCAACCCCAACAAATAAAAATGTAATGAAGTTTAACCTAGAAGTAGCGAAGACACTTTCAATAACAGAGCTGCTTGAAATTCACAACGGTCTTCTAAAATCACACGAAACAGGATCCAGTAAAGAAGTCGACAAATATTGGCAATTAATTCAAAAAAACATCCAAATCATTGAAAATCAGCTACGAAACGCATCTCAACAATCCCAAGACCTAAAACAAATAACAACCGAAAAGGAAGAGTGGTACAACAAGGCAATCGACCTGGAACAAGAATTAAAAGACAGAAAGCAACAATTTGAAGTTTATATACAACAAAAAGACAATAGAATTCAAGAACTAACTCGGGAGATAGATTCTCTGAAATCATACAATGAATTGTCCAACAAGGATGAAGCAGGAATTTTGAACTTAAAAGAGAAAGAAATTTCTAATCTCCACCTAACGATAGAAGAAAAGAATCAACTAATTAAAGAGTTAAAAGAAAAATTATATACCCAGTCCCAAAAAAGATCACAAGGAGGACTCCCTTCAATAAGAGAAATGGTGATAGATGAATCTATACTTCAAGATATCAACCAAAAATTACATTCAATTGAAGCAAATACAGAATTCTTAAAAAATTCGTTTCAAAGCCCATTAGAAAAAATCCCAACGGTCAGCCAACAACATTCACTATCATCAAAACCTCTGTATTCAGAGAAAATTAGTGCGGTTTATAAAAATCCAAAAACCACCTCTGAATCCGCCATACTTTTAAAGAAGACACAGGCAACAAAAACTTCACTCCACACAATTAGAAATCTTCTTAATACGGAGACAAAGAACATTCCGGACCTCCCTAAAATCTACTGTGAAACAGCTCGTGATCGAAACAGCTTAATTATAAGATCCAACAGTGAAGAAAATACTGAAAAAACACTCCGAATAATAGAAGGAATTGAAAGACTTAAAGATATCACTGAATTAACGTACAAAACTATAAATTTTAAGAAGATAATTGTTCTTGGAATCCCTTTATTTACTCAACCAGAAGAAGTCCCAGAGAAAATCTTGAAAGATTATGATCGAGAAATCCCAATAGCGATACATAAAAAAATTCACCGAGAAAAATCACAAATTTACCATTTGGTCCTGGATTTAGATATCAATTACGCCCGTCATCTGACAAAGCAAGGCCGTATCCTGATTGGATTTAATTCCTGTAAAGTTGCGGATTATCGCCCAATAATCCGCTGCTCGCAATGCCAACGATATGGCCATACAGGTAACAACTGTAGATTTGAAGCTGCCTGTGCTATTTGTGCGTATAATCAC
Organism: Maratus speciosus; assembly: GCA_963932465.1. Taxonomy (NCBI): domain Eukaryota; kingdom Metazoa; phylum Arthropoda; class Arachnida; order Araneae; family Salticidae; genus Maratus; species Maratus speciosus. The sequence continues at coordinate 184,650,914 of OZ010788.1, forward strand.
ACAACAACAACTTGCCCAAATAAAGAAGATCCTAAGAAAATATGCTGCATCAATTGTCCGAACACAAAACATGATTTCCCACACAGAGCGGATTCAAATGAATGTCCATTATTTAAACTTCGATTTCAATCGAGGAAAACCTTCATAAATGTATCTGCTCCACATTCAACCAACTAAACAATACAAAAATCGTTTCATCAAATACAAACAAAAACTCAAACTCACCTTCAATTCCAAATTCTACTCAAATTTCTCATCTCTCGGACTCAAACTCTTCTCCGCAAGGACAACATCAAAACATGCAAGTACCTTCAACAACTAATCAAATATCATCATCCTTTAAAATAGCACAGATTAATCTTCAAAAGAATAAAAGTGCAACAGCTTCACTCCTTCAATTCTTAATTCAAGAAGACTACAAAATAGCATGCATACAGGACTCCAATATAGTCAAAGGAAGACCACATGGCCTTCCCTCAGGACTTCCTTGCTACACTTCAAAAAAAAGAATTGCCAAATAATAATCATAGATACATCGTTACAACATATAAGAGTTCAACAAACTGATAACTCAGTCTTCGTGAATATCTCCTCAACAGAAGGACAAATAACTATAGGCAGTCAGTATTCCGCACCATCGGCTAATTTAAAAGAAGATCTACAAGATTGGGCGAACACGTCGGGTATGAGTTCAAAACCTCTGTTGCTGGGTGATTTGAATGCTCATAGTGTCCTGTGGGAGTATGAGAATGATAACGAAAAAGGACAACACCTCATCAATCATCTCAATATGATGCACTTATTAGTCCTAAATGATCCTTTCTCAAAACCAACATTTGAAACCACGCATTTGAAAGGTTGGCCAGATGTATCACTAGCATCCTTCCCACTGTTCCCAAAAGTTTCCTTATGGACTGTTGAGGATGATATGCACTACGGTGACCACAGGCTGATAACCTTGTATATGGATATCCAAACCCCGAAGCTTCCAAAGCGTAGATATCGGACAAAGAATGTCTCATTGAAAAAATTCAATAGAAAATTATCTAAATCATTGCAAGAAAATAATATAACTTTCCAGGATATAAAAACGACGGGGGCATTCGAAAAAGAGTATGACAACTTTATAAATATAATAACACAAACCTGTGACCATACTTTAAAGAAAAAAACTCCACATTTAAACCAACAGTTTCTTGGTGGACAGCGGAACTTAGGAAAATGAGAAGCTTTGTTAAAGCACTTTATAGGAAAACAAAACAAGTATAGGGCACTCTATAAAAAGAAAATTCTGGAAGCAAAGAAAACAGCGTGGAGTTCTTTTTGCTCAAATACCAAATACCCCTTTGGGAAACTAAAAAAGACGGCATTTAGAGATTTTTACAGACAGGAAGTCTACGCTCTTTCTGATTCCACTACAGCAACCCACTCAAGACAATCTTTTTATGCAGAAATTGCCAATTCAATATTTGGTCCTTCGGACTTGCAACCGCATCAAATTCATCCGCGCTCAACCCAGCCAGTTAATCCATTTATACTCCAAGAACTAAAAGCTGCCATCTTCTCGTTCAATCGGAATAAAGCACCAGGTCCTGATAATGTTGACCATCTGATTGTACGAAATATTTACCACTCACATTCATCTCTATTACTGAATCTTTACAATACTCTATTAAACTTAAATTACTTCCCAAAAAGTTGGAAAATTGGAGAACTAGTCTTTTTTCTAAAGGCAGGTAAGGACCCACAATCTGCTCAGTCATACAGACCAATAACTCTACTCCCAAATCTGGGGAAAATTTTTGAAAAATTATTATTAAAACGAATAAATTATCATTTTCGAAATTCGACAGTTCTACAGAATTCTCAACATGGATTCTTAGAGGGTAAATCGGCTGAATCAGCGATACAAGAAGTTCTCTCAACAATTGACTTACTTCAACAAGAAAACAACTACATTTCATTAATATCATTAGACATCCAAAATGCTTTTGACAACTTACCTTGGGACGCAACAATCCAAGAACTGGAATTTTTGGGGTTGGAGGAGCCATATGTTAATATCCTGAAATCCTTTTTATCTCACAGAGGAGCGAAACCAAATTGGCTAGCACAAGAAATTCATTGGTTTAGGAAGGGGTGCCCACAAGGTTCATGCTTTGGGCCCTTCCTATGGAGAATCTTCCTAAACGCTCTCTTACGCCATTTAAAATCGTTAGGTTACATAATAATAGCTTATGCAGATGACATTTTAATTATATTAAATGGTAAAACAAGGCGAGAATTAGAAAAATTAGGAAAGGACATCTTAGATTATATTAGTAGGTGGATGTCAAATCACAACACGAAAATATCTTACAATAAATGTAAAGTTCTCCACCTTAGAAGACCAAAATTTTTGAAAAGAGCTCCAACACTCAAAATTGACAACCATTCATTAAAAAGTAAGCCAACTTTAGAATACCTAGGTATCGTTCTGGATAGTACGTTGTCGTTTCTCCCCCATTTACGAAAGAAAAGGCAGGAAATTACACAACTTTCGCAAGACCTATTGAAGTTTGCCTCAGCTTACGGAGGGGTAAACAAATTAATTCTGAAGATTTGGTACAATAGTATCTTGGAGAAGAAAATCACGTATGCTGCAGCAACTTGGTTTCACCGGATAAGCAAAGCCCATGGGCTTCGTCTGATCTCATCAATACAATACCAATGCTTGTTATTAGTTTCACGTGCCTACAGAAAAACTTCGGTGGATGCCCTTTGTGTTTTAACAGGTATTCCGCCCTTGGCACTTCAACTTGAATATATAGCAACAACAGGAAGAGTCTTACGTCTTGGAATCCCGACAGGAAATCAAGAACCAATATTTTACCAACCAAAAATGAAGTCAGATCAAGTTGAACCATTTAAAGAATATTTCTTTCAAATAGATCCAGAAAATACTCCACATGTAGAAATAAACATTTATACGGATGGTTCCAAGATGGAAGATGAAACGGCATATGCCTTCTGTGTGTATCAGAGAGGAGAGTTAATCCACGAGGATCAAACTAAGTTAAGTAAAGAAAATACTGTTTTTCAGGCAGAACTCCTGGCCATAGAAGAGGCTGTGCTGTGGATTAGGAAATCCCCTCATAAAGAAGTATTAATACACTCGGACAGTCTCTCAAGTCTCTTAGCAATAGAAGATGTTTTTTCAAAAAATCTCATCGCAGTACAAATTATCAAACTACTCCAAGAAACAAGAAAAAAGATCTTCTTTAAATGGGTCCGTGGACATGTGGGTAATGTGGGGAATGAGCATGCAGATTCTTTGGCAAAAGAAGCAACCAAAGCCACATCACATGCCAAATACAAATTCTTTCCCAACCATCCTTCTTACTTGAAGAAGCTTCTAAAATCATCTCTAAACGAACAATGGCAGACTCGCTGGGACTATGGTACCACAGGACGGTACACATACGCTTTAGCCCCAAAAGTCTCGGAAAAGAGAATCCTGCTGCATAGAAATCTTTTTCTGTTTGCCACTAACCACGGCCCATTTTCATCATATCTTTATAAATTTGATAGGGTTCCTAATCCATTATGTGTATGCGGTCAGCGAGCTACATCATTGCATTATATCTTTAACTGTACCCTTACATCATATTACCATATAAGAAAATCTCCAAAAATTTCTTTGTCTCTGTGGTTCTCAGTGGTTTTGTCAAATCCATCATTTTGTCAAAAGATAATTGAATGTATGAAAGTTTTAGAAAACAACCATTATTTGTTTCAAAATGTTTTGCCATTTATAGATGATGATGAGAACGTATCTTAACAAATAGACAGATACCACCAATTCAAAATAAACTCTTAGCCACAAACAACACGATTGAACTATAATTGAACTGTTGCAAGAACAATAGACTTTTGAACTTTTGTGTGTGTATATAATTATATAATATTCATCATAATTATTCACTATTTTACCTATTTTTTATATTCTACATTATTTTTAAAATTATTAATCTCTTTCTAATTTAGTATACATATACGTAGCTTTTATTGTATTTTTGCAGAACGCCCAGCTTTGCAGAGTAATTGAGCTTTTGCCGCTCCAACAAGTTTAAAAATCCTATTATCTATTATCTCATGATCTTATTAATTACAAATATCTAAATTTCTCTCGTAAACGCCCAGTAAAAATTGGGCTTTCCATCGTGTATATATTGTACTTATATTATATTTAATCTTAATATTCTCAATTGGCTTTCCTGTAGGTCCCTTCGGGCCTTTTATTTATTTTTTTTTGTGTGTGTGTGTGTGTGTGTGGTGACGGCGGTAGTAGATGGAAGCCGCTGGGTGGGGCTTGTGAGTGCTTAAGCCATTTGGTAGGCCTCGCCACCTAGCTGACCCCTGTGCATTTTAGGGAAGCGGAGAAACGTGAAACTTTTGAAAGAGCAAGAAATATAGACACCATGCTCACTGCTTGGTTTCAACTTAACAGTTCTGATCCTTCAGCAAACATCTATCTCTATACATAAATTCCAAAACACTTTGTATGGATAGGCAATGCGTGGCAAAGGCGTGTTACATTAGGTGACTTCATAGTATCAGGACTGTAAGCCCAAAGGATATTAAGCGATTCCATCTTCGTATGCTGCTTTGTCATGTTCCCGGTGCCAAGTTTTTCGAGGAGTTAAGGACGTATGAGAAAACTGTCCATGAAACGTTCAAGGGTGCATACCGTGCTACAAATTTATTAGAAGATGATGATGAATGGCAAAATCGTTTAACTGAAGCATGTGGTTTTGAAATTCAACCTAAGCTGAGACAACTGTTTTCGTTCATATCTGTCTTTGGCAATCCAAATTTACCGATTCAATTATGGGAACAGTTTAAGTAAGAACTCTCAGAAGATTTTGCTCGCTATCTGCCGCTACAGGAGAGTAGTGACAGAGCCCTTCAAGACATAGCCAATCATCTACGCATACACAACGTGACACTTCAGAACCTTGAATTACCTGAACCCTCAAATGCGATGTCTATGATTTACAAAAAGAATGGGCAGAGGGAAACGATTGTTAAACATGCTAAATCCGGAACAACGTATAATTTTTGATGCCGTCATTGAAAGTATTCAAAATGATTATGCTACTGTCGCTAAGGTTTTCGTTGTTAATGCTTTTGCGGGATCAGGAAAAACATTCCTATTCAATACTTTGCTGCATTACGTCAGAGGAATGGGTCATACTGCTGTTCCCGTTGCATGGACAGGCATCGCATCGGTACTCTTGCAAGCTGGAAGAACTGCACATTTTCAGTTTAAAATACCAGTTCCCATTTTGAATAATTCAGCTTCAAAAATTTGGCAAAATGCATCTGAAGAAAGATTACTGAAAATGGCTAAGCACATTATGTGGGGTGATTGTACCATGGCACTTATTCATGCTTTGAATGCCGCTGATAGACTTCTGCGAGATTTGGATGGAAATGATACATGCAAACAAAACACTAATTTTTGAAAGTTCAAGAATTCTTCTCTCTGGCCAACATTTTGACAGTTGAATCTGGTTACAAATACGCAAACGGAGCCGGAGGAAATTGATTTCGTGGAATGGCTCATTCGCCTGGGGGGATGGCGGTTGACTAATGATTATGAGCTCGGAGAAGATATTATTGAAATGCATTCCAGAATGTTTAGTGCAGTATTCTATAGTGGATGATATTTTTGGTTCGTCTGAAATTGATCTTGATCATCTTTTGGAAAGAGCCATTTTGTGTCCCAAGAATGGGGATTCTTTGAGATTGAATGAGGATTCTTAGAGATTGGATGAGGAGATTTTACGAAAAGTACCTGGCGAAGTCAAAACTTATTTTAGTGCTGATACAACATTTCGTGATGATGAAGAAGAACAAAACAATTTGCAAATGGATTTCATCAATAGTTTAACACCTTCTGGAATGCCACCACATCAGTTAAATCATAAAGTTGGTGTTATTGTTATGTTGCTTAGAAACATGAATCCGTCCAGTGGTCTCTGCAATGGAATACGCTTAATAGTCAGAAGGTTGTCGCAGAATGTTATAGATGCAAAAGTTTTGACAGGATATAGGAGAGGCACTCGTGTTTTCATACCGATGATCCTGCTTAAACCGTCGGATACCATTTTACCTTTCCAGTTACGCGCCGTCCGTTTCCACTTAGGATCGCCTTTGCTATGACTATCAATAAATCTCAGGGTCAAACCTTGAAAAATGTTAGAATCTATTTGCCCCATTCATATTTTTCACATGGGATGTTGTATGTAGCCTTTTCAAGAGCAACTTCTAGAGGATGTGTACGTGTTTGGGTCAAGGACGAACCAAAACAAAGAAAACTTTTTTCACAGTCTGATAAGGCATTTATACAAAACATTGTTTTCCGTGAAGTTTTATCTTAAGTCGCAACTATTTTGCTGTATTGTAAAAAACAAACAAACAAACAAAAACGAGTCTTCCGCAGTTTACCTCATTGGTGACGTGGAAAACATTGCAAAGATTTTTCATTAAAAAAAAATTAATTTTTTTGTAGTCTCGATGTAAATTTCATTTTTTCTTACAAATGGTTGTTTGGTTGTGTAAATATTGACTTTATAACTGATTTTTATATTGCCAACTTTAATTTGTTTGTGTAAATACTTAATTTTATTGATTTTTTAATACACTAGGGGGCTCGGCCCCCTACGAACTACGCTCGCCAACCCCCGTTCGACACCGCAGTCTCTAAAAGCACGCTAATTTGATCGGCCTTATAAAGATTTTGAAAGATTGAATTATAATTTAAAAAACAGTGGCGATCTGCCTATAAATGGTTTTCTATTAATTTCTCTTCTATTGGGGAATTTTAAGGAAAAATCAGCTGCTGTTAATAGATACAATGGCTGTTGTCGTCTTTGATTAAATAAAATCAATTAAACATTTCAAAATAAGCTAATATAATAAGAAAATCTGCATCAAAATGCAAATATATTTTACAAATACCAATGCCTTCTTTTGACGGAAACGACACAGAAGGTTAACGAATCTTAACTAAACCATTTAAGCAATTTCTTTATTTTCTGCTTCACAGATTTTTCTCTTTCAAATCATATTTTTTGTTGATGACACTTCATTTTCAGCTTGTATTGTTTTTTATTTTTATTAAATTACTAAATAGTCGCTCGAAAGCAGTCTAAACGCGTTCAATAAAATTAATATTAATCTTAGTAATATAATCTCAAAATATCAAATTAATGTCTCGCGCAATTTTTAAATTTAAACTGTTTTGCAATATTACTTTTTGTTCATTTTACGTAATAAGTGTAATGTGACGTAAATGTGACGTAATTTCTACTATTTAAGACTTCTAACGCGTGTTAATGAATTTATTATTTTACAATATCCTTTCTCTTTTAAAATTCACGTGTAAATATAGTTTTTATGAAGTATTTTCAATAAGTTCCTGCTTTTCATACGTAATTATTTAATTCTAATGTGAAAGTTTTTTTTCTGTTAATAATAGTCACGTGCAAATAAATTTTTAATTTGAAGCAAACATTATTGTTTGCGCTGTTTATACAGTTGGCAACGGTTTAAATAAATACCATTTTCTAAAATAAGTAAAAATTATCTCTCAAAATGCTGAAAATTTGAATTTAAAATAGATATAAAACCTCAAAAAATGAGTCATATTAAAAAAGTAAAGGCAGTCTGCACACCGAGAAATTCTAACATATAAAATGAACTAAAAATGAATTAATTCCCTTGTATAGTTTTTGCTCCTATAAAACTTTTTTAATGGAACGATTTTGTCCAACTTTAGCATTAAATATCTCTCTATTCTAAAAAAAAGTAACTACCGCTGTCACCGCCGCCGCCGCCGGTTTTGATTTTTTTGTGACCGGAGGCCTTTCTTCGTTAATATTAACAAAAATAATGCATACAAAAATATGAAAATCGGTGGTTTTATACAGAAATGTTTGATAAACACGCTGATGCAGACAGTTTTCAAATCGTAGAATTATTTTAAGAGTTATTTAATGCTAAAGTTGGACAAAATCGTTCCACTAAAAAAGTTTTATAGCAGCAAAAACTATACATGGCAGTGTAATCATTTTTAGATCATTTTATGCGTTAGAATTTGCCGGAGTGCAGATTGCATTAATTTTTTTATTTTGACTCATTTTTTCAGGTTTTATTTCTATTTTAAATTCAAATTTTCAGCATTTTTAGAAATATTTTTTACAGATTTCAGAAAATTGTACTAATTTAAACTGTTGCCAACATGTATAAAAAGCGCAAGCAATAATGTTTGCTTCAAATTAAAAATTTATTTACACGTGACTATTATAAACGGGAAAAAAACTTTCAAATTAGAATTAAATAATTACGTATAAAAAGCAGGAACTTATTAAAAATTACGTCATAAAAAGCATACACGTGAATTTTAAAAGAGAAAGGATATTGTAAAATAATAAATTCATTAACATGCGTTAGAAGTCTTAGGAGAAATTACGTCATATTTACGTCACATTATAGTTATTACATAAAATGAACGCAAAATAATATTGCAAAAAAGTTTAAATTTAGAAATTGCGCTAGACATTTATTTGATATTTTGAGAATTAATTTAAAATGTCTCATTTAAAAGAACTTTCTTTTCGCTTTGTTAAAAAATACCAGGAGACAAAGACTCTCTTTACTTAATTCCTTTTATATTAGCTTATTTCGAAATGTTGTTACACGTGTATACGTCATCAAGTTACTTTTATTTCGACGTTTTATTTGTGTTTTTATTAATGTTGTACGAATTTATTTGTTCTTTCGTTATTTTAAATAAAAATTATATCAATTTGTATAATTTGGCGAGTGGTTTGGTGATTTATATAATTTGGCGAAATTGGTCGACAGGATAATCATGTAGTACCGCAGCGGATTTTGCGTTAAAATTCCCCAATCAAAGAGAAATGAATAGAAATTCGTTTATAAGGAGATAGCCACTGTTTTTTAAATTATAATTCAATCTTTCGACATCTTTTTAAAGCCGATCAAATTAGCGTGCATTTAGAGTCTGCGGTGTCTGGACGGGGGTTGTCGAGCGTAGCTCGTAGGGGGCCGAGCCCCCTAGTCTCTTAAAATAATTCTTCAATTTGAAAACTGTCTATATCAGCGTGTTTATAAAACATTTCTCTATAATAACGTCGATTTTCATATTTTTGTATGCAATATTTTTCTTAATATTAACGGAGAAAGATCTCCAATCACAAAAAATCAAAACCGGCGGGGCGGCGGCGGTGACAGCGTAAGTTACTTTTTTTAGAATATAGAGATACATATTTCATATTGGTTGTGTAATTATTGATTTTTAACAGATATAACACATTTTTATATTCATAAGCTTAAATTTGGTTGTAACGATTTTTATTTTTAATTTTGGTTTTAGAATTAAATTCATGAACACCCGTCCGTAGAACGGGTTAAACAGCTGGTCTACCCTATTAAATTCCGTGATCCCCCTATTAAAGTCTATCCTATTAAAGTCCGAAATCGTATAAATCGAATCTTCGCTTAATTCGAACTAAACATGAAGTCCCGAAATTTTCAATGGCAGAATAACGTTAAAACTTTTCATTGATTCGAACTCATTTTCTCTTGACTTCGTTTAATTCGAACTAACGAGAATTCCATTTTTTCATTTTTCCTTACTGTCTCATGGACTTCAGATCCTTGAAATAACTTTCTTTCTTTCATTTTTGTCAGAATTGTTCTGAACTAGTATAATAATTCCATGCATTTGAAATCAGCTTTCTTAGTGCGCCCTGTCTGTCCATCAATGATACATTCGCCCTTTCTTGCATTGTGCTTTTCCTAATCCCTTCTGTAGCATTTGACCCAGTGACATTCCAAGAAATTCACTGAGTGAACATCTGTTACAGATAGGGGAAACCTGTTTTATCACTACATTCTACTTTCACTCTGGGGATCGAATTTTTCAGTCAATGGTTTTACTTACTGCTAAATTGTTTTTTGAGAAAGCAAAAGATCTTGTTTCTTTAAAATATGGCTCCACGTGGAAGTTATAAATCGTTAACTCTAGAAGCCAAAGTGGAAATTATTAAAAGGTAGGATGTGGCCAATCTAAGACAGAAATTGCTGCAGAATATGGAATAAAAAAGAATACGCTGTCTACTTACTTGAAAAATAAAGAATTCATCCTGAAATCATGGGAAAAGGAAAGATTTGCTAAAGGACGAAAACGTATGAGTACAGCAGCCCATGAGGATTTAGAGGAAGCTTTATTGTTATGAACAAAAGATGCATTGGCAAGAAATGTACCTTTGAGTGGACCTATATTGGCAGCTAAAGCGAAAGAACTTGCACTACTCATGGGTATTAAAAATTTCAATTGCAGCGAAGGATGGCTGACACGTTTTAAGCAGCGAAATAACATCGTGCACAAATCGTACAACACTGCCTGTTGATTATGTGGCAAATGCCAAAGCCTGGATGACGCGTGAGATCTGCATCAGTTGGTTAAAAGAACTGGATAAAAAATTTTCTCGTGAAAACAGAAAAATTCTATTGCTGCTAGATAATGTGCAGAGTCATTGTAAACTACCAACGCTGAGCTCTATAAAGATTGAATATTTACCCCCTAATACTACAGCACAACTGCAACCGATGGACCAAGGAATAATTCAAAATTTAAAAACACATTACCGTAAAAGGGTTCTAGAACAAATTTTATTTTCGATTGACCTTAAAGAAAGCTACGACATAACATTACTCACGGCCATCAACGATTTATATGCGGCGTAGGACGCCGTACAACCTGAAACAATAGAAAAATGCTTTCGACATGCCGGATTTATCCATCCATCTAAAAAGAGTAGTTATAATGCAAATGACGAAAACGACAGACCTTCTGAAGAAATAGAATTTCCAAACTTTTCTGAAAAGTTCCAATGCGATATTACATTCGCAGAGTATGTAGTAGCCGACAATAGTTTAGAAGTATCTGGACCCTTAACTGTGGAAGAAATTGTTGAAACAATTCACGAAAAATGCAATGAGGAGATGGAATCGGATTCTGGTGATTCTGCTACTATGTCCCAAGTGCTTTCCTTACCCACAGAAATGTCAATTGCACAATCAATTGAGTGTTTGCGTACATTTATCCTGATGCAGCCGTCATCAGACAAAGAACTTAACTGTTTGTTACAAATAGAAAAACTGGCTAAAAAGTCAAAAATGAATAGGACTAAGCAAACAACAATTGATAATTTTTTTCATAGAGATGATAAATAAGTGTAAATAATTTCTTAAATGTTCCTCTAATTTCAGGTAAGAAAATTATAGTACAATTAAAATGCCGTTGTTCTATAGTGTATTATTAATTTTTATGTTTTATTTATATTATTTTAATATTATTAATTATTTTATGTATTTATATCTTTTAATTTAATATTAAGTCATTCTAATGATAACATCCGAAATTTAAAAAAAAATACTATAACATTAATTCCTTTGTAATAGTACCCCTTTAAACATGTTTTCTCTCATAATTTCCATAATTCGAACTCTGGATAATTCGAACATTTCTTGTGGTCCCGACGAGTTCGAATTAACGAGAGCCGACTGTATATCTATGTAACTTCAAAAACTCGGAAACCACCCGGCGCAGGGCTACGAAATTTGGCGCACGAATTGGTTGAAGAGAGAGCTCGTGAACTATTTGGGCCAAATATTCGAAAATTTTTCATAGATTTTTTAATTTTATCTTTTTTTACGAATTTTGCCTTTTTTTATGTTCAACCCGTAATCGTAGGAGTTCTAACTAGTTATAAAGGTTTACTGCAATGTGAGCTATACATATTGCGTACGCCATGCTTCGTAAGAACCTCGCGGGTATTACGATAATTCTTTTAGATAACATGCAAATATAAGCAGAGATATACATATTACGTACGCCACTCTGCAATATAAGTATAAATTACTTTAAACTGGTATAAATCAAAAAATGTTTAATATTTTAACATGAAACTTTCATAGGTTCGAACTACTCGAAAAAACAATTTAAATGCCGTAAACTGCGTAAAAATCCGATAATTACACATTGCTGTAGCCCTGTCAACAGATTTTGATCTGAACAAGAATTTCAAAAGTGCAAAAAACAGCACTTTTAAAAACGCATTTACTAAGCATTTATTGGCCGTGTTCCACTTTACTTTTTTTTTAGTCACCTGTCACGCCCCATTCCACATAAACAAGAATTTTGTTTCTATCATAAATACAACCGGAGATATAGAGGTGTCAAAATCCCGCTTTGGTTAGTCCGGAAAATATAAACTAGACAGAGTACTAAAAAATTTTTGAAAAATCGTTTGGCATAAATTGGCTGAAATTCCTTTCATTTAAGGTTCATTGCACTGTTGTTTCTTTTGCTTGGCGAGAAACTCTGTCGAGTTTCTATGATGAGCTATCCGACTCCATAAATAAGCAAGTAATGGATCGATTTCCTAATGACTATACAATAACCTGACATCCTGAAATGAGCCTCCGTGGTCATGATTAAACATGCATATGCATGTGCCTAGAAATTGCAAGAGGGCAAATTGAACATCCCTTCTAGTTTAGAACAAATTACATAAATAAATCTGTTTTTATAATTTCTTTGTAATTTTTTGTGAAATTTCAGTAGCGTTTCAAACTAATTTTTTCAAAAAAGGTGTCTATGAATTCGGTTTGACCGTCTGGCAGTGCTCTAACTCTCATAAATACTATATTCGGGTTGTCAATTAATTTTTATGTGTTATTGATTTTTATTAAAGAAGGTTTGGTACGGAAACTGAGCATGTAGCATTTATAGTTCGTTTACAGTGACACACACAAGAATTCTGTTACGTTACAATCTATGAGATAAATCGTTTTCGATGCATTTTAATGATGTTACAGTACTTCAAACATAATGAAATTGATATGTATCACTGAAGTAAACTGAACTATGTTTTCTTGGGAGTATAATAAGTAGCATTTGTAATTCGTTTACAGGGACGCACAAAAGAGTTACGTTACGTTATGGTGCATGGAATTGCAGTTAAATAATGTTATAGTACTTCAAATAAACTGAAATAAAAAAGGATCTCTGAGAAGCCTTACAATATGTTTTCTATATATTATGGAATGCATAGGATTTTCTGTTCATTTACAGAGACACACAAAAGATTTCGATTACAGGGCGGACTATGATCGTTTTGTAAAAATGAAATTTATAATAATATCCTGTTACTGTTAGAAATTGTTTCATAAGCTATGTCTGAAGATTTTCCGTTTTTTTTTCTTTTCTCTTTTAGTATGTGTGTGGGGGGAGGGGTAATACACTCTCTATTTAGGAGCTACAATTCTCTTAATAAATAAATCACTCTAACATCCGAATACCAAAATATACTATAATTTCTATTAACAAAACAATTCTTTTGTAAAAAAATATACTTTCATAAAAATTTGTGTTATGGATCGTTTCATTCAATGTTTTCAGTTAATAAAGATGTCTTTAAGTCCTACGAGTTAATGTCAAATGATGTCCGGAAACCCAAAGAACTTTATTTCCCTTGTTAGCCGAAGAATTAATGTTTCTTTTAGCAGATTAAATTTGGTCATTTGTCCTGCGTCTTCTGTTTCAGTTGCTTATTATCAATACTTTATGAACAGTTTCTTAGTTCTACTTTTACTTATTTCTTTAGTTCGCATTAATTCGGAAGTTTAGTATAATAAGGTAATGAATATTTATTAAATAAAAGAACTGTGAAGCATCTTTTTCATTTGTTAATAAAATTGGAAAAATGTCCTTCTAACTCAAATATATATTTGGTTTAGTCATTTCTTGAACTTTATATATGTATATCTTATGCATTTTTATGTTTAATGTTATTCCTAACACACCGATGTTTCTCACTTACTAAATACATCTGTGGAAGGATATTGGCTTGGCTATCTTTATAGTATATTTCGTTTTTGTTTTGTGCATTTTTTGTACAAATTTTCTTAATGCAATTGTGTATTTACACACACATACATATACAGGGTGTTTATAAAGTCCCGGACCCATTTTGATGCTTAATAACTCATAAAATAATAAAGATAGATTAAAATTAATAACATAAATTGTTAGATAGACTCAAAAAGTTTCATGACCCTTGTCAATGAACTTCCACGTGTGTCCCCCTTCGTCGCACGGAGAATATCAAGTCGATAGTCAATTTCAAGCCAGGTAGCGGCAAGCATGTCGGCATCCACAGAGGCTATTGCGGTTGTAATTCTGGCTTTTAAGTCATCAATGTTCGACACTCTCCTCCTGTAAACATTGTTCTTTACAAATTCCCAAAGGAAAAAGTCCAGCGGCGTTATATCAGCGTGGTGCACCGCCTCATTGGGGTACCATCGTTCGTACTTCTTTGAATGATCATTTTCAAGGAATATGGATTGGGCGAGGAGGTCCAATTCCTTGGCCATCTAGAACAATGTGACTTAACATTGTGACTTATTGTGATTTGTCGAACATTGATGACTTAAAAGCCAGAATTACTACCGCAATAGCCTCTGTGGATGCCGACATGCTTGCCGCTACCTGGCGTGAAATTGACTATTGACTTGATATTCTCGGTGCGACGAAGGGGGGCACACGTGGAAGTTCATTGACAAGGGTCATGAAACTTTTTGAGTCTATCTAACCATTTATGTTATTAATTTTAATCTATCTTTATTATTTTATGAATTATTAAACATCAAAATGGGTCCGGGACTTTATAAACACCCTGTATATATTATAAAGTAGTCTTTTGAGTCATGGCTGGTGTCAATTAAAACACACACACATACACAGTTAATGCACACATTGCTTTATTGGAGCTGAATCATTACCAGTAGTCCTGTCACCGTGGCTACTAGTAGGAGACTGCCTGAAATCTTAGTGTTTCTATGAGAATTAATATTTATCTATCTATACTAATCTATACTAATATTATCTATACTAATATTATAAAGAGGTAAAAATTATTTATTTGTAGGAGGTAAGCTCTGGAACTACCGAAACGATTCAAAAAGTAATGGTATCAAAATGATGGTGTTAGTCCAACTTAGAACATAGGCTATATCTTATGTCCGTGTCACTGTCCAAAAGGGGGTGCAGGAGCAAAAAACGTTCTAAAAATGCAATTTTTGTGTTACTGAAGGGCCTAGAAACATGAAATTTGGAATGGTAGTTACTTATAAGATACTAATGATCTCTAAGGACATTTCTTAAAAAAATCGAAATTAAAAAGCGGTGAAAATGCGCGAAAAGCGTTCTAAAAAAACGTTCTAAATGGCGATTTTTACGCAATTTCAGGAAGTACCAAACCCATTTCAAGAATAATGGTATCAAAATGATGGTGACAACCCTTGCTCCAACATAGACTACATTTTATGTCGGTGCCACTACCCGTGAAGGGGGTGAAGGAGCAAAAAACGTTCGGAATTGCGATTTTTGTGTTACTGAAGAGTCCAGATACATGGAATTTGGCATGGTAGTTACTTATTAGATATAAATGATCTCTAAGAACATTTCTTAAAAAATTCGAAATTTAAAAGGGGTGAAAATGCGCAAAAAGCGTTCTAAAAAACGTTCTAAATGGCTATTTTTACGCAATCTCAAGAAGTACCAAACCGATTTCAAAAATAATGGTGTCAAAATGATGGTGACAACCCTTGCTTCAACATAGGCTACATTTTATGTCGATGCCACTACCCCGGAGTGCAAGAGCAAAAAAGCGTTCGATTATGCGATTTTTCTGTTACTGAAAGGCTCAGATACATGGAATTAGGCAGGGCAGTTACTTATAATATACAAATCATCTCTAAGAAAATTTCTTAAAAACTTCGAAATTTAAAAGGGGTGAAAATGGACGAAAAACGTTCTAAATTGCGATTTCTACGCAATCTCAGAAAGTACCCAACCGATTTCAAAAGTAATGGTTGGAAATTGATGATGACAGCCCTTGCTCCAACATAGGATCTACTTCATGTCGGCGTCACTACCACCTTGCGGTTGCATTTTAAAAAACGTTCTAAATTGTGAATTTTATGATACTGAAGGGGCTAGCAACTTGAAATTTGGCATGGTAATGACTTATGAGATGTAAATACTCTCTGAGAAGAGTTCCTTAAAACTTTGAAATTTAAAAGGGATGAAAATGAACAAAAAGCATTCTAAAAACGTTCTAAATAGCGATTTCTTAGCAATCTCAGGAAATATAAACCGATTTCAGAAGTAATGGTTTCAAATTGATGATGGTAGTCTCCGCTGCAACATAGCCTATATTTCACGTTGATGTCACTACCAGCTGGGGGTTACAGGAGCAAAAAATGTTCTAAATTGTGTTTTTTGTGTTACTGAGGGGGGTCTAACATTTTAAATTTGGAATGGTAATTACTTCAAAGATGCAAATGCTTTCTAAAAATTGTCGAAAGAAAATTCCAAATTTAAAAGGATGAAGTGAGCGAATAGCGTTCTATAAGCGTTCTAAATTACGATTTGTATGCAATCGTATGAAATACGAAACCGATTTCAAACATAATGGTTGCAAATTGATGGTGATAGAAACTGCTCAAACATAAGCTATATTTTATGTCGAAAGTTGCAGGAGCAAAAAAATTTCTAAATCGCGATTTCTGCGGTACTGAAGTGTCTAGAAACTTTAAATATAGCACGGCAGTTATTTATAAAATATAAATTTCCTCTAAGAACAGTCGAAAACAAATTCGAAATTAAAAAGTGGTGAAGCGAAGGGATGGAGCGAAAAGCATTCTAAAAGAGTCCTAAATTACGATTTCTATGGAATAACAGGAAATAATAAACCGATTACAAAAGCTATTGGTTTCGAATCAAGAGTGATAGTCCCTGATCCTATACGGGCTATATTTTACACCGGTGTCACTACCATCTGGTTGACAGGAACAGCAAGAAAGCCTTTAAAAACATCTAAAATTCCGTCTTCCATAGAATAATAAGAAATACCAACCGATTTCAAGGTTAATGTTGGCAAATTAATGGTGACAGTCTCTGTTTCAGCATTTTTCAAGACATTCTATTTCAACTCTGTTTCGGCATTTTATGCTGGCGCCCATAACACCAGAGAGGTGGTGGACTGTTAGACAAGAAGCTTGGAATTTGACATGATAATTAATTTTAAGATGTAAATGTGTTAAGATGGTTTCTAAAAAATTCAAAACTTCAAATGAATACTGAAATGAGCATATGAAATGAACATAAAAGTTTCAAAATACTTTCTAAATTATTATTTAATTGGAATTAGTTTTAGTTCTTCTTATTATTTAAAAACTCATTTCTGTCTATTGCACTTTTATAATGAAGTTTAGTCAAACTGTGGCTTAATTTGTAATTTTTGAATTATTTCAAAAAGTGTTCGTCTAATAAAAAGTAGTCATGTAAATATTACGTGGCATATTTCAACTTTTCCGCGAGCAAACCCGCGGGGTATGCTAGTAATTTAATAAATGTCAACTAGAGAAATTTTAATTCTGATTTAAAGATTTTAAGGGTCGTATGTTCCCTTAAAAGTTTTTACCCACCATGAGTGGAGTAAAAAATTATAAATTTAAAATAAATAAACACCTTTATTCGTCTAAAACGCATTAAAAATTAGAAAATATAATTTTATAATTTTTTTTTCCTGAAAAAAAAGCAAAAAATTCTATATCATTAATAACTTCCATATAGTTATGCCTTATCATACATATGTATTACGGAATAAAAGGCAGGGAAGCAAATTTTATTTGCACATTTTTTATAGGATATATTATTTGAAAAAAAAATAATAATCTTTTAATGAAAGAAAAAACTCTAAATACTCGTATGTTCGTTTTGTCACAAATGTGTAATACAAATGTGCCTTTTATTCCTTAATATATAAGGTGACTCGCCAGTAGTTGATCAAATAAAGTCAGTGCTACGAGGTTTTTATTCTATTTCCTTCCTTTTAAGTTTTAGAAGTAAACTAACATGACTGCTATAACTCTTAATGAATGTCCTAAAATGGGCAAACATGAAATCTGCTGAAATTAAATAGCAACAAAATTATAAAAAAAAATAGTTTTTTTAATTGCCATTTTCCCAGTAGTTGATCAATCGAAAACCTAAAAATTAATTTTAAAGTATCATCCTTGGGCTGTGATCATAGAGGAGGTGTTATATCGTTTGTAAAGTAAGTTTGCAATAAACTAATAAAAAGAAATGTGCCCAGTTAAACTGATGGCATTGAGCTCACTGGCTATTCCCACTAATTCTATATTATACTCTCATTTCAAAGAATAATGCCCTTCAAAAAATAAATGAAGGGGGATTAGCTCCGTTTCCCCCCTTTATACCTCCAAAAATCAGGGAAGCTCCTTCACATAATAAACTGGTATACCAAATTTGAAGCAAATCAGATAATTCTTAATGAAAAACCATTTCGCTAAATTAAGGGGGTATTAGCTTCCCCATTTCAACCTTTATGCTTAACCAATGAACCTTCAAATCTAATCAGGAAAGCTCCTTATCAGAATTAACCTAGGAAAAAATAAGATAAATTGGATAATTCTGCATGAAAACCCATTTATTTAAATTAAGGGGAGGGGACTTGCCACCCTTTCCCTCTTTTATACTTAACCAATGAACCTCTAAATCTAATGAAGGAAGTGCCATATCGAAATAAACAGGTATATCGAATTTGAAACAAATCGAATAATTCTGCAAGAAAAACGCAGTTATCTAAATTAAAGGGGGGAGTAGCCCCGTTCCCCCTTTATACTTAACCAATAAACCGCCAAATCTAATCAAGGCAGCTCCTTATCATAATAAACCGGTATACGAAATTTGGAGCAAATCGAATAACTCTGCATGAAAAACCCATTTATCTAAATTAAGGGGGAACTAGTCCCCGTCCCCCCTCCTTTATACTTAATCAATAAACCTCCAAATCTAATCAAGGCAGCTCCTTAACATAATAAACCAGTATACCAAATTTGGAGCAAATCGAATAATTCTGTATGAAAAACCCATTTATCTAAATTAATGGGGGGTGCTAGCCCCCTTTACCCTTTTATACTTAACCTATGAACCCCCAAAACTAGTCAGGGAAGCGCCTTATCAGAATGAACGTATGTACGTATGTTCGTACGAACATACGTACGTACGAACATACGTACATACATACATACAGAACCGGCGGGCACATTAGCTCTCAGGCTTTGATAGCCTGTGAGCTAAAAATCATTTAATTGATAAATAAAAACGAAATAAAACCAAAAATCACCGCGTTTTATAGCAGACGATATTCTTGGCATAGCACGTACTTTAATAACATTTTTTTTTCAGTTGTTATGAGAAAATGGCAAGAAAAAGATATGGTAATCTACTATTTTTCCTTTGCTTTCTACAGAAATGGAATACTTCAGTTGCCACCATTACAGAAATGGCACTAAAAACTGCAAAAAAATTAATATCTCAAAAATCTCAAAAATAAATTGAGGTGCAATTTTCAAACAAATTGCATTTAAAAGTATTTTTTTCCTATACGACGGTGTAAAAATTGGAAATGTGCGATGTTTAGAAGTTAAAAAAATTGCAGCATATTAGCAGTATTTAACCGTACTACTTCGTTTTACGGATGGCTTATGGTTAGGTGTAACGTACTTTTTTAGTGACGACACTTTAATTGTTGTCTGAAAGAAATAGCATCGGGGATAATAAACACCTATAATTTCATATTAATGCGTTATCTGTATAGTCACGACTTATTCCTATTAGTTTCAGACCAGCATTAGCATCAATACAAACTAAATCTTCACATTAAAAAATGCAAAACAATTTATTGGGTGAGTGCAAAAGTTCTACCCGTTTTTTAGCGAAAACAGAAATGCGGAGAACGCAAAAGGTTAAGCACGTATGAATTCATGCAAGCACCATAATTATGTATGACCTTTTGCCATCTGCCTGGTAGTAAATGACTCCCACGCCGATAAAACCCTTCTGTTTTAGAATCAAAATATTGTAGTATCGCCGTTTTTACAATCTCCACATTAGTGAAGGTTCAGTGAGCAAAGGCGTTGTGTAACAATAAAAATAAGAAGATATATCGAAGGTGCAAGGCCGGGGTTATACATCGGGTGAGATAAATATTCCCAACTAAGGTCCAATAAATTTTGCTGAGTCCTTAAAGAAACATGAAGCCTGGCTTTATCGTGATGAAAGAGAACCCCTCTGCGATCGGTGAGTGCTGGCCACTTAGACGTCAGATTTGATCGCAGTTTGTCCAATTGTTGGTAGCAAAGGTCTGCATTGATGATTTGGTTTGGTGCGAGGACCTCCTAGCTGTTTATTTCCCTGGCATCACACCCTGCACTAAGCAGAACATTTTTGGAATGCTGTCCTCTTGTTTAGATCGATGGAGCAACCTCTGCAACATTGGCACATTGTCTTTTGGCGCTTCAATTTACGGCAAAGTACCAACTTCTTACCACCCGTTACAATTCGGTTGAAAAGTGGTTCCCTATTGTTACAGGAAAGCAAAGAAACACAGGTGCTGATACTCTCTTCTGGTTGCCTTTCTGTAAGCTGGTGTGGTACCCACTGATCGAACTTGGTGATGAAGCCAAGCTCATGCATCTTGTCTCTCAACAGTTGTTAGGTGTACCGAGAACGTTTGTGCTAATTATTCGATTGTTGAATGTGGGAATTTGTTATGGCTGTGTCCAGATCCTCGTCAGAAACCACTGACTGGCGACCGAAACGGGCATGATCTTTACAGCTCCTGTTTCCGTCCCCGAATTTCCTAAATCAAAGTAGGTACCGTCCACGGCATCTTCTCCATGCACATGACAAATGTTGGGCAAGCTGCGGCTGCTGTAACGGCTTTATTATACTCGTACATTAATCAATGTCAGATGTGGTCTTGCTTGCTTGCCTTGTTGTTTCCCGTTCTGTATGAGTTCTTCTGACAAACGTTGTGCCATGCATACTCTACAGCTCCACGCGTTATTGACCACTCCTTGTCCTCGAAACGTCAGTTGTAACGTCAGTACTCCACTTGACATTTACATATGCTCAAAACGGGTAGAACTTTTGCACTCACACAATATTGTAATTTTTAAAAAACGGATAATACATTAGCCTACTTTAATACATTATCTTATTTCTTTTTTCATTGTTTTACATTAATTTTTAGAATATCTCTTCTATTTTTTTTCTTGAAAGCCTTATTTTTTTAATAGGTATACTCCTGAATACACTTCCAAGCATCTTAGTCGAGATCTGTGTTTGTTTCTATATGTTTTTCATTGCAGAAGGGCTTAATTCTGACTATGTAATACTGAGAACGGAAGGTTTCTTTCGTTATATTTGCAAATTAAAATAATACTATGTCTGTTGTTCATTTTCTTTCATTGAAATTCACTTCCATTTCTTATTTCAGATAACTCTTTCTCTTATCAAATATTTAAATCTGCAGGCACGCATAGAAAAGCATTTCTCTTCAAATCCAAAGAAATTGCGTAGGATAGTGAAAATATTCTTTAAAGTTTGTAAAATTTGTTCAGTCAGAATTTTATCCAGTTTACATATTTTCATTAATTCAAATTCTACTCTATTTTCTTCACAAAGTAAACGAAATAAAACTTTACTAGACTTTAGTCTACTCATCTCAAACTAAATCACGTAATTAAGAAAGCTGCATTACATTTTATTAAGAATATATTTCTATTAACGTATTAAATCGTAATTTATTTGGAGTAAAAATTTTCTCGCACACCTAGATCCTCCAATGGCACACCGTGTGCCGCAGAACATCGCTTAAAGAGTTTAGTCTTAAACTCTGATATTTAAATGTTTATTATTTTATTCATTATTTCAGTCGCTTTCAAAAAAATTATGAAACAAACAAGAAATGTTTCATATAAAAAAAGTTACCGTATATGTGTGATAGTCGTTTGCTCTTGAATGAAAAAAAAACTCTTAGAGTTAACATATAAAAGATAAAATATTCTTTTTTTTTATAGTTTTAGTTTTTTCATTCAGTTTGTTTTCGTGTATAAACTTTATGCTTGTTTTGTTCAAGTTTGTTAAGATAAAATTTAGTAAAAAAAATGTCGAACAATTTTCTTAAAGTTCCAACTTTATATTTTCTTTGAAGTTTGAGATTTTAAATCTGGTATTTCTTTTCTTCCTTACAAAATGATTTGAAAGTTATTAAGAAGTTTCTTTTAATCTTGAATATTTATTTGGTAGTTTGTTTTTTCTTATATGTTGTTAGTAAACTTGTTTTCATTTGATAAGCATTTAAAAAGAAAAGATAAAACATTGTTCAATAAATAATTGCCTAAAAAAATATAAATCAAAATAATAGATGAATATATATATTCATGATTTTATTATTTTCCTATTTTCGTCACAGTAAAAAAATTATGACTTCGTTGGTGTGTCTATCTGCTCATCTGTCTGGTCATCCGTGTATGTGCACTTATTTTCATAAACATACTTATATTGCCACAAAATTTGTATATATTATTGAGACTTATGATATAACATGTTCTTATTCAAAACTAATTATGTAACATTCGTAATTATTCGTTTACAAAAAAAAAAAACACAAAAAATCGGATACGTCATGGTGTATGGGTGATAATTCCTTGAAGAGGGTCTGCCTTGGAACATTCCCCGCACGCTTTTCTCAAAAACCAAATTTTTTCAAAAAATCAATTTTTTGGGGGGTAGCCGGGTGAAATTTTGGTGGGAAGTTACAAATTCGGATTCAGCGACCCAAAAAACTTAAAGTGAGTTGAAATCCAGAACTAGTATTAATTTTTTCCAGGTAAAATCCCCTATTGCCTGGACTTCATAACTTAGTGCACGTAGCGCCGCAGTGCATGTTCAGAGGCAGCCCTCCCCCTCCCCGTCCATCCTACGTCATAATGTCATATATCCTATTTGTTGCAAATTTTGTCCAGTTTCTGAATTTTCGTAATTCTTTTCCCCTAAAACAATAGAAATTTAAGTTAAAAACAACTATTTGGGGGGGGGGGGGGTTCGGGGGGTGAAATTTTGGGGGAAGTTAAAAATTCGGATTCAGCGACCCAAAAAAATTAAAGTAAACCTTATAGAGAAAGTTTGGAGGGGAGGTGGGAGGGCGAATGTAAACGTGTGACTGGTTAAGTGGAATTGCGCAACTTAGTTCACGCAGCACCGCGCGCATGTTCCGAGGCAAATCTCCCCCCCCTTCCCCTTCATCCTAAGTCATAATGTCATATATCTAATTTGTTTCAAATCTTGTCTACTTTCTGAATTTATAGATACTTTTCCCCTAAAACAATAAAAAAAATTGATGATTTTAATAAAAACCTTTTTGGGGGGGCATTTTACCAAACTTTGGGGGGGGTTGCCGGGGGAAATTTTGGTGGGAAGTTAAAAATTCGGATTCAGCAACCAAAAAAGATATAGTAAGCCTTTTTCCAGAACTACCATGAATTTCGCTAGGTAGAGCCCCTATACGGTCTCTATTGCTTGGACTATAAGAGATCTTTACAATTTCATGTATGTAGTTTAAAATGCGGTTTTGAAAAAATATCTTTTTGTATTGCGCTTTTATTTTTAGTATATTTGTATTGATTTCATAAAATAGTTCTCAAAACTCTGTAATTTTGAATATATTTCATAATAATATTTCACAATACTATTTCTTCATACACAACAAAAAATATTTATTTAGGCAATCTAGACACACGGCAGTGTGTCAGCCAAGTTCGTCTGACATACTAGTGTGTTATATTACAAGAACCATTTCGAGCTGTTTTCGCCAAATTTCGACACTCTACCACTGAAAATCTATTTAACCTACGTAGTTGTGATACGAAGTACGTACTAAGACCCCTCTAATTACCCAAATCCGGAATTTCATACATAACGCTTAATTAGTTTTCGAGATAATGACATTTGAAAATGTCTGATAATCGATAATTTTATCACTGACTGACATCAAAAAGATCTCATATATCTAATGCATCTAAAGACTTCAAATTTGGTGCGAAGTTCGTTTACACTGTAAAACTAAAGAATCGAAAAAAAAATGTGAAAATCGATTAATTACCCACTTGGGGGTGTCCATTTTTACTTTAACATTATGTCTATTAGGTGAAATTTTAATCTGCCAATAAAAGCGCCAAATATTGAATCCGGGCTGACCATGCAGCAAAATCACCTGAATATCAGCAAGTTTCCGTTAATTTCAGATAATTAATTTTTTGAATAATGGTGCATAAAATTTACCTTTTTATACCCCTTGTGAAAAAACAAAATCATCTTGAAAGAAAAAATATGTCGAAATACGCATATATTTCGAGGCATCCGTAGTTGAAATTCATCCAATCCCAGAATTAAAAATGTAAACAAAAGCGAGTTATTCCTATGATTCAAATAAATATTGATCATGGATGTGTGATCACCATGGGTCTAGGCTGTCTAGCTGTGGACACCTGACATTCGCTTTTTTTTTCTATTTCTTGCATTGCTTCCAATATCAATTTTTCGTTTAGTGATGATTTATCATAAAAATTGTTTAACGCAAAAACTAAAATGATAAATTTCAAATAAACTCATCATTTCAAAATCCCACAAACACTTACTTAAAGAAATGAGCAAACTCTTGCAAACTAAAATCAAATGGAATAAACAGAACATGTAAAATTTAACTAAGCAAACACATTTGAAAGCACGTTATTTTTATTTTAGTTTATTTTATTCTGATTTTAGTGGCGACTTTCATGATAGCACGCCCTGAAATACATCAGCTTTCTTTCCATCGGTGAAAATGACGTCAATTTAAAAGAAAACTTGAAATATTAAAACAAAATTAGAATGTAGCACTGAAATATTTGAATTTGGAATAATAAATGACGTTTCTGCCTCTGAAAGTGCCGACTATTGCTTATTAGACTCATGGTAGCCGCACATCCAGCATCAATATTTATTTGAATCATAGGGATGATTCTTTTGTTTACATTTTTGAATAATTGCTGTCTGTTTACTTTCAAGTTTATATGCTGTGTGTCCAATAAATGTTATAATTAAGCAAAAGGTGCATTAGCATGTTGTTTTTAATTACAGTTTGAGACAATACTTTTTTTCACCAGACTACAAACCTACATTAATAAGGGCTAAAAGTTACTCTGATTTTCTTGTTAGTGCTTGTTTAAATTTTATACTATTTGTTTGATATTATTTGAATAGCTTCATCATTTTATTTGTAAACATGAACCGGACTTTTGATTTATATGTTAATGAGTCTGTAATGGTAAAACATAAAATTATTGGGTGCTACTTAGTCATCCCGTCGACCAATTTCGCCAAATTATATAAATCGCCAAACCACTCGCAAATTATACAAATTGACGTAATTTTTATTTTAAATAACGAAAGAACAAATAAATTAGTATGACATTAATAAAAATACAAATAAAAGGTCGAAACAAAAGTCTCTTGATGACCTAAATACGTGTAACTTGCTTAAAGTCAAGTGAATGTGACATTTACGATCAACCATTATTGCCATTTAATCTTATAGTTTGGCGATAGATTTTTGGTCGACGGGATAACTAAGTAGTACCTATTATTGTCATGCCAGGCGATGGAATTTGCCTGTTCCACTCTATAGATTTTTCTTTGCACGATTCGCTGGATAACCAAAGATCAAATCATATTAGATTAGCAATTACGGATTATATTTTTCAAAGTGGAAAAATTTTTGGAACAGATGTTGGCACACATGTCATATACGCCCCATATTGGCGCGATTTTTTTCTGACGCCTATGTCATGTACTCAACGGGTACTTAACTGGCGCCAAAGTGTCTTTATTTTGCTTGATATAGTAACCCGGATGTTGTTCTTTATGCTGTTGACGTTTTCGCCAAATTGGCGTCGTAAAAAATTAGCGCCAATATATGACAGGGCGTATATGACATCTGTTCCCAGATGTTGTATATTCCCGCGGTCGCCCTCTTGGATTTTTTCTTGGCGTGAAAACCTCTTTTCCACCAATTAAATTTTGCCAAGAAGATTTATGCGCATGTTAGGCTTAATGGGGTTGCCAGAACACGTCACTCGTCGGCGTTGCCTATAGATAAACGCCAACAAAACATCGCCTAGAAATTAAAGATGGCGGCCACGGGAATATATAACATCTTAGCGAAATTTTTCTCAACTACCGAGTAATGAAAACGTGAAACATTCAATTCGAAAATGGATTATTGTGGAAGGACTCAATTGTCTACATTTGGAGGTGCTTCTGAATTAAAAGCAGTCGCACATTTGTATTATATTAAGATCTAGACACACGGCAGTGTGTCAGCCAAGTTCGCCTGACATAGCCGTGTGTTATTTACACGAACCATTTCGAGCTGTTTTCGTCAAATTTCAATGCTCTACTACTGAAAATCTATTAGACCTACGTACTTGTTATACGAAATGTGTAGTAAGGCCACCCTAATTACCTAAAATCCAAAATTTTATAAATAACGCATAATTAGTTTCCGAGATAATGACATTTGAAAATGTCTGATATCGATAATTTTATCACTGACTGACTGACTGACTCACTCATCAAAAAGATCTCATATATCTACTCCAGCTACAGACTTCAAATTCGGTGCGAAGTTCGTTTACGCTATGAAACTAAGGAATAAAATAAAAAAATTGTGAAAATCGATGAATTACTCACCTGGGGGTGTCCATTTTTACTTTAACATTACGTCTATTAGGCGAAATTTTAATTTGCCGTAGGAGGGGACGCTGTTCTGTCGCCAAATACCGCCAAGTTTCTCACCAATATGGCGATATATCGCCAAATTTGGCGACCAAAATTAGTCGCCAAAAGAGACGCCACCTTGGAGATATCTCTAATATTTCGCTAAATTCCCATAGACTTCGATTGTAAACCTATCTACTTACTCGGGGTAATACATTTCGTTTCAAAACATGCATTCAATGTAGCAGTATTAAAATATAGATTTCTGCCGCATATTGACAGCCAAATAGTTTGTTGTAGGAAATTTAAATTAAAATTGAATGTTGCTTGGTGAATAAAATAGTCACATGTAAACACATTAAAAAGCATTAAGTAAAGTGTCTAAATATATTGTAACTTTACAAAAAGTAATGATATCTAACAAAAACATAGCTGTGAAAAAAGGGAGCCAAGTTCTGTAAAGACAATGGCAAGAAAAGAAGTGATATCTAAGAGGGTGCCAAGTTCAAATAAAATTCACTCAAACTTACCTACTGAAGTATTATAGCATTTTTAAATTGTTTAGAAAATAAAAATTTTTGATAGCATATTAATAATAAATCTAGAACTTGGCAAGTTTTTGATAAATGTTATGCCTATCAATTTCATGTCTTAATAAAATGGTTATGTTAATATTAATTTCAATGACATTACAAAAAAAATTAATATAGTTGTTATTATTATAAACAAATGACTCATGTTAAAGATTTCATAAACCAATAAATACACAGATACACTCCCACTCGTCTTTGGTTATCACTCTAGCACCCACCCTCCAGAAACCTCAATGCAAACAGACTAAGATGCCTGACAAAGAGACAGGTATACTTACGCTTGTTCTTGGTCATCACTCTAGAGACTGCACCCCTTTAACCCTTTCAGGGGCAAATAACTTTTATTTATGAAATGCTGAAATGATTGGATCACACCAGAATTTAAAAACAAATTTATTTCAAAATGGGTAAAAGCTTCTTTTCACGTATTTAATAAAATTAAACTTTTTAGTCCTGAATTCTGATGTCAATGTGGCATTTTGCAGTTAAATTAGGTGGGATATATTTTATCCCACCGCCCTTCAAGAGGAAGGAGCTCACTCAAATTAAGGCTTCCAATCATGAAATAACAAGATTTGACATAATTGTAGGCATTTTGGCGAACTTTTATTTAAAATAAACAGTGACAGAATATAGATTATATATTATACTTGTTTAAACAAATAAAGTTCATGCTTACTTTTCTCAGTAGCGCAGGTCTGCTTGTAGAAAAATAAAGACGAATGACCACCAAATAAATAATGCAGCAACACCTTTCACATATTATATATTATATACATTTATAAAGACAAAACGGCAGACATCACTGTTACAAAGCACACTCAACACTCAACTACAAAGAACATCATAGAACATCTTAGATTGTCTCTATATTCAAAGCCTATTTCCATGGAAACACGATAAGCCTTCTAGCGGCAGAAAAGAGATATACGAATCGTTAGATTACATAAGTAAAATAAAAGGAGCATTTTACAACATCCTTCCTTAATCTAGCGGTTCGAAAAAGAAATTAAATTTAGTTTTTCCCTTAATTTTAAAAATTGAGGTCTGGGAAGAGGCTTTGTTAATATATCTGCAATCATTTCCGTTGAACTACACTTTCTGATTGCTTTATCTCCAGCCCAGTCTGCATCAGAGTAGCAAGTGATAATTGGGTCAACTTGGCTGCTTATAACAAGATTCAGGTTCTTTGTTGTGTTTAGATACATGATAATCTTTTGAACTGATTTCCAGTCTTTTTCTGATGGTTTTTCAAATTTTCGGCTAAGTATATCAACAAGCACTATATTTTGTTCTTGTAAATGTCTAATATAATGATATTTGACATCAATGTGCTTGGTTCTAGCACTATGTTTCCCAGTTTGTGTCAGTACTGTACAAGATTTGCTATCTTCATATAGCATAATTGGTAAAAATTGTTTGAGACCTAAGTCTTTTAGTAGAGTCAGCAACCACTGTATTTCTTGTGCAGCATTTGCAGCAGCTATATATTCTGATTCTGCAGTGGACAGAGCAATACAATTCTGGCGTTTTGAGAACCATGATATTGGATTGTCTCCTAAAAGAAAGATGTTACCGCTTGTAGACTTTCTGATTGCTTTATCTCCAGCCCAGTCTGCATCAGAGTAGCAAGTGATAATTGGGTCAACTTGGCTGCTTATAACAAGATTCAGGTTCTTTGTTGTGTTTAGATACATGATAATCTTTTTAACTGATTTCCAGTCTTTTTCTGATGGTTTTTCAATTTTTCGGCTAAGTATATTAACTGCTAGAGCAATGTCCGGTCGTGACACTGTTGCTATGTAAAGAAGAGCTCCAATGGCTTGTCTATATTCATTAGTATCGTCAAGAAAATTACTGTCATCTTCATTTTTGGGGTATGAAGTTTCCATTGGTATGTATGTGGGCTTCTTCTCTTCTATGTTAAACTTCTTAAGTAATTCTTCGATTTTATTTTTCTGATTCAATTCAAAGCTTCCATCAATATTTCTTTGGATGGTTATTCCAAGATAATGTTTCACTTCACCTAAATTTTTAACTTCGAAGTTTTCTTTCAGAATATTAATCACTTTGTTGATTTTTGTTTCATCTTTACAAGAAAGGAGAAGATCATCTACGTACAGAATAATTAGTATATTTTCATTTTCATCTGTTTTTCTAAATAAACATGCATCTGCCATACTTTGCTTGAAATTGTTTTTCAGCAAAACTTCTGCTAGCTTTTGATTCCACGCATATGCAGCTTGTTTAAGTCCATATATAGATTTTCTTAATTTGCAAACTTTCTTCTCATGATTAACTTCAGGTTCAACATATCCCTCTGGCTGTACCATATAGATATCTTCCTTGAGGTCTCCATGCAAAAATGCTGTTGTGATATCAACATATTTGACATGCATATTCTTCTGAGCTGCAGCTGTTAAAAATGCTCTTATGGTTGTGTGCTTGACTACTGGGGCAAAAGTTTGATCGTAATCTGTTCCGAACTTTTGGTGGAAACCTTTTGCTACGAGTCTTGCTTTATATCTTTCAACTGTGCCATTTTCGTTCAACTTGGCTTTAAACGTCCATTTACAGCCTATTGCCTTTTTATCTTTGGGTAGCTTTACAAGATCCCACGTACGATTCTTTTTGAGAGATTGCATCTCTTCTTCGATTACATCAAACCATTTCTTCTTTTCATCAGGATTAAGAGAATTCAGTTCTTTGAAACTAGCAGGTTCTTTTACTGCTTCTCTTGTAAAATAAGTTAACCTTTCTGGCGGTTTTTCTTTATTAATTCTACTGGATCTTCTTGGTTCCATTGGTGTCGGAGATTGTTTCTTCATAATATTCGAATCTTCTTGAGATGTTTCTTCGTTCACTTCTTCTTCTTCATTTTCTGTTTGTTTTGGTGGAATTACTGTAATTTCCTTGTCGGAGGTTGTGTCTTCAATGAATCTGACTGTTCTACTTATAATTACATTATGATCCGGTATTAAAATCCGATATCCTTTACTTCTGTAATCATAGCCAATCATAATTCCTTCTACAGCCTTCTCGTCTAATTTTCCTCTTTTACTTTTGTGAATGTGCGCGAATGCTTTAGATCTAAAAACTCTGATGTTTGATAAATCTGGTTTCCGACCATTCCATAACTCATACGGTGTTTTAATTTTGCCTTTAGCGGGCAATCTATTCTGCAAATAGTTTGCTGTCATTATGGCTTCTCCCCAATATTTGTGTGGCAGGTTGGCTTCAGACAAGAGGCATCTTGTCATCTCCATTAAGCTTCGATTCTTCCTTTCTGTTGTGGTGAATGTGGCACTGTGAACTGGTGTTCAATTCCATGATTTCTCATGAATTCTTCCATTTCATTGCTTTTAAATTCCCCTCCATTGTCGCTTCTAAGCGTTTTTAGCTTCTTATTGAATTTATTCGTAGTCACAGCGACGTATTCTTTTAGTTTAGAGTAAACTTCATTTTTGTTTGCTATTAGATAAATGTTAGTGAAACGTGAAAAATCGTCAACGAAAGTAAGGAAGTAACGCTTCCCGCTGACGCTGGTTGTTTTCATGGCGCCGCATAGGTCACTATGAACAAGCTCAAGCGGACTCTTTGCTTTGAACTTTGATTCGTTCGGATAGGGAAATTCTGAAAGTTTATTTTTAATACAATTTTCTCAATTATTAACTTTTTCGCAGTTATCAACTTCGATGCCATCAGCGAGATTTTCTCTCACAAGTTGCTTAATAGCATCTGAATTTCGGTGCCCAAGGCTTTTGTGCCATAAATTAATGCAGTTTACATTTCTGCATTTCAAAGCGAACGTTTGGTTTTTGCTGTTCCCTGTATATTCATTTTGTGTTACCTTATAAAGACTATTATTACTTGAAACTGCTTCTAAGTACGTAATTTCATTCTTTGTAACGAAGCATTTGCTTTCGTTAAATGTAACTGTAAATCCTTTTTCAGTAACTCTTTTTACCGATATTAAATTACATTCTAATTGAGGCAAGAAATATACATTCATTAGAATGACATCATGATTAGTTCCGTCAGACAATTTTGTTGAAATGTGAACGTTACCGATACCTTGCGAAAATAAACTTTTCCCATCTGCAATAATAATTTTCACAGGTTCCGCGTTCGAATTAAAATCTGTAAACATATTTATGTCATTAGCTAAGTGTTGCGTTGCACCGCTATCTATATAGAAATCTCCTTTAAAATTTTGCGTTAAATTACCGTTTAGTTTTAAATTGTATTCTTCAGTATTTTTATTTTCATTATTCAAGACAGAATTAGCTTCTCGATTCATTTGATTATTTTTATTTAATGGATTTTTATCGTGAGTTGTATCCGGAGTTTTTATTTCTTTTATTTTTCTCTCACTAGATCGTCTGCAATCTTGGTCAGAATTGGAATTTTGAGCGATGCTTTGCATACATACTTTATTCTGATTCATATTTTTATCGTTCGTTGTCATGGAGATAAAATTGGATCTTCTGAGATCAACGTTTTGTTTCTTATTATTTTTACTTTGTAATGGATAATACGATTTATTCCAATTGCAATTTTGAAACGGTTTGTTGTTCAAATGATAACATTCGTTTCGGCAATGATTTGTTTTCTTGCAATGCGAACAGAATTTGTCATTTTTAGGCATATTTTGTTTAAAAACATTCGTTTTAAAGACTTGTGAAACTCCACGATTATTATTCATTTCCATTCTACGATTGTACTCGTCTGTCAGTTTATTTCTTATTAATTGGGAATTTATTTCGATTTCAGGTTGCGCCTCCATGGAAACAATTAAGTTATCGTAAGATTTAGGAACTGAGACTAAAAGCAATGCCGCTATATGATCATCTTTTATTTCCTCACCAACGGCTTTTAACCTATCCACTAATTCGAACATTTGAGCAATATGCTCATTCATGTTACCATCTTCTGGCATTTTTGTAGCGTATAATTTTCGTAATAAGAAAAGTTTACTAGATAAGTTAGATCGTTCGTGAATAGCTTTAAGCTTATTCCAAGTGTCTTTTGCGTGGTTTCATATTTGACATGAATAATTTGAGAATCTTCGATGCATAAATTAATTAACGCTCTTGCTTGTCTGTCGCGTTTTAAATATTTATCATCCGGATTTTCTGGAGATTCATCCTCAATTACATCAAATAAATCCTTTTTTATAAGAATCATTTGCATTTGAAATTTACAAATGGGAAAATTGTCATTACTTAATTTGGTAATATTATTCTCTTTCAAGGAAGCCATTTTGCTTATGTTTAATAATTTGTCATGTGTTTTTGTTTTACTACAGCTAATTAATGTTATTTAATGTTTTATTTTATTTTAAACAATTCAAATCAGTATTAATAATGTATTAGAGCTTCAGTCTCATAATCTGTAAGCATTTTGGCGAACTTTCATTTAAAATAAACAGTGACAGAATATAGATTATATATTATACGTGTTTAAACAAATAAAGTTCATGCTTACTTTTCTCAGTAGCGCAGGTCTGCTTGTAGAAAAATACAGACGAATGACCACCAAATAAATAATGCAGCAACACATTTCACATATTATATATACATTTATAAAGACAAAACGGCAAACATCACTGTTACAAGCACACTCAACACTCAACTACAAAGAACATCATAGAACATCTTAGAATGTCTATATACTATCAAAACCTATTTCCATGGAAACACACACGATAAGCCTTCTAGCGGCAGAAAAGAAAAGAGATATACGAATCGTTAGATTACATAAGTAAAATAAAAGGAGCATTTTACAACAATAATAATGTCATTATTCAAAATAAATGACTCGTAGGTCTCGTAGGGACTCGTAGGACTTGCCAAGTTCTAGATTTATTATTAATATGCTATCAATAATTTTTATTTCTAAACAATTTTAAAAATGCTATAATACTTCAGTAGGTAAGTTTGAGTGAATTTTATTTGAACTTGGCACCCACTTAGATATCATTTCTTTTCTTGCCATTGTTTTTACAGAACTTGGCTCCCTTTTTTCACAGCTATGTTTTTGTTAGATAGCATTATCTCGAATATCAGCATTAAAAAAAATATCATATATCAACTTCATCGTAAAATATGTCACGTAAAATATGTCACGTAAAATATGACCGTTTTATAATTGTTTCAATAAAAAATAAAATGAATACATGGAGTAACGAAAAAATGTTTATTGTCCGAGTGTTTATCTTTTAATAAAACTAGTTGGCATAGCAACCCGCTACGTTGCATTTAAATTGCATGAGATCTTACGATTTTTTTTTTTTTGGAAGTGTAAATCTAGTTTTATTATACATTTCTACAAAACTATAACATAAATTTGATTGAATACTGAATTTCAAGTAATAAACTATATTATAATATAGGTTAAAAGTTTATTAAATTAAAATACACATTTCCAAAACTCATTTATAAAAAGCATTGCGTTCTTTTAAGATTTGACTTTTTATTTAGAAACTGCTGATAACCAAATGAAATCATTTTGGCGAAATTGGATAAAAATGTCGTCATTTGGCAAATCTAGATGAAACATTTCAGATTTGTGAATTAAAATAAATGTTTATCAAATGACATTTTTCTTGCTTAGAAATTCTGCCTATAGTGGCTTTGTGTAAAATTTTAAGCGCGTCATTTAAAAAAAAAAAATTAATTAATTAAAAAAAAAAAAGTTATATGAAAATCGGTGTTTTTGTTTAAATTTACTTGCTCTAAATATAAGTCAATAATTCTATCGATGCACACAAAAAACTTAAATTTGATTTTGCCCAGACTCCTTGGTTAAATATTAGTAATAAAAAAAACTCTTTGATCTAATATTTGTAGATGACAATTTGTAAGCAGACGATTTTTTCTAGTTTAGATTAAGTTGCTTCGTGAAGATGAATGTGTAAAATTATGTTTTATTCCTCCATTTTTAGTTCTTAGGCCTTCTTTATATCTGATACTATAAAAATTTCAAAGGTAAAAATGAGGGAACGCTTGAAAATTTAAAGTTGTAGAAAGGAGAATTAATTTAAAAATACACAAAACATCTTTTTTTCCCCCCCATTTATTTATGTTTCTCCTGCAATTCCCATTTTTATTTATTTCTTCTTTATTTCACGGAAAAATGGTTAGCTTTCTATTTTTTTTCTATTTTGATTTTGCTTATAGCTTTTTAGAAATTTTAACACTAATTTTAAAAGCGCTTAAGACTCCTAATACGTAAAATGATAGGCAGTTTTCAAGGAAGTACATCTTCCCTGGTATTCGACGGTGTAATGTTTCAAATTTTTGCGATTACATATATGTTAAATATTTGTTTTATTTACTTTATTTCATTGTTCATCTTATAAGTTTGTTACGGGATATTAGCTGGAGACATTTTTATTATTGAATCTATTTATATTGCTTTAAGTAATAATGGATCATTATTCTTCCATAATAGAGCCTGCATGCAATAGAGATACATTTAAAAGAAATCGTACTTAAACATTAAATTAAAAGCCATAAAAAATGAGTAAATTGAGTTACAGTTTTCAAACAAATTGCATTTGAAAATAGTTGTTTTGATTTCAAAAACTATTATAAGTCGCATTTAGCTACAATTTATATATATTTATGAGAAATGTGCATTTTCTGTTTAGAATGACGTCGATTTATAATGTAAAAATATATCTGGAGAATCTGAATTCTTATCTATATCTATACTAATATTATAAAGAGGTAAAAATTGTTTATTTGTAGGAGGTAAGCTCTGGAACTACTAAACCGATTCCAAGAGTAATGGTATCAAAATGATGGTGTTAGTCCATCATAGAACATAGGCTATAACTTATATCCGTGCCACTGGCCAAAAGGGGGTGCATGAGTAAAAAACGTTCTAAAAATGCGATTTTTGTGTTACTGATGGGCCTAGAAACACGAAATTTGGAATGGTAGTTACCTATAAGATACCAATGATCTCTAAGGACATTTCTTAAAAAAATCAAAATTAAAAAGGGGCTGAAAATACGCGAAAAGCTTTCTAAAAAACGTTCTAAACGGAAATTTTTACGCAATTTCAGAAAGTACCAAACAGATTAAAAAAAATAATGGTATCAAAATGATGAAGACAACCTCCAACATAGGCTACATTTTATGTGGGTGCCACTACCCCTAAAGGGGGTGTAGGAGCTAAAACAACGTTCGAAATTCCGATTTTTGTGTTACTGAAAGGTCCAGATACATGGAATTTGTCATGGTAGTTACTTATTAGATATAAATGATCTCTAAGAATATTTCTTAAAAAATTCGAAATTTAAATGGGGGTGATACTGCTCAAAAAGCGTTCTAAAAAACGTTCTAAATGGCGATTTTTACGCAATCTCAAAAAGCACCAAACCGATTTAAAAAATAATGGTATCAAAATGATGGTGACAACCCTTTCTCTAATATAGGCTGCATTTTATGTCTTTGCCACTACCACTAAAGGGGGTGCAGGAGCAAAACCGATTTAAAAAAAATAATGTTATCAAAATGATGGTGACAACCTCCAACATAGGCTACATTTTATGTGGGTGCCACTAACCCTAAAGGGGGTGCAGGAGCAAAACAACGTTCGAAATTGCGATTTTTGTGTTACTGAAGTGCCCAGTTCCATGGAATTTGGAATGGTAGTTACTTATAAGATATAAATGACCACTAGGAACATTTCTTAAAAAATTTGAAATTTAAAAGGGGTGAAAATGCGCGAAAAGAGTTCAAAAAACGTTCTAAATTACGATTTTTATGCAATCGTATGAAATACGAAATCGATTTCAAACATTATGGTTGCAAATTGATGGTGATAGAACCTGCTCAAACATAAGCTATATTTTATGTCGGGGGTTTCAGGAGCAAAAACTTTTTAAATTGCGATTTCTGCGGTACTGAAGAGGCTAGAAACTTTAAATATAGCACGGAAGTTACTTATAAAATATAAATGTCCCTTAAGAAAAATATTCGAAATTAAAAAGGGGTGAAGCGAAGGGAAGGAGCGAAAAGCATTCTAAAAGAGTCCTAAAATACGATTTCTATGGAATCTGAGGAAATAATAAACCGATTACAGAAGTTATTGGTTGCGAATCAAAAGTGATAGTCCCTGATCCTATACGGGCTATATTTTATGCCGGTGTCACTACCACCTGTTTGGCAGGGACAACAAGAAAGCCTTTAAAAACATCTAAACTTCGTCTTCCATAGAATAATAAGAAATACCAACCGATTTCAAGGTTAATGTTGGCAAATTAATGGTGACAGTCTCTGTTTCAGCATTTTTCAAGACATTTTATTTCAACTCTGTTTCGGCATTTTATGTTGGTGCCACTAACACCAGAGAGGTGGTAGACTTTTAGAAAAGAAGCTTGGAATTTGACATGATGATTAATTTTAAGATGTAAATGTGTTAAGATGGTTTCTAAAAAAATCAAAATGAATACTGAAATGAGCTTATGAAATGAGCATAAAAGTCTCAAAATACTTTCTAAATTATCATTTAATTGGAATTAGTTTTAGTTCTTATTATTAATTAAAATCTCATTTCTGTCTATTGCACTTTTATAATGAAGTTTAGTCAAACTGTGGCTTAATTTGTAATTTTTGAATTATTTCAAAAAGTGTTCTTCTAATAAAAAATTGTCATGCATATATAACTTTGCATATTTCAACTGTTACGCGAGCAAAGCCGCGGTGTTTGCTAGTTGGCTTATAAAAACAAAGTACGCGTATTATCCTTTTTTTTACTTTCTTCTATCTTTACAAGAAGAAAGTATTGGATTCATGAAAATTTTCGAATTCCGGTTTTCGACGGATTTACACGTTTTAGGGGTCAGAGATTCCAAAAAACATGTTTTTACAGAATGTCTGTCTGTGACTCTGTGAGTCTGTCTGTCTGTCTGTCTGTCTGTCTGTCTGTCTGTGTGTATGTGACACAAATTTTGTGGGCGCTCTATCTCAAGAACTATTACACGGAATTTAATAAAAGATGATATTCAGTTAGTCCCTAATACAAATTGATGCTGATTAGTTTTTGGTGTAAATCGCTCAACAGGTGGCGCTGCTATGCTGCATTTTTCACGATTTTTGCAATAGCTCTATCTCAAGAACTAATGCACGGATTTCGATCAAACTTCAGATTTAGTTAGTCCTTGATATGAATTGATGCTGATTACGTTTTGGTGTAAATCGCCTAACAGGTGGCGCTGTTATGATGAATTTTGCAGGATTTACACGATTTCCCCAATAGCTCTATCTTAAGAACTAACGCACGGATTTTCATCAAACTTCAGATTCAGTTAGTCCTTGATATGACTTGCTACTGATTATGTGTTGGTGTAAATCGCCCAACAGGTGGCGCTTCTCTGCTGCCTTTTTCACGATTGCCTCAATAGCTCTATCAATAGAACTAATGGACGAATTTTCATCTAACTTCAGATTTAGTTGTATGTTGACACAAGTTGTTGTTAATAAGGTTTAGGTGTTAATCACCCAATAGGTGGCGCTGCTATGCAGGAATTTTCACGATTTTCGTTATTGCTCTATCTCAAAAACTAATGTACGGATTTTCTCCAAACTTCAGATTCAGTCAGACGTTGACATAAATTGTTGCTGATTAGGATTTGGTATAAATCACCCAATAGGTGGCGCTGCTAGGCAGCATTTTTCTGAATTTAGACGATTTCAGCGATAGTCATATCTCAAGAACTAACGCACGGAATTTCATATCGTTAGAATCCTCATGAGATGCATAGATTGCCATTTAATTTTGGCAGTGTGGTAGCGGATTTTGAAGTATTAACATGTATGAGATAGAAGAAAGTTTTGGGATTGGTACATCCGACTAGTTTAATTATTGAGCTATTTTTAGGGTGTGGCAACACAAAAGAAAAGATTAAATTAGAAAATTAAAAAAGTTAAAAGTTTAAATGAGTGCCATTCCCTTAATATTGGATATTTTTTGACCCGACCTTCGAAAGGCACATCGCTAAATTAAGCGCTTTCCAACAAGCCATTATTCATCACTGAATTTTTTTCTGGTATGATTTGTAATTGAGTTGTTGTCTTTTCATCATGTTTCAAAACGTAAAAGATGTGGCTTTGCTCTACTATACAGCACTATCGTGCTGTATGATATATCATGAAAGTTCAAAGAGATATGGAACCTAAATAATATCAAATATAGCTATTGTGTATAACTCATTTTTACTTTCTTCTATCTTTACAAGAAGAAAGTATTGGATTCGTGAAAATTTTCGAATTTCGGGTTTCGACGGATGTATACATTTTAGAGGACAGAGATCATGAAAACATGTTTTTACAAAATGTCTGTCTGTGAGTCTGTCTGTCTGTGTGTGACACAAATTTTGTGGGCGCTCTATCTTAAGAACTATTGAACGGAAATTAATAAAACTTTAAATTCAGTTAGTCCCTGATATAAATTGGTGCTGATTACTTTTTGGTGAAAATCGCTCAGATGCTGGCGCTGCTATGCTGCATTATTCATGATTTCTACAATAGCTATAATTCAAGAACTAAAGCATGGATTTCTCGAAAACTTCAGATTCAGTTAGTCCATGATATAATTCGGTGCTGATAATTTTTGGTGTAAATCGCCCAATAGGTGGCGCTGTTATGCTGCATTATTCATGATTACTGCAATAGCTCTATCTCAGGAACTAATGCACGAATTTTCATCAACCTTCAGATTCAGTTAGCCCCTGATATAAATGAGTGCTGTTTAGTTTTTGGTGTAAATCGCCCAACAGTTGGTGATACTATGCTGCAATTTTCACAATTTCCGCAATAGCTGTATCGGAAGAACTAATGCATAAATTTTCATCAAACTTTAGATCCAGTTAGTCCCTGATATAAATTTTTCCTGATGAGTTTTTGGTGTAAATTGTCCAAGAGGTGCCACTGCTATGCAGAACTTTTCACGATTTCTGAAATAGCTCCATCTCAAAAACTAATGCACGGATTTTCATCAAACTTCAAATTCAAATAGCAGTTCACATAAGTTGTCCCTGATTAGATTTTGGTATAAATCACCTAACCGGTGACGCTGCTGTGCTGCATTTATCAGCAAGTATTAACATGTATGAGATAGAATAAAGTTTTGAGTTTGACACATTCGACTAGTTTAATATATATTAATCTATTTATAATGAACTTAATTCGGTACTGGCAATAAAAGCAATGCATATTTAAACTTCTTTTGGCATTTCATAAAACTAAATTCAGCATAGTTATAAACTTTCTTTCTACAGTGTAGCTAAAACAAAACATTCCTTCAAAGTTTACATTTGATATTGCGCTAAACGCGCTTGGAAAGGAGGTCACAAATTTGTAACGCCGCCTTGGTCCGTGCAGCGTTTTTCAAGATAGGTTTTTAATTAATTTTAAAGTCACTCAAGGCGATTGAAAGATCCATTCAATGCAAAATATTCGCGAATCTCATAGTATTTATGTAATTCGTTGTAATTGAGGTGTCTCAGGACTCTTAAAATTGAAAAAAATGAAAAAAAGAGACCGGTTTCTACATTTAATATCTTAAAATATATGAGATTTTAAAACACAATTTTTATTCAGATGAAAGATATAAGTAAGTTCTTTCATTTTATGTATTTAAAAAATTGCAAGATGCAGAATTAGCATTTACAGGGAGCTCCAAACAGTCAGACATTTGACAAGTAGAAAATTGGTATAACAGCTTACGCGCACGATTAGAAAATAAATATAACAACTAGAAAAAAAAATAGGTGCCTACTTATACTTCAGGTTATAATAATTACCCTGAACCTAAATGAATTTGCATTTAAAGCATTTTTATATTTGTAATACAAAGTTCTATTTAGCTAATACAAAATTTTTAAAATTTCAACAACATAATCACTTTTTAAAATATTTTTTTGAGCAATAAAAAGGAAATTTTAGGTTCAGTTTATACAGATTAACATGAAACGTATGTTTTGAAAATTTCATGACAAAATATTCAAAAGTTTTTGAGATATCGTGCGCGTTATACCCAAAAAAGTCATTTGGAGAAAATGACTTAAAAGTTTCGAAAATGCCGCTTCAGCTATTGAGCGGGTATACTTCTAAAAACCATAACTTCTGTTCTAATGAGAATTTGAAGGAAACAATTATATTAAAATGTTCAGAAAAGATAGAAGATTAACATCTAAAAAAAATTAACCAAAAAAATTTTTTTGAAGCTTTAAAAGAGTCTTCTGAGACCCCTTGAATTAGTCTATTTTTAACAATTTGACGTTTATTGCTTTTATACTGTTACTGGTCCTTGCATTACACATATAATATCATTAAAAGTTGTTAACTGTGCTTTAAAAGCCGACGGTACATAGAGTATGCCGCCCCTGTCATTATATATGTCCAAACCGTCCATATCTTTAAGGGTTAGGCAGCCTAAGAGAGACTGCTCAGGGCCGGCTAGGCCTGCCCCTTAGAGCTTAACGTCTCTCCCGGTATGTTCCCCGACATGTTGGGGCTCGTTAGTGAGTCCAGCCCTGTCCGGCCGTATGCAGACGGACAAACACAAAATGCTCAAGGGGCGACGCTCACCCGCTAAGGGCGTCTATGCACCACCGACCACAGAACCCAGAATTTATTTGAAAAAGAACAAAGTGGGATTACAAAAATTAGACGAATGCCTTCCCGCCAGGAAAACGCCTGCTCGCGACAGAGGGCGGGAGTATAAGAACATTTAAAGTAAAAATAAAATAAAATAAATAATAATAATAATAATAAACATCACTGATCCTGGCCGCCGGGGTAGGAACCCCTCTCGCGACAAGGGGCGGCAGGAAGGGAAAAGAATGGAATGCGTGGCACAAGTAAGATGGCACGAGCAAATACTCAAGCGTCCATTGGAGATGTAATGATTTGCGTGGCACAAGTAAGATGGCACGAGCAAATACTCAGCGTCCATTGGAGATGTAATGCTTTGTGTGGCACAAGTAAGATGGCACGAGCAGATACTCAAGCGTCCATTGGAGATGTAACTCTTGATAGAATGGTCAGAAGCACGAGCAGAGGCTCTTGCGATCGTAGGAAACCACACATTGATGAGTAGGAGAATTTACTGGAGCCTACAAAGAGGACTGGATTCTGGTGCTGTTTGAAGATTGATATGGTGGCAGTGAGACTGGATAAGCAGAACCAGGGCTTAAGTTAAGTTTGTTAAGTATGTAAGGAAATTGTGAATGTGTTTTAATTTGTTGAGTAGGAGGGTGCGGGAGCCAGTTGACTGGCAATATGTCTGGACGCCTCAAGTGCCAGCGTTGCGTGAGAGTACAACTGTAGTACGGGTGACTTATAGTGCCATCTTCACCGCAGACGCAAGTGGCAGTGGATCTTATTTTGAAGCGGTCCAGATATGCCATGAAAGGGCCATGTCCTGTTAAGAAGCTAGTGGTGTAGGGTGTTAAGTTATATAGTGTGAGAGAAACTTTAGGAATTAGCTTATATGTGTGCCTGCCCTTTTTTGAAGTATCCCAGTGCTCCTGCCATCGCGTCAGTATCCTTGCTCTAAGGACCATTTTGACGTATGACTGGGGCACTGGGAGGTGTGTCTCTATTGTTTCTTTCTGTGTGGCCTTCTTCGCTAGGTTGTCTGCTAGTTCATTGTATGTCTAGTGAAACGAGTGATGTTGCGTTGCTCTGGGCTATGCTTTCAGTACAGGCAGTCATTATGGCATGAAGTGCGAGCTCGCATGAGTGGCCCTCGCGGAACCCGAATTGTCTGGGGTGGAGAAGGTTGTTTGACTCCAAGAAGTGTGTCAACCGCATAACCAGAAGTTTTTCCAGAAGCTTTCCCAGAGTGGGAAG
Source organism: Maratus speciosus (assembly GCA_963932465.1). Lineage (NCBI taxonomy): Eukaryota > Metazoa > Arthropoda > Arachnida > Araneae > Salticidae > Maratus > Maratus speciosus. The sequence goes on from OZ010788.1 coordinate 184,693,210, forward strand.
AAGGCAGATGGGTCTGTATGACTTGCGTTCGGAAGGAGACTTGCCTTGCTTCAGAAAGTAAACTACCTCTCCCTGCCTGAGTACTAAAGGAAAGTACCTCATGGTGAGGCAGAGGTTAGCCCAGCGCGTGAATATGCGTGGAAGTTGTTTGTGAGTGAGTTTTAGTATCCGAAAATCAATTGAATCTGGCCCTGGGGCCTTCTTGTCATTCAATGTGTATAGTGCTGTTTTTACTTCTGCCTTTGTGAAGCGTTTGTCTTCGTGTGCTGTGAAAAGGATATCCTGGTTGTCTTGTTGAGGATAAGCCGAGGGGCTAAACAGAGTGTGTGTCAGGAATTCCAGGTTATTTTGTCGCGAGGTTTCGTGAGTTGGTCTTTCTAGACGTATTTCATCCGGAGTGAAGAACTTGCCGGTCAGAAATTTTTGAGTGATGCCGAAAGGGTTCTCATTGTTGCTGCAGAATTTCTTCCACGCCGCCCGTCTCGCCGCCAGAATCTCACGTTTGTAAACTGCTTTAAGTCTCGTACGACGTGCTGCAAGGGTCTTTACTTCAGGGGGGATAGGATTGAGCAGGCGCAATGTTTTAATCTTGCGTCTGAGGGCTGTCAGTTGGTTCCTCCGCTTTCTAAGATCCTTGTTCCAGAATGAGAAAGTGTGTGATTTTTGGACTGTTTTCAGTCGAAAGGAAGCCTTCGCCGCAGTCTGCATGGTTTCGATTAAATTAGATGTGAAAGAGTTGAGTGTGTCTTCGTTGTGCACCCCTTCGAGTTGTGCTGAAAGGGATGACTTATGACTTTTGATGACGTTGTTAAATTTGCGAAGGTTCCCGCGAGTTGTGTTGTAGCGTCTACGTTGCGTGTAGAGTGGAGAGGTCATGTAAGAAAAGTGTATGTATTTATGGTCTGAGCCACTGTGTTTGTCTGATACGATCTTTAAGGGTTAATATCTCGACTAATTACTGACGAGTTTTTTTTTTCGAAAATCATGATCAACAATGCTTTTATACTTCTGCTACGATAGGTACCTCCATCGCTGCTCAACAGCTTTGCTGAATGCAAGTAAATTGAAATTTGTGTGTAACGGAAAAATGCGATTTTCTAAAAAAAAAAAAAACTATGTGACCTAATGTAGTCGCTATAATTTTCCTGCAAGGTTTAAATTAATGTCTACTACCTCTAATTTTTTCATAATTTTAGTTTCAGTAGATTCGGAATTAGATGGGGGGGAACATATTTTTCCGCTACATTTTCGATGATATTTTTGAAAATGCAATACCTAAAATTAAAAGAAATGTATTTTTGAACTCAGTGTTACGAAAGCTTTCACAGTATACCCCACACGACATACAAAGAAAAGATATTTTTTTTCCTGTCACTTAATTTGCCCCTCTACATTTTTACAAAATATATTTATAAATGTTTAATAATCTGAAAATATGTGGGTCAATAGTCTTTATTACTTCCCCGAATTTGAACTTTCCACGTTCTAAGTTTACGAGTAAAATGGCTGTGACAGACAGACACAGGAGTGATCTTATAATGGTTCCGTTTTTACTTTTTAACCCGTGAGAACTCGCTGCATGAGATTTTCTCTCACAGTCGTACTTTTTTAAGACTTATTTAAATCATTTTTCATTTTAATTAAAATTTCAAGATGTTTTACAATTATTTTACCTATTTTGTGAATAAAAGTACTAAGCCAACCAAAAAAAGTTGATATTATATGAATGTAAAGTAAAAGAAAAACAATTGGGCATTCTCACTAGCGAGTTCTCCCGGGTTAAGTACGGAACCCTAAAAAAGAGAGATTATTTAAGAAGACTACACAGAAAAAAGCAGTTAAAACTACTAATTATTTCTCGGGGAGATATTTAATTATACGGATGCATTCTAGGCCCACAAGTTTAACATTAGCGAGGAGAATACAGAAGTTAACTAACAGCCTTAATTGCTATGATAGAAATTTTCGTATAACCATTGTTAGCAATCTGTAATAGATTATAATCTGTGCTCGATCGAAAAATTAATAAGAGACTCTATTAACTCATAGGATAGTTTCTGTATTAAACTTTTGTACAGGACTGTTATAATTAAAATTCACATATTCAAATGTATCTAGCAATATTATTAGATCTCCAAACAAAACAAAATTTCACTTGTATCTGTAATTAAACAGGAAATTACAAGTGTAAGCTTAAAAAAGCAGCAGTCTATGAAACCGCTAACAGCAGTAAAAGGTTAACCTCCTTGTTTGAATGTAAAACTAAACTGCAATGGAATGATTTTTTTTTCATATTGTTCATCTTGTTTTCAATTGGATATATTGACAGGCGATTTTTTACTTCCTGATATAAACATATTTCTGAATCTTGAACATATGAGCCCCACCAGTGGCTGAGAGGTTCTGCTCTCGAAGGTGGTAGACGGGAGGTGCTGGGTTCGATCCCAATCGCGCGCGTCGGCCTAATCGTTCGGAGTTTTCGTGGTTTTCTTCGAACCTTGGATTTCCAAGCGTTAATACGGTTAGGTTCCCTTAGAAAGACCCCCACGAAGGGCACTCCCCCCCGGGCCTATGTCCCTCGTGCAGATAATTGGCCGTCATAAATACAACCAACCTTGAACATATGAAAATAAGTTTTTATTACTCGAAATTTTCATGAAAACAATTTAATCCCGATATTGTTTTCACCATCTATTCAAATAAAAATACATTTTTAATTTCAATTTTAATGAAAAACTGAAGTCAATAAAAATATGAAAACTCTATTTTCCCCTTTCCGTTCTTTTATTCACAACAATTTATACAAAAGTGGCGTCATTTGGAGGAACATAGTCAAAACTATTTCAAGTTTAAGAAGTTTAAATTTAAGTTATAAGCCAAGTTTAAGTTATTTCAAGTTTTATGAATTAAAATAACTGCTTACAAAAATGCTTTTCTCGCTAAATCTTTATACTTTTAGCTCCATTATGAAAATATTTGATCGCCATCTACGTATAAATCATAAAGAAATAATTCGTTGAATGACTGTTTCTTCTTTAAATTCATTTTATGTAAACAGGAACAATAATTCTCTACCTAAATGCAAAGAACTTAAATTTGTGTTTGTTCTCAAAAAAGCTGTAATAGAATGCATTTTTTTATCTGAGTTAAATTTGTAGAAAGACAATTTTTTGCTTTCAAAAATAAACTTATTCATGAAGTAAAATAAACTTATTCATGAAGTTTGAATATGTGAAAATAAGTTTTATTTCAACGAATTTTCTTGGAAAATTTAATTTTATCATAATATTCTGTTTGGCAAATAAAAAATAATTAATGAGAAATCGACGTCAATAAAGATATAAAAAGATATAAAAATTCCTATTATATCCCATTTTCGCTATTTCGTCGGAAAAATTAAGAGAATATGTTGCCACCATTGCAAAAATGTCATCAAAATGTATAAAAAAAATAATGTATCGAAAAGTAATTCAAATTTTAAATTCTGAGAGCTTATGTGACATTCGGATAACTTGTGTTAACTTCACGTTCCATATTCTAGAAGGGGGAGTTGTGAAATACCATGGCCAAACTCGATTCCCCTTTATACACTATATGGCCAAAGGTGACCGGTCACTTGCGATTTTTGATGTTTTGTTAAATATCTAGAAAAATACATGAGGAATTAACCTGAAATTGCAGGTGTGTAAACAATATAATATAGGTCATGCATTTCCGCGAAGACTTTTTTCCGAAACCCCATAGGGGATCGTCAACAAATTGAAAAAGAACGAATATATTTTGGATAACCCTGTAAAAACTAAAGTAGCAAAAGCGTTCAGACTCGAGATTATTAATAAGTGGCTTATTGTAATACACTGTGTTCATTTTTATGAAGATAGCATGTATAATCGTAGAGAAATTAAGGCTTTTATAAAAAGCCCCAAATTTCGCCAAGTTTTTTGCTTATAATTTGCAGAGTTCTTAATATAAAAAAAAGTTCTTTTCAGAAAATATGACGAACAACATTGTACACAATACACCGGAATCAGAATGAAAAAATAATAAAAATTGGATGAAAAATGAACAGGTTTACTAAACAATGTTTCACTGCGCATGCGCGAATGCAATCAAAATGTAATATGCATAATGTGTTAGCTAAGTGTATAGAGCAACTTTTGTAAAAGTCTCAAAAACATAGTTTGAAAAGTCTGATAATAATCTGAGCTCAAAATCAGTTGTTCCCAAAATGAAGCAAAAACACAAGGGGTTGTATCCATATATCCATTAATTAGTGCTAATTTAGCATACAGAATATTGCACGTAATACTGTATTTGGATACAATCCCTCATCTTTTTGCTTCATTTTGGGAACAACGGATTTTGAGCTTATTCTATAAACGATTATAATCAGACTTTTCAAACTATGTTTTTGAGACTTTTACAAAAGTTGCTCTATACATTTAGCTAACACATTATGCACATTGCATTTTGATTGCATTCGCGCATACGCAGTGAAACATGTTTTAGTAAATCTGCTCACTTTTCATCCAATTTTTATTATTTTTTCATTCTGATTCCGGGTTACTGTGTACAATGTTGTTCGTCATATTTTCTGAAAAGAACTTTTTTTTATGTTAAGAACTGTGCAAATTATAAGCAAAAAACTTGTGGAAATTTGGGTCTGTTTTTATAAAAACCTTAATTTCTCTGCGAGTATACATGCTATCCTCATAAAAATGAACTCAGTATATTACAATAAGCCACTTATTAGTAATCTCGAGCTTAAACGCTTTTGCTGCATTAGTTTTTACAGGGTTATCCAAAAGATACTCGTTCTTTTTCAATTTTTTGACGATCCCCTATGGAGTTTCGGGAAAAAAATCTTCTCGAAAATATATGACCTATACAATACTGTTTACACACCTGCAATTTCAGGTTAACTCCTCATGTATTTTTTTTTAGATATTTAACAAAACGTCAAAAATCGCAAGTAACCGGTCACCTTTGGCCATATAGTGTATAAGGCAGGCGATCGAGTTTGGCCTGTCTTATATAAAAATAAAATTTATTCAGAACCAGACACAGCCGAAAAGATGGGTCAGATCGGACTCGCATAAATTCGAGTTATCCGACTTGACAGAAGCTTTAAATTCATGGAAAACGCATAACTCATTCGAAAACCCAATTTCTGCAATTAGCATAAATATAGTCGTCAAAATATCAGATTTTTTTCATGCAGCCCTGTATATGATCTATAGATTTCTATGCATACTACATAGTATGCTAAAGTTAGTTCAATTAAACGCATAGCAGAATTGAAAATTCTTCTTCAGAAATCAGAAATTTCCTCCAATAAAAGGAAATATACTTAGATATTTTGTGCAGCCCTGTATATGATCTATAGAATTTATATACATCAAGTAATATGCAAAAAAATAGTTAAATTTAAAAACAAATATCACAACTGAAAATGCACTTTCATCAATTATAGTTCGTATGCAGTACTATAGCAAAAAATCTTTTGTGTGTCCCTGTAAATGAAAGATAAATTCTATGGATACCATATTCTACAGTTAGCATCTTTTAGTACACACTAATGATATATATAAATTTCAATATGTTTAAAATAGTGTAATATCATTAAAATACACCACAAACGATTTTCCGCATAGAGGAAATTCTTTTGAGTACGTATGGGATTTCTTTTGAGTCTCCCTGTCAGCGAACCTTAAATGATACACACTTCAATTTCAATAACATACATGAATTTCATCGCAATCTGACTATATTTACACGCGCATGGTCAGGCGGCAGACATACGGCCGGACAAACCGAATTCAAAAACACTTTTCAACTATGTTGGAAAATGGTAAAAATATTCTAACGAATTATATAATCTTCTTCGTTGAAAATCAGTTAATAATATACACTTATAGGCCATGGGACGAAGCATCAAAAGTGGCTAAAAACCAGTTTTCGTTTACCAACTCCGGGAACTGAGAAATTTTGCATGCAATACAATTATACAATACTTATTAACTAAAAAACGCAAAGTTCACCAAAAAATATTTGCACATTAATTTTTTATACCAATTTAAAGTGGTACCCTAAAGCTGACATTATAAAGGTTTCAGTGTTTTGGTTAGTATTTTCCCTTTTAAATAAGAATGAAGATAAAATTTATTGATTGAATTGTCATCATTTACTAATAAATATTAAATACTGACAATAAAATATTTTCTTTAATATTAGTATTGTATTTAATATTTGCTGTTTAAGAAGTTGAATATTTTTTAATATATTTTACATGAATGTAGCTTAAATAATAGATTAAATGAAACTTGAAAGTTAAAATAATAAAATAAAAATACTCTATACTTTCAGAACGTATGTTTTAACACCTAATGAAGTAATAAATATAAAATTTAAGGATTTGCCCTCATATGTCGACACCTATATCATCTGTTGAAAAGAGCAATTTTGAATCTTAAACTTGACATTCCCTTTAACTATTAAACTTTTGAGGTAAAAACATTTCTAATACAACAAACAATTTTTTTCGAATACTTCTAATTAATAAATAAAAGGTTTAAGTAACACAAGGCTCTTTAAGCAACATAATAACAGTAAAGAGACTTTGATATAATGCACTTACCTCTTAATAAAATGCTTAAGAAGTTGCAGGAAAAATTAGACAAACAATATCTAAATGATTTTAGAAAATTGGTAATGCTTAAATATAATACTACTTATCTGTTATACAAATAGCATTTTTAACCAACTTAAACTTAATGTATGGTCACTGAAAAGAGTCCCCTTTTTTTAGATGGGATATCCCTTGGTAGCTTTTTCGCCTGTCCTTTTTGGAACTAATGGAATTTCTTTTCTCTTTTAGGTAGCTTTCTTTACAAAAAGCTACCTATTGCAGCCGTTCGGAGGAAAGCGATTTCAAAAAAATTTGGTATATTTTCATCGATCATGACCCCCAGACACCGAAACCACCCTCCGTTCAAAATTGATATATATATATATATATATATATATATATCTGACCTATGTCACACTGTAACTCTCGTATTTATGAACCGATTTGGATGTAATTCGGTGTGTACATAGTACATACCAATGTCTCGACCGAGTTCGTTGGCCAGCTTCATCCGCCATTTTGTTTCAAAATAGCGGCCATTTAAAAATTTTAAAAAAATTTAAAATTTGAAATGTGGTACCAAAAAATTGAAAATGGAAAAATATTTTTTTCTTATGTATTTGACCTTTATACAAAGACTCCGTAGCAGTTTTTGTTTCGTCTATATCTTAAAAAATGGCTGAGTTATAGCATTTTGAATTTCTGACGAAGCTGACATTTTGAAACGTCCTGAATTTTGTCACGCGATAAAAGCGTATTTATGAACCGGTTTGGATGTAACTTCGTTTATACATAGTACAGACCAATGTCTCGACCGAGTTCGTTGGCCAGCTTCATCCGCCATTTTGTTTAAAAATGGCGGCCATTTAAAGTTTTAAGAAAAATTTAAATTTGAAATGTGGTACCAAAAAATTGAATATTGAAAAAATATTTTTTTCTTATGTGTTTGACCTCGATAAAAAGATTCGGGAGCAGTGTTTGTTTCGTCTATACCTTAAAAAATGGCTGAGTTATAGCATTTTGAATTTCTAGTGTGGCTGGCATTTTGAAACGCCCTGATTTTTGCCACGTGATAACAGACGTATTTATGAACCGATTTGGATGTACCTTGGTGTGTACATAGTACATACAAATAACTCAACCGAGTTCGTTGGCCAGCTTCATCCGCCATCTTGTTTCAAAATGGCGGCCATTTAAAAATTTTTTTAAAAAATTAAATTTAAAATGAGATACCAAAAAATTGGAAAATGAAAAAGAGTTTTTTCGTATGTGTTTGACCTTAATACAAAGATTCCGGAACAGGTTTTGTTTCGTCTATATCTAAAAAAATGGCTGAGTTATAACATTTTGAATTTCTATTGTGGCTGACATTTTAAAACGACCTGATTTTTGTCACGCGATAACAGGCGTATTTATGAACCGATTTGAATGTGACTTGGTCTGTACATAGTACACACCAATGTCTCGACCGAGTTCGTTGGCCAGCTTCATTCGCCATCTTGTTTCAAAAGGGTTGCCATTTTTTTAAAAAAAAATGTAATTTAAAATTTAAAATGAGGTATTAAAAAATTGGAAAATGAAAAAGATTTTTTTATGTGTTTGGCCTTGATACAAAGATTCTGGAGCAGTTTTTGTTTCTGAAAATTTGTTCTTTTGTTTATATCTTAAAAAGTGGTTGAATTATAGCACTTTGTATTTTTATCATGGCTAACACTTTGAAACGATCTTGTATTTGTCATGCGATGCCACACGTATTCGCCTATTTCGATGGAAGAAGGCATGTGGATAGTATACATCAATATCTCGACCAAGTTCGCTTGCCAGCTTCATCAGCCATCTTGTTTCAAAATGGCGGCCATTAAATAAAAAAAAATATATTTAAAGTGAGATGCAAAAAAATTAGAAATTGAAAAAGGTTTCTTTCTTAAGTATTTGACCTTGATATAAGGATTCAGGAGCATTTTTTGTTTGTCTTTATCTTAAAAAATGGCTCAGATATAGCAGTTTCAATTTCTATCGTGGGTGACATTTTGAAAAATCTGATTTTTTGCCTGCGACAGCACTCGTATATATCAACCGATTCCGATGTGAGTGAGCATGTGCACAGCAATTACTAAGGTCTCGACCAAGTTCACTGGTTAGCCTCATCCACCATGTTGTGTTAAATTGGCAGGCACTTTAAGAAATCGCCGAATTTGGCAGCCAAATATAAGTTACTTTAAATAAAAGCAGCTTGGATACAGCTGACTAATTTCGCGAAATTCTCATTCATAATGATTTAGTATTGATAAAAATTAGTATTGAATCTCCTACATTCGGTTTCCACTTAATTGAGCTTCGTGTGTTTGAATAATATAAGTTGGCTTTTTTAAAATAAGGAATAGGAAAGCTACCTCTTCCTCCCGGCACTGGCCGGAAGGACTTTTTTTTATCTAAATTTTCTTTTTTCTCTTACATTATTAAACTTTTAGTACTTCAAGTTCTCACTTTAAGTTATTCTTTTCTTAACTTTTCTAGTGATTTCTCTCATTGTGGCTACCAGCCACGTTTAAACATTCATTTTTTAAGGCTCCCTAATCCCCTTGCAACACGATCACCTCTTCAACTGGATGTTAAGTTGCCACGCAACTAGGAAGTCCATCAATAAGATCACGTTGTTTCATGCTTAAATGCTTGTCTTAAATAAAAACTTTACTTTAGGCATGTTTTATGTATAATATTATTTATTTTGGTACATTTTTTAGAAAATATCATCTACATTATGCAAACTATCAATATCTTCATATGTCTGAATCAACTTCAAAAGTATCACTGAAAAATTAATTTTGTTCATTGGAATTTTCCAATTAGTACATGAACATAATTCGTAGCAAGAAATTCCATTTGATTTGCATGAGCATTTACTTGATAAACAAACGGTCTTCTGGCACTTGCACAAAATGTTTTTTAGTAAACTATATGGAATACAAAGAATTGTGTTCCAACAAATACTTATATTTATCCCATTAATGATCCATCCATGTTCAGCAGGATTAGGGACACTCATTATGTTTTGGAAATACCGACGATGAATATATGCTTGATAGTTTGCCCTTTTAATATGGCATACTAAAGCATCATAATTTGGTGGTAAAGCAACATCAATTTTAAACTTCAGTTTGAACAATGTGTATCTTGAATCATTTACTGAGGTTTTAGTAGGTTGGCCATAAAGTTCGCAAACAAATAGTTCAAGGGTTTGAATAAGAGCACTTGATAAAGTCCAAGAAGTTCCAAACCCTTTAAATGCATCAATATAAACAATTTTGCTTTTCGTTATAGTCAATTTTACTTTTTATTATAGTCAATTTTACTATTCATTATAGTCAATGCTTTAATTTTGCCCTTGTCTTTAAAGGTACTACAACTGTGGCAATCTGTAAAACTGCGAAGGCCTATTAAACTATCACAAATGTCTGGACCTAAAATAGTAGCGATAGATAAAACATTATGAAATTCTAAATTACTTGCAGTACCCAGAAGCAAATATAATTCCGTTGTTAAAAATCTACTCATACAAAGTGAGAGGATGAAAACATGTGTCCGAACTTTTAATAATAACATGTATGAAACATATCGAAGCATTTTCTACATGCAACAGCATTCTTGTATCTGCTTCCTGGTGATCAGAATGCAGTTCGGGCATATCCCTTACTATCAGATGACTGTTTTCACCGCTTATGATATGACACTTTTTCCCCATGTGCAACAATCAACAATACACTTTTCAGAATTGGGGGATCTACTGAGGACCATCTCTCTATTCTAAAAAAAAGTAACTACCGCTGTCACCGCCGCCGCCGGTTTTGATTTTTTTGTGACCGGAGGCCTTTCTTCGTTAATATTAAGAAAAATAATGCATACAAAAATATGAAAATCGGTGGTTTTATACAGAAATGTTTGATAAACATGCTGATGCAGACAGTTTTCAAATCGAAGAATTATTTTAAGAGTTATTTAATGCTAAAGTTGGACAAAATCGTTCCACTAAAAAAGTTTTATAGCAGCAAAAACTATACATGGCAGTGTAATCATTTTTAGATCATTTTATGCGTTAGAATTTGCCGGAGTGCAGATTGCATTAATTTTTTTATTTTGACTCATTTTTTCAGGTTTTATTTCTATTTTAAATTCAAATTTTCAGCATTTCTAGAGATATTTTTTACAGATTTCAGAAAATTGTACTAATTTAAACTGTTGCCAACTGTATAAAAAGCGCAAGCAATAATGTTTGCTTCAAATTAAAAATTTATTTACACATGACTATTATAAACAGGAAAAAAACTTTCAAATTAGAATTAAATAATTACGTATAAAAAGCAAGAACTTATTAAAAATTACGTCATAAAAAGTATACACGGGAATTTTAAAAGAGAAAGGATATTGTAAAATAATAAATTCATTAACATGCGTTAGAAGTCTTAGAAGAAATTACGTCATATTTACGTCACATTATAGTTATTACATAAAATGAACACAAAATAATATTGCAAAAAAGTTTAAGTTTAGAAATTGCGCTAGACATTTATTTGATATTTTGAGAATTAATTTAAAATGTCTCATTTAAAAGAACTTTCTTTTCGCTTTGTTAAAAAATACCAGGAGACAAAGACTCTCTTTACTTAATTCCTTTTATATTAGCTTATTTTGAAATGTTGTTACACGTGTATACGTCATCAAGTTATTTTTATTTCGACGTTTTATTTGTGTTTTTATTAATGTTGTACGAATTTATTTGTTCTTTCGTTATTTAAAATAAAAATTATATCAATTTGTATAATTTGGCGAGTGGTTTGGCGATTTATATAATTTGGCGAAATTGGTCGACAGGATAATCAAGTAGTACCGCAGCAGATTTGGCGTTAAAATTCCCCAATCAAAGAGAAATGAATAGAAATTCGTTTATAGGGAGATCGCCACTGTTTTTTAAATTATAATTCAATCTTTCGAAATCTTTTTAAAGCCGATCAAATTAGCGTGCATTTAGAGTCTGCGGTGTCTGGACGGGGGTTGGCGAGCGTAGCTCGTAGGGGGCCGAGCCCCTAGTTTTTTAAAAAGAAATTCAACCAAAGCTGCCTTATTTGACCCATTTGCTAGAAATTTTAACTGATGAGGTTTTTTTTTTGCGCTGAACTTCATATTTTAATTACAGTTTCACCTCCTGTAGCCATGCTTTGTCACTCTCTGCACTAAATGTTGAAAATAGGATATGTGTCAGTTACAAAGTGAATTGCTTTATATTTGTAGCTAACACCCATACCAATAATATATTCCAATACTTGTAAAGCAAGATCTCCAAAAGTATTTGGAATATTCTGCATTTGTTGCAAAACTCCCATACCGTCCAAAATTAAGGCATTATTTTTAGGGATCTCACTCGGAATTTGATACTGATCCACTGATTTCAGCACAGAATGAGTCAATGCTGCGTTATTTGTTTTTACGATAGAACAATCAGGGTTTGCTATAGGTGGGGGATAGGCAGTTAAATTATATGTCATGACATTTTTTATATCAGGTTATGATGTTTGCCCCATTACAATTATGTGAGCAAGAATGTTGCTTGTATCTTTCAAGATCCCAGTTTGCAATTTAGTTTTTTGAAAAGCTGCCTGCTAGTATCAGAAAAGGTAGCAGCTTTAGTTGAGCAATTTTTGAATATTTATTTTATGTTAAAAAGAGCCTTGTGTTACTTAAACCTTTTATCGTTTTATTAGAAGTACTAAAAAAAATTGTTAGTTTTATTAGAAATGTTTTTACCTCAAAAATTTAATAGTTAAAGGGAGTTTGAGTCAAAATTGCTCTTTTCAACAATTGATATAGGTGTCGACGTATGAGAGCAAATCCTTAAATTTTATATTTATTACTTCATTAGGGTTAAAATATACATTCTGAATGTAGAGTATTTTAATTCTATTATTTTAACTTTCAAGTTTCATTTAATCTATTATTTAAGCTACATTCGTGTAAAATATATTTAAAAATATTCAACTTCTTAAACAGCAAATATTAAATACAATACTAATATTAAAGATAATATTTTATTGTCAGTATTTAATATTTATTGGTAAATGATGACAGTTCAATAAATTTTATCTTCATTCTTATTTAAAAGTGAAAATACTAACCAAAACACTGAACATTACCTTTATAACGTCAGCTTTAGGGTACCACTTTAAATTGGTATAAAAAAATAATGTGCAAATATTTTTTGGTGAACTTTGCGTTTTTTAGTTAATAAGTATTGTATAATTGTATTGCATGCAAAATTTCTTAGTTCCCAGAGTTGGTAAACGGACTTGAACAATTTCGCTACTCGTCCCATGGTCTATTAGTAAAATGAAAATATCAAATTATTTGTGATGCTTGAATTGTCCATTCCAGGCAGAGAAGTGACTCGACAAATAGATTTCTTGAATTTAAAATTTTCTGGAGTTTTATTTACAAATATTGAACATCTTTACTAGGCGCTATAATCTTTACTATTGTACTTCTATATTGTATATAGCAATGTGCTACTGAGCACCCAAATATCTATTTTTACTTTCTTCTATCTTTACAAGAAGAAAGTATTGGATTCGTGAAAATTTTCGACTTCCAGTTTTCGACGGATTTATACGTTTTAGAATGTCCTGAACACGATTCGATGATTTTCAGAAAATGTCTGTCTGTGAGTCTATCTATCACTCTGTCACTCTGTGAGTCTGTATGTGACAAAAATTTTGTGGGCGCTCTATCTCAAGAACTAATGCACGGAATTTCATATAACTTCAGATTCAGTTAGACCTTGATATAAACTGGTCCTGATTAGTTTTTGGTGTAAATCGTTCAACATGTGGCGCTGCTATGCAACATTTTTCATGATTTCCGCAATAGCTCAATCTCCAGAACTAATGCACGGATTTTCACCAAACTTCAGATTCAGTTATTCCTTGACATGAATTAAAGTTGTATACTTTTTGGTGTAAATCGCTCAACAGGTGGCACTGCTATACTGCATTATTTACTATTTCCGCAATAGCTCTATCTCAAGAACTAATGCTTGGATTTTCAACAAACTTCAGATTCAGGTATACCTTTATATGAATTAGTGCTGTTTATGTTTTGGTGCAAATCGCTCAACAGTTGGCGCTGCTATGCTGCATTTTTCAGAATTTCCACTATAGCTCTATCTCAATAACTAAAGCACGAATTTTCATCAAACTTCAGATTCAGGTATACCTTTATATGAATTAGTGCTGTTTATGTTTTGGTGTAAATCGCTCAACAGGTGGCGCTTCTATGCTACATTTTTCAGCATTTCCGCTATAGCTCTATCTCAAGAACTAATGCACGAATTTTCATGAAACTTCAAATTCAGATATTATACTTTGATATGAATTGGTGCTAAATTGATGTAATTTCTTGTACAACTTAAATGATTTAATTGACGTGATTTATATAGAAGAAAGTTTTGTGATGGCCACAACATACTAGTTCATCTTTATAGACATTTAATTGTATTTTTGTAAATAACGAGTGAACGCCTAATAGACTGACTAAAGAAATTTAATTTACTAAGGGTTTAATTAAAGAAATTTAATTGATTATTCCAAAACCTTAAACTAGACTATCTCGAATGGTTGACTGGTTGGTTGGTTGCATTTGGCTTAATAATGTTTTTGTAAAATTTCGTGGAAAAATTTGCAAACTCTCCCTTAAGCTTTCCAGATGGCATCTTAAGATTCCTTTATGGCTTATTCAAAACTAACGATAAAAAATAATAAAGATAAAGAGTTTTCATAAACACCAATTTTTTTGTCTTACAGAAAATTTAACTCTACTCTTTTTGGCAGTCAGTAGGCACTAAGCAAATTAATTAGAGGAATGTAAATTATTAATAATCTTAAACAAGAATATTTCCATTGTATTAATTATTCTCAGTAAATTTTGGAAAAATATTTTTTTTTTAATCTGTCAGCTATTATCTTAAGAGCTTTAAGGCTTTTTGAAAAATAGAAACACTTCCTAAAACACACTTACGGATTAACAAATGCTGATTTAGAAAAATCTACTGATGTATTTAGAGCGAAACTTAACCGTACTCTTGCTGGCAGTTAATTACGACTTAGTAAATTAACTTCTAAAAAATAAATATTATTTAAAAATCTATAAACAATGATATCTTAATATATTAATTATTTTTTGTGAAATTGGGAAAAAGCATTTACATAATCTCTTTTAGATCTTTCAAAAGTCATCTTATAACTTTTGAAATTTTAAAGCATATTTTACGCATACTATAGATAGTCATCGTTGTTTGAAGCCAGTAATTACAAGAAACTTTTAGAATGATATAATCAGTATTCATGACGTTCCTTTAAGGAATTTCTAGGTATTATTTTTATAATAAAGTCTCAGGAGAAATTAAAAATATTTTAACGTTGATTTTTAAATGCTTAAAGGCACTCAGAACAAACAAACAAAAAAAACTAAATATGCTTCAGATGTAAGAGACAATCTGATTCTTTGTAATTCAGTAACAAAAACAATCATCGACATTTGCATTTTATTCTTTCCTGCCATCCAACTATGAAAGTGAAATAAAGTAAAATAGAATAAAGAATTGCATCTATAAACCAAACATCTATTAAAATGATGTTGCATTTTCCCTTAAGGCATCCTTTTAAGATATGCTCCCACCGTTAATATTTAATATCATTTTAGTGTATTTACATAAGAAAAAAATTGTAACACATAAACATTAAGACTGTTATTTTTGTTACATTGTTTTAAAAAGTATTGAGTGCTATCATCATTTTACTCATTAATATTGTATGTTATAACTATGAATGTTGCACACATAGTAAATTAATTGTAAAGGAGCTGGGTAGATAAGCAATGATTTTTTTAAATATTTTGATATTTTCAAAGTAGGAAAAATTGTATATGAAAAATTAGTATGAAAACTTTTATATAAAAAGTGTATGAAGTATTTGAAATTTTCAAAGTATATATTTTGAAAAGTATTGAGTGATATCAGCATTTTAATATTTTGTGTTATCACCATCAATACTGAACACATAGTACATAGTAAATTAATTAAAGGAGCTGGATAGATAAGCAATGATTTTTCAAACTAGGAAAAGCACGAAAAATTGTATATGAAAAATTAGTATAAAAATTTTTATATGAAAATTGTATGAAGCATTTTGAAAAGTATTGAGTGATATCATCATTTTCACCATTAATATTTCGTGTTATCACCATCAATGTTGCATACATAGTAAATTAATTGAAAAGGAGGTGGGTACATAGGCAATGATTCCCCCCCCCCCCCAACACACATAGGGTAGAAAAAAATTAAAATGTTTTGGTTGTTTTAATAAAATTTAGAATACATATTTACTGCCTGTCCGAATTATTTTTATTTGAAGACTGTTTAACCCTTAACTGCTATGACATAAATTGCCACATAGCTATTGTGTTTCTGAGACCGCTTAACTGAAAGATGAATAAAATGTTCGATTAATTCATAATACTGTTTCCGTACTAAACTTTTTGTACAGGACAATTAATTAAAATTTACCACTATACAATTCTCTAGCGATAGTACTAGAGCTCCAAATGAACTACAATTTCATTAGTGTCGATAGTTAACACGTTGAGTGCCACGGTGACTGATATTGAAGCTGAAAATTTTACAATGTTTTAAGTTAATTTTTAAGAAAGTGTAATTCTTTAATAAATAAAAGGTAAGTAAATTTTAAATAAATTTTCAGTAATTACTTAAAACAATATATATATATATATTTTTATATCATATTTTAGACCGTCAGCCATCGGTGAATGATGCGTTCTAAACGGAAAGTTCAGTGTCGGTCACCGGTGACTGACGTGGCGCTTAACGTGTTAAATTGAAAGTTACAAGTTAAACTAAAAATCTCCGCCTTCTCGGCCTACAGGCACAGGTAGATTTCGATGTTAAGTACTAATTTCACCAACAAAAACTAAATCAAGATTACAGATAAAACCCAGTTTAACAATTTTATCCGGCCGCTTTTGACGAGTTTTTAATTTTATTTTTTCTGTAACAGTTGGTTTTATCAGAATCATGTTAATGTGAGGTTTTTTTCTTCACCCCCTATTTTGTCATCCATTGAGAATATTTTTAGTAATATAATTATTAGTACAGTTCATCTTATCAAAAACTTGTTACTACAAACATTATATATAATATTAAGAAGGTTTATATGATAAATTTAAGCCGTTTGGTGAATGTTTCATTAAATGTACCACACATTATATTTTAAATTCTGACATTCTTTTTAATGAGACACGCGCACGTTTAACAATTCAACCCTATATACAGCATCTCTGAGGGCTGTAAAACATTTTCATCACGCCAATGATACTTTTTTTATGTCCTTAGGGGCGAATTAATGAGGATTTGATTTTTTTTTTCTACAACCTTTTTTTTGTGTGTGTAAGAATTTGATTCTATCAAAAACTTGTCAATATAAAAGTTGTAGATAATATTAAGAAGATTTATAAAAAAAATTAAGCAGATTTGATATATTGGGAATTGACAATGTTATGATTTTTTTTTCTTCAAACCCCCCCCCCCTCCCCCCTAGTCTCTTTTTTTTTTTTTTTTTTTTTTTTTTTTTTTTTTTTTTTTTTTTTTTTTTTTTACTTTCCTTGCGGTTTCGCACTTAAAAAATAAAAACGGAACCATTATAATATCCCTCCTGTATATGTATGTCTGTCACAACCATTTTACTCGTAAACTATGGAACGTAGAAAGCTCAAATTGGGGGATTTAATAAAGACCCACATATCTGCAGATTATTAAATGTTGACAAATATATTTAGGAAAAATGTAGAGGGCTAATTAAGTTGCTTGAAGAAAAAATCTTTTCTTTGTATTTGTGGGGTATTGTGCGAAAGCTTTCGTAACGCTGAACACAAAAATACATTTTCTTTAGTTTTAGGTATTACATTTTCAGAGATATCGTCAAAAATGTAGTGCAAAAGTATGTCTCCCCACCACCTCTATTTCTGAATCTACTGAAACTAAAATTATAAAAAAAAAATAAAAATGGTAGACGTTAATTCAAACCTTGCAGGAAAACAGAAGCGATAACCCTAGGTCACATAGTTTTTGAGAAAATCGCATTTTTCTGTTATACACAAATTTCGATTTGCGGGCATTCAGCAAAAGTATTGAGGAGCGCTGGAGGTAGCTGTAATTAGCAGAAGTATAAAAGCATTGTTGATAATGATTTTTGAAAAAAAATCGTCGGTAATTAGCCGAGATATTAACCCTTAAAGACACGGACGGTTTGGACATACATAACGACAGGGGCGGCGTATGCTATGTACCACCGGCTTTTGAAGCCCCAGATAACAACTTTTAATGATATATTTGTGTAATGCAATGCCCTTTAGCAGTATAAAAGCAATTAACGTCAAAGTGTTAAGAACAGACTAGTTTAATTAGAATTAATCCCATAAATAATATGGGATTCGCGACTAGTTTACATTCAGTGGCTCTCTGAATACGCCTCCCGTGTCTTTAAAAGTTAATTAAAAACCTATTTGGAAAAACGCTGCACGAACCAAGATGACGTTGCAGTTTTGCGACTTCCTTTCGAAGCGCGCTTAGTCCAATGCCAAGTTTAAACTTTGAACAAGGGTTTTAGGTGCACTGTAAAAAGAGAAGTTTATTACTACGCTGAATTTAGTTTTATGAAATGTCAAATGAAGTTTAAAAATTCACAACTTTTATCATCAGAACCGAATTAAGTTTACCATAAACATATTAGGTTAAGATTTAAAAAAGAGTTATACAGAATAGCATTAATTGATATTATTTAGCCTTCATATCTCTTTAAACTTTTATGGTATACCCATTTATGCTTTCCTAGCATATACAGCTATACCCAACCCTACGTTGTATAGTTTTTTACAAAATCTTATTATTCTTTTAGCAACGATTTTTTTTTTCACAATACAATTACTAATTCATATATTTATTGTATGGAACCCTCTGAGCGCCAGTAATACTCGCACTTGACCGTTTATTTCTGTAAAGAGTTGGTTTTATCAAAAACTTGTCAATATAAAAGTTGTAGATAATATTAAGTACATGTGTAATAAATTTAAGTGGATTTGATATTTTATGAATTGTCGAAGTTATTAATTTTTTTCTTCTTGAAACTCCATTTTTTTCGCCCTTTGAGGCCGTTTTTAAATATATCAAAATTTGTCACACATAAATTTTTGTCACTTTTCCTAGAAGTAATAATAACTTTAAACTGATTCTATATGTATCATAAGTTATGGGATTTTTTCGGTTTTCACAAAAAACCTCCCCATTTCCACCCCGTTTGTCCGATTTTGCCCATTAACGAACTTGACCGAGATTTTCGGCTCCTTCATTTTATGTATCAATTTAGAAGAGATTTGTGCAGAATTATGGAAGTTATCGTGTCCATAAAAAAGTGATATATATATATATAACCATTATATAATATATTACAATTCATCATCTTTTTTTAAAAAATAAAAATTAATAATATACATATAAATAGATAGATAGATAGATAGATAAATTTTTGAAACATAGAACGATATGTTATATACTAAAACCATCTTTGAAAAATTATCTAACAAAGGAAGTCTCGTCGAAATATGTCCACTAGAACTCCAGCTATAAGCAGCCGGAACGAAATTCCTTTTGTATTTTATTTATACAGGGTGGTTCAGAACTATATGTCAAAGATGTAAAGGTAGGTAGAGGGGACCTAAATAAGCAGATTTCGTATAGGAATGTAGGAGCGGAAATGCAGTGTTGAGGCAGTAGAGGACGCTGTGGAATACGGCGGATGAATGCTCTTCGTTGCCGATTCGTCCTTTCCCGCACGGATTTCGAGCAATATGGATTATTACACCAATGTGGAGCTTACCGACATGCATTTCATGTATGGGATTGCGCAAGGAAATGGATTAGCTGCTCAAGAATTTAGATTGAACGATTGCTGGGTAGGATTCTGCCTGATCCCGAACATTTAAGCGTCTGCATTAGGAGTTGTGCGCGAGTGGTTCGTCTTATACTGCCAGGCGTGATAAGGGTACTGTAAGATATCGCAGAATTGTTGCAATGGAAGAAGCAGTATTACGCGCAGTAGAGGGTAGTCCTTCTGTAAGCTCAAAAGCTGTTGGACGTGCGCTGTTGTGAACCATTTCCCTGCTTAGCCCCATATATAAAATGCATGTCGGCAAGCTCCGCATTAAATCCGTAAGGGAATGACGATTGAAGCTGGCATAGCGCTTTCATCCACCGATCTTAACAGCGCCCTCTACTGCTTCAATGCTGCATTTCTACACCCACATTCCTATACGAAATCAGCATATTTCGTTCCCCTCTACCTGCCTTTACATTTTTGACATATGGTTCTGAACCACCCTGCATAAATAAAATACAAAAGGAATTGCGTTCCGGCTGCTTATAACTGGGGTTCTTGGACATATTTCGGCGAGACTTCCTTTGTTAGTCAGATAATTTTTCAGAGATGGTTTTAGTATATAACATATCGTTCTATGTTTCTTAGTTATAGAACTATGGGGGAAAGTTCTTTAATCAGGTGAATATGATTTTGAAAGGTTAGCCTGTTTAAAAAGTTCTACTGGGCCGATTTTGATGGGGCTTGCACTGTTAGATAAATTTTTTGTCATGGTTTTGGTACATTGTATATCGTTCTATGTTGCTTGATTATAGACTTATGGGGCAAAGCCCTATAATCATGTGAATTCGATTATGAAAGATTAACCTTTTACAAAGTTAGACGGATTTTGGATAAGATTTGCACTAGATAGAACTTTTTTAGAGATGGTTTTAGTATATTGCACATCGTTCTATGTTGTTTAGTTATTATAGAAGTATGGAAAAAGTTTTGTAATCAGATGAACCCTATTATTAAAGATTAGACTTTTTAAGAAGTTCTACTGGTCGGATTTTGGTAACACATGCATTGTTAGTTAGATAATTTTCAAGGGTAGTTTTAGTATAATGCATATTGTTCTATCGTTCTTTACCAAAGCCTACTATAAATGATCAGCTAGAAGAGTTGCTCCTTAATAGCCCAAATTTTGTCTGACATATTAACACGTTCGTTGCCATCTGCGAGAATACTCGTAGTTAACAAACTGGGTTTCCTTGCCAGCTACGAGATAACTCGTAATTGATCTTCTTATCTAAATCACCGATTACGACCACAGTGCCATAGAAAATACCTACAATGTTTCATTTGCCAACAACGGGCATACTCTTGTGAATTTATTTGTTGCTAAAAGTAATTCGTCATATATATATTTAAATAATAAAACAGAAAATAATTTAAAAGCACTAAATTGCAGATATGATCTTGGCGTGTATGAACGGATGCATCATCTCAGCTTTGGCATCGAACGTGTTAAAAAGTATAATAGCGCAATGGCGTTGATATCGTTTCAGCAGTGAGAATGAAAAATTCCACTTAAACGTCCACATTGCTGTAGAACACAAAGTCAAATTCACCGATATATTCCGTTTGATTCAAGTTAGTTTGGAGAAACAGACCAGAGTAGCGGACGAAGCCTGCTAGTTAACATATTGAAAACTACGATGGTATTACAACGTTATCAAATTGATATAAAACAGGTCTGCTCTTGTATAACTCATTTAAAATTCTTTTTAAAAAATCAATCAGAAAACCAATTAATACACATTCTAAATTATATTAAAACAGTCAAAACATGCCAGAAACAATAACGAAAAATCATGCGTACAGCATAGATTATGAAACACACATTCAGAATTCTGTAACAAAACTTCACATTTTACTAAGTGAAAGATTACGGCTAAATGAACAATTTTGAAAACGCTTAATGCATTTGAAAACCCGATTTCTGCTATTACCATGAATAGTCTTTCAAATATACGCTTTATTTCTGCAGTCCTGTATATGATCTACAGATACATGGTGTGTTCACAAAGTTTCAAGACTGGTACTAGAATACAAAAGTTATTAAACATTTTTGTGCAGCGAACTAAAATTCTTCGAAACATGACACTTGGGCATCAATACACCGCTGCCGGCGCTTTTTCTATTATTCATAGGCTCCCTGGGGGTCTTCGTGGGCAGTACTGTTAAGTGACCTCGTCGAATCTGGAATCGTGTCGAATCGCTTCCCTTTCAGGTCTTTCTTGATCCAAAGGAATAAAGAAAGTCGATGGGAGTGAGGTCGGGGCTGTAGGGAGGCTTGTGGTAGTATTGCCACGTTAAACTTAGGCAAAACTTGGCGGCTGCTAGCGGCGTGTTAGAGGGCGCATTGTCGTGGTGAAAAATCCAATATTCTCCTGTGTCTGGGCAGACGCGTCGGATCAGGTCAGTTTTACGCTGGAATGGACCACTATTTGAAAGATAAAGTCCGGCGCGCCCACCAGGCATCAAAGACGATTGGATTGTTCACCACGACAATGCGTCCTCTCACAAGTCGCTTGCCGCTGCCGAAGTTTTGCCTAAGTTTAACGTGGCAATACTGCAGCAAGCCCCCTACAGCTCCGACCTTGCTCCCAGCGACTATTTTTGCTCCCCCAGATCAAAAAAGGCCTGAAAGGGAAGCGATTTGACACGATTCCAGCGAACCAGGCAGCTTCGACGAGGTGCCTTAACAGCTTTGCGCGCGAAGACCCCAAGGTGACTATGAATAATAGAAAAAGCGCTGGCAGCGGTGTGTTGATGCCCAAGGGTCATATTTCGAAGAATTTTAGTTCGCTGTACAAAAATGTTTAATAACTTTTGTATTCTAGAACCAGTCTTGAAACTTTGTGAACACACCATGTATGTATGCATATTACCTAATATACTAAAAGTTAGTTCAGTTGAACGCATAGCACCAGTTGAAAATTTCCACTCAGCAATTTCTGCCAATAAACGGATGTTGTTGAGAACTTTTGTGAAACCCTGTATAGGATCTATAGAATTTATATACAGCAAGTAATATTTAAAAAATAGTTAAATTTAAAAACGTTCTACCACAACTGAAAACGCACTTCCAGCAATTATTGTTCGTAGGCTTCAATAGTTCAATTATTGCTCATTTTCCTCTGTAGCCAAATTCTTTTGTGTGTCCCTGTAAATAAACGATAAGTTCCATGCACGCTATATTCTATAGTAAGAACCATGTAGTACACACCAGTGATGTATATCAATTTTAATGTGTTTAAAATACTGTAATATCAGTAAAATACACGACAAACGATTTTTCTCCATACACATTAATGTAACGGGATTATTTTGAGTGGTTCTGTAAATGAACCGAAAATGCTACACACTTTATTTTGAATACCGAACATGCCGTAGTAAACTCGAATAGCATATATCAATTTCATGGCAAGCCGAGTATATATACGCGAGTTAGAGCACGAACAGACAAACCGAATTCATAAACACTTTTCAACTATGTTGGAAAATGTTAAAAAGAAGAAAAGGTGTAATACTCTCGGGAGAAAGAGGGAATTCTATCTCGATTATATTTATTATTTTGTATGAATTTCTGGTAAAAAGCTTTTAAACTTTAAAGGAATCTAAGATACCTTAGGATTTCTTTAACGCTTATTGTATTAATATCACCCGCTAGACTCCTATACATTTCTGAAACAAGTAATAAACAGAAGTTTTCAGATGAATGTAATCACCATTTACCACTTATTCTGAAAATTTTCGATATATTACTTGCATGTAATAATGTCTCTTGAGAAAACGCTGCCTTCATTCTAAAGTAACATTTCAACTATTTTAACATTCGTTAATGGTTTTCTACTTCTTCAGGGCACAAAAAGTACGAAATAGGATTCATACGGTACGTAGTATTGTGTTTATTTACAATGTAATAACAATAAAATCCATCTAGTTATACATTTTATTTGTTTCCCTGTTCTACATACGTAAATAAATTTAAAAGAAACGCGTATTTAAACACTTTTAAAAGTGATTTCGTTCTTTCCCTTTGAGACGCGATTTTACGATATCTTTCACTATTAATGATAGCTGTGCAGTAATTTGCAGGGAGGTGTTAGGAATATAAATCCAAGCCATAATATCGGATCGCAATTCATTTATTCAATCATAAATATAGTATGTACGACTCTATCAAACTCGGGTTTCCGTTAATTAGTGTGATAAAGATGAAGATAAAGTAATTATAGTTTTTAGAAAATTCTAAAATATTGCACTGTGAGAAGGCGCATTATCGTGGTGCAAAATCCATGGTTTTACCGCCACATTTCAGGCCGCTTTCGACGAATTTCTTCATGAAAACGGTGAAAAACACTCAAATAATAATCTTCATTGACTGCCTGGGCAGTCGGTAGAAATTCATAATACACAACACCACAACTATCAAAGAAAACACTCAACATTATCTTGATTTTTGTGCAACTTTGAGGTGTCCTATTAGGTCTTGCTTCACCTTTCAAGTGCCATTCACTTGATCGTTGAGCTGTTTCTGTATCAAAAGCATATATCCAAGTTTCATCACCGGTAATAAAGCATTTTAGAAAGGAATCGTCTTGAATACATCTCTCGGGCCCCTAAGACACATTGTTGTTTTTGAACAAAGCTCTCGGAACAACTCGAGGAGCGACGCGTTGCAACTCTAAATGATTTGTTTAAATTGTTTGAGAGGAACCAAATGATATAGCATCTTGTTCAATAATGTCTGTTATTGTCAAACGAAGATCATCAAACACCAATTATCGGACCTTATCGAGATCTTTATCAAGTGGATGGTCTACCAGATCGTGAATCATCTACGACGAATTCTGTACCATCTTTTAACTTTTTTTGCCAATCAAATACTGTTGTTTTTTATAAAACCAAAGTCGTCAAATCAAAAATATTTCCAAAAGTCGTCTTTAAAAGATTTTTGGAACATTTCAAATGCATGTAGCAGAAATTTCATTGTGGAAACAAAATTTAATGCATGTTCTTTTCTCAATAACATTCGCCATTTCGAAAAAGCAACAGAGTGAAAAGGCTTATCCCATTAAAAACAAATTTATTTTCAGATGGTAAAAGGAAATAACTTCCTGACTATTGTCAGATGTACATAGGAGTCGTAAAAATATCTAACCAAAGTTTTCCGACGATTTCTGCTACAGATGTATTTTAAAGGAAGCATTCTGGACGCTTTTTGATCACATTAGTATTTAAAGGAACAGATTTATTATTTTTAATTCACAATTAGCAGATTTCAGGCAATTTGATCTGAAAGTAAAAACTTGGGCCGAAAAAAAATTTCCTCTTCTGGAGCATCTTAAAAAAGAATTTCCCGAACGTTTTATATAACATTTAATAATGTGTACAATTAATTTCGAGCTTGTTACTAACAACAAATTTTTCTCCACTGTTGTCTCTACAGCAAATATTTTACAGTCCTTGTTAGAATTTTAGGAATTCTGTCAAAATCGAAAATCAAAGTTATTTACCTTTAAGACACTGTAAGAAAATAAAAAGTAGTCTGAAAAGATTTTCTGTTTTATTCTTAGCATGAAATTTTAATTTATTGTAGTTTTTACTTGTATCTATTGACATTCTTAAGATTTTCGAAACAGCCTATTTTATATTGAAGAGAACGAATATTTTTTCCAACTGGATTAAATCATATTCAATCCTGGAGTGGCACACTTGAAGTTTATTCCAGCAGAGCGAAAAATGTCCAGACAAGAAATCTTCCTACAGATCATGTAAATGCCATAGTTATAGCTCGGACGAATGAAACTAACTTTGCCGTTCGCAGCCATGTCCAACAAATAAAGGTGAATTACATGTTCATCATGTAAATACATATAGCTATAGCTCGGATGAATGAAACTAGCGCTGCAGTTCACAGCCATGTCCAACAAATAAGAGTGAATTATGTTACCCAGGTATCGCCCGGATAGCTTAACAGGTAAAGCATTGGCACGGCACGCCAAGTATCCAAGTTCGATTCCTGGTCTGGACATTTTTCCCTCTGTTGAAATAAACTTCAACTGTGCTACTCCGGCATTGAATCTGACTATTTTAGTATAAGATTTAGCTAAAAAATAATAAGTTCTACAATAAAAATGTGTGTAGGAAAAACATGCCTTAAGAATAAATATAACCTTCTCGGTTCTGAAGTATCACATGTTATATTTCCGAACCAAAAAGGATATAAACTAAACTATTTGATTTTTTTACGTTTTTACTTTACTTCTATATATCTCAATGTTTTTGGTTTTGGATCAAAACCAATAAATGGCAGCCTTGATGCTTATTTCCTCATGAAATAAGTGTTATTTCCATCTGAGTTTGCAAAATTCCTTCCAGACAGTGTGTCGAAGAGAGTCAGAAATTTTCATAATTAACTTAAACGCTTTACAATAAAAATATTTAAAGGATTTGTTGATCATTCAATTAATTAAAGACGTTCAATATGATGCTGCGTAATTTAGGTTATTGATAATTAAATTGATATTTTAAGGGTGTTAGTAATTTTAGATCCGTATTTGTGAGCCTATATTACCACCCAGAAAAAAGACTCCATCTGTCATCTATGGTGTCTTTTTCAATGGCAAAATCAATGATTGGTTATTCGCAGTGTTATTTTCTTCCTTTAACTTTATTCCTTTTTCTTTCTTTTTTTTATTCCTTTAACTAGCTATTTAACCTTCGGGTCTGAAGATGTTATACATAACTCATCTTTAAAACAAATATATCTTTTAAATCCACTGGAAATGTTGGGCTTTTGCCGTAGTAACATCAGTTCTTTAAACAAAATCATTTAACATTTATTTAAATATTCTAAAGTTCACATAAATTTAGCAGGTGGCAAGAAAATAACGTTTCTTTAACATAAAATAATGTTTCCTTAACACAAAATAAATTATTACATTAAATTATAATGGACTTTCAATTACCACACTAAAACTAATTTCATTTTTACAGCTTAAGAAATCACTGAGCTCAAAATTCGAAGGTAGTAATAATTTGTGGTCGGATGTTATTAACTTTTCGTTTATTAAGTAATTTATTCATTTATTACGTTCATTTATTTCTAAATAAATATAATTAATAGCACTAAGCACATCTTTGATTTCATTTCTTTCATTTATCAATGGAAGTATAAACATCTTTTCTAACCCAATCCTTATTTGCTGAAGATTGATTTAATAAACTGTAAAGTTGTAGAGAAACTCGTAAAGAAACTTTCTTTTAGCTATTAAGTTCGCGAAAGTGAATTTACCGTAAAGGGTTCTTTTCCTTCTTGTAGGCTGTCCGGCAGAAAATAAAATAAAATTCATCAGAAATTAGTAAACAGCTTTAATAAATGAAGAGCCAATATTCATTAATCAGAGCTCATACGCACTTTCTTTCGTGTATTTCTAAAAAATCGAAGTTGCTTTTAAAAGCACTTCATTAAAAAAAACGTAGTTAAAATTAATTTCTGTTCTCAGAAAGAGGAAGTTGCCGATGATAAAATTTAATAATTATTGATGGCTTACCGTAAATATATTATCTATAATGACACATTAATCTCTATATTAACTATAATAAAAACTCTAATAACACTTCAGTAAGAAAACTAGTATGCTGTGGCCATCACAAAATTTACTCCTATGTAGATCAAATCGTCTGCAATCAAAATTAAATGACAATCTATTCGTTCTTGAGATATAGTCCTCGTAGAAATCGCGAAAAATACAGCATAGCAGCGATACCTGTTGGGCGATTTACACCCAAACCTAATCAACATCTGTTTGTGTCAAGCTTTAACAGAATATGATGTTTGATGAAATTCAATGCGTTGAGAAATAGCTAACACGGAAATCGTGAAAAATACAGCATAGCAGCGTTTCACCACCTGTTGGGCGATTTATACCCAAACTTAATGAACGTCTATTTGTGTTAAGGTCTAACAGAATATGATGTTTGATAAAATTCAGTGCATTAGTACTCGAGGAAATTCAGTGCATTAGTTCTTGAGAAATATCTAAAGCGGAAATGAAAAATGCAGCATAGCAACACCGTCTTTTGAACGATTTACGTCAGTGCCTAATCAGTACCAATTTATGTTAAGGTCTAATTAAATATGAATTTTGATTAAATTCCGCGCTAAAGATAGAACAAACACAAAATTTGTGTCAAATACAAATAGAGAGACACACAGATTCACGAACAGACATTTTCTAAAAACAGTCAAATCGTGTTCGGGACTTTCTAAAATGTACAAATCCGTCGAAAATTGAAAGTCGAAATTTTTCACGAAGCCAATAGTTTCTGCTTGTTGTAAAGTTGAAGACAGTAAAAATAAGTTTTTCTATCAAAATTATAAATATTAGAGTCTCAATTTTTGAAAAATATATTTCACGACATATTTGTATATGAAATATTGTCATTGATATTGTGATAAGTTCTATGCAAAAATGATCATGATATAGGACAATAATTTTTTTTTGTCAAAAATTTATTAAAACCCACTAATTAACTCAAAATGTATGCAGGAAATCAAATCCTATGTTTAACTGTTACCTCAGTAAGTCACGGGTTTGTTTTAAATTTTAGAAATTTTAAACAGCAAAAGGAAAGTGTATTTTTTGTAGAGAATGAATTGCGATATGTCAAAACAATCAGAAAGATTCGGAATTTTAAATTGATATTTCAACTGCTCTTACACAAATGAACACCGATGTTGTGCAAGGTCCACATAGTCATTTTCTACAGCTGCAGATCATTTTGAGCATTTTATTTTACAGGGAGGTAGCAAAGACTTTTTGTTGATGTTGTTGATTCCATAATTGTTATCATGACTAAACCTTCGCTGAAAAATATGCAAAACTTGTTTTTTACATTCTGAATTTGCGAAAGATTTGTTCAAGTATTTCTTTAGATGTTCGACAAAATGTATAAAATCAAAAGTGACCTGTAGTTTTTGCTCATTAGCTAAGCTATAACTACAGTCCGTCTCATAAATATAAAGACACAGATGTTTTTGAAATTACATTTTATTAATTCAGTTAAAAGAAATTAAATTTTATACCTCATATTAAGAACACTGAAATGAATTTCTTATAGGGGTTTTAATTTAAATAAAATAATTTCGTCTCGAGTAATAAAAATAATAAAGAATTAAAAGATCATGCGACTTGTTGCGTCGCAAAAAATGTCACTCCGATAAGTTTCTCAACAAGTTTATGGTATGGTCCCAAAGTATACAGTACATCGTCGTATAAAAGAAAGAAAAAACATTGTATGCCGACATACGTGCAGATTTTCTTTACTGAAAAAAGAACACAAAGAAAGGAGGTTAATCGGGGTTAAAGATCATATGCACTGGAAGGACGAATGGATGCAAGACATTTTTTCAGACAAAAAGAGATCTAACTTAGATGGCCCAGATGGTTGGAATTCCTACTCGCTCGATTTAAGACGTTAATCTCGAACCTTCTTCAGTAGGCAGAAAGGGGGAGGTTCTTTTATGGTGTGGGGTGTCTTCTCTTTTAATGGAACTACCGATATTGCTTTTCTGGAAGGTAAACAGACATCTAAAGAGTATATCGAACTGCTTGATAGTCAGTTATTGCCAATTTTTGAAACTCTTGGTGGTCGGAATTATTTGTACCATCAGGATAATGCATCGATTCACACATCAAGACTCACAAAAAAATGGTTTGCCGATAGCAATGTTCATTTCACAGTGTGGCCCGCACGTAACCTTGATTTAAATCCAGTTAAGAATCTTTGTGGCACTCTCGTTCGCAGTGTATATGCATCTGGAAGACAATTTTCAAACGTCCTTGAGTTGAAAAAAGAAACTGAACGAAGTTGGTTTGATATAAAGCCAAAATAGGTGTACAACTTAATAAAAAGCATGCCAGCTAGAATATTTTCTGTCATTAATAAGAATGATTATTTATTGGACGGTAATTCAAAAGTATGTAAAATATCTTTATATTTATGAGACAGCAAATTTATTTACATTTATCAATTTTCGAGTTGAAATTATTTAATTCTAATTTAATTTACTGTAAAATGTTTTCTTGGCAGATACTTTTCGTTATATGCATAAATATAATTTTGAATACCGAATTATTAAAATATTATTTCGAAGATATCAGTCTCTTTATCTTTATGAGACGCACTGTATATGGACATATATATTAATACCAAACATATTTATACTAATATTTAGTTAGGTTTGTAAGTGGATAACACAACTGAAAACAAAATTTTTGCGGTTATTGCCCATAAACAGTTACGTATCAGTTTTATTTTCTATCTTCTAAAATAACATTAAATTTTACATGTCCTGTTTAAACTGTGCAATATGTTATTGTGCATCTCAATAACGTACATCAGATTATCAAAGCGCACTTCAATTCTTTTTTATGTCCCTGCAAATGAACAATAACTACTACACACTTCATTTTCAATAGGGAATATGCCATGGTGAACCTTAGTAACATATATCAATTACGGGAAAATCGAAGTCTATTTACGTGAAATACAGCACGAGCAGACGGGCGAAAAAACAAGCGACCCAAAATCTTAAACACTTTTAAAATACGTTGGAAAATGTTTAAAAGATAACATATAATAAACTATAAATACTGCCTTTTTGGTAAATTTTATTTACGCAATAGACCAGCGTTTCTTAAACTGTGGTTCGCGGACCCCTGGGGGTCCGCGAGCTTACAGACGTGGGTCCTCAAGCCCAATATTGAATTCAGACCTTTTTTCTTTCGGCAGGAATTTCTGCAGCTGTAGTTGTGGGTAAATGCAGAACTAGAACTTCTAATAGGACTATTATTGCACATCTCGTAGGAAATTAATGCAACTGATTTTTTTCAGCCACTAAACACGGAATATCTGTAATGAAAAATAAACAAGCTCTATACTATAAAAGTATTTTTTTAAATCTTACATTAACAAAACTTTTGTTGGGGGCAGGGCCTGACTAATGCAGGGGCATGCGGGGCAGCTGCCCCGGGCCAACCCGATTTCAGGGGCCCCCCACAAGGGCAGATGTAAGTTTTTTGTTAAAGGAGAGCCAAATGATAAAAAAGGGCCAAAAGTTACCAAAATACTTCTTTTCCAGATTTAAAGGGGGGTCTCTTCTCCTCCACCCTCTGCTTCCGTACCCCATGCCACTCTGAAAGTACCAGTTACATCATGAAAAAAAAGTTAATGTATTTAAAAATGGTTAAAAAAACTTTTTTTGAATAATATGTTTTCTTATAATAAAAAAAAAATAAGATTGTTTGTTGATATTGTTTCTCTAATTGAAATGCTATCTTAATTTTTTTTTCTCTCCTTTTATTTAATCTCTCCTTAATTTCCTCTCTTATTTACAAAATGGAATTTTACAGATTTCTAATTTAAAGTGTTTTTCCTTTAGTGATATTAAGTTTATTCCTTTCTGATTTTATAAAGAATTTTTTTTAATACATTAATTTAATTAAAATATTACTGTAATGTCACTCATGTGTTATCTGTCGCTTTCTGTTTAAAAGAATTTGTCATAAAATAAAAATTTTATATTAAAGTACTTTAGGGCATCAAGAGGAATGCAGTAACAACATAACAAGTATTGAAATTTGTTGCTATTATTATTAAATGCATGCCACCACTTGCCTTCCATATGATGGAATCGCCCAAACGCACATTGATTGAATACAAAGATTAGGTTAAGTAGAAAAGTAGAAACACAAATAGCCAATAATGCGTGGAAGAACTGTATTTACATTGTAACGGCTCACATTTATCCTTATATTCCTATAAACCGAAAAAAAAAAGTGTATTCTACAGTTTCTTAAAGTTAACTTTCTTGTGCTATTCTGTATATAGATGTGAATAGTACTTGGTACGAAATTTATGTATACATACAACAGGTATGAAGTTTAGTTTTCGTCACTTCAGACATAATTCACGAAAAATTTCAAAAGATAGAAGGGGGGGCCCCAAATAATGTTTGCCCCCAGGGCCCCCACAGTCTATGTCGGGCCCTGGTTGGGGGGTCCCCGGAATGCATATCATCTCAAAAGGGGTCCGCGAGATCCCAAAGTTTAAGAAACGCTGCAATAGACTATTTATGATTTGTAAATATTTTTAACTAGCCGCCCTTTGCGACCAGTTTGGTCTCTTTTACATGTATGCTAAGCATTGTATCATGTTACTTTTATTCATAATTTAATTGACTTGCTCAATCCTTCAGCAAATCGTAAGATTCTGATAGCGAAATCAAGGACTCGGTATTTTTATGTTAGCCGGCCGCAGGTGATAAATCGGCAAACATTGTTCCCGTTGTATTTTTTCGTATTTCATAAATTTCATTTAAAATATAATCCTTTCACTCTTTTTATTTGAAATACAAAACTGAAAACTGAAACACTAAAAATGCATGACTTTCACTTCTTTCTTTCTTTTTTGCTTTTCTTTTCTTTTTTTTAAGTAAAAGTAAAAAAAAAAAAAAACGAAAGAAAATAATACCATAAACCATGACATTTAATTTCAACATCAAACCATTATTTTAATTTAATACGCGAAAAATAAAAAATGCTAACTGGCGAGTTAAAAATGCTATTGGCGAGATTTGCGCTCGATTAACATAAAAGTACCAAGAATTCTTTGTGTTCATGGCAACTTTTTTGCAGTTTCATTCGAAAAAATAATTTTGATTAAAAATGGTCGTCTTTCATATTAAAAGCGAAGGGTTGCAATATAGGCCCGTAATTGTTCATAACAGTCACATGCCTTCCACTATTATAATATAGAATAATATTTGGCGATTTATCAAATGTGCGCAGATAATATTAAAGTGCGAAAACGGCTGTTTGGCGTATAAAAGCGAAGTGGTCAGCCAGAAACTCTTGATGGCAGTTTCATGACTTAGGCTATTATTATAGAGATTATTCTTCGTATTTACATACACCCTTACATACAACGTGTTACTTATAACAAACATACAACTATTTCCAATATATACAACGAATTTACAATACATAGAGGTACGTACAATAACTTTTTTTCAGCAAATGAAACTAATAGTAACCATTCTGGCGTTATTAACCCCGTGGGGACGAGCGATCGGTATAAGTCCACCAGTTCCTTTTTTTTTTTTTTTTTTTTTTTTTTTTTTTGTAAAGTTTCCCTTATTTAAGCAGAGCATTTTCGCGATTCAATTACATAAAATTTTCCATTTTGAAAACCCGATGTTTTACCACCCGTTTTTCAAAACAGAAAATTTGAAAGAATTATAAGTTTAAGAATCATAATTATACTTATTTATTATTATGATTTAAAATTAAGCAAAAGGCTCTCGTCGCGAAGGTGTTAAGAAATCTTCCAAATCCTTATTTGACTAAAACATCCATTTCAGTTAAAAAAGGATTTATTTTTTAAACTACGTTAATTCTTTAACAGTCCGTTTAAATTGGGGAATAATCGGCGACTGATTATGGATGGTCGCAATTTATCAACAAACAAAAATAATGTAAACTCTATCGCTGACAAGAAAAGCTAGCAATGCTACAGAATTTAAGAAAATTATTTGTAAATAAATCTAATATCGGTAATTTTAAAAACGCCAAAAGAATAATAATAATAAGAAGAAGAAGAATGAATAGTCAAAATTTTTATGTGCTTCATAAACTGAAAAATCAAAGATAATGATTTAAAACTAAAACAAGTGTCAGTCATATAATAATTTAAGCACTAATATTTTTTTTATTCTGTATCTTAATAATGTATTTCATTTAAAATTTTAATAATGTTCTTCATTTAATTTTTTTTTTTTATTCATATTACAGATAGGGCCCCTATAATTTATTCAACGGAGATAAGTAATAAGACTTTTAACTAAAAATAATCTTCATTTCACTTATTTTTATGTTTATAAATTTTTATTTGCTTATTTTTTTTCAGACTGGCTAAAACTGAAACACAGTTTTAAACAAGTTGGAAATTGCTCGTCAAACGTGGCAAATGAGGTGCGTTCGTACTATAACTAGTTTTATAATTATTTTTTGCACCCCATATTGTACTGAATGTATAATTTTTTGCACTTCATAAAGCGCATAGTCTGATACACCATTAAAATGCACTTCCAATAATTTTTTCCCATTCCCCGTAATGTAACGGAACACTTTTGACTGTCCCTGTAATTAAACTATACATCCGATTTTCCTAAAATTTGAAATAGCTCAACAAAATTTTGCAACAATTATATATTTAAAATTTCAGACCATTCGGAAGACTGTAATATCATTAAAATGCACTTGCAATAATTTTTCCCATTGGCTGTAATGTAAAGAAAAACTTTTGACTGTCCCTGTAATTAAACTATACATCCGATTTTCCTAAAATTTGAAATGGCTCGACAAAATTTTGCAACAGTTATATCTTTAAAATGTCAGATCATTCGGAAGGCTCTAATATCATTAAAATGCACTTGCAATAATTTTTCCCATTGGCCGTAATGTAAAGAAAAACTTTTGACTGTCCCTGTAATTAAACTATACATCCGATTTTCATAAAATTTGAAATGGCTCGACAAAATTTTGCAACAATCATATATTTGAAATTTCAGACCATTCGGTTGGGTAGTTTTTGCTCTGTTACATGCGGACAGACAGACGGACGGACAGACGGACGGACTGAACGACGACTATAGGTGCTACGTATTTATATAATTACGAACGCACCTAAAAAGCTAAACTAGATGACAGTACTACACAGTTTGCTTGCCAGATTATTTCAAAGTATTAATAATTTTTACTTTGAAGAATGAAAATAGATGGCAGCACCAAATAGCAAATGGAAGCAATTTTAATAGATTTTATAACGATAAAAACTTACAATAATAATACAAGAAGGAAACTTAAACACTACGTAAAATGCGAAAAATCAGTAATAATCAGCTCTGATCTACTTTTAAAAATTCTTCAATTAAAAAAGATTATAACTGTATCAAAGGACTTACTTTAACCTAAAAAATCATGTACCGAAATAATAAAATTAAGCAGATCACTTCACTATGTTTTTAAAATTCCATGTAATAATTTGCGGAAATTAGGGAGAAAAGAGGAAACAAGATTTTTTAAATACTGCCTTAATAGCAGATTTTATTATCGCAGAATAACAGGTTAAGATAAATAATAATAATAATAATAAAGTATACTTCCAAGCATATTCTGGTGCAATGAATCTTTTAACCAATTTAGCTTAACTTAATATTACGCTCAACATAAAATGAAAATTTGTTTTTTTGTGGACAGATTTTTAGTTTAGCGCCGAATTGTGGTATTTTATGGTTAATCTGATCTTATAGTGCCTCGTTATTCTAAAAAAAAAAAAAAAAAAAAAAAAAAAAAAAAAAAAAAAAAAAATAGAATAATTAACGCTATCACGATTGTAAATGATTTTTTTTTTGTGACCGGAAGTCTTTCTCGACTAATATTAAGGAAACTATTGCATGTAAAAATATGAAAATTAGTAGTATTATAGAAAAATATTCGATAAACATGTTGGAGAAGACAGTTTTTACATCTAAGAATTATTTTAAATTTTTAGAGATATTTAATCTTCAAATCGGTAAAATATTCCGCAAAACAGTTTTATAGGAACAAAAACTATGCATAGGAATTCAGCTTTTTTTTTTTTTTTTTTTTTTTTTCCAGGGACGTATTTTGTGCGGAGTGCACTTAATTTTTTAATTTGACTCATTTTTTGAGGGTTTCTTTCAATTTTTTATCAAATTTTCGTTATTTTAAGAGAGATTTATTCATATTTAGAAAAGGTTCATTATTTTAAATAGTTGCTAAATTGCGAAACAGCGCAAATAATGATATTTCCTTTCAATTTAAAGAAAAAAATATATTTACACGTGGCTATTAAAATCAAAAAATTAAACAACAATTAAATGATCACGTATTAAAAGCGGGAAATGGGGAAAATTCGTCATAAAAATGTATTTACACGTGAATATTAAAAAAGAAAGAAAACTTTAAAAAAATAATTACATTATTTTGTTTTTAAAACAGTAAATAGGAAAAAGTAAGTTATATGTTTAAATAATAATATTTCTTTTCAACTGAAAAATGCATTTTCACGTGAATACTAAAAAATGAAACAAAATTTTGGTGAAAATTACGTCATATGTAAAATGATACATTTAAAAAGTCTTATTAAAAACAATTTTCTTATAACGTTGTTATAAAAATCTGTGAGACAACGACATTGCTTACTTAGCCATTTTATACAAACTGAATTTCAAATGTTTAATTGATCTTATTTAATCAATAACGAAAACAGAGTTTGCTGTCTTGACAGCAAGTGATTTGGCCTCAAAATCCCTCAGTCAAAGGGAAATGAATGGAAACCCGATTACCGTATTACACTGGTCGCTTAATTAGAATTCAGTCTTCCGTAATGTCAAAGCACAAGGGTTATGCATATATAACGTTATCATTTAAGGGGGGAGAGGGGTTGCTTTTTGATATCGTTATCATTTTTGCTGTAACCAAACTTTTCTTTTTTCAGTAACTTTTTCTTTACATCCAAATAGTCTGTTACATTTATTATTATTATTATTATTATTATTATTATTATTATTATATGTTTTAATGGAAATATAAAGCTCTTAAAGACATTAAATGTTTATAAAATCATTTCATTCCCAAATTTTCCAGTACCTCAACGTTTGGTATTACTGTTCTTCTGCCATATCCGCATATAATTCGCTGTTAGAGAAATCAGGAGCATAATATGTAGGAAATGATACTTGGAGGCGCCTGATTTGTCCCCATGAAAATTTCCCCCGTACGTCATTTTGACGTCACA
Organism: Maratus speciosus; assembly: GCA_963932465.1. Classification (NCBI taxonomy): domain Eukaryota; kingdom Metazoa; phylum Arthropoda; class Arachnida; order Araneae; family Salticidae; genus Maratus; species Maratus speciosus. Next base: position 184,729,765 of record OZ010788.1, read on the forward strand.
GCAGATGGGAGCAGATTTTAGAATTTTACTTTCGTCGAAAATTGGAAAACTTCCCCCATGAAAAGTTCCATCAAACTAGAAGGGGGAAGTTTTCCAGTGCCAGGGAATTTTGTTTTCACCGAGATCTTGAAAACTTCCCCCCATGAAAAGTGTCCCCATACGTCATTTTGACTACACAGCAGATGGGGGCAGATTTCCAGTCCTAGAGAGTTTTACTTTCGCCGAAAATTGGAAATCTTCCCCCATACCAGAAGGGGAAGTTTTCCAGTGACAGGGAATCTTCTCTTCACTGAGATCTTAAAAATTTCCCCCATGAAAAGTGTCCCCATACGTCATTTTGACGTCACAATATAGGGTCGCATATCCGATGCTAGACCATTTTACTTGTTTCGAGTGTTGAATATCTGGCACTCGGAATGTGTTTCTCTTTTTTAGGGTTTCGTTCATCTCACGAAACCCTATTCGTCTCGCTCCTCTGTCTGTCTGTCTGTCCGTCACAGAGCCCGTTCTCAGAAACTATACATGTTAGAGACTTGAAATTTTGGGTACTTATAGCTGAACACCTCACATCAAACAACAAATCATAAAATTTTGAAAAAGTTAGTAATTAACCTAATTACGGGCTAATTAACTTCTAAAATTAACCAATCCACCTTTTTAACGCAAATTCAAACGGACTTTCTCGAAATCATCCGAGTTTCTCCTAAGGGTTGCCAGTAAAATCAGCCGAATGCACGGTTACCACGGAGGAAATTAAGCCGAAAAATGAAGTGGAGATTTTAAAGCGAAATCGTATATCAGAAAATATTGGTCCGAGAAATTTGTAAATGGAATAGACAGACGCAGAAAAAAATCTACTTTCATTTGGTATAAAGTCCACATTTCTGCGATGTGTATAAGTTAAAATATCCACTAAAAATCGATCGATAAAAATTTAATTTCTTTAATTGGAAAGACAAGGAAATAAAAAGATTTCAATTCGGCGGGAAAGCAGGTAGACATGACGACGCTGCGGTTTTCCATAATAGCATATTTTAATACGAAATTTTAAATTTAAATATTAAATTTTTTGATTAAATTTTTTGGCATCCCGATGTCAAATTTCTCGCTGATTTCATTGATACCCATATCTAAGTCCTATCTTAATTACAAGCTGAAATATTAATTATTATTTAATTAATCGGTTTATTCCTATCAAATGCGTCGATAAAAATGAAGAGACGCGCTTATTTAACCACGAATTAACTTAAATTAGGAAATCTAATAATTTGCCTGGGCTTTTTGAACAGCGATATGAGATAAGTATAACTCATTCATCATCAGAAAGTTTACTTCATACCACTATTTTCAAAAATAGTAATTTCTGGAAATATTTTGAATTATTGGTTAAGACCGCCACTCAGTCTGTTTGAAACTTTAAGATAGTTTATAACACATAGAAAAAAGTGTAAAAAAGAATGGAGTGTGATATTTCGAGGAGGGGGGGGGGGGGGAGCTAGAATTATTTTTAAAATCTTAGCGTTTGTTACCGCAGCAAATATTTTAAATTCTTGTTTAAGACCGCCACCATCCCGACCCATCTATCTGCGGAAAGATTGCGTAAAGGAGTTTCGTTCAGATATGCTTTTGTTAAGAATAGAGTGTATTCCCTGGTGGTGGAATGTGGAACTAACATAACGCGATTTTGTTAAAATTAGGAAATCTAACAAGTCGATCTGTTTGAAACTTTAAGATATTTTATAGCACATAAGACAAAGTGTAAGAAAGAATGACACGCGAAATTCCGGGGAGGGGGGGGGGGCGCTAGATTTCTATTTAAAAAATTAGCGTTTCTGACCGCTTTAGGTGACTTTTTGAGGGAGTCCTGAGATATATGCTACTTATTTAATATAAAATTGTCTAAAGTTTAGTTACCACTATTTCCTAATAGTAATTTCAGCAAATATCTTAATTTCTTATTAAGACCGCCACCACCTCGAGTAACATATCTACTTATAGGTTGTTTAACGGAGTTTCCTTCCGATACAGTTTTGTTAAGAATAGAGTGCGCTCCCTGGTGGTGGAATGTGGAACTAACATTTTTGTTAAACTAGAATTATTTTTAAAATCTTAGCGTTTGTTACCGCAGCAAATATTATAAATTCTTGTTTAAGACCGCCACCATCCCGACCCATCTATCTACGGAAAGATTGCGTAAAGGAGTTTCGTTCAGATATCCTTTTGTTAAGAATAGAGTGCATTCCCTGGTGGTGGAATGTGGAACTAACATAAAGCGATTTTGTTAAAATTAGGAAGTCTAACAAGTCGATCTGTTTGAAACTTTAAGATATTTTATAACACATAAGATAAAGTGTAAGAAAAAATGACACGCGAAATTCCGGGGAGGGGAGGAGGCGCTAGATTTCTATTTAAAAAATTAGCGTTTCTGACCGCTTTAGGTGACTTTTTGAGGGAGTCCTGAGATATATGCTACTTATTTAATATAAAATTGTCTAAAGTTTAGTTACCACTATTTCCTAATAGTAATTTCAGCAAATATCTTAATTTCTTATTAAGACCGCCACCACCTCGAGTAACATATCTACTTATAGGTTGTTTAACGGAGTTTCCTTCCGATACAGTTTTGTTAAGAATAGAGTGCGCTCCCTGGTGGTGGAATGTGGAACTAACATTTTTGTTAAACTAGAATTATTTTTAAAATCTTAGCGTTTGTTACCGCAGCAAATATTATAAATTCTTGTTTAAGACCGCCACCATCCCGACCCATCTATCTACGGAAAGATTGCGTAAAGGAGTTTCGTTCAGATATGCTTTTGTTAAGAATAGAGTGCATTCCCTGGTGGTGGAATGTGGAACTAACATAAAGCGATTTTGTTAAAATTAGGAAGTCTAACAAGTCGATCTGTTTGAAACTTTAAGATATTTTATAACACATAAGATAAAGTGTAAGAAAAAATGACACGCGAAATTCCGGGGAGGGGAGGAGGCGCTAGATTTCTATTTAAAAAATTAGCGTTTCTGACCGCTTTAGGTGACTTTTTGAGGGAGTCCTGAGATATATGCTACTTATTTAATATAAAATTGTCTAAAGTTTAGTTACCACTATTTCCTAATAGTAATTTCAGCAAATATCTTAATTTCTTATTAAGACCGCCACCACCTCGAGTAACATATCTACTTATAGGTTGTTTAACGGAGTTTCCTTCCGATACAGTTTTGTTAAGAATAGAGTGCGCTCCCTGGTGGTGGAATGTGGAACTAACATTTTTGTTAAACTAGAATTATTTTTAAAATCTTAGCGTTTGTTACCGCAGCAAATATTATAAATTCTTGTTTAAGACCGCCACCATCCCGACCCATCTATCTACGGAAAGATTGCGTAAAGGAGTTTCGTTCAGATATGCTTTTGTTAAGAATAGAGTGCATTCCCTGGTGGTGGAATGTGGAACTAACATAAAGCGATTTTGTTAAAATTAGGAAGTCTAACAAGTCGATCTGTTTGAAACTTTAAGATATTTTATAACACATAAGATAAAGTGTAAGAAAAAATGACACGCGAAATTCCGGGGAGGGGAGGAGGCGCTAGATTTCTATTTAAAAAATTAGCGTTTCTGACCGCTTTAGGTGACTTTTTGAGGGAGTCCTGAGATATATGCTACTTATTTAATATAAAATTGTCTAAAGTTTAGTTACCACTATTTCCTAATAGTAATTTCAGCAAATATCTTAATTTCTTATTAAGACCGCCACCACCTCGAGTAACATATCTACTTATAGGTTGTTTAACGGAGTTTCCTTCCGATACAGTTTTGTTAAGAATAGAGTGCGCTCCCTGGTGGTGGAATGTGGAACTAACATTTTTGTTAAAATTAGGAAATATAACAAGGCGATCTGTTTGAAATTTTACGATAGTTTGTAACACATTAGAAAAAGTTTATAAAAAATGGCGCGCGAAATTTCGGGAAGGTGGGGAGAGGGGGAGGGGCAAAATATTTCTTTTTTGTTTCATACCGTTTCAGGTGCGTTTTTTGATGGAGTCCTCAGATACATGCTACTTATACTTATTAAATATAAATATGTCAAAAGTTAAATTACCACTATTTCCGAATAGTAATTTCAACAATTATCTTAAATTCTTGCTGAAGACCGCCACCCCCTCGAGTAACATATCTACTAATGGGTTGTGTAAAGGAGTTTCGTTCAGATACGCTTTTGTTAAGAATACAGTGCGCTCCCTGGTGGTGGAATGTGGAATTAACAGACCGCGATTTCATTTAAAGTAGGAAATCTAATAATTCAATCTGTTTTAAACTTTAAGATACTTTATAACACACGATAATAAATTATAAAGAAGAAGGGCGCGTCGCATTTTGAGGAGGGGGGGGGGGGTTGAGGGAGGTCCGCGAACAAAATTAGGAAATATAACTGGACGATCTGTTTGAAACTTTAATATGGCTTATAAAACATAACATAAATTTTTAAAATCAGGCCGCGTCAGAAATCATGGTGACCATCTGCCCACTCCCCCCCAAGGGGGGGTACTTTTCTAAATTTGGCAGATACCCGTCATGTTATATCGTAGCATTTTGGGGGGGGGGGCGAACAAAATTAGGAAATATAACAAGGCGAATATGTTTGAAACTTCAACATAGTTTAGGATGTGTTTGCCAAAATTTAGAAGGTATTCCATGGCGATAAATGTACTGGACGTTTTGAAAGAAAGTGTTTTGAAAGGAATATTAAACGAAACCCTTTGTGCGATGTATGATCACACTTACCCACTTGTTTTATGTCTAGTTATTATTCGGCCTTGAAGAAATGCGCAGACGAGATTTAGTGCGTAATGTAATAGTATCTTGCTTACTTTTCATATTCGGTTATCAAACACATACTAGGCGCACAAAAAGGATTTAAGTATTAATGTGATATAATATTGCTCAAAGCATAATCTGTTAGAAGGTTCATGGAAACTCATCGGAAACAAAGATTTTTGTTATATTAGCGGAAAGTGTGTGCATGTGATATTTGTCGTTGAGTAGAGCATCATATGTGAATCTTTAATGCAAAATTCACAAGTTATTTTTTTGGAAAATTAGAATTTGCTCTTTTCTTTTAATTTTTTTTTAATATTCCCAATGAAATATACGATATTAATAATTTGACACAAAAACAAATATTTTTAGAATCAGAAGATCAGAATTTAGAATTGAAATCTACTATCAACTTCTTTATTTTTATCTTTAAAACTGTGTTTTTGAAAAAAAAATAATCTTATTAATTGAAAGGTAAACAAATCTTAAGAACAAACTAAAGAAGATACTATGTCATTAGTGTACAGCAAACTTACACATAAATAATTATATTGTGGTAAACGAACATTAGCTTCAAAAATATAAATAAAATTTTAACTTTTAGTAGACCATAAGATGCATAAGAAATCTGATTTTTGAACATAATTTGTAACAAAATTACTGTTTTTTTTAAATTGATTAATCTGTGATACCCCATTTATATGAGCAAATAGATAAATAAATAAAATGCTAAATTCCTTTTTAAAAGTTAGACTTAAAATTATAGAATGTGCTGAATACTTAAAAGAGGATAAAAATATTTTTAAAAGATTTTAATTGGTTTATTGTATTCTCTGACGGGGCTATGTTTATGGCTCAAAGTACTGAGAATTAAAAATAATATAACATTTTTCTTCTAATACTTCTGTCATCTTTTAAGTATAGCACATTGTGTAATTTTAAGTCTATTTATAGTTTAAGAAAAACTATTTTTACCAAATTGCTCTACGATTGTTGAGGCAAAGGGAACTTTTTCAGGACTTTGCTTTTTTTCAATTTAAAGCGACAAGGAACAAATCGTTATTTTTTTTTTTTTTCATTTTTAACATTTTACGCAAACGAAGAGCCTATTCTCAACAGCTGTAATTCTTGAAAAAAAAAGAATCGAGACACATTAAAATAAAATCCTCATAAATACTACAATTTACTGGCAAAGCAGACATTGTATGCAGTACCGCATTAACCGGTTAACCATCCGGATCTTGGTCCAGGATCCCAACCTATCACAGTTACCTGGATCGTAATGCATTTTCACGGTTTTGAATTTTTATTTTAAAAAGATGATTTATTTGAAACTACTAAAAACGCATTGGAACAAATTTAAATAGTAATCTTCACTTTAACTTTTCTACTGTTATATAAAACCAAGTCATTAAATATCCATTATCAATCTATAACATTAATAACTAAAAATTAAAAATTAATTTTTTGAATGTATTTCATGTTTTTCCCAAAAATTTCCGTATCAATTTGACATCGAATTCGACTATCAAAAATGTACACATTTTTTACATTTGGTAGAAAGCGCAAATAAACGAATTTTTTCAAAAATACATAGTTTTTTTGTCGCTTTTTTTGAGATAAGGCAACTAGAAAAAAAAATAATAATTGTAATTTAATAGATTACAACGACCATTTGGAATTTTTTTAACAATCGAATAAATAAAAATCGAAAGCAGTTCCACCGAATCATCCACAGATCTCGACAATTCACCTTCGCAACAAAATTTAACCGAAAAATCTAAATTTCGTCCACCAAATTCCGTCGCATCCTCTTCAACAACAGATCGCAAAGATCAAACTTCAGACGACCAAAACCTTCATCGATAAACTCTCCAAGTCGCGTTTCGAGAAGAAAAACAGTTTACAAATCGAAAATAGTTCCACCGAATCATCCATAGATTGCGACAAATTACCTTCGTTGGGCTCAATTTTTCCCGGTTAGAATCGACCGATTGTAAAACGCCGTGGCTAGTGGATTGGATAAATATGTGATCAATAGCTTGTATAACTCTGACAAGTTTCAACTTTCTACATTCCATAGTTTTGGAAAATAAACGCCGTAACAGACGGAAAGACAGACACAACAAGTGATCTTATTATGGTTCCGTTTTTATTTTTTAAGTACGGAACCCTAAAAAGGGGTATTTTCCCAACATAATGTCCTTGGCGGGATAGAAAAAATGAGCTTGGCGAGAGAAGGGAATTTTTCGTGCATAGGAATTTACTGTCTATTGGGAAAATATAAGGGAACTAGATTGTGGTGTGCAGTGCGAAATAATTTTTTTTAATTTGACTAATTTTTTAACTTTTTTTTTCATTTTTAACATTTTCCAACATAGTTGAAAAGTGTTTATGAATTGGGTTTGTCTGTCTATGCACTGACTCGCGTAAATATAGTCGGATCGTCATGAAAATGATATATGTTATAGAGACTTGAGACTTACTATGTCATGTTCGGTAGTAAACATGAAGTGTGCACACTGTAAAAAAAAATCCGACCAGTATTCCTGTAGGAATCGGAAAAATAGTTGCCCTTATCGTACCGGAAAATTTTCCGACCCAGCTCGGAATAAAATCCGTAAAAAAAAGGAACATTCATTAAAACGGTACTTTACGGATTTTATTCCGATTTTACTGATTTTATTCCGAGCTGGGTCGGAAATTTTTCCGGTACGATAAGGGCAACTATTTTTCTGATTCCTACAGGAAATCTGGTCCTATTTTTTTTTACAGTGTAGCATTTATAATTCTTTTACATGGACATTCAAAAGAATTTCGTTACATTACGGCCTATGGGGAAAATCATGTGTGGTGGTTTTTAATGATGTTTTACAATTTCAAACACATTGAAATTTATATATATGTAATAATAAAAATTTTCGCCCTTTTATCTTAGTAAAACTATTCCAAATTCTTAACATTTTTCCTTTTTTACCTATCTTTAATAATATCTTAATATCTTTTGTCTTTTATTTCATGCATTTAAACTTGGGTATTCTTTTATTAGTCTAAAAACCTTAATCCATTCGCCTCATCTTATAAAACCCATTAAATTACTTTTTTCATTTTATTCTAAAACTAAATTGTTTTTCTTTCGAATATTTTTAATAGCATTGTTCGATTATGTTCTTTTTCCCACAATTCTTTGCAAGCTTCGCGCCAGCATTTGATTGCGTTTTAATATTGACGCCGAGGCTAAATAGTTCACATCGTCGTGACGCGTGCCTTTCCCTCTTCCCCCTGGAGCTAGTCCTATCGTATTCTGCTCTTATCGCGTCCTTCCGGCTACTTGTACGGGATTTGTCATTTAATGTGTATTGTATTCATTCGCATGCAGTTTTTGCAAGTATTTAACCGGTTGCATGGGTTAGGAGAGAGAGAAATTTACGATTATTGAGTTGCTTAATTAAACCACGCCACCTGGAGAGCTTTTTCCCTGAATCTTCGTCATGTTGTTCTAATACGTAACATCTATTTGTACATTTTGCGACGTAGTAACTGCCCGCACATGGATCACATATAACTAATGGAATTTGGTGCATTATATGGTCGAATAATAAATGTTTTGATGCATCTAAAGCAGTGGTTCCCAACGTGGGGCGTACGCCCCACTGGGTGGCAATTTGACTTTCTAGGGGGGTAATTCTAAATTTGTTACTCACTCATTCGCTATCAGTTTGTTGTGCCTTTTTTTCTTGTAATGTAATGTTGCAGACAAAAAATAAATGGAATACAAACAAAATTTAAACAATCAGTTTTTGTTAATGAATTTTTTAAATATTCCTAATGAAAACTTTAAAATAGATTTAACACCAGAATAATTATACGAATATTTATTTTTTATATTTAGACACCATATTAAATCTCATTATAATTTTTCTAGGATTGCATTTTTCAAATTTTTGAACGCTTTCGGTTATTTATCGAACGAGCTTTCTATTTTATTCGCTGTTCTATCTGTCAAACGAAGGGTTTTTAGGCGAGAAACTACTTAAAAGTATGGGCTTAGATGCGGTATATTCCCAGATGGCCGCCATCTTGGATGTTTTGAGATTTCTTGGCGATTTTATGTTGGCGATCTTTATCTATATGTATGAACCCCGTGTGACATGTGTGTTCGGGCGTGACATGTTTCATTCGAGATTGTCTTGCGAGTACGCGAGAAAGCCGTTTGTGAAATCGTGTTATATGTTTCTATCAATTATTTTTATGTGAAATTTATTGGATGTATTTGATTGAATATGGGTTTTGTAGTCCGTTAAAATGCTCTTGCTTAAGTAATTAAGAAATATGAGAAAATTTTGACGAATAAAGTAGGTTTTTTTTCAGCGCGTATATTTTTGAAAATGACGGTGATACTAGCAGGTATTTCGTGCTTGAGCTTTCAAGAAAGATGTCTGTTAAGGTATGTTGAAAATTTTATGTATATTTTGTTGCCTTACGAGTTTTGTACATTTTGAGATTGCCATACAGCGAGAACTGTTGAATTTTGAGATTGCTACACAGCGAGAACTGCTGAGTCCAGTGATTTTTTTTCGGTTAATGAGCGCGCAGCGCTCATACGACGTTTAGTGATTGCCACTTTAACGAGTTTTGTTTATTATTTGCCTTTTATTTTCGTTAATCCTAACATGAGTATAAACCGGTGCTTGGTGACATTTACTACTTGGCGGAAAAGAGGTTTTCACGCCAAGAAAAATTCCAAGATAGCGGCCCCGGGAATTTATGACATCTATTCCAAAGTATGTATAAATTTGACTGTCTTGAACATATTTAACCGAAAAAATATATGAAATATCTGAACAAGGTACTACTACTTTATAAAACTTATAAATCTCAAATAGCATATAAATACCTATGGCTCTAGCACGGGCATCTTGCAAAGTAAATAAATTTACATGATGACATATACATTTTAAATTTTAATATCAGATAATACATGGAAGACAACTAATCATATTGGGCAAGAAAAATCAGAAAAATGTGTTGTGTTGTGATGGAGAATGATGGCTACTCAAGTTTAATAAAGATGAAAATTTTTAAATGTTTCTTGTCATTGTGTTATCCATAGAAAGAAAAATTAGTGTCCAAATCTCTTCCACCAACTCTTTATAAGTTAGAAAAATGAATTATAAACTGTGTGAATGTTATCAATTTTAACGTTAAATGCAAGTCTCTCTTCAAGATATTTTGTGAAGATAAAAATGCAGACTGTATATAACACTTTTCTGTAACGTTGAGGTAAGTTGGAAAAGTGCAACAAAACTCTTTTTGGCACAAAGGCGAAGATGTATAATCTCATTGCATATATAAAATTATGTTAAAAACACATTTGTGATAGAAGATTGACCCCTTTGATAAGTAAAAAATGTGAAATGAATAGTTATTGTTACGGTTCTATTACCCACATAGTATTTTTGGTTCGCAGAAAATTTGCAGAAGTCTTGCTTCAAACCTGCAAAGTTTCCGCAAGCTCAGCATGACAAGACTAAAGGTTCATAACAAGACTGCAGCAAGATAGCGCAAACGCTGAAGTCACCACACTTTGAACTTGCAGCTAACTTGTCGTGCAAGTTAAATTCATGCTGTATCAAATTTATTTCAAAATAATGGCAAACAAGTAATAAAAAATACTGCGAAGTAGTAATCTTTCCATGCCACATTAGCTGTTTATAACTGTTACACTATAAGTTTAACCCCTTCGAAGGGGTCCATAGACCTGACCACACTGTAAAAAAAATTCCGCAACGTTCCTGGGAAAAAATGGGCAGCTGAGTTGCCCATTATTTCCAAGAAACATTTCTTGAAAATGACTGGAACTTTACTGTATATGTTAAAAACTTTCTACAGAAATGCCAGTAAGTTTCCTGCCAAATACCAGGAATATTTCTGTTGACAGCAAAACATTACTGACATTTCACAGCATGCGGGATCCGCAGACGATTTTTACATTTCCAGTTGACAATTTTCGCTTTTTTATCATTATTTGTTAGAATGAAAAAATATTTTGAAATTGACTTCAAAATTATTATTTATAATTTACACGAAAAAATATTTTTTCAGTTAAAATTCAATAAAGTAAATATATATATGATATATTGTTTCTGAACTTTGCTTAAAATATAAAAATATATAAATGTAAATAATAATTAGAAAAAAAATCTAGACATAAAATATTTTGGATTTTCGTTAGTAATTATGTTAGTTTACAAGTTAGATAAAATACATATAAATTTTCATGAAAAAAAAACCTAAACGTAATTGTATATTTTTTCCGAAAAAAAAATCAAATTTGCAGCAATTCAAAGTGTCAAATATATATCAAATTGTAATAAAGTGTTAAAATATAAAATTAATTAAAAAAGAAAAAAAAAGTCCAGAGGTAGCATCGAACTCGGGCCGTACGGGTGGCGTGCGAGCTTTCTGCGTCCACACTACGAAAGACACGTTGAGAGCTGCAAACTAATGGGTATTTGAAACGTATGCTAAACCTCGGCATCTAATTTCTGAAAATCTAAGTCCCATTTGAAGAAATCCTTTCACAAGAATAATTAGAGATAAGAACTCTAAAACATACTTTAAATTAATCAAAATCGGTGAGAATCATGTTTGATGGTCCCCTGGTTAATGGAGATCCAAATAATAAGTGTATTTTTTTTACACGGTCTGCTCCTTAAACATTCCACAGACAAGTGCGAGATATAATCTCTTAGCGATGTCACGGAGGTATTATATTTTCATCTGAATTGTCTTGATAATAGAGACGTAAAGGATTATGTTGTCTATTGATTTATTTGCATTCCATATTGATTTTTTTACATTCATTTAAGGAATTCTTTTTCGACACTCGCGCGCGAGCAACGGATTATAGCAAAAAAAATAATAAATGGCGGCCGCAACGTTTTGCTGTTTCCAACTTTTGGTTCAGGAACGTTTCAGATAAGAAAACCAGAATTTCACAGGAAAGAGCTAAATTATTCTGAAAACCTGAGAAAAGGCGAAACGTTCCTAGATTTTACATGGAACGTTACCATTTTTTTTTACAGTGCAGGTCTATTGATGCTTACGCTCCGTAGAGATGCATCGGTTTTACCACCATAAACAGGTTAGGATAATATTGGTACTTTTCAGTTCAAGCCTTTTTTAGTATTTATAAGTATAGCGTTTAAAAAAAAGTGGTGCTAAACGAATAAAATTTCTGCAATTTCTGCGTATCTGCTGATTGTCTATTCTCTCAACAGAGGGATTTTTTGCTTTTGCCACTTTCGTGAATTAAAGACAGTCTTGCCATCAGTTTCACAACGAACTACTCATGAAAGTGGGTGATGGTATACCTTGCAGGAGATTTGCTGCGAATTTCTCAATTCAAATTTGTTACGGCAAGATAATATAAGAAAAAATCAAACTTGCTGCTAATGTTCATGCTATCTGGGTACTCTTCCACCGTGTAATTAGAGTTCGCTTTTTTAAATAATAAGAGACATAATTTACAGATTAAAGGGGGGGGGGCATAGTGACTTTACAGAGAATTTGGTGGGGCGTGGTCAATAAAAGGTTGGGAACCACTGATCTAAAGGCTTTGATTATTATTCTTCGGAAAACTTTCCAATGGACGACAGCCTGACCTTCCACTCTTCCATCACGATTTTACGACTGCAAAAACTATGATTTCTTCACTGAGTTACATAACGAGGGTATGCTGTTGCTTAAGATCGACATGTTTATATGATACCAGTGAAAACGTATCATATATATCTCTGAAGTGCAGTACAAGATGCTTACTATAGAATATGGTATGCATAACATTCATCATTCATTTACAGGGACACTCAAAAGAATTCCATTACATTAAGGTATCTGGGGAAAATCGTTTGTGGTGTATTTTATTCATGTTACACTAATTCAAACATATTGAAGGCAATATGTATCTGTGAGCTGCACTGCAAGATGCTTACTATAGAATATGGTGTACATAGCGTTCATCGTTCATTTACAGGGCGCACAAAAGATATCGGTTACAATACTGTCTTGCTGGAAGTGCGTTTTCAATTATTGTAGACGTTTTTAAATGTAACTTTTTTTTTTCATATTACTTGGTGTGTATAAATTCTATAAATCATATACAGATAGCACAATAGAACAGTACATTTTCGATTTATGATGGAAATTGATGAAGGGGGATTTTCAACTGCTGTATGGGTTTCCTATCTGAATTGAATTTCAGCATGTACTATCTGATATATCTATACATCTTATATAGGGTTGCAAAAAAAATTTAGATATTAATCCTATTATTGATTGCAATTATTGAAATTGTTTTTTCATTTGTGTTATGCATTTTACAAATTGTTTATTTAAATATCAGTTTTGCCTTATTAAACTGTGAAGTTTTATTATAGTACTAGCCGCCCTTCGCGACCAGTTTGGTCTCCCTTAAAATTTATGTTTGGGAAAGCATGCTAAGCATTGTATCATGTTACTTTTATTCATAATTTAATTTATTTGGACTCTCTTAAATATAATTAATATAATCCCTTAAGCTAATATTAGTTTTTGTTCCATTAAAATATCTCAATTTGTTGATTTTCAGTAAGCAAGTAAATCCTATTGGTTTACAATGGAAGTCTATGGGAATTTGGTGAAATATTAGAGATATCGCCAAGTTGGCGTCATTTTTGGCGACTAATTTTGGTCACCAAATTTGGTGATATATCGCCAAATTGGCGATAAACTTGGCGATATTTGGCGGTAGAACAGGATCCCCCCTTATGGTAAACCCCCTTATAGGTATGGATATGCATCAGGTGCTGTTCAATAACCAATGAGATACGTTTCATTCTGGCGTTGCCATTCAACAATTAACAAATAATCGAGATTTTTGTCCCACGTACGATAGCGTCATATATATATAGATTCTGAATGTATTGGAAAGTGTTTCATAATCTATGCTTGAAACATAATTTCACGTTCTTGTTTATTCTGATTTCCATTATGTTAACAAAGAGATTTTATTGATTCACTAGTATATAACCCCCCTCAAAAAAGACGGAATGTTGATTTGCATTTCATTTACATAATACAGTGAAACCTCTCTGTAAGGGCCGCCTGCCGTTCGATCGAAAATTGGCCCTTATGAGGCGTGACCATTGAATAGGGGTGACAAAAAAACAACAACTAAAATAAGGAAATCAAAACCTATGTAGGTGAAGAAACTGCTTATTAACATTTTCAAACCCTATATATATGATTGACAAAATTTTCTATTGAAGTTTGTTTACTTTTCATAATTTTTTCGCAGACATTTTTGATTTCTAATGATTCTTTTACTTTATGGAACAAATTACTTAAATTTGCATAATTTATTAATGCCTTAGAATGAGATATTAGTTTATTTATTTCTGTTTGCGTTTTTACACACAAGTGTAAAAATTGTGCTTCAATATGCATTCACAGTTTTAGTAAATGTGGAATCAGTCTTTCTAGCTAACCTGTTATCCTTTGTGTGCCCACAACAAAGGGTCAGGTTTCCCCTCCAAACCAACCCCTAAAGGTTTAAAGGTCTAACAAAGTGTGAGGAACACATGTTTGTCTCACTTGTGAAAAAGTATGTGGTTCTTCATTGTGTTACTAAATCCTCCCCATCTCCTCCTGCCTTCTTTGTTGCAAGTGCAGTTGTCTGCTGAACTCTTACCTTTTGGTTCAGGAATTCAATATACCTGTTTAGGATTTAAGGCACATGTGGAAAAAATGGCCTTTATGAGGCGTAGGTGCGGCCCCTAATAGGAGTAAATATAGCATTATGTCTATGGGGAAAATTTTCGTTCCTAAAAATATTGGCCCTTAATAGAGGTGGCCCGTGAATAGGGGTGGCATTTAAAAGAAGTTTCACTGTACTTCATGCAAACAGCATGAAGATTTTATATTGAAAGGTTTGGTATTGTAGAAAAGTACATTTTAAAAATGACAAATGATTTTTATACATACAAATGATGAGGACATTTTTTTAACTCAATATTCAATTTATTTAAGTACTGCGCGGCAGCGCAATACTTATTTATTTCCAGTGTCACTTCTCAATGTTATTTTAACATAGAAAAGCCACGGAGTAAAAGCTCCGCGGAGAACTTAGGATTGGATTCCACTAACCATCTCATGAATTTGTAACTGAATGTTCTTATGCCTCCATGGAACATAGTACAAAATTCCACGTTCCATGGGATAAGAAAGGGAAAAAGAAAGAAAGAAAAAATACGTATGTCTTTATTTTTTATCAGCCCCCGGTACGGTATGCTATTTCTTTCTCCCAGCTTATTTTGCGTCTCCAAAAAATAACGTTACCTTACAGAAGCTAGTCGTAAAACAAAGCAGTACGATTAAATACTCTACAGTAATTTTTTAAACTTCTAAGCATCGCACATTTTCAATTTTTATACCGTCGTATTGGGATAAAAAAGTACTTTTAAATGCAATTTGTTTTAAAACTGCATCTCCATTTATTTTTGAAATATTAATTTTTTTGTAGTTTTTAGAGCCATTTGCTTAATATTGGCAACGGAAGTACTCCATTTCTGTAGATAGTAAAGGAAAAACAGTTGTAAAATATTAATTATATATTTTTGTTGCCATTTTTTCATAACAACAAAAAAAATTAATTAAAATACGTGCTATTTTGAAAAAATATATAAACGAAGGATTTCTGTTAAAACATGGAGCTATTATAAACTATATTTAATTATATTGATGTTACAAACAAATGAAGGCCTATAAATCATTAGATAGACTTTTTTTTTTTTTTTTTTTTTTTTTGTTGTTGTTGTTTTGTCGAGTTTCTTTAATGACAGCATCTTTTTACTGCATTTGTGTATTATTTCGCGATAGTGACGTTCTATGCATACTTTACTGTAGATGGTTAAAAGTGGATCGTAAATGTGGAATTCGTAAGTGGATGCAAATGACATCATCTTACATAAAATAAAAGCGTGTGCTGTAAGTCTTAAAATCGAAATATGTTTTGTACGATTTATATATATACATCTATTTTTTTTTCATCGGGGGCGACACTAAATTCTAAAAAAGCAGAATTCCTGTTTTCTAGTCTTTGTAATTATATCGTTGCAAATACTTGTCTGGGAGCACGGCAGTGCGTCTGCCGAGTTCGCACAAGCCGTAAGCTACCTTAAGCCGTAAGCTACCTTTTCCTGAACCATTTCGGCATACATTTCACCCCCTCATAACGTCGTTTTAGGGAGAGATATAGAATTTTTTCTTTTATACACATGTTTGTATGATCAAACTGAACTAAGGTTCCACGATTTCATGTTTCTGTATTTAGTAGTTTTTGAAATATTAAATTCCGAAAAAGCGCTTTTTTGTCACTGACTCACTTCGCATCATCAAATAACTAAGGTACTTCTAAAAGTCGAAGAATCATGAAATTTCACAAGTAAGTCGGGTTTGTAGCACAATTAACCAGAAAAATCTGAAAACACGGAATTTCCGCCTCTAAACCCTTCAAACAGGGGGTGTTGATTTGGCCGTAAACAGTTCCTTCACATTCAATTGCGCCAATGTTGATCGCCAATACTCGATTACAGAGTTTTGAAGGGGTCACGCAATTTCAAGCAGAATAAAACTTTATATGTATGCTTTTCCAAAGATGTTTGTTAAATAGAAAAAAATGAATATACCTAAAAATTTTAATGTGTATAGGTTATGATATATTCACGATATTAAAACAATAAAACATTTAACAAAATATAACCGCAATTCGGTATGTTTCCGATATAGTAGCCTTGGCGAAATAGAGAAAATAGCCTTGACGAGAAAAGAAATTTGATAATAACGTATTTTCTGGCAACCTATCTACTGTGTCATATACACAAGCAATTTTTTCCATATGTATACAATTTATTTAATCTAAGGAACCCGTTTATTTATTTTTATATACCAACATAAATAATTCGTATATAAAAAACAATATTTTATACGTGTATAAATAAAATGTTTATATGTATATGAATACATATAAATAACATAAAAGTTCATCAGGTTTGTTTTCATAGTTGTTTATATCATTTGGCAACAAATCTCAGTTTCTGAAGTCCGAATTGCGCCAAGATTTTTAAAAAACGCCAAGGTCCCTATAGTGGAAAAATATCCTAATTCTCATATGAAAGTTTAAAAATCTGCTTTTAATTAAATGAAATGTGTAACTAATAAAGCTGTCTTTAACGATGTGTGACAGATGCGGCGTCCGAAGTCCGCTGCTAATGTTATTATATTGTATTATTAGCCTACTTACTGTTAATTTATTGTTAATTTTAAATCTGTAAAAGAAAGATTATTGTTATAGATCAGATATGTTGGTTGCCAAAACTCGATTATAGAAAATTAGCCTGAGTTATAAAGGTGTTACATGATTTCAAAATGAATGAAATTTTATATGCTTTTACAAAAATCGTAATAAGGCAAATCTTTCAGTTTATCTGTCCATCTTTCTATCTTTTACTTACTTCAAACAAATTTTATTAAAGACCGGGAGGCATCTGCACAGATCATCACCTCATCGAGTTGACGGCTGAAATTTTAGGACTAGTTAAAAATCGATTAGCGTATTAAAATGTAACTGGTCTGCCAAGTCATATCTTTGTGGAAACCACCTACAGACCCGATTTTACCTGTTAATTGGTGGATTTTCCATTGTGTTTTCCTGCACCCATTCCTCCATGTTTTCATACTTTTGGATGCAGGAAAATACAATAGTAAACCTATCAGTCACCTACTAAAATTAGGTCTTTAGGTTGTTTCTACCAAGATATGACTTAACAGACCAGTTGCATTTTAATGTACTAATCTAGTTTTAACTAATCCTAATATTTCAGCTGTAAACTCGATGAGGTGATGGTGTGTGCAGACGCCTCCCGGTCTATTATAAATGTCGGAATTCTAATCTCAATAGCACTTTGGTCAATCTGGCAAATATCCCTACTATTTATGGAACACTATTCCTTTAAGTGCGTTTTAACTATGTTAAAGAACTTTATACATATGCATCATACATATTATACATATGCATATAATACGTAATACATTTGCATCATACATATTATAGGTATGTGTATAATAAATAATACATATGCATCATTATGACGTCAGAACAAACAAAACATTTTTTGTCGCCAATTTTGAGAATTGACATGATATATTACCAAATTTGGTGACACTTCTCTAAATGTCGCCAAGCTTGGCGAGTATTTGACGTTTGTGGCTATTTTTCAATGAGTTAATTATATGCGAGCCATCTATTTATATTTTTCCGCATATCATCTGAATAGTTAAATAATATAACGTACATAAGCATTTACACGATTTTCGTAATAGCTCTATCTCAAGAAATAATGCACGGATTTTCATCAAACTTCAGATTCTGTTAGTGCTTGACATGAGTTGACGTTTTGCAACTTGTGGTGTAAATCGCTCAACAGGTGGCGCTGCTATGCTGTATTTCTTGTGATTTCCGCAATAGCTCTATCTCAAGAACTAATGCTTGGGTTTTCAACAAACTTCAGATTAAGGTATACCTGGATATAAATTATTGCTGTTTATATTTTGCTGTAAATCGCTCAACAGGTGGCGCTGCTATGCAGCATTTTTCTTGATTTCCACAATAGCTCAATGTCCAGAACTAATGCACGGATTTTTATCAAACTTCAGATTCAGTTAGTCCTTGACATGAATTGATGTTTTGTACCTTTTGGTGTAAATCGCTCAACAGGTGGCGCTGATGTGCTGCATTTTTTGTGATTTCCACAGTAGCTCTAGCTCCAGAACTAATACGTGGATTTTCCTCGAACTTCAGATTCCAGTATACCTTAATATGAATTAGCGCTGTTTGTATTTTGGTGCAAATCGCTCAACAGGTGGCGCTGCTATGCTGCATTTTTCAGAATTTCCCCTGCAGCTCTATCTCAATAACTAATGTACGAATTTTCATCAAACTTCAAATTCAGGTATACTTTTATATGAATAAATTGATGTAATTTCTTGTACTATTTAAAAAATTTAATTGACGTGATTTATGTAGAAGAAAGTTTTGTGATGACCACAACATACTAGTTATTAAGGTTTTACTAATTTATTTGTTCTTTCCTTATTTGAAATAAAAATTTATGTTAATTTGTATAATTTGGCGTTGGCGAATAGTTTGCCGAGATTGGTCGACGCAATAATCAAGTAGTACCCCACGAAAAATATATTTGCATAAAGAATTTTTTACGTTAAAGAACATTTACATTCACAGAAAAATATTGCTTAAACAAAAAAAAATCCAGAAAATTATAAATTTCAAAAAATAATTATAAAAAAATATGCATGCAAAATGATTACTTATCCATCAGTAGCATTCAAAGAAAAACGCAACCCAAAATGCTGAAAATCGCAACAATCACATTGAACATTTATCACCAAAAAAAAAAAAAGCTCGCCAAAAAACCAGAACAGGAAATGGAACTTTTGCCTAACTATTAGACACAGATGTCATATACGTATCGGGTTTGGCGCGGTTTTTTTTTTTTTTTTCACAACAGTTTGGCGGAAACATGGTTTCAAATACCAGTTACATATATGTATACTTATTTAAAAACATTTCTATTATTTTAAAAGGAAATAACAATAAATAAAATAAACTTTTTTACCAAAAATAAAACCGACTTCAAAAACTACTACAAAGTAAAAAATAATTTTTTTTTACATAATATAGTTAATAAGAAATTAAATTAAGAGCATTGTATTTACCATGCGTATTATTATATTTATGTGCCTTAATTTGATTTTTTGGAGTCGTTGCCAGCCAAACGAAGTTAAGTATAATTATCCAACAGACACACATCCAAATATCTACGAGTTTTTTTACGATTTGTTATTTAGTTAAAAAATTTGAATTTTACCATTTTTGAAACATTTCATCTGATTTTATAAAGGTGTATTTTCAAGTGATATTAGTTGTAATTATGTGTGCTAAATTAAGGATTATTGTAAAATTAATGCGTTTATACTGGCTATTATGTAAAAAAATCGTAGCCAAACAGATTTTCAAATGCAGGATGGTGTCAGAGTTGATTGAGAATGGAATTTTTTTCCTAAACGGTTTTGTTGAATATTGTTACGATTTGTATTGGATAAGCAATTTTAATTTTGAACTTTGCTTGGCTGGCACCGACTCCAAAAAATCAAATTAAGGCACATAAATATAATAATACGCATGGTAAATACAATGCTCTTAATTTAATTTCTTATTAACTATATTATGTAAAAAAAAATTATTTTTTACTTTGTAGTAGTTTTTGAAGTCGGTTTTATTTTTGGTAAAAAAGTTTATTTTTCACTTTTTAGTTTTTTTTTTTAAATTACAATTTTTGCATAATTCTTTTGGAGGAAATTACGGACTTTTAAAGAAACTTTTAAAGATGTTACTTTGATAAGTAAATACTTTTGTCCAGATTTGTGTATACAATAATAATACAGGTTTTTTGTGAAAATTCTTTATATATATATTACATTTATTCTTCTTCAGATTTAATAGCTTTATTTTTTAATTAAATATTTTTGTTTCTCTATTTGGACATGGGTAGAACGACAAGAGATGCTGCTCGCATGAAAAAATGCCGAACTTTGGAAACTGACAATAAAAAGTTCTTCGGCTTACTAAAAATGATCTATGAAATAGAGAAGAGAGACCCAATGACTTATTTTTCATACTTTCTAACCGATGACCAGGCCTTTATCTTCCGGGTTGCCCTAGATGAACGGGTTTGATACCTGGCATCGGCGTAGGAGACCACCTAATCGCCACGTAGCGGCAATAAACCTGATGAAAGCCTAGATCGTTTTACTATCGGCAGTGCCTATTTCTTAATTATGAACTTTTTTATGCCAGTTACTTAACATTTATATCTTGTTGTTGAACACCTTTCATTGCTACTCATGTTGATCTCGTAATTTAGAAGCTTAATCAGATAACGAGACCTTCATCTGGCAAGGCACCTCAGAGGTATAATTCATAGGTAAATTCGAGGTTTTCGCAACTATCGACGGAGTTTACATGCACCAGGAGCCATTAGGGTGCATGACAACCGAATAACTTATCAAAAAGTGATCGTGAAAAGACTACAAGGCGAAAGTCTTAAATGGCGTTCCCTCAAATGGCTGGTCATAGATGAAATTTCTATGGTGTCAAAAGAGAATTTATATATAATTCATTTGAGGTTTCAAGAATTTAAAAACAATTTATTTTTTGGTGGTATTAATGTTTTCTTATATGGAGATATTATGCAAGTGCCAATATGTAATGTATAATGTATACGTAATGCCAATGTGCTTAAATGTATGCTAAGCATTTCAGCAGAGTACTTTTATTCATAATTTAAATTATTTGCTTAATCTTTCGACAAATCTAAAGATTCTGATAGAGAAATTGAGAAGTCATTGCATCATGACGGCATTTTGTTTACTTTTGTTTGTAATCTTTCTTGACAAAATCAGCTTAACTCACTTAGGCATTTATGCTTCTTATTGCATCATCATTTGCAATACGTTGGGCAGTGGAGATTTTAAAACTATTAAGTAATCTACCGTTATTGCGTCCACTGCCAATTGTTGTTTCTGAGCTAATATGATTTGGTGCATTGAAGCGTTTTGCGAATTAAATATTTTATGACACCCACATTTACATTAATCCAATTGCTGCTGCTTTTTTTTTGTTTTGTTTTGTTTCACGCTAGCCTTAACTGTGGGCTCGATTACGGAAGATTAGAAATTCATCGTCATGCTCATTTAATAGTCTTGGTCAAAGTGTCATTGCTCTGCATAGTTAACTGACGTATTTTAGTGAGTATAGTACTGCAAAACATATAGAACATATAGAACTTTCGGAAGCAACTTATGATATTCGCATTTCCTTTAAACTATGTTTGCTGTTAGTATCGCACACTTTTTGCTTTTATCGGGCAATCTGATTCAAATTTACTTGCTCTCATTTCTTGATACAATTCAAATGTTTTCATGACTGCGTAACTCACTGACTTGCTTTCGCCATTATGCTTATGCCTATACTGATGTTTAAGTTCTGTGCCATGAAAATACACCGCACCATAACAATGCTGCCTGTAATACTAATTAGAGTAACTCCTTTTATTTATTTCTATGTTGTTTATCTTGTACTTTAACAGCATAGGGATCTTGGCTCAACTTTTGTTTGTATATAAAAGTAGACAAATGGTTGTTTACAATAAATTAATTTATAAATATTGAAAAACTTGCCTGTGTACATGAGACAGAAGTACTACTTAGTTATCCCGTCGACCAAAAATCTACCGCCAAACTATAAGATTAAATGCCAATAATGGTTGATCGTAAATGTTACATTCACTTGACTTTAAGCAAGATACATGTGTTTACGTCATCAAGTGACTTTTATTTCGACGTTTTATTAGTATTTTTATTAATGTTATACTAATTTATTTGTTCTTTCGTTATTTAAAATAAAAATTATGTCAATTTGTATAATTTGGCGAGTGATTTGGCGATTTATATAATCTGGCGAAATTAGTCGACGGGATAACTAAGTAGTACCGAGACAGTTAATAGGTTGTCAGAAAATATGAGTGAAATTTTCATTTTCTCTCCAAGGCCCCTATACAGGAAAGTTATCATTAATGTTGTTTAGTGGAAATATTAAAGGCAATCAAAAAGCATTCATACATATAACTGTTTAATATAATATAAGATAGGTATGTATATAATATTATGGTACTTCTTAGTTATCACGTCGACCAATTTCGCCAAATTATATAAATCGCCAAATTATACAAATTGACATAATTTTTATTTTAAATAACGAAAGAACAAATAAATTAGTAAAACATTAATAAAAATACAAATAAAACGTCGAATTAATGGTTTTATTGGCCATTATTGGCATTTAATCTTACAATTAATTAATTAATGGCAAACCATTATTGGCATTTAATCTTACAATATGGCGACAGTAATTTGGTCGACGGGATAACTAAGAAGTACCTATTATATATATATATATATATATATTATGTGCCGCCAGTCTGATGTTATGTGTTTAATTAAACTAAACTATTGTATACTAAATTATTGTTTTGTATTAAGTTAGTTTTTTGTTTCTGTATTATTTAGCATTTGAAATAATGGTGCATCTTTAATTAATGTATATTAAATTACTATTTTGATTGCGATTGCCAATTGAGAATTTTAAATATGACTGTCGATTAGAAAATGCGAAGAAACAGATTGGGGAAGATCCATTACTGAATTTGAATGGGAATATCGCCAAATTAGTCAGTTACAGCCAAGTTGGCTTCATTTATGGCGACTTATTTTGGTCGCCAAATTTGGCGATAATTCACGTACCTGCGCCAAGTTTTGCAACAACTTGGCGCTAACGTATATGAATACATAGTTTTATGCTTATGATTGAGAAACCGGTTACAACAATGAAAGATAATTTGGGTGAAATCCTTCATTTTATTGGTTTTTGTTGAATTACTAAAAAACTACTCAACCAATTTCGATTAAACGGAAGTGGTACCAATTCGAGAGTATCCTCTTTCAATTAAAATAAAAATCACATAAATCGGACAAAAAGTTCCGGAGCAATCGGTGAACATACATAAAAAAAAAAAAAACATACATACGCGTCGAATTGATAACCTCCTCCTTTTTGAAGCCGGTAAAAATTAATTAATAACTATAGACATAAAATAGTTTATTTGATTGTAAAAAAAGGAAATAAGAGTAAATAAACGATTTATTAAATAAACAACAATAGCGATGTTAGTTACCATGTCAGGCAAAATAACGCCATTTTGGAGCCCATTAGGTACCCTGGAGCGTATATGAATTCCGTGCCAATAATAATAATAATAATAATAATAATAATAATAATAATAATAATAATATGGAATTCAGACGTTACTTTATGTACTTTTAAATATCGAAGATTAGTCTAATATCTTTTAAAATATTACCTAACAGAGGGGGGAATATGAAGAAAAACAAAGAAGAAAGGTACTTTTCGGTTAGCCGGGCGCCACTGTTATATATACATGTATATGTATACACAAATGTATGTATATACATCTATATACATATACAAATATGTGGATACACATGTATATATGTGTATATATACAATATATGTATATATACGCATCTATGTATGTATATATATGTATATATAACACTGGCACCCGGTTAACTGGAAAGTACAAAAAATTGCTTGCTGAAAAAAAAATTGCAAATCTTTTTTAATTCGTTATTTCTTCTGGTACTTTTCGGTTAGCTGGGCGCCAGTAATTTCCAGTTAACCGGGCGCCAGTGTTATATATACATATATATACATACATAGATGCGTATATATACATATATTGTATATATACACATATATACATGTGTATCCACATATTTGTATATGTATATAGATGTATATACATACATTTGTGTATACATATACATGTATATGGAACAGTGGCGCCCGGCTAACCGAAAAGTACCCAATTTTTATTTCAAAATGTTGAATTTTTTTATAGTAATAACACATGATTGCATAAATTTCCTTAAGAATAGTTTTCAGTTCCTAAATTTTGAAACTGTGAATTTCCCTGTACGTGAAATTGGCGTTATGGCCAAAGAAACATTAAATAAACAATAACATTTTCAAAAAAGAAAAAAAGGGATAATATTTATTGATCTGAATTGGAATCTATAAAAATCACACGCTTCCGTATTTACGGGGAAATTTTTTTTTAAAAGTATGAAATTATCAACAGATGTCATATATTCCCTCGGCAGCCATCTGGGATTTTTTTCTTGGCGTGAAAACCCCTTTTCCGCCAAGTAGTAAATGTCACCCAGCAACAATTTATGCGCATGAAAGGCTTAACGAAAATAAAATGTAAAACATCGTCGACAAAAAATTGCCAAGAAATCTCAAAACATCCAAGATGGCGTCCGCTTGAATATACAGCATCTAAGCCTGAAAGGATTTTACAATATGTATGTGTGGCAGAAATTCAAACAAAATTTTAAATATTTGATTCCATTTTTAAAATATTAGCTGATATCTATATCATTTATAATCGAATATAAAAATGTTGATCTCGTCCACTTCAACAACCACAAATCCTCAAGCTAATGTCACGCTTATGTATTTTGGGCTTAAAATCACATTGTTTGGCGACAAACGAAAAATAGAAATCGTAAAGAAACGCATAATATGTAACTCACAATAATTACAATATTATTTACAGTTGCTTCTGCTTGTTTCTACTATAAATCACATTATGTGAATCAAATAGTTAGATAAAAATGAAAAGAAAAGAACTAAAAAGAAGAAAAAAAGTAGTAATTCAAAATTAGTCTAATCAAATTTTCAAATTTCTTTTTTTAACGTAAGGCTGGCGATAATTCGCCAAATATTGTAACAACTGTAAAATTTCACAATAAATTATATTTTAAGTATTACAAATATTTATTTCATGTTTAAATTAAATATTTTCATTTTATATTATTATGTCTTATTAAAACATTTTTTTGTTGTCTTTTTAAATTAAATATCAGTATTTTTTTTCATTTATTTGCTAAATGTTTGTCTAACGGATATAGTCATTTCAATTCTCTCATCAACAAACCTTTCGCCAAAATATAATCACTGGCAACCCTTTCCTTCAAAATAACATTAAAATACGAAATTTATTACCAAAAATCATAGTTATCCCTGTATATTTTCTCATAAACCACCCCGGGAATATTCTCCGTCGAATGATATAACTTGCAAAAAAATCCACCGAGTAGTTTTTGAAAACACTCGAGCGGA
Organism: Maratus speciosus; assembly: GCA_963932465.1. Classification (NCBI taxonomy): domain Eukaryota; kingdom Metazoa; phylum Arthropoda; class Arachnida; order Araneae; family Salticidae; genus Maratus; species Maratus speciosus. The sequence goes on from OZ010788.1 coordinate 184,755,520, forward strand.
ACTTTTTGATCTTACTGCTTTATAATATATATGATATGATATGATGATATGATATGATAACAATAAATCATGTCTAGTGCGGATGCTGTTCAAATTCCATTGTATAACAGATCAGATCCTGCGCTGTAGTTTGTGATGTGCGAAAGTACGTTTGCTTTAGCTACCCCCAAAGCAATAACAAAATCTGTTACAAAATATAATTATACTAGAAAGATAGCCCGTCAAAAATGACAGAAAATGAGATATAAAGATATATACAACACATGTGCAAGAATGTGAGTAGTTTTTCTCGCTTGCTCCGCAGTAATGAGATGAAAATAACAGATTTTAAAATGTGGAAATATGTTACCAAATTTCCTTCTTCGCCGAGAGAGTTTTCCGTATTTCGCCAAGGCAGTTTTCTCTAATTCGCCAAGGCCCCTATGCAGGAAAAATACCGAGAATTTAATTTCTGTATTCTAAACTAGCAGATCTACCTAGCTTCGTTCGTGTCAATAATAATGGTCCACCCGGGTAAAATACATTAAAATGAAATAATACGGCAGTGACAATAACTGAGATTGGTGCATTACCGTCCACGAATCGTTAAAAGACCGATAAGAAATATAAGTAAAATAGTTTTAATTGCGTCTACTATTAACTATACCATAATAATGTATATTCCAAACAAATGTCATAACATATATTAAAGTACAATTATTTGCTTAAAAAGCGTCATTTAAATAATAAAAAACATTAAAAATATTAAAAAATTACATGTTTCGACTCTTTCATTGAGTCATCTTCAGAATATATATATATATATAAAACTACAAACACAATGCCAATTGTGACATTATACTGATGATGGCAATGACCTAACCCATAAATTTTGCCTTTACTAGAATTGTTTTAACTTATGATCATTATACAATTTCGTTTTTCACACTGTCGAATAGAAAAAGCTTCTGTCAAATGAAATTTATTTGAAAATTGTATCTCAATTTTTTCATGTGAATGGATTTTAAAGTAATTTTCAATCATGGATATTTTTTATTTGCATGCAGCCAGGGATAAGATTTCCGCATTTTTTCACACCAGTATTTTGTTAGAGTAAATGATATTTCATTTAATCGGGACACTCTCTTGATTTAACAGAACAACATTTTCTTTAAGAATATACCGGTGTGCAAAAACGTGGAAATCTCATCCCTACATGCAGCCCAATTACGAAAGATATACATGTTTGCTCTTAATGCAATATTATAAAGTAAAGACATTGATGAACTATGATTAACTCTAGCATCATATTGTTGGTGACAATAACCTAACCCAACCATAAATTTAACTTTTACTGAAATTTGACCTTTAAACATCGCACATTTGATTATTCCAAAATCTAATAGAATACAAAAAGTACTTTCAGTAATTTTTTTTTTTGAAAAGCTTATCTCAATTTACGGATTGTTTATCCATTTTAAATTAATTTTCAATAACGGATATATTTTTAAATATACCTGTAACCCAATTCAGAAAGATGTATCCGTTTGCTATTAATGCAATATTATGAAGAAAAGACATATCTATGAGTAACGCCTAGCACCATATTGTTGGTGGCAACAACCTAACCGTACCATAAATTACGCTTTTACTGCAATTTGATCTCTAAACATCATGCATCCCATTATTTCAACGTCTAACAAAAATGTCTGTCAGTCGTGAAATTTTGTTTAAAAAAGAAAAAAAGCTTACCCTAAAAAATAGTAGCTATAATTTCTATTTAATATAAATCGTACAAAAATCGTATTTTATATAGCCGTATTCGATACAAATCGTAGAATGTTATCACTGCATATCAGGTATTAAAACATTTATCTAAATGATATAATTAAAGATTACAAAGAAATAGGGAATAAATTGTAGCATCCAGTTTTTAGAGCCAGTTTGAAATTATATTGATGACATTGAAGTCATATCTAGCAAACGATTTTTTTTTTACTATTATCATTTTCCTTATTTGATTCTTGATATTGAAACGACTTCATTAAAATGGATTTTTTAACATTCAACTAAAGTACTTCCAAGGTCATTTTAAAACATGCTTAGTTAAAGTTTTTACATAAATATATGAAAAATGTGCATTTTCTGATTAGAATGACGTCGATTTCAAAAGTGTAAAAATATAGCAGTCGAGTCTGAATTTTTATTGCCTAATAAAACAAAGTACTCGAGTTATCATTTTTTTTTAATTATTGAGCAGTTTTTTAGATGTGTGGCAACAGGAAAGAAGCTATTGAATTTGAAAATTTAAAATGAGATATTTCTATAATGTTAAATTATGAAAGATGATAGAAAAAAGGGATAAATATTGGTCTGATGATTTTTTAAAGGTGACAGGGATCTATTCCACGTTCTAAAGCCTATGTACAGCAAGTTTCGTGCAAATCGGTCAAAAATTAAAGATTTGTATAAAGGACATACACACAGAGAACGGCTTTTATATATATAGATAAATCACATTAAAATTGGGCAGTTATGAGCTCAGATAGTACAGCGCCTTCTAATGGCGGTTATGTTATAAGTAGCATCGGGATGAAGATGTAAAGACGTACATTTTCGTATATTACATTTTAAATTCTGACCCATATATTCTGAAAAAAAACCCTTAAATGCGCGGAGTTTAAATTAAATTGCGTTGAGCTCGAATATGAACGGTTAATGGGTTTCAATCGGAATTTCACCAAATTAGCCAGCTATTGCCAAGTTAGCTTAATATATGGCAACTTATTTTTGTCGCCAAATTTGGCGGTATTTCGCCAAATTTGGATGTATTTTGCCAAGTTGGTCAGAATTTGGGGCTATTGTGGCAACCCTACCATTACTATTTTTCAACAATTACTCACTGTTGAAGCTGATACCAATATCTCCATAAGAAGCCTAATATGGTCGCGATCAATGAAGTGGTCCAACCGGAATTGTGAGGGACACACAGAGACTTGGATTTTATATAAATAGATTGTTTCGCATCTTCCACGTGATGTTGTATCAATCATTAGTGATATTTTAATGCAACCGGATGCTACTGACCCTTGTGGTGTCTTAAAAAAGGAATTAATTGCGCGCTCATGGGAATCATCCCAGCAAGAGATACGACAGCTAATGTCTGGAGAAGAACTAGGAAATCGGAAACCTTCAGATTTATTATGTAGTATGAAACGTCGCGCGGAATCCCTAAATGTTCCAGACAAATTAATGTTAGAATTGTTTTTGAACGATTACCAAATTCTGTTCAGACAATTTTAGCGGCTGTTTCTGAATTAACCCTTGATAAAGCAGCGGAAATTTCAGATCGTATTTCGGAAGTTACCCCTTCCCCAGCTTCTACATTTGCCGTGTCCTGCTCGAATGAACAGGCAATAGAGGGTAAATTATTGAAAGAAATTGAAAAATTAAATAAGCGCATTGATCAGCTTGCTGTTTCGCGTGGTCGGTCCCCATACCGCAGGAATTGGAGTAAACCTCGAGGGCGAAATAATAGTGATAATCGGGATTCAACTATTTGTTGGTATCATAGACGATTTGGAAAAAAATGTAGGGAAGAAAAATGCATAAAGCCGTGTTCTTGGGCGGGAAACGAAACCAGCAAAGAGTAGAAGCGACTTATTCTTTGCCTCAACAGTCACGTCGCCTGTTCATTAGAGATTGGACTACAAATGTTTCTTTTCTGGTCGACACTGGTTCGGACGTGTCAATCCTTCCTGCCAACAATGTACAAAAACGGAATCCACCCGTGCAAACACTTTTGGCTGCTAATTCTTCACATATAAATGTTTATGGTCAACAAACTCTTTCTCTAGATTTTAAGTTAAGACGAAAATTTAATTGGACTTTTCTGGTGGCAAATGTTAGTACACCAATTTTGGGAGCAAATTTTCTCCATAATTTCGAATTGGTTCCAGATCTCCGCCACAAATGTCTAAGAGATTTAAAAACAAAATTCGAAACAACAGGTCACATGAAATGTGCACTAATTCATTCAGTAAAAACAATCAATATTGATAATATATATAATGCACTTCTTAAAAAATTCCCATCTATTACAAAATTACCAGATCCCAATCAGCCTGTCAAACACAACACAATGCATTTTATTTCAACAAAAACCTCCAGTTGTGGCAAAACCCCGTAGGTTGGCTCCGGATCGCCTGAAAATTGCTAAAACTGAATTTCAAAATATGACACAACTCGGACATTTAAGACCTTCACGTAGCAACTATGCATCACCTTTGCACATGGTTCCAAAAAAGGGAACTTTGGAATGGAGACCTGTAGGTGATTATCGTGCTTTGAATGCGCAAACCAAAAAAGACAGATACCCGATATATTTACCATGGATTTTACTGCTAATTTACGTGACATTAAAATTTTTACTCGACTTGACCTCATCAAAGCATATCATCAAATACCAATCAATCCTGATTATATTCCCAAAACAGCGATATGCACACCTTTTGGATTGTTAGAAAGCACACGCATGCAATTTGGTTTATACAATGCGTCTGCAACATTCAGACATTCGTCGATAAGATAATACGTGATTTACTAAGCGTCTATGCTTTCGTCGATGATATTCTCATAGCCTCTAAAAATGCCGAGGAGCATATCATCATTTAAAAGCACTATTTTCCAAATTAGCAGAATATGCGTTGTGCATAAGTGTTTCCAAGTGCACATTTGGTAAACCTACCATCGATTTCTTAGGATTTCGAATATCTGAACATGGTATTTAACCACTTTCAGATAAAGTTAAATGCATAATCGATTTTCCGCAGCCCACAATCTTATCTCAACTTCGACGATTTTTGGGTATGGTTTGTGTATGGTATGACGATTTTTGGATTTGGGTTTTTATAGGTCTTTCATATATCATGCTGCACACATAATTTCGCCTTTAAGTGAAATTGTTAGAAAGCCATACCAACAAAAAGAAATCCCGTTCCCGTGTTCCTAAAACTGAACCCCTTAATTGGAACGAAGATGCTGAAGAAGCTTTCATAGCTGCCAAAAATTCAATAGCTCAGGCTGCTCTTTTACGGCACCCTATTCTAGTCGCTCAGTTGAGTATATGGGTTGACGCCTCAGATGTCGCGATCGGCGGCACCCTTATGCAGTTTTTTCAGGAACGTTATGAACCTCTAGCATTTTTTCCATGAAATTAAACAACAGTCTGCAGAATTGGTCAACATATGACCGGGAATTATTTTCTATTTATTCGGCAATAAAAAAATTTCGACACATGCTAGAGGGGAGAATTTTTCAAATTTATACTGATCAAAAGCCGCTAATTTATGCATTTAAGCAAAATCCCCATAAATGTTCGCCGCGGCAATCACGCCATTTAGATTACATTTCCCAATATTCCACTGACATTAGACATGTACCAGGTTCCAAAAACATTGTTGCAGATTGCCTCTCAAGAACTGAAATTGATTCTATTTCAAAATCTCCAATCTTAAATTTTGAGGAATTCGCAAAAGCTCAGGAAAATGATTCAGAGCTACAGAACCTGCAGAATAGTACCTCGCTCAAATTGGAACTGAAACCTTGCCTCATTTCTGATCGTAGTCTACTATGTGATAGCTCCACAGGTACGCCTCGACCTTTAGTTCCTAGTTCCTTTCGTCGACTGATATTGATATATGAATATTTACACAACCTAGCCCATCTAAGTATAGCAGCTATCACAAAATTAATTTGCTCCAGATACGTATGGCCAAATATGAAACTAATCATCAAAAATTGGGTTCGTTGCTGTGAGAAGTGTCAAAGATCAAAAATACAGAGGCCCACCAAAGCACTTCTTGGCACGTTCTCTCTTCCTGATGCACGTTTCCCCCAAATACATATACATATCGTGGGTCCCTTGCCTCCATCTGACGGTTTCAGCTATCTTTTAACGATGATTAACCGATTTAGCAAATGGCCAGAAGCCGTACCCATACCTGATACACGAGTTAAAACAATTTGTAGTACCATATTAAAGCACTGGATATCAAGATTTGGTTGCCCTTCACTCATAACCACGGATCAAGGCCCACAAATGCGATCAGCGATATTTGATGAACTTACGAAAATGATGGGAACGCACAAGATCCGCATAACGGCATATCATCCGATATCGAATGGCATTATTGAAAGATTTCATCGACATTTAAAGTCATCCATCAAAGCTCACGAAACCAGTAGGTGGACTGAAATATTACCGATAGTTTTACTAGGCATTCGCACAGCAGTGAAGGAAGATATACAAGCTTCTTGCGCTGAACTTGTCTTCGGAACTACGTTGAGATTGCTGGATGAATCCAAGATCCAACTTTGCAACGATAACTTCGTCACGCAACTACGAAACACCATGCGGCAGTTAAGTTGCTACATCATCTCACTGCCAAGAGAAGTTCTATATACACCCTTCCTTGACATCTTGTTCACACATCTTTCTAAGAGTGGATCATGTACAACCTCCATTATGTCAACCATATACTGGTCCTCACAAAGTCCTAAGTAGATCTTGGAAAACTATAACAATCGAACTTAATGGTTGTAAGTCTACGATATCAATAGATTGTGTGAAGCCAGCTCATTTGATTCCTATATTAGACTTGTCCACGAAAATTGTTCCAGAGAACTCTAATTTAAAACGCTCTCTTAAAGCGGACAGTAACCCTAACCAAACAAAAACTGTCACACGTTCGGGCAGACATGTCCATTTTCCTCAAAAACTGGCATCTTATATTACTTACTGAAATTGTTGATAAATTGTTCATTTTGCATACTACACATTATGCCTATATTTTGTTACACATTGCAATTGTATTTCAATGTATATATCCTTATAATTTTTCTCAGCAAGCGTGGATTCTGACACAGATAGTAAAAAAAAATAGTATACACTTGTATATCGTTTCTTCGGTACCCTACGTCACTGGCGGATACTCTGTGACGGAGGGCGTAAGAGAAAACATTTCTTCGTTCCGAATGGCAGCTGCCCAGAGCCGTTGACATAGCAGCGCAGATGAAAATTTTTTAGATTGCATTTTGAGTGTTCGAATATGATCCGTGTCAGAATCGGCGTTTTATCAATGTTCTACGAATAAAAGTAGTAAAGTGTCTAAAAGTGAGTGATTATTTTATATGAGCCACACCACAATACTAAGTCGAATATTGATGCTGTTAGAATAAAATTATCGCTATAAAGTAAGGATGCACATTCTAAATTAACAATACAGCACTGCAATAATCCCTCAAATTCAATAAAATAATGAGCATATTTAGGTTTTTACTTTTTGAAATTCATCCTAATTAAGTTACAAATAGAAATTTGGTTTTAAATAAATTTTATAGTTGTTCAGAGAAGAAAACTAATTGAGCGTTCCATTACTGGATAAATATGGAAAAAAATAATAAAAAGGAGGAATGTATAAAATATCCTAAAATCTATGAAATAAATACAATTTTGTAAATGGCCGTTAGTATATTAACTTCAAAGTTTTCTACTCGTATCTGTCAAGCCGAAATGTCGCAGCATGGAGGCGCGTAAACTTAAAAGATATTATTTAAAAAAATGTTTTATTTTCTAGATTACTGTTTAATAGCATAAAAGTAAGTTTGAAATAACAATCGTGGATACTTCATTTTAAAGTGTTTAATTCAGTCGTCAGTTGCCTCGGGTAATGCACAAATGCTAATCTGTCAGCAAGTGCTCCCATACTTCTAATTTGGATAAAGCCTGTCCTTAGCGAAAATTGCTTCCATTAGAACTTTTTCTAAATGACAAACTTAAGTTGTTTTATGTGACAACACCTTTAGATGAATATCCATAGCAGTTTTTGACAATGTTAAACTCGAGGATCTATGTATGGTGGCAAGGTATTGCAACAGTTAAAGGTAACTAACTTCGTGAGTATGAGGCTTTTTCTTCTTTCCAATATTTACAAATAGCTTTAATAAATAAAAAAAAATACAGTTAGAAATAGCTCATGATACTCAACAAAATGAACTATTATGGCCTGTGGCAAGCCTCGTGGTTGAAATCGTGGGCCATAGGCAATATTTTTTATCGTACTTACGTTTACCAAACCTCACTCCGTTCAGATATTAGTATGTAGCATAATGCATAACCCTGCATCCAGCTGCTGAGGAAAGTCCAGCCTGAAGTCCATGTGTGTGATCATCACCCCATCTTGCTATTTAAACATTGTGATCTGCTAAAATTCTTGTCATTAGCCCCCGCTTTGATTTAAGAAGTGCTTCTTGATTATATTCTTTAGCTTGCTTGGTTTTAAGAAAAAGACGTGTGGCACCTTCAAATCATTCAAGTTAGCCTAAAGCAGTATATCTTTTCGTCGTTGCATAAGGGATGAGAGGTAGTCAAAAACTTGACTCACGCAAAGTGAGTTCAGAGTCTTTCGGAACTGTGTCTGCTGATCGTCGTTTTGTCTCAATAAGTTTGTTAATTTGAAACATTTTTTAAAAGCTCTAATCATTTTTTGTCTGCGAAGAATCAAAATGACTTTTAAAGAATGTCTCTTATATAGAGGAATGTTTTTTACGCGATGTAACTACCTAATACGTCCAAGGATTTAAATAAATAAGACTCTAAAAGGCTAAATGCTATCTATTTTATCTTCGCAATATCTTTGTTCAAGGTCAGCCATAAGACGACATCCTATCATTGAAAATTCGTCAATAATGAGAAATAACACTATATCCATTCTGAGCTGTAAATTTATTGGTGATTTTTTAAATTAGCGAACTATTTAAAACACGTTGGTTCTTTAAGCACTGAGTGAGTTACCTTGTCTTTGACATTAAATGCAGCAGTACCTGTTAGTGCCAAAAGAATGATAGCTTCTGATCCTAACTGCTCGATGATTGTTTTACTAATTTCTTTGATTTTTGTACATTTTACAGCTCTTCCTTTTCCAATAATAAAAGTTGACTTAGGGAAATTTGTAACCTTTGTTTGCAAAGGCAAAAGCTGTTCAGTGCATAACTAAAGTATCTTCTGTTGCTCATCTGTAAATCCGATGTCAGAATTATCAAAATTTTCATGCAGCATAATTTGTTGTTCTTTAGAATAATTCAGAAATGTTAAGGGATCTCAAGACTCTTAAAGCTCTAAAATTTTCGAAATTTTAATTTTTTTAGATGTTAAGCTTCTATGTTTTCTGACCATTTTGATATAATTGTTATCTTAAATTCCCATTAGAACAGAAGTTATGGCATTTAGAATTATACTCGCTCAATAGCTGAAGCGGTGTTTCCAAAACTTTGAAGTCATTTTTCTCCAAATGACGTTTTTGGGCATAACGCGCACGATATCTCAAAAACTTCTAAATATTTTTTCATGAAATTTTCAAAACATATGTTTCATGTTAGTCTGTATAAACTGAACCTAAAATTTCCTTTTATTCTAAAAAGAAAATATTTTTTTAGTGGTTTATATTGTTGAAATTTTCTAAATTTTGCATTAGCTAAATACAACTTTGTATTAAAAATATAAAAATGCTTTAAATACAAATTTATTTAGGTTAAGTGTAATTATTATAATCTGAGGTATACGTAGGCACCAAAATTTTCATTCTAATTGCAAAATGTATTTTGTAATCGTGCGCATAAACTGTTATGCCGATTTTCTGCTCGTCAAATGTCTGACAGTTTGAAGTCCCCTGTAAATGCTAATTCCGCATCTTGCAATTTTTCAAATATTTGAAATGAAAGAACATACTTGTATCTTTCATTCCCATTTAAAATTGTGTCTTAATATCAAATACATTTTAAGATATATTAAATATTGAAAATGGTCCTTGTTTTTCATTTTTTCCAATTTTAAGAGTCCTGAGACCCCTTAAAAGTAAAGAGAAACCATTGGATAAGAGAATCTATGGTCAAGATAAAGAATTACCCCCGGATGTATTTGAGAGATTTTGATTTTTTTTATTTAGCTTCGATCTTTGAGAACTTGATCCATCGAGTTAGCGGCAAAAAACTTCAAAGCTCCTTCAAAGACTTGCTTGTCTGGCACAGCCCACACTTGTCTAATATGGCAACAGGTAAAGGTTTGTAACACATATGTAACACACACTCGTAGATAATCTGCTATACTCCTCTATCAAACTTGATACCTTTATTCATCTGAGTTGTTGTTATAGCGTTATTTTGAAAATATTCGGAAGCATCTGGGTTATTTTTATGCGATTTTTCCACATAGAATTAAGCTGAATAACTCTATACATTTGAATTACTTTCTTTTAACCGTCATTTTCGAAACTTCTGTGTATAACGTTGCACATTTAAAATACGTATATTTCTTAAAATGTACACTAAATCTTGGCAACAGATTAAAAAAATCAGGGATTGATTTATGACTTTTAGTGAATATGATTTCTCACGAATTATCTTTCATTATTGTATCCATTTCTCCGATCATAAGCATAAGCGATCACAGTCATATACATTAACGTCGCATTTATCGCTAAGCTTCGCGACATTTGGACGAAATATCGCCAAATTTAGCGACCAAAAATATGTCGTCACAAATTAAGCCGATTTGGCTGTATCTGACTAATTTGGCGAAATTTCCATTGAAATTCAGTACTGATTATTCTTCTCTAACCGGGTTCTTAGCATTTTAACTTCGTGTTCTCCAGCAAAATTAGCTAAAATCTTAAAACCATGAAATATGGAAACTACCTTTTCCAACCCGTACAGGAATTTTTTATTTTGTAATCTGTATATTTCTGTTTTCTAGTGTACATCTTCACAAAAAAAATGCTTATCTCATTTACTTCAGAATGTTCACTTGCATTTCAGTTGAAATAGATTCACTTACGATGAATTAAAAAAAAAATGAGTAATCTTCAGTGATTGGGATCGCTACCAAATTGTTAAATTTGCGCATCAAACAATGTTCAGTAAATTATGAAATTGTCTACAAACCCGATTACGAAAATTTCCCTATAGAAGCATACATTCGTCTGAATACAAACATACATACATATAAGTAATGCATACATGACATTATATTTTTCTCTATTTCTTTTAGTATCACTCGTAGCCATTCGACTAATGCCCAAAATCGTATTTTCCGTATTTGATTTTATTTTCGTTTCTCCTAATTTAAAATTCAAAATGAATTGCATCGATTTGGAAGCTTACAAAGAATGAAAAGTTCGAAAAAAAATAGTGGTTGTTACATACGTAGAATGTAAAACTTCTGAAAGGGAGGGGGGGGGGGATCAACTATGTCGCAGGTCACCAATGTATTAACATCGACTTCAATATTCGACTCCATAATGATCCGTATGAGGTTAAAATGCATAATTTACAGCAATGGAGCTAATGTTTTAATTAATAATGGGATGAATCTCGTCGAATTTCGACGAAAGAAAAAAAGAACTCATACATAGGTTACTACTTAGTCTCTTAAAACAAATATTATTCTTAATTTAAAGTTACCAAATTACTAATTCCATGCATTTCTACTGCTCAAAATATTAAATATTGGTACAGATGTCATATTGGCGCGATTTTTTTCCCACGCCAATTCGGCGAAAACAACAGCACAAACAATAACACCCGGGTTACCATATCAAGCAAAATAACGACACTTTGGCACCAGTTAAGTAACCGTTGCGTATATGACATTGGCGTCAGAAAAAAAATCACGCCAAAATGACATCTTTGCGGTTTAAAATTTTCGATTGAAAATTTAAAAAAATGATTTTACCTTAAGTCAATCATGGAATTATTTTTTGCGTAAAATCTAAACTTAATGTTATTTTCACCGTCTCATAATTTGCATACGCATCTCTTGTATTTACATTCACAATTTCAAAAATATTACAATGCCCAATGTGTGATTAATACATATATTTCTAAACTTGAAATCAAGTTTGTCAACTACGACTTTGCATGTGAACATTCGCACTCTGGACTTGTGATTCTAATCTCTGTATCGGCGAGTAAAATTCCAGAAATTTATATCTTTTAGAGGCGTTCGTAGTAAAATATTTACTTTTATCAAAGAAAATGATCGTTTTCATTTAAATATGATGCCATTTTGCCTCATTGAAGCATTTCACCAAGCGTCTCAAACTCAATGAATGAAAAAGAATTGAATTATAACAGCTTTTTGCGGAAAGCATGAGTATTTTATTAAAGCATGGCGTCATTTTCTGTTCAATTTTTTCAGAAAGTTTATTTTGTATTTTATGAGAAAATGGCATCAATAAAGATAAGCAATTATTATTTTTCCTTTCTTTTACAACAATGGATGTAATCCAATTGCTACTATTTTGAAACAAATTCATAGAAAATTTTTAAATTTTAAATTTAAGTATAAAAATGGGAACATTTAAAAAAAAATAGCTAGTGCGGGCAAATCTACAAAGAAACAGCTTTCATTAAAAAAAAGGAATTATTAAAATTAGTGCAAAAAAAAAGCTCAAGGTAGATGACTAAAAAAAGCAAGCCTTATCTTTCAACTATATAGAATTAAACTTGCAATGTTATCTCTATGGGAAAATTTTGAGCCGACATTTCAGGCTGTTAGGGTTGACGAATATTTATAATTTTCAATACGCGCCGAGATTTTGGCACTACCAACGCCCAGCTCATTTTTTGTGTCGATGCGTCAAATATTTTGGACGCCGGAGCTGTGCTCCGACAATAAAAATTTTGTTTTTAAAGTCAATTCCTACTTAGGTCATCAAAGAAAAATTTAATATAATCCCTTAAGCTAATATTAGTTTTTTGTTTTTGCATAAAAATATCTCAGTTTGTTGATTTTCTATAAGCCAGTAAACCCTATTGGTTTACAATGGAAGTCTATGGGAATTTGGCGAAATATTAGAGATATCGCCAAGTTGGCGTCACTTTTGGCGACTCATTTTTTTCGCCAAATTTGGCGATGTATCGCCAAGTTGACGAAAAAATTGGCGGTATTTGGCGACAGAACAGGGTCCCTCCCCCTACGGTAACCCCCCTTATAGATATGAAGATGCATTAAATGCTGTTCAATAACCAATGGCCGCCATTTTGTCTCCATTATAAAACTAAAATTAATTAATTAAAATTTAATTAATGAATTAATATTTGTAAAAACTGTATTAACATCAATTGTCATCCAGCACAAGTTTAAAAAAAATTTATTTCAACTTGATAGGATGACCAATAAGTATTTTATTAACGATTGAAAATCTGAACAAGATATATATGTATACTAGAAAGGTAGCCCGTCAAAAATGACGGAAATTTAGATATAAAGATATATACAACTCATGAGCAAGAATATGAGTTTTCCTCGCTTGTTCCACAATGATAGATGAAAATAACACATTTTAAGATCGTAACACATTTATGAAAAACCGTGTACAGTAGAAGACCACTAACCTAAACAGTTTGGTTCCAAGTGTTTTGCGGATTTGAGGCTTTTTGTGGTCATGTCTATTCAATCTTTGTTTAATTTTTTTTTTTTATTCATATATTAAACAATTTAGAATTCTTAAAAATAAATAAATTACACACTTGAAATAAGGTAAAAACTATTAAACTATCGTATACGATTTAATGAAATGGTATTATATGGTATTATACGTGTGTGCTTCACGATCCTGGTTACGACGTAGGCGAAATTGGCTGCAACTTGTCATAATCATAATTGTGTGGGCCCCTATAACAAAGAAGTAACCAGTTTTTAATAAAATTTCTGATATAAAGTAGTTTTCAAAAACTTGTGTAAAATTGTCGGCCGTTCTGATGTTATGTTTGTCCTAGGAATAATATTTGTAACACTGAAGAGTTTCCATGTAATATGTGGAATTTAGAAAAGCTTATCCAAAAGGAAGCGGCCGCCCCTCCGGGTGGTTCCGAACCGACCCCTTGAGTGGGGGAGGAGACCGAAATCCCGGCCGAGTTCGTTGTGTACGAATGCGAGGGGGCCGGATGGGGACGAATCGCCACCTCCCCGAGAGACTTGCGGTCGACAGGCCAAGAGTCCGGTGGCCACGGGTAACGGACGTTGTGCATGGGTCATGGGCCTTCGGGTCGTTGTTAAACTTGGCCCCAGGCGCCCAGGTTCTTTGGGTAATGCCGGATAGCGACGTTCCATAGGTCGATCCCGGTGCCGGTCTTAGGGCTGGACGGTGTCGCCGGGCAAAGACTAGTTAAGGCGATAGGACCCCATCCACCAATAGACTAAGAGGGAGCCTGAGGTGAGAGAGCGGGCTATGTAGTGGAAAGTCCTTGGTGCTCGCTAGTGACGACGTGGCTCGCGGCAACGCCATGCAGGGACTCCCGGAGCAACCGAAGGACGAGGGTTTCGGACAGCGCCCGAGTTACTTTTTGACTCGGGTGGCCCATCCCTCCTTGGACCGCAGCTGTAGCAGTTGTGAGCCGACCCTAAGGTGGGTAGGGTATGGCGGTGCCCCCGTTGACCAAGAAGCGGTCGCGTGGGGAGGCCAGTATGGCCCTGGTTGCTCCATGTCGTGCCGTGACCCTTGGGAGGGGGTCGGCAGGCAGGTCCACCATCGAACACTGTCCCCGCGGGGAAACGGGCCGGAGGCTCACCGGTAACGCGGCGGCGCTTCGAGCCTCAGGGGAATTCTTGGTCCGATCCAGGTCCTTCGTGTCTATGCGATACTGGAGTTTTCCTCGTCCAGTGATGAGGACCTAGAGGTGTCTCCACCTAATTTTCGAACGCACTAACAAAGGTAGCGGTCGGTCACTGCACGGGGTCAGGGGCCTTCGGGCCTGGGTACCTCGACGGCCGTGAGGTAAGGTAGTAGTGGGCGGGCTTCTGTCGGCCTCCGCTGGCTTCTCCGTCTTCGGGCGGAGTCGAGTCGGCGGGTGCAGGCGGGACTCTTTTCCATCCAACCCCCTAGCGAGGCGGAGTCTATTCCGTCTAGGTGGAGCTTTCCGTGCTTGCCTGGGATCGCTAACGGCACCTAGCCTGGGCTCTCTGGTTACCGGCGTGATCCGCGAGGAGTTCCGTCGGTTGAGCCGGGGAGTCTGGGCGAAAAGCCCGGAGCTGGGCCGCTTTACGGCCGGAGGGATTTTCCCCGTCCTCCCGGGTCTTCAAGCTAGGGGCCTCTAAATAACTTTCTTATCGGCTGGTCCGCATAAATGTCTTTGCCGGAAAATGGTATTTGATCTTGTGGGCCTTCCGTAAAGCAACTCCGGGTCGGGAAGCCTCGGTTCAGTTTCGAGGGCCCAGCGTCTTTATAGGCGTCTGGTTCCTGCGGGCTTGCGGGGTCTACCGGCTCGGGTAACCAAGTTTAGGGACCACTTGGTTTTTCTAGCTGGGTGGTGAGGACTGTCGCATGCGGCCGTTCGTCTCTTCTTGGAAATATCCGTCGTTGCGTGCGCTGGGCAGCGCGGCGGCTTGGCCGGAGTTTGCGTGGGGTTCCGCTCTATCTGGGCTTGTCTGGCGGCGACCTTCGGAAAGCGCCGCGGGGCTTGTCTTGCGGTTGGTTCCTTGCGTCGGCACATGGGCTTGATAAGAGCCTGGGACCGGAAGGCGGTCCCCTTTTTGGGGGGCACCCATACTCTTATCCAAAAGGAAAGTCCTGAAATGGCATTGTAATTCCTCTAACTTCAAAGTTTAATTGGGTCATGATGTTGTTTATTGAAATCTAATGAATACAGTTATTTTGAATATTACAACAGAATTAAACAGTTAAACTTATTTAACTTAAACTCACTGTTACTTGAATGTTATTTTTTAGTATTAAGAAAGAATATTTGATTTTTCAAAAATCATGTATTTATAATTGTTTTCATTATTTAATAACTAAATAATGAAAAAATATGATTTTGTACTGAGCTCATAAATATGACAATAAAGTAATGTAACTAAGAGACTGCAAAATAAAATCTTTGCGAATTCAAACCATAAACAAACGATACCGCCATCATTTTGCCTACTATGACGACATAAGAATATTGTCTATTGATTGTTGGAGAACTTACTTTGTGAATGATTACTTCAATGGTTTAATATATTTTACAGTCACGATGAATGAATCACTTGTGTTTGTTTAGGCTTAAGGAATGAGATATTAAGCTGCCAACCTAACTTCAACTGAAGCTATCCTAGGATATATGTACTTTTAAATCTAAATTAAAAACAATGCTTTGATCTCGAAATAAATTTTTTTAGTTTATATTGTGGTGAGTCTCTCGTATAATATAATCACTCACTTAAAAACACTTTACTACCTTTATTCGTAGAACATTGATAAACGTCGATTCTGACACTCTTCGTATTCGAACACACAAAAACGCAATGTAAACATTTTCGTCTGCGCTGCTATGACAACGGCTCTGGCCAGCTACCATTCCGAACGAAGAATTTTCTCCCTTGCCTTTCTGCGGCTGCCACAGAGTATCCCCCCAGTGACGTAGGGTACCGAAGAAACGATATACAAATGTATACTATTTTTTTTTTTTGGACTATCTGTGTCAGAATCCACGCTTGTGGAGAAAAATTACAAGGATATTTACATGAAATAAAATTGCAATATATAACAAAATATAGGCATAATGTGTAGTATGCAAAATGAACAATTTATCAACAATTTCAGTAAGTAATATAAGATGCCAGTTTTTTAGGAAAATGGACATGTCTGCCCGAACGTGTGACAGTTTTTGTTTGGTCAGGGTTACTGTCCGCTTTAAGAGAGAGTTTTAATTTAGAGTTCTCTGGAACAGTTTTCGTGGACAAGTCTGAAGTAGAAATCAAATGAGCTGGCTTCACTCGATCTATTGATACCGTAGACTTACGACCATTAAGCTCGATTGTTATAGTTTTCCCAGTTCTACTTAGGACTTTGTGAGGACCAGTATATGGTTGACACAATGGAGGTTGTACATGATCCACTCTTAGAAAGATGTGTGAACAAGATGTCAAGGAAGGGTGTATATAGAACTTCTCTTGGCAGTGAGATGATGTAGCAACTGGACTTAACTGCCGCATGGTGTTTCGTAGTTGCGTGACGAAGTTATCGTTGAAAGGTCGGATCTTGTATTCATCCAGCATATCACAGGGCAATCTCAACGTAGTGCCGTAGACAAGCTCAGCGCAAGAAGCTTGTATATCTTCCTTCACTGCTGTGCGAATGCCTAGTAAAACTATCGGTAATATTTCAGTCCACCTACTGGTTTCGTGAGCTTTGATGGATGACTTTAAATGTCAATGAAATCTTTCGATAATGCCATTCGATATCGGATGATATGCCGTTGTGCGGATCTTCTGTGTTCCCATCATTTTCGTAAATTCATCAAATATTGCTGATCGCATTTGTGGGCCTTGATCCGTGGTTATGAGCGAAGGGCAACCAAATCTTGATATCCAATGCTTTAATATGGCACTACAAATTGTTTTAGCTTGTGTATCAGATATAGGTACGGCTTCTGGCCATCTGCTAAATCGGTCAATCATCGTTAAAAGATAGCTGAAACCGTCAGATGGAGGCAAGGGACCTACGATATCTATATGTATTTGGGAAAAACGTGCATCAGGAAGAGAGAACGTGCCAAGAGGTGCTTTGGTGTGCCTCTGTATTTTTGATCTTTGACACTTCTCACAGCCACGAACCCAGTTTTTGATGTCTCGTTTCATATTTGGCCATACGTATCTGGAACAAATTAGTTTTGTGGTAGGTGCTATGCCTGGATGGGCTAGGTTGTGCAAATGTTCATATATCAGCCGACGAAAGAAACTAGGAACTAAGGGTCGAGGCGTACCTGTTGAAGTATCACATAGTAGGCTACAATCAGAAATGAGGCAAGGTTTTAATTCCAATTTGAGCAATGTACTATTATGCAGGTTCTGTAGCTCTGAATCATTTTCCTGAGCTTTTGCGAATTCCTCAAAATTTAAGATTGGAGATTTTGAAATAGAATCAATTTCAATTCTTGAGAGGCAATCTGCAACAATGTTTTCGGAACCTGGTACATGTCTAATGTCAGTGGAATATTGGGAAATGTAATCTAAATGGCGTGATTGCCGCGGCGAACATTTATGGGGATTTTGCTTAAATGCATAAATTAGCGGTTTTTGATCAGTATAAATTTGAAAAATTCTCCCCTCTAGCATGTGCCGAAATTTTTTTATTGCCGAATAAATAGAAAATAATTCCCGGTCATATGTTGACCAATTCCGCTGACTGTTGTTTAATTTCATGGAAAAAAATGCTAAAGGTTCATAACGTTCCTGATAAAACGGCATAAGGGTGCCGCCGATCGCGACATCTGAGGCGTCAACCCATATACTCAACTGAGCGCCTGGAATAGGGTGCCGTAAAAGAGCAGCCTGAGATATTGCATTTTTGGCAGCTACGAAAGCTTTTTCAGCATCTTCGTTCCAATTAAGGGGTTCTGTTTTAGGAACACGGGAACGAGATTTCTTTTTGTTTGTATGGCCTTCTAACAATTTCACTAAAGGCGCAAGTATGTGTGCAGCTTGATATATGAAAGACCTATAAAAATTAAACATACCCAAAAATCTTCGAAGTTGAGATAAGGTTGTGGGCTGCGGAAAATCGATTATGCATTTAACTTTATCTGGAAGTGGTTGAATACCATGTTCAGATATTCGAAATCCTAAGAAATCAATGGTAGGTTTACCAAATGTGCACTTGGATACATTTATGCACAAACCATATTCTGCTAATTTGGAAAATAGTGCTTTTAAATGATGATAATGCTCCTCGGCATTTTTAGAGGCTATGAGTATATCATCAACGAAAGCATAGACGCCTGGTAAATCACGTATTACCTCATCTATGAATCTCTGAAATGTTGCAGACGCATTGCATAAGCCAAATTGCATGCGTGTGCTTTCGAACAATCCAAAAGGTGTGCATATCGCTGTTTTGGGAATATCATCAGGATTGATTGGTATTTGATGATGTGCTTTGATGAGGTCAAGTCGACTAAAAATTTTAGTGTCACGTAAATTAGCAGTAAAATCAGCTATACATGGTATCGGGTATCTGTCTTTTTTGGTTTGCGCATTCAAGGCACGATAATCACCTACAGGTCTCCATTCCAAAGTTCCCTTTTTTGGAACCATGTGCAAAGGTGATGCATAGTTGCTACGTGAAGGTCTTAAATGTCCGAGTTGTATCATATTTTGAAATTCTGTTTTAGCAATTTTCAGGCGATCCGGAGCCAACCTGCGGGGTTTTGCCACAACTGGAGGTCCTTTTGTTGAAATAAAATGCATTGTGTTGTGTTTGACAGGCTGATTGGGATCTGGTAATTTTGTAATAGATGGGAATTGTTTAAGAAGTTCATTATATATATTATCAATATTGATTGTTTTTACTGAATGAATTAATGCACATTTCATGTGACCTGTTGTTTCAAATTTTGTTTTTAAATCTCTTAGACATTTGTGGCGGAGATCTGGAACCAATTCGAAATTATGGAGAAAATCTGCTCCCAAAATTGGTGTACTAACATTTGCCACTAGAAAAGTCCAATTAAATTTTCGTCTTAACTTAAAATCTAGAGAAAGGGTTTGTTGACCATAAACATTTATAGGGGAAGAATTAGCAGCCAAAAGCGTTTGTACGGGTGGATTCCGTTTTTGTACATTGTTGGCAGGAAGGATTGACACGTCCGAACCGGTGTCGACCAGAAAAGAAACATTTGTAGTCCGGTCTCTAATGAACAGGCGACGTGACTGTTGAGGCAAAGAATAAGTCGCCTCTACTCTTTGCTGGTTTCGTTTCCCGCCCAAGAACACGGCTTTATGCATTTTTCTTCCCTACATTTTTTTCCAAATCGTCTATGATACCAACAGATACTTGAATCCCGATTATCACTATTACTTCGCCCTCGAGGTTTACTCCAGTTTCTGCGGTATGGGGACCGACCACGTGAAACAGCAAGCTGATCGATGCGCTTATTTAATTTTTCGATTTCTTTCAATAATTTACCCTCTATCGCCTGTTCATTCGAGCAGGACACGGCAATTGCAGAAGCTGGGGAAGGGGTAACTTCTGAAATACGATCTGAAATTTCTGCTGCTTTATCAAGGGTTAATTCAGAAACAGCCGCTAAAATTGTCTGAACAGAATTTGGTAATCGTTGCAAAAACAATTCTAACATTAAATTGTCTGGAACATTTAGGGATTCCGCGCGACGTTTCATACTACGTAATAAATCTGAAGGTTTCCGATTTCCTAGTTCTTCTCCAGACAAGAGCTGTCGTATCTCTTGCTGGGATGATTCACCTGAGCGCGCAATTAATTCCTTTTTTAAGACACCATAAGGGTCAGTAGCATCTGGTTGCATTAAAATATCACGAATGATTGATGCAACATCGGGTGGAAGATGCGAAACTATATAATTATATTTTGTAACAGATTCTGATATTGTTTTGGGGGTAGCTAAAGCAAATGTGCTTTCGCACATCACAAACCATAGCGCGGGATCTGATCTGTTATATAATGGAATTTGAACAGCATCGACACTAGACATGATTTATGGTAATAAATATATAAAATAGTACAATCAAACCAAAATAAATTCGCGAGTTAAATTTTTTTAATAAAATAACAGAAAAAATATCAGGAAAATGACTCAGAAGAACTTATCTGCTTTCCATCGAGCCGCTGTAGAACGATGTATTCTTTGAAAGATGAAGATGATGGGATAACATTCCAACTCATCTAGGAAGGCTGATGCTCTATATAAGAACAGTCCATGGTCACCATTGTGGTGAGTCTCTCGTATAATATAATCACTCACTTAAAAACACTTTACTACCTTTATTCGTAGAACATTGATAAACGTCGATTCTGACACTCTTCGTATTCGAACACACAAAAACGCAATGTAAACATTTTCGTCTGCGCTGCTATGACAACGGCTCTGGCCAGCTGCCATTCCGAACGAAGAATTTTCTCCCTTGCCTTTCTGCGGCTGCCACAATATAATTGGTTATTTCTATTAATTATTTATTTAGGTACTTTACCATTATAGCGCATTTTTTAAAAAAGCTTGTCGCAATTCGGGCTTCTGAAAGTGAGATATGTTGCCAAAATATATAAACAGCTATGAAAACAAACCTGGTAAATTTTTATTTTCGTTTATACATGTATTTATTATTATTAATTATTTATTTAGGTACTTTTCCACTATAGGGCACTTTGCATTTAAAAAAAGAACTTGGCGCAATTCGGGCATCAGAAAGTTAGATATGTTGCCAAAATAGATAAACAGCTATGAAAAAAAACCTAATGAACTTTTATTTTTGTTTATATATGTATTTATATGCATAAAAAACCATTTCTAAATATATATTATATTTTTATATAGCAATTACGGCACAGATGTCATATATGCACCGTGGGGGCCTAACTGGCTCCAAAATGGCGTTATTTTGTCTGATATGGTAACCCGGCTACTGTTTTTTATTTATTAATAAATTGTTTTATTTATTTATTGTTATTTCCTTTTCAAAATGATAGCAAATAATTTAAAAATACATATGTAACTGGTATTCGAAAGCGATATTTTTGCCAAATTGGCGTCAGAAAAAAATCACGCCAAACCCGATGCGTATATGACATCTGTGAAAAAATTAGTGTACTACTTAGTTATTCCGTCGACCAATTTCGCCAAATTATATAAATCGCCAAATTATACAAATTGACGTAATTTTTATTTTAAATAACGAAAGGACAAATAAATTACTGTAACATTAATAAAAATACAAATAAAATGTCGAAATAAAAATCCGTTGATGACGTAAACATGTATAACTTGCTTAAAGTCAAGTGAATGTGATATTTATGATCAACTATTATTGGCATTTAATCTTATAGTTTGGTGATAGATTTTTGGTCGACGGGATAACCAAGTAGTACCAAAATTACTTCTGTTTCTTTATCAAAATGGGTAAACAGCTTTTTTTTATATTAAATAAATTGTATACATATGGAAAAAATTGCTTGTGAATATGAAACAGTAAACTAGAAAACAGGAATTCTGCTTTTTCAGAATTTAGTGTCGCCCCCGATGAAAAAAAAAAATATATGTATATATAAATAGTACAAAACATATTTCAATTTTAAGACTTACAGCACAAACTGTTATTCTATGTAACATGACGTCATTCGCATCCGCTTAAGAATTCCACCTTTACGATCCACTCTTAAATATCTACACTAAAGCATGCATAGGATGTATCTCAAAATAATACACAAATGCAGCAAAAAGATGCCGCCATTAAAGAAACTGAACAAAAAAAGGCTATCTAATGATTCATAGGCATTCATTTGTTTGTAACATTAATATAGACGATTTCAGTCGTGACGTCAGTCATGACGTTTTCGTTGGAATCTGACTCCAAACAAACGGTTGCTATGTTGTATTTTCTATTTTGCTTGTGTGTTGCAGCTATATCTTATATCTATATCTCACATCTAAGTGTTTTAATACTTGATATGAACTGGTAACATTTTCCACGATTTATATATAAAAAGAAATGACGCATAGCAACCGTTTGTTTGGAGTCAGTTTCCAACCAAAACGTCATGACGGACGTCAAACTGAAAGGGTCTACAGATACTTAAAATTAAATATAGTTTATAATAGCTCCATGTTTTATTATTCGTAGAAATTATTCGTTTGTTTTTTTTTTTTTTTTTTTTTAATAGCACGTATTTTAATTACATTTTCTTTCGGTTGTTATGGAAAAATGGCAACAAAAAGATATAATTGCTATTTTTCAACTATTTTCCCTTTACTTTCTACATAAATGAAGTACTTGAGTTGCCAAAATTAGACAAATGTCGCTAAAAACTACAAAAAAAATTAATATTTCAAAAATAAATGGAGATACAGTTTTCAAACAAATTGCATTTAAAAGTACTTTTTTTTTCCGAATACGACGGTATAAACTTTGAAAATGTGCGATGCTTAGAAATTAAAAAAATTGCTATAGAGCTTTTAATTGTACAATAATACATCTGCTTTGTTTATTGCTAGCGTCTGTAAGGTAACGTTATTTTTTGGAGACAAAATAAGCTGGGAGAAAGAAATAGCATACCGTACCGGTGGCTAATAGGTTGTCAGAAAATACGTTGGCAAACTTTTTATTTCTCGTTTCTTGTTATTTCTCTCCAATAAACTTTTCTCTGAAGTGCTGTACAAACGCGATGATTGCTGGGAATGCATTTTTAATTATGATATGCGCTTTTATGTTTCATTATATTTATGCATACTACTTACTGTGTGCATAAATGTTATAGTTCATGTATAGGGCTACACAAAAGAATTCGTAATGGTTACTGAGTATGAGAGTAAATTGCTTAAAGGTGGTTTTTAAAGAAGTTATGCATTTTAATGCTGAATTGCATTTAGTTTACTAAGAAATGTTTGTAGAATATAGATAAAATGATATACAGGGTCACGCAAAGAATTAGATACATAACCGTCTATGGATGATAATAACTGTAAATGTGATTTCAGTAGTTTTAAGAGTGTTTTAGTTTAAATTAAATTTTAGCTAAATAGAGGTGTGTAATAACGGTACTATTGGCTATGGACGGTAACTGCTGAACTCATTTTTTTATGCGTTTTCTAATATGTTTACTTAGTTATCTTACTTACCTTATTTTCCTAAATAGCGAAAAGTTTTTTAAAGCATTCAGGAAGTGTTGGAAAGTGTTTCATATTCTACGCTTAACGCTTTTTCGGGACAGATGTCATATACGCCCCATATTAGCGCGATTTTTTTCTGACGCCAATGTCACATACGCAACGGGTACTTAACTGGCGCCAAAGTGTCGTTATTTTGCTTGATATGGTAACCCGGATGTTGTTGTTTATGGTGCTAATGTTTTCGCGAAATTGGCGTTGGGAAACATCGCGCCAAAATATGACATCTGGGCCGAAACTTTAATATTTAATGTTTAAACTTTTCGCTTCCCACCCCCCCCCCCTTGCATATAGTACAAACTATAGCACAGATAGCGCAAAATAATAGACAATTTGGTACTTTTCCACTATAGAGACTTTGGCGGTTTTTTTAAAAAAAGCTTGGTGTAATTCGGGCATCAGAAAGTGAGATTTGTTGTCAGATCATATAAATAGCTATGAAAATAAACTTGATGAGCTTTTCTGTTTATTTTATATCTATACTAGGGGGCTCTGCCCCCTGTAAGCTACACTCGCCAACCCCCGTTCAGACACCGCAGAATCTAAAAACACGCTAATCTGATCGCTTTAAAAAATATTATAGAAGATTGAATTATACTGAAAAAAGCTGTGCAGATCTCCCTGTAAACGGGTTTCCATTAAATTTCCTTTGATTTCAAAAATTTAAGGCCGAATCAGTTGCTGTTAAGACACCCAATGGTTGTTTTCGTGTTTGATTAAAGAGGATCAGTTAAACGTTTGAAAAGAAGCTAAAAATAAAAGGAATTAAGTGTACAGAGTCTTTGTCTCCCGGTATTTTAAAACAATTTCTATAACAATAGCCTAAGTCATGTGACTATCATCAAGAGTTCCGGGCGAACCACTTCGCTTTTTATATTCCTGGTGCCATTTTGGTATTTTAATATTAGCCAGGTACAGGTGATAAGTCGCCAAATATTATTCTATCGCCATCATTTCATCTATATTATAATAGTCCAAGTCATGTAACTGCCATAAATAAATACGCTCTGATCCCTTCGCTTTTCATATGAAAGTTTGCCCCAGATATCATATACGGCCCCATATTGGCGCGATTTTTTTTCCGACACTAATTTGGGGAAAAGATCAACAGAATAAACAACAACATCCGGCTTATCAAATCAAACAAAATAACGATACTATGGCGCCAGTTAAGTACCCGTTGCGTATATGGCGTTGGCGTCAGAAAAAAATAGCGCTAATATGGGACCGTATGTGGCATCTGTGCCGAAAGTTTTCCATTTCGATTTTTTTAAAAATCAATTTTTTTTTCGAATAATGCTACATAAAAGCATTGTCGCAAAGAATTCTTGGTACTGTTACGCTAGCCGGGTGCAAATCTCGCCAATAACTATTTTTCAACTCGCCAGTTAGCATTTTTTTTCTTTTTTCGAGTGGTAAATTAAAACATTGCTTTGAAGTTGAAATTAAATGTCATCGTTTGTTACATCATTTAATATTTGGCCAGATGCCATATACGTACCTGGTTTGCCGTGATTTTTTTTACGAAAATTTGGCGAAATCATCGTTTTCGAATACCAGTTACATATGTATTTTTGGTACTACTTAGTTATCCCGTCGAACAAAAATCTATCACCAAACTATAAGATTAAATGCCAATAATGGTTGATAAATGTCACATTCACTTGACTTTAAGCAAGTTACATGTCTTTACGTCATCAAGTGATTTTTATTTCGACGTTTTATTTGTATATTTATTAATGTTATACTATTTTCTTTGTTCTTTCGTTATTTAAAATAAAAATTACGTCAATTTGTATAATTTGGCGAGTGGTTTGGCGATTTATATAATTTGGCGAAATGGGTCGATGGGATAACTTAGTACCGTATTTTTTAATTATTTTCTATTATTTTTTATTTTTAAAGGAAAATAACCAAAAAAATAATTAACTATGGAACAAAACAAATTATGTAATTTAAAAAAAGAAAATAAAGTAAATATACACTTATTATTAAATAAACAACAATAGCCGGGTTACCATGTCAACCAAAATAATGCCATTTTGGCGCCAATTAGGTACCCCGGTGCGTGTATGACATCTGTGCCTAATATTTTTCTTTTCATTTCGTTTAAAAAAAATAAAGAAGTGAAAGCCATTTATTTTAAATGTTTCTGTTTGTATTAAATAAAATGATAATGAAATACAAATTGGATTATGAATAAAAGTAACATGATACATTTCTTAGCATACATTTAAGGGAAGCCAAACTTCTCGCCAAATTAGTTTAAAATAGTAACCTTTTCTAAAATCTGAAAAAAAAATATCTGTTTGATTAAAATTTGAGTTGCCATCATTAGAAAAATGTATATAAAATTAGAAAAAAATTAATATTTCGAAAACTAATTCGAATTTTAAAATTCTAATACCAGTTTTGAAATCTGCGGATCAATATTGATTTTTGGTGTTAATTTCATCGCAAAGTATTCCATATGTTAGGAGAAATCACCGTGAAACATAATCAGTTGTTTAATCAGTCGATTCAAAGAATCGTTACATTTCAGCCGTTTCATATATTCGTTTCATAAATTCGTTTCATTAGGATTTTATATATATAGGGTAGATTATTGATGATTGCGATATTTCGCCAAGTTGGTCAACATTTGGCGCTACTGTGGTAACCCTGCATTAGTATTTTTCAACAATTACTCATTCCAATGAGGCGGTCCTACCGGAATTGTGAGGGACACACAGAGACTTGGATTTTATATATATAGTTTGAATTGAAGTTAACTTTGTTTTGTAACTAACTCTGTTATTTTTGTAACTATATCGTTGCAAACACTTCTATTTAATATTTGACGTCAACCTTGGCTTAATGCGATTACGGAAGATTTTATTGCATGTAAATTAAATGGTTATTTTTCTACCATTCAAACAATTCACCTTTAAATATCCACGTTTTTTATGCTTCATTTTTCGTTTAAATATGATGGTTAAACACCGCGCTTTGTGTGCAAATAATTTGTTACACTTTTGACTGTGTTTTCTCTTCTGGAATCCAAAGATGGAAAAATGTAATAGACCTGTCAGGAAAAGGCGTATATTGCGAAATATAACATAATGTAGAGTGGTGCTGTATTCAAGTTGTTAGAACAAAACATATCGGTAAGCTGAGGGTCCGTAGTCCAAGAACTAACAAACGATTATGAATCAACCGAAAATTATTTAAATTTAATGGTCAATCTCTGCAATCATTGTTATATTCCTTATTTTAGTCGCGTTGTGACTGAAGAATATTTTAATTCCTGTTGTCATAATTGCCTCCTTTCGCTACCAAACTCATCTATAAATGATCAACTAAAACAAGTTGCTAAGTTGCACAAATTTTGTCCAACGCATAAGATTGCAAAATAACAATATACTATCATAATGGTGTTCGCATCGTTTTCAGCAATGCGGAAGGACATTCCAGGTGAAGGTCCATATTGCTTTAAAATGCAAGGTCAAATTCACCATTTCGTTTGATTATAAGTTCGCTTGGAAAAATGGACCAGCGCAGCGGTAATAGTGCTAGTAATAAATAAGTTTCAATTGACGTTACAAAGTTTTTTCAAATTCCTTGTTTTTTAAGCCCCCGGTATGCTATTTCTTTCTCCCATCTAATAAAGTGTCGTCTCTAGAAAATAACGTTCCGTTGTATAAGCCAGCCGTAAAACAAAGCAGATGTATCGTTGTACTGTTAGATACTCTACTACAATTTTTTAAACTTCTAAGCATCGCATATTTTCAGTTTTTATACCGTCGTATTGGGGGAAAAAAGTACGTTTTAATGCAATTTGTCTGAAAACTGCATCTCAATTTATTTTTGAGATATTAATTTTTTTGTTGTTTTTAGCGTCATTTGTTTAATTTTGGCAACTCAAGTATTCCATTTTGTTATTCAACGATAGTGACGTCATATGAATAGTCTGCAAGATGTTGTTTAAGACTGGATCGTAAATTAGGAATTCTTCAGAGGATGCGAATGACGTAATTTTATATAAAATAAAAGCGTGTGTTTTAAGCCTTAAAACTGAAAAACGTTTTGTATTATCTATATGCATTACATATCTATATTTTTTATTATCGGGGGCGACACTAAATTCTGAAAAAGCAGAATTTCTGTTTTCTAGTAAGCGTACTTCTGTTCAACGCTTTTGGCTAGAGACTTATGTTGTAGACTGCAACTCTAAGAAACCTTTTAATTTACGGGGCCATCCCACCCATATGCTAAAGTTATGCTCTGTCTCTGTGTTACACAACATTAATTTCATCTTAATTAAAGTTTTATGCAAAGAATTTGAATCCAATGATTTATAATTGACTAATAAGTATCAGTTTAGTTTTATTAACGGATTACGGATTTCTTCGTTGATGCGGGAACAAATAATTAAATATGCAATGTAAGACACCTTTTGATCACCCCTTTCTCTAACTTCATGATACGGGTATACTATACACCGGAAAAGTTAATGTAATGATGATAACTCGTCACGGAAATTTCCTGAATTTTACTGATTACAATCAAATGCACTGTTTTCCAATCAAATGCCCACTTTTCATATTATCGTATAAAATTTTCTGATAATAGAGTCTTGCAATTCATAAAAATACATTTTTTTTACAGTTGAAATGCATATATACACTAAACTGGCCGCCCTTGGCGGCCAGTTTGGTCTCCCTTAAAATTTATATTTGGGAAAGCATGCTAAGTATTGTATAATGTTACTTTTATTCCTAATTTAATTTACTTGGACACTTTTAAATATAATTAATATAATCCCGTAAGCTAATATTAGTTTTTGTTCCATTAAAATATCTCAATTTGATGATTTTCTGCAAGCAAATAAACCCTATTGTTTTACAAATGGAAATTTTGGGGAATTTGGCGAAATATTAGAGATATCGCCAAGTTGGCGTCACTTTTGGCGACTAATTTTAGTCGCCAAATTTGGCGATATATCGCAAAGTTGGCGACAAACTTGGCGGTATTTGGCGACAGAACAGGGTTCCTCCTATGGTAACCCCCTTATAGGTATGGAGATGCGTTACATGTATAATAGATATATAGGTTTTTTGAAAGAGTAGGTCATCGCCACCTATGGTCCAGTGGTCAGCACACGAACCTTCCATACAGAAGGACCCTGGTTCGATCCTGGGAGCGGCGAAAGAATTCAAGGGGTGCAATGATAAGCTCGCCTCCACGTGGCGCATCCTGGGTAACGCTAAGAAGCTTATCAGCGGTGGCGTCTATATCAGCGGGCATAGAGAATATTCCCGGTCTATGTCAGCGGGCATAGAGAATATTTCCGATCTATGTCAGCGGGCATAGAGAATATTCCCGGCGTCTATGCAGCGGGTATAGAGAATATTCCCACTGCATTTTTTTTTTAAGATTTTATTTACAACATTCTTCTAATTGCTTTTTGGGGGTTAGAGTTTGGCGAATAGTTTGGCGGTAGTATAGTTTATGGAAAGTGGTCAACGGAATAACGAAGTACCAGAAAAAAAACACTTTTTTATAAGCATTCAATGGTCATGTTGAAAAGAAAGCTAATTTTTTTTTAGTGCAATTCATATTTCTCTCTATTCTAAAAAAAAGTAACTACCGCTGTCACCGCCGCCGCCGCCGCCGGTTTTGAATTTTTTGTGACCGGAGGTCTTTCTTCGTTAATATTAAGAAAAATAATGCATACAAAAATATGAAAATCGGTAGTATTATACAAAAATATTTGATAAACACGCTGATGCAGACAGTTTTCAGATCGAAGAATTATTTTAAGAGATATTTAATGCTGAAGTTAGACAAAATCGTTCCACTAAAAAAGTTTTATAGGAGCAAAAACTGTTCATAGGAATTTAATCATTTTTAGATCATTTTATGCGTTAGAATTTGCCGGAGTGCAGATTGCATTAATTTTTTTATTTTGACTAATTTTTTGAGGTTTTATTTCTATTTTAAATTCAAATTTTCAGCATTTCTAGAGATATTTTTAACAGATTTTAGAAAGTGATATTAATTTAAACTGTTGCCAACTGTATAAACAGCGGAAACAATAATGTTTGCTTCAATATATATATATATATATATTTATACGCGTAAATAAATTAAAAATTTATTTACACGTGACTATTATAAACAGAAAAAAACATTTGGAATTAGAATTAAATAATTATGTACAAAAAGCAGGAACTTATTAAAAATTACGTCATAAAAACTATAATTACATGTGAATTTTAAGAGAGAAAGGAATTTGTAAAACAATAAATTTATTAACATGCGTTAGAAGTCTTAAATAGGAGAAATTACGTCATATTTACGTCACATTACAGTTATTACATAAAATGAACACAAAATAATATTGCAAAACGGTTTAAATTTAGAAATTGCGCTAGACATTTATTTGATATTTTAAGAGGATACTTTTCAACTATTTTTGTTAGGAAAGCGCAAATAATATTTCATTTCTAACACAAGTATTTTCATGTGAATATTAAAAAGAGAAAGAATAGTTTGGTCAAAATTACGTCTGATTAAAAACGATTAATTTAAAATGTCTCATAAGAACTTTCTTTTCACTTTGTTAAAAAATACCAGGAGACAAAGACTCTGTTTACTTAATTCCTTTTATATTAGCTTATTTTGAAATGTTGTTACACGTGTCTACGTCATCAAGTTATTTTTATTTCGATGTTTTATTTGTATTTTAATTAATGTTGTACTAATTTATTTGTTTTTTCGTTATTTAAAATAAAAATTATGTCAATTTGTATAATTTGGCGAGTGGTTTGGCGATTTATATAATTTGGCGAAATTGGTCGATGGGATAATCAAGTAGTACCGCAACGGATTTGGCGTTAAAATTCCCCAATCAAAGAGAAATGAATAGAAATCCGTTTATAGAGAGATCGCCACTGTTTTTTAAATTATAATTCAATCTTTCGAAATCTTTTTAAAGCCGATCAAATTAGCGTGCATTTAGAGTCTATGGTGTCTGGACGGGGGTTGGCGAGCGTAGCTCGTAGGGGGCCGAGCCCCCTAGTTTTCCAAAAAATATCCCTTATAATACATTCATTTGGCGTGGGAAACGACCACGATCATGAAAAATTCAATGCTTTTTTTTACGCGTCTAGAGAGCTCAAGCAAATGAATCTCTCTATTCTAAAAAAAAGTAACTAACGCTGTCACCGCCGCCGGTTTTGAATTTTTTGTGACAGGAGGTCTTTCTTCGTTAATATTAAGAAAAATAATGCATACAAAAACATGAAAATCGGTAGTATGATACAGAAATGTTTGATAAACACGCTGAGGCAGACAGTTTTCAAATCGAAGAATTATTTTAAGAGATATTTAATGCTAAAGTTGGACAAAATCGTTCCACTAAAAAAGTTTTATAGGAGCAAAAACTATTCATAGAAATTTAATCATTTTTAGATCATTTTATACGTTTGAAGTTCCCGGTGTGCAGACTGTTTTTCTTTTTTTAATTTGACTAATTTTTTGAGGTTTTTTTCTATTTTAAATTCAAATTTTCAGCATTTCTAGAGATATTTTTTACAGATTTTAGAAAGTGATATTAATTTAAACTGTTGCCAACTGTATAAACAGTGGAAATAATAATGTTTGCTTCAAAAAAAAAATATTTATATTTGTAAATAAATTAAAAATTTATTTACACGTGACTATTATAAACAGAAAAAAACATTTGGAATTAGAATTAAATAATTATGTACAAAAAGCAGGAACTTATTAAAAATTACGTCATAAAAACTATAATTACACGTGAATTTTAAGAGAGAAAGGAATTTGTAAAATAATAAATTAGTAACATGAGTTAGAAGGCTTAAATAGGAGAAATTACGTCATATTTCAGTTATTACATAAAATGAATACAAAATAATATTGCAAAAAGGTTTAAATTCAGAAATTGCGCTAGACATTTATTTGATATTTTGAGCGGATACTTTTCAACTATTTTTGTTAGGAAAGCGCAAATAATATTTCATTTCTAAAACAAGCATTTTCCACATGAATATTAAAAAGAGAAAGAATAGTTTGGTCAAAATTACGTCAGATTAAAAACGATTAATTTAAAAAGTCTTATTTAAAAGAACTTTCTTTTCGCTTTGTTAAAAAATACCGGGAGACAAAGACTCTGTTTACTTAATTCCTTTTATATTAGCTTATTTTGAAATGTTGTTACACGTGTCTACGTCAAAGACGAAAACAGCGATTGACATCGCTGTTTTCGTATGTATTTTGTATTCGTACATATGTATTTTTGGTACTACTTAGTTATCCCGTCGACCAAAACTCTATCATTCGCCAAGCTATAAGATTAAATGCCAATAATGGTTGATCGTAAATGTCACATTAACTTGACTTTAAGCAAGTTACACGTGTCTATGTCATCAAGTTATTTTTATTTCGACGTTTTATTTGTATTTTTATTAATGTTGCACTAATTTATTTGTTCTTTCGTTATTTAAAATAAAAATTATGTCAATTTATATAATTGGCGAGTGCTTTGGCGATTTATATAATTTGGCGAAATTGGTCGACGGGTTCATCAAGTAGTACCGCAGCGGATTTGGCCTTAAAATTCCCCATTCAAAGAGAAATGAATAGAAATCCGTTTATAGGGAGATCGCCACTGTTTTTTAAATTATAATTCAATCTTCCGAAATCTTTTTAAAGCCGATCAAATTAGCGTACTTTTAGAGTCTGCGGTGTCCGAACGGGGGTTGACGAGCGTAGCTCGTAGGGGGCAGAGCCCCCTAGTTTATTAAAATATACTATACTAGCCGCACTTGCCGACCAGTTTGGTCTCCTTTAAATCTATGCTAAGCATTGTATCGTGTTACTTTTATTCATAATTTAATTTACTTGCTCAATCCTTTGCAAAATCGGACGATTCTGATACAGAAATCATGAACTCTGTATTTTTATGTTAGCTGAGTGCAGGTGATAAATCGCCAAACATTATACCCGTCGTATTTTTTGTTATTTCATTTAAAATATAATACTTTCCTTCATTTTATTTAAAATACATAACTTTAATTTAAAACTGAAATACTTAAACTTTATGACTCAATTTTCTCTTATACCTTAAAAGAATGGAAAAAAAAAACTAATAAATAACACTATAAACTATGACATTTAATTCCAGCATCAAAGCTTTGTTTTAATTTACCTCGCAAAAAATTGTTTATGACAGCTCCCGGCTAACATTAAATTACCAAATTGGCTGCTTGGCTACTTGGCATATAAAAAATGAAGCGGTCAACCCGGAACTGTTGATGACAGTCACATGAGCAATTACGGCACAGATGTCATATATGCACCGTGGGGGCCTAACTGGCTCCAAAATGGCGTTATTTTGTCTGATATGGTAACCCGGCTACTGTTTTTTATTTATTAATAAATTGTTTTATTTATTTATTGTTATTTCCTTTTCAAAATGATAGCAAATAATTTAAAAATATATATGTAACTGGTATTCGAAAGCGATATTTTTGCCAAATTGGCGTCAGAAAAAAAATCACGCCAAACCCGATGTGTATATGACATCTGTGAAAAAATTACAGTACTACTTAGTTATTCCGTCGACCAATTTCGCCAAATTATATAAATCGCCAAATTATACAAATTGACGTAATTTTTATTTTAAATAACGAAAGGACAAATAAATTACTGTAACATTAATTAACATTACAAATAAAATGTCGAAATAAAAATCCGTTGATGACGTAAACACGTATAACTTGCTTAAAGTCAAGTGAATGTGATATTTATGATCAACTATTATTGGCATTTAATCTTATAGTTTTGCGATAGATTTTTGGTCGACGGGATAACCAAGTAGTACCAAAATTACTTCTGTTTCTTTATAAAAATGGGTAAACAGCTTTTTTTATATTAAATAAATTGTATACATATGGAAAAAATTGCTTGTGAATATGAAACAGTAAATAGGTTGTCAGAAAATACGTTGGCAAACTTTTTATTTCTCGTTTCTTGTTATTTCTCGCCAATAAACTTTTCTCTGAAGTGCTGTACAAACGCGATGATTGCTGGAAATGCATTTTTAATTATGATATGCGCTTTTATGTTTCATTATATTTATGCATACTACTTACTGTGTGCATAAAAGTTACACTGTAAAAAACGGAAATACTACTTGTGATGTTTGTACACGCCCTCTCACCTATAGAAGCGCCATCTGTGGCCAAAAGATGAGAATCAGGCAGAACTTGGGATAGCTTCACCTAGGAAGGTGAGCTAAGAAAAACCTGTGAACGGTCGCGGACACTCCCGGTCGTAAAGTAACGAACGAAACCCCATGAGGAATGGGACAGTTACAATTGTTATTTATATGTGTTAGTGATGTGCATCGTGATGTCCTCCGTGTTGTAATAAACGTTTGTGATGTTTAGATCATTGGCCAATCTTTTCAGAAAGCCCACACGCGACCATCCGGTTTCGCTTTACACTGGCGTCAGAAGTATTGTGGGATTTGGATTTGGCCAATAAGAAATATTAACGTGCGGATTATCCTTTCGCTATCCCTGGATTATTTTTTCCCTGGACGTGCAGATTATCTTTTTCCTATATTGTCCCTATCGGATTATCTTTTTACGGAGGTAAGATTTTATTACATTACTTTAAGTATGGCAGACAAGCTCTCAAAATTAAAAAAAGCTCGCGGAGTCACTAAAAGTTCTATTACGTCAATAATTAAAAAAATTGAAGATAATTTTGTGTCCGAAACGCCAAACTTAGACGATCTCGAAGAAATTTTGGCGATGTTAGAACAGAAAGCTAGCGATTTGAAGCAAGAAGATAACGAGATCTTACCATTAATTGATGATTTATCTGAAGTCGAAAAAGATGCCAAAGCGTCACTAGAGTACCAGGAAAAATTACGCTCTGGAAGTTCAGAGTGAATAAAAAACTAAAACAAAAAGAACCCCCCCCCCCTGTATGTCCCACAAATAGGTGCGTAGAATTTCCTAACACGGTCAAACTACCGACACTTAAAATTGAGAAATATTATGGAGATATTAAACTTTTCCAGAATTTCTGGAACTCGTTTAAAACAGCGGTACATGACAATGAACACCTCTCAAATATTGAAAAAATTAATTATTTATTCAGTTATTTAGGAGGGAGCGCGTATAATTCTATATCGGGTTTTGCGTTATCTGATAAAAATTACATAGAAGCAGTCGACTTACTTAAAAGACAATTTGGTAGGAAAGATTTAATTATTACTAGTCATATTAATACGCTGTTAACTTTAAAACCGATTACAAAATCGCATGACATCATGTCATTACGTAAATTATATGACGCTATTCAAACGCAGATTCGTAATCTAAGGTCATTAGAAATGGAAGCGGACAGTTTTGATGCATTATTGACTCCGATAATTTTAAAAGCATTACCGTATAATTTATTGCTTGAGTTCAATAGAGAAAGTGTCAAAAATTCTGAACAGAATTACGGCGTGGATAAATTATTATCATTTATCCGAAATGATTTGGAGGCTAGGGAAAAACAAACACAAATTATAAATTTATCTTCTGATCATTCAAGGCCAAAGTACTTATCAGAAATATTACCGGAATGTAAACAGATTAACAAAACATCTGGCGTAGCTGAAGTGTTTGCTTTAGAGAATGTTTGTCTGTTTTGCAGGTCAGATAATCATCTAACTGAAAAATGTGACAGATATTCAATTCAGGAAAAAATTAATAAATTGAAAGCTGAGAGTAGATGTTTTGCGTGCTTAAAGCGGAAACACGTAATTAAATATTGTACGGAAAAAACTAAATGTAGGCTGTGTTCCAAATTACACCACGTATCAATTTGTAATTCTTTAGTTGGGAAGGGTAATAAATCAGAAAAAAATACGAATGAAAATGCGCTGTTAGCCCGAGTAATGTCGCGGAATGTATTTGATTTAGAACGGGTGCAAGAAAAGAGAAAGTTAATTGAACCACTCCAATTTATAGGCTTAGAATTTGAGAATAAAAATTTGCGAGGGGTCATTGACACCGGTACTCAGATTTCAATTATAAAGAGCGATTGTGTACCGGAGCATTTTAAAATACCATACGGTTCAATTATACTTAAATCAGCTTTCGGACACGAGTTAAGAGCACCGTTAATAAACATTCCATTAAGCATAGCAGCAGATAAAGTACATTGCAGGGTGTTCCCAAAAATAGTAATAACGTGCGCGATGGTTGATAATTTAATTAATGATTTACTGTTATCTTTAAATACTCATAAGGAATTAAGCACAATAAGCGAAAGTAACGAACCCGACACCACAATAAATGATTTTAGTGCTATAAATTTGCCCCGTACGAGAGAAAAAAACGCGGTAGATTTAGATTTAGCTTGCGCTGCTACGGAGGCCGAGCAGGTTAAAATAGGAAATGCAAACGAGAATATTGATAACGATGGCAATGAAAATACCAGAAATTTCACGAACTACTCGGAAAAATTTAAATGGGAACAAAAAATGGATGCATCACTAAATCAGTGTTGGACAGATGCCAAAAATGAGCGTAATAATTATTTTGTTCAGGACAATCTGTTATACCATCATGACAAAATTTTAGGGGAAACGGTACATTAATTGCTCGTGCCCGAGCCGCGTAGAAAGCAGTTGCTAGAGCTCGCTCATTCAAGCCCCTGGGGGTGGACATTTAAGAAAACGAAAGACCACTGAAAGATTAAAATATTCTTTTTTTGGGCCTGGGATTAAGTCAGATGTGAGCGAGTTTTGCGACAAATGTTTGTCCTGTCAGCTTCCGGCGAAAGCAAATAAATTTGATAATGTACCAATAACCCCAGTTACTCGTCCTGACGAGGCAATGCAGATTGTAAATATAGACATAATAGGCCCAATAGAACCGGCTAGTGGAGGATACAAGTACGTCCTAACCGCGATAGACCAGTGTACGCGTTGGCCGGAAGCGGTCTGTTTACGAAATCTTTTTGCAAAATCCACATGCGATGCCCTTTTACAGATATTTTCACAGACCGGAATTCCCAAATTAATAGCTAGCGATCAGGGTAAAAACTTCACTTCGGCCCTCACGAAAGAATTTATGAAACGTTTAGGGACGTCCCCGCGTTTTTCCGGGGTAGGCACAGTCGAATGGATTAGTGGAACGATGGAATAGAGTACTTACAGGGATGATACACCATGTTATAAGAGAAAATGCCGGAAGTTGGCATAAACACATACCCTTTTTGTTGTGGGCATACAGGGAGGTACCAAATGCTACGACGGACGTTAGTTCAGTACAGACGTTGTATGGTAGGCGTCCAACTGGCCCCCTCTCCATATTAAAGTCATCATGTACTAATGAGACACCTTTACCATTTAATCAAGTAGGCTCGGTTACCAATTACTTAAATGACTTGAAAGTACAGTTTTGCCATTTCTGCCAAAAACATTTGCACGATAATGAAATCCTAGAGTATAAAGTTCAGACAACACCTATAGGTGTAAGATATGCTGAAGATAACGATTTTGTGAAATTGAAAATGCCCCGAAGATAATTAAAGATGATTCGAACGAACTCAAACATGCTCCTGATCCAGAGAAAGTAGCAGCGATACAGAATTTAGAAGTTTCGAAATAGAAAGAACATTATGCCACCATCGAGAAGGAAGCATACGGAGTAATCTTCGCTCTGAAGAAATTCAAACATTATATATATGGCTCGCAAGTGACTTGTTAGTGACCACAACCCTTTGAAATTCTTGACCGATTGTGCATCCCAAAGTGCGCGCCTTCAAATGTGGGCTCTGGCATTGCAGCGATTTCAAGCCCACATAGCCTATCGACGTGGAAAACTCCACACTAATGCGGACTCATTAAGTAGACTATATGCCTCACATTGGACTTAAATGAAAGAAACTTTGCCTTAAAAAAAAACTCACGATAAACTTTTGATTTATGTTGTTTGTGATTATATGTTACCTCCAAGACTTTTCTGAATATGACTTTTGTGGACATTAATTGATTGAACATTACTATTTGAACTTTAAAATATTTATTCTAGAACTCTAACTTATTAATACTAGTATCATAATTTCATATTGCATAGTACCTTAGTTTTTTTTATTTATCTTTATGTTAAGTAAGTATTGTAATTTTGATTTTTATTAATAGTGTGTTTACTAAAATGTTTATAGAGATTCCATTAGATTTTGATTAGTCTTTAAAGACTAAATCAAAACTTTGAATGGGGGAGGTGTGATGTTTGTACACGCGCTCTCACCTATAGAAGCGCCATCTGTGGCCAAAAGATGAGAATCAGGCAGAACTTGGGATAGCTTCACCTAGGAAGGTGAGCTAAGAAAAACCTGTGAACGGCCGCGGACACTCCCGGTCGTAAAGTAACGAACGAAACCCCATGAGGAATAGGACAGTTACAATTGTTATTTATATGTGTTAGTGTTGTGCATCGTGATGTCCTCCGTGTTGTAATAAACGTTTGTGATGTTTAGATCATCGGCCAATCTTTTCAGAAAGCCCACACGTGACCATCCGGTTTCCCTTTACACTACTGGCAATCTAGACGCCAGTACTATTTCCGTTTTTTTACAGGAATTTTTACCCATAAATTACAGAAAAATTTCCGTTTTTAATCAGAAAAACGGAAAATTTTCTGTAATTTATGGGTAAAAATTACCGTAAAAAAACGGAAATAGTACTGGCGTCTAGATTGCCAAAAGTATTTCCGTTTTTTAGTCCGGTTTTTTTTTTTTTTTTTTTACAGTGTATAGTTCATGTATAGGGCTACACAAAAGAATCCGTAATGGTTACTGAGTATGAGAGCAAATTGCTTAAAGGTGATTTTTAAATAAGTTATGCATTGTAATGCTGAACTGCATTTAGTTTACTAAGAAATGTTTGTAGAATATAGATAAAATGATATACAGGGTCACGCAAAGAATTGGATACATAACCGTCTATGGATTATAATATCTGTAAATGTGATTTCAGTAGTTTTAAGAGTGTTTTAGTTTAAATTAAATTTTAGGTAAATAGTGGTATGTAATAACGGTAATATTGGCTATGGACGGTAACTGCTGAAATCATTTTTTTTTAAATTTTATGCGTTTTCTAAAATGTTTACTTAGTTATCTTACTTAGCTTATTTTCCTAAATAGCGAAAAATTTGTTAAAGCATTCAGAAAGTGTTGGAAAGTGTTACAAAGTCTATGCTTAACGCTTTTTCGAGACAGATGTCATATACGCCCCACATTGGCGCGATTTTTTCTGACGCCAATGTCACATACGCAAAGGTACTTAACTGGCGCCAAAATGTCGTTATTTTGCTTGATATAGTAACCCGGATGTTGATGTTTATGCTGTTAATGTTTTCGCGAAATTGGCGTCGGGAAAAAATCGCGCCAAAATATGACATCTGTGCCGAAACTTTAATATTTAATGTTTAAACTTTTCACTCCCCCCCCCCTTGCATATAGTACAAACTATAGCACAGATAGAGGAAAATAATAGACAATTTAGTACTTTTCCACTATAGAGACTTTGGCGTTTTTTTAAAAAAAGCTTGGTGTAATTCGGGCATCAGAAAGTGAGATTTGTTGTCAGATCATATAAACAGCTATGAAAATAAACTTGATGAGCTTTTCTGTTTATTTTATATGTATATTATTGATGATTGCGATATTTCGCCAAGTTGGTCAACATTTGGCGCTACTGTGGTAACCCTGGATTAGTATTTTTCAAGAATTACTCATTTCAATGAGGATGTCCTACCGGAATTGTGAGGGACACACAGAAACTTGGATTTTAGATAAATAGATAGGCAGAGTGTGAACTAATAGTAGGAATTGAATAAAATAAAAACTAAATTATTATTTGCTATTTATTTATGAATCAAAAACTTTGCGTGTGTGTGTGTGAAGGGGGTCGGGTCTTCTATTACTGGCCAGAAGTCCATGCAGGATTTTTTTTTTGGCGGGGCGTGGCATTTTGTGAAAAGCAAAAGTTATTTATCAGAGTTATTTATATTTTTGTCAAAAATAAATTTTATAAGGAAAGATGAAATCCAGTTACTCAAATTTAAACCAAGTATTAATTAATAATAACGTCTATAAGTCATCTTTCTAAAAATTTTGCTTTCTGGAGAATTTGTTTTGTTTACAAAATGCACATTTTAAAATCTAACTAAATGAAAAATAATTAATGAAGGATATGTTTTTATGAAATGAACTTTGTAAAGCGGCCTATTTTATTAAGAAGAATTTTGTGAAGGGGCCAATTATACATATACATATCATAATTATTCAGAGAATGAAATAAGTACTTATTATCGTAATGTATTTAGTACTTATGTTGACACTAGTTCGCAGTACGAGCTACGTACAACTTCATAAATAAATACTTCAGCTTGGGAGGGAAAAAAGACAAATTTATAGAGCAAGCAGATCTTTAAAATTAAATATTTGACTTGTTCAAAATATATATATGCATGCAAATATATTGCAATTATTCAGAAGGTAACATTATTTTAACATGATTTAGTATTTCGCACTCGTATTCTTTCAAGTATCCACAAACAAGAAATCAGCAGCTGAATGGACAAAATGTCAAAGCAGCTTCAGATTTTTGCAAACTTATTTGTGTGAGAACACACGCATGTGCGTCGAAGTTCATTTCCTTGCCAAAGTGCTTGGCTACAGACGTTGGCGTCAAGTGCGCTGGGTCGTTGAGTGTTTGTGATTTTGTGACCGGGAGCCGGAAGCACAGACAATCACCTCATCGAGTTCACGGGTGAAATTCTAGGATTAGTTAAATCTTGATTCGCATATTAAAACCCAATCGATCTGCCAAGTCATATCTTGGTGGAAAACACCTGAAAACCCGACTATGTTTACCATTGTGTTTTCCTGCACTTAAAGGTATGAAAACATGGAAGACTGGGAGCAGGAAAACACAATGGTAAACCTACGAGTCAGCCGCTAAAATGGGTTTTTCAGGTGTTTGCGAATAAAGATTTAACTAATCTTAGAATTCCATCCGTGAACTCGATGAGATGATTGTCTATGCTGCCGACTCCCGGTTTATGTGTAATAGTGAAAAATGTTAGTTTTCTGATGAAAATAAATTACAGTTTGCAGTAGCATTAATTTTGTATGGATGTGTGTGTGTGTGTGGGGGGGGGGGGGGGTATTTGACAGACAAGCATTATAAAGTATAACGGCGCGGTTTGTTTGTTTGTTTTCTGGAAGATGATATGAACTTTGCACAATGTTTATTCATAAAAAGTGCAAAAACGAAAAAAAAATTGTTGATTATGTGTAAAAATATTTTGTAATGAACTAGGGGGCTCTGCTCCCTACGAGCTACGCTCGTCAACCCCCGTTCAGACACCGCAGACTCTAACAGCACGCTAATTTGATCGGCTTTAAAAAGATTTCGGAAGATTGAATTATAATTTGAATCTGACAATTATAATCTGACGTAATTTTCACCAAACTTTTCTTTTTCTTTTTAATATTCACGTAAAAATACTTTTGTTAGTGTGGTGACCGGGTTTATGAGGCGGCAGGAAGAACATTTGATAGTTGGGATGCACAAACAACATTTATTATGACGCGGACACAACATTTATAAACATAGAAAGAATAAAACAACTTTGAACTTATTTTCATTCAACCATTCGAATAAACATTATCGTCTGCTTCTTTTTTGTATTTTCTCGAACTG
This sequence comes from Maratus speciosus, assembly GCA_963932465.1. Taxonomy (NCBI): domain Eukaryota; kingdom Metazoa; phylum Arthropoda; class Arachnida; order Araneae; family Salticidae; genus Maratus; species Maratus speciosus. Next base: position 184,797,023 of record OZ010788.1, read on the forward strand.
TTGCCACTTGTATTAGAGTAATATTTCGTTGCCAGATACAACAATTCTCTCACGCTTAAAATGGAACGTACACAACAGTTATAATGTTTGTTAATGTACAGTCATGGAAAAAAAAAAGAAACACCCCCTACTAACTCCTTAACCCGGGAGAACTCGCTGCATGAGATTTTCTCTCACAGTCGTACTTTTTTAAGACTCTTATTTAAATCATTTTTCATTTTAATTAAAATTTCAAAATGTTTTTCAATTATTTTACCTATTTTGTACTAAGCCAACCAAAAAAAGTTGATATTATATGAATGTAAAGTAAAAGAAAAGCAATTGGGCATTCTCACTAGCGAGTTCTCCCGGGTTAACAAATCATCATAGAAGAAAGTTACTGGTACCGAACGATTGGAAATAAAGCCTACTTTTAAATGATGTATATAAAATTTTCTTAGGAGGTCATCTACATATTAAAACGAATCCTAACTTCATTTTTTTCAATGGCAATACCCAATTTTAACGAGATATTTCAAATCTTCGATTCAAACTATGCCTAGACACCAAATTTCAAGTCATTTGAATGATAAGTTTTTGAATTATAAACATTCAAAATTTAGTGCTTCAAATGTTAAATTATATTTTCATATTTTTATTTATATCTCCCGAAATTATGCTCCTAATGTGCTAATTTGTTTTTTGTGGTAATAATACTAATATACCCAAACATAAATAAGCTGAATTTGCAATTTTTAAAATTTTATAATATGAATTATGAAATTAATATTCGAAAAAATTATGAACTGCAACCTACAATTTTTTTGATGGATTTAGATTTATTAGGTCCTGCTTTATGGAAATTCAAAAATTTCACATTTTTCTTCCAAGTAGTTTTCAAATTATGCTTAAAAAACGGCAAAATGATGGTTTAAGGGGCCGTCTATGATGGAAGTGAGTAGACATTTTGAAATTTATTCTGCCATACTGTAATCTAACACGCTTCATTGACTCCTTGAGTGGCGCTTAAGGTGCCTTGATCAAGGAAGCGGCTCTCTCAGTTAACAATCCAGTACGGAACTTCAATTTGGATACAGCCCTTAAAATACGCTCGTTTTAAAATAATTAATTTCTCGGAAACTTATGGTACGAATTTCATAAAAATTCGTTTTGGGGCTAATTGAAGGGTGTAGAGTTCATTTATGCTGTCAGAATTGGGTACTGCTATTGAAAAAAACAAAGTTGTGGTTCGTTTTAATATGTAGATGGCCCCTTAAACAAATTTTATATACATCATTTAAAAGTAGACTTTAATTCCAATCGTTCGGTACCAGTAACTTTCTTCTACGATAATTTGTTGAGGAGTTAGTAGGGGTGTTTACTTTTTTTTCACGACTGTACAACAAAGTCTTGCAAGTATGATGGAGGTTTGCGTTGACGAGTGAATCGTCGTAGCTGAACATCATGTCCAATTGGTGTTGGTGGTCTCTGAACATTTGCGGTTGTTGGAAATAGTTTCGAGGTAGTGCTATCCATTGGGGTTGAGAAGATTCCTTTTCATTTATTGGATCCTTATACTCATCGTTTTTTGAGTTTGTGGTGAATGTGACAGTCTTTTTTGGAATCTCGGTTTTCCTCAGTTGATCAATATGGCGCTTGAATATGTGTCCATTATCTAATTCTACTTGATAATGCAATTTACCAAATTTTTGAAGTACAGTACCTAACTTCCACAGTTCTCTGTTTCTGGCATAGCATCTCGCTTGTACTCGATCTCCCACAGTTAAATTTCTGCATTTAATTGGGTAATTATTGTTTTGAATATGTTTCATTGGACGTAAGGCATCAAGTTGAATTCGTATATTTCGTTTCAAATACAGTTCTGCTGGCATTTGATTACTGGACAGTGGAGTTGCTCTGTATCTGAATAGTGTTTGTCTTACCTTTGCATGCATTGATAACGGTTCAGAAGACATTGCTTTTAGACGATTTTTGAGTGTTTGCACATTTCGTTCAGCTAATCCGTTTGTGGCTGGATGACCTGGAGCAGTTAGTTTGTCAAAAATTCCATTTTTAGCACAATATAACTGGAATTCGTCACTTACAAAAATTTTTGCGTTATCTGAGACTATGACCCTTGGAAAACCATAAAATTCAAAAATGTCAGATAATAGCTCAATTGTAGAAATAGAAGTAGGATCATTGCGGCATATTTTTACTTCAGCCCATTTACAGGGTGGCTACTAAATACTGTAACACTCCAAAAGATACGAATTAATTTTAATCTTTTGGTAAAACAATTTATTTCTCTATTTTAGCGTTTGGCAATCTTCTATTAGTGCAGACGAATTTTGTTATAAAGCAAATATTTAAAATTATTTTAAAGAGGGAAGCCAAAAGAATGATGATTAAACAGCTCTTTGATCGCAGATTTTCCGCAGGTAAAATCTTTAAGCAATTAAAATGCCTTGGTTTTAATGGAACATTTATATATAGAACTATAAATCGATTATTGGATACTAATAGCTGTGTAAAGATCGATATAAGTCTGGTCGTCCACGCTCAGGTCGCACAATAGAGCGCATCAAAAGAATTCGTGAAAAGATGTGAAGAAATCTACAACGTTCTGCAAATAAAATGGCTGCAGAAGAGAACGTGAGTCACAGAACTATGCAAGTTATTATAAATGAAGATCTGGGTTATTGCCCTTATCGCAAAAGAAAAATTCAAGGTTTGACTGCTGCATAAAGAATAAAAAGATTACAAAGAAGGAAGAAATTGATAAGCGGCATGGTAGGAAAAGTGTTGACAGAATAATATTTTCTGGTGGGAAGTTATTTTGCCCTGAACAGTGTTACAATGCTAAAAATGATGTCGTATATTCAGCAACCCTCGAGGATATACCTGAAACCTTTCAAAGTGTTAAGCGCTTTCAGAACAAGAATTCTGTTATGGTTTGGGCTTCAGTGTCAAACAATGGAAAATCGCCTTTAAAGTTCATCGATAAAGGGATAAAAATCAATGTAAATACTGCAAACAGAACATATTGGTTACACATTTAAAGCCACATGCTGGCAGGTTGTATCACAAAAAGAATTGGATATTTCAACAAGATTTTACACCTTCGCACCGAGCTAAATCAACACAGGTTTGGCTCCCTGTCAATTCTTCGAACTTTATCATGCAAGAAAATTGGCCAGCTTCTTCACCGGATCTAAATCCTTTAGATTATTGCGTCTGGGGGATTTTAGAGGCTAAAGTAAATAGCAACGAACACAGAAGTTTGGACTCTCTCAAAGCTTCCATATTGCGTGAATGGTACCGATTACCTCTGAAAATGATTCGTGCCGCAGTCGAACAATGGCATACGAGATTATCTTTGGTAATCGAAAAAGGTGGCGGTCAATTCGAGTAAAATTATTTCCGGCTAAACTTTCATGTCTGATGTTCATCATATTAGTGCAGTTATAATTTTCTATTTTATATTCGTAAAATAAAATGACTGAATATTTGTAACACTATTTAGTAGCCACCCTGTAGATTTTGCGTCTACTACGATAAGAAAAAAATGTTCTTGAAAAGCTCCTGCGTAATCAATGTGTATACGGTCCCAATTTTCCTCTGGCTTGTTACAGGGATGTACTGGTACTTTTGAAGGATTTTTCTTAATTTCAGCGGACGCTTCACATGTTCTTGACAGATGTTCAATATCTCTATCTATACCTTTCCAGTGAACATAACGGCGTGCTAACTGCTTCATTTTAGTAATTCCAATGTGTGTTTTGTGTAATTCTTCTAAAACTGATTTCTGAAGTGCTTTTGGAATAATTATTCGTTGTGCCTTAAACAAAATTCCTTCTTCAAGAGTAAATTCATATGAGCGACCTAGGTTTTCTTCAATTTTCTTCTTTATTTTTGATAATTCTTCATCTGCATCTGTTGCCTTTCAGATTCCGATGGACAGCAGCATGTGAATTGAAATCAAATTGAAATCATCAAATTGAAAAGTGAAATTTCTAGTGAACGTTTTCTTGTTCCATATGATCCCATCCTCGTCGCCAATGTGGTGACCGGGTTTATGAGGCGGCAGGAAGAACATTTGATAGTTGGGATGCACAAACAACATTTATTATGAAGCGGACACAACATTTATAAACATAGAAAGAATAAAACAACTTTGAACTTATTTTCATTCAACCATTCGAATAAACATTATCGTCTGTTTCTTTTTTGTATTTTCTCGAACTGTTGCCACTTGTATTAGAGTAATATTTCGTTGCCAGATACAACAGTTAGAAATGAAATATTATGATCATCTTAAAATATCAAATTAATGTCTCCCGCAATTTTTAAATTTAAACTGTTTTGCAATAATATTTTTTGTTCATTTTACGTAATAAGTGTAATGTGACGTAAATGTAACGCAAATTCTCCTATTTAAGACTTCTAACGCATGTTAATGAATTTATTATTTTACAATATTCTTTCTCTTTTAAAATTCACGTGTAAGTATAGTTTTTATGACGTAATTTTCAGTGAGTTCCTACTTTTTATATTTTCTGTTTATAGTAGTCACGTGTAAAATAAATTTTTAATTTGAAGCAAACATTATTATTGTTTGCGCTGTTTATACAGTTGGCAACAGGTTAAATTAATACAATTTTCTAAATTTTGTAAAAAATATCTCTCGAAATGCTGAAAATTTGAATTTAAAATAGAAATAATACCTCAAAAAATGAGTCAAATTAAAATACTAAATGCGGTCAGCACACCGGGAAATTCTGACACATAAAATTATCTAAAAATGATTAAATTCCTATGTACAGTTTTTGCTCCTATAAAACTTTTTTAATGGAACGATTTTGTCCAACTTTGGCATTAAATATCTCATAAAATAATTCTTCGATTTGAAAACTGTCTGCATCAGCGTGTTTATCAAACATTTCTGTATAATACTACCGATTTTCATATTTTTGTATGCAACAGTTTTTTTAATATTAACGAAGAAAGGCCATGATTAAGTATTCAAATTGGATGCCGATCTGCAGGGAATATCTACGCAGATTTTCATTGGTCCATTTCCAAATCAAAACTTTTTTTTTATATATAGAAGGATACATCAAATTTAAAATCCAACGTAGAGAAAAGCCCAAATGCTTAGTATTAACTCCGCGTTGCATATCAACAACATACCTAAAAGTCAATGTTATTATACAGTGAGCTTTAAAAGAGGCTTTTGTTTATTACTACCAGGCCTGCGGAGTCGGTGGGGAAAAAAATGGACGACTCCAACTCCGGGAATTTTAACAGATCCGACTCCGCTGCCCTGATTGCTACTATCTCCCAACACAGCAGTTAATATATATCGTTCCTAGTGTTCTCAACAGACGCCCATATTGAGTTAATATTTCATGCCAAAGTTTTATTATTTGAGTAGTTTTGCAACGTTATTGCTAAAATTAACTTCGTAAATTTTGTTAAATTAAAAAAGCTGGTAACGTCCAAAAATATATTTTTTACAACGGCGAGTTCGTATTCTTTACAATTTTGTATTAGAAAATTGGCAATGTTTATGAAAATATGTAATTTTCTGTTAATTGTAGCTGTGAAAATAGCACCTTTTGGTCAATATTTTTTTGTTGTTGTTGTTGTTGTTTCTTAATTTTTCTTAATATTTTTTACATACTTAAAATAACTAGCTTCTCGGTGTAGCTCTGCTCCCTATGGAGATCGTAGTGACTGGATTCAACTAGTTCCAATCGAAGCTAGATTTGGCGAAGTATTGCTAGTTTCGCGAAGCATAAAAATGTTATGTCGAAAACAATTTACTGAATTTTGGTTGTATTTTAATAAATAATGTCAGTTTCGTTACTTATTTATTTTATAGGGATACAGTAAGCAATTTCCAAAAGTTATCCTGAGAAGATGGTCTAAAGCTCTCCGCTTACACTGTTAAAAATATCGTGAAAAATTACCTCTGTTTTTAAAGGCTATCTATTTTCTGACCAATGAGAACGATCTAAAAACGCCTGTGGAACATTCTCATTGGTCAGAAAATAGATAGCCTTTAAAATCAGAGGTAATTTTTCACGATATTTTTAACAGTGTACCTTCCTGATTAAAAAATAATAACATTTTTGTTTCAGCCTTCAAATACACTAGAAATTTTGGACACAGATGGAACCTGAATAACGATGATGCTTATATATTCCGATTTCGGAAATTTCAATTTGTGGATCCCAAACGGTTTCGCCTCCCCCCCCCCTCGCTCCCTGATGAAAAAATAGCATTTTTTATAACGTGTCTTCTAATTGTCATAAATACTTGGATTTTGTAGGCAGGTACGTTCTGAATAGAATCATACTTAAATACTCTTTTATTGAAAAATTCAAGACAGGCTCCCATACCCGGACAAAAAACCATAGCTTTGTTTGAGAATTCAAACAGTCATAGACTATACCGCATGTATGAGTACTTCGCGTACATAAAAACAACAACAAAAAACATCACTGAATACAGCTACCTCGTTGTATTGGAATCGAAAAATACACGAAAATTGTTAATGCATCGATCACTATACCGCATGTATGAGCGTTTCGCGCACATGAAAACAAAAGGAAAACATCACTTTATGTAGCAATCTCGTTGGATTGGAATCGAAAAATACACGAAAATCGTTAGTCCAGCAATCACTATACCACATGTATGAACGCTTCGCGCACATGAAAACTAAAAGAAAATCACTGGATGTAGCAACCTTGTTGTATTGGAACCGAAAAATACACGAAAATCGTTAATGCGGCGATCACTATACTGCATGTATGAGCGCTTCGTGTACATGAAAACTAAAAAAATCACTGGATATAGCAACCTCGTTGTATTTGAATCGAAAAATACACGAAAATCGTTAATTCAGTGATCACTATTTCTCATGTAGGAGCGTTTCGCGCGCATGAAAACAAGAAAAACATCTCTCGATGCAACAACCTCCCTGTATCGGAATTCGAAAAATACTAGTCCAATCAAATTAGCCCATTTTGGGACAGTTTGCCATAATAAATGCTACAGATATAAAAATTAGTACATAAGTTCATTGATAGCTACTAATGACTAGGTAAAAGGTCCTGATGGATAGGAAGTGAGCGGGAGGAGAGAGGGGCCATAAATATGTCTACCCCGCCCCTTTTTTAATTTTTTGAAAATATCTCAGAAACTGTGGGTTCTCATGAAAAAATTACTCCAGCACAAATTAAAGAGCATAGAATTCTCTACAAATGACAGGTATACATAGTCAAAACTCGGTTATCCGTCAATCACGGGACCGGAGCCTTGCGAATTTTTCGCAAAAAAATCCCTTTCTTTTCAAATTTATTTACTCAATGTCTATTGAAATTTAATAATATTGTCAAAAAAAAAGAAAGTAGAAAACAACTTAACTTCTGATTACCTACACGCTAAATCGATTGACGAGTGGTGAATAATCTCGCGTGAGTCAATGTTTACGATCAGCGGGAAGAGAAACTTAAAAGTAAACAATAGCACGTGATTTTTGTTATAAAAATATAATGTTCAAAAAATTAACTTAAAAAGTATTGAAGAGACATATTACTAATAGACTGGGAGATGGCTGCACAAACCATCACCTCATCGAGTTGACGACTGACATTCCAGAATTAGACAGAACTCGATTCGCATATTATAAACCACACAGCACACTTGGTTACAGCAATGTCTCAGAGACATCGCAACGTTCCTTTATTGTCACGTCTCAGTGTGATGTAAATAGAGCATCTCCGAGATGACAAGAAAGACTGTCGCTGAGATCATCTCTTGCGACATAATGGAGACATAAGCTGCCGTTTTCGCCCATGCGCAAATACCTCCAAGTTACTGGCGCATGCGTAAACTTAATGGCGTCAAAGATAATTTGTAGTGAAGGGTGTGCGCGTGCCATGTGATTGCTCCGTGTTTGGATTTGATATTGTGTATTGTTTTTACTATTTCTAAAGTGGTGCTTGGATGATTTGAGACAACAGCCTGCCGCTATAGGTCTCAGAGAACCCCCCCCCCCTCTCAAAGATCTAAAGTGGTGCTTCTTCAGTTTGGAAATTTTTAATTAACAATCTGGAAGAAGTATAGTGTTTTGTTGTTTGTTTGTGTGTGGGGGATGGGGGAGATAATAAAATTATAAGAGCCTCGTGACATTTATATTTTTACAATAAAGTTTATGAATACAGTCGGACCTCTATTTAACGAAGTCGCTAAATCCCGAAAAAAAGTTCGTTATGTGGAAAATTCGTTAAATAAAGATGAACCTTTTTAAATACTTTAAACTACACAAAACAGATTTTTAATTCATAAACACAGAAACATTATTAAAAAACTTAACTAATCACTCTTTTTTTTTTTTTTTTTTTTTTTTGTAAATCATATTTATTTTTTTTATTATTATTCATTTTACCCATCAAAAAGAAATCTGTAAGGACAACAATAATATACTGTCCGGAAATACACTGTATTTTCAGTTTTAAGAAAATATTTACATTAAAATTAATGAATTTTAATGACATTATCGTATTTATTATAAGAAGTAATTTTAAGCAATGTATCTACATGCGTCCTTAAATTTAATTACTGAAACTTATTTACTACAGAACAGCCTTTTTGAGTGTGAAAGGGGGATATTGAAAGTTTGCATTTCCTAGATGAAATGCAAAGAATGATAGGGATTTCACTGCTCTCGTTGAGTTAAGCACCTGGTAAAACTAATTCAAGGTTATTGAGCATTATAAAATGTGTGAAAGAAAAAATAAGTTTGAAGTGTTCGGAAATATTTTGAGAAATAGGGAGAAAAAAAATTATATCAGAAGAAAAAGTTCGTTAAGTAGAGAATACACTTCGCTATTTGGAGGTTATTTTACGAAGAAATTCGCAAAATGTTGTTGGTTCCGAGGAAAAGTTCGCAAAATAGAGGTTCGTTAAATAGAGGTCCGACTGTATATTATTTATCTGTGTCATAAATATTGATTTTTTTTTGTTTTGATGGAGTACAATTATAAGAATATACTCAGAATAAACACTAATACATCATTTCGTCTCATACTATTACATAACTAGTATTGCTCATCATAAAACATGTATTGTATGAGTTTTTTTTCTGTTATTTGATTGAATTGATGTAATAGAAATATGTATTCAACAATAGTTATGAAAGTTTATCATTTACTACTTTAAAAGTATACATTTGATTTTTTTTTTTTTTTTTTTTAGCTAAAGAATATATTTAAATTTTTATTTGTTTATTTTTTGTAAATCTGCCCCTATACAGATTAAAGAAAACACACAATGCAAAAAAGCTGACTGAAATTACTACATAATTTGAGAGTACATCATATTGAAACTTATTTAGTTTAGTATTGTTGTTTATGTGTGGGTGGGATAATAGAATTATAAGTATCTCCAGATATTTATATTTTTGCATTAAAGTTTACATTTTTTCCCCTGTATCTGGGTCAAAAATATTGAATTTTTTTGTTTTTATGAAGAGCAATTATCAAATTTCTTATTAAATGTAATTAAATACGAGGGTGGGGGTTATGGCTTTTACAGAACTCTATTTTTTGCATCGGTAAACTGCTGTTTGCTAAGATAATAAAATTGTATTAGTCATTGATATTTTTGCATAATAAGTACTTATGAAAATATTGTGATTATATACATATGTCAGGCTTTATTTATCATTTAAAAACTCAGTGTATAAAATAAGCAGGAATATTTTAATTTCAACCTGTTGGTATAATAAGGTTTGTTTTTGTTTATATTCAAAAGCTTATGTTTAATTTATAAAAAAATAAATTACAAAAAAATATGTATATTAAAAGTTACAAAATATTTAGCATCTGCATGAGGAATAATAAATGAATAATTATTTGCTAGAAACATATTTTTTTATCTATATGATAAATTTCTTTAATTCTAATAGAACACGTTGATTTATAATTACTGAAGATAATTGTTAAACTTTTCAAATTTGAAGTAGATAAAAAAAATTCCATAGTAATTAACATCAGGTTATTTGTAAATAATTGCAATAAAAATAGTTATTACAAATAATGAAAATATTATTATTATATCTATATTAGAGTACGTAAAACTTGTGTATATATGCAAAACTATTTATCAATATCATGTTTATGATTCAGATAAACAAATTTTGAAACTTACTTAACTGAATTATTTTAATCTGTAGATATGTGGAGTTTTATCATTAATCAAGTATTTATTTATTTATAACATAATATCATAGTACAACAAACTGCAAAATTTAACCCTTTTCACTCCAAAGACTCTATTGGAAAACAAAGGGGGGGGGGGGGCAATATATTGCTTAATAAGTTTCCTTAATAATACTTAAGAAATTAATGTGTAAATTTGGATTATAAAAATAAGCTTGCAAATATTGTAATGTATAAAAATTAGTATTTTATGGCGAACTACTTTTAATGATGTTTAACAATTTATCTCCATCAGATATAAAATGCTTGCATTCATAAATATGAGTTTTTTAAATAATTAAGTTTGAATCAATGCAATTCATAGATTGAAATAGTGAAATATATATGATGTAAAACAAGCAGCTCGGGAGTATTTCATAGAAAAAAAAAATTCTGTTTAAAATTGATGAGCAGAATTGTAAACAAACATAGAATAAACACAAAACACCTCTTCATTTGATGCTATTATTTAATAGTATTGCTCATCATAAATCATAGCAAACGCGGCAGCGTTAAGCTATAATATGATAAGAAATAGAAACAGGGCGTAGCCAGTGATATTTTTTCGGGGGGGGGAGAATTCGAAAATTTCCCAACTTGAAACAAATTGCTCCAATTTTCGACTAAAATGATATGCACAACGTGTGTAATAATTATAATGATACTTTTGCATACAAAATTTCTTTCCAAAGAAAAATTCTGAAACTGAAAACATAAAAATTCTAATTATGGGTTTGTTTACTAAAAAAATAAATACGTTTTTTACTTTCTTCTATCTTTACAAGAAGAAAGTATTGGATTCAGGAAAAAATTCGACTTCCGGTTTTAGACTGATTTATACGTTTTAGTAAGTCCTGAACACGATTCGACTGTTTTTAGAAAATATCTGTCTGTCTATATGCGATACAAATTTTGCGGGCGCTCTAACACAAGAACTAATGCACAAAATTTAATAAAACTTTAGAGATTCACTTATACAGTCGAACCTCGTTAACGCGAACACTCAAGGGGAAACTTTTTTTGTTCGTATTGAAAGTAGTTCGTGTTATCGGAACTTAACTACATTACATACAACTGGACGAGGCAATCGGAAACAGTTCGTGTTAACGAGGTTTGACTGTACCTTGATAAAAATTGGTGCTGATTTGTTTTTGGTGTAAATCGTCCAACAGGTGGCACTGCTATGCGTCATTTTTCACGATTTACACGATTTTAGCGATAATTATATCTCAAAAACTATTGCACAGAATTTGATCAAACGTCATATTCTGTTAAACCTTGGCACAATTTGATGCAGATTAGCCTTTTATATATATCATACAGCAGGTGGCACTGCTATGCAGCATTTTTCACGATTTTGCGATAGCTGTATCTCAAAAACTAATGCACGGAATTCAGTCAAACTTCATATTCCACATATAAGTAGCACTTCCACATAAATAGATCCTTATTAGGCTTGGGTCTATACTGTCCAAAGCTGTCACTTTTGTGTACTTTGAGTAAGAAATTTTGGTTACAGACATCTAAGAGGCTGGGTGCCAAAATTCAATGATTTCTTTGAAAAATACTGTGCTTATATCTCCTTTTTAAATGCACACAATTCAACAAATCTATACATTATTTCCAGTTTGTTATTATAGGCAAAGAATTGTCATTTAATTTTGGTACTGTGATTGCAAATTTTGAGGCATTAACATGTATGGAGTAGAAGAAAATTTTGGGATTGGCACATCCGACTAGTTTTCACTTAATATTAATTCTTGTGGTCTTCAAAGAAGCCCACCTCTTATTAACATCGCTTGGTTTAATAAAATTCCCTATTTCACTTTCATATTTTAAAAGCATTAGGCTGTCAAGTCTGTCATCCCTCAAGCTTGATTTTGATGAAGCTTGATCAAGCTAGTTTTGATTTGGAAACGGACCAATTAAAATATGCGTAGATATTCCCGGCAGATCGGCATCCAATTTGAATGCTTAAGCATGGCCTTTCTTCGTTAATATTAAAAAAACTGTTGCATACAAAAATATGAAAATCGATAGTATTATGGAGAAATGTTTGATAAACACGCTGATGCAGACAGTTTTCAAATCCGAGAATTGTTTTAAGAGATATTTAATGCCAAAGTTGGACAAAATCGTTCCATTAAAAAAATTTTATAGGAACAAAAACTGTACATAGGAATTTAATCACTTTTAGATCATTTTATGCAGAATTTCCCGGTGTGCAGAGTGCATTTAGATTTTTAATTCGACTCATTTTTTGAGGTTTTATTTCTATTCTAAATTCAAATTTTCAGCATTTCAAGAGATATTTTTTACACATTTTAGAAAATTGTATTAATTTAAACTGTTGCCAACTGTATAAACAGCGCAAACAATAATGTTTGCTTCAAATTAAAAATTTATTTTACACGTGACTATTATAAACAGAAAATATAAAAAGCAGGAACTCACTGAAATTTACGTCATAAAAACTATATTTACACGTGAATTTTAAAAGAGAAAGAATATTGTAAAATAATAAATTCATTAACATGCGTTATAAGTCTTAAATAGGAGAATTTACGTCACATTACACTTATTACGTAAAATGAACAAAAAATAATATTGCAAAACAGTTTAAATTTAAAAATTGCGCGAGATATTTATTTGATATTTTAAGATGATCATAATACTTCATTTCTGACAAAAGTATTTTTACGTGAATATTAAAAAAAGAGAGAAAAGTTTGGTGAAAATTACGCCAGATTATAATTGTCAGATTCAAATTATAATTCACGCTTCCGAAATCTTTTTAAAGCCGATCAAATTAGCGTACTGTTAGAGTCTGCGGTGTCTGAACGGGGTTGATGAGCGTAGCTCGTAGGGGGCAGAGCCCCCTAGGTTTTTAAATTTTTATTTGACCAAAGATTCTTTCATTAAATGCAACGCCATAAAGATAAGCTGCTTTGAATTTTAAGGTACAAGTATATGAGTTGACGGCGCGACCCAAATAGCCTTTGAATTTCATGGTATGAGTAAAAGGTTTGTTAAGTGAGTTGGGATTGGGTTTATTTCTATTTGACTCTGCAAGTCATGTACATCTAGTTTCTCATATCCAGATGTAAACATTATTAACTTTTCCCTTGCAGAATTGTAATTTAAATATGGAATGCATTGCTGCAATATTCTCTTGATATGGGGAACATTGTCATTTAAGCCCATTACTAAATTCCCGAAATTTTCCTGTATTTCTTATAATTCTTTACTGTAAAACTTATGTGTATCAATGTCCATTGCTGTGCTATTATTTTTATCTATTGCCTTTGGTGAAACAGTTTTCCTACGGTGCTTTCGGAACTCAGCTTCTCCAGTGACATCCTAATATTCATAATTGTTTTTGAGCTTGTCTGTAAGGAAATCTTTATTTCTTCAAAATTTTATTCAAGTGCAACGTGTCAGTGTTACTTCAGTGTCTTCAGTTGGTGGACTGCTTTCATGGTCATATTTCTGTTCCAAATTAAAATCGTCGATTTTTTACATTTTCCTCCTCGAATGGATTTTTTGATGCTCCAAAATCTTGCACGAAAACTCTTTTCCTATTATTAAAGGTTTCTTCGCACTGAGATTTATAGTAACTTTTTAGAACAGCTTTAAACACGGAACACTGGACTTTTGGTTTAAAATATTTATAAACACATATGAATATAAACGAACAGGACTGATATATATTTCCGCGCACAAATAAAAGTAAAATGTGACAAATTTATCTAAACTAACGACTTCTCATATCCGCATTTGCTCATATGACGCGTTTCATTTGACAGCGAAGGGTTAACTAATTTTTGCGGCAGAAAAAAATCACGAGAATGAGTAAAATATTGTCCAAAAATCGCAAAATTAGTCAAAAAAGTTATGAAAACTCATCAAATCTTCTTGCCCATAGCTGTTTTTCAAGTAGTTTACTACATTCCTTTCTGTTGTGCTACAAGAGATCTCCAATTTTCGAAAGAAGCTGCAATCCCTTTGGATTAAAATAGCTGGATTCTCTTTTGGGAGGAGAAGGGGAGGTAGGGTGAAATTTTTGAGAAAGGAACAAAGTTTTGGAGGAAATAAAGGAACTGGTTAGTCAGTTATTGATGGACAGGAGTAGAGAAATTTAGGTCTGGTAGATGTACAATATTTTTGTAGAACTGAAAAATACAATGATAGATTGAGTGTGGCTGATTTTTTTTTTTTTTTTGTATTTCTTTTGATAATTTAACTTGTTTACTGTTGCAGTACTCAAAATAATCACCAAAACAATAAAATTTCGTAATTTATTTACTATTACTTTAAAAAAAAAATGTCTCAAAAATCTAGAATTTCCCAACTCTAAGCTCAAATTTCCCAACTTCACATATATTGGGGGGGGGAGGCTCCCCCCCATGGCTACGCCCCTGAATAGAAAATGCAAACGACTTTCTTAAATTTCTGGCGAACCAGTTGACATACGATTTTTCTTTTGAAAGATAGAACTCGACGAGACGAATAAACTGATGGCATTTAAAAAATTACTGTAGCTTTCAGTAGTTTTTTATTTAACCTTAAACGAAAAAATGAAGACACAAAATTCAACAAAGTGTAGCTAACGTTCCAGTGAATGGATTAACTTCGTTTTTATTTTATTTTGATCCTCTTGTTCAAACTTAAAATAGATTTTTTTTTTTCATCTTTGTATGTTTGACGGTCGCTGAGAAAATCGAATTTGTCTTTTATAATGTCTCCATAAAATTATAGCAATCTCTCCTTTTCATTTTTTAATTTTCTAATTCAATAATTTCTTTCGTGTTGCCACTCCCTAAAAAGCAGTACAATAATTTAAAAAAAAGGATAACACGTCTACTTTTGTTTTTATAAGTCAATAAAAATTGAAATTCAACTGATAGATTTTTGTATTTTTGAAATCGACGTCAACCTAAGCAGATAATGTATAATTTTCATAAATATATATATACTAGGGGGCTCTGCCCTTTACGAGCTACGCTCACCAACCCCCGTTCAGGCACACCAAAATCCAAAGAGCACGCTAATTTGATCGGCTTTAAAAATATTGAATTAAAATTAAAAAAAAAAAAAAAACAGTTGCGATCTCTCTGTAAACGGGTTTCCATTCGTCTTCCTTGGATTGGGGATTTTTAAGGCCAAATCTGCTGCTGTTAAGAGATACAATGGCTGTTTTCGTATTTAATTAAAAAAATTAGTTAAACATTTTAAAATAAGCTAATGTAAAATAAATAAAGTAAACAATGTCATTGTCTCCCGGTATTTTTTAACAGCGCTTCTTTTAAATAATTCATTTTAAATGTATCGTTTCAAATCTGACGTAATTTACACCAAAGTTTTATTTCTCTTAATAATATTCACGTGAAAATACTTTTGTTGTTAGAAGGAAATATTATTTGCGCTGTCTTCGAATTCACGATAATATTTTAAAAGATTATCTCAAAATATCTCGCGCAAATATATTTTTCAATTTAAATTGTTTTGCTATATTTTTTGCCCTTTTAAATATGACGTAATTTCCTCAAATTACAAGTTTTAACGCATAATAATGATTTTTTTTATTTTAAGATTTTGTTTCTCTTTTAAAATTCAAGTGTAAAGATGGTTCGGCACAGATGTCATATACGCCCCATATTGGCGCAATTTTTTTCTGACGCCAATTTCATATACGCAACGGGTACTTAACTGGTGCTAAAGTGTCGTTATTTTGCTTGATATGGTAACCCGGGTGTTGTTGTTTATGCTATTGATGTTTTCGCCAAATTATGACATCTGTGCCTATGGTTCTTATGACGTAATTTTCCTGCTTTTAACATGTAATCATTTAATTCTAATTTTAAAGTTTTTTTTCCGTTTGTAATAGTCACGTGTAATTAAATTTTTAATTCGAAGTAAAAATTATTGTTTGCGCTGTTTATGCAACTGGCAACAGTTTAAATTAATAACATTTTCTAAAGTTTGTAAAAAATATCTCTCGAAATGCTGAAAATTTTAATTTAAAAATGAAATAAAACCACAAAAAATGAGTCAAATAAGAAAAATAAAGGCAATCTGCACATCGGGAACTTATAACGTATAAAATGATCTAAAAATGATTAAATTCTCATGTATAGTTTTTGCTCCAATAAAACTTTTTTAATAGAACGATTTTGTCCAACTTTAGCATTAAATATCTCCTAAAATAATTCTACGTTGATGCAGACAGTTTTCAATTGATTTGAAAACTGTCTGCATCAGCGTATTTATCAAACATTTCTCTATAATACCACCGAATTTCATATTTTTGTATGCAACAGTTTTCTTCATATTAACGATGAAAGGCCATGCTTAAGCATTCAAATTGGATGCCGATCTAACCGGAATATCTACGCAGATTTTCATTGGTCCATTTCCAAATCAAAACTTTTTTTTATATATAGAAGGAAACTTTCTTGATTAATATTTTGAACTGGAGTAATAGACACAATGGAGCACAAACGAGTTGATAGGGAAAAAAACCAGGGTAAATCTCAAGCTTCTGTTCAGGAGCTAAATGTAAGTTTTTTTAAATTATCATTATAACATCCTGACTTACACAAGCGATAGGTATGCAGTCATATAAATACTTCACATACTAAGCATACCTTAAAAAATAGCATTCCATCTATTTTAAATAAGGAAGAGATATCATATATGCACCAGAGTACATAACTGGCGGGATAATGGCGTTATTTTGCCTGATACGGTAACTGAGCTATTGTTGTTTACTAGTATTAAAAAATGCTCTGACGAGCACCAAAAAAGGCTAATATGTTTTTAAGCATGAAAAAGGGTTTGACAAGTGCTTCTAATTGAGCATGAAAAGGGACAAGGGGTCCCTTCTTGACTGCAGCTCACTGTCAATGCCAACTTTGAAAAAAATCATATTTGCGCTTATTCCATATAAAATAAATTCGCAGTACTTTAGTAAAACTTTCCGCCGTGCTTTACATCTTAACTCCACTGTCCTACTATTGTACTGCGCATGCGTCTGCAATGCAACTTTGTACAGTGCACTGTGTACCATTATTTCTCTACAAATTATACTACACTGTACATTCCTATTATGCTTTTGAACCTCAGCGCACACTCACACTGTGCTTTTGTACTTCCGTATTAAAGGTGTATGCGTCTAATGTTTGTTTATAATTTACATATGCACTGTTGTACTGCATAGTACATCTTACAGCCACAGCCACTTGGATATAATTTCAACAATCAATGAATGCATTATACTGTTATGCGTGCACAGAATTGTAGAATTGTTCCTGTGCAGAGTGCTGCAACAGTCTGCACTGCACTACAAATCAGTTTTCTGTACAGTTCTACACTGCGGGCGTGCTTGGTGGCACTGCATGAGTGTGATATGCTGCAGGAACTAAGATTTTTGGTACTAAGTCGCCTTACGTTCATATTTAATCAGGCTGCGTCTTTACTGGCTGTGTCTTTACACTACACATTTTTATCGTAACTGTGGCTGATTTTTTTTATATGGAAAAAGCGCAAATATGATTTTTTCAAAGTTGGCATTGACAGTGAGCTGCAGCCAAGAAGGGACCCCTTGTCCTTTTTCATGCTCAATTAGAAGCACTTGTCAAACCCTTTTTCATACTTAAAAACATATTAGCCTTTTTTGGTGCTCGTCAGAGCATTTTTTAATACTATCATGTATTGTATAAGTTTTCTTTTCTTTTTTTCTGTTTGGTTGAATTGATATAATAGAAATATTTATTCAACAATAGTTATTAAAGTTTGTCATTTGCTGCTTTAAAAAAAAAAAAAGTTTTAATTATTTTAGCTAAAAAATATATTTAAATAAAATCATAAGACGAAATGCAATATTTCACTTTGATTCAATCACAAAATATTCAATATGAACTTTAAAATGCTCACCGTTTTACTTAAAAGGCAGCAAAAAAATATAATAATATAGATGTTACAATTTAACAAATTACAAATGTACAGGTTTTACAAATTTAAAATAAATTGTACATTTTTTTAAACTTGTAACATCTATATTATTAAAATTGTACATTTTTAACTTGTAACATCTATATTATTATTATTTTTGCTAGCCTTTTAAGTAAAACATTGAACTTTGCAAAGTTTATATTGTATACTTTGGTATATATTTAAATTTTTATTTGTTTATTTTTTTGTAAATCTGCACCTATAGAGAATAAGGAAAACTCATACTACAAAAAAAGCTCGATGAAATTCTGCATAATCTGAGGAGACATCATACTGAAACTAATTTCTGTGTGGAGGAGATAACAGAATTATAAGTGTCTCCAGACATTTATATTTTACAATGAAATTTATATTTTTTGTAAACAAACATAGAATAAATACCAATTCGTTTCATATTACCGTATGAATATATACCATATTATTAATGTAATATATTATACAATGGTATAGCTCATCATAGAGGTTTTTTAAGAAAGTTATCACAATCATAATACAATAAAATAATTAAATTTCTGTGCAAGAATAAGTGGATTTCGTTGCAAGATTTTATTAAATACAAGGATATTTAAAAATCAGATAAAAAATATTTAACATTTATTTGGGCTAGCTTCAGTTAAGTGCGGTCCTAAAGGAAAAAAACAACTGTGGAGCAAAATACAGCAACAAAAGGGTGATGGAGGGGGGGGGGGGAGCCTGCATGTCAGTAGACCAATTTTCACCACTATTTCTGTTTAGTAATCTCCTCCTTGTTTAATGAAAGAAATTCTGTTATTAAATAAGGTGTATTAGGAAAAAGAAGGGCAGTATCACATCCAGATTGCTATTCAGGAATAGTGGCAGTAATTAGCATGTGAGTTTGCCAATGTTGTATACCATCATTGTCTGAGAGTAAGGGAGGAGTAGACTCAAACTGTATCTTTATCCTGGACTCTCACTTACGGGTGATCGGTATGCATATCATAATCCATACAACTCTTCATCTCATATTGTTATACAATCACACTGTTCATTTTAAATTTCATTATGAATTTTTTATTATAAAAAATGTATTACGAAAGATTCGGGAAACATTTACTAGCATATTACCTATACAATATTTTTAAAAAACTGATCAGGTTTTGTTGATATATATCAATGGATATATATATCTCGATGTATTTTGATATATATTTATTTTTAAAATATCAATATTTTTGGTATTTTCATAAACTTGATGTTTATTTTCAAAATATCAAGATGTTTGATGTTTTGTATATTTGATATTCATTTTCAAAATATCACTGAGCAAGATGATTTTGACATTTTCAATTAAAACAAGTGTAAATGAAATTTTCAATTGTTATTAACTGTATCCTTCTCCAGATAAAAAACTTTGTCTCTGGCTCTGGCAGTGACTTTTTTATCCAAAGAAAACAAATATTTTCCCCTTTGAAGCTTTTATTTTTAAATGTAGAACTAATAATTAGGCGAGATAATTAATTCAAAACAGACATTGAAAGATATACTGTCTAATTTAGATAATCAATTATATACAGCTTCATTAGAAAATAATCTTTTCCTATATTGGTTCAGTTTAGTATAAACTATAGGTAATACATGTTAGGAAATAAAAAATAAGGCAAGCTTACATTTATATTGAAATTCTTTAATTTAAAAACTATTTTGTATTTAAAATTTTGTTTTACAAATTTCTGATTTCTTGATATTTGGCACCGAATACTATAATATATATATATATATACCGGGTGTCCCAAAAATGACCGACGATTTTAAAATTCAATAACTTGCAAACGGTGACAGATATTAAAAAAAATTTTGCAGCAGAGTTATGTATGATGTCAGGAGTTTTTTTACTGTGATTCTTGATTTTAGTTCGAATTTCAAACAATAGATGGCGCTGACAGCGATTGGCGCTCAGTCGAGGCCGAAACTGACGTCACTCAGCATTGATGCGAAGGATGGAGATTAAGGCTATGGAGTGGGTCCCATTCGCCAGTACAATCTTGTTCTTAAACCCCGATTCTGAACTCATTCGATATGATTTCAATGGAATGCCTTGTTGCCATGGAAACAACAAATTCTTTGATAGTGGAATACAACGTTCAGAACTGCATTGTTTCGTGTATTTCGATTTGGCCGTGGCCCGCAGGAAATAACCTTTATTTTTTAAATAAGATTTTTTTCCCAAATTGAGTATTTATGGATGAAAAACAAGAATAAAGTTTCCTATTTAAAATCCAAATTCATCGAATTCCAGTTTTTATTTTTATGCATTCTTTTAATGAAAAATTAATTTTTCATATGTTTTGGTAATATTTTAATATATATTCTTTATTTTCTATTATTCTGTAATTAAAATAGTCTTGCATCGAGTTTGACATCCAATTTCAATGCCAACCACGTGGATTGAGTATCTTGCTATAGCGCCTAGAATATATAGTGTGAAAATCGGCTATCCCTGTAATGCTTAATAAAACGCTAAAATACTGTATCCCTTAAATGCGCAATGATACTGCTGCAATATGCAGATTGCAGCGACATCTGCAGGGTATTTTCTACAACTGCAAGAAATTGCTAGTCTATACAATGTAATACTAGTAATACGAAAATCCCGCAAATATGTCACTAATTTTTAAAATGGAAAAATATGAGTGTTTGGGGGCATTGAAAGATTTTTTATATGTAAAATATTACCTCATTTCAAAGGTATTTGAAAAAAATAAAGCTAAGTATACTAAATAATGCAGGAGGGGTGGGGGGGGAGGATGCAAACAGTCCGTATTTTGTTACTAAAAATTAAAAAATAAGCTTCCACATTCTAAATGACAAAATCTGTTAAATCGCGATTTAGTGCTAAATCGCGATGTTAGATGGATGGTGAATCGATTTAAGAAATTACTATTTCGCACAGTCCTACTGGTTACCTAAGCAGAATGCAGCAAACCGTACATTTCTATCACCATCCATTTTTCTTTAATTGATCTTTCAAGTCTTCGGTCATTTTTGGGAACACCCGGTACATTATAAGAAATTTTAGATCTTTTAAGGAAGTTCGCCAGTAGACTTTTATGAATGTTAAAAAATAATCGTGAAAATGTTTAACAGAATATTGTTGTTCAAAATAACTACACTGTTAAAAATATCGTGAAAAATTACCTCTGTTTTTAAAGGCTATCTATTTTCCGACCAATGAGAGCGCTACATAAACACCTATCGAGTGTTCTCATTGGTCAGAAAATAGATAGCCTTTAAAAACAGAGGTAATCTTTCACGATATTTTTAACAGTGTACCTCAAAGCAAATAATAGAAGTAGCCTTGTTTAACCAGTTCTGAACGCTGTAATCCACTATCGAAGAATTTGTTGTTTCCGTGGCATTCCATATCGAATGATTTCAGAATCGGGCCCTAAGAGCAAGATTGTACTGGCGAATGAGACCCACTCCATAGCCTTAATCTCCTTCCTTCGCATCAATGCTGAGTGAAGCCCGTGAAGTCGGTTTCGGCCTCGACTGAACGCCAATCGCTGTCAGCGCCATCTGTTGTTTGAAATTCGAACTAAATTCAAGAATCACAGTAACAAAAACTCCTGACATCATACATAACACTCCTGCAAGAATTTTTTAATATCTGTCACCGTTTGCAAGTTATTGCATTTTAAAATCGTCGGTCATTTTTGGGACACCCGGTATATATATATATATATATATATTAATAACTGCATAAATAAAATTATATCTGTTTTCAGTTAGGTAATATTTAATTTTGTTCTAAGTAGAAAAAAAAAGGAAAAGAAAAGCAATGCATTTTTAGAATATTGTTTAAGTAAATTTTCATGTTAAGTGCAATATGTTTTAGTTTCTAATTTATATTATGCTTGAAAATATTTACTGTCAGCAGTGAGTTAACTATTTTGAAAATATTGGATATTTTTTATATTTTCGAAAATACCATGATATTTACGAACCCTGTAACTGATTATATCAATTATAAATTTTATTGTTTGAACACTATTCTAATAATTTAAGTACTACTCAGAATACTGATGATAAAAGTCCATGAAAACTGATTTTCAGAATAAACAAAGTTTTAGGCACTTAGACAGCGGATTATATTTAGAAAGAATATGGTACTGCATTAAGTACTTTTTCGGAAAATATTCAGCCTTAGATCACATTTTTCCGGATGCCTCTGATTTTATAGAAATCGCACAAACTTCCCAATACCATAAAAAACATTGTATTTCTGTAAAAGCAAGAAAATTTAGGAATCGGGGGAAAAAAATTGACATTTACTTGAGCTAGCTTGAGTTAAATGAGGTCCTGAATGTTTAAAACCAAGTATATTTTTTTACGTAAAGTACAGCAACTAAAGTGTCATAGGGCAAGGGTTATGAGTCTGGATGTCAGTAAGTCGATTGTTACCACTATTTATGTATAATAATCTTTGACATAAATTCTGTTTTTAAAAAGATAAAGATTGCTATCCGGAAGTAGTAGTGACAATTGGTGTTTGAGTTTGCCAATATCGCGAGTCACCACTGTCCTAGAAGGCCTCTAATTCGACTGAATTTTTATCCTGGGCTCACACATATGGATGATCGGCCTGAATACCATAACCCATACTCATTGTCTGATACTTTTATATAATTATACGTAATAAATTTCTTCATGAATTATTTAGTAGCGATGTATTCTACTTATTCAATATTTTTTTTAAGTAATTATCTATTAAAAATTTTAGTATTCAAACACAATTCCAATAATTTGAATACCTGGAATATAAAGTGATACAAGTCCATAAAAACTGATTTTTAGAAATTTAGAGTAGGATAAAATATTTGCGATAAAGTAGAGGAAAAATACAATACTCCATTAAGAAGCTACTCCGTCAGGTGAAAACACCCGTTCGCTAATGTTAATCCAATGGAAGAAATTTTGTAAGATATCTCGTCTGAATTTCAGTATTTTTATTTTTATTTAATTTAATTTAATTTATTTATTTTTGCATTGGATAGCTGAGAATGATTTCTACATCTGCCGTTTTTTACTTTTTCGATTTTATTTTCAGGTATTTTTAATTGGGACACTTTCACTTTCGGAACCGGTTTCGAAAGGGCAAACATACTCATAAAAGAAATTTTTGAACAAAATCGAAAAGTAAAAAACGGCCTTTGCACAGACCGACCTCAACTATCCAATGCAGAAAAAAAAAAAAAATCATTTAAAAATATTGAAATGCAAACAAGATATCTTTAAAAATTTCTTCCATAGGATTAGCATTAGCAAGTGGGTCTTTTCGCGTGACTGAAGTAGCCCCACAAGCATTTTTTTAAGAGTTCTATCACGTGTATTATACATGCTAAAAAATCATGCATACTAAATTTGCATTTCTATTTTATTAGAGGATACAACTAGATTTAAGATTCGACAAGAAAATTTTTGATGTACTACATGTCACTAGTACTACATTTCTATTATTTTCTAATTCAAAATATCCTGTATGAAAAATAATAGAAATGTGAAATTGAGTTATTCTGTGATGCATTTGAAGGGCACACTGGAACAGGTACAGATTAGGCCCCCACTTGTAAGTGGGGACGTGAACGATAATTTGTTTTAATTATCGCAAAATAACAGTAACAAAAATGTCATAGGGTGATCCTGCATGTCAGCAGGCCAATTATCACGAGTGTTTCCGAATAGTAATCTTTGCCTTATTTAATGACAGAAATTTATCAAATTAGGTGAATATTGCTATTCAGAAGTAGTGGTGACAGTTGGCATCTAGGTTTGCTTACTATAAGTCCACTCATTACAGAACAGTATACTAGCAGAGCAAGATCGTATAGTTGTCACAATGTGATATCTCATAGATGTGTTGTGCGATGCACTGAAGACGTTGCAACGCAGCGTCACATAGATGTCACAATGAGCTATCTCATAGATGCTACAGAGCGACGTCGCATAGATGTTGCAGTGTGATGTATTATAGACGTTACAACGCTACGTCGCTGGTCACGGACATTCTGCGGTTACTAGAACATCTGTGAGACGATCAGTGCGACGCACCTGCGACGTTTCAGAGATGTAGGTGTGCAGTGTGGGAATGCAACTGGTCTTCCAAGTCATATCTTGTTGGAAACCACCTGCTGACCGTATTTTATTGGTTGATTGATAGATTTATCATTGTGTTTACCTACATCAAAAGGTATGAAAACAAGGACGACTAGGAGCAGGAAAATGCAATGTTAAACTTCCCGCCAGCCACTAAAATCGTGTTTGCAGAAGTTTTCCACCAAGATGTGACCTAGCAGACCAGTTTTATTTTAATATGTGAATCTAGTTTTAACTAATAGACGCTTTCAGTCGTGACGTCAGATATGACGTTTTGCTTGGATACTGACTCCAAACAAACGGTTGCTATGGTGTATTTTCTATTTTTCTTATATATTATAGCTATATCTCACAGAGAAGTGTTTTAATACTTTATATGCAATAGTAACATTTTCTACGATTTATATTTAATAAGAAATAAAACATAGCAACCGTTTGTTTGGAGTCAGTTTCCAAGCAGAACGTCATGACTGACGTCGCAGCCGCCTCCTGGTCTAAGGCTGGGATTACGGTGCCTCACTTAAGATCAACTTAGAGGCTTACGATATAAACAAAACGTAAACGGCATTACGGTGCCTCGCGATCTTACGACAGCTTGGAAGCAGCCGTAAGTTAAAACAGAAGGGGATGCGCGCGCAACCACAACAAATGTAACTGCGGCCTGTGATTGGCTGACTGCAGGAGAACTTACGCCGAAGCACGTGGACTTGCGTCGAGGCACCGTAATATCAAGTTACGACTGATCGCAGGAACGCCTATCCTACGATCGAGCGCAAGATACGCTCGAGCGAGGCACCGTAATCCCAGCCTAAAAATCATTATTTATAATTATACAAAATGCATTAAATAATATTCAGCAGATTACCCTTTATCTTGTAAAAAACGTATTTTTGCTTTACTTTGTAGCGTATTTTCTCTAAATTAGTGGAAAATCGCCAAAACTGGTAGAACAACATTCTGGAAACTGAGCGACCAGCAAACAATCAGATTGCGAGCTTCGGTTCGTCATAATATAAAGGTACTCTAATCCTGAGGTTATCAAACTCAAAAGTCACGGTTACAATTTTACGGACTTGTACAAGCTCCTCCTTATTGTAGTATCTGCAACCAATCAAAATTTGCTTTTTGAGTCGGCAAGGATTCATTCCATCTGGTATTTTAAAAGTCATTGATGTTTTGATCGACTCCTTTGTAACTCTATGAGTAAATTTGCATCTAACTTATAATTTGTAATGTCCTGCTCATAATTTTAATATAAATTGAGTATTTATTTCTTTTAAAGTGACCTGAATGGTATGAGGATAAGTTTAATTCGCTGATTTGTATAAATAATTCTGACTATATAATGAGGATGGTTAATATGGATTGTTATGCGGTAGGTATTTAATAGTGTAATGACAAACACTTGTTTTAGCTAGGCTTATTAGTAATTTTAGTTAAGAAATCTAATATTGTTGAATTCCTGTTTTATCTCATTTTGAATACTTTGTAATAAGCTGCCACTTATGGCTTTTTTTTTTTTTTTTTTTTTTTTTCTGGCGGAGGGGCGGGGAGGGGTCTAGCAATGTTTTATTTGTTTTGTTTTCTTTAAGTTTCTTCGAACATTAATTTTGTAAGTTAACCCGAAATATTTACAATTAATATAAATTTTTAGCTTATGGATAAGTTTTTTATTTTAACTATTCAGTCCCACCCAATAATTTTCTATAGCCTGAACATTATGTATATATTGTAGAACTTTACATTTGCTCCTTATTTCTAAAATTAAATGTATACATATAGCTTTAAGGCATTATATTTGAAAATTTGGGACCTTATATAAGCTACAATACGATTTTTTATTATTGCAATCCGTTAGTTAGGGTAAAGTACCCACATATGATAATGTAAGCTCGGATTTGTACTTCAACATTTAATGGTAACTCTGCCCTTTAACTTTGAAAAATAAGGATTGGTGGAATATATCTCTTAGATCGTTTTCTTTTCAAAACTGTACTTGAATTTTAAATTTAAAATGTGATGTCCCATCAATATACCCAGTTAAATCTGTATCCATCAGTGTTGAATTCAGGGAGGACATTCCCCCCCCCCCCCAGAAGATTTGAGATTTTGTGTTTTCAATGGAAAAAAAGTTCAATTCCCCCCCTCCCCTCCCGGAGTCACAGAAATCCCTCCCAGAGAAAAGTGTGTGAATTCAACACTGGTATCCAGTGTTTCATATGCATTTTAATATCTGTTAATTATCAGATTTTCTTTCAAAATAACCATTTAAAAAGTAAATAACCATTATATTTAGGTTACACCTAGTTAAATGGAACTTCAAGAAAAGCTTATTTCCAGAAATGTTTCTGTTCATTAACTATTCAAACAATAATACACATAAGTCTATAGAGGTGGCATCCTGGAAAAATAAAACATAATTAGAATCCTTGAAGGATTAAGTTCAGCAGTGTATGACATAAGACAGGGGTGTTTGCAGCTCAACTTAAAGAATCCTGAATTTATATCAAAATTACAAAAAAAAAAAAAAAAAAAAAAAAAAGCCTGAAGTTACAATTAACATTTTTATGATTATTTTTCATTGTAATCAATAGAATATAAACTTTTTAATTACTGAAAATATTTTATAAATAGATACTAAAGATAGTTTCTACATTTTCATTACCCAACAATAATTTTCTAATAATAATTAAAAAATAGTTCCGAAAATTCTTGAAATCAGAAAATTTCCTATGAGCAAACAGACCTGGCAAACCAGAAACATAAAATTATGTTATTCTGTGTTAATACTTTATCAGCTACAAAATTCTTTTATTTTAACTGTAAAATTAAAGGTTTCAATCACTGGAAAATTCAAAAACCAATGTTTCATAATCATTATCAAACGCTAGATAAATTGAAAGTTTTCTAAACCAGTAATTGAAAGTGCCCTTCCTGCTTTCAGGTTAGGGTTAGAAAGCAAAAACTTGGCCCATAAGATAAAAGAATTAAAGCTCTACACAATAGTATGTCACATTATTGCCCAGTTATTAAAATGTCAAGGATAAAAATAGATATAACAAAATTTACCTCTCACATTTCTTATAATAACTGACTGTGGTGACTGCAAAACTCGACTAACTTTTCTTCAGCAACTTAATTCCAAAACAATTTCTTAAAGAAAAACAAAACTTGGTTGTATATGAAGAAAAAGGCATGAACTATCAAATATAATGTAGAATATGTGACTCCATGTTCTGTAAACCTTATAATAAGTAATTTTGTTGAGAATTATCAAACACTGGGTACTTTACCCTATTTAACTTTTTAAAAATCTGAAGGAATCTTAAATTTTAATCTGTCACTCCTATTCTAAGAAATCATTTTCTTCTTATGTTATTATGTGAAAAACTGCGCACAGATGTCATATAATGCTCCCATATTGGTGCGATTTTTTTCCGACGCCAACTTGGCGAAAACCTCATTTTTGAATACCAGTTACATATATATTTTTAAAAAAAGAAATAACAATAAATTAAAAAAAAGTTTGATTAATAAATATAGAACGAAACATTTATATAATATTAAAAAAGAAAATAAATGCAAATAAACAATTTATTAATAAATAAACAACATCCAGGTTACCATATCAAGAAAAATAACGACACTTTGGCGAAAGTTAAATACCCGGTGCGTATATGACACTGGCATCAGAAAAAAATTGCACCAATATGTGTATATGACATCTGTGCTAAAAACGGCATCAATCTTAATTACTATTTATCATGATTAACTTTATTACTACGATTAACTTTATTGTCCTCACTCGCCAAACTCAATGGGCACCACTTGCCAAACGCGTTGAGAGAAACGTATTGAGAAAAGAAAAACTGTCAGTCTTCACATTTGGAAGTAAAACACCTATTCAAAAAATTTATGATGTTGTTAAGCTTAAATTGGAAAATAAGCATCTTTCAAAGTCAAGTTTAGAAATAGAAGCTTTAGTAACAGACGATATCTCTGGTTTTGACATCCCTCCCCCAGAAGTAAATGAATTGAGAGAGGTGAGCGTTTTGCAGAATTTAACCCTTGCTGACTCACCACAATGTCAGGATCCTATTTCCCTTCTTATAGGAGCAGACTATTACTATAAAATAGTAACAGGTAATATAAAACATTTGAACAAAAATCTCGTTGCTGTTGAAACCATCTTTGGCTGGTGCCTCCAGGGTAAAAAAAGTGAAAACCAAACTTCATTGATTTTTAATGTAATTGTTGAAGAACATTTAATTTCTAAGCAAATTAAAAAATTTTGGGATCTTGAAACTTCAGGACTTATTAATATTAAACAAGATTCTGACCCTTCTGAAAATGAAATTATGAAACAATTCAAATCAGATATTAAATATGAAAACAAACGATATAAAGTAAGATTGCCATGGAAACTGGAAAAAAGGCGTTTGGATGATAATAGAAAAACCGCAGAATCTCGACTAGTTAAATTAAATAGAAGATTTGTTAGAAACCCCCAATTATTCTTAGAATATAAGGAAATATTGAACGATTATTTAAATCAGGGAATCATAGAATTAGTTCCTAAGTCAGAAGATAAAGGGCATGTTGAATTTTATTTACAGAGAAGTAATAAAAAGAGACTGTGTAACTAGTAAATTGAGGATTGTTTTTGATGCATCCACTCATGATTTAAACTCCCTTTCTCTTAATAATTATATTCACGCACGCCTAATTTATACTCAGAAATTTTCGATATTTTGCTACGATTTCGATTTCATTCAGTTGCCTTTACTATTGATATGAAACAGGCATTTTTACAAATATTGGTAGATGAAGAAGACAGAGTTTCTTGTTTTTTGTTTTCCGAAGACCCTTTTGATGAATCCAACCTCCCACAAATAGATTTACTAGAGTTTTATTTGGGGTTAATTGTAGTCCATTCTTGTTAGCGGCTACAATAAAACATCACTTAAAGAAATATATCAAAAAGTATCCAGAAACTGTAGATTTTTTGAATGAAAACATTTATGTAGATGATGTCATTGGAAGTCAATCCTCTGTCGAGCAAGCCTTGTTCACTACATTAGAGTCTATAGACATTTTCAAAGAAGCTAGTATGCATTTACATAAATGGCATACTAATTCAAAACCCCTTAGAGAATTGTGGAAAAATAATGATGTAATTTCTAGTGATAATTTGGAAACATTTGAAACAGAAAATGTCCCTTACAAAGTTTTAGGTATAGCATGGAACAGTCTAGAGGATTTTTTGTATTTTGACACTCGTGAATTAGCAACATTTGCTTCTAAAAGAATTGATACCAAGAGGTATATTTTACAAGTTTTGAGTCGAGTATTTGATCCTATTGGATTCCTAGGACTATAGCACAAAATTAGCACTCGCCACTCGCCAGGCGTCGAGTAACACTTAAAACGTGGTGATTAACTTTATCGTCCTCACTCGCCAAACGCGATGGTTCAAAGATCAATGCCAGGGAGGAAAGGGGTGAAATTCGTTCAGAATTTACGGCGTCCAAATCGGCGATTCTCCCGAACGTAAGAAAAGAAAGTAGCAGGGGTGATTCTGTCTCGAATTTTCTGAAAAATTTAAAGCATTCGGTTCCGAAAAATAAAAAAATGGTCATCAGTCCGAAAATTCGGACATAAAAATATCGCTAATTTCGATATGGTTGCCAAAAAAATCAATTTTGCCAATCGTTCGTAGAAAAAAGTCACCAATTCCGTCAAAGAATCGCGAAAAAACGTGAATTTCGCCCAAGGACCACGTAAAAAACGCGAATTACGTCAAAACATCGCGGAAAAAACGCAAATTTTGTGAAAAAATCGTGGAGAATATTTGACATTATTTTTTTGAAATTCCAGCTGAGAAGATTACCAATTTACAATTGCACTTATTTTCAGATGCAAGTACAATGGCTTTTGGCACTATTGCTTATTTACGTGTAACAACTTCTGAAAAAGACATTCGAACAGTCTTCGTAGCTTCTAAAAACAGAGTAGCTTCTTTGAAAACCCTCACTTTACCGAGACTGGAATTGATGGCTGCATTATGTTCTGCTAGATTAAGCTGCAGTATTTTGAAGGTGCTACATCTGGAAATTCCGTGCATTTACTGGACGGATTCTAAGATAACATATTTTTGGATTAAAGGATCACCTGAAAAATTTAAACCCTTCGTGAGAAATCGTGTTGAAGAAATTCATAAGCTGAGTTCCCCTTCTGATTGGCATCATTGCCCAGGGGCAGACAATCCCGCAGACCTTGTCTCAAGAGGAGCAAAAGTTTCCAAGCTCATCAATGACCCGACTTGGTTATTTGGACCAAAGTGGCTTAGCTTCCCACCAGAATTTTGGCCAAGATCTGAAGATACAGAAATAATTGATGAAGATGAATTAGAATACAGAAAGAAGCCTAATGACATATTGCAATGCGAGTGCATAATCGAGGAGATTAAAAATCCTATTGATATAACCAAATTTAGTAGTTTGGAGAAACTAATAAGAATAACTGCTTGGGTAAAAAGATTTATATTGAAGTTTAAAAAGTCTACTGAAGTTTGCGGCCTACTAACAGCTGAAGAATTATTAGAAGCAGAAAAATATTTAACCCATAGTGAACAGAAACAATTTTATAAAGTAGAATTTGAGTCTCTTAGAAATGATAATTCAGTAGAGAAAAATTCACCCCTATTCAATTTTGTTCCATATATAGATCAAGCAGAAATTATACGTTTAGGATGAAGACTAGAATTTGGTGATCTTTCTACGGAAGGAAAACATCCAGTCATTCTGCCTAGACATTCCTGGTTAATGGTGTTGATTGTGCGTCAAGATCATGAAAAAATGATGCACGCAAGAACTGCACATACTTTGACAAAAATTCGATCCAGATATTGGATCCCAAAGGGAAGACAGTTGATGAAAAGCATCATTAAAAAAGGTCTTGTTTGGAAAAATATTGAAACAGCTGCATGGTGGGGAGACTTTTGCGAAAGACTTATAAAATCCGTAAAAGAGAAACCCGAAAAGATTCCAGAACTTATATCCTTTAGAAATTTTAGATTGATGAACATTAATAGACTTCTCTTTTTTTTTAAATCTCTTTTAGAACTCTAAAAGTTTTCTTTCCTTTTTTTTTTAATTCTACTTACTTCGAATGCAGTATTATTTGAGTTTTAGTATAAGTAAGTATATTAACTGTTTGAAAAAAAAAATGTCATTTATTGTGTTAATTTGCAGGCAATATTTTTTATTTTTTCTATATTGTTTGAATTTTATACTTTTATGTTTAGCTTTAATTGATATTTTGAATTTAATATATCGTATTTCAATTTGATATTTTGAATTTTGAAATTGAATTATCATAGATCACTGAACCACTGATCACTGAGATCACTGATATGAGAATTTAAATTTTCATGATAGAATTTTTGATTGATGAACTCTTACAGAGTTCAGGTGGGGAGTGTGTAGAAAAAAGAATTAGTTAGATTCGCGCTATGCACAATGTAATTTCTATACTTCTACTTCAACTCATAGAACACTCCCTTGTTGAACACTGCCTTGTTTTTTGTAAACAGAACGAAATAGAATGCAACGAACGTTGTTTTAAGAATGGAATGATTTGTTATTATATAAAGATGTGACGTAAGATCGTCAAATAACTGAAATATGAACGTGGAGAATTGTGTCTCCCAACAATATGGTTTTAAGTTTGTGTAAATATGTAATATATCTGTAAATAGTTTTATTCTTTATTAAATGTTTACTTAAAAAAAACTTCGGCACCAAGATTCATGAAGTTTTGATTTGACAGATACGTAGTTTCTTCTTGTTTACTTCCAGACCAGAAATTATTTTAGAATGCTTCGATATAATTTATGATTCAAATTACTCGAAGTAAGATTTACAGATATGATGTGAAAGTGATATTTAGAATTTTAATATGACCTTGACAGATTGAGGCATATTTCCTTTTATTTTTCACTTATAACTGCTAGGATGCAACAATGAAGACATTATGTCGGGGAAAAAAAAAAAGAAGAATACATTAAATTAGACTCTAAAGTATTGGTTTGGAATTCTTTATTATAGCTCTACACATACCACACATTTTAAAGATATATGAAAGGATAAGAAAATGTCACACATCAAAATAGAAACATTCTTACATACTGATATTTACTTTTAAAATTGATTAAAACTAAATAGCATATATTTAATAACTGAAATTATCTGATATAATACTTGAGAAAGTATTGTATAAGTACCCCGGTAATAAGCAATTGATATTCTAACTTATAAAAATGATATATGTAAAAAGTTTTTCTGCTACTATGCTGTTATGTAACTTATTCCAGATATGTCCATACGTACAGATTAAAATCATAGAATGAACAATGTTGAAAGAGAAATTTGGAAGGATATAACATTTGAGGGAATTTTAGTACATGTAAGTGCATAAAATAAACAGGACACTTTAAATAAAGTTCTCCAAATAAAGCTTGTTGAATTAGAATTTTGAAAAGTTAGTTGCTGTTTAAAATAGTGCATATTCATGCATAAATTAATGCATATGTTATTCATAATACTGTTTTAATAGACAGAAATGATATTATGAGAAATAAAATAAGACTTGTATATTAATTATTAATATCCCTTAAAATTAGTTAATAAAATATATAACTAAGCAACCATTGTCCTTTTTAGTTATATAAATCAGTAAAAATGAAAAAAAGGGTGTTACGGTCAGAGAAAGCAATTGGTATGGCCTTTTATTCCAATATTAATGTCTTCATTATTGTAAAATTGGGTTACATTGATTTCTACCTCAATTAAATGTCTTTAAAACTAATTAAAAAACACATACAAAATGTGTCATTTATAATTAAAATGCTTCACTGTATAAAAGCAAATTTTGGCCAAAAAAAGCCGGTTAAAACCAATAAAAGCCACTGGCGTAGCTTTTTTTAATTTCAGCCGGCTTTTTTGCAACCCTGACACACATATGTATATATAAATACATATATGTGTATACAGTAGAACCCCTTTTATCTGAAACTCTCGATTAACCGAAATCCATTTTTAAAGCTTTTTTTCTTTTTTACTATCACATTCCTTGTATGCAAAATCCATTTTGAAAGCTTCTTTTTTTTTTTTTAACTACTATATTCCTTGTGTGCAAGTGGTCCTTTCTGAGCTACGAGTACATATAAATATTTTCGATCCCCTTTCATAGAGTTCCTTTGAATTTTACTTGAGCTCCCACACGCTTCAGAGTGGAACGAATAAAACGAACAAATTAGCCTGAAGCTTTTGAATGTTTTTCAAAAGGTTTGCATGCTGAAGCAGCAGAAAGAGACTGCGAAAGCTTCAAAGCAAAGGCAATCGAAGCTGCGATAAACAAAACAGTTTTTCAAACCCTTGTGATTACTTAAAAGGTACTTAATTTCACAATTAAAATTCAGGTAATTTATTCTTGTTTCTATTTTGCTATTGCTTTATTTTTATTAAGCACTTGTTACCATAATACGAAATTTTACATGTATTTCTCCTTAATCTTAAAATTGAAGCATTCTCGATTATCCGAAAATTTCGATTTTCCAAAAGAGGGTCGGCACCAATTACTTCGGATAATCGAGGTTCTACTATGTAAATACATATATGTGTATATATATATTGAACAAAAACATAATTTGAAGAACAAATTAAAAAAACAAAATTTATTTCCTACATTGCTTAACCCCGAGAAGGGACAGATATTAAGTTATTTCATTCAATTAGTTTTACATTTAATGTTAAATTTTTGTAACAAATTAGTTAAGCCAATTGAAGATTAGAAAATAAAAATAAAATACATACAATATGATACTTAAAACACCCTATCCTGTATATCGACTCATAGAGAATTGTAAACCACCCACGTGTTTGCCGTGCATGGCGACCCGTGTCCCTAGAAAGGGGGATCCTGGCAGTTGAGGGAAACCAACACACTGCTTTGGCCTCTGCTTCAGGTAGACGGGAGGTGCATATTGGTCCCGTATGCATCAATCGACTGGTCAGCTGACTTGTGTCACTGGCTGGGGATCAAGCGATCAGGCACTTACTAGCCATCTCGTTAAGGGTGGAGGCTGGCATAGAAGTGTCTTGTGACCGTATAGGCCCTGGTTAGCACTGGTGCACGAATGTGCATCCCCTTGTTGGGCTCGGTAGTGGGTGGTGCGGCCGGGGTCTGAATTGTTTCTTTTTTTCTAACATGGATGGAGAAACTTCACTTTCTTCAATATCTCTCCCCTGTGGAGAGCAACAAACTGCACAGAACAATTCATTCTCACGTTTTTTCGTCATTAAACGTACTGACAGTATTTCAGATAGTTCATTTAAAAGAACTTCACCGTTTGTTATCGGTAAAACATTCCTGTCAGTTTTTGGAGATGGCTATTCGCTAAAAAAAAATGCAATCTGGAGATTTGTTGTTGGAGATCTCTTCAGCCAAGCACTCGCAACTTCTCTTGAACTGCACATCTATAGGCTCCTTTTCTGTTTCTGTTCAAGCACATCAAACTTTAAATACAACCCGTGGTGTTATATCTGAACCAGAGCTTCTGTTCTCTACAAAGGAAGAGCTACTAGAAAACTTAAAAGATCAAAACATAATAGATGCACGTCGTATTACAATCCGTCGAAATGGGCAAGTGCTCCCTACAAAGCACGTTATTCTCACATTCAATAGCCCAAATTTACCAACCAGAATTAAAGCTGCCTACTTAAGCTGTCCTGTCCGACCCTATATACCTAACCCCCTCCGTTGCTTTAAATGCCAGCGTTATGGCCATACAAACAGTACCTGTCGTGGCTCTGTTACCTGTGCACGTTGTGCAGAAGTCGGCCACGACAGTAAATCTTGCAGTAATTCTGAACGCTGTGTAAATTGTAAGGGTGACCATACAGCCTACTCTCGCTCTTGTCCAATTTGGGTACGTGAAAAAGAAATCCTTGAGGTTAAAATTACCCAAAAACTTTCGTACCCAGAAGCTCGAAAAGTTGTTGAATCAAGAACCCCTTCCGTCGGAGTTTCTTACTCTAGTTCAGTCAAGCTACAATCAAAATCTGTAAGGCACATAAGCACCCAGACCGAACCTTCCGTTCCA
The DNA here is from genome assembly GCA_963932465.1 of Maratus speciosus. Classification (NCBI taxonomy): domain Eukaryota; kingdom Metazoa; phylum Arthropoda; class Arachnida; order Araneae; family Salticidae; genus Maratus; species Maratus speciosus. Next base: position 184,832,567 of record OZ010788.1, read on the forward strand.
CTAAATAACTCACCTATGACAGTACCACGCAGCACCACAAAGATACAAACTCATGATGTCTGCTGTGGTTCTAAATGTTATGCAACCCCATTATTAGAACGTTGGCTACCATCCTCAGAACCTGTTACTATAGTATATCAAACTAGCCAATCGCAAGAACCTGCAGTTCAATCCAAAAAGTCATCCGATTCAGTTCAATCCAAAAAGTCATCCGATTCAGTTCAATCCAAAAAGTCATCCGATTCAGTTCAATCCAAAAAGTCATCCGATTCAGTTCAATCCAAAAAGTCATCCGATTCAGTTCAATCCAAAAAGTCATCCGATTCAGTTCAATCCAAAAAGTCATCCGATTCAGTTCAATCCAAAAAGTCATCCGATTCAGTTCAATCCAAAAAGTCATCCGATTCAGTTCAATCCAAAAAGTCATCCGATTCAGTTCAATCCAAAAAGTCATCCGATTCAGTTCAATCCAAAAAGTCATCCGATTCAGTTCAATCCAAAAAGTCATCCGATTCAGTTCAATCCAAAAAGTCATCCGATTCAGTTCAATCCAAAAAGTCATCCGATTCAGTTCAATCCAAAAAGTCATCAGACCCAGTTCAATCCAAAAAGTCATCAGACCCAGTTCAATCCAAAATGTCATCAGACCCAGTTCAATCAAAAAAATCATCCGAACCAGTTCAATCCAAAAAGTCATCTGAACTCCAGACTGATACTAAGGCTGTTAAATCTAAAAAAACATCACAGAAACCTGATACTAATCAAACGGTGAAACCAAGCAAAAAAATTTGCGTTCAGAAAGAGAGAAAAACAATCAGGGGCTCTTCACAGTGTTCCACTGTGAAGAAAAAGAACAAGAACAGCTGGCTAAATGCGTCTGTCTATAACTTAAAGGATCCAAAACAGCTGCAGAATTATGTCGATGAAGCAATGGAATCCGACGCTTATGAATCAAGTGCTGATGAAGGAAACACAGTTTTAGAGGAATTTTTACCTAATTGATTTTACATTGTTTTTTACTCATATGATTTTAACCTTGTTTTCATGAAGTATTTCCACATCCTTTTAAACTTTGTGTATTTTTACAGTTATTAATTTAATAATTCCACAGTTTTTAATTATAATACGCTTGACTTTTAGCTATGAGCCTTTGATTCTTTTAAACGGTTTTAGATATACATATTACTGTTTTCATTAATTTTTTTGTTTTTATCACCGTTTTGTTATTCTTGTTTTAATCATTTTTTGATATATACATTTTTTATTTTGTCTTTGTCTTGGCGCAGCATGTCCCTACTGGGACTTTGCGCCATAAAACCCCATCCAACCAACCAACCTTAAAACACCCTAAAAAATTAGATTCCGTTCAAGTGAAGTCGAAATAAAACTTAGATATTTTTTTAAGTTTTGTATTTTGCATGCATCTTATCGTTTTATGCCCAATTGTCATAAATATAATACAAAATCTGCAATACAAATGTTTTCAATTAAAAGGGGAAGAAGTCTAAGATTTATTTCAATTTCATTTGAACAGAATCTATTTTTTAGGTTGTTTTAAGTATCATATTGTATGAATTTTATTTTTATTTTTTAATCTTCAATTGGCTTAACTAATTTGTTACAAAAATTTAACATTAAATGTAGAACTAATTGAATGAAATAACTTAATATCTGTCCCTTCTCGGGCTTAAACAGTGTAGGAAATAAATTTTGTTTTTTTAATTTGTTCTTCAAATTATGTTTTTGAGTATATATATCAAGTTATGAGGGTATATGAGGATATCAAGTTTTTCAATAACTACTGCACTCAGACGAACGCATTTCAAAATTAATAGAGAGTATCATCATCAGGCTTTGATGTATGCGGTATTGCATCACAATGTGAGATGCAGTTTACCTATGTGTAATTCAAAATGTTTCACCACTGTAGTAAAGTAGGTTTGCGGTAGTTTGGACAAAAACTTCCAATCTGAACATAAAAAATCTATAATCAAATCATAAAAAATTAACTTCACTTAAATTTAGATACCCTATTTCCCACTCAGGAACACTATGAATGTAAATGTAAATTGTGTTGAATCCTTACTGGTAATATTTAACAATATTATAGCTGTGATACAGTAAAAAATAAAAAATAAAAGCTTTACTTAAATTTTTAAACCTTAATCTCTCCCAAGGGGTGATGTAAACACATCAGAAAATTATTACCTAAGATTAACTTGGGGTATAAATAGTTCTCGTCTCGTAAAAAAAAAAAAATACATTTTAAAATTTAAGTTATGTAATTCCCCACTAAGTTCACTACCTGCGTAAAAATAGCTATCCATTAGAAACTTTTTACTAAAATATAAACTTGACCAAAGCAAAAACTTATTCTGAAAATATCCTTTTTATTTCCACTATGACGCCATATTCACCTTTTTAATTTTTGAAAAAAAAAAAATAAATAAATAAAACTAGCTCAATTTAATATTTCATGTGAAAATCTTTCACCTAAAAAGAAATAAATTATTATTACGGCTTTTGAAATTTTTGCAACAATGAAGTAAAAATGTTACATTTTCTATGAAAAAATGTCTGTTGATTTTCAATGAAAAAAGCGAAAATTGGAATTAAGAAAAATAATTGAATAATGTAAACAAGAATTGGACCATATTTCTCTCTGGGTTATAATTCACCCATATGCAAAGTCATTTTACCATTCGTTTTGACCCTGATGTCAGGCAAACGTTTTTACACTTTAAATTTATAATATCATTAGCATTAGTAAAGAATAAGAAATGAGTGGCATCAGGGACAAAATGGTGGGAAGAAAAAATGAAAAAGATATGATCTCCATAGGCTTTTCCATGTTAAATTAACATTGAGAAGTGACACTGGAAATAAATAATAGGGATGCACCGGATATCAGATACTGGATATCCGAAGCTCCTTTGCCTGCCGGATTCGGATATCCGGCACTAGATATGTTTTTAGTTATATGGTGAATTATTTATATAACGCCATCTCAGAACTCAGGGTTGCAAAAAAGCCGGCTAAAATTAAAAAAAGCCAGGCCGGTGGCTTTTATTGGTTTTAACCGGCTTTTTTTGGCCATAATTGGCCTTTATACAATAAAGCATTGTAATTATAAACTACACATTTTAAAGTGTTTTTAATTAGTTTTAATGACATTTAGTTGATTTACAGTTTAATAAGTAACCCAATTTCTCAATAATGAGGACATTAATACTGGAATAAAACTTAGATGATTTTGCCAGTGATTTGTATTCAGAATTGTAAATATGTCAGCTAAATTTTAAAAGGGCCATACCAACTGCCAATTTTTTCATTTTTACTGCTTTATAAAATTAAAGAGGACAATGGTTACTTAGTTTTTAAGAGCTATTAATATACAAGTCTTATTTTATTTCTAGCAAACATTTAAAATTATACATAGTCATATTAACAAAAACACCACCATTTCTCACTATTAAAAACATTATGAATAGCATATGCATGAATATGCATAGAAACAAGCTTTTCAAAATTGTATTTTGAGAATTTTTTTTTTCTTGTTTAAATGCTCTATTTTTTATACACTTATGTACCACTCTCCTCAAATAAAACATATTTTCTAATTCCTCGTTTCCATTTTGATGTGTTACATTTTGCCATTAAGGCTGTTAAATCCAAAAAGGCAACTTTCTGACATAAGTTTTAATTTATTTTTGTCCAGAAATGCATGAAACTAGCAGATGTTGTTGTTCAGAAACTATGTAATTGCACTGTTTTTGCTGGGTTTTTTTGCAAACGCTATAGATTTTTCAGAAAATAGTGTCAAATTTAGCGTTTTGAACCGAATTTCTGCACAAAAGAAGAAACCACTCAGAAAAGGGTGAAAAAACATGTTTGTCACATGATCAAAATCTCTTTATAACTCAATAGGTAATTGATGGATCAAAAAATGGAAAACACAGGTTCGATTCCAAATCGCTTCCATGGTCAGGCTTTTGAATTTTACATCTTTCCATTAAAAAATGAATTTGTAAATGTGTCAAAACATTTTGCGCTTGTTGAGCAGAGCAGTTAAGAACAGTTTTAATTAAATATAATCTTTAAAATGTGTAGTATATGTGGAGCTATATAATATAGAATTTCAAAACACCAGTTCGGAGCCTAACTTTTTCGGAGCCTCCTTTTCAATGTTTATATATATATTTTTTCAGACATAATGCGTTCACAGTTGTCTTCTAGAAGTTTAAAGACTTATTTATTTGATAAAATTTAATAGAAATCTATTATTTTTTTTAGTAGAAAATATTTATAAGTGTATTAAAAATTAATTGATCCAAATTTAAAACAAATTTACTGTAAACCAACTTTAAAAAATAAAAGCCAGCTTTTTTTAAGTGGTTAAAACCAAAAAAAGCCGGCCGGCTTTTTTTGGCCTGGCTAAAAGCCAGCAACCCTGAATAAATTACAAACATGTTTCACACATCATTAAAACATTTTAAATATATTGAAATGTAATTTACAAAAACTATATTTCTTTGAATATCAGGGCTTGAAATTCAAGTTTTCCCCAGGAGGAGAGTTTCCCACCCAACATTTAAAAATGCAGGGGAGTTGAATTGTTAGAAAGGAAAAAAAAAAAAAAATCTTTAAACCCCGTTATTTTTTATGTGCCACTTAAAGAATTACATTTATACAGACATGACAAAATATCATTGAAATAATTTAAATTAACAACTCAAGATAATTATCCAAAATGTTTATTTTTATTAAAACAAAGGAACAGAATCAAGTTTTATATATGTCTATCTTTTAACTTTCACCTAATGTTATGGGCAATTAACAATTGGGTTGCTAAATGAATTTCTTAATTTAGATTTTATTCCATTTTGCGTGATTTAGCCTCTTTCACAAGTTACATTTTTGACAAACAGCACAGACCAACTTTTATAACTTTAGAAATTATCAGAAACGCATGGTTATGCTCTGTTAAAAATTTTTAGAAAACTTTGCAAAATCTGATGTGCATTAATTTTTAACTTACTTGCATGAATAATGCATATCGGTGATTCTATTGTCAATATCCTACGGTGATTGTATGTCACTTCTGAACAAACTTATTTTATTATATCCTTAATGGAATTATAGCCAAAACTGTAATCCCTGGTATTTTCGTTAATTGAACTATGTTCTATGCATTGGAATTTTAAATCCATATCCAAAGTTTGAAAAGGAAATAGTCAATTGATTTTTTCTATTACACGATAAAAGGTTGATTTCAAAAAGTCATGTCCTAATCTGTAAATTGCAAGAATCAACTAGTTTGTTTTTTCTAAAGATATTTTTTTAAGTTCACCTAATTTTTTTTTCTTCATGTGCACCACAAGTGTAATCTCATTTTGTTGAGTGCTGACTATTGGCCAATTTGGCAGGTCTCAAGTCTCCAGTGGCCATAACTGCCCTTTTAGTTATTTCCTATTTTGGGCATAGGGAAAAAACATCGCAAAATACATAAATCGGTCATAAAAAAAAATATCGCCGATTTCGTCAATCATGGTGAAAATAAATTAAAAAAATTGTCGACCGGTCGCAAGAAGAAAACTGGAGTACAAACTGAAAAAAACTCGAAAATTTTCAATTGGATGCAGAGAAACAATCGTTACTTTCATCATTATGTCGCAAGAACAAACAGGGAAATTTGCCAATCGGTCACACAATAAAATTGCTATATTTATCAATTGATCTCGAGAAAAAAAAAAATATGAAATTCACCGATCGGTCTCTATAAAAAATTGTGAAATTCGTCAGTCAGTCGTGGAGAAAAAGCTCAAAAATTTTCAGTCAGATACAGAAAAACAACCATGAATTTTGTCAATCTGTCGTAAGAAGAAACTGTGAAATCTGCCCATCGATAGAAAATATCATGAAATTTGTCAGTCGGTCCTGAGACTTGATCGTCGTTTTACAAAGAAACATTTTTGGAAAATTGTTTTTTGGAAACTTGAGCCGCCTGCCCACAATAGGGCATAATAATAATCTTTAGGGCACAAATCCTGCCATCCCGTCTCGAAATTCAAGCCCTGTAATGTATATTAATAATATTGCAATTTGTACAATGAAATGCTAGAGTATTTTCACAAAGAAATACTACATACTTTCTTTTTATAATTTTAACATAAAATATCTACTAATATCAGGGTTGTAAAACACCCGGGTTTTTTAGAAAAAACCCAGCCCGGGTGGGTTTTATTAAAAAACCCGGGTTAAATGGGCAATTTTCCCCGGGTAAATTAAATTGCCAAAATGTGGACGATGATTCCACCTTCCTCACAAATAATAACCTTCAGCGTTGCCACTGTATAGGGAAAACTAGAAAATCTGAGGGAATTTAAAAATGAGTATTAAAAACAAGGAATTTTACTAAACTTTGGTACTTTGCAAAATTTATCCGTTGAAATTTTGAAAATTCTCAGAGGAATTTCTCTGGGAAAATTTAATATTTTGTTCAGAAAAGCACAAGAAATTTGATTGCCGAAATAAGTGGCAATCCTGATCTCAAATACAATCTTTGTGAACACTTCATAGTCTAATAGATGGGAAAGACTTCATAGTCTTAATAATGATCTCACCATTTTTCTCTGTTCTTAAAATACATATATAGATATGATCACTTTAATTTAAATAACAAACAAAGGTACTTCTTAGTTAACCCGTCGACCACTTTCGCCAAATTTGACTCATTGACATAATTTTTATTTTAAACAACAAAAGATCAAATAAATTAGTAAAACATTAATAAAAATACAAATAAAACGTCGAATTAATGGTTTTATTGGCATTTAATCTTACAATTAATTAATTAATGGCAACCATTATTGGCATTTAATCTTACAATTTGGGGACAGTAATTTGGTCAACGGGATAACTAAGAAGTACCCAAACAAATTTTAAATTGCAAAGCTATCAATTGTGTGTTTTCCAATTGTTTCCAATCTAAAAGTGCAAGTAAATTAATACAAATATATTTTCCAAGATTCAAAGAAGTGAATAAATAAAACAAAATAACCATAAACTGTTAACAATTACATCATCTGTTCTTTTCCAGAAATATATTTTAAAAAACCCGGGTTTTTTACCTGGGCTTTTTATAAAAGACCCAGCCCGGGCGGGCAGCTGGGCGGGTACCCGGGCAGCTACCCACTACAACCCTGACTAATATACCCATGATTAAAGAGTTATTTTCTCCAAACATAGGTTTAGTTGATGCCGTTTTTCTGTTTTAATTATTTAATATTGTTTTTCCTCTAAGTCACGTTTAGTTTTATTTTAAGTTAAATTATTTTTATATTTATAAGTAAAAAGAAAATTACTTTTAATTTTAAATATTTATAATGAAGTTACAAAAACAACTAGTTGGATTTGCCAATCCCAAAACTTTCTTCTATCTCATACATCTTAATATTTCAAAAAGTAGTTCCAAATGTTAATACTTCAATATTATTAGTTCAATATTATACCAACTTTGATTTTGGTCTAAAATTTCTGCTCCAGTCAATTAATCAGAATAAGTTAATCTCGATCATGGTATTTATTAAAATCAATAATGTTTTCGTTATTCTGTTGTACATCAGCTGTTTGTGAATAGCCAGCTTAGCAGAATGCGAAGTTCCCTTCGCTTCATGATCCGCCAATATACAGTAAAAAGAAAAACTGCGAAAAATCGAGAAAATTTTACAAAAATCTCTGTTACAGTGCCACCTTCTGTCAGAATATTTCCAAATTCAAGGAGAAACTGCTGGCCATAGTCAAAAATATACACACAAAATTGGTTCAATTCTATGCTTAGCTTCATACACTTTTCAATGGTAAAATAATGAAAATAACACAAAAATCCATATTATAGCGCTCCTTTCCAGCAGAATATTTTCAAATTGAAAGAGGACCTGCTGGCCATATCCAAAGACATACCTCCCAAAAATTGGTTTAATTCTATACATCTTCATACACTTTTCGATGGTACAAGAATGAAAGTGGCACAAAAATCGCTATTACAGCGTCCCATTCTGGCAGAATATTTCCAGTTTAAAGGAGAACCTGCTGGACATAGCCAAAAACAAATACAAAAAATTTTGTTCAATTATATGGATAACTTCATGCACTTTTCGATATTATAATAATAAAATGGCACAAAAATCGCGATTACAGTGCCCCCCTCCCTTCCAGTGGAATGTTTCCATATTGAAGGCCATATACCTGGCTATAGCCAAAAACATTCACAAAAAATTTAGTTCAATTCTATGCATAACTTCATTCATTTTTTGATGGTACAATGCCGACACACGGACAGACAGACATTTTGTATAAACATGTTTTGGGATATCTGACCCCTAAAACATCTAAATCCGTCGAAAACCGGAAGTCGAAAAAAATTCTATTACAACACTTTCTTCTAAAAATAGGCCTGTTTAATTGTTAAACTTAAAAGAAAGAAAGAAAATTAATAAAGTCATACTTTAATAAACAACTTCCAAATCTTGTTTTACATTCTGAAAGTAAAGGTACAATTTTCTAAAAGAAGTAAACGTAAATTCTTAAATTTATTATAAAGAGTTCAAATATCAATGTTAGGAAACCTGGCAATTCTTTAAACTTTTGAGAATTACCTTTTACTCATGAATAGTGAACTTACTTTCATATTTCACATTATAAACAAAATTGTTCGGCATTGTTTGGGGTCAAACGATTTCTGTTATCGTTATACATTCGCTTCGCTGCACTCTGCCGGATATCCGGCACAGAAGTCGGATATCCGGTGATTGTGATTCGGATATCCGACGGTATTTCGGATATTGAAAAACCAGCCGGATATCCGTTGCATCCCTAATAAATAAGTATTGCGCTGCCGCGCAATACTTAAATGTACATATATATGTAATGATATATACATCTATGTACAGATATGTATTGTATGTATATATAATACTGACATCCAGCTAACCGAAAAGTACTGAATTTACTTAACAATCCAAAAGAATCATGGTTGTCTGGTTTTTTCCACTGTGGAAATAAACGGGCTTAGATGCCATATATTCCCAGATGGCTGCCATCTTGGATGTTTTAAGATTTCTTGCCGATTTTATGTTGGCGATCTTTATCGATATGTGGAACCCCGTGTGACGTGTGTGTTCTGGCAACCTTGTTTTTCATTCGAGATTGTGTTGCGAGTACGCGAGAAGGCCGTTGTTGCTTGTTATATCATTGTGTTGTACGTTTCTGTCAATTATTTTTATGTTAAATTTATTGGATGTATTTGATTGAATATGGGTTCTGTAGTCCGTTTAAATGCTCTTGCTGAAGTAATTAAGAAATATGAGGAAATTTTGACGAATAAAGGAGGTTATAAACCGGTGCTTGGCAACATTTACTACTTGGCGGAAAATGGGTTTTCACGCCAAGAAAAATTCCAAGATGGCGGGCCCAGGAATTTGTGACATCTGTTCCAAAAAACGTCCCAGACAAAATGTCATTTTGTCCTTTTCGTCCACTTTTAATAAATTTAAAATTCTAAATTAAAAGGGCAGAATTCAACAATAATAAAAAATAAATATATTGATTCCTCCCATTCAAGAAACAACTTTTATATCAAAATATCACGCATCTACATATATTTATATACACAACAGCATGTTAAATGTTTTATGTGGAAATGAAAAACTAAGTTCAGTTCATCTAGAAGCTTTTTTATGCAAGCATGTTTATAAATAAAATGTACATCAATATTAAGTGATAATGTATTAAATAGCAAATCTAAAACATATACATTTGTAGTAAATTTTAACTTGTTTATTTCTCATATGGCAGTTCCATTGAAATTAATAATCAGTTCACAAAATTATAAATAGAAAGAAGAATGTTTAAAATGTTTGCAACCTTGAATCTTATTTTACTAAAAAGTCATATCACGAAATAACAAGTTGATGTTAATTAAGAAAATGTTACATTCAAATGAAGCCTGTGCTTCTAATGACATTAATAATTTAATACATTGAAATGAAACCTGTGCTTGTAATTAAAAAGCAGAAAAACCAACGTTTAAAATGCACAAATAATATATGAAAAGCAGCAAACAGCTGTTTTGAATCTACTAGCGAGATTCTTCTTCAGTGCAAAAGGAACAGCGTGCTAGAAAAAGCAAGGCTGAGCAAAATCACAGACAGAGACGCGCTGGCTTTTATACCCTATGCGGGTGGCGAAGGTGCCGAAACAACCAATGAGAGAGAAGCAGTGGAAACGACTGGGTGGACAAGTAGCGACATCTACCGGAGAAGTAGAGAAAAGAAACCAAAAAAGGGGAATTAAATTAACGTTTTCCAAATACTTGGAAAATCTGGAGTACTAGATAAGTCATTGACTAAAGAGTGAGAATTTTTAATGATATGGTAAGCTTCCCAAAAATCAAGATCAAGGTTAGAAGAACATTTTTGGATAATGATGGCAGAGGAAAAATCGAACCTATGTTGAGAAGACCAAGAATGTTGAGCAATAGAAGAACGTTTGAGCTCCTGATTTTTAACATAACCTTCATGCTCTTTTAAACGAAATCTAAGAGCACGTTTAGTCTGACCAATATAAGAAAGACCACACTGACAAGAGATCTGGTAAATGCCCCAATTATCTAGGCGATCAACGGGGTGTTTGAGATTTGAAAAAGGGATTTTATTAACAGGAGAAAAAATAACTTTAAAATCAAACCTTCTTAGGATTTTAGCAACTTGCTGACTGATTTTAGGAAAAAATGGTAATACAACTGAAGTATTAGAGTTGGAATTAGAATGCTTTGCAGAATGGTCGGATTTCGACAATTTCTTATAAATAGAATCGATAATATTAGAGGAATAACCACGATCGACAGCAATAGCTTTGAGGTAATTAAGTTCAGCACTAAGTAACTGAGGAGTGGAACAAATATTAGTAGCCTGAAAAACAAAAGTATTGAAAGCAGCGAATTTCTGGTTAGGGGGATGAGAAGAATACCTGTGAGGTGGGAGACTGACAGCAAAAGGTTTACGAAAGACGGTAGTCTGAAAGCCATTTTCACAATGAATAACAAGGACATCCAGGAAAGAAAGACAGTTATTGGTCTCAATTTCAGAGGTAAATTGAATGCAGGGATCAATGGAATTCATAATAGAGAGAATATGATTAATATCCGAATTCATTTCAATCAGGACATAAACATCATCAACATAACGAACATAGAACGGAAATTTTAAGATTTCAAAAAGCTTGACCTCAAAATAGTGCATATAAATATCGCATAAAATCGGACTAAGAGGATTACCCATAGCCAAACCGTCAATCATACGGAAGAAATTACCATTGAAAACAAATGTATTTTGCGACAAGCAAGCGCGAGTGAGAAGTATAAGTTCCTCGATTTCAAAATAAGAGAAATGGAATTCACAAAGCCTTTTCTTGAGGCAATCTAAAGCCCCCTCAACCGGAACGTTTGTAAATAATGATTTAACATCAAAAGAAACCATCATGTGACCCTGCGGCTTAAAATTATGAAGTTTTTTAACAAAATCAAAAGAATTCTTAACAGTGAAACAGTTACTGCTCAAAAGTGGGGAAAAAACAGAAACTAAATATTTGGCAAGCTTATAAGAAGCTGTACCGATACTAGAGACAATAGGTCTAAAAGGAATGTCAGGTTTATGGACCTTAGGTAAAGCATAGAACCTGGCACAATGCGCAATAGGCGGAATAAGGGACTTCTTAAAGTTAGCAGGAATAATGGAAGAAGACTTAATGGCAGACTTAATAGAGTTAATTTCACTAGTGGAAGGGTCTTTGCGGATATCCACATACGGACCCTCATTAATTAATTTATGGGTTTTTTCCAAATACGTAGATTTGTCGAGAAGAACAATCTGACCCCCTTTGTCGGCCTTAGTAATAATTAAGTTTGGATCAGAACGCAAATTTTTCAGACATTGTTTAACAGGATGTTTAAGATTGGGTTTATAAACATTAGAATTGAAATCAACAGTATTGGCAATGAGATGCCTAATAGACTCTTTTTGAGAAGAAGATAGAGCGCTATGCTTAAAGGCTCTTTCAATAAGAGCAATAAGATTAGGTAAAGAAGGAATAGCAGAGACAGAAAAATTGTTATTCAATTTGAGAGCATCGAGCTGATTGTTACTTAATGGAACACTAGAAAGATTGACAACTGCATTTTGGTTAACAAGAGGCAAATTACTGCAGTTATTAGCGACAAAACTTCCACAAAGCGCATTAAATTTCTTCTTTAAAACCGAACAATGAACAGAAGAAGCTGTGAGAACTCTGCTCCATGACCTTCTGTCAATGGACTGAAAATCAGGAGTAGAATTAGCGAGGCTGATATGTAAAGAATATAACTTGCGCTCTATATGAGCAATTTTGTGGCGAGTCTCTTGAATCAAAGCTCTTAAAAGAGCTAATTTAGAACGAAATAAGACCTTCTCAATCCTATTTGAAGAAAATAAATTACAACGAATAGAAATGAATTTAGGAATAACCTTCTTACGCCTACAATCAAGTAGTCCTACTTGATTGTAGGTGAATGTAGATTAATGAGGGTCCGTATGTGGATATCCGCAAAGACCCTTCCACTAGTGAAATTAACTCTATTAAGTCTGCCATTAAGTCTTCTTCCATTATTCCTGCTAACTTTAAGAAGTCCCTTATTCCGTCTATTGCGCATTGTGCCAGGTTCTATGCTTTACCTAAGGTCCATAAACCTGACATTCCTTTTAGACCTATTGTCTCTAGTATCGGTACAGCTTCTTATAAGCTTGCCAAATATTTAGTTTCTGTTTTTTCCCCACTTTTGAGCAGTAACTGTTTCACTGTTAAGAATTCTTTTGATTTTGTTAAAAAACTTCATAATTTTAAGCCGCAGGGTCACATGATGGTTTCTTTTGATGTTAAATCATTATTTACAAACGTTCCGGTTGAGGGGGCTTTAGATTGCCTCAAGAAAAGGCTTTGTGAATTCCATTTCTCTTATTTTGAAATCGAGGAACTTATACTTCTCACTCGCGCTTGCTTGTCGCAAAATACATTTGTTTTCAATGGTAATTTCTTCCATATGATTGACGGTTTGGCTATGGGTAATCCTCTTAGTCCGATTTTATGCGATATTTATATGCATTATTTTGAGGTCAAGCTTTTTGAAATCTTAAAATTTCCGTTCTATGTTCGTTATGTTGATGATGTTTATGTCCTGATTGAAATGAATTCGGATATTAATCATATTCTCTCTATTATGAATTCCATTGATCCCTGCATTCAATTTACCTATGAAATTGAGACCAATAACTGTCTTTCTTTCCTGGATGTCCTTGTTATTCGTTGTGAAAATGGCTTTCAGACTACCGTCTTTCGTAAACCTTTTGCTGTCAGTCTCCCACCTCACAGGTATTCTTCTCATCCCCTTGACCAGAAATTCGCTGCTTTCAATACTTTTGTTTTTCGGGCTACTAATATTTGTTCCACTCCTCAGTTACTTAGTGCTGAACTTAATTACCTCAAAGCTATTGCTGTCGATCGTGGTTATTCCTCTAATATTATCGATTCTATTTATAAGAAATTGTCGAAATCCGACCATTCTGCAAAGCATTCTAATTCCAACTCTAATACTTCAGTTGTATTACCATTTTTTCCTAAAATCAGTCAGCAAGTTGCTAAAATCCTAAGAAGGTTTGATTTTAAAGTTATTTTTTCTCCTGTTAATAAAATCCCTTTTTCAAATCTCAAACACCCCGTTGATCGCCTAGATAATTGGGGCATTTACCAGATCTCTTGTCAGTGTGGTCTTTCTTATATTGGTCAGACTAAACGTGCTCTTAGATTTCGTTTAAAAGAGCATGAAGGTTATGTTAAAAATCAGGAGCTCAAACGTTCTTCTATTGCTCAACATTCTTGGTCTTCTCAACATAGGTTCGATTTTTCCTCTGCCATCATTATCCAAAAATGTTCTTCTAACCTTGATCTTGATTTTTGGGAAGCTTACCATATCATTAAAAATTCTCACTCTTTAGTCAATGACTTATCTAGTACTCCAGATTTTCCAAGTATTTGGAAAACGTTAATTTAATTCCCCTTTTTTGGTTTCTTTTCTCTACTTCTCCGGTAGATGTCGCTACTTGTCCACCCAGTCGTTTCCACTGCTTCTCTCTCATTGGTTGTTTCAGCGCCTTCGCCACCCGCATAGGGTATAAAAGCCAGCGCGTCTCTGTCTGTGATTTTGCTCAGCCTTGCTTTTTCTAGCACGCTGTTCCTTTTGCACTGAAGAAGAATCTCGCTAGTAGATTCGAAACAGCTGTTTGCTGCTTTTCATATATTATTTGTGCATTTTAAACGTTGGTTTTTCTGCTTTTTAATATTGTTGCACAAAGGCTTTATTTGCTATTTTTTCTGTGCTTGTAATGACATTAATAATTTATGCATAAAAACATTCAGTATATACACATTTACAATGGGGAAACATCAACAAGAAGTAGAAAAATATAATGATAAAAATTTTCTCTTAGTTAAAATATTAAATGCAAAATAACCAAATAAATAATAAAGAAATTAACAGAAATGCATAAAATGCATACTAAAATTTTGTTATTCAAGATACATAAAGGTTGTAAAATATTTAAGTCGTCAAATGCTTCAGGGTCTGAAGCAAGTTGTTTGTCTTTAGAATTTAACATTGTATAACCGATTACCAATTTTGTAACAGTTTATTAATCAAAGCCTATATCTAATTTGTTTTGAATCGTGCTGAAAGTGGAAAAAATACTTTCAATTGCTGATGAGGCTATGCAATGAAAAAGATGACATGCAAAATTTGAAATATTTTCTAAGTCACTGTATCTTTTCAGCGATTCTCACCATTCTGCTGTGCTGGTGAAGGTGATAGACTTTTTATGATTGCATACGGAAAATATGTATCAGGAAATGGAGATGCCTTAATAGAAAATTTAACAATCAATGGCAAAAAATTTTATCAATGTCATTCACCGATTCCCTTGCTATTTCTTCTTGGTCGTTAGTAAGTCCCTCACCCATGTATTTTCAATGCAACATGTATGATAAAATGTGAGCTGGCATTTAACCAACCAATATGTAATTAACATTTTCTTTGTGGATTTATTAGATTATGATTAGCATGCAGTCATTGTATTTTAAATAAATGGTTAATTGAAAAAAAATATTTTATTATTAAGAAATAATGTTGGCATATAATTCCATTATATCATAGCAATAATTTTATATGTCAAACATATGGAAAATAAGCAGATTTTTATTTCATCCAATTTCTTCTGGAGTCCCGGGCTTTTTGCAAAAGAGTGGACAAAATAGCAAACCTGAATAGAACAATGCTAAAAGTTTTTTTTTTTAATCAATTTTTATGCATTTATTTTTATTTTAACCATGTTATCTGCTCTTAATTATTGAGTTTCATTAAGTTTTCATAGTTTTAGCTTCATTGTGATCACTGCATTGCTTTTCTCTGTTGATCATTGTTTCAAAAAAAGAAAATTTTCAAAAAATTTAATAAATTTCTTGAGTGAGATTTCAAAATTATGGACATGAATTTCACTATCCGACCCTAAAATTTTGGAGCTACATAGCTATTTGCAATAAAATAAACTAACTATCACATTTGGCACTTTGATGAACAATTTATGTCCCATTAACAGAAAAACACTGCAAAATTTTTTAAGAATTATGAAATGTTATTGTTAATTATATTTTTAAAATTAAATTTGAAGTCTTATTTTTTAAATTACAGGATAAAGAAAACAGGAGACTTAATATTGAGAAGATATTTTCGTCTGATACAGTAACATGTTTAGAAGGTGTTGTGTAAGTGTCTTTTTAAAATTCATATTGCAATTCGGTTTTAAAGTAATTCATCAACTGTTGTATATGCCAATATTAATTTTACTTTATATAATAAAGTTCCTTCTATGCTTATTGATTATCCCTGTCATATTCTCTTGGTAACTTTTTTGGCAGTAATTTTCTATAAAATCAAAATGTTAGCTAACCAAAAATTATTAGGTACTAAACTAGTTAACTATTACTTGTGTTAAAGTGCAATGAGAATTCTTATTTTTTAAATAGAAACTAGAAAGCAAACGTGACACTTTTTAAAAAATATTTAGAAGAGAAATACTTCTTAACATATTCCTTTTTTTTTTTTAAGCCATTTTAAAAACTAAGTAATGTTTTATTCCCTTTGTAGTAATTTAGATATAATCTAGAATGAAGAAAGAACTTAGTCAGAAAATACTGCTAGAATTTTAAAAGGAATATAATAAAAGCTTTTGTATAAGAATGGAAATAAAAATTTAATATTTATACTTTAGTTTTATTTATCTGTTGTATGACTCCCCCCCCCCCCTCCATAACGTTAAACATTTAATCACTCATAAAAATGTTGAATTTTTTAGACATTAAAAAATTTCTTTAATACATATTTACTTTAAGTATTTGGTCAAATAGATTCAGTAATTTTTTTTTTCTCTTTACCTTGATACTTTGGCTCATCATCATTTTAATGTTTAAATGCACAAAAATTGTAGACATTCTTATTTATATACTAAGAAGTTGAATCACAGTTCTGTTTTCTTTAAAGGGTAAGAATATTTTAGAATATTTGGGCCCATAAGAACAAAATTGCATTGGCGACTGAGAACAACCCCATATATTTAACCTCCTTCTTTTGCATCAATACTGAGAGAAGAGAGAGGTCAAAAATCGGACTCCAATTTAGCACCTATTGCTTGCAGTGCTATCTATTGCTGCTATTTTAAACAAAAATTGAGAAATGCAGTAAAAGAATTCTGGCATCTTACATAACCCTCCTGCAAGAATTTTTTAACTAGCTGTCAAAATTTGAAAGTTATTAAATTTTAAAATCAGTCAGTCTGTTTTAGGTCACTCGGTATATATGTATGTTTTTTTGTTTAACAAGCTTTTGTGCCCTTATTCTTCCAAAAAAAAAAAAAAATAAAAAATAAAAGGATCATACCATTCTTATGGTATTAATATATATTTTGTTTGAAATCAGTTTTTTTAGACTATTTATTAACATTTTTAAACACAAATTTCAATATTTTGCATTTTATTCCATGTAGCATTTATTATTTATTTTATTTTTAAATTAAATCTTCTATTCCAGAGAATTGAAGAATTGTGTAATTGGAAGCAACAAATCAAAAGGTCTTGTAATGAAATTGGGTGCTGTTCCAAGGTAATATTTCTCATCTTTTTTTTTCTCCTTTTTAAAAAAATTCAATCGAGCATCTTACATCCTGATTAAATGCATCTATATTATCTATAAAATCAACTCTTCACCCATCAGTATAATATATTAACCCTCTTACAGACAAGCACTTGTTAATGCATTCACTAAGTTCCAGGTTTCATTGCAATATAATTAAGCATTATTTAAAGTAATATAATACTGTTGATTTAATGTATTTTTAATACATTGAACAATGATTAATATTCTCAAAGGTTACATTCATATTCGTAATTTTTTTTTTTTTTTATGTATAATGTTGAAAGAATCAACTTTTTTTAGCCTTTAAAACAAAATACAGAGAAAAAGTTATTACAATTTTGCTAGACTGTTAAAAAGTTAAGTATGAGGGTAACACTGAAAATTTTTTTACAGCTGTAGATGATGTACAGCAAAAAAATATGTTTTTACTTAAATTTGAACTCTTTCATATCTCTGCAAATGATAATGTTTCAACTATTGTAATTTAGCTGTCTATTATAGAATAAATTTTGAAAGAAGAGAAAATGTAGTTGACATGGGAGCATTATGGGCTAAGTCAAGAAGAACGCCTTCAATAAGCATATGAAAATGAAGCTCCATCCTGTTCCACTGTATTCAAATGGTGTACAGAATTTAGAAGAGTTCAAAATTCTCTCCTGGATGAAGAATACCCAGGAAGACCTTTGTCAGTTGTAGTCTCAGAAAATGTGTCACCATATGAAAAATGTTAATCAATGGTAATTGTTGTACATACCAAATGATACAGAAAACAGAAGGAACTTAACATTGGATCTGCAACTATAGATAGAATTATTCATGAAAAACTGCTTGTGAAAAAATTAGTTTGTAGTTGGGTTTCCCATAATTCAATAGAACACCAAAAAGTAGAGCATGTCAGAATCATGAAAGAAACCCTAAAAACATTAATAATAATGAGCAGTGCATTATTTTAAAAATCATAAAACTGATTATATGTGCATACATTTTTTGATAATGCAACATGCCAAGAAAGTAAAGTATGTGTCTCTGGAGGTAACCCCAAATTAACAGTTGTGAAAAGACAACAAAGCAATGAAAGTAGTATTTTATGCTGTGTTCTTCAATAGTACAGGTCTGCTTAAAGCTAGAGGGACATCAGACAGTTACAGCTAACTGGTGCATCGCTAAGTATCTTCTAGAAATTCTTCAAAAGGTGAAAGTTCGGGGCTCATGCTTCACCATGACAATGTATCTTCTTATTCAGCAAGGATAGTTGAATTTCTTGATTTTTAAAAACAGTCAAAGTGATCAAACATTCACCCTATTCTCCTGATCTTACTATGTGTAACTTTTGACTATTTCTCAATCAAAAAAAAAAATTGCATGGACATTGTTTTCATTCAAGTGATGAGGCTATAAATGTATATACAGTGAAACTTCTTTTAAAGGTCACCCCTATTCAAGGGCTGCCTCTATTAAGGGCCAATATTTTTAGGAACGAAAATTTTTTCCATAGACAATGTTAAATTTACTCCTATTAGAGGCAGCACCTACCCTTCATAAAGGCCATTTTTTTCACATGTGCCTTAAATCCTAAACAGGTGTATTAAGTTACTGAACCAAAAGATAAGAGTTCAGCAAATAACTGCACTTGCAACAAAGAAGACAGAAGGCGATGAGGAGAATTTATTAACACAATGAGGGGCCACAAACAGGTATTTCTCAAATTTTGTTTGATCTTTCAACCTGTAGGGGTTGGGTTGGTTGGGAAACTTGACCCTTTGACACAAAGGATAACAAGTTATCTAGAAAAACTGATTCTACATTTACTAAAACTGTGAATGCATATTGAAGCAATATTTTTACACTAGAAATTTTATGCTCAGTCTTATGTAAAATTTAAAACTATGGCACCTAAATCAAGCTAAATAGTACATTTGGTTTTGAATGACAAAATCAAAGTTCTTAATTGTGATGTTCAAGGAATATCTGCACGAAAATTGGCTTTGCAGTTTAGTTGCAGCAAGAATCAAATAAACAATATTGTTAAAAACAAAGAGAACTTACTAAAAGAACATGCATATTTTAAAAATCACGGAAAATAAAGAGATGAAAAATTTGATCACCCCTATTCAAGGGCCACTCCTCATAAGAGCCAATTTTCAATGAAATGGCAGGTGGCTCTTACAGAGAGGTATCACTGTATTTCATCTGTTCCAGTAAGTGGATAGCTTAAGGCATTTAATCTTTGAAAAATGTCCATGCAAAAGTTTTTGAACTCTCTTAAGAGCTGGTAAATTTAACTTGTGCCATTCAGTCGTATTTCAAAATTCCATGTGTATGCATAGAGCAATAAACAAGAACAATAGAGCAGTGTTCTCGCTGGCTTTTGAACAACATTAGCAATTTGGCAAATAAGAAATAAAAAATAGTAGCCAAATGAAGATAGCAAAATAGATTTGGCATGAAACACTGAAAAATCTATTTTTAACTCCTTATTGTATCCATTTTTTTTTTTTTTAATCTGTTCTAAAATAACCTAATTTTTTGTAATTACTCAAAAAATAGAAATTTAACTATCGGCTACTGAAACTATTAAAAATAAATATACTGTAAATGCCTCCTAAATGTGTAAATGTTTCAGACATTCTTTAAGCAGTCTGAATAAAAGTTAAAAAATAGCTATCTTTGATTTACCATTGTGAAACTATACCCTAAAAATTTCTATGAGATTTCGACCGATAGAAAAAATAAAGTGGCCAATGATACTTTACATACAACTAATAAATAGTATGGTTAATTTCAACACCACCTTTCAGCAGAATTTTTCAATATTTGGCACTTGTTGCGAGCAATTTTATTTATGTTTTCAGTGATTAGTATGTGATGCCAGAAGATTGCTACCTTCTGCTAGCCATAAAAAATTGAAGGAAAACCTCTAAGTAGAGCAATTAAGCCAAGTCATGAATCTGAGAAATTAACTGTTCTGTCAGGTTGACCTTGTTAAAATTATAAATGAAAACTTGGGCTCAACTTATAGAAAGATATTTATCATAAAAATGTTTAAATGGGTACAAAATTTGAATGTTGTTCAAATGAAATAGTTTCTCTTCTAAGTATAATAACTGAGAACTATTGTTTTTCTTTTATTGTTATTGAGCCACATAAAAAAAATGTCTATATTACATCTATAATGGGTTATGACTTGAATATGTGAAGTATTGTATCATGGTTTGCATAATATTAATTTTTAAAGGAAGAGATTATGACTGCCTGTGCTAATGTTTTCATGTTAAAATCGTAAGTAATCATTATAAAGGTTATTTACATTTTAAAAATAATTAGTATTTATTACAAATTTATACAGTTTTGTTTAATAGTAAATTTCACTGTTATGTTCATTATCATTTAATTATTTATAAATAAGTATTGTTTTTCTGGATGTCTGCCTTTTTTTATTCATCACTAATAATTGTTATATTATTCAGACCAAGTGGTTATCTAAAATTATAATATCTAGTGGTTATCTAAATATAAAATAGCAATTTTATTTTTACTTAGTTCAACATCTTTGTAGAAATATTTAAATATTGTGGATAAATTCTGTTTAATGGTATGAAAATAATTTTATTATAATGTGTTTTTATTTTAGATTGTACCAAATCCTTTTGGATAAAAGTAGCAGTGAGCAGTTATTAGTTGAAGCTGCTGTAACTGTTGGGAGTTTGGCCCGAGGCTCTGAACAGCATGTTCAAGAACTTTTAAGTGCTGGTTTGCTCAATGTAATGTTACAAGGTAAAATTTTCATTTTCTTTTAATATATTAAACTGAATTTTGTGTTCAATAGTAAAAAATAATTCTTGCAGGGTTCATACTGCCCTTGAAAGTTCTTAAAAGTCGTTAAATTTTTCAAAAGTAATTTTTGGCCCATAAAAGTAGTGATGGGAGTATTTGAATGCAAAATGCCTGTGTTCTCAATTCAGACAAGTTGTCAAGTGGTCTCAATTCACACAGGAGTATTCAAATACAATCCACCTGATAAAAACTGTGTTTTTCAACTCTTGATTTTCCATAGCTCAAGTTTTCTATGATGTCTTGAGCTAGTGTTTGAATACTAGCTCAAGATGTACTTGTGGACGCTAGTATTCAAATACTAGAGCAGGGCTTCCCAAACTTTTAGACTGGTGTACCACTAAATAGAAGTTCATACTTCTATGTACCACCAGATGACAAACACAAAGCTAATATAGAAAAACCTAGGTTACTGTTTGAAAACAAAGTAAAAGGTTTCGAGAAAAAATGCGAAGGATTAATTTATTTTTAGTCTATCAATATAAAGCATATCATTTTTGTGTGATAAATATGGATGCATTTAAATAGGGAACATAAATACTACATAGCTTTGTTAAACATGAAAAAAAATACCCATTTGAAGTTGCCTTGTTCGTCAATTTTTAGGTGCATTCGTAATTATATAAATACATAGCACCTTTACTGGTCATCTGGTCTGACCGTCTCTCTGTCCGCATATAACAATGCAAAAACTACACAACCGAATGGTTTGAAATTTAATATGTATAATCGATGCAAAATTTTATTGCGTCATTTCAAATTTTATAAAAAGCGAATCAAAACTTTAAAAGATTGTAATAAGATTTCTTCATTCTATTAAATTGTATCATACGTAATTAATTCAAGGATATC
Organism: Maratus speciosus; assembly: GCA_963932465.1. Classification (NCBI taxonomy): domain Eukaryota; kingdom Metazoa; phylum Arthropoda; class Arachnida; order Araneae; family Salticidae; genus Maratus; species Maratus speciosus. Next base: position 184,854,579 of record OZ010788.1, read on the forward strand.
CCGTGATAGGTTCTAGGTTGCCATGGTGATTGCGTCCTATTTAAGATGGAGTCCTATTATTTCCATTTTACTGAATTTAATATATATAATTGTAATAAATTTTGTATTCATGCAGTTTTGTGTAAGAGTGCAACAGCCATTGCTCCAAGATCTGAATATTTATGAAACTAGTTATAGTACGAACGCACCTCATTTGTCACGTTTGATGTACAATTTCCGATTTGTTTTGTTATATGAATACTATGTTTATATCAATGGTAGAATACACTTATGAAAATTTAATGAGTGAAAGTGCCTACAGAAGAAATTCCCATACTTTTGAAAATAAACTGCTTATTAATGAGAGATCGTAGCACGTTAAAATAAATAATATTCAAACACACTATAGAGTAATAGAAGAAAACTTTTTCTTTTTTTCATGGGAGATGAAATGTTAACTCAAAACCTACCCAAGCATTAGTTCCATTTATCTAAAAATTCTAATCGAAATTGTATTAAAATAAGAGAAAATGCTATCAAAGTAGTAATAACAGAAAGCATACACCACAAAGTCGAAGAACTAACAAATTAAGAAAGAGGAGGGGGAAAGTGGATTGACCAGTTTTTTTTTAATTTCACATGCTGTATTTTTCATTTCATTTTTCGTACCCATATCAGAGTTTTGTGTACCAGTTAACAGAGCTTCATGTACCAGTTCTGGTGCATATACCATAGTTTGAGAACCCTGTACTAGAGTAATCGGCACTGTTTGAGACTTTTCTCCATAATTTTGGGGTTTGTAGGATGATTGGAGCTATTTTAGTTTTGAAATTTTATTTTAGTTTTTAAAGCTTATAAGCTACACATACATTGATATTTTTAATTAAATTGATCTTATGAATTTAAATTTAACAAAACTATTCCAATGAATAAAATTTTGAATTTTTATTTAAACATAATATCTAATTTTTATTTATTTATTTTTATACAACGTTCAAAATAATTACTTGTAGTGGAAAATAAAATTGCACATTTTGAGAAAAGAGAAATTTTCTTGATTATGTTATTTAAAGACAAATTGCTTACTTTCATTGGCATGTCTTCCCCTCCTAATTTATGAAAAGTAATAAGATATAACTTGAAATACTAAGAGACATGAGTGTCAGCAGATTTATGTCAAGATTTTGGAATGCAAGTGCAATGGTCCACAGTGTGTAATCTGCTTTTTAAAAATGCAGAATATAAACATAAATAATCTAAACTAAGAATTTTTTTATTTTATTTTTATTTTATTTATTTATTTTTTGGTCAGAACTTCTCATGCAAGACAATTTTTAAAATATCAACATAAAAAGCAATACAAGAATTTAAGAATTAAGAAAAATTAAATATAAATAAGTTTATACCAACATTTTTATTCAAGGGAGCTCTGCTACTCTGAATCCGCTGTTTAAGACAAATATGAAACATATGAACGTTAAAAGGAAAACAATATGTAAAATTGCTTTACCCGCCTGGGGAGGAGAATATAGGGTTCAGGAGATAGAGCCCTTCTTACAAAAAACTGCTAGTTCTTTTTTTGTGTTATTTTATTTTAAAGTCACTTGGAAGAATTTTCTGCTCTCGAAGCTGGTAGACGGGAGGTGCTAGGTTCGAAACCAATTGCGCCCGTAAGCCTACTCGTTCAGAGTTTTCTGTGGTTTTCTTCAAACCTTGTATTTCCATGCGTAAATATGGGTTAGGTTCCTTTAGAAAGCCCCCCCACCCCCACCCCCCGCGAAGGGCAGTCTGCCTTGGGCCTATATCTCTCGTGCAGATAATCCGCCATCATAAATACCACCTACACCAACACTTGGAAGAATTAATTTCATTTTCTTTGATTAATGAAATAAAGAAAATTTATTAAATTAGATTTCAAAATTTAGGAAAGAGAATGGCTCTCCTCTGCCTACTTGCCAGCACTTATGATAAGAGAATGTACCAACTAGGCATCATCCTCCCCTCTTCCTAATGAAATGCCCATAATTACTTTCTGAAATATAGATTTAAATTATCAAGTAAAAGGAGCATCAATTATTAAAAATCAGGATACAATTATCACAATGGTCTTACATGTTCTTAAATTTCAGTTAATATTTCTGAATAGTAACGGTCATCTTATTTAGTTGAAGAATTTCTGTCATTGGATAAGGAAAATACTACTATTTGGAAAGAGTGGTACTGAAATTCAGAAATTCATTTGTTATACAGTACAACCTCGATATCTCGAATCTGTGGGGAAGAGAAAAAAATTTGAGATATAGAAGTTTCGAGTTATCAAGGTTTTGACAAAATTAAAAAATCTAATGTCATAAACTGCTTTTTGCTGTAAAAATAAGATTCATCAAAATCTACACATAATATACTAATAATTAATAAATAACACTTCTCAAAGTGTTAATAATTTCAAAGTTGTGTTGCACACATACTTTTTTTGATTAAATAATACCCAATTCGTCATTAAATGTATTCATTTTCAGAAAAAAAGTTCTTAATTAAAGTCTGCCGTCTGGTAGAATCTTTTTGCAAATGCTTTCTCTAACATAGCAATGGTACCAAATGCTTCAGTTCTAATATTTTCATTTGATTAAAGAAATCTCCACAGCAAGTCAACTGCCTTCTCGGCTTCTTTCACTGTAATTTTTTTATTCCCTTTTGTTGATCTTGTAGGTCTTTAATTTCTTCATCAGAAATTTATGCATTGATGCTCGAAACAATCTCTTCATCTGTCATAAAGCCGCATGTTTCAAGCTCATTGTCTACATTCAAGAATTCTTCGAATGAAATCTCAGTGTGACATGCCTTTTCTATCGATTCCCTCTGTTCTGGATTCAGTTCTCCTTCTGTTGCTTGTTTAATGGAATCAACTTCCTCTGTTTCACTGGAAGTTACATATTCTAAAAAAGTCTGCTTTTATGAAACAATTTCTTATTGTTTCTGTAACATTTTTCCATGCATAGTCAGCCATTCACCTTGACTGTAAAGTGTTGATAGGTGGGCTAGAAGGTTTGCCTTCACCAATGTTATTCAAAAGTTTCTCACAATGTGGGCTCGATAACCAACTTTGAAGCTACGGATCATCTCCAGGTTGAATGGTTGTCCTGGTCGAAACTTCGAAGTCGTGTTTGGCAGCAAAAATTTAACAGTAATACTTTTTAAGGTTGGAAGATTAGAGTGGGCTTTACAATTGTCTATGAAGAGGAGAATGCATCTCTTATTTTTAGCCATTGTTTTACCGATTTTTATCAGCCAATCAGTAAAAATTGCGTTTGTCATCCAAGCCTTTATATTTGACTTGTACAGCATTAGAAATTACTTAATTTTAGCAAAGCACCTGGGCTTTTTAGATCATCCTATCATAAGAGGAAGCTTTTCTTTACCACTTTGATTTGCTGCCAAAAGCACATTTACACGAAGTTTACTCTGTTTGCCACGTCAGATTTCTTCACCTTTAAATGCAGCCGTTTTGTTAGGAAAACACTGGTAGAATAATCCAGCTTCATCTGCCTTATAGTCCTTTAAAATTGAAGTAAGTTCTGAAAGCCACTCTTCACAGGTAGCTGCATCACCCAATCAACTTTCATCGCAAAGTCTACAGAAAACGATGTCCCTTTTTTCGTTTTCAAAAGCGTTTCATTCTTACTTTTTTAAATTCTTTGTATCAACAATGGGGTAAAAAAATACGAAGCCAGCATCCAGATCAAACTGGTTCTACAGCTGACAATAGGCAAAAGTAAAAAGTCATCATAATTTCTGTGGAAACAATTTCGATATATCAAGGGTTTTGGAAAATATATTTCAAGATAACTATGGAAAATACATAAGAATTTTGATGAAAATTTCTTTTTCGAGATATCGAGGTCTGACTGTATTAGTTTTTTTTTAAAATATATATATACATACCCTATATATATATACAGGGCTTAATTTGCACCAGAGCTCGGCTTCGGTACTTCTCTGTTTTTAGTAAATATTTAAATATTGGTCGGAATTCACCCGAGCTCATAAATACAGGGCTCCGAAGCCCAGTGCAATAGCACATCCGAAAAAACGAAGCCAAAACTATCTTTCCTTTCCATCTCCAAGCTTTTGCATTTTTTTTTTTTTTACCAAAACACTTATATGTGACGTAATGTGTCGCACACTTAGGAGATGGAGATAAAACGGACTTTATTTTTATATCAGTTTTTGTGCTTGGGCTGACTCGAACTCAATCTGTATTGCAATTAAAATTTTATTTATTCATTTATAGAAAAAAAAAAACTTTTCCTCCTTTAAAATTACGTATTACATTCTATTTCAAATCATTTTAATGCTATTTTGATCAGAATGAAGGGGAAACAGAAATCTTGATTTTCTATTTCAAATTTATGTCTGTGGCGACTTGATGATACGGCACCACTCTCCAGACTGAACAATGAATTTGCTTTCAGTTCGATTTTCTTTTGTGTCTGTTGGATAATTTTTTATTAGCTGTTTATTATTATTATTTAGATATGTAACCTGAAAAGAATATTTTCTGATTTAGCCAACGAGCTTCAGCTTGAGGTTTTGTTTGTTTGAGGTTTTTTGTCTTCTATTGCGTATGAGTATAAAAATCCCATTAGTGATTTTTTTATTTATTTTGTATCATGAACGTACTTATGCTAAGACTCTACTCTGCACAATTGCGAAGTCACTTTCATTTGTAAGTAGATATAATTGCCATGTATTGTTATTCTGATAGAAAGCAATCGAGCAGTGTTTCCCCTTTTTGCTATAAAGCATCGATTCTTTCCGATAATGGTGTCAAATTTTTAATTTAATCTGATTTTCAGAGAGTCGCCACAAAAGATTTTTATGCGGAAGGAATCTATTATAGTTTAAGATATGCAACTTTTATAGGAAATTGTAAAATATTGATCCATGCTTCAGCATATAAATATTAATTTCTGTAAATTTCATTCAAATTTTCTTAAAAATGCATAGCTGCAAGCTATCCTTATTTTCTATTAACACTATTTCCTAATCATAATCCTTACCATATTTAATCGCAGAATTCTGCAATGAATTAACTTTAAAATTAGGCAAAGATTGCTATTCAGAAGGAGTGATAATTAAAAAGTGGAATAATTGACAACTAAGTACATGCTGATAGATATATTTTTTTATTTTGCTAAAGAAAAAAAAATGCTTTAAATTATGCAAATAATGTACGAAATATAAATATGCAGATTGGAGTGACAGAGGGAGAAGCAGAATGGTACGGTTGTTGTACCGGTACCACAGAATATTAGGGCTCTGGTACTTTTTTTGTTAGAAATTAAGCCCTGTATATGTATATATATATATATATATATGTATATATATATATATATATATATATATATATATATATATATATATATATATATATATATATATATATAGCAAAGAGCAAAGTTATTACCATTTGGTTTTTTGAAGTAATTCTGATCTTTTGTTGCCTGGTTTTATTTTTATATATTATAGTAACTTGATCAGAATAAATAAAATTTTATATTAAATATAACTTAAGATAAAATATGCCATTTAAATTTCTAAAGATATTTTCAGCATTCAAAAAATATATGAAAAGCAAAGCATTATAACAATCATTATTTTTATAAAAACTCAAAAACATGAAATTAAAAGCAATTGTTTTGAGATCTGTGAATTATAACATGTTATCATTACAAAAGAGAAGCTATTGTGTTAAAAATAAGCATTTGATCAACTGAAAGAGTCGCTATTCATCCAGGTCCTAACCCTGATGTGAATATGACACGTGATCATTAAAAAAAAGTGAATGATTTTACATAGACTAAACATTGAGTGAAACGTATGAAATGTCGTCAGTCAATTAGTTTGATTTGAACAAAGTATGGAGCAGTTCCTACAGCTACAACATTTGTTTACAAAGTATCAATTCTGATTTTGATTCTGAAAAGTTTTTGAAAACTAAGGTATCGATTCTTAAAAGATCTCAGATCTGCCCATCACTTATTATATGTCTTTATTTTTGTACAAAATCCACAAAAATTCCTTAATTTTACTCTCCTATTTCTTAATTAGGGGAGAAAATCTTCTGTGTTACAATGAATTTCTATTTTTTTTTTTTTTTTTTTTTTTTTTAAGTGCATCTAAATTCTCCCTCTTCCAGAATTTTTCTTTTCTTCTTTTCGCCTGTTTTCCCTCCCCTACCCCACAGTACCCAAAGTTTAAATTCTTTAATTTTTATAAAACTTTTCTCTGTTTGTTACTATATTATTACAATAAATAATCAATCATATAAATTTCATTAAAATTTCATCTAAATCCTTCCCTACTGAAATTTTGCTCCTCCCACTGTACCAAGGGTTTAAAATCTTTAAAACTCTCAATTTTGTTAACTTTTCTGCTGCTGTACTTATTATTTTGTTGTAACAATAAGTAACCAATTATAAAAATTTCTCCTTGTCCCTCTCCCTTTCCCACACACACAAAATTGACATTTCCCCTTTGCCTTCCCCCTCTTACCAAGAACACAAAATTTAATGCCTTTAAAATTCCTTAGTTTAATTTCTTTTCACCCTATTTATAAATCTTTATTAATGTAAGTAAATAATAAATCGCCAAATGAACTCTCCCAAAAAAACTTTCTCCCCTTTGCCTTCCTCCCCTCCCCCCTTTCATAACTCACAAAGTTTAAAATCTTTAAAACATAAAAATTAATTCTCTGCTCTATTTGTTATTCTATTGTAACAATAACTAATTTACTATCTAAAATTTTGATGCTTCCACCTTAAGCACCTTCCTTTTTTCCTTAGCACAAAAAATTTAAAGTTTTTAAAACTTTAATTTTTTTTCTGTCATATTTATAAATTTTTATTAATGATAAATAATTATCTAATAAGCTTTCTATCCCATAAAATTTCAATTTCTGCTTCTCTTATTTTCTTCCTCTCCCCAGTTCACAAATTTCAAAATCTTCTAACCTCTTGAATTTAAGCTTTCTTTGCTCTATTTGTTTTTTTATTGTAACAATAACAATAAGTATTTATTTAAAAATTTCTCCCATCTTCTTTCTGCAACTCTTTCATTTTTTATATTTTTTCTGCCCCAATTGTAAATCTTTAGTAATGTTAAATAACTAAGCAATCATATAATCAATTTCTTGCTTCCCCCCCCCCCCCCACACACACACACACAAAAGAAAAAAAAATCGACTTCTTTCATTTTGGCTTTCCTTCCCTCTCCAGTTTACAAAGCTTAAAATCTTTAATGCTTTTTTTTTTTTTTTTTTCAGTTTTCTTTATTGTAACAATAAATAATTGCTCATTTAGATTTGTCCTCCTTCCCCTAAATTTTCTCTTTTTCCTCCTTGTTCAAAGTAAATGGTTTTAAAAAAATTTTGAAGCTCTTTCAAATTTTATTATTTTCCTATTTGTAAGTTCATAGCAATTATAAATCATTTAATGCAACTTTCTCCCCCCCCCCCCCCTCTTAACGCCAAAAAAAAAAAAACTTCACTTCTTCCCCTTTATTCTCTCCCTTACGCTTTGCGGTGACATTTTTTTCCTTTATTATGTATGTATATTACATAAACTATTGTGCATATCAAATTATCTTTATTTATGGCCATAGCTGCATATGGAGATTTTTTTTAACCCATTGCAGCAAAATAGTATTTAAAAATCTTATGTGAATTTCAGTTTCTATAATTATTTTTTTTAATTATCTCGTCATTGAAAATTGAATTTCATGTATTAAAATTTTATTATATTTTGGAACTTCTGCATTCTTATTTCCTAGGATTGGGTAGTCCAAATCCTAAACTTATGGAAGCTTGTTTACGTTGTCTTCGTACTGTTTTCTCAAGAAAAGAAGCACCTATTGATGTTTTATATACTGAAGCATCTCTTATTCCACATCTTGTACAAATGGCTAAAGAACGTTCACCTAGTGTTCAAGAATGCGTAATGACAATGCTTTATTGTGGTTGTCAGGTTAGTTTTTCTTTTCTTTACTCTAATGTGTATCATCTGTAATAATAAAATTAGAAGCTCGTTTGTGTGTGTATATGCGTGCAAACTGAAGAGATTGCTCTTTGCAGGGGTACAAGATTTAACAGCTGAGATATTAATAAAAACCATAATGAACATTGCAAATCGATAAGCCTCCTACCTTCACCTGAATATGACTTGCCTCTGGCCATTCCGTTATTCTTCACACAGACAAATGCAAAGCATTCTTGTGCATTCTGAAATCTCTGCTGGCACATCCTCTGTAGAATTGCCAAAAAACAAAAAAAAATTATAAAGAAAAACACAAATTTTTGCTTTATCTTCTCAGTTCGAATGGTACCTTTTTTGTTTTAAAATAATTAATATTTACTATTTAAAAAAATATATTTTTACTGGACATTGATTTGCATCAATTTCAGACTTTTTCATTTTTCTCCTATTTGAAACTGTCACATTTGCTACCGGAATAAAAATTTAAATACAAGTAAATAAAAGTACCCACATATTTGAGGTAAATTTTCCTTTCTAACAGTCTGGGTTTTATATATATATATATATATAACCATTAATTAAACATTACTGACCATCATCAAAAACCGCAATATTGTGAATGATTGACAACACAATGGCGCCACAAACCAACAATATAGAACTGTATGTATAAAATAAAGTACCTTATACCTAATTACAAGAATTAACATGGAAGGGAAAAAAAAAGAAGAAGAATATGGATTCCGAAAAAATTGAAAAACTTATCATTGAATTACGTTTTCAAGAGTACAGAATTCAATGATATAAGCAAATCGGTTGTTTTCTGTGAGAAAAAAGCTATAAGCTGAAAAAAAAAAATCCCCTGTACTCAAACAACCAATATAACCAAAAGAATAGTTTCAAGATGAAAACAGAAAATTATCAAATGGCATGAAATTGAAAAAAATTACAACCCATTAAATATTTAATTTATAGCAATAGAAATCTTACAAAACATACCAAATTAATTCCCAGTAGATTTTCAAAATATATTCCCGCTCATGGAATCCAAAAAGCATGTTAAGATTAAGGTGAATAAAACAGTTAACACAGAAATTAAAACCTATGGAGTCAGTTAATTCATGTTGAAATACCGTGATAATTATAATTAATATAATATAAATAAAAAATAATTACATTATTTATAATACATAAAACAATTTTAAATTTTTTAATAACAAATTTACTTCATTGCCAATATTCAGCGTCAATTACCTCCTGGTGTAAAAAATTATATATTTTTTTTTCAAAGTTTTGATTTTTTGTTGTTTTTCATGTTTTCTGATTCCTTATCAAGTTTTCTGTTTTTTTCTACATTTTAAAACTGCTACATCTGTTTCCGAAGTGCAAATATAATAAAACAAAAAAAAAAAAAAAAAAAAACAAAAAAAAAAAAAAATAGAAAATACCCACTTATTTCCGATACTTTACAGTTCTAATGATATCTTTGGTTTAAAATAAATATTAACATTTATTGTTTCGCAAAAATTGCTTTTTCAAAGATTTTCCCAACAATAGGTTCGTTTGGAAAGCTTTTCATTTAAAAATATAAAAACAAAATAGTCCAGAGCATGTGCAATATGGCCGTTGTACGTTGCCAAAGGCAGTGATGCCCCATCTCTTAAGTTTATTTAGATGGATTTTCATTTAAAAATATAAAATCGGGGCTGTACGTTGCCAAAGGCAATGGGGACCCAGCATTAGGTTCATCTGGAAAATTTTTCATCTAAAAATATAAGATCTTTCAATGCTGATTTTTGTTATAATTAAGGTTATCGCAGGTCTGGACAACACTGGGTGGTCAGCTCGTATGGGGGTTATATGAGGTAGTGACAGGTCAGCTATTATAACATATTCATGCATCATTTGTATGAATTTCATTCTAAAGTACAATTCTGCAAGCATTTCTCTTTTATTCCTAATTTTTCCTGTTAATTTTGCATTTGTAATTTTCTTCCTCAGTTAGTCCGTACTGTTAAAAAGTTGATCAATAAGAATATTTTACAAACACTAACAAAAAGCAGCGAGTAAACATAGCATGACCACAAGTAGGTAAAAACTGTAGATGTCGTTGTGGATAATTCTGGCGTTCCTAGTTGCTTGCGTTAACAATTGAGCCTTCACTTGTGAGTGCTAGATAGAAGTATGCTCCTATGTGTGCAACACACTACGGCACGTGTGTAAATGCTTTGTTAGGAAATAATGCAAAGAATTTACATTAAGATAAAAAGAATTTTAGTTTGGAAAAGGTTTTTAAATAACTTTTAGCCATTTTTAGACTAGGTTTTAAAGAAATGTTTGATACTACATTATTTTAACTCGCTTAAAGTAAACATTTTTAATTTTACATACATTAATTGCTCAGAATGACATCAATGTCAGATGTTAATATAGCGAGTGAGTCTAAATTTTTATTCCCTATAAAACTATTATCCGTTCTCAGTTTCTCTTTATGGCAACAGGGAAGAAAAAAATGCTTAAAAAATAGATTTGTATAAAGGTAATCTGTGCTAGGTGGTGGGAAAAAGGGATAAAGAGTGTTCTGAGAAATTTGTATATGACCAGGTTCTAAAAACCTACATACCAAGTTTCACATTTTGCTATCTGAAAATGTTGAAATTTTGTTTACGGGTTGGATACAGTTTTATCACAGTTTATTAATATATTTCTTCTTATCTAGTCTCAGAGAAATGTTATATAGTCTGCAATTGAACAAGGTGATTATAAAATCCGATTTAAATATTAAATAGAATTTTTTTTACTATGAAATAGTGCTTTCAGACTTCTTGGAAATTTTATTTTTAAGGAGTGTACAGTCGTGGAAAAAAAAGTAAACACCACCTACCAACTTTGCAACAAATTATTGTAGAAGAAAATTACTAGTACGAAGGAAATAAAGTCTTCTTTTAAATAATGCATATAAAATTTCCTTAGGGGGCCATCTATATATCAAAACAAACCAAAATTTTGATTTTTTTTTTCAGTAGCAATACCCAAGTTTGACACCATAAATAAATTCTACAACTTTCAATTAGCCTAAAAACAAATTTTCATGAAATTCACACGATTAGTTTCAGAGAAATTATGTTAAAATTAGCATATTTTAAATCCAAATTGAAGTTTGGTACTCGATTGTTGAAATGCTACAGAATGACTGTCACTTCTATTAATGCATTATTTCTTGCTAAAATGACCATTTCACTCGCTTAATATGTTTCGACCATTTTCAGCCCAAATGTTTCAATAAAATGAGTAAAATATATTTTTTTTCAAATTATGCTTTTCTGCACGTCCCTTAAACCGTCATTTGACCTTTTTTAATCATAATTCAAAAACTACTTGGAGGAAAAATTTGAAATTGAGAATTCACATAAAGCAGGACGTAATAAATATAAATCTATCAATAAAATTGTAGGTTGCCATTCATATTTTTTTTTAATATTAATTTCATAATTATAAAATTTTTAAAATCACAAATTCAATGTATTTATGTTTGGGTTTTTTAGTATTATAACCGCATAGAAAAACAATCACATTAGGATTATAATTTCAGGAGATATTAATAAACAATATGAAAATGTAATTTAATATTAGAAGCTCTAAATTTTAAATGTTTATAATTCAAAAACTTCCAAAATCATCCAAATGATTTAAAATTTTGTTTCTAGGCATAGTTTGAACGGAAGATTTCAAATATACTGTCAAATGTATTGCCATTGAAAAAAAACAAAATTTAGCCTCCATAAGCAAATTTTATATACATCATTTAAAAGTAGACTTTATTTTCTATCATTTGGTACCAGTAACTTTCTTCTGTTATAATTAGTTGCAGAGTTAGTAAAGGGGTGCTTACTTTTTTTTTATTTTCCCACGACTGTACATATCTTTAGTTTAATTAGAAGAAAACAACTTATTTCGGCTTGTGAATATTTTACGAGACAAAAATTCTTTTGAAATATTGTTTGTTTAATGGAAATAAATGCTATAAAAAACAAAGTACTGTCTTTGCACAGGACTTTTACTACCAGAAAATTGCTATTTTGTTATTACTATTACTAATATTTCATAAACATATATGTTGCATTTGAATTTTTAGATAGCAATGTTTATGTCACTTATGACATGCATGATCAGCAAAATAACTAACTCTCTGGTATTTATTTATTATCTGTAATTTGAACGCTTGAGATATCAAAGCAAAATTCACGGATCATGAGCATAATGACTTTAAACTTTGAAAATCACAAAAGAAGCAATCTCTTATTTTTCATCACTCATGAAGCATTGGCTGAAAGCAGTCAATAAAGCAATAGTCTCTACTAAACCTAATTAGAATGTTCTACAGATATTGTACAAACTAAGTGTTAAATCTGGTGTATTTGAAAAATCTAGTTGTAGCACATTGTAAAATTGTCTTCAAAGGATTAAATTCAAGTTTCTTTTTTTTGCAATCTGTAATTATTTGAGTATTTCAATAAATTAGCATTTCTCACATCACTCTACTGAAATTTAATGACTCAGCTGGGATATAGGTAATATTAGTTAGCTATAAACTATTACAATAGTAGCATTGACAACAGAATCATGTAAGAAAATATGAATTAAATGCAAAATTATCAGGAATTACCAGCGTCAAGAAGTGAATTGGGTTATTAATGCAAGTGCAAAAACTTTAATCATACCATCTCCAAGTACAAGTTGAGAAGATAAACATGGGAATCCTAAATAAAACTAGGAGTGATCTCATAAATCTATATGAAGAATGCAGTATTCAACAACTAGAAAAAAAAAATTCAGTTAATAAAACTGATTAAAAACTCAGACAAGTATGAAGAAGATTTCATAAAGGACCACTTAGAAGTAACCATGGCAGCCAGAAATGAGAAGGCAGAAGAAGAGAAGAAATTACATGCGGGACTTGAAGAGAAGAAATTGCAAGCAGAACTAGAAAAGAAATTGCGGCTGTAAGCAGTGATTGAAAAAAAGAAATTGCAAGCTGGAATAAAAGAAAATGGAAATGGAAAAAAGAAAATGGAGAGTAGAATTGGAAGAGAAAAATCTTGAAAGGGAGTTCGAAATTAAGAAAATTCAAAAGAACATATCAATGTGAACCAAAGGACAAATCCAGGGAAGCAATATGAGTTACTTGGACTGTTAAAAGAATATGATTATTGTAGTGATATTAGTCTATATTTGGCCATGTATGAAAATCAGATGGCACAAACAGGTATCAACAAAAAAGAATGGGTAACTTATTTAATTAATCTAATGCCTTTAGATATGATTAATATAAATAACTAGAGAAAATTAATCCAAAATCCATGATTACAATTATATAAAAAGTATAATTTTGAAACAATGTGGACAACTCTATCACCAGAAGAGTTTAGGCATAACTTTTCTTGCAAAAAAAGGAGCTATTGGCTAATTAGTGCAATTTTTCCTATAAGATCAAGGTATACTTCCAACAATGGATTGAAGGTCTTCAAATCGATAATTTTTATGAATTATCTGGATTAATCATAGTCGATCAAAATAGACATTTGCTAGCGAAGACAAAGGAACATTTCATAATCAAAATAGACATTTGCTAGCGAAGACAAAGGAACATTTCATAATCAAAATAGACATTTGCTAGCGAAGACAAAGGAACATTTCATAATCAAAATAGACATTTGCTAGCGAAGACAAAGGAACATTTCATAATCAAAATAGACATTTGCTAGCGAAGACAAAGGAACATTTCATAATCAAAATAGACATTTGCTTGCGAAGACAAAGGAACATTTCATTAGGAAACTATTCGTAATTAAAAAAAATGGATTATTAGGCAATAAATTGGGTGGACAATAAATAGCACAAAGGATTTGCTAGAAACCACCAGTAAGAAATACAAGTTGTAGTTTAGAGGAGAAAAGATTCAGAGTGATTCGCTACGGCAATTCAAAAGGGCACCATGTTGATAGTAAGCATGGTGAAATAAAAGTATGAATCAGAAGAGGAAAAAAAGTCACATATAGTGTGTTTTGAATTTAACATAGGTCTGGCCACAATATTTTAAATTAGGTCTGGCCACATGAATGCAAAATGTACTACTGTTAATAGAACACAAGAATATTGAAATGTTAACCTGCAGCATACTCAGAATCAGAACTGATAAGAAACTAAATTCCAAGACACAAGCCAAAACACACAAAAAATAGCTACTATAGACATGTTAAATGACAAGAAAAGATTAATCTTAGATATCCAGAGAATTAAAGCAAACATAATTATTGATACAGGGAGCGACATTTCAATTGCCAATTCAAGATATACCATACTGCAATACACCTACCAAATCTAACCAGTGACAATATAGTTATATCGGATATAGATGGAAAAGTGATTAAGCCAATGAGTTTTTTCTTGCATAAAGTCTGCATGGACAATGTAGAAGTACAGGAAAAATTTTATGTGGTACAAGAAACTGATTATGATTTAATAACTGGTAGAAAAGCAGTTGAAAGCTTGTATCTATGAGTAGAAGACATTATTATATTAATAAGTAAGGACACAGTGCGAATAGGATGCATCAAAATGAATGAAATTCTCCCAAAACAGAGGAAATAGCCACGACAAAGGTAAGTAGAAGTAATCGATGTCAGGAAGATGTGGTTAATATTGATTGTGATTGTGTAAGCGTCAAAGTGGGTTTTACTTACATTATGAAGATAGCTAACAAGGAAAAGATACAGGAATTAATAAAGTTTTATAAACTGAATGAAACTAAAGATATCAGGCTAAAAATGACAATGTGGCTATAATGAGGACACAGTTAGGCAACATTACAAAACTGAAAGAAAAGTATTTGGAGCCATGTGAGATAACTGCTGCTAAGAACCACGATCGATATAAAGCAGAAAATTAGTAGATCATGAAGGTCCAGGAAAGATATCGACCAGAGCTGAGTATGTGAAGCCATGGCAGGGATGGAAAATCAGCTCCAAACTACTCCAATTTTGATTTCCTGCTACATTCTGCTCCAAAAACAAAAAAAATTATTTCTGCTCCAATCTGCTTCAAAAATGGAAATTTTGTAATGCAGCATCGTGAAAGTTTTAACTGAATAATAGATTATGCTACAGGTTCTTTGTTTTAAATTTCGGTTTTTATAACATTACATATCTTAATCCAAAGAGGATGATTACTCCAAAACACAGCTGATATACAGTTGTGGAAATAAAAGTAAACACCCCCTACTAACTCCTCAACAAATTATCGTAGAAGAAAGTTACTGGTACCGAACGATTAAAAATAAAGCTACTTTTAAATGATGTATATAAAATTTGCTTAGGGGGCAATCTACATATCAAAACGAACCCAAGCTTAATTTTTTTCATTGGCAATACCCAATTTTAACAAGATATTTGAAATCTTTGGTTCAAACTATGTCTAGACACCGAATTTCTAGTCTTTTGAATTATAAACATTCAAAATTTAGTGCTTCTAATGTTAAATTACATTTTCATATTCTTAATATCTCCTGAAATTATACCCTAATGTGCTAATTTTTTGTGTAGCAATAATACTAAAAGACCTAAACATAAATACGTTGAATTTGCAATTTTTATAATTTTATGATATGAATTATGAAATTAATATTTGAAAAAATTATGAATTGCAACCTACAATTTTTTTGATGGATTTAGATTTATTAAGTCCTGCTTTATGGAAATCCAAAATTTCACATTTTTCTTTCAAGTAGTTTTCAAATTATGCTTAAAAAACGGCAAAATGATGGTTTAAGGGGCCGTCTATGATAGAAGTGACTAGATATTTTGAAATTTCTTATGCTATCCTGTAATCTAGCAGGCACTTAAGATGCCTTGATCAAGAAGGGAGCTCTCTCGGTCAACAATCCAGTACCGAACTTCAATTTGGATACATCCCCTAAAATACACTCGTTTTAAAATAATTAATTTCTAGGAAACTTATTGTACAAATTGCATAAAAATTTTGCATAAAAATTGCATTTTTAGACTAATTGAAGAGTGTAGAGTTCATTTATGCTGTCAGAATTGTGTACTGCTATTGAAAAAAGCAAAGTTATGGTTTGCTTTAATATGTATATGTCCCCTTAAGCAAATTTTATTTATATCATTTAAAAGTAGACTTTTTTTTCCCACTCGTGTGGTATCACTAACTTTCTTCTACGATAATTTGTTGCAGAGTTAGTAAGGGTGTTTACTTTTTTTTTTTTCCACGACTGTACCATCTATGAAAAATAAGCATTATTGTAAAGATATTTAGCCTTAAGGCTGTTCTCAAATAAAATATTTTTATCTCCTCAGCAATGCAGAATTATCTGACATATACGACATACATAAATTGTTTGAAGATGTGAAAGCATGAAATTGGTAAGGCATGACTACTGAAATAATTTGAAATTCAATAGCATTTTTAGATAAATGTCTCCTCTTGATCTTGAGTTATAAGTGATTTTTGAGGCAAAAGACCTTTTCAAGGACTGTAGTGTCCTAAAATTAATTAAAAAAATGCCTACTTTGATAACATTTAAAAAAAATTTCTATGTTTTTATTGAAAAATAGAAAACGCTATTTTTATTTCAATGCTAAAACGTAAGTTTGTCCTACTACAAAACTGTTAAATTCTGATACAGATCTGCAATTTATCCTGCTGCAAAACAAAAACAAATTTTATATTTTCCACCTGTATATTATGAGATACCAAATCAGAAGATTTTTAATTTAAATTTACTATCAAATTTTTATTGTCATTTGCCAAAAGATACACAATAACTACTGTAAATAAACATATTTAACTTGTTACGTTCTTTTTTAAATTTAAATCCATGTAGCCTTTTTACTAGAGTGTTGAAATTTATAAATTATTTGCAGAATTTTTAAATTCTAAAAGTTTGTAAAACATTTCTTGTCAGAATGATATATTTATTATACATTATTGGCACATGGAAAGTTAGTTTTTCTATTTTAGTCGTACATGTACTACTAATTTCGGAATTCTTCAAATAAGTATATAATTGTCGGAGCACAGCTCCGGCTTCCCTTCAAAAATTACACTTATTGTTAACACGATAGCGTCCAAAATATTTGACGCATTGACACAAAAAATGAGCTGGACGTTGGTAGGAGCAAAATCTCGGCGCGTATTGAAAATCATAAATATTCCTCAACCCTAACAGCCTGAAATGTCGGCTCAAAATTTTCCCATAGAGATAACATTGCGAGTTTAATTCTATCTATATTATAAAGGACAAACATATCTGTGCGTAACGCATACGTCATTCTGCGAATGGCAACACTTTGAAATTTGAAATGAAATTTCGGTTTTGCAATTTTCGCTACTGCAAATTTTTAAACTTCTAAACATCCCACATTTTAAATGTTACACCGTCGTATGTAGAAAAAAATGCACTTTTAAATGAAATTTGTTTGAAAGCTGCATCTCAATTTATTTTTGAGATATTAATTTTTTTATAGTTTTTAATACCAATTTTCTAATCGTGGCAACTGAAGTACTTCATGTCTATTAAAAGTGGTTCAGTTATCTTTATTGATTATATTCTTATTGATGCCATTTTCTCATTACAATTAAAAATATCTTTTTTAAAAAATTTGAGCAGAAAATGACGTTAAGCTTTTAAAAAAAGACACAATTTTTCTGAAGATGCTGTTATATTTCACACTATTTTTTCATTTCGCTGATATTGAGTTTGAAACAATAGGCGAAACATTTCAGCGACTGAAAATGATGCCATATTTAAAAGAATACGATAATTTTATTTGATAAAACGAGATATTTCCCCTTAAATACGTCTAAAAGTTATAAATTTCTGGAATTTTTACACGCAGGTACAGAGATTATACTAAAACCTCAAATCACGAGTGGGAATTTTCACATGGAAAGTTGTAATAGTTGACAAACTTACTTCAAACTGTAAAATATATTTATTAATAGCCTATTACGTGTTAAAATGTTTTTAAATAATTAATATGGATATGAAACGTGGAAAATGACTTGATTCGGTTTAGATTTAAAGGGGAGGGGAAATTCTATGATTATGTCAAGGTGAAATCATTTTTGCTGATTTTTCACTCCGTAATACCAAGCATCAATTGATAACTTAATCAAAAATACTTATATTGATTATATGTTACTGATTACGTATATTAGTAAAGTTTAATTTATCAATAATTTTAACAGCTGAAGTTTATGGAAAAGTATTTTGTTAATCTTAGGTTAAAATATGTCTTTGGAGAGTTAAACTAACAAGTGTAAGACGGATTTTTTATTGTAATTATTGTTGTCGATGTATTATAAATTTTATGCAACAGTTCCTTTGTAAACATTTTCTTTCGTCAAAATTCGACGGGTTCAACCTCGTCTATTTAAAAGATAAGGCTTTCTTTTTTTAGTCATGTACCTTGAGCTTTTTTTGCACCAATTTTAATAATTCTTTTTTTTAATGAAAGCTGTTTCTTTGTAGATTTGCCTGTACTAGCTATTTTTTTAAAATATTCCCATTTTTATATTTAAATTTAAAATTTAAAAAATTTCTATGAATTTGTTTCAAAATGGTAGCAATTGGATTACTTCCATTGTTGTAAAGAAAGGAAAAATAATAAGGTTTGCTTATCTTTATTGATGCCATTTTCTCATAAAATTCAAAATAAACTTTCTGGAAATTTGAACAGAAAATGACGTCATGCTTTAATAAAATAGTCATTAAGGCTACTAAATAGATGAGCTGGCTCGTCAGGCATTTTCATCCCTGACGGACTGCTTCGCGTAATGTATCTCAATAGCGTTGAATTAGTTTCTATTTTTAGCTTTAAAAGCTTACTTATCGGTAGTTTTTCTGATATTAATTGTTGAAATCATTCAATAAAGTATTGCTGCATGCTTCAATTTCCCTATAAACATAAAAAATGACCAAATTTTAATATTAATTGTAGATTATATTCTTCGTGAATTTTTTTCTTCGCCAATTTTGGCGATAAGGACATATTTTAAAAGTACAGCGCCATCTAGTTCATTTTCAGGAAAACAATTGATTTTGATGCGATTTGCGATTTTTTATATTATCGGACGAAAATAGAGTGAAATTATATGGGAAACTACTTCAATTTTTTTGGATAATTAATAACGATACCTCAAAATATTAACATGTGTATTTATGAGATTTTTGAAAAAAAAAAAAATAGCTAAAGAACTAATGTGAAATAGAATTTTTCAGGGAAATTTTACAATATATATATATATATATATATATATATATTTAATATTCATTTTCACAAAAAAATGGATTCTATTTTAAGTTTTTGAAAAAAATTCTCCAAATTTGCTTAAGATGATTTTATTGTTAATATTTCATCATAAGACAGTAATATTTAAAAATATATAAATAAATATTTTTAACAATTTTCGTAAGTCAGTATTACCAAGAAATAAAGCGTATCTTTACTGCATAGATGCCAACTTGTACGGATTTTTGCTTCCACTAAAATTTAATAGAAAATTTTGCCTCATTCAATCGCCGAATTGCAGTGAATTTTGATAATTAACTAAAGCAGAAATTTCTGTTAAATTTTAGTGGTAGCAAAAATCCGTACAAGTTGGCAGCTATGTTACTGTAACTTTCAGATATAAAATTGTTTTAAAAAATATCAAAGGATACTTCCATACTATGAAATCTCAGAGGTCGATGCAGGTTTATTTCCTGGTGCCCATTTTGTGAAAAGTAAAAGTTTTTTTTTTTTGTGAATTTTATTATAATTTTATGAAAAATAATATTTTGTAATGAATGTTGAAATCGAGTTACTCAAATTCGAACTAAGCATTTATTAACAAAAACTTCTTTAAACCATTTTGCTAAAATTTTTGTTTCTGGTGAACTGGTTTTATTTACAAATCACAGATTTTAAAACCTAACGAAATAAAAATTATAAATAGAAGTAAGTTTTTATGGAAAGGGATTTTGTCAAAGGGCCTATTTTATTAAACAAGAATTTTGTGAAGGGACCTGTTTCATTAAAAGTTTTGTGAAGGGGCCCTATTTTATTAAATTTATTTTTATAAAGGGGTCCATTTTGTTAAATTCATCTTTGTGAGGGGACCTGTTTTATTAAATAGATTTTTGTGAAGGGACCGTAAATAGGCCTCAAATTTTGCTGGTTCGACCCCTGAGTCTCATCTCATTTTCCTCTTAGAAAAGAACAGTTTCATATTATTAAAGTAATGAAAACTTGCTACCCATGAAAACTTTTTTTAAACAATTTTACTTTATAGAAGTTTTTAAAAACTATAACAAAGTAAAAAAAAAAAAAAAAAAAATATTTTTTTAATAGTATTTTTTGTTCAGTTAATTTCATTTTGTTCATTGTTAGCATCAGAAATTAATTATAATATTTATTTTATTACATTGCCAACTTCTTAAGGACAATCAAAAGTGCACACTTTTGATTTTTTATGTGGCGCTACATAAATACAAAAAGGAAAAAAAAAAAAAAACCTTTAAAATATTTTTAGAGGATGAATGTACATTTAGAAAATACATTTTCTTACGCTAATAAATTGCTGTTGATATCCTGCAAACATAATCTTCATCATTTTAACTCTCCAACATATGGAAAAATAAAATAATACATTTTCAAATACATGCGAATATAGTTAAAAAAGTTCTACTGAACGGATTTAGATGGAAGTTGCCTTAGTAGTTAAATAAATTATGAAGAAAAAGAAAAAAATATATATGTAAAATTCTCATTTTGAACTGCAAAACTTACACTCTGTGTGAGCGAAGCCGTGGTCAAAAGTCAGGTATTAATGATAAAAAATGGTTCTATTGAAAAATAATAATAATTTCTCTCTCCCTACCCTCTTTAAGAAATAAACTTAGTTTCGATTATTTTTTCGGAAGGGATTTCTGAAGCTTTGCGGCCTCTGAAATTTCGAGGAGGGGTGCCCTTCTATACTATAATTAAAGATCAAATTCATAATCTTCCAGCGGGTTGGGGTAGGGATGTCAGCCTGTAAATTCAGTACTGGATCCACTAGCAAAATGAATATTAATAAATAATAATTTTAATTAATGAAATATTAATTAAAGATGTAAGGGAATTTTTCTTTCAGGACATAGAAAAAAAGGAAGGGGTTCAATTCCTCCGCATTCAGTTATTATTATTTTTTTTTATTATTATTTATTTTTATTATTATTATTTTAACGGTACATGAGCTATTCAAAAGAATTCGGATTCGGGTAGATGTTTAGTAACCACTGATGCAGTTTCCTTTTTCTGCTACTTTTTTTTATATCAAATTATCAAATACTCCCTTCCACCCCTCCTTCCACCCTCTGTTTCGATTTAACAATCGTAATTTTCTGGAAATTACTATTGAAAACCTTATACATACAATCTTACAAATTCCGAATATATATATATATATATATATATATATATATATATATTGATTTTATGACTTGATTAATAAATAGTTAAAGCAATTATTTTTTATAGACATTTTATTATTTATTGATAATCCTAAAATATAAATTTAATTGAAATTGAGTTCTTTAGTCGCCCCCCTCGCCATACACACATCCTTTTCAACAAAGTACTTACAAACATCAGATTTCATTTATGTATTCTCTAAAAGTAAATTATTACTAATTTTAAAATTTGAAATTCATTCGAAGCTTTCATTCAATAGCGTACTATTTGATAAATTCAGGGAAGCAACGAAGACAGCGATAAATGTGCCAAATAGGTCAATCTGGCGCCAACATGTTCCCACATGGGAATGCTATGGCAAACGGACGAGCCAGCCTGTGTATTTAGAAGCTCTAATAGTCATGTTTTCCGCAAAAAGCTGTTACAATTCAATTCTTTTTCATTCATTGAGTTTGAGACGCTTGGTGAAATGCTTCAGTGAGGCAAAATTACATCATATTTAAATTAAAACGATCATTTTCTCTGATAAAAGTAAATATTTTACTACGAACGCCACTAAAAGATATAAGTTTCTGGAATTTTACTCGCCGATACAGAGATTAGAATCACAAGTCAAGAGTGCGAATGTTCACATGCAAAGTCGTAGTTGACAAACTTGATTTCAAGTTTAGAAATATATGTATTAATCACATATTGCGCATTGTAATATTTTTGAAATGGTAAATGTAAATATAAGAGATGCGTATGCAAATTATGAGATGGTGAAAATAACATAAAGTTTACATTTTATGCGAAAAATAATTCCATGATTAACTTAAGGTGAAATCATTTTTTTTTTAAATTTTCAATCGGCAATTTTAAACGGCACAAATGTCATATACGCACTATATTGGCGGGATTTTTTTCTGACACCAATGTCATATACGCAACGGGTACTTAACTGGCGCCAAAGTGTCGTTATTTTGCTTGATATGGTAACCCAGATGTTATTGTTTGTGCTGTTGAAGTTTTCCCGAATTGGCGTGGGAAAAAAATCGTGCCAATATGACATCTGGGCCTTTTAAACATAACAGCCTCAAAGGGTAATTTCATCAAAATTACATATCTTGATTAGGTATAATAAATAATGCAGTTTAATTTTTTAATATTTTGAACAGTCGAAGTGTATGGAATTAGAATTTTGGTAACTTTAAATTAAAAATAATATTTGTTTTAAGAGACTAAGTAGTAACCTATGTATGAGTTTGTTTTTAAACAATTTCTTTCGTCGAAGTTCGACGAGATTCATCCCGTAATTAATAGAAATATTAGCTCCATTGCTGTAAATTATGCATTTTAACCTCATACGGATTATTATGGAGTCGAATGCTGAAGTCGATGTTCATACATTGGTGACCTGAGATATAGATTGACCCCCCGCCCTTTCAGAAGTTTTACGTTCTACGTATGTAACAACCACTATTTTTCTTTCAAACTTTTCATTCTTTGTAAGCTTCCAAATCGATGCAATTTATTTTGAATTTTAAATTAAGAGCAACGAAAAGAAAATCGAATACGGAAAATACGATTTTGGGCATTAGTCGAATGGCTACGAGTGATACTCAAAAAAATCGAGAAAAATATAATGTCATGTATGCATTACTCATATGTATGTATTCTTATGTGAGTATGTTTGTATTCAGACGAATGTATGTTTCTATTGGGAAATTTTCGTAATCGGGTTTGTAGACAAATTCATAATTTACTGAGCATTGTTTGATGCGAAAATTTAACAATTTGGTAGCTGTCCCAATTACTGTTGATTACTCAATTTTTTTTTAATTCATCGTAGTTGAATATATTTCAACTGAAATGCAAGTGAACATTCTGAAGTAAGTGAGATAAACATTTTTTTTGTCAAGATGTACACTAGAAAACAGAAATATGTAGATTACAAAATAAAAAATACCTGCACAGGTTGGAAAAGGTAGCTTCCCTATTTCTTGGCTTTAAGATTTTAGCTAATTTTACTGGAGAACACGAAGTTAAAATGCGAAGAACCTGGTTAGAGAAGAATCATCAGTACTGAATTTCAATGGAAATATCTCCAAATTAGTCAGATACAGCCAAATTGGCTTAATTTGTGACGACATATTTTTGGTCGCCAAACTTGGCTATATTTCGTCCAAATGTCGCGAAGCTTAGCGATAAATGCGACATTAATGTATATGACTATGATCGCTTATGCTTATGATTGGAGAAATGGATGCAACAATGAAAGATAATTCGTGAGAAATCATGGTCACTAAAAGTCATAAATTAATCCCTGATTTTTTTTTTAATCTGCTGCCTAGATTTAGTGTGCATTTAAAGAAATATACATATTTTATATGTGCAACGTTATACACAGAAGTTTCGAAAATGACGGTTAAAAGAAATTAATTCAAATTTATAGAGTTATTCAGCTTAATTCTATGTGGAAAAGTCGCATAAAAATAACCCAGATGCTTCCTAATATTTTCATAATAACGATATAACAACAACTCAGATGAATAAAGGTATCAAGTTTGATAGAGGAGTATAGCAGACTATCTATGAGTGTGTGTTACATACGTGTTACAAACCTTTACCTGTTGCCATATTAAATAAGTGTGGTCTGTGCCAGACGAGCAAGTCTTTGAAGGAGCTTTGAAGTTTTCTGCCGCTAACTCGATGGATCAAGTTCTCAAAGATTCAGCAAAATTAAAAAACTCTAAATCTCTCAAATACATCCGGGGGTAATCCTTTATCTTTACCGTAGATTCTCTTATCCAATGGTTTCTCTTTACTTTTAACATTTCTGAATTATTATAAAGAACAACAAATTATGCTGCCTTCAGTTATGCGCTGAACAGCTTTTGTCTTTGCAAACAAAGGTTACAAATTTCCCTAAATCAACTTTTATTATTGGAAAAGGAAGAGCTGTAAAATGTACAAAAATCAAAGAAATTAGTAAAACAATCATAGAGCAGTTACGATCAGAAGCTATCATTCTTTTGGCACTAACAGGTACTGCTGCATTTAATGTCAAAGACAAGGTAACTCAGTGCTTAAAGAACCAATGTGTTATAAATAGTTCGCTAATTTAAAAAGTCAGCAATACATCTACACCTCAGAATGGATACAGTGTTATTTCTCATTATTGACGAATTTTCAATGATAGGATGTCATCTTATGGCTGACCTTGAACAAAGATATCGCGAAGGTAAAATAGATACCATCGAACCTTTTAGAGGCTTATTTGTTTAAATCCTTGGACGTATTAGGTGGTTACATTACGTAAAAGACATCCCTCTATATAAGAGACATTCTTTGAAAGTCAATTTGATTCTTCTCGGACAAAAAATGCTTAGAGCTTTTAAAAAATGTTTCACATTAACAAACTCATTGAGACAAAACGACGATCAGCAGACACAATTCCGAAAGACTATGAACTCACTTTGCGTGAGTCAAGTTTTTGACTACCTCTCACCTCTTATGCAACGACGCAAAGATATACTGGTTTCGGCTAACTTGAATGATTTGAAGGTGCCATATGTCTTTTTCTCAAAACCAAGCAAGCTAAAGAATATAATCAAGAAGTACTTCTTAAATCAAAGCGGGGACCAATAAACAAGAATTTTAGCACATCACAATGATTAAATAGAAAGATGGAGTGAAGATGATCACGCGTCTGGGCTTCAGTCTAGACTTTCCTCAGCAGCTGAATACAGGGTTATGTATTATGCTGCATACCAATATCTGACCAGAGTGAGAATTGGTAAACTTAAGTACGATAAAAGATATTCCCTATGGCCCACGTTTTCAACCTCGAGGTTTGCCACAGGCCATAATAATTCATTTTGTTGAGTATCATGAGCCATTTCTAACTGTAATTTTTTTTTTTTTATCAAACCTATTTGTAAATATTGGAAAGAAGAAAAAGCCTCATTCACACGAAGTTAGTTACCTTTAACTGTTTCATACCTTGCCACCATACATAGATCTTGAGTTTAACATTGTCAAAAACTGCTGTAGATATCCATCTAAAGGTGTTGTCACATAAAACAACTTATGTCATTTTTACTGTAGTTTGTCATTTAGAGAAAGTTCTAATGGAAGCAATTTTCACTAAGGACAGGCTTTACCCAAATTAGAAGTATTTGGTAAACACTTGTTGACAGATTAGAATTTGTGCATTACCCGAGGCAACTGACGACTGAGTTAAACACTTTAAAATGAGGTATCGACGATTATTATTTCAAACTTACTTTTATACTATTAAACAGCAATCTAGAAAATAAAACATTTTTTTAAATAATATCTTTTAAGTTTACGCGCCTCCATGCTCAGACATTTCAGCCTGACGGATACTAGTTTTTTTTTCCTGTATAACATTTATATTACATTTTATACTGTTAAATTTGTATATATGCACAATGGTAAAGAAAAGTTCATAACAAAGCATATTTACCTTTAATATAGGGCTACTACAAAATGTAATTAACCTGCTACAAAACTGTAATTGACCTGCTCCAAAACTGCCATTTACTGCTCCAAACCTGCTTCATTTTTTCCCCCCTACCATGGCCTATGGGTTAAATTCCTGGATAAGTGTGTTGAAATAAATGCTTAATTTGTGTAATTAATGTATAATTTAAATGTAATTGTTACTTTTCTTAGTTAAATTTTAAAAAATAAATATCTGTCAACAAGCTTTTTTAAATATTTTTCTATTTTAAAGAACAAATATTTATTAATTTATTTTTATAAAATTGCTAAAAACGAGAAAAGCAGAAAACTGAAACTCCATGGCATAAAATTTTCAACTCTCATGTTTATTTAAATTCTTTCTTAGTTTTGAATAAACTATAGGAAGTGATAAGAGTTTGAGCTGTCCAATCTTAGAATGACTTAACTGAAGCCAGTGGCGCCAGCACGAGCTAGTAATGGGCGATTTCGATTTTTTTAATCGATTTAATCAATACTATGAATTTTTTTAATAGATGTCTCTAAGACAAAATAAGGTAATATCATTTTCATTTTCCTTCAAAAATTGAAGATAAAGTAGTTGGATGTGCCAATCCCAAAACTTTCATCTGCCTCATAAATATTAAAACTTTAAAATTTGCTATCACAATGTCAAATTTAAATGATAACCTATGCGCATCATGAGGATTCAAAAAAGATAGGTTCGTTGAAATATGTGCATTTTAAAAGAAAATATAAGCATTGCATTTTCCTAACTAGGACTTCCCTCAGAGGGATTAGTCTGAGCGATATTGCTGAGAAAATAGACTTAATAATAACATGTGGAAGCAAAAAAAATGAGATATTATCTTTGTCCATATACTGTGATAAATTGAAATGATGAAAATAAACGAATCATAGAATTACAAAATCTTGCATATAAATTCGTATACACTGTCTAAAAAATGGGAAAGCAAGCCATGCATGGATATAAAATTGAAAGTACGCAATATATTAAAAGTAAAATAGAAAATGAAACACTAAATTATCTTATATCAAAATTTTAACTGTATAAAATGATGTCAAGAGCATAATCAGACGCTCCGCACCAATTTGAGTAACTTTAAATGAAAATATATGATGTTTAAAAAGAATTGACTATACTTTATATGGTGTGTGCTCCCCAGGAATAGTTAATATCGTACACTATCTGTTTTCCACGGATGCAATGAGGTTGTCGATAAGAGATATCGAATTCTCTCTTCAAAATCTTATATAGTATCAAAGTCTCTTCAAAATCTGATATAGTATCAAAGTACCGAACACATCAACAGTGGCATGCAATGCATCGTTAGTGTGTTTTAGATATGCTCGATCGGATTTAAATGATGAGTGTATGCTGGCCACTACATACGCTGTATTGTTTTGTTTTCAAACATATTCTGCACAAGTTGAGGTGTATTTAGCATGTATTGAATAAAAAAAATCGCCGATGATTGAATATAAAGTATGACACAAGATCTGAATATATCATCTGCATAACGTTTGAGTTGTCAAAGTGTCTTTTGAAGTAATTTACAAATCCATAGATATTTTTTTTTCAGCAAATCATGCAAGCTAAAATACGCCAATATGAACCTGATTATGAAATTTCACCAGAATAAGTTAATATATAAAAAAATCTACTAATCACAATTGAGAATATGACCTTATGATAAAATGTCTAGGAAAATGAATCAGAAAAAAATTCATATTACATTTAAAACGGCAATTCCCTCTGTTAGTGGCCTTGGTGAGATAGAGAAAAGCCTAGAGAAGGAACACTTTAACAAGTACTTTCGGGCAACCTACTCACTGTTTCATACAGGTCTTTATTCAGTATTTACACAATTTATTTAATGCTAGGTGGGTATCTATCAGTTTTGTTGCACTTAAATTGAATATTTTGTGGAGGAAATGCAGCATTATGAAATATTTAAAGTTGCTATAACTAATAATTCCAAATTAATAGTAATTGACATCGCTTTCCGTTCATTTCATCTTTTTAAATTTAAATTTTTTTAGAAACCATTCATAGAGACAATTTTATATTTTAAAACTAACCCGAAGCAAAGTTTCAAGTTTTTGGGCTCAGCAGTAACACAGAAATAGAAAATTTTCGAATGTTTTTTGTTTCTGCAGTGTTTTATATAGCGACATTTTTAGAAATTGTTCTATTGCGAGAATTTACGTCATGATAAATACAGCCATATCAATTTTCATATTTGTATTCCAAACAGTTCCATGTACTTCGTTATTTAGATCATCTTTAGATCTTTTCCCGCTTTGTTTAGTCTTTCGATTTTTTAGAATTTGTTCTACAACGAGCATTTACATCTTATAAATTACTGCCATGCCAAATTTCTAGTTTCTAATCCCAACAGTATCCCAGAAATTTCAGTATTCCAAATAAATCATAATTTAGAACCTTTCTAGAAATGTTTACGTTTATCTATCAAATTAAATTTTCGAACCCTTTTAGAGAGCGTTCATAACGAGTATTTACATCTTAAAAGTAACCACCACACCGAATTTAAAGTTTCTAACCCAATCAATATCACAGAAATCGCAATTTTAGAACATTTTTGCTCCTGCAACGACGTAGGTTGTTGCACTGACATAAAATAGTCTTTTTTTCGGAGCAGAGATGGCCACCAACATTTTTTTAAGTTGGCTATGTAGTTTCAGAGATAACACCTCACAAACGTCGTATGTTTGTTGTTCAATAAATAAACAAATAAATAAATAAGAAATTGCTGTTAAATTGGTGGTTTTTTATTAATTAAAAATTAACTATAAATTATTTCGATTCCGGACTACTTTAGTTGCCTCAGCCGTGTTTTAATACACATATACGTATCTTTTCACAATTTTGGCTTCCAAACTGTCGATTTGTATAGAATTATAAACAGACTGATAGACAAATTTTCATTTTTACATATTAGATTATATACAAACATAAATAACTTATCTAATATGTGTTAGAGGATGCATTTTAAAAATTATATATATAAACTCACATAATACTTATTCTGTTTTATTTTCATAGTCATTTGGCAAAAAATCTCACTTTCTTAACCCCGAATTGCGTGCTTTTTACAAAAGGCTGGCTGCATGGTTATAAGCTACTTAGAATGAGACATTTACGATCAACCATTATTGGCATTCAATTTTATAGTTTGGCGATAGATTTTTTGGTCGACGGGATAACTAAGTAGTACCAAATACTGTACTGCAATTTAAATTCAATTTAACTTAATCTCCCCTATTCTACTATTTTAAGATTTTTAACTTTTAAACATCGCACATTTTCAATTTTTATACCGTCGTATTGGGGAGAAAAAGTACTTTTAAGTGCAGTTTATTTGATAACTGCATCTCTATTTATTTTTGAAATATGTTTTTTTTTTGTAGTTTTTAGCGTGATTTGTTTAATTTCGCCAACTCAAGTATACTCCATTTCTGTAGAAAGAATGGGAAAAATAGTTGGAAAATAGTAATTATACCTTTTTGTTGCCTTTTTCCCTTAACAACTTAAAAAAATGTAATTAAAATACGTGCTATTTTGAAAAAATATAAATGAATGATTTCTTTTTCAAAATTTAATTTTAAGTATCTATATTAATATTACAAACAAATGAGGGCATATGAATCATGAGATAGCCGATATATATATATATATATATATATATTTTTTTTTTTCTTGTGGAGTTTTTTGAATGACGACATCCTTTTTTTTTTTTTGGATTTGTGTGTTATTCAGCGATAGTGACGTACTATGCATACTTTACTGTAGGAGTTGTTTAAGATTTTATCGTAAATGAAGAATTCTTCAGTGGATGCGGATGACGTCATTCTGTACAAAATAAAAGCGTGTGTTTTAAGTCTTAAAACTGAAATATGTTTTGTAAAATCCATATTTATATATTTTATTTTCATCGATGGTGACACTAAATTCTGAAAAAACAGACTTCCCGTTTTCTAGTTTTTTTCAATTTTTGTGTGCAGTTTCGCCTCAAAAAGTGAAATTTGTTGCAAAAAGATATAAATAGCTATGAAAACAAACCTGATGAACGTTAATGCTTATTTTTACAAGTAAATATGGCACAGATGTCATATACGCACCGAGGAGCCTAATTGGTGCCAAAGTGGCGTTACTTTGCCTGACATGGTAACCAGTGGCGGCTCCTGACTGTCATATTTTGAGGCACTAAATGCATGGCGGACATTATTCTTCTTTTCTTACCATTATTTTTTGAAAGAAAAAGATTACCTTGTTTAATGGTCGAATATTCTGCCAATAAATATGACAAAGATTTCTTTTAAAGCAATAGTGGTAAGCGAAGAATAAATTTGGCAGCTATGGATTTAGTGCCCCCCAAAATGCCAGTCACGAGCCACCACTGATGTAACCATATGTAACGCTATTATAAATTGTTTTGTTCTATAATTATATCATTTATTGATTATTTCCTTTCAAAAATAATAGAAAATATTTTGTTTATCACTTTATTTTCTTTTCATATTGAAATAAAAAATAACGTACTATTATAGCACGCTATATGTAACTGGTATTCGTAAACGACGTTTTCGCTAAATTGGCATAAAAATTCCTGCCAAACTTGGTGTGTTTATGGCATCTGTACCGTAAATATAAACATTTTATTTCTACCCTATATATATAAAATCCTAATGAAACGAATATATGAAACGGCTGAAATGTAACGATTCTTTGAATCGACTGATTAAACAACTGATTATGTTTCACGGCGATTTCTCCTAAAATATGGAATACTTTGCGATGAAATTAATACCAAAAATCAATATTGATCCGCAGATTTCAAAACTGGTATTAGAATTTTTAAATTCGAATTAGTTTTCGAAATATTAATTTTTTCTAATTTTATATACATTTTTCTAATGATGGCAACTCAAATTTTAATCAAACAGATATTTTTTTTTTCAGATTTTAGAAAAGGTTACTATTTTAAACTAATTTGGCGAGAAATTTGGCCTCCCTTAAATGTATGCTAAGAAATGTATCATGTTACTTTTATTCATAATTCAATTTGTATTTCATTATCATTTTATTTAATACAATCAGAAACATTTAAAATAAATGGCTTTCACTTCTTTATTTTTTTTTAAACGAAATGAAAAGAAAAATATTAGGCACAGATGTCATATACGCACCGGGTTACCTAATTGGCGCCAAAATGGCATTATTTTGGTTGACATGGTAACCCGGCTATTGTTGTTCATTTAATAAGTGTTTACTTTATTTTTTTTTTTTAATTACATAAATTGTTTTGTTCTATAGTTAATTATTTTTTTGGTTATTTTCCTTCAAAAATAAAAAATAATAGAACATAATTAAAAAATACGGTACTACTTAGTTATTCCATCGACCCATTTCGCCAAATTATATAAATCGCCAAACCACTCGCCAAATTATACAAATTGACATAATTTTTATTTTAAATAACGAAAGAACAAAGAAAATAGTATAACATTAATAAATATACAAATAAAACGTCGAAATAAAAATCACTTGATGACGTAAAGACGTGTAACTTGCTTAAAGTCAAGTGAATGTGACATTTATCAACTATTATTGGCATTTAATCTTATAGTTTCGTGATAGATTTTTGTTCGACGGGATAACTAAGTAGTACCAAAAATACATATGTAACTGGTATTCGAAAACGAGGATTTCGCCAAATTTTCGTAAAAAAAATCACGCCAAATCGGGTGCGTATATGACATCTGGTCAAATATTAAATGATGTAACAAACGATGACATTTAATTCCAACTTCAAAGCAATGTTATAATTTACCACTCGAAAAATAAAAAGAAATGCTAACTGGCGAGTTGAAAAATAGTTATTGGCGAGATTTGCACCGGGCTAGCATAACAGTACCAAGAATTCTTTGCGACAATGCTTTTATGTAATATTATTCGAAAAAAAGAATTGATTTTTTTTAATCGAAATGGAAAACTTTCGGCACAGATGCCACATACGGCCCCATACTGGTGCTATTTTTTTCTGACGCCAATGTCATATTCGCAACGAGTACTTAACTGGCGCCATAGTATCGTTATTTTGCTCGATTTGATAAGCTGGATGTTGTTGTTTTTTGTTTATGCTGTTGATCTTTTCCCCAAATTAGTGTTGGAAAAAAATCGTGCCAATATGGGGCCGTATATGATATCTGGGCCAAGCTTTCATATGAAATGCGAAGGGATCAGAGCGTATTTATTTATGGCAGTTACATGACTTGGACTATTATGATATAGATGAAATGATGGCGATAGAATAATATTTGGCGACTTATCACCTGTACCTGGCTAATATTAAAGTACCAAAATGGCACCAGGAATATAAAAAGCGAAGTGGTTTGCCCGGAACTCTTGATGATAGTCACATGACTTAGGCTATTGTTATAGAAATTGTTTTAAAATACCGGGAGACAAAGACTCTGTACACTTAAATTATTTTATTTTAGCTTCTTTTCAAACGTTTAACCGATCCTCTATAATCAAACACGAAAACAACCATTGGATGTCTTAACAGCAACTGATTCGGCCTTAAATTTTTGAAATCAAAGGAAATTGAATGGAAACCAGTTTACAGGGAGAACTGCACAGCTTTTTTCAGTATAATTCAATCTTCTATAATATTTTTAACACCGATCAGATTAGCGTGTTTTTAGATTCTGCGGTGGCTGAACGGGGGTTGGCGAGCGTAGCTTGCAGGGGGCAGAGCCCCCTAGTATATATATAATATCATTGATTTTTATATACAGTTTACTTTTGTTTGTATATAAAAATAGATAAGTGGCTTGTTAACACAAAATAAATTGCATAAAGACTAAAAAAAAATTAATATAAATGGAAATTGTTTTTTTTTTTTTTTGAAAATCATGCTTTCATTAAAATTCACAAAAATTTAGAAAATATATATGTTTTTTAAATGCACTAAATATTAGAAAAGTCTTGAAAAAAAAAACTTAAATGCACAGAGTTTAAATTTAATTCGGTGAGTTCAATTATGGAAGATAAATGGATTTAAATGGAAATTTTGCCAAGTTAGCCAGCTATCTCCAAGTTGGCTTCATATATAGAAACTTTTTGTCACCAAATTTGGCGATATTTTGCCACGTTGGCCAAAGTTTGGCGATATCGTGGTAACCCTGTCATTAGTACTTTCCAACAAATACTCATTGTTGAAGCTAATGCTGATTTCTCTATAAAAAATCAAACGTAACCTTTAAATACAGTTGGACCTCTATTTAACGAAGTCACTAAATCCCGAAAAAAAGTTCGTTAAATGGAAAGTTCGTTAAATAGAGAGTCACCTTTTAAAATGCTTTAAACTACATAAAACATATTTTAACCCCATAAACACTAAATATAATTTTTAAAAAAGTAATTAATCACACTTTTTTTATAAATTATATCTATTTGTGTTATATATTTTACCCATCAAAAAGAAATCTGCAAGGGAAATAAGAAGGAAACAAAACATTGTCTGAAAATACATTGTATTTTCAGTTAAAAAAAAATAATTTTACATTAAAATCACGATTTTTTATTATGGTCGATAAGCTGTTTGGAGGAATACCAAATTTTAAAGCAATATTCTTTTTCTTCACGGCTTTATCTACCTCAAGATTTTTTTTCTTTTATGCCAAACACTTTCGCTTTGACATTTTCGAGCTAAAAAAACCAAATACCAGCACGACTGAATGATCTAGAAAACAACAGACTCTAGTTAAGGCTATTCTTAACTGCTCTGCTCAACAAGCGCAAACGTTTTGATACATTTACAAATTCATTTTTTAACGGAAAGGTATAAAATTGGAAAGCCTATCCATGGAAGCGGTTTGGAATTGAACTGTTTTTTCTATTTTTTGATCAATCAATTACCTATTAAGTTATAAGCCATAAGTATTTAAGTTATAAGCTCTTTAGTGCTCTTTCTCTCTTCGCGTGGAAATTCGGTTCAAAACGCGCACTTTGACACTACTTTCTGAAAAATTTATTGCGTTTGCAAATAAGTGGAAAAAACAGCTCAATTACATAATTTCTGAACAACAACACCAGCTTGTTTCATGCATTTTCGAACAAAAATAAATAAAAACTTATGTCAGAAAGCTGCCCTTTCCGATTTGAGAACAGCCTTAAAGGACACGAGGCAGGCACTTCTTGAATGAAAAGCAAAGAATTACAGCGATTTTACTGCTCTCGGTGAGTTAGGTGCCTGGTAAGACCTGTTCATGTTCATTGATCTTCATAAAATGTGTTAAAAGAAAGAATAAGTTTGAAATGTCCAGTAATATTTTGACAAATAGAGAGAAAAAAAAATTCAGATCCCAAGAAAAAGTTCGTTAAATAGAGAATGGACTTCGCTATTTGGAGGTTATTTTACGAAGAAATTCGCGAAATGTTCTTGGTCCCAAGGAAAAGTTCGTAAAGTAGAGAAATTCGCAAAATAGAGGTCCGACTGTAATTCCCCCCCCCCCCCCCCCCCACACACACACACACCGTTGCCCCCTTAGGGATCGAATTTTAAAAAATCAATGTCCAGTTCATATATTGCCCTCAGGAATACATGTATATTCCAAATTTCAAAACTCTATGTCAACAGGAAGTGGGTGAAAAATGAATCACAAGATTTGAGTGCCACAGACAAATATAATTGTAAGTTAAAAGAAAACATTTAAAAAATAATAATAATAAAGAAAATAAGAAGAAGTGATGCTATAAAGCAAAATATTTTATTACACATCATATAATTGTTTCTAATTTTCACACGCGAAATATAAAACATGCTTTTGGCGATTAAAAAATACTATTGAGAGATTATCGCAAAATCTCAAATCAAAGTTTTTATGCCTTTTTTTCTTTTAAATGGAAAAACAAACAGATTTATTTGCCTGCTTGATTAAATTTAAATATGTTTTATGGCACTTCAATATTACTGTGTGCGTATTTTTTTTTTTTATTTGCTCCATGTGTTCAAACCAGTTGTCTACAAAAACATCAACCGGTGAAAGTGACGCACACCAAATTTCGGTGACGTATGCAGATAAATTGTGCTTTTTTATCAGTTTTTTCTATATAATTTTTAAACGGTTTGGAACTTATTTTTCATAGTAGGTGCATTCAGTAGGCGACCCTCATAGGTACAGTCGTGGAAAAAAAAAAAGTAAACACCCCCTACTAACTCCTCAACAAATTATCGTAGACGAAAGTTACTGGTACCGGAAGATTGGAAATAAAGTCTACTTTTAAAGGGTGTGTATAAAATTTGCTTAGGGGGCCATATACATATTAAAATGAATCCAAACTTCATTTTTATCAATAGCAGTACCCAAATCTAATGAGATATTTCAAATCTTCGGTTAAAAATATGCCTAGTAGAAACCAAATTTCAAGTCATTCGAATAATAAGTTTTTGAATTATAGACATTCAAAATTTAGTACCTCTAATGTTAAATTACATTTTCATATTTTTATTTATATCTCCTGAAATTATGCTCCTAATGAGCTAATTTTTTGTGTAGCAATAATACTAATATACCCAAACATAAATACGTTGAATTTGCAATTTTTATAATTTTATGATATGAATTATGAATTATGAAATTAATATTCTAAAAAATTATGAATTGCAACATACAATTTTTTTGATGGATTTAGATTTATTAGGTCCTGCTTTATGGAAATCCGAAATTTCACATTTTTCTTCCAAGTGGTTTTCAAATTATGCTTAAAAAGCGGCAAAATGATGGTTTAAGGGGCCGTCTATGATAGAAGTGAGTAAATTTTTGAAATTTATTCTGCCATTCTGTAATCAAACAGTTTTCATTGACGCTTAAACATGCCTTGATCAAGAAGGCGGCTCTCTCGGTTAACAATCGAGTTCGGAACTTCAATTTGGATACAGCCCTTAAAATACGCTCGTTTCAAAATAATTAATTTCTCGGAAACTTATGGCATGAATTGCATAAAAATTTGTTTATAGGCTAATTTAAAGGTGTAGAGTTCATTTATGCTGTCAGAATTGTGTACTGCTATTGAAGAAAACAAAGTTATGGTTCGTTTTAATATGTAGATGGCCCCTTAAACAAATTTTATATACATCATTTAAAAGTAGACTTTATTTCCAATCGTTCGGTACCAGTAACTTTATTCTACGATAATTTGTTGAGAAGTTAGTAGGGGGTGTTTACTTTTTTTTTTCCACGACTGTACCTTCTGGTGCAATCAGAAACGAAATCCGACAAATATTTTTTGAGTTATGCTTGACGAAAGGTTTTTATTAGGCTTTTTATTTAGTAGGACATGGCGTTAATATCCATCGTAGCTGTATGTGTCGCCTTCGCTTCGCTCAGACAACAAATCATTGAATTTCGGCCCACACCCTCTTAGGCTAATGTCAGACGAACGTCTTTTTGCACGCTTTTTTCGCTCTTATGCCATCCCTACACCTTCGCTAGCATGTGTAGGGACGGTGTAAGAGCGAAAAAAAAGCGTGCAAAAAGGCATTCGTCTGACATTAGCCTAGATGTCCGCAACGGAAAATCCCAATTCAAAGAGCATAAAAGCGACAGCTGTTGGGCAGTATACACCCAAGCCTAATAAGGATCTATTTATCTGAAAGTGTAACAGAATATGATGTTTGATTAAATTCCATGCATTAGTTTTGAGATATGGCTATCACGAATATCATGCAAAAAAACAGTATAGCAGCGCAGCCTGTTACATGATTAACACAAAAAACTCAGGAACAACTTATGTCAATGGCACATAATATTAAGTTTGATGAAATTCCGGTCATTACTTCTTGAGATATTATCGCTAATATCGTGTAAATTCTGAAAAACAGTGTTAAATTCAGGGGCTGGTACGGATGGACACCCACCCCCCTCCCCCCGGAACATTGAAATGCAGACCTGCCAAATGCTACGAAAAAATCGTAGTTGCTACGATTTGGACCTATAAACTACGATGCTACGAAAATCGGTCTTAAACTACGATTTTTTGCAAAAAACACAAACGCATTTTTTGTTTCTAGTTGCGATTTTTATCCCGCACAGCATATTTTTCAGGAGTGATTCTGTTGCGAAATTTCCAAAATTTCAAAGTATTCATTTCCGAAAGTTTTAAAAAATTGGCCATTAGTCCGAAAATTCGAATATTAAAAAATGCTCATGGAAAAAAAAATAATCTGGACTGCAAAACAAACTTCTTAACATAAAACACTCTCTTTATGTATATTAACCACGAGTGAATCCTGTTTCTGTAAATATTTATACTGGAATTAGCTTCCTTAGAAACAAGGTGCCATTTTAAGAATTTCTGGAAAGGAGGTGGGGGGGTGTTCTTTGAGAAGCAAGGTTTGAAATAATATGCAAAATAGCACGATTTACGATAAACTACCGCGAATTTCGACAAATGACCATATAAAAAAAATCAATTTCGTCGATTGGTCGCAAAAGAAAATAAATTTTTTCAAAGGATCGTGGTAAAAACGCAGAGTTGATTTCAGGGGCTGGCTCGGGGAGGGGGGGGGGGGATGTCCCGCCCGGAAGTTTTGAGATTTTGTGTTTTCAATGGTGTGAATTTTGTTAAAATATCGCAGAAAGAAAATGCAAATTTCATCAAAAGATCAGTAAGAAAATGCAAATTTCATCGAAAGATTAGTAAGAAAACACAAATTTTCACCAAAAGATCGCAGAAAGAAAACACTAATTTTGTTAAAAGGATCTCGGGAAAAAAAACCGCAAAATTCGACAAAGGATCGTGGTAAAAAATGTGAATTTCGTCAAAAGTTCATGGTAAAAAGTGCGGATTTCAACAAAGAATCGTGATAGAAAAATGTGAATTACGATTGCAGAAAAATTGTGAATATCCTGAAATGATTGCATGAAAAAAATCCCGAATTTCGTCAAAACTTACTGCAAGGGGCTAAAAAATTGAAACCAGGATCCTTTTACAAATGTAAAAAAAAAAAAAATAGAAAAAGAAAAAATGCTGCGAAACTCTAAAAATCGTATAAAATTTTTCAAAGGAATAAAATTACTATATTGAGTTGAAAGACTGATACCTTATTCCTTTTACGAATGTCAAAAGATGGCTGTGTAACACGATAAACCAACCAACCTCCAGATTAATTTAAATTTTGTGAGCTACGATTTCTCATTTTCAAAGGTTGGCAGGTCTGGAAATGCCGCTCATGAAGATTTGAGATTTTATGCTTAATGGGCAAAAGTCCAATTCCCCCCCTCCCCCCCCCCAAAACTCTAGAATGTCCCTCCCCAGAACCATGGAAATCCCTCTCGGAGAAAAATGTCTGAATTCTACACTGCTAAAAAAAGCAGCATGGCAGCACAACTTGTTATATCATTTACACGAAAACCTAATCATGAACAACTTATGACAGAATATTAAGTTTGATGAAATTCCGTTCATTAGTTCTTGCGATATGATCCCTAAAATCCTTTAAATCCAGAAAAACATGTTGAATTCCGGGGGTAGCCCTTAGGGACATCCCCCCCCCGTGCAACATTCAAATGTCCCTACCAGAAGGTTTGAGATTTTATGCTTAATGTACAAAAGTCCAATCCCCTTCCCCTCTGAACTGTCCCTCTCTGGATCTGCAAAAATCCCTCCCGGAGAAAATGTCTGAATTCAACACTGCTGATAAAATCTGCATAACAACGCCCCCTGCTGGGTGATTTACACCGAAATCTAATATGGAACAATTTATGCCAACGTGTAACTGAATGTGAAGTTTGATGAAAATCCGTGCATTAGTTCTTGAGAAAGAGCTATTGCGAAAATCGGAAAAAATGCAGAATAGCAGTGCCACCTGCCGGTAGATCTACATCAAAAAGCAATCAGCACCAATTTATATGAAACCCTAATTGAATCTAAAGTTTCAACAGATTCCATGCATTAGTTCTTGAAATAGACCGCCCACAATTTTTTTGTCAGAGACAAACAAATAGACAGACAATGTATAAAAATAGTCAAATCGTATTCCAAACAAGATCTTCTAAAACTATTATCCTTCGAAAACCGGAAGTCGAAATTTTTCACGAATCCAATGCTTTCTTTTTCTAAAGACAAAAAAAAGCAAGAAAAAATTAACGCATCAATTCTGCCCGTAAATTAAGATCAGAAATGGCGAATCGATTCAGTTTAGATTCGATGCCGATGTCGATCTTTAGATGCGGGCAGAATTGCTATTTTTTTATTTACTTCAATTCTTTAGATTCGGGCGAATCGATTCAGTTCAGATTCGATGCCGATTTTTAGATATGGGTGAAATTGTTATTTTTTGATTCACTTCAATTCAAATCGCGTTGCTCATAATCCACGATTCGGGTTGAATAGATTCCTCCAATTTTACTGTTTTAGTGGCAGAATTGCTGTAAAATTTTGTATAAGAGCCTTTTGTTTTCTTTTAAGTTCAGTGTTGAATGACGGGTTGATTTCTTGATTGCTCCGGTCGGGATGGGGGGGGGGGGGAGGGAGATTTTAGAGTTCCGTAAGGGGGGATGCACATTTGTCCATTAAACAGCATAAAATCTCAAAACTTTCGGGAGGGACATTCCAATGTTCCCCCGGGTCACCCCCTGAATTCAATACTAGGTTAAATCGTTAAATTTTTGTTTAGAAGCATAGTCATTTGGGTTACTAGTTTATTATGTTGTATTTTTCAAGTTCGTCCCTTCTAATCCTTTCCGCCCCCCTTTCCTCGCCAATCTTAATATACAGGACTGTTCAAAATATGCATGCTATTTTAAAAATGCCCAATTCTCGTTCTATTTTATTATAAATCCACATTTTGAAACCTTAAAGATACATTTGAGGTCACCCCTCCCACCGTTTGAGACTTACCTGTCCCCCGGGGGCATATTTATTGTTTCTTCCAAACCATCTCGTGTAACATATTGTTGGAAAGCTTTTAATGTCCTCTTTTATTTTCTGTCCCCCCCCCCCCCTCCCACTAGTTACACGCTCTTGGCACTTTTTAGCTCGCAGGCTATAAAGCCTGAGATCTAATGTGCCCGTCGGTTTTGTATGTATGTATGTATGTACGTACGTAACGCGATAACTCTTGATAGAAATATCCGATTTGCTTCAATTTTTTTTCTATGTTCATTCTGCTAAGGCGCTTCCCTGATTAGTTTTGGGGGTTCATTGGTTAAGTATAAAGGGGAAACGGGGGCTAATCCCCCTCCCCCTTAGCTTAGATAAATGGGTTTTTCATGTAGAATTATCAGATTTTCTTCAAATTTTGGTATACCGGTTAATTTTGATAACGAGTTTCTCTGATTATATTTGAAGGTTGATTGTTATAGTCCAGGGTCGGCAAACCTATGGCACGCGTGCCAAAAGTGGCACGCGAAAGAATAATTTTGGCACGGCATTGTTTGTGGCTCTAAATGAAAATAAAGTGAGATTAAATAAAATTGCGACTGATCTTTTCTAAATTCGATTAAATGGAAATTGAAAATTTTTTATTGTGGCATATTATATTCCAATCTGATTAATTATGGTCTCAAAAAAAAAAAAAAAAAAAAAAAAAATTTGATATTTGAAAACTGTCGACAAGAATTGCTTATTAGACATTACTAAATTCTAATGATGAGTTACGGCATATTTGAATTTATTTCAAAGCTATTAATAAAAAAACTTGTTTACCATTTTAACAGTTTTTCTGACTATCTATGCTTTCAAGCCACTGTTTTCACGAATGAATAATATCAAAATTCATACTGAAAACACTTGTCAGTTAAATCCGGAGTTTAGTTTGCATTAAAATTAACCTGATATTAAGATGTAGCAACATAAATCAAATTACATAGCATTATTTTTTTTTTCTAAAATATACTTGTTGCAATGATTATTACAGTATAATAACTACATGTATGTTCCTCATATTTTTCAAATCTTAATAGAAAATTTTAATCCATTATTTTTCCACCTACTAAATTTGTTTTTTAATTGGCACGTCATGGTCACGTAAAATATTTTTTGACTAAACTTGGCACGCGGCAACAAAAAGGTTCGCCGACCCTGTTATAGTCTAAAGGGGGGGAGGGGATAATAACCTCCCTAATTTAGATAAATGGGTTTTGCTATCCGATTTACTTCAAATTTGGTATATCAGTTTATTCTGATAAGGTGCTTCCCTAATTAGATTTGGAAGTTCATTGGTTAAATATAAAGGGGGGGGGGGGCAGGGGGCTAATATCCCTTAATTTAGATAAATGGGTGTTTCTATCCGATTTGCTTCAAATTTGATATACCGATTTATTTCAATAAGGGGCTTCCCTGACGACATTTGGAGGGTCATTGGTTAAGTATAAAGAGGGGAAACGGGGAGGGGCAATTCCCCCCACCCCTCAGTTTATTTTTCGAGGGGCATTATTCTTTGAAATAATAGCATAATATACAGTTAGTGTGAATAGCCTGTGAGCTCAATGCCATCAGTTTAACTAGGCACTTTTCTTTTTAGCTCACAGGCTATCAAAGCCTGAGAGCTAATGTGCCTGCAGTTTCTGTATGTATGTACGTACATACGTAACGCGATAACTCTCTATAGAAATATCCGATTTGCTTCAAATTTTTTTCTAGGTTCATTCTCATAAGGTGCTTCCCTGATTAGTTTTGGGGGTTCATTGGTTAAGCATAAAGGACGGGCGTACGGGGGCTATTCTCCCCCACTTAGATAAATGGGTTTTTCATGCAGAATTATCAGATTTGCTTCAATTTTGGTATACTGGTTAATTCTGATAAGACGCTTCCTTGATTAAATTTGGAGGTTCATTGTTTAAGTATAAAGGGAGGAACAGGGGCTAAGCCCCCTTAATTTAGATAGATGTGTTTTTCTACATGATTTGCTTCAAATTTGGTAACCAGTTTATTCTGATAAAGCGCTTCCCTGGTGAGATTTGGAGGCTTATTGTTTAAGTATAGAGATGTGACGGGGAGGGGGCTGATTCCCCCTTAATTTATTTTTCGAAAGGCATTCTTTGAAGTAAGAGTATAAAATACAATTAGTATGAATAGACTGTGAACTCAGTGCCATCAGTTTAACTCGATACTTTTCTTTTTTATTTATTATTGTTTCAGTGAGTGCACTCTGCATGTCAGCGAATGAGTCAATAACTGTTTATAGTTTTTAGATTACTACTGGGGAAAAAAAGAAAAAAAACATATAATCAAGGAATTACTTTTATTTATTTGTTAACCAGAGAAAAGCATGTTATTTCATTGTTAATGGCTCTAGAATGGGAACATTTTTTTTTTCTTAACAGCTGAAAATTTGGTAAACATTAAAAAGAAAGATATTTATAAACTGTAAATAAGATAAGGAGATATATATTTTAAAAAGGGAAAGAAATTTTAGTTAAATATATTATTAAAAGGAGAATTTTGATTATTAATTGAGGGATAATTAGTATGTGATGATTGGTTAATTACATTCAACACAGCTATTTTAAAAGAAGATTTGCAATATTTGCATTTCTCCCACGCTTATGGAAGACTCTAGAAAGACTGAAAAATCATTTAACTTTTTAAATAAATTTAGAGCCTTCAAAATTTCGCTCATCTGTGCATTTTTAAGAAGAATGACGTTTATAGGAAGTAAGTCCCTATCTGTTTGGTTGAAGGAAATAAGAGTTAGAGTAGAAAGTATATCTTTTCCGGACAAAAAAAAAAAAAAAAAATCCTTTCTTTTTTTTATCTGACCGAGATCTTTTTTAAAGATAAATTTAAATATAATATAAATTATTATCAAAATTTCATCTTAAAAATAATAATTTTAAATGTTAAAAAACCTTATTATTTGACTCAAAGGTCTGGAGTAGCTTACTTCTCGGCTGCTAACATTGTCTAGGGCCCCCATAAATGGAGGTGAGGGGTGAGAGATAGTCGTTACGGCCCTGTTGATTTGCTATGTTTTGGAATAACTATTTTTCAGCTTATCTGTGTGAATCTGTGAACTTCGAAATATCAATTTTAGAATTTGGGAATCGATTCTTATTGCGATAGATTCTGTTTTATACGATGTCGATTTTAATCAATTCTCAAATTTTCCAGAATCGGCCATCACTAGCACGAGCCCACCCAATTTACATTGATTTATTTCATTATTTATTTATCTATTTATTCAATCGCTGAAATAAAAGTTGGTTTAATCGAAGTTCTCAAAATAGTTTTGTTTGAAAAATAGCAAGGACATCAATCAGATTTACAGGACCACTGAACGCCCCTTCAGCAGATGTAAAAATAAATTTCTCTCAAAAACAAATTTTCTACATATTTTGTCATCTGTTTCAATGTCTTCATGAGTCGATGAAGGCAACTAAAATGGCATTTATTTTTCTTGATATATAGTTTTTATATTTTCATTAGTTAGCAATTTTTATGGTATTTGTACTAAATATTAATGTATTTATTAAATTATAATTAAATTACAATAATTTTATGTTTTACTTATATAAGCCATAATTCAAAAATGAACTATCATTTTTAGCTCGCAAGCTATCAAAGCCTGAGAGCTAACATGCCCGCCGGTTCTGTATGCATGCATGTATGTACAGTCGTGGGAAAAAAAGTAAACACCCTCTACTAACTCCTCAACAAATTATCATAGAAGAAAGTTACTGGTACTGAACGATTGAAAATAAAGTCTACTTTTAAATGATATATATAAAATTTGCTTAGGGGGCATCTACATATTAAAACGAACCCAAACTTCTTTTTTTTTTCAATAGCAATACCCAATTTTAACAAGAGATTACAAAGCTTCAGTTCAAACTATGCTTTGACACTAAATTTCAAGTCATTTGCATGAAAAGTTTTTGAATTATAAACATTCAAAATTTAGTGCTTCTAATATTAAATTACATTTTCATATA
This sequence comes from Maratus speciosus, assembly GCA_963932465.1. Lineage (NCBI taxonomy): Eukaryota > Metazoa > Arthropoda > Arachnida > Araneae > Salticidae > Maratus > Maratus speciosus. The sequence goes on from OZ010788.1 coordinate 184,898,560, forward strand.
TTTATTTATATATCTTGAAATTGTACTCTTAATGTGCTAGTTTTTTGTGCAGCAATAATACTAACATACCCAAACATAAATACGTTGAATTTGCAATTTTTATAATTTTATGATATGAATTAGGAATTATGAAATTAATATTCGAAAAATTTATGAATTTCAACCTACAATTCTTTTGATGGATTTAGATTTATAAGTTCTGCTTTATGGAAATCCAAAATTTTGCATTTTTCTTCCAAGTAGTTTTCAAATTATGCTTAAAAAATGGAAAAATGATGGATTAAGGGGCCAACTATGATAGAAGTGACTAGATATTTTAAATTTTCTTCTGCTATCCTGTAATCTAGCAGACTTCAATGATTGTTTGAGTATCGCTTAAGACACCTTGATCAAGAAAGAAGCTTTCTCGGTCAACAATCGAGTACCGAACTTCAATTTGGATACAGCCCCTAAAATAAGCTCATTTTAAAATAATTAATTTCTCGGAAACTTATCGTACAGATTGCATAAAATTTTTTTCAGGCTAATTGAAGGGTGTAGATTTCATTTATGCTGTCAGAATTGTGTACTGCTATTGAAAAAAAAACAAAGTTATGGTTCGTTTTAGTATGTAGAGGGCCCCGTAAGCAAATTTTATATACACCATTTAAAAGTAGACTTTATTTCCAATCGTTCGGTACCAGTAACTTTCTTCTACAGTAATTTGTTGAGGAGTTAGTAGGGAGTGTTTACTTTTTTTTTTCCACAACTGTACATACATACGTATGTGCATAATGCGATAACTCTTGATAGAAATATCCGATTTGCTTTAATTTTTAATTTCTAGGTTCATTTAGATAAGGCGTTTCCCTGATTAGTTTTGGAGGTTCATTGGTTAAGTATAAAGGGGGTGCGGGGGGCTAACCTCCTCCCCTTAACTTAGATAGATGGGTTTTTCATGCAGAATTATCAGATTTTCTTCTAATTTGGTATACTTGTTAATTCTGATAAGGTGCTTCTCTGATTAGATTTGAAGGTTCATTGTTTATGTCTAAAAGGGGGAACAGGTGGCTAATACCTCCTTAATTTAAATAAATGGGTTTTTCTATCTGATTTGCTTTAAATTTGGTATACCGGTTTATTTCGATAAGGCACTTCCCTAATGACATTTGGAGGCTCATTGGCTAAGTATAAAGAGGGGAAAGGGGGTGAGCAAGAGTATAATATGCAATTAGTGTGAATAGCCTGTGAACTCAATGCCATCAGTTTAGCTGGACACTTTTCTTTTTATTAGTTATTCGCTCCTCCCCACCCCTCTCGCCACACACATGCACTGGGAATAAAATTGTATCTGAAAACACAACTTGCATATGTATTACTCAAACTTTTTTGAGACCACATAATATTTTTTAAAAGTTGGCGCTGCTGGCTAGGGCTGGACGATATCAGAAATTTAATATCGCAATATATCAACAAGTTAATATCGATATTACTGATATATCGCGATAACAACTGTAGAGATCTGCATGGTCCAGCCCATGGCCCGAAGCCCGGCACTGCCCGTGGACCGGGCCTATTTTCGTTTATGGCACTTGGGCCGGGCCCAGGCCATACTTCTCTCTGAAGGCTCGGGCCTGGTCTCCCTCCACTCTTTTTGGGCAGGGCCGGGCCCGGGCCATATCTATTTCTGAAAGCTCGGGACGGACCGGACCTAACTTTTTTTCTGTACAGAGCCGGGACTGGTTTCATTCCTAATCTTCACGGCCCGAAATTTCCATTTCTAGTTTTGACCCGGCCTGTATGAAAATCATCGTCTCAGCGTGGTCTGGTCCATTCAAAGGTCAGTAAAATTAGGCCTGGCCCAAAACTTTTTGCAAAAAATGTATACACTTTTAAATCGCCATTATTTCACACTTAAACATTAAAATTTATTCTTTTTAAAGAATAGTAGATTTCTTTGCTTATTAAAATATAGCTGAATTAAAATATAGTAAAACGTGTGAAAAAGAATCTGCCTATGACGAAACCCTGTTTTAAACTGAAAAACGTGTTTATCCATGCAAAATTAATATACTAATACGTAAGAAAAGAATATATAAAACATTTACTCTTGCTAAGAAGGGAACTTGTCTATAGCGCATTTTTTTTTCTATGCAATTCCGTCTTAGAAGATTTTACTGTATAATAGTATTTTTCAGATTTTTAACACTTCATTCAATACATGGAATATGGATTAACAATATTACTGATAACTAACACATTTGCATACACGAAATAGAGATTCATTAAAAAATAAATACCCACCCTGCGGTACTTCTCTAAAAATGAAGATTATAAACACGAAAAAAACCTTAAGATAAATATTTTCGGTCAGAACTCCTCGTATGAGACAAATTCTTTTTCGGGCCGGGCCGAGATTTTAACTTTTTTCCGGGCTGGGGTGGGCTCGGGCCGAACTTTTAATTTTTGTATCGGGTCTGGCTGGGCCAAATTTTTTTTATGAGTCGGGCCTGGCCCGGGCCTGGAAATGTCGGCCTGTGCTACCTTAAACTGTGTTACTCTAAACTACCTTAAACTGTGTAAGAATAGAAATATTGCTAATTTCGAAAACAAAAATGGTACAGTAGCAGCAATTTAAGTACCAACAGATGTAGAAAGCTACGAATCAATGTTTTATACCTATATATGTTCACACAGCATCATTAAAATATGTATACTTATCTATGCAAAATAGAAATATTTTAGGGGAAGAAACCAATGTTTGATATTTGTTTTCACTTATACCATTTGTTGCATTATATTTTTCTTTAAAAATAGTATGTTTTCTTCTCTTCCTACTTTATGGATTATTTATTAATAACATTTTAACTATTTAATAAATTATAACTGAGTTATACTGCGTATAACTGAGATTATTGTAAAAAAAAAAATTAAAATAAAATATTCTTAAATTTAGAGAGTGACGAATTTAATATAATTAAAATAAGTAAAAGCAGGGGAAAAACTAAAATTAATTTAATGCCACATATCATGCTAATATGCTTGTAATTAAGTAGGTTTCAGGGGATGATAAATACAGCCGACATGTTGCTTTTCAATCTTTCTCTAAGGAATGAATGGATTCTTAATCGAAAACATTCACTGTATTCATATTTTCTTACCTATTTACTACAAGAAAACAACATCGAAACCTTTTTTTTAAATATAAATATTCAAATCAAATTTCGGAATAGTTTTATACTAATTTAAATTTATTTTTTGATAAATATGCCTTTTAAGCTAAAATGCAAGACAGGATATGTTAAATTCATGAGAGAAAACTTCGTCCTAATGAAAATACAACAAACGACACTAAAGAAAGAATATCAAAACACAATATGAATAAGCATTGTATTCAGTAGCAGAGTAGACATTAGAGTCTGGGAAGCTCTTTTTAAAAGCAACGAATCATCACAGTGAACGACTGCTTTGTCCTTGACTTTTCCCCCAACTTGACTAGAGAAAAAAAGTAAAGTTTACAATTAGCGGACTCTAATTGGTCGCTCGCAAGCGGATCATCCCAGCTGTTCAGCTAAGTACTCAATGATAACCAGCTATTCTGTATCAACTGGAACTCAGCAATAATCAGAGCTCGTTTGGTTATTCATGACATATCAATAGCTGTAGTTATATCAATGTGTGTGGATCAGTCATAACGGCGAGAAGACGAGAGAAGAGAAGTACAATATGTGTTATTCAGTATTACGCAGACAGGCAGTTCACTGAGGGAAGATTGGAATAATTGGAATAGGTCTAGAGATAATCAACGTAAAGAAAGATAATCGAGGTAGATTTTCTGTTTTGGAGAGGATAAAGGGAGAAAGCATTGTAATGGAATATTGGGTTATGCTTTTCGGGGATGTGGCGGTGTGCGCAAAACATTATTTTATTTGGTTTTGAGATATTCTACGCTCTTTTTTAGAGGCTCGTGTTCAAAATTCCAGTGAGCTCAAAACATTGTTATTTTATTTTGATATATCAATGGAGTCAAGGTTTAGATATTGTTATTGCAACATTTAAAAAATATCAATATTTGTCGATATATTGATAAATAATCCAGCCCTACTGCTGGCTGAAGTTATCCTTTTATTGACAATTTTACCAAAGATTGTTGCTTTGATTTCTCTATACTTTATGTAACTTGGAGCTGCAATAAAAATATCAAAAATAGTTTTAGCGAGGAAGCTTCTCTGCTTTTTTTTTTTCCCCTTCATTTTTCCGTGTAATCGACAGGCATCCATCTTTTAATGTAATAGTACATTATTGAAGTAAGAATTACTTATCTGTGTATTAGTGGTATATTGTAATATATTCTGTGCGTAAGGTTATATCCACAGATATCTGTGCAGATGCAGATTTTTTTTTTTCTCTTTGAAATATAAATTGATTGTAATATATAAATTTTTGAGATATATAATTTTTTATTATATGAACTTGTTACAAATTTTTCTATTTAAAAAATACATATTAATATATATATATATATAATTTATCTCTTAGACTCCAGAACATCAAGACATTTTGTGTGAAAATGGTGTTTTAGATTTATTGGCTCCACTGTTATGCTGCAATATTTACAGGGTAATATGTTTTTTACTCTTCAAAAATAAGTTATATCCAGATGATTCAATCATATAGCTTTAATGTTTTTAATGTGTGTAGTATTTTTGTAATTAAAAATTGAAAGTTTTATCCTTACAGAATTTTTTAAAATCATTTTTATATAATTAGCATATTCTGCCAGAATTCTATCAATCTTTAAAATAAAAATTAACTTTTCAGGTTCAGATTCCCAGCCTTAAATGTTTAGCTCAAATGTGTTATCAAAATGAGAAAGTGTCTGAATTGGCTGCATCATGTATGTTATTTTCATTTTTATGTAGTTCTGTTTGCTGTTAGAAATTTACTTGAATGTATTATTCTTTTTATAAAATGTTTTTGATGTTTCAGTATGATTTTAGTGCTTAAGAATGAATATTTTGAATTGTAATTTCCTTTGTAGAAAGTGATTGTTGTGCATAACTGTAATGTAGCTTGTTAAAGACGTGTGAATGTCCTTTAATTTTGGAACCGTAAAGGGTATCATATACATTAAACGAGCAAGCAATTTTCCTGATTATGAATATAATGGGTGGGAAGATAGTAACGAAACTTACCTCCTATAATAAATTGAGCACGAGAAAAAGATCTAAGTAGGTCCCAAATTCAAGAAAATTCATTTTGACAGTGTTAAACAAACTAAGTAATAAAAATTCTGCTTCTTGTAAATCAAAAAAATGATCATGTGATTTACACAAAACATGCCTCCTGTACAAATTTGAACATGAAAAAATAAACTAGCAAGGTCTCAAATTTGGAAAAGTTTGTCTTAACAGGTTAAAACAAACTCGGCACAGAAAATTCTGCTGCATATCGTAAACGCCTCTAACAACTTTCACAAAACTTAGCTTCTGTACTAATTTGGCATGAGAAAACTAGCTTAGCCAGCTCTCTTATTCGTGAAAATTCATTTTATATGGTTAAAACAAGCTCATTACTCAAAATGATGGTATTAATTGAAAACAATTCCATTGATTTTTATGAAATAAGCCTTATTTGAATATGAGAAAACCATCAAACTAAGCCTCAACTTCGAAAAAATTGTTTTGAAATGTGAATTAGGCATGATTTTAAAAAATGGATGCTTATAAAAGCGTATTATTTAAAAAACTTTTTATTTTTATATTTAAAACCCATCTGAATTTTAATAACTTCAACAAAAAAATTATCAGTTTGCTTCAAAATTTTTCTTTTTTTTTTTCAGCCTTTTTACTGGCCACAGAAATATATATGCATGCAAAAGAATCTTTTCCAGTCAACATTTCTGCTTTGTTTCCAATAGAAACAGTCGGAAAATTACAATTATAACTATTAATTAATGAACTGTTTTTAAGGAAGATTCTTAAAAGAAGACATTACTGGAACTTTCATTGTTTAGTAGGTTGTGAAAAATGATATTAGTGTGATATACCAAAACAAACTGCCGATAAATATCTTTTTTGAGAAAGAGAGAGATAAAGCTGACAACCCTATAATAAAATTTGACATAACATTGGGTAAATTTGGCATTATTTTGAATCGTTGCATCCTTGAGCCTCATGTAAGTTTTTACTACAATAATTCTGCCGTTTTTGATAAAATTCTAAAGTTAGAAAATAAAGAATTGATGAATAAAAAAGAAAGGTTGTACAATAACAATTGTAATGTGCAAATTGGTAATTTTTTTAAGCTTGAATCCTCTCCCAAACTGACTTGAACAGTAAAATGTTGGTTAATTCCTACAAATAGTGTAGTCATTGAAAGCTTATTTTCAGATAACAAGAGAATGTTAATAGATAAAAAATATATATGTCAAATATATAAAAATTTATCTAATCATGATATTTTATATCAATTTTACTTTCTGTTAACTTGAAAAAAATAGTATTGGAAACAAGTGAAATAAATAGAATTATTAGAGATGTCACATATTTGCATTTATTCATATGCATGTTATTTTTATTATGTATGCTGGTAAGATATGGGCTGTTAAACATTTAATTGTTATTGAATACTGAAAAATATTAGATATTACCCCACCTATAGTTAGGGCTGGGTAAGTCCAACTTATTTGCTTGACAATCTTATAGGCAGCTATCATAATAAAAGTGATCTTCTGGGCCTAGCTACAAATTACAAAAATTAGATTTAAACTCTAGAAGTAATGTTAGTTATACCTTTTGTGTGTGTGTGGGGGGGGGGGGGGGGACTGTTTAACATGTAATCCAAAGCCGTTAAAATCAATTAATTAATCAAAATCATGCCACCCTTAATTAAAATGCTACCAATGATAACCCCAAAAAAAAGTGATCCTATAATGTACTAAGAAAAAAAAAGCACAAAATTAATAAAAAGAATTTATTTATACTCATCTAAAAAGTTTAAGAGAATAAAAAGAGAAATTAACCTTCTGTTACTCATGGGGGCAAGGCCTTCAGCCTCAGTTATCTAATTCAGACTTGGATTTCAGACTTAGAAAGATGACTGATAGTAAATTATACTTTATATGTTAAAATAATAGCAATTTCACTAGCAAAAACTTTTAATTGCTCTTTTTTATTACAAAAAACCTATTTTTAACCATAAAGCAACACCCATCTCCTATGGTTTATACCTAATATTTCGAAAACTTTTCAGTACATTACAGGCCAACAGTGTTGAAGATTACAACAAGCAAAATTCAATATTTTAAACTTTAATTTTCATGAAATTTCTAAAGATTTGCAGAAATCTTGAGGAAATTTCGGCTCATTTTTTCTCTAAGAAGTCTTCCACCCCTTCAGTAATGACTGTTAAACTAACTAAGCAACTCCTTCTTTTAGAATGCATCATTCAAATTTGAAATATACCTTTCAGCATATATATTTCAAATTTCAAAGTAGAATTTTATAACTTTAGAGAATTACCAGCAAAATACTATTCTATACTAATAAACGAAAATGTTTGTTTGTCTGATGACTAATGAAATCTATTGCGCATTGAAGTTTGTAAATTAGTTTCTAGGTAGATGAAGACGGATTTGAATGCATCTGAACCTCCGATTTTGATTTCCAACATAGTTGAAAAATGTTTGACTTTGATTTGTCTGTCTGTCCATGTTCTAACATATATCAGGACTCCCAAATGGTCCCCCTTTTTCCCCCAAAGTCCCCTTTTTGGAAAATGGTCTCCTTTAGTCCCCTTTTATGCATTTTGGTCCCCTTAGTTCCTTTTTTGAAGCTGGACAAAATTTACTAATGTAGAAAAATCGCCGCAAAACTCTAAAAATTACAAAAGTTCAATAATTGTGTTTTACTGTACCAAGTTAAAACATTGTAACTGGAATTATTTCATGAATGTCAAAAAATTCACAGTGTGAAAAGATGTTAAAATACGCATTGAAAATCTCATTAAAAATCCCTAAAAATTCTAGTTAGAGGACAAAATTTTACTACATTTAGCTAGAAGTTTGAAACCGGATTTCAAAAAATCGCCATAAAATGTAAAAAAAAAAAAAAAAAAAAAAAAAAAAGAAAAAAAAATTCAGAAATTTCTATAGGAATTCAATTTTATTGAAAAGAGGACAAAATTTAATAACTTCTGCAAAAAGATTGCAACTGGAATCCTTTTACGAATGTCAAAAAATCTCATAAAAAAATTAAAAAATTGCTGTAATAAGTTTTACTGAAAAGAGGACAACATTTACTGAATTGGGCTAAAAAATTGAAACTGTATCCCATTTACTAATGCGAAAAAGTCACTGCGTAAAAATCGCTAAAAATTCAGAAAATCAGAAAAGTCAAAATGTACTATAGTAGGGCTAAAACATTGTATCCGGAATTTTTTAACAAATGTGTAAAAATTCCTTGCAGGATGTGAATTTTTTTATTGCTAACAATTTAAACCAGACGTTGCAATTGTGGAAAGATAAAATTTACTACATTAGGGTTAAAAGTTTGAAACCGAACTGCAAAATGCCAAAAAGCAATGAAATAATTGGGAAAATTTTACTGTATAAATTCCAAATAAACTTTATTGTAAAGAGGACAAAATTTACTACATTCTACTAAAAAATTTAAAGCAGATTCCTTTTACAAATTTGGAAAAATATCCATAAAACATGAAAAAGGCTAAAAATTACATTTAAAAAAATTACTCAAAGTCCAAAAATTGGCTTCTATGTGCATAACTTTATACATGCAGCTACCTTCTTGCCAAATCTTATAGCTCTATGCACAGCGGTCTCGTCAGCACAAAGACACATAGACAAACCTCTATCTTTATTAGATTAATTTTTAATACAATTATTCAATTGTTAAATAACTCATATCAGTTGTAAATGTCCAAATGGGGGGGAAAAGTCCAGGCCAGAATTCGAACCAGGGATGTCTTGGCTGGAGCCGCCAATGCTCTACCTACTGAGCCATCCCGGGCGAGTCTGTAAGACTAATTCACCCAGCTAACCCTAATGTTGCCATACTATGCTTTTTCTGATGAACATTATAGATTATTTCAGCTTTTATTGGGTAGTACAAAGGAACTAAATTTATGTTTGAGATTAATAATTAGCAATATCTAATCAATAATTAATCTAATTTTAATACTCAACAGGAGGTGCTGTTATGCTGTGCTTTTTTAGCTCACAGGCTATCAAAGCCTGAGAGCTAATGTGCCCATCGGTTCTGTATGTATGTAACGCGATAATTCTTGATAGAAATATTCGATTTGCTTCAAATTTTTTTCTAGGTTCATTCTAGGTAAGGCGCTTTCCTGATTGGAGGCTCATTGGTTAAGTGTAAAGGGGGGAACGGGGGCCTAATCCCCCCCCCCCCCCTTAATTTAGGTAAATGGGTTTTTCGTGCAGAATTGTCAGATTTTCTTCAAATTTTGGTATACCGGTTAATTCTGATTACGAACTTCCCTGATTAGATTTGAAGGTTCACTGTTTAAGTCTAAAGGGGGACACGGGAGGCCAATACCCCCACCCCCCACCCCCTTTAATTTAGATAAATGGATTTTTCTATCCGATCTGATTCAAATTTCGTATACAGGTTTATTCTGATAAGGCGCTTCCCTGATAAGATTTGGAGGCTCATTGGTTAAGTATAAAGATGTGAAACAGTGGGGGAATTCATTGATCACTGTTACTCCGTATTAAATTCGAAGAATTGCTCTATACTTTGTAATTGCTAGTGTGCTACTCTGTTAATAATTGATTTGATATTTTCTTAGATGCATTAATTTTTAGTGTTTATATTTTATTGCAAATCATTTTTTTGCTGTTTATCAATATTAAGGAAAGACATCAGTGAAATTCTTTGGAAAAAAATTATATTTTTTTATTGGCTTAAAAATTCTTTGAACCTTCCTGAATCCATTTGTATGCCCAGTTTTGTTTCTGGCCATTAGAAATAATTGTAAAATTTCAAGGGAAGATAAGACTGGGACAGTATACCTACTCACACTAAGGGAAGATGCGACTGGGACGCCACGCACACTCACATTAATTTTACTCTAGCATTTTATACTCATTTATTATATGTAACTAAACTTCGTCCAAATGTTTATATATTCTTTAATTCATGTGTTTGATAAAACATTGCAAGAACTTCACACAAATTAGAAGTGTCTAAGTTTTGTAGCTTTTCGAAAAATTGTACTTTTCAGCTAAAAACCCTATTAACTCAAGTACTTGAGTGATTTCGATAAAAAAAAATTTGTTGGTAGAGTGCAAATATAAAATCATATGTGGTAGACAGTTTGAAAATAGAAAATTTCTGAAAAATTGTGATTGTTCTAAAATAATAAGTTTTAGTCGCAGAAAAAAAAACTGTCTGCATAAGTCTTGAGCCTTATCCAGTGAATAGGGATTCAGAATTTCATCAAAATCGGTCTGGTAGTTTCTGCGGAAACAGGTCTTAAAGCTCGCATTTCCTCCCTATGATTGCACCCATTCTTGTCTTCCCTCAAAAACACTTTTCATTTTTCTCCTTTTGTAACACAAAGTGCAAGTTCAAAAAATAAAAGTTGCAGTTCAACACAAAGCAAAACACAAAAAGTTGGCATCTTTTGATTGAACAATAAGGTTTTAAAAAGGTGTACAAACATTTGACCAACTATCGACACTCCCAATGTCTGTTCTGTCGATACGTAATCAGAAAACTCAATTTGTCATTCGCAAAGAGCGAGAATTGTGAATATTTATGTTTTTTGGATCACCTGAAGAATCGTATTTTTCAGGTAAAAATCCCATTATCTCATAAAGTACTCGAGCGATTTTGATATATATATATATATATATATATATATATATATTGGTGGTAGAGTATAAATATAAGATAACAGCATACATATGTGGCAGACAGTTTTAAAAAAATTAATAAAATGTCTGAAAAATTGCCATTGCTCTAATAAAAAAAATTGTCGCAGAATAAAACTGTCTGCCATAAGTGTTGAGCATAATGCAGTGAATATAGATTCCAAATTTCATCAAAATTGGTCAGGTAGTTTCCGAGAAAACAGGTGTTAAAGCTTGCATATTTCCCATGGGATTGCACCCAGTCTTATCTTCCCTTAATAAAGCATCAATTTAAATTAAAAGCTCCTTTAAGGAGAATTATCAATGGGAGTACTGAATGTTGGAATACTTCCTATCTTCTTGCAGTAGAACATTTAGCTGAGTATACTTTTTAGTGACCAATCGTTATAAAGATAACCAATTAACATATTTTTGGGGGTGTTTTTTAAAAATTTGCTTGCATATTTTAGGAAAACTCTGTTCAGTATTTTTAGACATGGTCCCCCAAAGTCCCCTTTTAAAATAAAAATGGTCCCCTTTCCCCCTTTTAGGAGACTAAAATGTGTTGGGAGCCCTGATATATGCTATATGTTATTGAGGTTTGCCATGGTATGTTCGGTATTGAAAATGAAGTGCTTAGTAGGGTCACTCAAAAGTATTCCATAACATCATTGTCTATGAGGGGAAATCCTTTGTGGTGAATTTTAAGTGTTGTACAATTATATACAGTTATAGTGAAATTTATATACATTATTGAGGTGCACAAGAAGATGATTACCATAGAATATGCTATGTTTAGCACTTACAGTAGACATACAAAGGAACTATTCATTATATTACGGTCTATGTAAAAAAATCGTTTGCAGTGTATTTTAATGGTGTTACTCTGTTACAAACATAATGAAATTGAAATAAATTTCAGAGGTGCACTAAAGGCTGCTTTCTACAGAATATGGAGTGTGAAGCATTTATCATTCATTCACATGGTCATGCAAAAGAGTTTGTTTATATAATGGTCTATGAGGAAAAAAACTGTTTGCAGCGTATTTTAATTATGTTGCACTATTTCAAACAGATGAAATTAATATACATTACTGAGGTTTACTACACGATATTTGCAGTAGAATATGATGTGCATCTCATTTATCGTTCATTTATGTAGGGGTGCAGAACCTTTTTAAGAGAAGGGCCACTTACAAAAATGTTTGGGCTGTCGAGGGCCACATCAGTAACACAGAGAAAATGCTATATTGGGGAGCTAGAGGGGGAGGGGGGGTACTAAGTCTGTATTCTTGATGAATAATTATTTTTTGTCTATAATAAAAATAAACAAACGGAAATAAATAATTGTATGAAGGAATGCAGGGCTTCTTGGCATCTGTATGAATAACCATTCAACAGTTTATGAGGAGGGCTTCTTCTTGACAAATAGTAACTTGAAGAAAAAAAATTACACAAAATTTCTAAATAATTGAACATTATTGAAAATTATAAAAAGAAAAGTTATTGAAGAATAACTTAATTTAAAATAAAAGGAAACTTATTTTTGAAATAACAAGGCATGATGGACTAATTACGCTATTTCTTTTTGCGGTCAATTAACAAAACTCGTTTTTTTTGTCAATTAAGTGCGACTGATTGACGAAATTCGCGATATTCTTTCAACGACCAATTGACAGATTTCGCGGTAATTTTCCATTGCCGATTGGCAAAGTTTGCAATCTTTTCAAACAACCAATTTGCGATACCTGCGATAAATTGATGCAATTCGCGATTTTTTTTCCCCACAATGGATCAACGAAAACTGCAATTTTTTCTGCCCCCGATCGAATTATTTCGCGACTTTTTTGTTCTGCGATCGATCTTCGAAATTTGCAAGTTTTTTCCATGAACGATTGACAAAATTTGCGATTTTTCTTCCATGAGTGATTGGCGAATTTTGCTATTTTTTACGTGAGAGATTGACAATATTTGTAATTTTTTTTCAATGACCAATCGAAGAAACGTGATTTTTTCCTGATATAAATTGATGTAATTTGCGATTTTTTCGCGCAATAAATTGGCGAAAATCGCAGTTCCTTTTTCACGCACAATCGATGAAATTTGCGATTATTTCCTGCGATCAATGGATTTCTATTTCATGATATTTTTTGGGACCGACACACAAATTTTGTAATTTCTTCCATGAGCTATTCACGAAATTTTGGGAAAATTCATGATTTTTTTTCACGAGCGATTGACAAATTTCGCAATATTTTTGCAACCAATTGACAAAATTTGTAATTGTTTCTATCAATTGTCAAAATTCGGGATTTTTTTCCGCGACAGATTGACAAAATCGCGATTTTCCCCCAGTCGATCAACGAAATTTGCAATTTTTGTACCTCATCGACAAAATTCGCGATTTTATTATGCCCGATTAACAAAATTCGTGATTGTTAACTGACTCTGATGAAATTTGTATCTTTTCCCGCGGCAAATTGACGAAATTTGCGATTTTCCCCCGCAATAAGCTGGCAAAACCCGCGATTTTTACATAGCCGGTCAAGAAAGTTTGCAATTTTTCCGCAGCTCCTCGACAAAATTCGCGACTTTTCCACGTCCGATCTACGACATTTGTGATTCTTAACTGACTCTGAAGAAATTTGTAATTGTTACGCGATAAATTGATGAAATTCGACATTTTTTCTCGCGATAAACTGACGAAACTCACGATTTTTCCGCTGTCGGTCAACAAAATTTGCAATTCTTCCGTACCTCATCGACAAAATTCGCGATTTTTCCTCTCGCGATCAACAAAATTAAAAAATTTTCTGCACCCGATAAACGAAATTTGCGATTCTTAACTGACTCTGACGAAATTTCTAATTTTTTCCGCTGCAAATTGACAAAATTCCGATTTTTTCTCACTGTCAACTAACAAAACTCGCAATTTTTCAACAACCGATCAAGAATTACATAACCGACAAAATGTGCGATTTTTAACACGTCCGATCAATGAAACTCACGATTTTTAACTGACTCTGACGAAATTTGCATTTCTTTCAGCGGCAAATTGTCGAAATTCGTGATTTTTTCTCGCGATAAACTGACAAAACTCGAGATTTTCCCCCAGTTGATTAACGAAATTTGAGATTTTTCTGCGACTCATCGATAAATTTCGTGATTTTTCAGAGTTCGATCAACGAAATTTGCGATTCTTAATTGCCTCTGATGAAATTCGCGATTTTTTCCTGCGACATATGGACAAAAAAATGCAATTTTTCCAGTTATAAATTGAAGAAAAAGTGTGTAAAAAACGAAGAAATTATATAAATTGTGATCGCGGGCCACATGTTAACCCATGGCGGGCCACAGGTTGTGCATCCCTAATTTATAGGAACACATAGTAGATTTGATACAATACTGTGTCTGAAGAATTGCATATTAGAAATGATTTCTGAAAGTGCATTTTCTGTTATGATATGCATTTTAAGTTAAATAAAATGTTTTGCACACTAAGTGGAGTGTATAAATTTTATAGACCATATACAATGTTACACAAAAATTTTTAAGCATTAATGATGAAGAGCGTGAATTCTTTAAAGGTGTTTTTTAATTTGAGTTATGAATTTTCCATCTCAACTATATTTTGTATACTAAGAGATGTTTGTAGAATATAGAGTGTAAAAAAATCATGATTTTTTAAAATAAAATAAAAAAAATCAGATTTTTTTTATTTAAGTCTGATTTTTATGATTTTTTTCCCAGCATTCAAATACTAAATACCTACCAAGAGTTTTAGGTTTCCAAAACAGGTAAACCACTAATTGCTAACATAATCTATGTTTCTACACTTTAATTAATAAAATCATAATTATTAGTTAATAATTACAGAAATTATAAAAACTGCAAATTAGTAGTTTCATTAATTAGCATCATACAATGATGTTATGTGCATTAATATTGTAATAATTATGTAAAACTTTATTAAATACTAGTGATATTTAGCATTTGGTAAAATTATTAATAACTACATTTAATAGTTAATAGTTAACACTACTTAAAATTAATAATTATTAAACAATTAACTCTCTAATTGGGAACATATTATACATTTTAAAGCTTTAATTATTGAAATAATTAATTAATGTTCATTTTAGAAAAAAAAGGGGCAGGATGCTAGTTCCAAAAAAGGGTGCTATTTCTTGAGGAAATGTATTAGTAATGATAAAAGAAAAAGAATAATTTTTAGTATGATAAATAAACTGTTCTTAATTTTTAATAATTTTATGAATCACAAATGGAAAAATACAATTAAATAACATGTTTTAATAATATACTGTTTTTTCTAAAGAAATAAAGTTCTATTATTTTTGCAAGATCTTGGGTACATGAATTTAGGAATACTGTTGAATGAGGAAGTTTTTTACAAGAAATCTGTGGCACAACTACAGGTGAATTAACTATTTTTTAAGGCAGGGTGCATTTTGCCAATTTCAAAAGGGGCAGGGTGAAAAAAAATGGCCTAGAAGAAATAGTAAGTAATTACAGAATTGATAAAAAATGCAAATAAGTAATTTCATTAGTTAGTAGCACAAATAGCAAAACTAACAAATATTATTTGCAGCTCATTTTGCATTTGTATTTAGAAAAATTACTGTTAATCACCAAAATCTAAACTTACATACATGTATGTGTATGCTAATCAAAAAAATTATGAAAATGAGTTAAACCCATTCATACTCACATACAGAATAAATATAAGGATAGCCAGTTATATCTGAAATCCTTAAAATATTTAAATAACAGCATTATTACATCTCAGTGGGGATTATTAGCTTTCAATGGATTAATTTTTTTTTTCTTTTTAAGGAAAGTTTTTCTGCCTTTTCAATCCCTAATTAATTTTTAGGGTTTCGTTCATCTGACGAAACCCTATTCGTCTCGCTCCTCTGTCTGTCTGTCCCTCACAGAGCCCGTTCTCAGAAACTATACATGTTAGAGACTTGAAATTTTGGGTACTTATAGCTGAACACCTCACATCAAACAACAAATCATAAAATTTTGAAAAAGTTGGTAATTAAACTAATTACGGGCTAATTAAATTCTAAAATTAACTAATCAACCTTTTGAACGCAGCTTCGAACGCACTTTTTCCAAATCCTCCGGAGTTTCTCCTAAGGGTTGCCAGTAAATTCGGCGGATGCTCCATAAAATCAGCCAATGCAGGGTTACCACGGAGTAATTTAAGCAATAAATGATGTGGGCATTTAAAAAGCGGAATCTCATCTGCGGAAGTATCGGTCATACAAATTCGTAACAGGTGTAGAAATATGCGGAAAAAATTTTACTTTATTTTGGTATGAATTTCAATTTTCTGCGTAGGGTAGAACGCAAAAAATCCACTAAAAATCGATCGATAAAAATTTAATTTCTGTATTTGAAAAGACAATGAAATGAGATTTCCTTTCAGCGATACGCAGCTGCCGTCATGTTTCAGACATATCGGCGCGGGAGAAATTTAAGCAGAGAACATTTTAATACGAAATTTAAACTTTTTAAATATTAAATTTTTCGATAAAATTTTTCGACATCCAACCGGGAAATCTCTCACAGATTTCATACATACCCGGTTCAAAGAGATAGCTTAATTACAAGCTGAGATATTAATTATTATTTAATTAATTCCTTTTATTTCCATCAAATGCAAGATTAAGATGGAGGCATGTGCATTTTTAATGGAGATTTCATTTAAATTAGGAAATCTAACAATTTGCATGGGTTTTTCGACGGCGGGCTATGAGAAGTATTAATTATTCAATATGAAAAGGTTTATAAGTGTTCATACCACTATTTCCGAATAGCAATTTCAGGAAATATCTTAAATTATTGGTTAAGACCATCACTCGATGTGTTTGAAACTTTGATACTTTATAACACATAAGAAAAAGTGTAAAAAAGAATGGAGTGTGATATTTCGAGGAGTGGAGGGGGGGGGGGGGAACTAGATTTATTTATTAAATCTAGTTCCCCCTAGCGTTTGTTACCGCAGAAAATGTTTTAAATTCTTGGTTAAGACCGCACCGCCACCCTCCCGACGATGTATCTACAGAGAGGTTGCGCAAAGGAGTTTCGTTCAGATATGCTTTTGTTAAGAATAGTGCGCTCCCTGGTGGTGGAATGCAGAACTAAGGTAACGCGATTTTGTTAAAATTAGGAAATATAACAAGCCGATCTGTTTGCAACTTTAAGATACTTCATGACACATAATAAAAAGCTTATAAAATAATGGTGCATGCAATTTCCTGTGAGGGGAGGGCGGGGGAGGGGCGCTGGATTTCTTTTTAAAAAATTAGCGTTTAAGATCTTTTTAGATGTCATTTTTTGAGGACTATGATATACTCAGACATGTGCTACTTATGAAAGATAAAAATGTCAAAATTTTAGTTACCACTATTTCCGAATAGTACTTTCAGCAAATTTCTTAATTTCTCGCTTAAGACCACCACCAACTCGAGTAACACATCTGCGGGTGCTATAGACCCGATCCCCTCGACTAATATACCTACGGATAAGTTGTAAAACGGAGTTTCCTTCGGATAGAGGTTTTTGTAGAATAGAGTGCGCCCCCTGGTTGCGAAATGTGGAACTAACAGATTTCGCAAAAGGATAAAGTGTTTTAAAGGAATATTAAACGAAACCCTCTGTGCGATCTGTGATCACACTTACCCACTTGTTTTTATTTAGTATATATGATTTACAAAGTTAAAACATTTAATTCAACCTATACTGAAAAAGCTCTTGCTGTGCTTAACGTTTTTATACCAATTAATTCTTTTTCTCTTATGCATTCATTTACAATTTAGCTGTTGAGCAGACATCACTCTTTTATTCTTCGTTAACTCAAGATTGCCATTAATTTATTACTACAAAAGTAGAACAAGAAAATAAGACACTGACTATTTATTCTTTTATTTGCAGAAATTTATTACACTTGCTATGTTTATTTTATATAAAATAATGCATAAATTGATTACATAAAGGAAATTATGACATTGCACATTATATTAGATTTAAATATCATTTTAAATGAAGCTGTTTTATGTTGGATAAAAACAATGCTTTTAACAAATTTAACTTTTAAAAAAAATTTTACATTACTCAGGAATTGAGCTTAGAAACAATTATTTAGAGCTCTTTTTTTTTTGTTGTTGTTGTTGTTTATTCATAAGGCAAAATACCAGTAGAAACTGTCAAATTATGTTCATCTTAGATTTTAATACTTTTTTTTTACATTTTAAACATTTAGAAAATTTTTGATTTTAATCAAGGATTTTTTTTTTTTTAATCAGTTGATTAAAATTACAATTTAATCGCTGATTTAAATCAACTGATTTAATTATTGACACCCTAGTAGAATATAAATAAAATCATATACAGGACTACACAAAAAACTGGATAGATGTCTGGCTAATAGTAATTCCTGCAAGTGTGATTTCAGTAGTTTTAAGAGTGTTTTTGCTTGAATTAAAAATTAGCTTAATATGTGGTGTGTATAAAAATCTGCAAGTAATATGCAGGGCTCTACAAAATAATTCAAGTATGTTTCTGCCTACTGGTAGAAAATACTAAAGGAAAATTTTCAGTTGTCTTGTGTTATGCATTTTCTAAATAAACTAAATTTTAGAACACTAAGTAGAATATATACAAATCTATAGACCATATAGACCTATAGACAGCGCTACAGAAAAGAATTGGAGTACCTTTGCGGCTATGTTCAGTATGTTTTTGAAAGGTGTTATGTGTTTTCTAAAATGTTTACTTAGGTATTTTCTTTACATTATTAAATGGAGTAGTTTTGATTAAGTTTTCTGGAAGTATTGGAAAGTGTTTCATAATCTATGCTTGATGCAGGATTTTTCTTTCTTTTTTTTATTTATTGAATCAAGAAATTTATATTTCCAAGTCTGCCAAGATTTTGAGCCTCTCATAAAAACAATCCAAATTCAATCAACTCCTTATTTTGCTTATAATGAGTGCTATGGTTTTTATCAGACACATATGTATTTGATATCTTAGCCATTCAATGTTATATGTTGTACCTCCATATGGAGAAAACCCTGAGAATCATATTAAAAAATGAAAAAAATATTTACATCCTAAATTTATACAAATTTTTGAAGAGAGCATAAAATTTTCAATGATTATAATGAAGATGGAAAGAGATTTTCCCATGTTGTGTTTACTAGAATGACCCTTTTATTGTTAAGCCCTGTTGCTATGATGGCAAACTGTTTTTCTATGTTCGGCAAATTATCTGCACTGGCCTGACTTGAGGTGTGAATCTGGGCCGATTTCATCTGTTTCTCAGTATGCTTGGACTGTGCCAGGCCCAGTCAGTAGACCGGGCCCTGCAAGTAATATAATAAACTTTTGTGTTTTTCTCTTATGTTACAGCTCTGAAATATATTGAATCTATCTTATGACAATTTAAAGGATACATTTTTATAAATACAAAAAGTACATCATTTGCATCATCTTAAGATTTAGCATATTTCAGAGCTCTAACAATATTATTATACAAAAGTTCCGTCCAGATTGCCAGGTTTTACACTTTACAGCCATAGTCTTCAATATTGTTACTTAAAAAATATATTTAAAACTCATTCTCCTTTATTCTTTCTTTTTTACTTGCTATTTCGAAGTGTTTTTTGACAGCTTCAATATTGTTGGAAAGCCATTTAACAGACAATTTCTGTATCATTAAAAATTTTGATTACTGTTTGAATTTATATCCTTCGAATTTGCATTTATGCATTTTTTGTTACTTTTTTAATAAACTAAAATTTTTTATGATTATAGAAAATGAATAATCCTTATAGCTAGTGAAATAAATGTAAGCTTGACTAAAACTTTTTGCTATTTGTGAGACCAATGTTTCTTTCAGCTTAACATTTAAGCAGAGAGACCACCAAAATTCAATGATTGTTCAAAAGTAAATTGAATTCTTGTTGTTACTATTTTTTACTCTTTTATAGATAGTTTTAAATTATTTTTCACAGCACACAGGTTATAAAAGTGATAATACAAGGTGTGTCCATAAATTATTGTTGGTATTTCCTTACCTCATAACTTTTTATTTACAAGCATAACGAAAAATATTACATATTCATGAACTACATCTAAAAACACAAAGTTCCAACTCAAAACGTTAATATTCAAATAACGATTATAATCAAATTATTAATATTAAAATTGGGTCAAGTTCGTCAAAGAGTTAATTGAATAATGACATGTTGTGGTGACGGATTTTCTTTTGAAGAACTACAATACACACATTGCTTTCTCTGCACTCGCCATTTTGGATTCTCATTTCTTAGCCTTTCATAATGGTCGTTCGCTAAGGTTGCTACATGAATTGGTAGAGAAAACTTTGCATACGTGATTTAAAAAAATTTTTGAGTTGTACTTTATGAATATGCAATAATATTTTTCATGTTCTTAAATCAAAGCTATGTGGTATGGAAATCCCGGCTATAATTTATGGATACCCTTCATTAAATTTTATTAAATACAAATGTCTGAGAATACTTGGAAAATACTCAGAATATTCAATGCAAAATCAGGTTGAAAGAATTCTTAATTTATTTGTAGAATAAACTACAATATAAAAAAAATTATAATAAATTGTTACAAAACATGTAATATTGATGTATTTCTGATATTTTTTAGCTTCTTATGAAGGAAAATCTGTGCCTGACATTTTAGTTACACTTATGAGTCGTGACAAGAATACTGAAATGCAGTTAGCTTCAGCAAAGTGGTAATTATTCCTTTTGTTAACTTTTTAGTCCAGCAGTAAGGCTATATTCATTTTGTTTTAAGTAGTTTTCTAAATTTGTTTGTTAAACTCATTGAGGCAGAATTGCTAACTTCTAAAGTATTTTAATAATAAGACTCATGATTTTTAATAATTGCTCATTGACAATAACAGCCATATCATTGTTTAATCTTCGTGTATTACCATGTGATGTGGCATATAATACATTTTAGACACTTATCACTTATGTTCATCGTGGTTTTTAAAAACTATTAAAATCATAATCAATTCAATTATTTTTTAAGCTGATTGTTTACACTAGGAATGAAATTTTGAATGCTAACTTTAAATACTGTGAAACCTCTCTAACAGCCACCTGCCGTTCTATTGAAAATTAGCCCTTATGGGGGATGGCCCTTGAATAAGGGTGAGAAAAAATAACTACCAAAATAAGGGAATCAAAACCTAATATAGGTGAAAAAACTGTTTATTAGCATTTTTAAACTCTATACATGATTGAAAAAAATTTCTGTTAAAATTTGCTTACTTTTCATAATTTTTTTGCAGACAATTTTGGTTTCTGATTATTCTTTTACTTTATGAAACAAATTACTTAAATTTGTGTCATTTATTAAGGCCTTAGAATGAGATATTAGTTTATATATTTCTGTTAACGTTTCCTGACAGGTGTAAAAATTGTGCTTCAATATGCATTCACAGTTTTAGTAAATGTTGGATCAGTTTTTCTAGATAACCTGTTATCCTATGTGTACCCACAACAAAGGGTCAAGTTTCCCCTCTAACTCAACCTCTACAGGTTGAAAGGTCAAACAAAGTGTGGGTAACACCTGTTTGTCTCACTAGTGGAAAAGTTTATGGTTTTTCATTGTGTTACTAAATCCTCCCCATCTCCCCCTGCCTTCTTTGTTGCAAGTGCAGTTATTTGCTGAACTCTTATCTTTTGGTTCAGGAATTCAACACACCTGTTTAGGATTTAAGGCATATGTAAAAAAAAAAAAAATGGCCTTTATGAGGGATAGGTGTGGCCCCTAATAAAAGTTAATTTAATATGTCTATGGGAAAATTTTTTGTTCTAAAAATATTGGCTCTTAATAGAGGTGGCCCTTGAATAGGGGTGGCCCTTGAATAGGAGTGGCCTTTAAAAGAAGTTTCACTGTATATACATTTTGGAAGGTAGCTCATCTCTCGAAAATTTATATTTTTAGCTAGAAAGATTGCCCTTCAAAAATGACGGAAAATGAGACATACAGATATATACTACACATGTGCAAGAATATGAGTAGTTTTTCTCGCTTGTTCTGCAGTGATAAATGAAAATTACCTATTTTAAAATGTGGAAATATGTTGCCAAATTTCCTTCTTCGCCAGGGGAGCTTTCTCTATTTTGCCAAGGCAGTTTTCTCTATATCACCAAGGTCCCTATACTGAAAAAATACCGAGAATTTAATTTCTGTATCCGGCTATATAAATCACATTAAAATTGGGCAGTTAGGAGCTCGGATAGTACAGATCTGTCTAGTGGTGCTTATTTTATTAATAGCATCGGGATGAAGATGTAAAGACATACATTTTCGTATATGTTACATTTTAAATTCTGACTCATAGATTTTGTAAACAACCTTAAAAGCGCGTAGTTTAAATTAAATTGCGGGGAGCTCGATTATGAACGGTTAATAGGTTTCAATGGGAATTTCAGCAAATTAGCCAGTTATCGGCAAATTGGCTTCATATATGACAACTTATTTTTGTTGCCAAATTTGGGTGTATTTTGCCGAGTTGGTCAGAATTTGGCACTACTGTGGCAACCCTGCCATTACTACTTTTCAACAATTAGTCATTGTTGAAGCTGATACCGATATCTCCATAGGAAGCCTAACATGGCCACGATCAATGAGGCGGTGCAACCGGAATTCTGACGGACACACAGAGACTTGGACTTTATATAAAGAAGTAACTTTTATACAGATTTTTTAATTTTGAGTAAACTTGTTTATGACAGCCATCTGACTTGCACCTATATATTATTTCATAACTTTCCCCTTTTTTTGTGAGCTATATAAAGTTTTAATTTATATATACTAGGGGGCTCTGCCCCCTACGAGTTATGCTTGCCAACCCCGTTCAGACACCGCAGACTATAAAAGTATGCTAATTTGATTGGCTTTAAAAAGATTTCGGAAGATTGAATTATAATTTAAAAAACAGTGGCGATCTCCCTGTAAACGGATTTCTACTCATTTCTCTTTGATTGGGGAATTTTAAGGCCAAAGCCGCTGCGGTACTACTTGGTTATCCCGTCGACCAATTTCACCAAATTATACAAATTGACATTATTTTTATTTTAAATAACGAAAGGACAAATAAATTAGTGCAACATTAATAAAAATACAAATAAAACGTCAAAATAAAAATAACTTGATGACGTAGACGTGTGTAACTTGCTTAAAGTCAAGTTAATATGACATTTACGATCAACCATTATTGGCATTTAATCTTATAGTTTGGCAAATGATAGATTTTTGGTTGACGGGATAACTAAGTAGTACCAAAGACACAATCGCTGTTTTCGTCTTTGATTAAGTAAAATAAGTTAAACATTTCAAAATAAGCTAATATAAAAGGAATTAAGTAAACAGAGGCTTTGTCTCCCGGTATTTTTTAACAAAGCGAAAAGAAAGTTCTTTTAAATGAGACATTTTAAATTAATCGTTTTTAATCCGACGTAATTTTGACCAAACTATTCTTTCTCTTTTTAATATTCACATGAAAATACTTTTGTTAGAAATGAAATATTATTTGCACTTTCCTAACAAAAATAGTTGAAAAATATCGTCTCAAAATATCAAATAAATGTCTAGCGCAATTTCTAAATTTAAACTGTTTTGCAGTATTATTTTGTGTTCATTTTATGCAATAAATGTAATGTGACGTAATTTCTCTTATTTAAGACTTCTAATGTGTGTTAATGAATTTATTATTTTACAATTTCCTTTCTCTCTTAAAATTCACGTGTAAATATAGTTTTTAGGGTTTCGTTCATCTGACGAAACCCTATTCGTCTCGCTCCTCTGTCCGTCTGTCTATCCGTCACAGAGCCCGTTCTCAGAAACTATACATGTTGAAGACTTGAAATTTTGCATACTTATAGCTGGACACCTCAGATCAAACAAAAAATCATAAAATTTTGAAAAAGTTGTACATTTAACCCTTTGGGCTCCCACATGTGTATTTTAAACAATTCTTTCTATGTGAGCCTCTAATTAGGTTGGAGGTGTGAAATTTTGCATACTTATAGCTGAACACCTCACATCAAACGACAAACTATAAAATTTTGAAAAAGTGGTACATTTAACCCTTTGGGCTCCCACATGTGTATTTTAAACAGTCCTTTCAAAGTGAGCACTTAATTAGGTTGGAGGCGTGAAATTTTGCATACTTATAGCTGAACACCATCATGTGGCAAATCATAAAATTTTGAAAAAGTCGTACATTTAACCCTTTGGGCTCCCACATGCATATTTTAAGCAGTTCTTTGTAACTGAGCCCCTTATTAAATTGGAGATTTGAAATTTCGCATACTTATAGCAGAACACCTGAGGCCAGGCGACAAATCATAAAATCTTGAAAAAGTCTTACGTTTAACCCTTTGAGCTACCACATATATATTTTAAGCAATTCTTTCTAAGAGAGCCCCTAATTAAGTTGGATACATGAATTTTTGCATACGTATAGCTGAATACCTCAGACCGCACGACAAATCATAAACTTTTCAAAAAGTCTTATATTATTTACTCCTCTGGGCTCTAACTTGTGTATTTTAAGTAATTTTTCTAACCTCCACCCTTTTCACCCGGGGAGCACTTTTCCAACTTTTGCCGACACCCCTTTGACCATTCTTTCATATTATGCACCATAGCCTTACATATTTTAGTTCCACTTTTTACCACCAGGGGGTGCCTACTTATCTCGGGTGCTATGGACCCAATCCCCTCGACTAATATATCTACGGATAGTATGTGAAACGGAGTTTCGTTCGGATAGAGGTTTATTTAGAATAGAGTGCGCCGCTGGTTGTGAAATGTGGAACTAAGATTTTTCAAAAGGATAAAGGGTTTTAAAAGGAAAATTAAACGAAACCCTCTGTGCGATCTGTGATCACACTAACCCACTTGTTATGACGTAATTTTTAATAAGTTCCTTCTTTTTGTACATGATTATTTAATTCTAATTCCAAATGTAATGTTTTTTCTGTTTATAATAGTCACATGTAAATAAATTTTTAATTAATTTTTTTTTAATTTATTTATTTGAAGCAAACATTATTGTTTGTGCTGTTTATACAGTTAGCAACAGTTTAAATTAATATCACTTTTAAATTATCTCTCTATTCTAAAAAAAAGTAACTACCGTTGTCACCACCTCCGGTTTTGAATTTTTTGTGACCGGAGGTCTTTCTTCGTTAATATTAAAAAAAATAATGCATTCAAAAATATAAAAATCGATAGTATTATACAGAAATGTTTGATAAACTTGCTGATGCAGACAGTTTTCAAATCGAAGAATTATTTTAAGATGCTAAAGTTGGACAAAACCGTTCCACTAAAAAAGTTTTATAGGAGCAAAAACTATTCATGGAAATTTAATCATTTTTAGATCATTTTATATGTTTGAAGTTCCCGGTGTGCAGACTGTATTTCTTTTTTTAATTTGACTTATTTTTTGAGGTTTTATTTCTATTTTAAATCCAAATTTTCAGCATTTCTAGAGATATTTTCAACATATTATAGAAAGTGATATTAATTTAAACTGTTGCCAACTGTATAAACAGCGCAAACAATAATGTTTGCTTTAAATAAAAAAAAATATATTTATACGTGTAAATAAATTAAAAATTTATTTACATGTGACTATTATAAACAGAAAAAAACATTTGGAATTAGAATTAAATAATTATGTACAAAAAGCAGGAACTTATTAAAAATTACGTCATAAAAACTATATTTACACATGAATTTTAAGAGAGAAAGGAAATTGTAAAATAATAAATTCATTAACATGCGTTAGAAGTCTTAAATAGGAGAAATTACGTCATATTTACATCACATTACAGTTATTACATAAAATAAATACAAAATAATATTGCAAAACAGTTTAAATTTAGGAATTGCGCTAGACATTTATTTGATATTTTGAGAGGATACTTTTCAACTACTTTTGTTAGGAAAGTGCAAATAATATTTCATTTCTAACAAAAATATTTTCATGTGAATATTAAAAAGAGAAGAATAGTTTGGTCAAAATTACGTCAGATTAAAAACGATTAATTTAAATGTCTTATTTAAAAGAACTTTCGTTTTCGCTTTGTTAAAAAATACCGGGAGACAAAGACTCTGTTTACTTAATTCCTTTTATATTACCTTATTTTGAAATGTTTAACTTATTTTACTTAATCAAAGACAAAAACAGCGATTGTATCTTTGGTACTACTTAGTTATCCCGTCGACCAAAAATCTATCATTCGCCAAACTATAAGATTAAATGCCAATAATGGTTGATCATAAATGTCACATTAACTTGACTTTAAGCAAGTTACACGTGTCTACGTCATCAAGTTATTTTTATTTCGACGTTTTATTTGTATTTTTATTAATGTTGCACTAAT
The DNA here is from genome assembly GCA_963932465.1 of Maratus speciosus. Classification (NCBI taxonomy): domain Eukaryota; kingdom Metazoa; phylum Arthropoda; class Arachnida; order Araneae; family Salticidae; genus Maratus; species Maratus speciosus. The sequence goes on from OZ010788.1 coordinate 184,924,918, forward strand.
TTATTTGTCCTTTCGTTATTTAAAATAAGTTATGTCAATTTGTATAATTTGGCAATTTATATTGGTGGCGCCGAAATTCATCTGTCAAATAAATTTTCAAAATCCGAGTGAGATGGGAGAGCAATTAGATTAAATAGTTTATTAAATAAAACTAAAATAGTATGTAAATTCTATTCATCATTAGAAGTTAATAATTGTTCCATAATAGTAATTCTCCATATTTAACAGAGCCAATACAAAAAAAAAATGTGTTCTCTGCTTGGTTGCAGAGTCAGGACTTCCATTATACACTCTGCATTAAACAGAGCCATGATTTAACAATTTGCATCTCTGATTACAGAGTCAGGACATGTTACATGTTCTCTGCTTCGTTACAGAGTCAAAACTAACCATTTTAAAAATGATACATATTATATAAAATAAACATCAAAATAAAAATTACAATATGCAGTTATAAATCTTCTAAATAGCTATAATATTCATTTAAATGACATCCAGGTAATTATAAAACTAATAAATCGCCATCAATTCAAAATTATTATAAAGTAAATAAATCTATATTACATGACCTTGAAATCATAATGTTACTCATAAATATTGATTCAGGGTTATAAACAATTTAGATAAACAGATTAGATTTTTTCTGTCAAAAGAAATCAGTTTTATAATTATGTTTCACAATATGAAAGATAAACAGAGTTAAATTATAAACAAATAAATTTGAGGGCATTTACGCCGAAACATCCTCCGCCTCCATGAAGGAAGTTCACCAAACAATTATAACTTACCAAATTTCCACTATCACATACTAAATAATCAAATATTAAATACAAAATTAAAATATTACCTTAAATGTCAAGTATAACTAAAATGAAATGCAATTAAATCCTACTACTTCTAAAAAAAACAGTTTCTGGAACAACTAAAAATAGAAAAAGACATTAATATACAAAATAGTTCAGAAAGTTACAAAAATTAGACATAGAAAAAAATAATAATAATAAAGTTAGTTAAAATAAAGTAAAATTCTATTATATTAAATGTCCATCGGTAGAGGAGACAATTTTGTGATAGGGCGTTTCAGTTCACCAGTAGAAGTCTTTAATTTGACAACATGAACAATATTATCATCACCAGGAAATAGTTCAATTATTCTGCCCAATTTCCACCTTAATGGGGGCTGGTTTTCTTCCTTTATCAACACCAAGTCATTGATTTTTAAGTTCGGGTTGCTTCTAAACCACTTTGTACGTTGCTGCAATTGTGAGAGATAGTCTGACGACCACCTTTTCCAAAAACTTTGGAAAATCTTTTGTAGCAATTTCCAACGTTCCAAAGGAGTTACATAGGTAGAGGAGACATCAGGCTCAGGTAAGGAGGTCAAGGGTGCTCCTATAATAAAATGTCCTGGCGTCAGAGCCATAAAGTCATTTGGATCAGAAGACTCAGCGACAAGCGGTCTTGAATTTAAGCATGACTCAATTTGTGCAATTAAGGTCAAAAATTCTTCATAAGTTAAAATCTGATCACCAATTGTTCTCTTCAAATGATTTTTCATTTGTTTTATTCCCGCTTCCCAAAGGCCTCCAAAGTGAGGGGCGGAAGGTGGGTTGAATTTCCATACTATCATTTCGTCAGTAAGATACTTGTGCAATTTTTCATCAGAAGCAATTTGAGACATCATTCTCTTTATTTTGCGGTCTGCCCCTACAAAATTTGTACCTCTGTCGGAAAATATTTCTAGAGGTTTTCCACGTCGAGCCACGAATCTTTTCAATGAGGCTAGAAAGGTTTCAGTTGTAAGATCAGTGACTAATTCAAGATGGATAGCTTTTGTTACGAAACAAACATACAGACAAACATAATGTTTAAAGGGTTTCACACCACGTCCCTTACGAGGTTTGATCAAAAAGGGGCCGGCTAAGTCGACTCCTACTCTTGAAAATACTCGAGCTTGTGTCACGCGTGCTGATGGCAGATTTCCCATCAACTGAGATGAAAGGTGTGATGAATTTCGGAAACATTTCATACATTTCCTTATTTCTCTTTTCACAGCTTCTTTAGCATTAATTATCCAAAATTTTTGTCGAATTGCTGAAATTGTCAATTGAGTCCCGCTGTGAAGATGTTTCTCATGAAAATACTTTATTATCAAGTCTGTAACATGATGCCTTTTAGGGAGAATGATTTGATGTTTTTGATATTCAGACAAGTTTGCATTTTTTAGCCTACCTCCAACACGAAGAATATCATTTTCATCAAGAAATGGATGTAAAGGAAGGAGTTTGCTTTTAGAATTTAGGATCTTTCTGGATTTTAGAATTTTCAGTTCGTCTCCGAATTCATGGTTTTGAATTAATTTCACAATAGCATTTGTTGCCCTTTCAAGTTCTGGAACAGTCAAAAAACCATAGCCTCGTTCAGATGGGCATGTACTATTTTTGATGAATCTGAGGCACCAAGCCGTAATTCGTTTTAATTTAGTCCAGGATGAAAATTTAAATAAAAGCTCAAATTCTGGAATATTTTGGGATATGGAGCAAACAAGCGTTTTACGTTGTTCTTGCAAGACCTCTTCATCAGGTAGATTAGGTTGAGTTTCAGGGGGAAATACTGGTAACAATTCTTCCTTCAGCCAGCTAGGACCATATAACCATACCTCGTTATTAATCAATTCAGATGCAGAGCAACCACGAGAGAGAACATCTGCAGGATTTTCCTTTTCTTTACAAAATTTCCATTGTACAGGAGCAACAAGTTCCTGAATTTCGCGTACGCGGTTTGCCACAAAGGGCTTCCAGTTGTTAGCACTTCCTTTAATCCAGTGCAAGGTAATTTGGGAGTCACTTAGACAAAATATATTTTCATTCACAATTTTAAATATTTCCTTTAAATAATTCGCTAATCTTGCAGCCGTAAGTGCTCCAAGAAGTTCGAGGCGCGGCAATGTAATTTTCTTGAGAGGCACTACTCTCGACTTTGCTATTACAAATGAAGTTTCACAAGAAGAAGAATCACGTAGATAAGCCACTGACCCATACCCCTTTAAACTAGCATCAGAAAATATGAAAAGTTGAGCGGTTTCAGGATTTAATTTTGGGATAGTTACAAAATATTTTCTAAGAATTTCAAAATTTACCAAGTCTTTTATTTCATTATGCCATTTTCTGAATTTTCCACTTAAAGAATCTGGTAATGTAGAATCCCAGTCAATTCCATGTTCCCAGAGTTCTTGCATTAAAAATTTAATTCTTATCACAAAAGGGGAAATGAGTCCAATAGGATCATAAATTTTTGCCATAGTTTGTAAAACAATACGTTTGGTAATAATTTTATGGTCAAATTCTACCAAAAGTGGTTGTATGTCTATTTTCAAGGTGTCACTTTCTGTTATCCATATAATTCCCAATACCTTCAAAAGATTTTGTTCAAGAGTGTCTTCCTCAAAGTTTATTCCATGTTCCTTCCATAAAAATTTTAAATCTGAAGAATTGGTTTTAAATTTTCTGAGTTTCATATTGGCCTCACTCAATATCTTCTCTGCACCGTTTGATAAAACAAAAGCTTCGTTTACTGAATCAGCTCCATGAAACAGGTCATCAACGTATAAGGAAGTATCCAGCATATTAACTATTTTTCCAAACAAATCTTTATACCCCTCAATGTGATGTTTGATGGTTGCAGAAAGGAAAAAGGGTGAAGTTGTTACACCAAAAGTTACACGGGTCATGCAAAAAACCTTCAAAATGGGATTGTTACTAGTGATATTGTCAAACCACAGGAACCTCAAAAAATTTCTATCTTCTTCTTGTATCTGGATTTGCAAGAATGCTTTTTCTATATCTGCCGAGAAAGCAATTTTGTGGAGACGGAATTTTAAAATAATGTCCAATATGTTAGGATTTAGATTGGGCCCAGGAAATAAGCACTCGTTTAACGATTTTGCCACCTTATCTTTGGATGATGCATCAAAAACAATTCTTACTTTAGTTGTCGATTTATCTTCCCTTATTACCGGTCTGTGAGGCATGTAATACGTGTTTATTTCATCTTTATTAAACTCACATTCTTCAATTATACCCAAACCACATTGTTCATTTAATATTTTCTCATATTCCTTGAGTAACCATTCATTTTTGCACAATTTTGATTTTAATCCCCAAAGTCTAGCTACATCAAAATTGGATTCCAATTCATTTTTATTTACTTTCCACAAAAGTTTAGTTTCATATCTTCCATTTACAAAATTTAAATTATCATTAAATAAATCAAGAGCATCTAAATCCTTTTGTGAAAATAATTCATTTTTACTATCACAAATACCCAAAGACTCTAGTTTCCAAAACTTTTGCAAATCAAAATTTTCTATTTCATTAACAGATACAAGATGAGCATTAACTGTTTCGTTACCTTTAGAGTTTATTTTTCCCACTATTGTGTACCCAAAAAGTGTATTAGCTACATATAAATGGTCATTAATTTCTTCAATGACACCTCTCTGAACATTCCAGAAATAATCAGCTCCAAGTAAAATTTGTACTTCGGATTCCTCGGGCGTAGGGTCGGCTAACCTCCATTTTTTACTTTCAATGTATTTTATAACTAGAGGGTCAGAATTGGGAACCTTCAATGTTGTTGCACTTATCAAATCGGTAGCTAACACCTCAACATCTATAAAACGATGATAATTCATTTTACTTCGCAATTTAATTTTAAAAACATCATATTCTTCTTCGCGACCTTGATCCATGCCAAAAGCGAATACAGTTAAATGTTCTTTTCTTAAAACAGGCAAATTTAATTCACGAGCTAATGCTTTTGTTATGAAGCTTTTTTCGCTTGCAGAATCAAGTAATAATCGAACTACCTTTGATTTAGAATTACCTTGAGCAGTTACACAACATGTTTGCAATAAAACAGCATGCTTAGAATTTCTAAAATTACAATGAGAATTAGATACAACTGTTTGATTTTGATTTTCATTAATTTCTGGTTTCAAACTTTTCTTAAAGTAAAATAATTTGTTATGTTCAGTGCTTTTACAATTTAGACATGGCTTTAATTTTATGCGGCATTGCGAAGATAAATGCGATTTCAAAAAGCATTTGTAACATCTACCCTCCTTACGTAACAATCTTTTCTTATCATCAGCTAAATTTTTACACTCGGAAGATAAATGATCATTACCTTTGCAAAATATACAAAAAACTTTAATACTGGCATTTAAGGTATTAGCATGTTGATATTTATTTGATGTTTTCTTTTCACGAAATTCAGTTTTATTTTTATGTACAAAAGAAGAGGATGCATCATTTTTAGAACTTGTCATTGACAAAGCCTTTTCTCTACATTCTATTTCACATTTCAGAAAGGCAATTAGATCGGTTACATCTGACTCTTTGCTAGTATCACGTTTTCTATGATATTCAATCACTAATTCATGGGGCAATAGCTTTAGCAAAATAGGATGTAGCAATTGTCCATAAGAACTGGATGTTACCCCCAAATTTCTTAAACTTCTAATATTAACTTCGCACATGTCATGCAATCTTCTTAATGCATTTAAATTTGAACAATTTTTAACTGGTTCCATATTTAATAAATTAGTCATGTGTTTATTAATAATAACATCAACCTTACCAAAACGGTCCTTTAATAAATGAATACAAGTATCATAATTTTGGTCTGTCAAAGGAAACCCTTCTACCACATTATAGGCCCGATTACATAACAAGGATTTTAGATAAGCGAATTTTTCTATTTTAGATAGTGATTTATTCTGGTGTATCGATGTTTCAAAACAGTTAAAAAATTCGACCCATTCTTCGATTTCACCAGAAAATTTTGGAACATTTAATTTAGGCAATTTCATGGCAGAACTCGTTTCTGTTCCACTAGCAGAACCATTCAATGAATTTACACGACTAGTTGCTATCATATAAGTCGGATATTTGAGCTTCAATATCACGATTCAAACTTTGGAAAGCCGTTTCTTTTAAGAGGAATATTTCTTGAAGCTCTAATAATTCATCGGTTTTCGTATTATCAATGTCATCATTTAATAATGTTTCTAATTTTGTAATTAATTTCGTGAAACTCGTTCGTTCAACAGAACGTTTTGCTTTCAGCTTTTCAAGATTTTCCATTTTAAATATAGAATAATTCTTATTTTAAAACATAAACCATTCATAGAAAATGAAAAAATTTTCTTACCTGTTAATTCCAGGTAATGTAGATGGCATGTCGTAATCCAAATGGCACAATAATAATTCCACACTAATCACAGGTTGAAAGATAAATCACACACTAATCACATGTTGAAAGATAAATCACAGTTGTTAATCACAAATCTCTTTCACAATAGCTTACTATTCTTTCCAAAAAATGTTTCGTGGGTTACGAGGCACCAAAAAAAAAAATGGTGGCGCCGAAATTCATCTGACAAATAAATTTTCAAAATCCAAGTGAGATGGGAGAGCAATTAGATTAAATAGTTTATTAAATAAAACTAAAATAGTATGTAAATTCTATTCATCATTAGAAGTTAATAATTGTTCCATAATAGTAATTCTCCGTATTTAACAGAGCCAATACAAAAAAAAAAAATGTGTTCTCTGCTTGGTTGCAGAGTTAGGACTTCCATTATACACTCTGCATTAAACAGAGCCATGATTTAACAATTTGCATCTCTGATTACAGAGTCAGGACATGTTACATGTTCTCTGCTTCGTTACAGAGTCAAAACTAACCATTTTAAAAATGATACATATTATATAAAATAAACATCAAAATAAAAATTACAATATGCAGTTATAAATCTTCTAAATAGCTATAATATTCATTTAAATGACATCCAGGTAATTATAAAACTAATAAATCACCATCAATTCAAAATTATTATAAAGTAAATAAATCTATATTACATGACCTTGAAATCATAATGTTACTCATAAATATTGATTCAGGGTTATAAACAATTTAGATAAACAGATTAGATTTTTTCTGTCAAAAGAAATTAGTTTTATAATTATGTTTCACAATATGAAAGATAAACAGAGTTAAATTATAAACAAATAAATTTGAGGGCATTTACGCCGAAACATATATAATTTGGCAAAATTGGCCGACGTGATAATCAAGTAGTACCGCAGCGGATTTGGCCTTAAAATTCCCCAATCAAAGAGAAATTAATAGGAATTTGTTTATAGGGAGATCACCACTGTTTTTTAAATTATAATTCAATCTTTCGAAATCTTTTTAAAGCCGATCAAATTAGCGTACTCTTAGAGTCTGCGGTGTCTGAACGGGGGTTGACGAGCGTAGCTCGTAGGGGGCAGAGCCCTCTAGTGTAAAAAATATCTCTAGAAATGCTGAAAACTTGAATTTAAAATAGAAATAAAACCTCAAAAAATGAGTCAAATTAAAAAAAGAAATACAGTATGCTCACCGGGAACTTCAAACGTATAAAATGATCTGAAAGTGATTAAATTCCCATGAATATTTTTTGCTCCTATAAAACTTTTTTAGTGGAACGATTTTGTCCAACTTTAGCATTAAATATCTCTTTAAATATTTCTTTGATTTGAAAACTGTCTGCATCAGTGTGTTTATCAAACATTTCTGTATAATACTACTGATTTTCATATTTTTGTATGCATTATTTTTCTTAATATTAATGAAGAAAGACCTCCGGTCACAAAAAATTCAAAACCGGTGGTAGCGGTGACAGCAGTAGTTACTTTTTTTTAGAATAGAGAGATGTTACATTTTTAGAATAAATTTGAATATGTTAAAATGTGTCTTAGTCATTCACTTATTTTAATTTTTAGTATGACCTACATGTTTCGTTCTGGAGCACTTACAGCAGATGACTCAAGAATTGTTTACAAGGTATGTTGAAAATAAAAATTATAAAACATTAGATTATGTTTTTATACAGTTTTGTAATGTAAATCATATTTTGTAGTTCTCAAATTTATATAAATTTAAATTGTAGGCTCTTCCTACCCTTGTTCGAATGTGTCAGAAAGACGTTTCACCAGAAGAGCGAGTTGACGGAGCTGAAACATTAGCTTATTTGACTGAAGTAGATACTGAGTTACAGCGAATAGCTAGCATAAGTGATCATTTGATTCCAACTCTTTCTGAACTTTTAAAATTTCGACCACCAAATCAAAATGGAGGAGAACCCATGGATGATGATAATTCAAAGAATGATTATTCCAAAGTAAATTTATTATATTTATTGTCACATGTGTAACTTTTTGTTTTTAATTTACCTTTTTTTTTTTTTTTTTTTTACATTGTATTTTATGTGAGAATTATATCTGTATTTTAAAAGAATAATTTGAGGAATTACTGTTACATAATCAGTTTCTGAGTGTAAAATAAGTATTATTATTTTTTTTTATCTCTCTGTTTAAGAGGACTCTCTTCCTAAGACAGTATGGATGAAATAGGCCATTACCAGATTAAATGCTGATCTTTCCCAAGAATTTTTAATCAGCTTAAACTTTTATATCAAGATGCATGCATTAATGGTCTTCTATTGTAAATACACATGTACCTTTTTGACTGACCAAAATATAAAAATTATAGTATTGTCTTATTTTGTTACTTTTATGTTAGCCTGTTGCAAATCTCACTAATATCATTTTTCTTTCTCTTTTATTTTTCACATGTGTAAATTAGGAACAAAGTTATGATGTTAATGTAAAATGTTTTGCTTTATTGTATATTGTTATTTTGTATTTTAAAGGATATGGCTGAAAGGCGTGTATTTTAAGTGAAAGTTGTGTGTTTTAAATGAAGTTAGTGAAAATTGTATATTTTAAATTAAATGAATGCAATATAAATGATGGCAATGATAAAAGGATCCTTATTTTTCTAAAATAACTGTCTTTAAATTTACTGTATTGTTTAAGTAATTTTAATGAATTTTTTTCTAATATTAAAATTTTTGTATATTTTTATATGTTTGCGACATTATAAATGTTTAATGAATTTAATTTGATAAAATGTGAAGTAAATGAATATGCTATGCGGCCTCTCTTCGTCCGCAGCCCTTTATTCTTCTACTCTAGTCCGACTCTTTTGCGGAAGCAAGATTCGTAGTTCCCCAGCCACGTCCCGAGTGAAAGACTCTCTAGCGAAAGCGAGGTTGAAAAAAAAAAATCAGAAATTGAAACCGGACAAATTTAAAAGGGAAATTACACAAAATAATTAATCAAAATTTTGTTTTGTTCTGATTTAAGTTAAACACTTTAATTTTTTAATATTTAAAGATGATGTATAGTTGATTTCAATTGATTTTTTTGTTGTTGTTATAATAAACTTTATGAAGCAATCTCAACTATTCAGTTTTAGAATATTAGTCATTTAAAATAGGTTCAGTACTACTCCATATCTTAGTAAGTGGTTAATTAGTCTTAACTCTTTTTTCAGCTATCCAAGCTGCTATTTTGTAGTAGAGGATAGTGTTACAATGCCCTTGTTACTCTGTAGCTGGTATCTTTCTTATATGTTGACGTCAAACCGATCTTTTGGGTTTCTTTGGTAGCAGCTTTAAAAGAATGTATAGTATAGATTTCACAAAGACATTATTGACAGATTACAAAGCTGTGTTACATTGAGTAGATGCTTGTATTTCAGGATCAGGTATAAAATAATTCTGCTGAAATTTATGGCCATAGGGTTGATATGGAAGCAAGTTATCTGCTAAATATTAGATGTGACATTGAATCCTGAATATCAAGCATGCAGCTACATCGAATGACCATAACTCTTAAGTGTCATTTGAAAAACATTTGGTCTATCATCGTATATTGTGCATTAGTTGTTTAGACTTATGAGGATTTCCAATAAGAAGTGAGTTGAAAGTATCAGGAAAAGTGTGGATATTCTCTAATTTAATTTTATCCTTTAAATAACATAGGACATTTGACTTGTCCTCCTATTTTAAAAGAAAAAAAAATTGACAGATAATAGATATTATACTACAAATTAAAATCATAAGATAATTTAAGATACACAAGGAAGCCATAAGTAACAAAACAAGAACTTTAAATTTGTTAGTTAAGTAAACAATGACACAATTAAAGTGAATAAAAGAATTCAAAGCTAAAGAAGTAACTTTTGATTCATGTGTATCACCTCAAAAATATTTTACTGTGATTTAAACAAGTGTCAGCTGATGTCACCTCTATGTCTGTCTATTGTGATGTGACCTCTACGATGACGTATTCTCATGGATCCAAAGGGCTCATAATAACTCTTAAAATATCTAAATTTAACAAAAATTTTTCATTGCTGTGGATGAGAGAGAGAGGGAGAAACAGATAAATGATCTAATTTTGTCATTATTAATGTTTTATTGAAATAGAAAAGAAAACCAAGGAGATAATTTTAACCTCTTTCCATTCAAAAAGTTGGACAATTGTTATTTTATATATTTGTTTAATATACCCAAATTAGTCATTTCTAAATTCATTTCATTAGGACATACATATATAGGATAGATATAAATCAGTGAAACAGCAACCAAAACTGGCGATATGCAACAATTAAAGCAATAAATAGAGTCAAAACTCTGTTTTAAACACTAGTGTTGTGAAGGAAATTTTCACCTTGTTATTAATAAACTTTATAATATACTTATAACTACTTAAAAGGTGACAAAAACATATAAAAATATTATTTAATGTAACCTGAGATCTTTCGAACACACACACGTTCATTTTCAAAGGGATAAAAGATGATTGACTGAATTGAAATACATTTAAAAAACAAAATCAAAAATAGTACGCATGCGCAAGCGGAGTTCAGTCCATTTCTCTGCAGAGTAGTTATAAGTATATTAGTATAAAGTTTAAAGTAATAAAACTTTGTAAAAAATCACCATAAAATAAAAACAATACATAGGATGCGTTTCGAGCTAAAAATATTAACAGCTCGTCATCAGCTAAAATAAGCACATGTCCGTAAGGGGACAAGGTCAGAAATGAACTGAAAGGTAGAGAGGTGAACTTGCAAAGAATGCGACAGATGACACTAGCTGACAAGATTCCTTTATTTATATGTATTTTAATTTACTCCTTTTATTTTAATTTTATTTCCATTTTTTTCCCTATCAATTTCTCTTCTATCATTTTGGCAACACTTTCATTTTCTGCATGTGTTCCTGTCAGCTAGCGCCATCTGTCTCATTCTTTGCAAGCTCTACTCTCTACCTTTCAGTTCATTTTTTACCTTGTCCCCTTACGGACATGTGTTTACTTTAACTGATGATGAGCTGTTAATATTTTTAGCTCGAAACACATCCTATGTATTGTTTTTATTTTATGGTGATCTTTTACAAAGTTTTATTATTTTAATTATATATAAATCGTTCAAAAATAAACATAAAACGTAATGCCATACTTAAAACCAAAATATTTTTGTCAGTTGAAACAAGTCAGATGTGATGCATTAAAAAAAAATAAGGATCCTAAACTCCAAATATAAAAGTCAAACTGTCATCATCTTTATAGTCATTGAGATTTTAACTAATCAGAGTTTCAGGCACTCTTTTTATCTAGTGCCAAATAATTAATCACCGACTATATATGAGGATCGAAATCAGTTTGCTTTGTTGGCCAGGGGCCATCAAAATGACCCTCCCATTTTGTTGGAGGGTCAGAAAATTGACTTCATGGTTTTTTTTTTTCCTGCTTTTAGGTATAGCAATTGCTGCTTTATATTTAAATTTAATGATTTCTTTTTAGCCCCGGTACGGTGTGCTATTTCTTTCTCCCAGCTTATTTTGTGTCCAAAAAATAACGTTAGCTTACCGATGCTAGCAATAAACAAAGTGGATGTATCATTGTACAATTAAATGCTCTATAGAATTTTTTTTAATTTCTAAACATCGCACATTTTCAGTTTTTATACCATCGTATTGGGAAAAAAAAACACTTTTTAATGTAATTTGTTTGAAAACTGCATCTCTATTTGTTTTTGAAATAATTATTTTTTGTAGTTTTTAGCGACATTTGTTTCATTTTGGCAACTCAAGTATGCCATTTCTGTAGAAAGTAAAGAAAAAATTGCTGAAAAATAGCAATTATATCTTTTTGTTGCCATTTTCTCATAAAATGGAAAAAAAAATAATTAAAAAAAATAAAATTGAAAAAAAAAAATTAAAATACGTGCTACTTTGAGAAAAATATAAATGAAGGATTTATGATAAAACAGGGAGCTATTATAAACTATATTTAATTTTAAGTTTCTATATTAATGCAAAATGACGTCATTTTACATAAAATAAAAGCGTGTGCTTTAAGTCTTAAAACTGAAATGTGTTTTGCAGTAGAGTCCCGATTATCCGAGTCACGCTTAACCGAGTTATTTTCTTCTGATGGACTGGTGACTTCTATTATTATGAAACAGCCATTATAAATGAAGCGTTAGCTGAAGATGAAAGAGCTGCCGTAAAATGTTAAAACTCTGATTTTCTGGTCAGAATGGGGGGAAAAATGGCCATAATTTTTTTCAACGCTTCGTTTATAATGGCTGTTTCATAATAATAGAAGCCACCAGTCCACCAGAAGAAAATGAAGTAATGGAAATGCCGGGGCGACACTAAATTCTGAAAAAGCAGAATTCCTGTTTTCTAGTTATGATATTATTTTTCGCTAAAACAGTATGTATCATATGTATGAATGTATGCTATTGATTTTTTTTTTTTTTATGTATCTATTTCAATTTTTTATCCAAGAACAATGAAATGTGACATTGCCAAAATGAAAAAAATTCGACCGTTGGTTACATGTATACTTGGGTAAGGGAAATATAGCAAATTGTACTATCAAAAATCATAATTATTTTGGTATATTATACATAAAAATGATCATCAGAAAAAGTCTTATCTGATGGTGAAAATCTAAATAAACCATCAAGTAGTGTTTCAAATTATCCTGGTCATATAAATAGATGTTCTCAGGACTTCCTGTTTTATAATACAGTAGACTCCCTTAAATCCGCACAGCTTGGGACCAGAGGTTTTGCAGATTTCTGGTCATTGTTTTGTTCACATTATTACAGTAATTTTAATGTAATAATGTAATTATAATGAATGCTTACACTATTGTAAAACATTAAAATGATTAAGCAAAGTAATAAATTAAAATAATATAAAATAATAATATTTAAGATAATTTAAAACATGATTAAAATATTAAAAGTAAAGGTCAAGTAAATAATTAATAATGTATAATTAAACCTGTATAATAAAGATGAGATACATGTTTCCTAAATTATTCAATGAAACTTGCTTCATAAAGGTCCCCTACTAATTCACATCAAAATCATAAAATAAGGAAGTTTTATTTCAGGTTTAGCCAGATTTAATATCCAAAAAAGCTTGATTAATACATATATTTGGTAAAAAGATTTTGACTACCAGTAATATCAACAATATCTTGATTTTCTTCAGAAATAAATTTATACTTCCGCCGTGAAAAAGCATGAGTTTAGTAATATTAATAAGAATTACATATTAAAAGACATGCAGAATTGATATAAAATATAAAAGTCTTAATTTTGTCCCTACATCTGAACTGAAAATTTCATTGTTTACATCTACGATGATGTGCAGATTTCAGGCATTTGCAGATTTCAGGGGGTCTACTATATGTATTATTAATACATTCATTATGCAATGGTTAGCTTTATTTTAAAAGCCATGCTTGTTTATGAACTCAGTTTTACATTTCATAAATTAACTTTCTAGACTTCACAAGAAGTGAAGATGGCTCAAGAAATGAAACAAGCTGCTTTTAAGGCTTTTGCATCTCTAGCTGCTAATGATGAAGAAATTAGGAAAAAGGTACACTATGTCTAACCATTTCTAAATACTACATTTAAAATTATTCTATTTAAGGAAAAGTTTTTTTAATTTTAAAATATTTCATGTCGAATTTAAAATATGTAATACATTTATTATTGTTATTATTATTATTAGATTATTGACACAGACACATTGATGGAAAACGTAGTGAGTGCCTTTTCAGACCCTAGTCCAAGAGTACGGTTAGCAGCTGTCCGATGCCTTCATAGTTTATCCCGGTCTGTACAACAGTTGCGTACAACATTCCAGGATCATGCTGTTTGGCGCCCTCTTATGAAGCTTCTGCACAATGCAGATGATGATATACTAACTGTAGCGTCCAGTACATTATGCAATCTTTTACTGGAATTTTCTCCTAGTAAAGAGGTAAGAAATTTTATGAGAAATTATGCTGGTATAACATACTTATATATTAAAATTTTTATAAGAAATTTTGCTGATTTTTTTAAGGCATTGATTTGAAAATCTAAGCAAATTATCTTGCTGCATAAAATTACTGTATATTTTTTAATTGCACTTTTTGTATAAAAATCCATTGACATTGAGTCAGCATTTAAAAATTTGCTTATTTTTTAGTCAGAAGTTTTAAAAATTGTCTGAATTTTTATTTTTTAATTTTTATTTTTAATACACATATATATATTTTTTTACTAATACAAAATTCTTTAGTGAACTTTTTCTCATTTTTGTTTACTCTTGCAACTTTAAACTTTTTTCCCAACTACATTTTCTTTTTATCCAAATCTGTGTCATATGAACAAGAAGTGAAAGCAAATGACACTTTGCATAACTTTTTATCTTGTGTTTTTCCTCTCTGTTTGTCACATTGACCATTAACTCTTTTGCTTTTATATGTATTATTTCCAGTTTTTCTGAGTGTTTCAGTGGGATAATAAGGTGCTGATTAGTGGGATGTATTTTTTGTGCAATTTTTTTTCCCTAAAGATTAAAGAATGTAAAATCTTTTGTGGCAGTTTTTAGATTTTGCTTGTTTTTCTTTGTTTTTTAATAATTATATGCAGAAAATTCACCCATAGATAAACAAGAAAATGCAAATTGACAGGTATTTTTTTTTTTAATATAAAAAAATTCATAGGTACATTGTGTGAAAAGGGCCTCCGCTAAATCATTTTACCAATCTTGTTACCACTCCAATAGTTGTGCTTCATAATAGCACAAAAAGAATTGTGCTTTCTTTTAGATAAATTTCAATTTTTATCATTCTTTGCTCAGCTTTGATATTTTTAAAACCTAAACATAAATTAGATGTTCATTAAGAAAACAAATATCATAAATTGGATTAGTCAAAATGAAATTATCACAAATGTTTCTTTCATAATGTGCAACTATTGGAGTGTTAATCATTTATCAGTGGAGGTACCTTGCTGTAAGTATCTTGATAATTATTCCAGTGGTTTCCCACTCAGCCCATCCTGGAGTGTGGTGCAGTAGAGCTACTGTGTGGACTAACTCGCAGAGATGATCCATCTCTTCGTCTGAATGGAGTTTGGGCATTAATGAACATGGCATTCCAAGCTGATCATAAAATCAAAGCTCAGATATTAACTGCTCTTGGAAGTGAGCATGTTTTTAGATTACTGTCAGACTCCGATGTGGATGTCCTTATGAAGACATTGGGATTACTGAGGAATCTACTCTCAACCAAGCCAGTAAGTGGTGGCGTATGTATATTCCTTTTTTTATTTTTTTCACCTTATTATTTGGTTTTAAGTTTATATTCATTTTAATTCATTTATATATTTCCTTTTTATTTAATTTTTCCATTTTAGTTTTGTATTTGTTTATTTTGTATTTCACACTAATTAAAAAAGTTTTTGCTTTATTATTGCTGTGCAGAACATACCGGGTGTGCCATAAATGACCAACGATTTTAAAATTCAATAACTTGCAAACCGAGACAGATATTAAAAAAATTCTTGCAGGAGGGTTATATGTGATTCTTGATTTTAGTTCGAATTTCAAACAATAGATGGCACTGACAGCGATTGGCACTCAGTTGAGGCCGAAACTGAAATCACTCAGCATTGATGCGAAGGAAGGAGATTAAGGCTATGGAGTGGGTCTCATTCGCCAGTAGAATATTGCTCTTAGGGCCCGATTCTGAACTCATTCGATATGATTTCAATGGAATGCCTTGGAAACAACAAATTCTTCGATAGTAGAATACAGCATTCAGAACTGGTTAAACAAGGCAACTTCTATTATTTGTTTTGAGGTAGTTATTTTGAACAACAATATACTATTAATCATTTTCACGATTATTTTTCAACGTTCATAAAAGTCTACTGACGAACTTCCTTAACCCTTACCGGCGTGGTGTCCTTAAAAAAGGATACCTAATTTTAATTCCAAAACTGACAAACGGCACCAAGAATATTAAACTAAAATTTTCCTATTATAATGTACATGAAAATAAGCAAGTTTGTACTTCCTAATAAATTTGTTTATAAATTGCGGTGTCAGTCCATTTTTTCATCAGTTTATAAACAGAATTACTCCGCGCCGGTAAGGGTTAAAAGATCTAAAATTTCTTAGAATGTACCGGGTGTCCCAAAAATGACCGACGATTTGAAAATTCAATTAAAGAAAAACGGATGGCGATAGAAATGTACGGTTTGCTGCATTCTGCTTAGGTAACCAGTAGCACTGGGCGATATAGAAATTTCTTAAATCGATTTATCATCCATCTAACATCGCGATTTAATAGATTTTACCATTTAGAATATGGAAGCCTAGTTTTTAATTCTTAGTAACAAAATACGGTCTTTTTGCAACCCTCCCCCCCCCCCCCATCCTGTATTATTTAGTATACTTAGCTTTAAATTTTTCAAATACCTTTGAAAAGAGGTAATATTTTACAGATAAAAAATCTTTGAATGCCTCAAAACACTCATTTTTTCCCGTTTTAAAAAATAGTGACATATTTTTATACAATTTATAAACTTATTCTTTAAGAAATATTGAAAAAGAAAGTTTTTTTTTTTGTGTGTGTGGGGGGGGGGGGGGGGGGTCTGACATGTTATGACTTCTATAATATAAATTTCTTAATTTGAGTGGGGGGGGTGGCAGCATCCCCTACTTTACCCCAATAGCATCTCATTGCTAATAAGATACTCTTTTCTTTTTTTACAGATACAAAATTAAAAACTTATTGTGATAAAAGCAAACCAGATTCAACGAATTCAATGATAAATTTAACTGTGCATTTTCCATGAGAAAAGCGTTAAAAAAAAGTGGGAATATATCAGAAAAAATGTGCACTTTTATTTCTTTTTAACTTTTAGATTATAATAAAATTTTGTTAACATAAATGATGACATTCGTATAGTGGATGGAGAAAGATTGAAAGTGTGAGCCTCGGAGCACATTTCTGAAATCGCCGATTTTTTTTCGAGTTATATTTATCGAGTTGATTTATTGCGAGTGTTGGTACCCTGTAAGATTAGTAATAAAATAAAATCTTAAAATATATTAATTTTTAATGATAACAAAATGTCAAAAAAGCAGAAAATCGCAGATCTGCAGGAAAATCTAATGAATGCCCCCTCTACCACTCCCCAATTCTGCTGTAAAAATCAGGTTACTTGACTCATTACAGAACTCTTTTTAATAAATTACAAAATAATAATAAATTAAAACTAAAATATTCCAATGTTACCCAAACATATGAAAATTAATTTTTCATCAAAATAATGCATAAAAATATAAACTAAATGGATAAATTTAGATTTTAACCTCAAGACTTTCTTTCTTTTGAGACATAAATAGTGAATCAATTTCAGCAAGATGCTCAATCCACGTGACTGGCATTGAAATTGGATGTTGAATCCGATGCATGGCTATTTTAAAATATTTTAATTGCAGAATATTAGAAAATAAAATATATTAAAATATTACCGAAACATGTGAAAAATTAATTTTTCATTAAAAGACTGCATAAAAATAAAAACTGAAATAACTTTATTCTTGTTTTTCATCCATAAATACTCAATTTCAAAGAAAAAATCTTATTTTTAAAAAATTATTTCATGCGGAACACGGGCAAATCGAAATACACCAAAGCAATGCAGTTCTGAACGCTGTATTCCACTACCGAAGAATTTGTTGTTTCCTCGTCAACAAGAGGCCCCACCAGTGGCCGAGAGGTTCTGTTCTTGAAGCTGGTAGACGGGAGGTGCTGAGTTCGATCCCAATTGCGCCCGTCGGCCTAATCGTTTGGAGTTTTCGTGGTTTTCCTTGAACCTTGGTTCTCCAAGCGTAAATACAGGTTAGGTTCCCTTAGAAAGACCCCCACGGAGGGCACTTCCCCCCTTTAGGGCCTATATCCCTCATGCTGATAATTGGCCGTCATAAACACAGCCAACCATGGCAACAAGGCATTCTATTGAAATCAGATCGAATGAGCTCAGAATCGGGGCCAATGAGCAAGATTGTACTGGCGAATGAGACCTACTCCATAGCATTAATCTCCTTCCTTTGCATCAATGCTGAGTGAAGTCAGTTTCGGCCTCGGCTGAGCGCCAACCGCTGTCAGCGCCGTCTATTGTTTGAAATTCGAACTAAAATCAAGAACCACAGTAAAAAAACTCCTGACATCATACATAACACTCCTGCAAGAATTTTTTTAATATCTGTCACCATTTGCAAGTTATTGAATTTTAAAATAGTCGGTCATTTTTGGGACACCCGGTATTATTAAATAGTAAAAAATTATATTCTAATATTCTTGTATTTTGTAATGTTTAAAGAATGAAACAGTGGTAATTGTATTCCTTATTATACACTGAATGCCTATATTTTGTTCCATTTGAAAGCAGAATTCTAATTTTTCTAGTTGCATTTTCATTCATAAGTACTAAATCATCAATGTTTGTATTGTATTTATGTATGCTCCTTTGGAAATATTTTGACTTTATTTATTAATTTTTCTAAACAGTAATCTCTATTCAATAAAAGAATTTCAGTAGGAAGTGTAAATCTGAATCATTAATATCTCATCACAATTACATACATTTTCAGATAGCTCACAGTGGAGAAATAGATGGGAAAAAATCAATCTGTAATAAAAATGCAGTGATCTGGGATTCAGCAATTTCTAAAATTCATACAAAAATTGTTTTCAGAATAAAGAAAATTAATATGCTGGCCATAAATCAGATGGTATTTAGCAAGTGAGAGAGATCAGGATCAGTACACAACATTTTTAAGCAAATGTTTTGAATTTGGTAAATCATTTGCTATAAATTGTAGAAATTTTTTTAAATGTCTGGATGAACTGACATAATTTTTTTTCCCCCATGCAACAGCAGGATAAATCTTTCAGAGTAGGCAGAAATAAATCTTAATAATGGAATTTATTTCATAAACAACTTGATATACTGAGACACTAATGCTCTAATACTTATATAGAACAATTTTATGCTTTTTGGTAATATATATTAAAATATATATATATATATTTCTCTTTGTTTTTTATCCATCATGTTTGATAGGCTTTCATTTCATATCTTCCATTAACACTATTTATAAACTCCAAAATTATTTAAATGTTTTATGCATTTCAATAGCATTTTTCTGTAATCAGTTAATAAAATATTACTTTTAGCTGGTAAAGAATGTAGCACATTATAAGTTTAATCTTTTTTCCCCTTCTCCCCTTCCCAACTTTTTTTTCTGTTGAATATGTTTTTCATGTATTTTTACACAAATTTAGTATGATCAAACTTAGTATAATTCTAACATTTAAATAATGAAATTGATAATTCTAATATCTAAATAATGAAATTTTATTTAGAATAACCTAATTGCCATGTGTTCCTTATATATTCCATATTTTTGTCTGTTTTTTATAAATAATATGTAAAATAACAAATTCATCTAATGGAATTATGCAGATAATATGTAGTGATTCATTTAGTTTGAATAAAAAGAAAATTATAGGAACTATGTACTAAAAAAAGTTATACTGCAATTATTGATTAAAAACTCTATAATTGCTGTATAACTTTTTTCCCTTGAGATATGATAGTTGGAGATTCAGAATTAAAAAATGCATGCAACTGATTACAGGATATGAAAAAGAAACAAAATCTCCCCTTGTAAAACTTTTCAAGAAGATGAAAACACGATTACCTCACTATCTACTTCATTATCAAGCATGACTGACTAGCTGGTTAATGTCATCTGTTTGGTGGTACTTGTCTCGGATCCAGTCATAACTCATAAGATGCACCTCTTCACTTCTAAATAACTGGCTTCCATATTACCACCCTTTCTTTTACTTTATTATCATTTATCCATTATTTTATTAGATATTATTGAAAAGTAACTGCTATTAAAAAATTTTGTTCTCTACACTTTCAGTAATTCATTTTTCATGATAAAATATCAGAGTTGTGCTTTAATGCTTCATTCATTTATATTTAAGATTATTTTGTATGATTTTGAAGATACTTTATAAAAGTACTGCAAGAATGTAATAAATAAAAACAATGTGCAGTTTTACCTCCTACCTAACAATAACTAATGTTTGTTTTCCATAAATATGAAGATTGAAGCCAAATTTTACCATGTTTGAAAGAAATTCTGTGACTCAAGTGGGGTAGCTTTTCCAGATGTTTTTTCCTGTGTAAAACATTCACTGCTCTTCTTAATTTAAGCTCACAATGTTTTCTTATAGGTTCAGTTATTAATTTGTTACTCTTCTGTTTTAACTCAAAGTTTAGTAGAATTGTTTTGTTTACTTCACACTCAATAAAAAAGATCCAGTTAAGACGCGTTTCAAGGGACTGAACAAAAGTTTTGTATTAAACGTGATTTGCTTGATGTTGCAGGAATTGATCTTATTTATACATCTCATCATCTAAATGAACTTTAGAGTCTTATTTTATATGTTTATGATCGAAAATTGCTCCTTTTATGCATATTTAGATTAAAATTTAACTGTATTCAAATTTAACTCATAGTTTGTTTTTAAAGGGCCGACTAAAGTAACTGAAAACTAGAAAACAGGAATTCTACTTTTTCAGAATTTAGTGTTGCCCCCGATGGAAGAAAAATTTATATTGTATATATAAATAGTACAAAACATATTTCAATTTTAAGACTTAAAGCACACGCTTTTATTTTATGTAAAATGACATCATTCGCATCTGCTTAAGAATTCCACATACGATCCACTCTTAAACATCTACAGTAAAGTATGCATAGGACGTGACTATCACGAAATAATACACAAATGCAGCAAAAAGATGCCATCGTTAAAGGAACTCTACAAAAAACCCCGGCTGTCTAATGATTCATAGGCCTTCATTTGTTTGTAACATTAATATAGACACTTAAAATTAAATATAGTTTATAATAGCTCCCTGTTTTAACAGAAATCATTCGTTGATATTTTTTCAAAATAGCACATATTTTAATTACATTTTCTTTCGGTTGTTATGAAAAAATGGCAACAAACATATATAATTACTATCTTACAACTATTTTTCCTTTACTTTCTACAGAAATGGAGTACTTCCGTTGCCAGTAAAGCAAATGGCACCAAAAACTACAAAAAAATTAATATTTCAAAAATAAATGGAGATGCAGTTTTCAAAAAAATTTCATTTAAAAGTACTTTTTTTTCCCAATACGACGGTATAAAAATTGAAAATGTGCGATGTTTAGAAGTTTAAAAAATTGCTGTAGAGTATTTAATAGTACTGCTTTGTTTTATGGCTAGCTTCTGTAAGGTAACGTTATTTTTTGGAGATGTCACAAAATAAGCTGGGAGAAAGAAATAGCATACTGTACCGGGGGCTAAAAAATCTAGACACATGGCAGTGTGTCAGCCAAGTTCGCCTGACATAGCCGTGTGTTATTTACACGAACCATTTCGAGCTGTTTTCGTCAAATTTCAATGCTCTACTACTGAAAATCTGAGACCTATGTACTTGTTATAAGAAATGTGTAGTAAGGCCACTCTAATTACCTAAAATCCAAAATTTTATAAATAACGCATAATTAGTTTCCGAGATAATGACATTTGAAAATGGCTGATAATCGATAATTTTATCACTGACTGACTGACTGACTCACTCATCAAAAAGATCTCGTATATCTACTCCAGCTACAGACTTCAAATTCGGTGCGAAGTTCGTTTACACTATGAAACTAAGGAATAAAATAAAAAATTGTGAAAATCGATGAATTACTCACCTGGGGGTGTCCATTTTTACTTTAACATTACGTCTATTAGGCGAAATTTTAATTTGCCGTAGGAGGGGACGCTGTTCTGTCGCCAAATACCGCCAAGTTTCTCGCCAATATGGCGATATATCGCCACATTTGGCGACCAAAATTAGTCGCCAAAAGTGACGCCACCTTGGCGATATCTCTAATATTTCGCCAAATTCCCATAGACTTTGATTGTAAACCTATCCACTTACTCGGGTCAATACATTTCATTTCAAAACATGCATTCAATGTAGCAGTATTAAAATATAGATTTCTGCCGCATATTGACAGCCAAATAGTTTGTTGTAGGAAATTTAAATTAAAATTGAATGTTGCTTGGTGAATAAAATAGTCTCATGTAAACACATTAAAAAGCATTAAGTAAAGTGTCTAAATATATTGTAACTTTACAAAAAGTAATGATATTTAACAAAAACATACCTGTGAAAAAAGGGAGCCAAGTTCTGTAAAGACAATGGCAAGAAAAGAAGTGATATCTAAGTGGGTGCCAAGTTCAAATAAAATTCACTCAAACTTACCTACTGAAGTATTATAGCATTTTTTAAATTGTTTAGAAATAAAAATTATTGATAGCCAAGTTCTAGATTTATGCAAGTAACATGCAAGTTTTTGATAAATGTTATGCCTATCAATTTCATGTCTTAATAAAATGATGATGTTAATATTAACAACAATGTCATTATAAAAAAATTAATATAGTTATTATTATAAACAAAGGACGCATGTTAAAGATTTGATAAACCAATAAATACACAAATACATTCCCGCTCGCCTTTGGTTATCACTCTAGCACCCACCCTTCGGAAACCTCAATGCAAACAGACTAAAAGGCCTGAGAAAGAGACAGATACCTTTACGCTTGTTCTTGGTGATCCCTCTAGAGACTGCACCTCTTTAACTCTTTCAGGGGCAAATAACTTTTATTCGTGAAATGCTGAAATGATTGAATCACACCAGAATTTAAAAACAAATTTATTTCAAAATGGGTAAAAGCTTCTTTTCACGTATTTAATAAAATTAAACTTTTTAGTCCTGAATTCTGGTGTCAGTGTGGCATTTTGCAGTTAAATTGGGTGGGATATATTTTAGGGGGAAGGAGCTCACTCAAATTAAGGCTTCCAATCATGAAATAACAAGATTTGATATAATAACATCATTATTCAAAATAAATGACTGGTAGGTAAAAACTTGCCAAGTTCTAGATTTATTATTAATATGCTATCAATAATTTTTATTTCTAAACAATTTAAAAAATGCTATAATACTTCAGTAAGTAAGTTTGAGTGAATTTTATTTGAACTTGGCACCCACTTAGATATCACTTCTTTTCTTGCCATTGTCTTTACAGAACTTGGCTCCCTTTTTTCACAGCTATGTTTTTGTTAAATATGGATTCAAAAATGATTTTAATGTTCATTACTACATTACAACCAAAAATAAAAACCAGAAAAAATAATTTTCCAACTTGCCTAATTTTTTTAAAGAACACAAACCAAAGCTATTAAATACAGTAAACTCTCTGTAAGGCAAACTATGTGTAAGACGGAAATGTCTAACTCGGAAAGATTTTCAAGTCCCTGCGAATCCATAGATATAGAGTAAAATTTGTCTAAGGCAGAATATTGTCTACTACGGAAACTTTCCTCGGTCCCAATCGACTCCGCCTTAGACAGAGTTTACTGAATTTCCAGAACAACCCACTTTTAAAATCATATTTAGTACTTGTGATTATGAGTAACCATATAATCAGTATCATTTTATAATTTCAATTTTGCCGATTGTATCTTTATTTTTAAGCATGACACATAACATTGTTTCTTAAGTATTTATTGATTTTGCTAATGCTTCTTTTTTTCCTTACCATGCTCTTCAGAGTAATATTTTATAATGTCCAATTTATTGGACACAGATAGTGCCTTTCTTTTTATTCTATGACTATTCTCCATATAAACACAAAAAATTGCTAAAACTCCACAAAACAATAAAAGATAACTTGACTCCATAAAACTCACCAGTAAGCAACTCACCAGCAATGAATTAAACAGCTACATGCATACGTTAGAAGAAAGTAACGAAGAAATAGAATTAAAACCAAAAGAGCGTTTTTCTTTCTCTTCAAATAGAGTTTTAAAGTACAGAGTACTAGGGAGGCTTTATTTATTAGTGTATGAGAGGAAAAGGCAAGAATCGACAAAATACACTGCACAATGAAAGAAATAACAAAAAACCCATAAATTTACCTATCTTTCTCTACTTCAGTAAAACCAATACAGAAATATTGGTCTATGGATTCGCATTTCAAACGTGATTTTTTTTTGCCTCAAGGGACTGAAATTTATCATGTATTAAGCAGGATTGCATAATAACCATTCGCATATTAAACGGGATATTTTTGAATTAATCATACAGTGGTGTTTAAGGCTCCAGAAAAAAAAAATCTGCATGTTAATTGTGAGTGTCTTAACTGGGTTCAGCTGTATTTTATATCATATTACCCTAAAACATTTATTTAAAATCACAATAAAGAACAATCTTTTTGGCTGCTTCGTACTCTCAAGTGCACAATTACAAAAGTTGATGCAAGATCTATATCAGGTAATTTCATTTGGTCTGTTGCCACACTACAAAAACAAATTTTAAAAAGATATCTATGAATAACAAGGCAGGAAAATCATGCATCAAAGCATAGATTATGAAACACTTTCCAATACTTCCTGAATAACAAAACTTCACCGTTTAATAAGGTAAAAGGGGATATCTTAAATAAAAAACAATTTAAAAAATGATTACAAATTTAGTTCAATTAGAAATCCCATAACATTGTTGAAAATTCGCCTTCAACAATTTCTGTCAGTAGACTAAAGTACTAGATTTTTTTGTACAGTCTTGTATGTTATATACAAATTTTTATACTCTCTATATATTAACCTCAAATTTAGTTCAGGTAAAAAATGCATAATACTACTAAACACACGCTTTCAGCAATTACCATCCATAGACTGCAATTTATCCAGTTTTTTTGTGTTGCCTTATATATAAATTTATAGCTTGCAAACATCATTTAGTGTAATATAATTCAGTTAAAAAATCTATTATACAATAAAAAACCACTCTTAAGCAATCCCCACCCATATACAATAATACTTTCGAATTATTTTGTGTAGCCCTGTATATAATCTATAGAATTAATACACAGTAGTATACGAAAATTTTGTTGAATTTAAAAACGAGAAGTTGAAAGTGCACTTCCAGCAATTATTGCTCATAGAGAGTACTGTAACCAAATTATTTTGTGTTATGCTGTAAATGGATGATAAATGCTGTGTACTGTATATTCTACAGTGAAAATCTTGTAGTGCACCTCAATAATATGTATAAACTTCAGTATGTTTGAAATAGTGTAACATCATTTAAATACACTGCAAAAAAATGTTTCCCATAGAACCATTCATTATGTAATTGAATTTCTTTTTTGCAACACTTCAGAAATGCATATCAATTTCATTAGGCCTGAAATAATGTAACATCATTAAAATACACTACAATCAACAAGCTATGAGAAAGTTACATACTTCATTTTCAGTAGGGAGCATGACATGATAATTTTCAATAACATATGTCAATTATGTAGAAATCAAAATATTTTTTCAAGGGTTAGAGTGCAGACAAACTGAAGTCATAAACACTGTGCAACTGTTTTGGCAAGTGTTGAAAATAAATCATATGATGGCTCAAGTTTAAACACATAATAATGAGGTTACTTTCCTTTAGAAAGGCTCTCCTGTTCTTATCCTTCTGATGATAATTTGTGGTAATTTGACTAAAAAGAAATCTCAGTAATTGTTAATAGTTTTTCAGTATGCAAATAATTGGTTTATGGCGTCAGATGTCGCCATCCGAAGAATCCACAAGAGTGTTTTTCCAGTCAAGGTTCCATTCCTCTTCCAGATCTCTATCTCTCATTGCCTTTGAAATATCATCCATCCAGTCAAGCATTAAAACAAAGCCTTAAAATAAATTATAATATGGAGCCATTTATTCGGAAACCAGTTATCCAGAATGATATTTCCAACTGACTGATTTTTTTAAAAAAGGTCAAAATAGTGCCAGTTTGACATGTGCATTGCTTGGAACATTGTTTGAAATATTATAGCTTGATCACAACTTAAGATTTGAAATGGAAACATGTTTAATTAGATTTTGGACATTTTGATTTTCATACAGAGTAATTTTTGTTTCCAAGGGATCGCCATAAATTGTCTTCCTTCAAACTCCGATTTATCTTTATGATCTTGTTTGGATCTGACTCTTAATCTGAGTAATCTAATAATTTGAAAACAGAAACACAGCCACATATACTACATATTTGATCAAATAGATGTTGCTTTAATTCTCAACTAGTTATCCAGAAAAAACAGATATCCAGAACACATCTGACTCAACCATTCTGGATAAATGGTTCTGTAGTGTATTTTAGGTAGCTTTCATTACAAAAAGTAAGAAGCATTGCAGCCATTTGGAGGAAAGCAATTCTGGAAAATTTTTGTATATTTTCCCCGATCATGGCCTTCAGATCCCAAAACCGCCCATCGTTCAAAAGTTGATTTATATATATATATATATATATATAAACATATATATATTTTTGTCATGTGATAGCACTTATATTTGTAAAGCGATTTAGCTGTAACTAAGCATAGGAGTGAGGAATTTCTAGAAAATCTTAGCAGCCAAGGATTTATTTTACCAGCCAGCAAAATGCAACGTACAGTTTGTTTCGAAGACTACCCAAATATTCACTTGCCAGTGATGAGTAAAATTATGTATTTCCCCACCCCTGACTAAGCATGTGTATCAAGGCTTACCAAGATCTCGACTGAATTCACTGGCCAGCTTGGTCCACATCTTGTTTCAATATGGCAGCCACTCAAAGATTTAAAACTCAAAAAAATATACAAAAAAATTAAAAATCTAAATTTATTTCTTGCTTAAGTTTTATGCCTTGATACAAAGATTCCAGAGCACTTTTTGTTTTGCCTCTATCTTAATAAATGGCAGAGATATAGCAGTTTAAAATTCTATGGTAGCTGACATTTTGAAACAAGACAGCAGATTAAAAAAAAAAAAAAAAATCTAAGATTAATTTTTGAATTTTAGTGAACGTGATTTCTTGCAAATTATCTTTCACTGTTGTAACTATTTTCCCAATCATATGCATAAAAGTATATATTCGTATCTGTTAACGTCAAATTCTCACCAACCTTGACAACACTTTTTGAAATATCACCAAACTTTGTGGCCAAAAATAAGTGGTCATAAATGAAGCCAACTTGACTGTAGCTGATAAATGTTGTGATTCTCATTCAAATTCATTATTGACGAATCTTTTCTAGTCGAATTCTCTATATTTTAATTCAGTGTTTTTGAGCAAAATTTAGCTAAAATCTTAAAGCAAAGAAAGGGGGAAGCTACCTTTTCCTCCTGCTACTGGCCGGAAGAATTTTTTGAATTGAAATAGATAAAAAAAAAAAAAAATATTCTGAATATTTCTATATCCATAATTGTAAGTAATTTATATATAAACCATTTTAAAATTAACATGTGGACATATGTAGACAGTACCACTATACAACGTTGCTTGTGAAAAGCAAAAAATTAATTCGTATACTTAAATGTGTATAAATAATAAATGTGTCGCATTAGAATAAAAAGTGTTTTGTTGTTTACTTGGATGAGTATGTCAAATGTCACTTTTTAAAGTAGCATTATATACTGTATGTGTGTATTAATTGTTGCATTTATTTGTATTTTTTGTTATTTGAATTAAGGATGCAATAGATGTCTAGCCAAATATTACTACATCTAATTCATCTGGCCAGTAGACTAGATAATTAACAGTAGCTAAATAGTACAGCAGTACATTCAACCTGAAATTATATACTGAGAAAAGATAAATATATGATAAACAACTAATAACATAATATTGAAAATTGCATTTTATTTTTTAATTAAAATTCTATATTAGTGAATTTTTTAACATTTTTATATTTGATTGACTTTAGAAAACACAAAAATAACACTTTAAAAATATTTGTTTTGTATTCTTTATACACTTTAACTAATGTTGGGAAATTATCACTAAGATAATTTAAAAGTTTTTTAAATATGTTACTAACTTCTATATTACAAAAGAAAATATGTATTTATGTTATTTAAAAATGCAGAATTTTCATGTTTCTAATACATGCATAAAAAGAATAGGTAGAAAATTATTTATTAAGATGTTTTTAAAAACTTAGTATCCCCATTCCCTAATATTATTTATTAACATGTTTTAGAAAACTTCCTAATATTTTATTACTATTCAGGATTGTGAAAAAGAAAAACATCTGCCATTGCATTCCCCTCATTATATTTCTTTAAGTTCTTTATGAACATATAAAGCTATCACTTAATTGTTACATTGAAAACAGAATCCCTTAGTTTATATTATACATTGAAAACAGAATCCCTTAGTTTATATTATACATTGAAAACAGAATCCCTTAGTTTATATTATACATATTCCTTTCAGTATAAAAATACCATACTAAAATTTTCCGTTTTTCAATTCCTACTATTAGTTCAGATTCTCCCTATATATATCTTGTTCAAATTTTCAATCATTAATAAAATACTTATTATTCATCCACTCAAGTTCAAATACATTTTTTTAAACTTGTAGTGGAAGACACTTGATGTTAATACAGTTTTTTCCAATATTAATTCATTAATTAAATTTAATTAATTTTAATTTTATATGGGAGAAAAAATTTTCTCTTATTCAAATTTTCAATCGTTAATAAAATACTTATACAACCTAAGTCAGACTTAAAAAAAAAAAAAATATTACTTGTTTTTATATTAAAAATAATTAAGAAATACGAAAAAATAAATACTGTTTTCTAAAAAAAATAAAGGTACTTGAGTAACATGGCTTATTCTTTATTAACAATAGTAATAATAAAGTCAGAATAAGAATTTTCAAAGAATTATTACCAGAAAATGTATTTCTATATTTCCAAGGAGTAAAGGTGGCAGCTACCGGGTGTCCCAAAAAGGACTGACTGATTTTAAAATTCAATAACTTGCAAACGGTGACAGATATTTAAAAAATTCTTGCAGGAGGGTTATGCATAAGGTCAAAAGTTTTTTTACAGTGATTTTCAATTTTAGTTCAAATTACAAACAATAGATGGCGCTGCGATCAATAGACGCTGAATTCAGGCTCGATTTTTGGTACTTCGTGGCCCGGATAATACATTTTCATCTCCTTTTTCAGCATGGAACAAGAGAAAGGACCAGAAATCGAGCCTGTATTTAGCGACTATTGCTTACAGCGCCATCTATTGTTTGT
Source organism: Maratus speciosus (assembly GCA_963932465.1). Classification (NCBI taxonomy): domain Eukaryota; kingdom Metazoa; phylum Arthropoda; class Arachnida; order Araneae; family Salticidae; genus Maratus; species Maratus speciosus. Next base: position 184,954,461 of record OZ010788.1, read on the forward strand.
AATTCGAACTAAAATCGAAAATCACTGTAATAAAACTTTTGACCTTATGCATAACCCTCCTGCTAGAATTTTTTAAATATGTGTCACCGTTTGCAAGTTATTGAATTTTAAAATCAGTCAGTCCTTTTTGGGACACCCGGTAGATAGTGATAACTAATAATAATAAAAGATGAAGAGAAATATTCTGCAACTAAATGTCTGAATAACTGTTTGAAAATTTTACTGGATATCTGGTATCTGGCCAAATTGAAATCTGTTGCATCACTAATTTAAATTTATATTATGTATGTTTTGTAATAGAACAAATTGTAAATTATTTTTCAATGAATCTTAAGTTATTAAATATCTTTATTTTTTCCTTACTTCTCAGCACATTGACCATATTATGGGACTTCATGGTAAGCAAGTAATGCAAGCCATTGTGCTTATCCTTGAAGGAGATCATAATGCTGAAGTCAAAGAGCAAGCACTGTGTATATTGGCAAACATTGCAGATGGTGATTTTGCCAAAAATTTTATTATGTCGAATGAAGATGTCCTGAAAAAACTTACTACTTATATGGTAAATAGAAAAACAAGGTGTAATCCTTTGTTTAATTTGTCAGCTTGAAAGTTACAGATGTTTACATCAATTTATATGTTTTAAGATAACTTATATTAAAAGTAAGGATTCATAAAATTGTGGTTAGTAGATGGTGATTACTAGATTCAAAATTTTTAAGTTAACAGCTTTTTCTTGTTTCTCTTATAATCTGCATTTTGGCGGTATGTTACACAATATTTAATCACCAAATTGTTCCAGAAAAAAAAAGAAAAAAGAAATATCCATTTGACTAGAAATTGTCTTCTTTCAACTTATGTTATGCTATAAAAAAGGGGGGAGGAGGGTAAGTGGTCATTTTCATAGTGAAATTGTACCAAACTGTGAAAATTTTAATACAAACACTTAATTTTGACATCATATTTGGCTCCTTTTTGGTGAATTTTATCTCACGATACCAAGCAAGAAGTAATTCAGTCAAATAGTTTAAGACTTTCCTTTAATTTGTTAGCCTTGGCTTCTATCCTGACTAAAAAGGATAAAATTCCAAATTTCTAAACTATATCATAAAGTTTTAAACATTTGAGAAGTTGGTGTATTTATTTTTTGTATGATCTTGTGACAAAAATTACTTAATCACAATCAGTCTTAACTTTTATACTCCTCACTATATCGATATTTAACTTTTTCTCTATTTGTGACAGTTAATACTTATCATTTCTGCCTTTAAAATTTTTCATATTTTCAAAATCAAAAGCAATACATCCCAAATATCAGTTTCTGTACCAAAATTTTTGTTAGGGGCCTGAGCCATGTGACATATACTTAAATCCAGCCCTAGCTTGTTATTTTGTAAATTGTATTGGCTTAATATATGCAAACTTAATTTCCACACAAAAAGATTCTTAGAAATTTTCACTTTATCACGCTTTCAGGTTTTTTTAAATGGTTAATAACTATCTCCAGATTAAGTTCTTAATATATTTTTTCAATTGATATAATGGTCAAAGAGCCAAGGTGATGCCGTGACACATTGCTTTTTAAATATGTTGTTTTGATTAAGTGATTAAAAGGAGAAATTAAAGTTGCAGTGAGTGTGAATTTCCTTTGCAAATAGAAAAGTTCTTTTTTCATTAAAACAGCAGTGATGGAACAGCTGCGCCAAATCGATAATGCTGCGCATTTCTGCGCCGAAACAATCATTTTTCAACGAAATTACGCCCAACTGCGCCAATTCGATAATAATTCTTAAGCCAAATCGATCATTTTCCACCCGAATTTCGCCAAAAGATCGCAAAAACACGCGATGTTTGTCAAATGATCACGGAAAAAACGTGAATTTTAACAAAGGATCGCTAATTTCGTCAAAAAACGAACAAAACGCGGTCAAAAGATCGCGAAAAACTTGATTTCGTTAAAAAATCGCGAATAAAACGCAAATTACGTTGGAAGATCGCGAAAAACACGCGAATTTTATCGAAAGATCGCGAAAAACACGCGAATTTTATCGAAAGATCGCGAAAAACACGCGAATTTTGTCGGAAGATCGCGAAATTCATCAAAAGATCGCGAAAAACACGCGAATTTCATCAAAAGATCGCGAAATTCGTCAAAGGATCGCTAATTTCGTCAAAAAACGAACAAAGCACGGTCAAAAGATCGTGAAAAAACGCTAATTTATTTAAAAGATAGAGAAAAATCCTGCAAATTTCATCAAAAGGTCTCAAATTTCGTCAAAAGATCACGTAAAACACGAGGTTTTTGTCAAAAAATTGTAAAAAACACGAGATTTTCGTCAAAAGGTCGCGAATAACACGTGAATTTCGTCAAAGGATTGCAAAAAAAAAAAACGTGAATTTTGTCAAAGGAGCGCTGATTTCGTCAAAAAGCGAACAAAACGCGGTCAAAAGATCGCGAAAAAAAACGCGATTTCGTTAAATGATTCCGAATAAAACGCAAATTTCGTCAAAAGATCGCTAAAAACATGCGAATTTCGTTTCGTAAAAGGATCACGAAAAAAAAGTAAATTTTGCCAAAGGATAGCTAACTTCGTCAAAAAACGAAAAAAAAAACACGGTCTAAACTCATAAGATCGTGAAAAAAAGCTATTTTCGTTAAAATGTTGCGAAAAAACTGCAAATTTCATCACAAGGTAGCGAAAAACAAAACACACGAATTTCGTCAAAAGTTCGCGAAAAACACGCGAATTTTGTCAAAGGATCGCCAAAAATACGTGAATTTTGTCAAAAAAACGAACAAAACGGGTTAAAAAATTGTGAAAAAACGCGGATTTCGTTAAAAGATTGCAGAAAAAAACACAAATTTCATCAAAAGGTCGCGGAATACTGCAAATTTCGTCAAAAGATATGTAAAAAAAAACGGAAATACTACTGGCAATCTAGACGGCAGTAATATTTCCCTTTTTTTACGGGAATTTTTACCCATAAATTACTGAAATTTTTCCGTTTTTAATCAGAAAAACGGAAAATTTTCTGTAATTTATGGATAAAAATTCCCGTAAAAAAAACGGAAATAGTACCTACTGGCATCTAGATTGCCAGTAGTATTTCCGTTTTTTAGTCCGTTTTTTTTTTTTCAAGCGAAAAACATGCTGATTTCAATAAAGGGGGTAAATAACATGCGAAAAATACGCGAATTTTGTCAAAAGATTGTGAACAATACACAAATTTGGTCAAAAGATCATGAAAAACGCGCAAATTTTGTCAAAGGGTTGCAAAAAAACAGGAATTTCATCAAAGAATCGCAGAAAAAACGCGAAAAAATGTCAAAGAATACTAAAATGACATTTTGATGCTCCAAAATAGTTATTTTCTGCTTGAAAGTGGCTTTTTGCTGCTCCAAAATAGTTATTTTGTGCTCCAAAATGAGTGTTTTTGCTGCTCCAAAATGGCTTTTTGCTGCTCCAAAATGAGGTCCATGCTGTTCCATCACTCAAACAGTTGAAGTCAGAAATAAGATAAAATATAATAGGGATATGCTGATTGATAACAATTATAATTCATTCAATATATCTGGTTAATAATTAAAAAATATATACAAACAAATTTTTATTTTACCTATTTTAATTTTGGACTTTGTGCTCCTTGAGCAGTTTGCTCCAACTGCTCCACAGTAGCTATGCCCTTGATATGGTATATGTATAAATGCAACCAGCTAGCTATGTAAAATTCAGTGATTCAGCCTGGGATAAAAAAATAATTTATGAAATTTAAGCATAAATCGAAGAAATTTCTGGACACAATTACATTTTTACTTAAAACTGTTAACTACCGGGTATCCTAAAATAAACTGATTGGTTTTAAAATTCAGTAATTTGCAAAAGTGATAAATTCTTGCAAGAGAGTAATGTATGATGTCAGGAATTTATTTTACTGTGATTTCTGGCTTTAGTTTCAAATATGAGTAATAGATGGCATTGCAAGCAGTAGGTGCTCAATTGATACAGTAATAGAAATCACTCAACAATGGTGCAAATAATGGAGGTGAAAGGTATGGAGAGGGTCTCATTCGTCTGTATAAACTTGCTTTTAGGTCCCGATTTTGAACTTGGTTGGTATAATTTGGATATTGTTGGCGCCGGATTTGCATTCAAAAATAATAATATTATACAGACTAAGTTCAGAATCAAGACCTTAACAACAAAATTGTATTGTCAGGGGTTGTAGTGGGTAGCTACCCACCCGGGCTGGGTTTTTTATAAAAAAAACCTGGGTTTTTTACAACCTTAAGGGTTGTAATGGGTAGCTGCCTGGGTACCCAACCGGGCTAGTTTTTTTATTAAAAAAAAACTGGGTTTTTTACAACCCTGTAAGTCAAATATGGCTCACTTTATACATTTGACCTCCATCGGCACTATGACTGAATGATTTCTACTTCTGTGTCGATTGGATGTCTATTGCTTGCAGCACTCAGTTATCATCTATCACTGGTAATTGAAACTAAAACCAGAAATCACAGTAAAAAATCTCCTGACATCATGCATTACTCTCCTACAAGAATTTAACAGTTGTCCCCATTTCAAAGTTATTCAATTTTAAAATCAGCCGGTCTATTCTAAGACATCCTGAAATAAGATTGTTCTTTAAACTAGTTATTGTCTTGTATAAAGTATTAATAATATAAAATCCAGCCTCTAAGTAAATGTAAGTATTAAATAATTGTATTATGCTGTAATATTGAATATTTGATTTTACTTCTTTATTATAGATGCATTCAAATGTAAAACTTCAAATTGCTGCAACCTTTTGTATATCCAATTTAGTCTGGAAAGAAGAGGAAGGTAATATGAATCAAGCATGTATGTAGCTAAGTAGATATATTTTTGCTTATGCATGCATAATTACAGAGATAATTTCCTAATTTCTTATTTTTTCTACAATGTTACTTTTTAAAAAATGTAATATAATAAAATGCTTGCTTAAAATTAAAAGATTTTTTTGTCTGTATCAGTAAGACTTTTTGTGTTAGAGATATTAAATTTGTTGATAATGCATGTTGATTCAATTTTGTGTTACATTTAAAAAAAAATTTCATTTTATATTTTTGCAACTTTTGTTATATTAAAATAAAAATACAATAACATCATTAAACATAGCTCATGTTATTTAAGCTTACTGAAGTTGAAAACAGTTACATTTTTTCCATGAATATATTGTTATAACTGTGTCAGTGATGACATCATATTCCCTGACCTTTATTCCTGCATCTAAATAGACTGAACTTCTGCTATTTATTTAAAGATCCTTGGTATGCACAAATGAAAATATTTCTGAAAATTACGTCATTTACATTTAATATAATCTATATATTTTAAAGACAATGTGTTTTCTTAGTCACTTAGTCGCTTTCTATTGAATCGATTTTGATAGTTTTTAGTTTTTTTTTAAGGAAGGTACTTTATTTGTAGATGTGTCTGCACTCTCTATTTTTTTAAATAATTCCATTTTTATATTTTAATTTTATAAGTCTTTTACGAAATTTCTTCACACTGGTGGTAATCTGGTTAGTTGCGTAGCTGAAGAGAAAAGGGAAACAGTGGGAATTGCCATATCATTGCGGATTCTGTTTTTGGGTTAGAATTAAAAATAACTTTTTAAAAACTTTTGAACAGAAAATGATGTCGCTATATAAAATAATGCATTTTACTTATAATGCATTCACTCATAACAATTTAATATTTTATTCATTCCGATGAGACGTTCATCTCAGATGGCTTCAATGGGTGAAAATGATGATATAGTGAAAATGAAATGAGTATTTTCTTTAATAAAACTAAATTTTTTACTGTGACAGGGTTCCTAAATATCATGATATTTTCGAAAATATCAAAAATATCCAATATTTTGATATATATCCGATATTTTCAATGTAGTCAACTTATTGATGATTATAAATATTTTCATACCTAATATAAATTAGAAACTAAAACATATTGCACTTAGCCTGAAAACTTAATAAAACAATATTCTAAATGTCTGTTCTTTTTCCACTTATGTAACAAAATTAAAAATAAACTAATTGAAAACAGACACAATTTGCTTTTTACACAAAAAAGAACTATGAGGTTTATGTTTCAAGAAAATTTTATGTTTTATAGAGCAAAATTGTATGCAAAATAATTTGTTTGGTGAATTGGAATATAAATGTAAGCTTGTGTGCTTTTTCATTCCCTAACTTGTTGTGCAGTTTAAATTGAAAACCAAAACCAGAAAGATTCTAATGAAGCTATAAATAACTTCTCTAAATTACAGTTTATCTTTCAATAGCTGTTTTGAGTAAATTTTGTCCCACATTATTATTAGTTCTACATTTAAAAATTCAGTTGCAGATGTAAAGATTGGAAAATATTTATTTTATTCTTATATATATTTTTTTTGGGGTGGGGGGGGTGGGGGGGGGGGAGGTTGGTGTTGGGGAGCTAAAAAAGGGCTGCCAAAGCAAAAGTTCTTATCTGCAGAATAATGCAGTCAATAACAGTAAATAAATTCATTTACACTTATAACAATTTAACACCTTGTAATGGTGTTATATGTGGATGTCAGGATCGCAGATTAAAAACCAGAAAGAGAAATTAAAATTACTATTAAAACACTACTGAAAATATCTGGTAATTAAAATGCCATTCCGACACCACATATGGCCGAATCGTATAGTGGTTATTTACTTGGCAACTGAAGATTAAGAATTAAGTTAACTAAATTTACTAAAGAATAATTAAGTTGCCTTAAATTGGATTGAAGTTGAAAAGGAAAATGCACAAAATAAACTCACCCATAGAAGAAACACATGATGCATAAAATTAAATCAATTACTTATTTAAATAGACATATAAATATTAAAATGAGGTACTGTGCAGACCCTGAATATATATTACATTGAGTAAAACCTTAGGTTATCAAAATTCCAAACATCAGATTGTAATAAAATAAACAACATTGTATTATCCTTGTTATTTCAAACTTTTGATTATTGGATTACAGATAATTTCTTGCACCATTGGAATGATAAAACAAACAATGCAATAAATACCAAATACAGCACATTACGGAGAAGATATTAATTGAAAGATAAGAGTCAAGTCAGGGAAATGTTCGCATCATTTTAGATCAATCACATATTCAAATATGTACAGAGCCAGAATGTTCACTATTGAAAGTGTCAGTATGAAAATTGATCTCTAAATCCTAAATGTATATTTGAAGGTGTTCACTTTTTTTTAAATAAAAGATACTCTCATAAAAGGTTTCTCAGATTGAAAGAGTAATCCTTATATGGTGACAAAAAAATCAAAAGAAAGTAAGTACATTACCAACATTGGCACCTCCTCCCATGAAATGAACCCAACTGCATCCATATACAGGATTCTACTTACAAATTTTGTGAAAATAATACCTGGATCTTTTCCGATGGCCAAGTACATTTGAAGAGTAGCTTTTAAAAAGCTTCGAAGGTGAATATCGGCCCGTTTAGCCGTATTTGATCCATTCTGAAGATTTTGATCACTTCTGGAGTTTCAACTTTTTTTTTTTTTTGACCATATTTTGAATAAGTGGTAAAAGGATTTGCATCCCCTTTTTAGCTGCATTCATTAACACCTCCTTTCTCTATTTGAAAAACTCAAACAATTGAAATTTTACGAGCTGGAACATCGTGAATCTGCCAGAGCACTGATTTCAAGATCACAGCACTCTGGCAGAAACACAACCTTCTTCTACCAACTCCTAATGTGAAGAGAGAGATAGAAAACCCCGTAGTATCTTTCGAAAAGGACGCTAAAGATTTAGAGAACCAATCGGTGTTCACCAAAAACAACTCACCAGTGTGCGGTCACTGAACCGGCCACGAAAAAACAACTCCTTGAGCAAAATGGCATCTTGTGTGACGTAGCGATGTTGTTTTGAATCGGTAAAGAAGCGAAATCATGGCCGTCTCAGTGCATCTTAAAATGAATGGTGCGCGTATTTAAAAGTAGCGAAAATAAATGAGACTTAAAATTCCGATAACTCGCGATCTATTGCATCAAAATAGATGAAATTTTGCCTGCTGAAAATAAATAATTATTTAAATCGAATAAATATATTTTGCAATGAATTTAACGAATGTTTACGAAGTTTTAAAAGGTGAATTTTAAAGACTTATATCTTTTTGTTTATAATCTAGAAATCACTAATAAATAAATAATTTAATAGATATTAGAATAAAATTTTAGTAGTTAGAATTATTAACGTAATATAGATATTTTAAATTGTTATTATGCAGGGGGAATGCAATTTCGATTGCGATGAAAATTGTTATCAATAATTTCGATTGCGATGAAAATCGTTATCGATGCGTCTCAGAAGCGTGCGTGCCAATCACTGATTGGCTAATTTGATTTTGGCGTCGGTCCAACGATTCTTTGGGGCCATCTGCTTTTCGTCAGTCTCACTTGTCAACGATGTAGCATAAGAAGCTGTCGTGCGTTTGGGGCTCCGGCCTCAGACAAAGAAATTTTCGCAAAGCGTAGCATCCTTTTAAAAATTGATACATTTTTCCTCAAATATCGGATATCTGTAGTTAACGCAGATGATAATAGTCTCTCAATCAACAAATTAGTACAATGATTGTATTTGATCCTGACTTCTCTTGTCCCCTGTAATGATCTGGACATCTGCCTAAGTGAATAACTCTTACAAATTTATTTCTAATAGAAAAGTATAGCTGATGGTCTTGAAAAATTCTACCCCTAGGCCATATTTCACCAGTACGCCTAAGAATTCGGCATCATCTAAATTTATTGCTGTACTTCCTGCCTGATGAGTTTCATAGACATAGTTTCGTCACTGAAGTCTATCATTTCTGCTATTGTTCGTGTTGCCGTGACATAAGACATCTGTATAATAATCTATGATCTGTGCTACGTAGTTTTCAATCAACACCTTAATCATTGCTGTTGCCGTGACAAAAAGATCTGTATAACAATCCATAATCATCTGTACTACGTAGCTTTCAATCACCATCTTAATCGTTCCTGTTGCAGTGACATAAGAAACCTGTGTAATAGTCCATAGTCATCGGCGCTGCTTAGTCTTCAATAATCATCTTAAATATGAATAATCATTTTACGAACTGATTTTGAAACAAATACTCCAAATTGTTAAAATTAAAGAACAGTCACAGAAATTCACGTAGAAAATATCGTCTGATATAAATTACTGTTTCAACATAATGATTAATTATTATCATGTGTTTATCTTAAAGCCATTTAAAGGTGACAAATATTTATTTCTGCTTGGCAAAGCATATTTGTGGTTTGATGAAAATTAAAATCATATTTGCCTAATTTGAATTTATGCTTACTTCACAAAAGGGTGAGTCTTATTTACTTTTTATTTTTCAGCTTCCGTCATGGATTTTATTGATGGAAATTTTTTTCTTATTTAATAATTTTGATTTATTTTAACTTTAACTCTTAATTTACTTTGGTTACCAAATAGTCTTTTTCAGACATGCTATCTATCTATGATCACGCCCATATGTGATAACGGAATGGCATTTTGAATACCAGTTATTTTCAGTAGTATTTTAATAGTAATTTTTATTTCTCTTTCTGGTATTTAATCTGCGATCCCGACATCAAAATATTACAAATGCTATATTATTTCTAATTGCTAAAAAGGTGTAAAATTAAAACTTTTAAAAACAGTAAAATAGCTTTATTTGACTGTTGACATGTTTGAACTCATCCAGAGTCATTTTCAAAACAAATAAATAATGATATTTTGAAATTGCACGGTCTATGATGCAATGAACTGAAACTTCACCATTCAGTTTTTCATGTAACACACGTTACTTTTTTAATTTTACTTGGATGTTTATTTCTATTTTCTAAACCCTTGAGTACCTCGAGCCACAGTTTTGGTAAGTTGGATGATGCTGTATCGTTACATATGTTATTTTTACATGTTAGAATCTCTATTGTTTCTCTTATAATGGATGGATAATATTGGTTGGAGAGAAAAATGATCTTACTTTTGTTGAAATTTATATGAATAATTTCTTCTTGATGTAATCTTGCCAAGGCTGTGTTTTTTCTATTATATTTAATATCAACCACATGCTCCTTTTTTCTGTACTTAGACTTCCTGCTAGTCATTCCAATACAGTAATTCTTTGAATACAGAAAAAAGGAGCATATAGCTGATATTAAATATAATAGAAAAACCACAGCTTTGGCAAGATTACATCAAGACGAAATTATTCATATAAATTTCAATGAAAGTAAGATCATTTTTCCCTCCAATCAATATTATCCATCCATTATAAGAGAAACAATAGAGATTCTAACACGTAAAAATAACATATGTAACGATACAGCATCATCCAACTTACCAAAACTGTGGCTCGAGGTACTCGAGGGTTTAGAAAATGGAAATAAACATTCAAGTTAAAAAAATAAATAAATAAATAAAAGTAATGCGTGTTACATGAAAAACTGAATAGTGGTGTTTCAATTCATTGTATCATAGACCGTGCAATTTCAGAATATCATTATTTTTTTGTGTTTTGAAAATGACTCTGGATGAGTTGCAACATGTCAACAGTCAAATAAAACTATTTTACTGTTTTTAAAAGTTTTAATCTTACACCTTTTTAGCAATTAGGAAATAATATATTCATTTACACTTGTTTTGAACGAAAATATGAAACTTCATGATATTTTGAAAATAAATATCTGATATACATCATCGAACACTGACTGCAAGTGGATCTAAAAGTAAATTTCTGGATTTCGCCAGTACTCAGATTAGAATTTCAAATAAAGCACGCGAATGTTTATGTGCAAAATTGTAACTGGCAAACTTGACATCAAGTTTGGAAATATATTTATTAAATATTGATTCATTCATTATTGTAATTATTTTTGTTATTTTTTTCATAAATTCAGTCAATCAGTTCTTTTAAACATTTTCATTTGACGTGTTTCGACTCATTATTATTTAATTGTCCAAAAATAATTGTGACTTTTTAAGATTTAACATTTTTTTACAGGTGCTTTAGAACGTCAAGCAAAACTAAAAGAATTAGGAGTGCAACAACTTTTACAACAGCTGCTCTCTACCAGTGACACAACACTTTTCGACAGGTAATTTACTCTGTATTACATATTTAAAAAATGATTTAAAATAAATGAAATATTTATTTATTCTGCTTATAGCTGTAGATGTACTTGAAATGAAATTTTATATTTAAATTATTTCTTTTTTAATTATGTGTTTCATTGCTGTTTTTATAAAGGATCTCAAAATCGAATATTTTCCATATAAGTTGTAAGATTGTTACATTTTCTCTTTTTAATTTATTTAATTACTGAAATAAAATGAAATACCCTTGATATTTTATGAAGCAAATAAAAGTTGTAATTATCATACTAAATATTCTCAAAAATTCAGACATCTCAGGATCAAGATTTTGCAGATTTTAGATCACAACTTAATATACGTTTTAACCCTCTAAGAGTCTGGGGACTTTCTTGCATTTTCATAAGTTCCTATAAAGCCCAAGATATGTTAAACTGCATTTCACAGCATCAAAAAGTATATGCTATAAGCGGCAGGTGTTTATAGCTACGGAGGGCATATGGAGTTATCCAGAAGTATACAGCATGTACCACCATATACTGTCCACTGTATCCCTACTTCCTGTGTACTTCTAATAAACTTAATTTTGTTAAATTGGTTTTAGATAAAAATATTTTTAACTTGCTTTTTGGAAATAGAAAATTACATGACAGCCATTTGGGGGCTTATATCTTTTTATTCAAAGGTATTTTATTTAACAGTATATTTTCTTATTGATTGTATTTCTGCAGAGAAGATAATAGTTGAATCATTATTATTATTATTTTTTTTTTTTTATCAAAACATGTTATTTAATAGGATAGATTCAAAAGAATGTTTAAAATTTTTAAACCATTATAAAATATCTCACTCACTAATGTACTCAAAATTGCCAACCTCTGAAAATTCTTTTAAACTTTTTTGATAAAATGAATGTTAGTTTTTCACAATCTCTCTTACTTTTAAATTTTGTCAACAATATAAGATGATCAGATTTTTTGGTATGAATAAAAACATATTTTTAATTTTATAAAGAAAAAAAAACTAATTATTATACGGAAAATGTATGATGGAAATGGTACTAATTTTGAAACTCTGTGTATATAAAATCCAGCTAAATCAACTCTTTCCAGATTTCCTCAACAGTGACAATATCAAGTAAATCTGATTCTGTATCTTTTATTTCAAAATTCTTTTGCAGGCTTAAATAATCTTAAATTTGCTTTTTTGTAAATTGCTATTCAAGAAAAGTAAATTGCTCCAACAATGAATTGAGACAGTTTAACTTCAGATAGTGATGCAGTTGTAGTCTAAATAGTCTTGCAATATGTATTATTTTCTGTATGGTACTTCCTGTTAAAAATTTATCAATAAATGTTTGATTATTTAGTGGTCTTTTTATAGGACAGATATAAGTTAAAACCGCAAAACTTTGACCAAAGTTTGTCATATCTGTAAAAAACAAAATTGAACTTTGCTGTAGTAGGTGATTGACCTTTTTTTTAATCCCAAAGTGACTTTGATAACTATCACATAAAATGTTTAAAGGAACAAATTCAAGACAGCTTTTTAGGCGACTATTTCTACCTCCTTTAAAGTTTTCTTTCAAAAATATTGAAAAACACTTCCAAAAGTGAAATCAATATCACCAGTGTTGCAAAACTTTTCTAATTAAGTTTGCCACTTCATATGATTTATACTTTTTCTGAAATTGGGGAAAGTTTTTAGAAGATATCCTTTTCAACTTTCATCAGTATTAATTTACTTTAAAGAATTCTGCGTAGTTATGTGAAGTGGTTTTATCGCACGGTTACATTTTACCTTGTTAAGTGCGTCATGCACAATCTTCTTAATTATTAATTTTAAGTTCGGCACCTGTGTTAAAGTATCAAATTTACTATTGATATTGTTCTTTTTTATATTTTTCAGAGTGAAAACTGCTTTACACCAGTTTCCCAGTCAAGGAACTTAGTAATGTATTTGTTGATAGATATGACTGCACATTTCTTTTTGTTGTATAACTGATTGTTTTTAGCCATTAAACTTGTTTATGAATCGTATATGAATGTGTGTTTATTTATTAATAGTAAGGACAAATATTTTTTAAACATCTAGATAATGCTTTAAAAGCATACCTGGATTTAAAAAAAAAAAAAAAAATTACCCTTCCATTTTTTTTTTTTTTTTTTTTTTTTTTTTAGGACGAGGCATCCATTTTCTTAGCACCTTTTTAACACTTTCCAACAAATTTGAAAAGTGTTTGACATCTGTCCGTCTGTCTGCGCTGTAACTCCCGTAAATATACTTGGATTGCTCTGAAATTTTTGGATGTTATTGACATTTACCATAGCATGTTCCCTCTTTCAAATGAAGTTTGTAGCATGTTTAGTTCATTTACAGGGACAGTCAAAAGTTTTCCATTACATTACGGCCTATGGGGAAAAAATCTTTTAAAATTATTTTTAATGGTGTTGCACGCTTTCAAACATAATAAAATTGATATGCATTAATGAAGTGCACTAAAGTATGCATTCTGCAGAATATCCAGTATAAAGAATAGTTATTATTCATTTACAGGGACATACAAAAGAATTCTGTTACATAATGATATAGGGGTGGAAAGAATTGTTTGCGGCATACTTTAATTATGTTAAATTATTTCATGTATAATGAAATTGTTATACGTCGCTGAGGTTTACTATAAGTTATTTCATGTTTAATATGGAGTGCATAGCATTTACAGGGATGCACAAAAGATTTCAGATATATATTGTATCCGAACTACTGTACATTAGCGATGATTGCTGGAAATGCATTTTTAATTATGATATGCGCTTTTATGTTTCACTATATTTATACATACTATATGATGTGTATAAATGCTATAATTTCATATACAGGGCTATACAAAAGAATTCGTAATGGTTACTGGGTATGAACACAAATTGCTTAAAGGTGGTTTTTATATGAGTTATGCATTTTTACGCTGAACTGCATTTAGTTTACTAAGATATGTTTGTAGAATATAGATAAAATGATATACATGATCATGCAAAGAATTGGATACATGACTGTCTATAAATTATAATTTCTGGAAATGTGTTTCAGTAGTTTTAAGAGTGTTTTAGTTTGAATTGAATTTTAACTAAATAGTAGTGTGTAATAAAGGTACTAGGTTAACTACAGGATTGTACAAAAGTATTCAAGTATGTTTCCATCTATTACTATAAATTGCTGAAAGAGAAATTTCAGCCTGTTATGCATTTTCTTACTAAATCAGGGTGGTCAGCAACCTGGAAAACATGGAAATATCAGGGAATTTGGTTGATCTGGAAAAATCATGGAAATGTCAGGGAAATTCAAACTAAACCTGGAAATTGATTGAAACAAATATTAATTTCCATTACGATTGTCGTAATCTGGAAAGAAGAGATTAATCTCGGCTTTCGGGCTCAATTCGTACCTGAAAGCGGCTTGGACTCTATCTATATTATAAAGGACAAACATATCTGTGCGTAACGCATACATCATTTTGCGAATGGCAACACTTTGAAATTTGAAATAAAATTTTGGCTTTGCAATTTTCTCTACTGCAAATTTTTAAACTTCTAAACATCGCACATTTTAAATTTTTACACCGTCGTTTAAGGAAAAAAATGCTCTTTTAAATGCAATTTGTGTGAAAACTGTATCTCAATTTATTTTTGAGATATTAATTTTTTTGTAGTTTTTAATACTATTTTTCTTATCGTGACAATAAAAGTACCTCATTTCATTGAAAGTCATTGAAAGTAAACGTAAAATAGTCGAAAATAGGAGATACTGTATCTTTCTGTTGCCATTTTCTCATAAAACCTAAAAAAAAAGTTGAAATTAAAATATGGGCTACGTCAAGAATATTGTCTGTTATTCTGTGATAATGACGTCATATGCACACTTTTCTATAGACGAAGTTTAAAACTGGATTGTAAAAGTGGATTGCTTTAGTGGATGCAAATGACGTCATTTTATAAAAAAAACGTGTAATTTATTTCTTAAACCTGAATTATGTTTTGTAGAAGTGCGTCATTTTCACAGCCCAGCTGCTTTGAAATTCTTCACAGGTGAAAATGCTTCACATTTAAAAATAATGTAATCGAAATCACACACTGATAAAACGCAACGTTTTACAAAAATTTAGAGTATCTTTATAAAGTATATTTTTCAATCTTCTGACCATCGTTACATTTTCAATTTTCGTCGCATAGAGAAAAAAATTATTTTCAAATTCAATTTGTTTAAAAACTTTATCTTAATTCACTGATGTATTATATTTTCTAAAATAATTTTTAAGCATGATTTTTTTAAGTTTATTTTATCACGTGCCGGTTTCAATACATAATAATAATAAACATTTTGCACATAAAGCAACAAACATTTTTCAGCATTTGTTTCTGACTATTTTTGCATAGCGAAATTAATACTTCCTTTATAAACAAATAAAAGAATAATATTAAAAAACCCACCAATCTAACATATTTGTGAAAGACAAATTAACGAAATTAATACTTCTTTTATAAACAAATAAAAGAATAATATTGAAAAAACAACAAATCTAACATATTTATAATCGTACAATTTAAATTTTTAGATCACCAAATAGGATTTTTTTTAATGGAATAACTTTGCAAAGTCCATCTCAGTTTACTGATTGTCTATGTTTTTAAAAACAATTTTTAAGCATGAAATATTTTTTTAATTTATCTATATCGCGCAGAGCTCGATTACGAAAGATTAATCCATTTGCCCTTAAAACAAAATACAGACTTCATCATTTTCTTACGGCTAATATCCATTAAACAAATTCCCTATGAATAAATAAATAAAATATAAATAAAACACAAATTTACCAGACATGTATAAGCTCTGAAATTATCAGAATGTAAAAGGATGCCATAAGTAGCAAAATCTTGGCAAATAACTCTTAGCATGCGGCTAATAAGAAAATATCGCTTTTGATAAATTTCAAAAAATTATTTGATTGTATAATTCATATTTTCCATATGAAAAATGCTTTTTTAATGTAAGTTGTCAGTCTAAAAATATTATGGAATGTAAAAAAAATTATTAGTTTTCAATTTTAAAAAATGATTTAACCTATATTCTTTAACCCGGGTACGTTCCCCTAGTTTTTATAAAGTCTTTGAGCTTTGAGCTCAGGGTCATGATAAAAATTTTATTTGCAGGGGTGTAAAAATCTAGGCGCCAGCAGGCAATCTCTCACCACTAAATTTTATTCATTATTTTTTATCTAATATTTCGTCTTAAATTTTTTTTAAGAAACTCTCGCTGTTTGAGAAACAAGAATGTAGCCTAAGTTTCTTACAGCGTTTTGCAATCCTTTAAAAACTGGAAGTAAACTGAATTGTTATTAATCTATACTCATATTATAAAAAAGTAAAGTTTGTGTGTTTATTTATAGGGGGTAATATCTGAAATTACCGAACCAATTTTAAAAGTAATGATGACAAAATGGTAGTGTGATAGTCCCTATTCCAACATAAATTATATTTTACATCTGTGCCACTATCCTCAAGGGGATGCAGAAGCAAAAAACGTTCTAAAAATGCAATTTTTGTGTTACTGAAAGCCCTAAAAACTTGAAATTTGGTATGTGAGTTACTTGTAAGATATAAATTATGTCTAAGAACAGTTCCTAAAAAAATTCAAAATTTAAAAAGAGTGAAAATGCGTGAAAAGTGTTCTAAAAAATTCTAAATTGTAATTTTTACGCTATCTCAGGGAATACGAAACTGATTTAAAAAATAAAGGTTACAAATTGATGGGGCCAGTCCTTATTCCAACATAGGCTATGTTTTATGCCAGTGCCGCTACTACCTGGGGGTTGGAAGACCAAAAACTGTTGAGGGAGCTAGTAACTTGATATGTGGCATGGTATTTACTTATAAGATGTAAATTCCCTCTAAGAACAATAGAAAAAAATTTTAAATTTAAAAAGGATGGAAATGCATGAAAAGCATTCTAAAAAGTTCCAAATTAGTGATTTTTGTGATATTGAAGGGGCTAGCAACTTGAAATTTACCATGGTACTTATAAAAAAAAAATTCTAAATTTAAAAGAGGTTAAAATGCGTGAAAAGCATTCTAAAAACATTTTTAATTACAATATCTAGGCAATTGTTAAAGATAGAAACTTGAAGTTGGGCGTGGTAGATATTTATAAGATGTAAATTCTCTCTAAAAATAGTTTCTAAAAAATTCTAAATTTAGAAAGGTGAAAAGAGCGAAAAGCGTTCCAAACATGTTCTAAATTATGATTTTTATAAAATCTCAGAAAATACCAAACTGATTTCAAAAGTAATGATTGCAAATTGATGGTGACATGCCTGTTAAAGCAAAGGCTATATTTTATGTCATCAGTGCCACTACCATTAGAAGCTTGCAGAAGCAAAAAATTTAAATTGCGATTTTTGTGACACCGAAGGGGCTAGAAAGATTAAGTATGGCATGGTAGTGACTTATAAGATATCATTGCTCTCTAAGGCCAGTACAAAAAAAAATGATAAAAGGTCTGAAAATGTGCAAAAAGCTTTCTAAAACATTCTAAATTGAGATTAAAATATTCTAAATTGAGATTTCTATGCAAGTGTTAAAGATATAAACTTGAAATTTGGCATGGTAGATAGATATAAGATATAAATGATCTCAAAAACAGTTACTAAGAATTTTGAAATTTAAAAGGGTGAAATGAGCAAAGAGCTTTCTAAAAACTTCTTAAATTATGATCACAGGAAATATAGTAAATTGATTTTAAAAGTAATAGTGAAAAATTGATGGTGACAGTCTCTGATTCAACATAGGTTGTATTTTTTTGTCAGTGTCACTACCAAAAGGGGTTTCAGGACAAAAAACATTCAAAATTACAATTTTAGTTATACTGAAGGGGCTAGAAACTTGAAATTTGGCCTGGTAGTTAATTTTAAGATGTAAATGCTCTCTAACAACTGTTTCTAAAAATTTTAAATGTGAAATAAGTGAAAAATGTTCTAAAAATTTTCTAATTTTTTTATTTATTTATTTATTTTTGAATTGTCAAAGTCAAAATCTTGAAACTTGGTATAGTAGTTACTTATATAGTGAGTGTAAATGCCTTCTAAGATCAGTTTTTAAAAATAGAAATTTAAAAGTAGAAAATAAGCGAAAAGCATTCTAAAAATGCTTTAAATTACGATTTCCATATGGAATTTTCAATGATAGAAACTTAAAGTTTGGCATAATAGATATAAAACATAAATACTCTCTAAGAACAGTTTTTAAAAGATTCAAAATTTAAAGTGGTAAAATGAACAAAAAATCTTTTAAAAACTTCTAAGTTACTATTTCTATGTAATCTCGGGAAATACCAAACCGATTTCAAAATGTATATTGGCAAATTCATGGTGGCAACCCATGTTCCAACATATGCTGTGTGTTATGTTGGTGCCACTACCACCTGAGGGGTGTTAGACCATTAGACTAGAATCTTGAAATATGGAATGAAAGTTATGTTTAACACTTTGAGATCTGAGCTATTTCAACTGCATATCTCCCTCTGGACTGAGAGTACAGTAGAACCCCGGTTATCCGAAAATTGACTTAACTGAAATACCTTAAAATTCCTCAAAGTCCTTTTTAAATGTGAAAAATTTCATTGTCAACACTATTTTGACCGATGTCAAATGGCACCTTTCAACATATTTTGATTTATGATTACTATTTTATTTGTAAGTATTATATCAAAACAACTCCGAATCATTTTTAATACATTGAAGATTTGTTTTAATACTTATTATCTTTAAAAATTAGAAGCAAACTAAGTAAAAATCAAAACTTTGAAAGGTGTTATTGGACACTGGTAGAAATAGTATTAAAAAAGCATGTTCTTTATGAAAGTAATAAACAAAGTGAACTTGCTTATTTTTTCCATTGCATAATTTTGGGCACTTTATTAGATAGACACGTACGACACTTCATTTTTTTACAAAATATGTTATTTTCTTTTGTTTTTCAACTTTGCAATCATTTCAATGCTGCTTTATCACACCATCTTTTAAATAACAACACATCTGATGCTGTTGCATCTTCCTGAACTTCAACATATCGATCACAGCTTTTCATCAAACAAGTTTTCACCATAAGCCTCCTGGTTATTCGAAAATTCCTATGGAACAACAGTTAACCAAAAATGCTTTGGTCCCATGCTTTTCGGATAACCAGGATTTTACAGTATTCGTTACTTTTCATAATTTTTTAAAAAAAGTTGGAAGATATGTATTTTAATATTTTATATTCATAATGAAGGAACTACTTAAATGTACTTTAATGCATAATTAATGAACATTTAATGAGAAATTAATAAAAAAGAATCTTTTATATTTTAAAAAAAGTTTCCTATAAGAAATCATAATTTTTTAACATAAAATTTCACACAGACTTGAACAAAAACTTACCCAAAAGTTGTACAAATATTTGAAAATAGATTTTATTTGCATATGAACATTATTTGGTATAATTTGCTTTTGTGTGGTACATTTCAAAGCACAGATTTGCACAAAGAGCAACACCACAAAATCCACAATAAGTTTGAGTTAAGCTCTGGTTCTAGATATTTTCATATACTTTCTCCTGTTTGGTGCTGCAATCTCTATTTTTTTTTCCAAAATAGAAAAGTCGTAGATAATATCTGAAAAGACTGCAAATGTATGTAGTTGGTAATTTTATAATTCCGAGAGTTAAAAGTTGACAAAAGATACACTCTCGGTCTTAGTTCGCTTTACCGAAAACGGCAACCGTGTGACACTCGGGCTTAGACCTCAAAGTGTTATCAAAATCTCAAATAAAAATTGAAATGAGCATAAAAGCTTCAAAATACATTCTAAATATCTTTTATTTAGAATTAGTTTGAGTTCTTATTAATTTAAGTCTAATTTTTACCTAATGCAGTGTAATAATGAAGTTTAGTCAAACTGTGGCTTAATTAGTAATTTTTTAATTATTACTAACAGTATAATTTTTTCTAATAAAAATAGGCACACAAATACCACTATCATATTTCAACTATTATGTGAGCAAAGCTGTGGGTTTTGCTAGAGTGACATAAAGAAAAATATTCTGTCATTTTGAAGCCTTTGCATGGTCAGTATTAAAAACATACAGAAGCCGTGAAATATCTCTTATTGTTTCTCTCTCTCTTTGTTTGAAGTTACTTGTTTATTGAAAAACAGAATTCATGTCTTTCTGTCATAGTTGTATTGATATTTTATAAAAATGAAAATAGTGACTTTTACAGATTTTTGCCAGTGGTTGGATATAAAAAAACAAATTTGCCATTTTAAACAGATTTTCAGGAATATGAAAATCGAGGTAATGAAAATATTAATCTTGAAACAATTTTAAAATGATTTTAACAAATTCCTGCTGTGTACTTTCGGTATCGGTCTCAGCCAATTAAAAAACAAAAAGTCTGAACTTATCTCTAGGATGAAAATGAATGGTTGTATTTTCCTTGTACAAATCTGTAATTGACGAAACTTGATATGCGAATCATTCTCAAATTATGGGAAATTTTATGTCCTCATCTAAAAAATGTGAATTAATCAAGTCAACTATGAATGTTTGAATTTTTTGTGAACATTTCTGTCCGATTACTCACTATATTATGCACTTTAAATATGAAAAAAAAATCAATATCTAAAAAAGTTGTAAACAAAGGCTTGTCCCAAATTTCAAATTTATTAATTGAAACCCTTGTTTTTTAGATTTGGAAAGCTTTAGAACAAATGGCAGTGATTATGTGGGTATATTTCCCATCTCTATTTTTTACACATTTGACACTTTAGACAAAACTGAAAAGATATCAATTAATTATCCGGTAATTGTCTATCAATCTTGACTACCATTTATCCTTATTTGAAGTTTGTCCCTATTGTCATTACCAGGACGCATAGTAATTTTCCATTCGGCTCCCTACTAGATGTCGTTTTGATACGACTCGACAGCATTTTCACATTGTACAGTACCACAAGTTCTAACAGGCAGTAATGTCTATTTTTGATTAACTATGCAAGAAATTGTAGTGTGATTTTTTTTTTTTTATATAAACTTACTAAGTACTAACTATGTGCATTAGAGTAATGTTGTAAATGAAATTATCTATGAAAATTTCATAATTTTAACGCTAACCTGGAAATTTGAAGCTAGCCTGGAAAAATCATGGAAATATCAGTGAATTTTAAGATAAGAGTTTTCTGACCACCCTGTAAATTTCCCCATTATATAGTATATATATCAACCTACAGATCAAATACAGGGCTGTTCAAAAGAATTGGAACACATATTTGGCTATGGACAGTAACTGCTGAAATCAGTTTTTCAAATGTTTTGTTTTTTAAAATGTTTACTTAGTTATCTTATATACCTTATTTCCCTAAATAACTAAGTTTTGTTAAAGCCTTCAGGAAGTGTTGGAAAGTGTTTCATAATCTATGCTTAACGCATGATTTTTCTTTCTTGTTTAAAAATGTACATGATTGATTAAATATAAAGTTTACAGTTGAACTAGATTTAATGCTTATAAAATGTGATATGACTGTCTAAATAAGTGAAATAAAGTTGAATTTCTTAATCAAACTACTTTTAGGTGAGGTTTTGGAGAAAATATTTGCATTTAGTTTATTAAAGAAGATGTAATCTTTAGATTATGATTGATTTGTTTAATTTGCTTTTTAATGTTAAGCATGTTAAAATTTCTAGAAGGACCAAAATTCAGTTTTCATTATCCATTTTGTAACAGAATGTGAGACAAAATATCAAATCATTTATATAAAATATTTCTAAAGTGGGGAAGGAAATTTTCTGGCTTTTGATGTTGAATTATTTCATGTCAGTGGCCGTAGTTTAAGCGTTATATTATTTTTAATATTGCTTTATCTTTTTATATATATATCAAAAACATATGATTTAATAAGTGATACAATAGCATTATTAGATGTGCTTTAATAAGGAATGCATTTCTATTTTAATTTCTTTAAAAGTTTTTCAAAATGTATTAATTAATATTTTGTATTAATATAAAATTTATTTGTTTCTGTTTTGTTTCATTTAAAATCAAAATATAGTATGCGTGAAATGTTGAAGCACAACATAAAATATCAAAATAAAATTTTATTATTGACTGAAATTTACTTTCTTTTTCATATGACCTATAAATTGTAGTTTTAAAAGATATTTAACAGATTTATGCTTTAAAATTTATCTCAAATAATAAAATTTATCGAAAAAACAAA
Organism: Maratus speciosus; assembly: GCA_963932465.1. NCBI lineage: Eukaryota > Metazoa > Arthropoda > Arachnida > Araneae > Salticidae > Maratus > Maratus speciosus. The sequence goes on from OZ010788.1 coordinate 184,976,944, forward strand.
AATGAGTGTGTCAAAAGTTGAAGCACAGTAGTTCTTTAGTAGAACAAGAATTTAAAAAAAAATATATTTGATTATTGCTCCATTCTGCTGAAATACTTTAAAGATACGTTCTTCCATTGATAAAATAAGGTTCCGTATTGTTTCTAGCTCAATTTTAAACCATGCGTTCTCAAGGACATCTTTCAAATCTTTAACGGAAGAGTACTGCTTTCCATTTGGATAAACTGCATGAGTGAGAATCCCCACATATTTTCTATACGGTTTAAATACGAGCTAATTGCCAGCCATTTAAAAGCAGATACTTTTATCGACTTAAGTAATGTTGAAATTGAGTGGTAGGTACAAATCGAAGCATTATCATGTTAAAATAACCATTTTTCTCTCCCCCACCCCCCTCCCCCACAAAAAAAAAAAATAAATAAAATAATCTTGACAACAGGGAGCAAATGATTGGCAAGTGTCTCTTGATAGTCTTCAAAGTTTTCATGACCACTGATGAATGATAGAAATATCTGACCATTGAAAGAACTAGCCCTCCATACCATTACAGAACCACCGCCATGTTCTCGGCTAAATATACTCCTAGGTTCTTTGCGGATATCATGCCAATACTACTTAAACATATCAGTAAGTAACGTTGAAATTGAGTGTTAGGTACAAATCGAAGCATTATCATGTTAAAATAACCATTCCCCCCCCCCCCCCACACACACACACACACAAAAAAAAAAATAAATAAAATAATCTTGACAACAGGGAGCAAATGATTGGCAAGTGTCTCTTAATAGTCTTCAAAGTTTTTATGATCACTGATGAATGATAGAAATATCTGACCATTGAAAGAACTAGCCCTCCATACCATTATAGAACCACCGCCATGTTCTCGGCTAAATATACTCCTAGGTTCTTTGCAGATATCATGCCAATACTACTTCAACATATCAGGGCCATCGAGGTTCTTTTTTTTTTTTTTATCACTGAATATGACATTTAGTCACTTATCACCAAATGATGTATGCTCTTTGGCCCGCTCTAATCTAGCTTCTTTGTGGTGTCGTTTCAGACATGGTTAACGAGCTATTATATAGTTTTTGATGTATTCCAATTCCAAAACTCTTCTATGAAGGGTTTTTTTTTTCGATATTTGTCCACCAACTGCATGTTTTATTTGCAAAATAGAGTAATTATCAGTTGAAGCCAAGCTTCTGCTGTGGCAGTCGACCTAGGCATTCTGTACTAGCTCAAAAACAACTGACTACTGCTTCTATACCCAGAAATTGTTTGCATGCGCAATCGCTGACATCAGCTCATAAAATTTGCATAAAACGATTTTGTGCTTAAACTTTTGACATGGTTATACTTGTTCTATTCTTAAACTCCATGGTTTGAAACAAAATTTAAAAGATAATTTTATTGAATATAGTGTTAAAACTGCTATTATTAATATATACGAGAGATATTGAAATAAAGTGAATATTTAAAGTTTTATTTTAAAATTGTTATATTGCTTTACTGACACATGCTGTAAATCTTTGCTAATATTTATTCGAAGAATTTGTAATTGCAAACTATGTTCTAATATTTCTTTTGAAATTATATTCTATCGATTTTTCTCATTGAAAAAAGAAATCTTGAAAATATTATATTGTTAACTTTTTCATCTAAGAATCTAATTTTTACCTTTTGGTTGGTTGACAAATTTTTTTCATGGCTTTTTTTAGGCTTCAGATTCCGTTGTAGCTTCAAAATTTATTAGCATCAATATTTGTTTCTGCTAATTTTAATAAATGAAATTCCAAATTTATTCTGCTTAGTATTATGTAGCTTTAAAATTTAAATGTCTTTTTAATTGTGTTTGAAATTCCTGAATTGTTTTTCACAAATATGTTTAGCATTATAACTATTTATCATTTTAAACATTTAGAAGTTTATTAAGATTTACTTGAAACATTTGTACTTTTTTTTTTTCTCCATTAAGAGATATTGTCAGTGCTCATTTACATTTATACCATGGCTTCGATGCCAAATGTAGATAGTGCAAAAAATACAGAGGGTTTTTTGTTATTGTTTGTTTCTTTAAGTGTTTATTGATATTAAGTTTCCTTGGAGATAAACTTAGAGCAATTAAGGAAATGCCTTTAAGATACTTAAGTTCCTTAAGACATTAAAAAATAAAATAATAAATGCTCTTTCAGCAGTTATTTAAACAGTGTGACCACAGTCTTTTTCAGTTTTCAAGTTACCTTGAGAGTGTTAGTAGAATTTAAAAACTCTATTGCGATATTTTTCTGCAAAGTGGGTTCCTCTAAATTTAAAATCTGTAATAAAACTTATTTGTTTAGCTATTATAATTACACAGCACAAACAATATGATCAAATGTCTTAATTTAATTTTCAAGTGGAAGTACTAATATATTAATATACAGTAGACTCCCTCAAATCCGGAACCCTAAAATCTGCACATCATTGCTGATGTAAACAATGAAACTTTCAGTTCAGATGTAGGGACAAAATTACAGAATTTTTTAGTTTTATATCCTTCCACTAGGGGGCTCTGCCCCCTGCAAGCTACGCTCGCCAACCCCCGTTCAGACACCGCAGAATCTAAAAGCACGCTAATCTGATCGGTTTAAAAAATATTATAGAAGATTGAATTATACTGAAAAAAGCAAACGGGTTTCCATTCAATTTCCTTTGATTTCAAAAATTTAAGGCCGAATCAGTTGCTGTTAAGACATCCAATTGTTGTTTTCGTGTTTTATTAAAGAGGATCAGTTAAATGTTTGAAAAGAAGCTAAAAATAAAAGGAATTAAGTGTACAGAGTCTGTCTCCCGGTATTTTAAAACAATTTTTATAACAATAGTCTAAGTCATGTGACTATCATCTAGAGTTCCGGGCGAACAACTTCGCTTTTTATATTCCTGGTGCCATTTTGGTACTTTAATATTAGCCAGGTACAGGTGATAAGTCGCCAAATATTATTCTATCGCCATCATTTCATCTATATTATAATAGTCCAAGTCATGTAACTGCCATAAATAAATACGCTCTGATCCCTTCGCTTTTCATATGAAAATTTGTCCCAGATATCATATACGGCCCCATATTGGCACGATTTTTTTCCGACGCTAATTTGGGGAAAAGATCAACAGCATAAACAACAACATCCGGCTTATCAAATCAAGCAAAATAACGATACTATGGTGCCAGTTAAGTACCCATTGCGTATATGACATTGGCGTCAGAAAAAAATAGCGCCAATATGGGACCGTATGTGGCATCTGTGCCGAAAGTTTTCCATTTCGATTAAAAAAAATCAATTCTTTTTTTCGAATAATACTACATAAAAGCATTGTCGCAAAGAATTCTTGGTACTGTTATGCTAGCCGGGTGCAAATCTCGCCAATAACTATTTTTCAACTCGCCAGTTAGCATTTCTTTTTTTTTTTTGAGTGGTAAATTATAACATTGCTTTGAAGTTGGAATTAAATGTCATCGTTTGTTACATCATTTAATATTTGGCCAGATGTCATGTACGCACCCGGTTTGGCGTGATTTTTTTTACGAAAATTTGGCGAAATCCTCGTTTTCGAATACCATTACATATGTATTTTTGGTACTACTTAGTTATCCCGTTGAACAAAAATCTATCACCAAACTATAAGATTAAATGCCAATAATAGTTGATAAATGTCACATTCACTTGACTTTAAGCAAGTTACACGTCTTTACGTCATCAAGTGATTTTTATTTCAACGTTTTATTTATATTTATTAATGTTATACTATTTTCTTTGTTCTTTCGTTATTTAAAATAAAAGTTATGTCAATTTGTATGGTTTGGCGATTTATATAATTTGGCGAAATGGATTGATGGAATAACTAAGTAGTACCGTATTTTTTAATTATTTTCTATTTTTTATTTTTAAAGGAAAATAACAAAAAAAATAATAAACTATAGAACAAAACAATTTATGTAATTTAAAAAAAAATAAAATAAAATAATAAACACTTATTATTAAATAAACAACAATAGCTGGGTTACCATGTCAATGAAAATAATGCCATTTTGGCGCCAATTAGGTACCCCAGTGCGTATATGACATCTGTGCCCAATATTTTTCTTTTCATTTCGTTTAAAAAAATAAAGAAGTGAAAGCCATTTATTTTAAATATTTCTGCTTGTATTAAATAAAATGATAATGAAATACAAATTGAATTATGAATAAAAGTAACATGATACATTTCTTAGCATACATTTAAGGGAGGCCAGACTTCTCGCCAAATTAGTTTAAAATAGTAACCTTTTCTAAAATCTGAAAAAAAAAAAAAATATCTGTTTGATTAAAATTTGAGTTGCCATCATTAGAAAAATGTATATAAAATTAGAAAAAAATTAATATTTCGAAAACTAATTCGAATTTAAAAATTCTAATACCAGTTTTGAAATCTGCGGATCAATATTGATTTTTGGTGTTAATTTCATCGCAAAGTATTCCTTTTTATAGGAGAAATCACCGTGAAACATAATCAGTTGTTTAATCAGTCGATTCAAAGAATTGTTACATTTCAGGCATCTCATATATTCGTTTCATTAGGATTTTATATATATAGGGTAAATATGCATTTTAATATTAATTCTTGATAATATGACTGAACTCATGGTTTTTCATGAAAAGTATAAATTTATTTCTGAAAGAAAATCAAGATATTGCTGATGCCTCTGGTAATCACAATCTTTTTACCAAATAAATTTATGTATTAACCAAGCTTTTTTTTATTATTAAGACTGCCTAAACCTGAAATAAAACTTCCTTACTTTATTATTTTTATGTGAATTAATAGGGTACCTTTATGAGGAAAGTTTCATTGAATAACTCTAGAAAAATGTATCATCTTTATTATGCATATTTAATTATACATCATTATTTACTTGGCCTTTATTTTTAATAATTTAATCTATTATATATATATAATACAAACGGAAATTTCGTTCCGAACGCCGAGATTTCGAGTTCTACCGCATGGATTTTTACGGAACTTATACCGTTAGATAGGTATCGTTCCAGGGAAGGTTTTAAGCTATAACACATCATTCTACCTAGATTAGTTATAGAATTATTACGGAAAATTCTTTTATATTGAACTTTGTAACTTCATATTTCCTTAAATATCTGGGCTCCTATTGGTCGTAGAGCTTAGATCTCGCGCCAAAAGTAGCTCCGAAGCACCCAAGCAAACTTTTCCCCGCGATTATTTTGCCGTCTTCCGATTTCCTCTAACTCTATTAGGGGCCCGCGTAGGGCCCCTTTAACATATTTTTCGTAGTAATTTCAGCAATTATCTTACATTATTCGTTAAGACCGCCACCCTCCCGATTCATGTATCTACGGAAAGGTTGCACGAAGGAGTTTCGTTCAGATACGCTTTCGTTAAGAATAGAGTGCGCTCCCTGGTGGTGGAATGTGGAACTAACATAACGCGATATTGTTAAAATTGGGAAATCTAACAATGCGATCTGTTTTAAACTTTGAGATAGTTCATAACACATAATCTATTATCTATTCTATTATATATATATATAAAATCTATTATCTATTCTATTATCTATTATATATATAAAATCCAAACGGAAATTTCGTTCCGAACGCCTAGATTTCGAGTTCTACTGCATGGATTTTTACGGAACTTATACCGTTAGATAGGTATTGTTTCAGGGAAGGTTTTAAGCTATAACACATTATTCTACCTATATTAGTTTTAGAATTATGACGGAAAATTCTGTTATTTTGGGCGATAAGGTTACCATTTTATTTCTTGGCGAAATTCATCGTTGATAAAAAAAATTGAAACGGCTATGAAATCTCGAAAAATAAAAGAAAAACTGTTACTAATTTTATTTAAATGAAAAAAAAGGGAAAAAAAGAAAAAGAAAATCCGTTTCAATGAGTGATAATATTAAAAAACGGAAACATTTAATCAAAACCTGAAAGAAATATTTGTAATGCTTAAAAATTAATTTAATAAGAAATATTACACTTGATACGCAATATTTGGCTCTTTATCGCTTGCGTTAGATATGGAAACGAATCAGAAAATTTGATTAGATGAAATTTTAACGACATTTTCTTTCTGTTCTGCTCTTTTCTTTTTTCTTTTATATCTAATTGTCCCATCACGTGACTTAAAGAAGAAACAAGCAGATGTAATTGTGAGTCACATGTGTAATTACTATTTGTTTCTTTACAATTTTTTATTTTTCTTTTGTCGCCAAACGATGTGATTTTAAGCCAAAAATGCATAAGCGTGACATTAGCTTGAGGATGTTCTCACAAATGGTGTTTTTTTAGGTGAAAGAGGTCATTTTTTGGGTACATTTTCATATTCAATTGTAACTTATATAGATATCAGTTCTTATTTAAAAAATGGAATCGAATGCTTAAATTTCAGTGTGAATCTCTGCCACACATACATATTGTAAAATAATTTCATACTTTTTAAAATGTTTTTCGCCGTAATTCCGAAAGCATGTGATATTTATAAACTCGAACTCAGATCAACGAATATTACCCATTTTATTTAAGCAAATATTATCTATTTTCTCAAGTCATATCGCCAATTTCATTTATAGGAAAATTCACAGATTCGAAATCTAGGAAATAAAGATAATTTTTAAGGAAATTTATGTTTTAATACGTTATTACTATGGAAAAATTCAACATTTTGAAAAAAAAAAATTACAAGTCTTTTGTAATTCGTCATTTCTTCTTCGTCTTTCTTCGTACTTTCTCCTCTGTTATGTAATATTTCAAATGATATTGGACTAATTTTCGATCATCGATTCACCGCAAAATCGCATATCTAATATAGTATATAAAATAAAGTCTGGATTAGGGGACTAATTAACACACAGCGCAAACTACTGAACCTAAAATCTTGAAAATCGTGGTAAAAATACTTCTTATGACATAAACTTCTGCTAAGAAAGGATTTTCTAAAGTGTCACCCCTAATGGTTTTTGCACGGGGAGGGGAAAAAAATCGAATATCAAAATTATGCGTCAAATGATAGCATATTTTAATGTAGTTTTGTATGCTTAATCGAATGCTACCAAATAAATTTTTATAAGTCCAACAGTTCATGACACATTTCATATTTTTCTAATTTGGCGGTGTCTTTGGCATCTAAACCTCAAAATAATCTATCATTACATCTGTTACTCTAGCAACGGAAAAAATTCAAATCAACCCTTTTGGCTAAAAAATAAATACGGCTCTATGAGTTTGAAATAAAAATGCAAGCATCTTAATTTTTTTTAAAAATAGTGATTTTATGTAAAATAAAAGGGAAAAAATTACTGAGAATTTAGCGTTATAAAACAAAAATGGAAAAGGTACTACTTAGATATTCCGTCGACCAAAAATCTATCGTCAAACTATAAGATTAAATGCCAATAATGGTTGATCGTAAATATCAAATTCACTTGAATTTAAACAAACTACACGTGTTTACGTCATCAAGTGATTTTAATTTCGACATTTTATTTGTATTTTTATTAATGTTATACTAATTTATTTGTTATTTCGTTATTTAAAATAAAGATTATGTCAATTTATATAATTTGGCGAATGGTTTGGCGATTTATATAACTTGGCGAAATTGGTCGACGGGATAACAAGTAGTACCAATGAAAATATTTAAGTATGAAAGCAATGTTTGTAACGACTTAAAAATTATTTTCATATATATAAACTCGGTTTATGGCGTCAGATGCCGTCATCCGAAGAATCTACAAGAGTCTTTTTCCATTTTTTCCGGTCATAGGTTCCTCGATGAAAGAAATTGGAATTGGAATAATATTGTGCGATTTATAAATTGCTCATGAGTAGTTGCTCATGAGAATTCAAGTTAACCTTCCGTAATCGGATACTTCACATATTGCTGTATTAGCTTTAATGTTGAAAGCATCGTTTTTGTTTGAAGCGAAAACTTTACTATGAATTCTATTACACAAAATCGCATCATCATCATCTACTATATATTTTCAACGGAAATTTGTATTTCATTCCGATTGTTTATAATACTTTCGTAGGATATACCACAATTAGTTAGGTAATAATTTTGGAAAGGTTTTAGTGTATACATATTGTTCAAGGGTACTTAGTTATAGAGCAACAGTAAAAGTTCAAAAATTAAGTGAACCTGATTATGAAAGTTTAGCCTTTTTAAAAAAATCTACAGAACATATTTTGTTACAAGTGGCCCTGTTGCATGACTTTTAGGAATGGTGTTAGTATATACGATTTCATTATATGTTGATTAGTTACAGAGGTATTAATTCCTGTTGTTATAACGGTCTCATTACCCGACCATAAGTGTGCTGTTTATAATCAACTAAAACAATTACTTCTTAATTGCTAAATTTTGCCCAACGCTTAAGATAACATTATATCGCAATGGCGTTCGCATCGTTTTCAGTAATGTGCAAGGTCAAGCTGAAGATCCATATTGTTTAAAATACAAGTTCAAATTCACCATTTAGTTTAATCCAAGGTTCATTTGGCAATATTGACCAGCGCAGCGGGCATAGCCTGCTAGTCATTTTATAAATGATCTTACTTTTTATCATTTTAGTTTATTACTTTACTTATTTTAATATTTACTATATTGAAAGCATTTATTATAATTTTGATTTCATTGTTACATTCAAATTACTGTTTAAAAAATGTAAACAATTCAATGACCAGAAATTCGCAAAATTTTAAAATCCGCACAAACTTTGGTCCCAAGCTGTTCTGATTTGAGGGAGTCTACTGTATATAATTATATATATATATATATATAATGATTTGGCCAAAAAAAAAATTACAAAGTATGGAGTGTGTAAATTACAGATGAATGCAGATTATGTGAAGAAATACAGTAATTGAAAAAACATGCTTTTTCAACAGACTTCTTTTTTTCATTTAAATGAGAGAAAAATGTCTATCAACTGACAATGAATATCTCTTAGTCATGTCATTGATGTGCTATAATTATTCATTTAAGGAAATGAATGGAGAAGACATGCATAAATGAAATTAGGATGGGTCTTTATGCATGATTTTCTTCCTGGAATGAATTAATATTTTGTAATACTCTTAAGGAAGGCATTATTCATATCAATATGTTGAAATTGCCTTATTACAAAATTGAAGTTTTAATTAAAAAGTTTTGAAAATGCCTAGGTTGTAGGGACACTGATTAGAAAAATCTAGCAACATCACTGTCTAATAGCAAATAGTACAAGTGTTTTATAAATCTTATAATAATATCTTTATAATGCTAGTGAAATAATGCAAAAAATAAAGAAACAACGATAAAAAGACTGACAAAAATATTTAACTAGTTTTTTATGTTATGACATTTATGCTGTTTTGTTTACTCAATGACTTATTTTATGCTTGTACAGCAATTTTTTTCCTCCTTTCTTTCTGTAAGATTGTGTTAATAATGTGTCATAATATACAGTAGTGGCCAAAATTGTGTTGAAACTTTTTTGAAATGTTGTATGTTTGAGGTTACACCACTTTCTGCTTAAATAATACATAAAGTTATCTATCAATGGAAAGATAATTTAATGAAGAATGTAATTAAATAAATTTTGTTCAATTATTAGTATTTAATCAAATAAACAAAAATAAAACTAAACACAAATTGCTTAGGATAACATGAAGTAGCTCTCCTTTATTTGAATGCAGCCCAGTGAGCATGGTTTCTTTAGAAAGCCAATCAAATGTCATCCTGTTCTGGTGGCGAGTCAATCGGGTAACAATGGGATTCAACTGATGCTGTCATGGTTTGGAGCAGTGAGGAAGACATTTGTCAGTGCTTTATGTGATTGATATTAGAGTTGGATGTAAAACATAAGAAAATCAAAGAAAGGGCTCAAAACATTGGCTAGTTGCCTAGAAAATGATCTAAAATAGTACTATTAAATAAACAAGGTTATAGTTATGAAGAAATTAGAAGGCAAATTGGTGAAAATGTAACCAAAGGAGGTATTTCTCGATTTTTGAAGTAGTATAAGGAGACTAGGCCACACCAAACTAGTAAAGGCAGAAAAAAGGTGTACAACAGCAAGTGATGATAGAAGAATTAAGAGACTGCTCATAGGTGACTGAAAATATTCATTTGGATATATACAAGCTGAAATGACGCAAGCCAGTATGATGTTGAGTGCAAGAACTGTTTGGTGCAGGTTGCAAGGATTTCATTTAAGTGCTTGAATCCCATGCAAAAAAGCTATTTTTATCTCCATCAAAGGTTGAAAAAAGATTAAACTGGGTTATTGGACAGCAGAGCAACGGAACAATGTTATTTGATCTCATGAGACCAAAATTTCCCTGTTTGGAAGATTTGCATCGTAAATGCATTACACATACCCTGAAGCATCCAGTCAGTGTTATGATATGGGATTGTTTCACATGAAAAGATGTGGACAGAATTTGTGTGATTAATGGGAATATAAATATCCAAAAATACATAAATGAAATACTTCAATCTCAACTAGATTTAAATATCTTTTCCAAGATAACGAAGCATTTATGTTTCAACAGGATTCGGCTCCATCTCATGTGTGCAAAAAATAGCTTCAAGATATTTATATTCAAGTTTTGGAATGGCCCATGAATAACCCAGACCTTAAACCAATTGAAGATCTATGGAGCCGATTAAGGAAACTTGTTGCACAGAAGTAACTCAATAATAAAATCTAATTACTAAAAGCAATAATTCTATCTTATTGTTTATAGTATCACATTATAACAGCTTCAGTACTAAAAAACTGGTTCGCTGTATGGTAAGGTGGTGTAAAGCCATAATTAATAGTAAATTTTACCCAACTAAGGATTAATTGACATTGTTGTAATTTTTGTATATCTCATTTTTTATGTTTCACTTTTCTTCTCTATTATTGCTGTTCTTGTAAATATTACTTCAGGAAATTTGTTGCATTACATTCTTGATTAAATTACCTTTACATCGGATAATTTTATGGTATTATTTAAAGAGAAAGTGGTGTTATGAACCATCAAACTTAAAACATATACCTTTCCATAAAGATTTTCTCTAATTTGGTCACTACTATATCACAAAATCTTGTAGAAGGAAAGGAGAAATTTTTGCTGTAAAAAAAAATTACACAAAAATCACTCATTTGACGACATTAAAATAGAATAACTGCTGCAATAACCTTTTCTTTTTTCTTTTGAGCTATGTAAATTATTTTGTGAACACCACCTTTATATTCATATTTTTATAATTAATAAAAGAAAGTAGTGAATAAAAATATTTGTATAATAAGTTGTACTTACGTTACAAATTATTTCTGCACTTTAAGAATCCTTTATATAGTTTGTTTTGCATAAAGAACAAATGAATTATTATTAGAATCATCATTCTTGAAATAATCTAAAAACTAATTTCTTATTCAGTTTAAAAAGCAGTTTGTAACTGGCAAATTTGCATTAAAAAATTCATAGTTAATGCAAATATAACTACATTTATAAATCTTTTATAAATATAGTTATATTATTTTAGTATAGTTATTTATAAAGTTTTATAAATCTTTTAACAATATTCTAGTTGTTTATAATGCTACGGCAATAATGCAAATAAATAAAGAAATATAATGCAAACTTGCCAAAAAAAAAAAGCAAGTATAAAAATATAACTGGCAATAATGCTTAAAAACAAATAAAAGTAACTTATCTAAAAATTATCTTATACAAAAATTATTTTCATGGAAATTTCCTAATCTGGGAAGCTCAAGTCAGTGACAATCTTATGTCAAATTATTTCTGTCTGAACTTGCCATCAGGGTTTATCTTTATTTAGCAGAACTGCCAATTTTCAGTGATGGATTGTACATATCTGACATCTTTTTAGTTTTTTTTTTTTCTTTTTCTTCAAATGAGCCTATTTTGATCAAGAAAATTTATTTAATAAATTATTTTTGTTTTTGTGTGATGTTTTTGTAATCTTAAGGAAGAATTATATGTATTAATATATTAAAATTGTCTTATTCAGGGTTCGCACAGACTCCTTATGCTGCGTTTACACTATGTGGCCTGTCAGGTCTTTTGGGTCTTTCAGGTCCAAGAATCGAAAAAATTGCGTTCACACTACGGCATAAGAACTTGGCTTGCGCATGCGTATATTTGCAGGTTGGGGGAAGGGAGGGACAGTCGTGTTTGTTTGTTTACGTTCGTATTCGTATCGATTTCTTTTGCACAGACATTAATTACGTGTAAATTAATAAAAATTATGCGTTTTTCTAAGCTTATTGCCCACAAGGGAAGCAAGAAAATGCAATTGCCCCCTAATGTTCTTTTTCTCTGACTGCGAAAAAAACAAAATTTATTCTTTTCAAACTGTTTAAAGTAATGAAACACAGAGAGAAAATGAATCAAACATTTTTTGTTGTTGTTGTCTGGGGAAGGGGTACGATCCCTCCTTTCCACAAAATAAAATTTACATTTATTTTTCCTTTTGATTTAAGGGGGCAGTTTACCTTAAAATTGGTCAAAAAATTGATTTTTCTTTTTTTAATATTAAATGAGAGCCTGTTTAATTGTGAATATTTTGACACCTCATTTTTATCCATACCGTAAATATATCGCGAGGTATTGTAAATTTTGTTAAAACACTCAGCGCAATTACCACACAAATTAAAACTTTAAATGGCTTTTTCTCCATTTTCATATTTTCTTCACTTTCATGTTTTAAGGCTTTTTCTGTATTTGAGGTAGAGATTTTTAAGCTTTTTTTTGTGCATGTTCTTTATTACATGTGTGATAAATCTGCGCATGGAATTAGCCTTTAGGTTTTTTGTTATTTAAAAAAAAAATAAAAGTATATGAAGATATGTTAGATTTCATCGTTTTGCACTATATATATATCAGTAAAAAAATCATAACAAATGTAATATTAGATATGTTTAAAAATCCATGTGCAAGTTTGTGTAGTACACATTTGAAAATTTAAAAAAAAAATTGGGCAAAAATATCAATTTTTTTTTTTAAGTAGTAGGGATTTAAAAAAATTCAAATTTTTAATTAAATACACAGTTAATTTTTTTTTCAAAATGTAGGTACTTTTAGTTGAACATTGAAATTCAGTGAGTTCACCATTTGAATCATATTTAAAATTTAAAATAAAGAAAATTGTTGAAAAGGGAAACTGTCCCTTAAGTGTTCAGAAATTAACTTAAACAGGGGTCCAGGAGGGCAAGGACGATTTTTCTTTTTTATTTAAGTGTTCAAAAATTACTTTAAACAGGGGTCCAGGAGGGCAGGGACGACCCCTGACAAAAGAGATAACTGCTTCAATTCTTCATTTAAAAAATGGCAGTAGGAGCTTACTTTTGTTTTCTTAATTGTTATATGTATGGTTTGGCTTTAATGTTGACATTATGTTGCTACAATATGAAATGAATACCAACACTGATGGAAAACCTAATAGAAGACATCACCAGTAATCAGGTTACCACTCATTTCACATTGCAGCAGAGCGTATGATGTTGCTATGGCAACACCACTCTCTGGTGCAACAGTTAACTGCCTGTCTCATTATTTATATTATTATCATCTGTGACACTACCTTCTGAGCAATAAATCTTTAAAACGACAATGAGGTAAAAATTAATTACTTTGACACAATAATAGTAAATTCCCGCTGTTTTATAAGGGAGAATACAGAATTTCTTTGGCACATGTAACAGAAAATATTTCATTTCCCTGACAATACTGAAAAAAAAGGAACTAAATGTAACATTTCGTGAAATTTTACTTTTGGACAGTTTGAAAATAAAGTTTTTACTTTATAGATAATGGACATTAATTTCAGAAGAGCAAGTGTCCTCACCTGATGATAAAACAATATTTTTAAATGGAAACTTACATTATCACTTGTGAAAATTAAATCTACAATGATTACATGAAAATTACGCCATTTTCTATATACTTTTAGTCGTGATGTTACATTTAAATAAAGGTACTATGGTAACACTTATAGTAAAGGCTTAAAAATTTATATATGAAAAATGTGCATTATCTGTTCAAAATGATGCCATTTTGCATGTGAAAATACAGCGAGTCTGATTTTTAATTTATTTATAAAAATAATGTTCATACCCATTTTCTTTTTGTGGCAATATGAAAGAAAAAGTTGCATTAGAAAATTAAATAACATTTTTAAAAAATTATAAACTATAGCAGATGGTTGAAAATAGGGCTGAGAAATCTGATAATTGTTTTAAATTTGCAATAATTTTACTCCCATTCTAAAACTATTGTATGGTGTTGTACATATATAATGTTATCAACATTTAGGTAATTTTAGTCCTCACCCCATCACTTACAATATCATACGTTATCATTCCTTGACACCCCCCCCCCCCCCACACACACACACCTTGATGAAATCATCAATGTTTAAAAATCCTTTTTAATTTTATATGTTTGTGTTTGCATAAAGATATGATTTTACATTTAAACAACTGTATATCAATTAACATCTAAAAGGGGCACTTACTATTTAAAAAGGTATAAGACTATTTTGATGTAAAGAAAAAATTAAAGCACTAAAACAAAAAATATTGTTTGGATTAAAAAAAAAAAAAAACCTTTCCCCAAAAATATCTTATGACAATCAAACGTCAGGTCCCCCCCCCCTCCCACCCATTAAAATGATAATTTTATATATGCACAGCCCTTAATTTGTATAAACACTGCAGCAGCAAAAGAAGGTGACATTTCAAAATTCCTCCCACAGTATTTAAAATACTAATAAGTTGTATTGAAAATACCTTATATTATAAAGAAGCTTTTCTATGAAACCTTTAAACACATAAATGCTAAACTTATTATGTTTGTTTTTGCTTTTCATTACATTGGTTTTTATTTGTCACATATTGTATCATACAAGGAGTAATAATTCTCCAAAACCCCTTACAAATAAGGATACTGCTGCACCACTGGTATAAGGAATACACACAAATTATGAAAAATTAGGCATAGATTATGAAACACTCTCCAACAGTAGCTATTAAGAAATTTAATATTTTCATACAATGAAATGAAATATCTAAATGTGCCATTTAAAAACACGTAACTCAGTAAAAATGCATTTTCAGCACTTGTTGTCCCCATAACACTTTTTGATGCATAATATTTATTGAATTTCACATTTAAATAGCACCCTCTATAGTGAGCATCATTAGCATTTAATAATTACAATGCAATCGCAGTGTATTTACAAGTGTGACAAACTGAATTCATAAATACTTTTCAACCATGTTGAAAGTGTTTTTCTTATTTTATATCTTAGCCATTTTTTTATAAAAAATAAATAGATAATTAAAAACAATTCTTAGATCAAGGTTTACATGATAGACAAAACAAGTAAATACCTGAAATACCATTTATAATAAAAATATATAGTCAAATAAAAGACAACAAATTTTTAATAAATTTCTTTTATTTGAAAGTACAAGTTACAGAAACAAAATAAAATTTCTTTATATTATAAATATTATTGAATATAATGATTACTATGTATAATAAATGAAACAATATTAATATGTATCATAATGGTCTATGATGATGACAATGTTTTGCAGAAAACTTTATTGATCTGAAGAAACAGATATTTATATTTCAATCTGAAAGGAAGATAAAGCATTAGTAAAAATAAACTGCGTAACTAGCTAAATTGTGAACTTAAGACAGTTTTTTGGAAAGAAGCGAGATAATCATTTAATAACTTTCAGTTGGTATAATAATTAAGAAGTAATAAATAGTGCATCAAAACCAAAAAGCATGTTCTTGACATAGCTAAAAAAAAGGAAAGAAAGAAAATTTCAGTCCATTAATTGAAATAAAGAATACATAAATTAGTAAAAAATATTTAGTGAGACAAAAAGAAATAAGTCTAATTCAAACTGCTAAGAATATCAGTAGATTGAAGACATACAAAATGCAAGTGATCCTATTAAAAGGGAAACCTTTATTGTTTACACATCAAAATTTCTAAAAATATTACAAGAATGTATATAGAGTATTGTATATTTACTTCTCATAAATAAGAGAAACTTATTGTGTGGCTGACAGAACTGCTTTCAGGGAAGTCAAAACTCATACTAAATTTAAACAAGTTAGAAATTGTACGGCAAATGAGACGTGCATTCATACTATAACTAGTTTTATAAATATTCAGATCTTGGTGCAACAGCTGTTGCAGTTTTATGCAAAAATGCATGAATACAAAATTTATTATGATTCTATATATTAAATTCAGTAATATGGAAATAGTAGGATTCCATCTTAAATACGACGTAATCAACATGGCAACCTAGAATCATTACATGTCATGGGATATCACTGAATGAATTATGTACGATAGGATTTAATAGAATGAAGAAAACTTTTATTAATATCTTTTTAAGTTTTGATTTGATTTTCTTAAAATTCGAAATGATTTGACAAAATTCTGCAACGATTATATATATATTAAATTTCAAACCATTTGGTTGGGTATTTTTTGCGCTGTTATATGCGGGCGGACAGATGGACAAACCAGATGAAGACTATAGGTGCTTCGTGTTTATATAGTTACAAACACATCTAAAAAGAGCTTAAAAAACACTATTTCTGTTTCCCTTTCATTCTGATAAAAATAACATTAAATTTGACTTGAAATGGAATAAGTAATTTTTAAGGGGAAGAAAGTTGTTTTATTTTTTCTGTATGAGAATAAATAAAATTGTTAATTTCAGAATGAATGAGTTCGGGCCCACCCGAGCTCGAAGAATGGTACAAAAATGTAGCCCAAGCAAATATCTCTCATCTCTAGTAGTAACACGAGAACACTGAAATTAAATGTTAAACCAACGGCAATGTTCTTTCCAAAATTCTTATTTGCATTTCAATACTTTGTTTTTATTTTTTTGGCCTGTGTAACCTGAACCTGATGTCTAACCAAATATGTTTACTTTTTATTTCTTTGGTTGCAGTTTGTTTTTTCTTCTGAGGACACTTAAATTTTGAAACAAGTTCTGAAACTGAAATTTTCCTCTGAAAAACTGCACCTGAAATCAAGGGCAAAAAGATACCCAATTAGACATGACCCACGCAAAACAGAAAAAATTATTTAAAAATATTCAAAAGCAAATGATAAATTTGTAAAGTTACCATTAGTTTAATATTAGTTTGCAAGAATCTTTCCATGAGAGTTAACATAGTATAATTAATAAATAAACTTAAAATTTCGAACCTGAAATCAAAATAACATTAAAACTCTTCATTTCATGATTTGCATAGTAATATAAAAAATAATTTTAAAATATGGTACTTTTCTGTTAGTCGGCACAGGCGATAAATCAACAAATATTTTTCCTTTGTCATCATTCGCATTGCATTCACTTAATTTTAAATATAAACCATTCACTCATTTCATTCTAATACATATGTCACATTTAAATACATGCCTTTCACTCATTTCGATTCAATTGCAGAAAAAAAAATATATCATCAAAATATTGTTTCTAATTTTCATGTATGTGAAAAAAAGGTGTTATTGGAAAGATTTGTACACAAGTAACATAAAAGTACCAAAAATACTCAGAAGTTAAATATAAGTATTAAATAGCTTAACCAGCATGAGTAATAGTCAGTGTAGAATAATTTAAATAGAAAAAATAAGAGAATATGCTTTCCACACGTGGAAGAATTCAATAAAACACACTTATTTATATTACGCACTATACATAAAGGTTATTTTTCCAAAAAAAGCAGGGGATGGGGGGGGGGGGGGCAACCAAACACAGCTAATGTGCAATATGTTTTACTAATAAACATCATTACTTTCCATATGTTATATTTATAAACTGCATTAATTACAACTAAATAAAATAACCAAACCATACAAGTGATAAATTTTATACCTATGGTCATTTAAATTTCTCAAAATGCTTTTGAACTAAATTCTGATTCAGCAGCTATGAATATTATCATTAACATCTCAAAACTAATCTTTTGAGCTAAAAAAAAAAAAACATTTAAAAAACTTGCTATGCTCACAATTTCTTAGTTAATTCATATTTAAAATAAAGTATGAAGCTGCAGCTTACTTACAAAATATATTATAGGAAAAATGTAAATTTTGTCAGCAAAATCTAAAAGCATAAAAATCATAAAAGCATGGCTTCCGATTTTTTTGTTTTGTTTTGTTTTGTTTAATGAATTTTGACCCAAAAATTTAGAAGACTTATTTCAAATTATAGCATTTTATGGCACCAGATACGTATTAATTCCAATTTTGATTGTCGTTGAATACTAAGGTCATTCCATGGTAACTTACGTTATAATTTAAAACAATTTACAGCGGTAATTTCAGTAATATAACACCAAAAAATTTTCAAATGTTAAGTTGACATGATTTGTTAATTAAACCTATCCAAAGGCCAATTTGGATAAAAATTACCTAGAAAATGAAAATTATATTTTTTATGGCAACTTACGTTACTTTTTCAGTAATGTCAGTTACCATAATAAATATAACTGGCAGAGTTCAAGAGAAAACACTAAAATTAGGCCATTATCATCTAAATTTATCTTTGAATAGGTTTAATTAACAAATCATGTCAACTTTGTATTGTGAATATTTTTTTTTTGTCTTTTATTACTAAAATTACTGAAGTAAACTGTTCTAAATGTAACGTAAGTTACCATCGAATGACCCAGTGAATTATAAACATTGATTGAGCGAAACAGACAATATCACTTATTTTATTTTGAAGCTCAGAGCTTTATAAAAATTAATTACAATGTTGACACATTTTAATTAAATTCTAAAACACACCATATGCTCCTGATAATTTCAATAACTTATACTAATGAAATAGATAATTCATATCACTTCAAAGAATTGTAAATAAACAACCCAAATCACAACAACAACAAAAAACAAACAAACAACATTAATAATAATAGTAATACATTTTAGATTAGTTCAACATTAACAAATATTAAATCAAATACATTAGATTATTACATATGCAGCTTAATAATTATTAAACAAATAAAAACCATGATACTATCACAGATAATACATTTTATATTATTTCAATATTAAATAAAATATATGCAGTTTAATAATTATTAAGCTGATATTAAATTAAAATTATCCAGGTGTACCAAATGGAAGAAAAAGGAATTAGAAATGGAAGAGATATCATTTGATCATAGTTCACAGCTACGAAGCAATATTACATAACCATATTCTCAAATATATGCATTATTACTAATTAATTACTGTGCTTAAATTGCTTATTTAACACTGTGATCTTATTTTAGACAAATGTGATAAGTTATTCTAGCTTTCGTGTAATTTCTGAATTTTTTTAAGTCTGAGCGACACATTTTTTGCAATATCAAATCCTTGAAAAGTGTGTATAGGGAGGGAGGGAGAGGTTAACTGCTTCCCACTAACAGAATACTCATATACTCGATGTTTATATAAAACATAGTTTACATATTTACATAAATGATCAATTAAAAAATGTAGTTTAACACCATTTTATAAATTAAAAAAAATAATGCGAAGAAAACATTGATTAAAGAATAAAAGGAATTAAATAATAAATATTGTATTGAGAATAAAATTTTCTTAGATACAGATTGATTTTGTGAGAAAAATGACGTTATATATAAAAGATAAAACAATGATAAATAAAATACAGAACATGTACTTTTGAGAAAAATGACTTACTTACAATCATCATACGAATATTATTGAAGATTCATATCTTCAAAAAAAAGCATGCAAATCTCATGTAAAAGTCGGGTCAACAGGCAATCAACAAACATTCACATAACTGTTGAAAATATCCCATTGAAAACATCCTGCAATGTAAATGAATAGAAAAAAAAGACTATAATAAACTAATAAAAACAACAAAAACAATGTAGAATGTATTTCAAAATCCCTTGTTCTAAGCAACAGAAAATAAATATATAAAAAAACTACATACTTACAGTCAGTCATACAAGTTAGTAATACTTTATTTATACGACAGTTCCTGATTGATGAATTTTAAGTAGAAAACAACAAAACAGCACATAGTCCAAGAGCATCAGACAATCCACTTTCTTGCAGAAGATCACAAATGGTAGTCACTTATTATAGAAGACTACACACCTGCGATATCCTGAGAGCAAACTTGGTAAAATGGGTATTTATCTTGGCACCAGCAGATTCTAATCTCTACTTCTAGTATTAACTTTTATAGGTTTGAAAGTTTTTCAAACTTTTTCTGAAAAAAAAAAATAATTTACGAACTTTTCAATCGTAAATCATCTCTTGTGGGGAAGTGGAGAGAAAAAATTCATGTTCTAGATTTTACAGTTTTAATATACTACTACTGATTAATTATTAAAGAAAACTTCAGAAAGATAAACATATAAGATAAAATTTTAAAAAGAATAAGGGATGGTTTATAAATTATTAATAATAATTACAAGTAAAAACTTTATTTAAAAACAAGTGTGTTCAATTTAAAAAAAGTTAAATTTTATATGTCATTAGAATTTTTTTAGGGGGAGGATAAGATGCTAAATACAATTCAAAGTCTTCATATTACTTTAGATAGTACCGTATCATTGTAAAAATTAACACATTTAAAACTGATTAATAATAATGTAAATCATGTACGCAGAGTTTGCTATGATCAGTCAATTATATAAAAATAATAGAGAAAACTTTGGAGTTAATTCAAAATTAATTCTATGGTTAAAAATTTTTTGCTAGTTTTAGGATAAATTAAAAAATTGTCAGTACTAAAAATGCATTGAAATAGAATATCAAATAAATTCCTGAAGGAAATGAAACTATTTATTCACAAAAAAGTTATGCAGTACCGACAGCATTACCGTACATTATAATAGAATGACGACCGTGTTATATTAATTTGTATTCATATACTATCAAATTTGTTTTAAATTCATGCATATGAAACCAGGTTAGTTTTAAAGAATTTGGAAATGAGGAACATAATTATCTATTAACAAATGCATAGGCAGCGTTGTATGTAAATACAGGAAGATGCAAATTAAAGAATTTACGAATACATCGTTTTATAGAGTTTGGTAATATTAAAAAGTAACATAGTTAACAAATTAATTTTAGTAGCGTAGTATGTAAATACATGAAAATAGTAACTTACGATTGTATAGCTTTATAAAAGAAACTTCTACAATTATGAAACAATGTAAAGAAATGTTAAAAACATCTGAAAAACCATTACGTACCTTTAATTTGTAAATCCCTTATTAATTTCAAATAACCTTTAAAATCATAAGCTGTCGTCTGCTTCTTCAATCTTTTAAAATGGCGGAATACAGAAAAATGAAGCACGCTGATTGGTTGGGTCTAGTATTTTAAAGCCAAGGCCTAGACCACAGACTAGACTCTAGGGAGAGTCCTAACTATCGTGCAGGCTACTCTCGTCACCAGAGCTTTATCAGTTCCCGTAAGAAAAACAAAACCACGTGACCAATGACGCAACACGAACGTCATACGCAGGAAATGCAGTTTTGCAAAATGGGAAAGATAGAGAGATATTTGTGAATAAATTATTTAGAGCCTTTAAATATATAACAAATCCTTTGTTTTTATTTGGGTTAAAACATACACAAGTAATCCAGGATCCACAGTTTTATAAACTATGGACATTGCAGCAGGCTTCGAACATCTTTTCGTAAATTATACACAGCATTTTCTACAATATATGCAACATCCACATAAATATGAAACATCAGTAAGAAAATCTTAAAACAAAGTTTCTATTAATTTATGTGTTGTTGCCATTGCTTTTGTCAGAGATAAGAATTTCTATTTTGTGAATAAATTATTTAGAGCCTTTAAATATATAACAGATCCTTTGTTTTTATTAGGGTTAAAACATACACAAGTAATCCAGAATCCACAGTTTTATAAACTATGAACATTGCAGCAGGCTTCGAACATCTTTTTGTAAATTATACATAGCATTTTCTACAATCTATGCAACATCTACATAAATATGAAATATCAGTAAGAAAACATTAAAACAAAGTTTCCATTAATTTATGTGTTGTTGTCATTGCTTTTGTCAGAGATAAGAATTTCTATTTAACCCCGTTACATTTATGTATAGCCATTTCATTACATATTCCTTATGATTCATTTATTTTTAACTCATTTAACAAAAACTTTATAAAACTTTCTTCTGAAAATTGTGTATTATTAAAAAGTGTCAACAATCAGAATTTGTATTGAAATTTCTTTCTATACTATTAGAAATCATTAAAAAGAGCATGGAGCAATGATAGAACTGTAAACAGATTCTAGAGATATGATGCATAAAAAAAAAAGTTTTCAGAACAAGCTGTCTGGTATTACTATAGTAAAATAGTGCACTTTTGTATAATTTCATACTGCTTCTTCAGTGTTATTGTCACAGCAATTTCAAAAAGTGTTGGTGTTGTTTTATGACAGCCAATTATCAACAGGAGGGATATAGGCCCGAAGGTGGGGAGTGCCCTCCGTGGGGGGTCTTTCTAAAGGAACCTAACCTGTATTTATACAAAGAATTCAAGGTTCGAAGTAAACCAAGGAAAACTCTGAACGATTGGGTTTGAATCCAGCACCTCCCGTCTACCAGCTTCGAGAGCAGAACCTCTCGGCTACTGGTGGGGCAGCAATTTCAAAAAGCAAAATATAAAATTAAGCATTGTTAATAACTTTATAAAGAAAATGTTCCAATCATATTTTCTTTTTTATAAAAAATAAATACAGTATAAGATCTTTATAATGCAATTCTCCATATAACGCACAGCTTCTGAAATGTAAACAATGAATTTTACACTTAAGAATATTGTAGAAATATTGCTAGCTTCTAGAGGACTAAATTTCAAACGTTATTTCCTCTTTATTTATATAATTTAATTTTTTTTTTTTTTTTTTGTAAATAAGTAATGTAATGTTTTGTTCGTGTATATTTTGATCATGTTTGTAAGGTAATTTCACAATATATGAAATGATTTGTATTATGCAAAAATTCATAATCTGCACAAACTTTTCATCCTGAAGAATGCAATATAAAGATCTTCTACTATACATTGATATGTTCCAGACCTATTTGGCCATGTTTACAAGGTAAGTTTCAATGATCTATATAATGCAAAATTCTATATGGTGCAAAAACTTGCGTTTTTAGGTTTGCGTTATAAAGATCCTCTACTTAATTTATTTACTTTGTATTTTTTACCTTTCAAAGAAAAACTGTAAAAAAACATTCTTTAATCATTTTTGTCTCAGTAAGCAATAGCATAATGTAAGTGTTCATTAATAAAATAAACACTTAGTATTTCTCTATATCCTAATATCTCAAGAAGCTCAACTGTATAAAAATAATATTACTTTGTTATGGACACTATTTCTACAATTTAAACCCTTTTGCTGCATACTACTTTTTTGCATGCATCCTTTTGCTGCATAAGTGCTTATTAGATGACAAGAAATCATTCAGTAATAAATATTTGAATAGAAGAAAGGAAAAAATAAACTTGTTGACTTTTTATTTCAAATTTTTAATACATAATAGTGGCAAATCACTGTCATTAATTTTGGAAAATGCTAAGTTGCATTTGTGTGTACATACACTAGAATGTTAAAATAGAAGTTTTTGAATATTAGTTCATGTTGTTATTTGATATGACAAGGATATAAACATTTAGAAAAGTTAAATGTGCACAGAAACGATTAAATACAAAAAAATATAGATAGACTATACAAACTGATTTTCCCTCCCAAGCGTTCTTTGATTATAAGATGCAAAGTTTTCACTCAAATTTTTTAATGGACAATATTTATTATCAAATTGATGCAGTTATAAATAAAACTAATAATCTGAAGCTGTCCAATGTTTCATTTTAAATGACTTTTTGCTTCTAAAATGTAGTTTGGTTTCTGAATAATCATATAATTACAAATTATACTTCATAACGTAGTTATTACGCTGTTAAAAATTTTGAAGACTTATTTTCTTGTAGTAAAAACATTATTATACAGTAGACTCCCTCAAATCCACAACCCTAAAATCCACACATCATCACAAATGTAAACCATGAAACTTTCAGTTCAAATGTAGGGGGGAAAATTAAGAGTTGTTTTTTTTATTATTATTATTATTCCATATACATTTTCATATGTAATTCTTGTTCATATGATTGAACTCATGCTTTTTCTTTAAGGAGTATAGATTTATTTCTGAAAAAAAAAATAAGGTTTTGCTGGATACTGGTGATCACAATTTCTTTTTTGGTTATTAAGTTTGGCTAAATCTGAAATAAAACTTCCCTATTTTATGATTTTGATGTGAATTAGTAGTGTATCTTTATGAGGCAAGCTTCAATGAATAATTAAAAAAAAAAATGTAAATCTTTATTATGCATTATTATTTACTTGACCTTTACTTTTAATAATTTAGCCATTTTTAAAATTATCTTAATTTTTATTATTTTACTTTATTACTTCATTTTTTCTACTTAATTATTTTACTCTA
Source organism: Maratus speciosus (assembly GCA_963932465.1). NCBI lineage: Eukaryota > Metazoa > Arthropoda > Arachnida > Araneae > Salticidae > Maratus > Maratus speciosus. The sequence continues at coordinate 185,001,587 of OZ010788.1, forward strand.
AAGCATTCATTATAATTTTGATTACAGTATTGCATTCAAATTACTGTTTAAAAATGTAAACAAAGCGATGACCAGAAATCCACAAAATTTTAAAATCTGCACAACCTCTAGTCCCAAGCTGTGCGGATTTGAGGGAGTCTACTGTATTGAGGGTTGGATGGTATTTACCGGTTTTAACCGTCTTTGGAAAAACATGTTTTTACTAGGGATTGACCGAATACCGAATAGTCGATTCGGTATTCGGTGGTTCGGCATGTAAACCGAATATTCGGCTTTGGCCGAATACTTTTAAGTATTCGGCCGAATAATTGTGGATAAGTATTTTCTTTAGAAGTAAAAAGTCTCTTTTACTTAGAAGTAGAATAGGCTAAACAATGAGTTCTAATATTGTGTGAATGAATTCATAGCTGCACAACAAAAAACAAGTCAAAAGCCATTTTTAATTAAAAAAAAAACTTTTTTCTTTCTAAAATAGTCTACATAGAGGTGAAATCAAAACAACTGTCTACATTAGAGAAAAAAAAGTAAGGAAGATGGGCATCTTTCCCTTATCATTTAATTTTAATTATTTCTACATTAGTTTCCTTAATTTAAATTTATTTAATGTGTATTTTCTTTAATATACACATCAAATAAGTATATCAGAAATCATCTCTGTATATCTAAGGTGTATATTAAAGAAAATATCAAATAAGTATATCCCTATGCCTAAGCTATAGCTTTTATAATCATTAAATTAAAATCGCTCAAATTTGTTATTTTCATCATCACAATGTTAAAATATTAATCAAAATATAAATATGTATCAGTAATTTGACAGAAAATATAGTTAAATGTACATATGTACACCTTTTGTATTTGAAAACATTCCTATTCAATATGTTTATAGTTAGACAATCAGTAAATCAGCTTTGACAGCATTGTTTCTTTTTATTTGAATGAACTTTTGTTTTCTGACAATTCTTATCCTTAATAATAGCCTGTATAGTTTAATATTTTCATAGGTTATTTTAGGTATTGACTAGTGATAAAATAATAAAAAATAAGTGATGGGTTAATGAATTTGTGAGTGGAAAGAAGTCATTAATTTTTTTTGTGTAATTAGATTTAAGAATAAAAATGTAACTGAATTAAATTATTATGAATTTAATGTTAATTAAAGTTTATTAAAAAAGCTGATATATGCAAATATGTGTATTAAAAATTTTTAAGTATTCGGTTGCCGAATACCGAATATTCGGTGTATACTTTGACCGAAGCTTCGGTATTCGGTAAAATTGCTGCTTCGGTCAATCCCTAGTTTTTACCACCTTTGAAAAACTTATTAGTTTGGCTGTTTTTGCCACTTTTTAAAAAAATTATCTATTATTTTTTCATTTTTCCAGGGATGAAAGTTTTCTGGGTATTTAATACCACTATAAAAATATTCACCTAATTTAGTTTCTGATTAGGTTAGTAAAAGAATGCTATACGAGAATAGTGGTTTTTAAGGAATATGAAAAGGCCCGGTAAACTTTCATCCCTGTTTTCTTACTACAAGAATTCAAAATTTTAAATATATTATTGTATATTTATCATATAACTATTATTATCAGAATTCGCATTACAATATTTATTATATTTATCTTAATGGTGACTAGTTTACAAATTTTTACTTAAAAGATTATAAGTACACTTTTATCACACTTAATAAACCTTAATCATTTTAATAAAAACCAAACACTTACAAATATTAATTATCACATAATGTAGTTTGTACAGATGTTAGTACTGTTTACCAATCTGTGTCCTGCTGGAGTACTCAACCTGCATCAGCAAATTCAATTTGAAGAGAGGGTTTATTCTATCCTTAGGTTTTTACCACTTTTTCCCAGGTTTTTACTGGTAAAAACTTAGTTTTTACAATGTCCTGGTAAAAACCAGTTTTTACTGGTAAAAAGACAACCCTGACTGTATTACAAAAAATAAGATATCAACTAATGTTTGAGAAAAAGTAATTAGTTACAATATAATTTCCTATTTTTCTTTTATAATCATCTCTATTTCCTTGCACAGGTACTTGCAAAGTCAACTAGCATTGCTGATAAGTAATACTTCATATCAATTTTACATCATTAAACATACATTGTTGAAAATATGTTCCATCTGTTTGCTTTTCTGAAAACGTTTCATAATTTTAGAAAAGTAATCTAAATGTTAATGGAGAAAATATATGCTTTATGTGCCATTAAACATATATTTTAAATGTGTTTATTACATTATACTGGAAAATATTAGATCTGTTTGTATGAGAATTTTTTTCATCTATCATCCAGCAGTTCAGAAATAAAACCACCAAAAGTTCAATAAACAAAAATTCTCGTATCTTAGCAATTGAAAAATAAATATTAAATTAAAATTCTCAAATCTTTCCTATTTATCCACAAATTTTATAAACTGATGTATTAAATCAAGAACTATATGTAGAGGAAAAAAGATGTTTCCTGTATTGTATTATCTTCTCTAGGGGATTTTTAGCTGACAATATCTATTGCAATTTTTCTATTAGGAAAAACAAAATAAATCTTCTATATGTTCTTAAGCATATGAGCAGCTTTTAAATAAAAAACGGTCATGTATAACGATTTAAGTACAGTATGGAACATCAAATCTGAAATCCGAACTCTCTCTTACAAAAAAGAAAAGTTTTAAAAGGGACGTCAGATGAAAATATTTCCTGTTGGCGGCAAAAGATGGTGCTACCTGCTTTAAAAAGTGTGGTAAGTGGAAAACAACCACTATAAAAAATATGCAGCGCTATGTGGAGAGGGGTTTGCATTCCTTGCTCCGGATAGCTGTAAAACGCTAACTGACGTTTTTTTCTTTTTTTTTTTTAAATAACTATAATAGTAGCTATAATTTATGGTAGCTTTAATTTTATGTTCTGTAAAGATTTTTTCTAACATTAGGTAAGCGCACTTTCAATACTTCTTTTGCTTCACTAATTTAATTCATTTATTTGTTTTTAAACCCAGTTTTAAATACTTTTTTTAAAATCTGTTTTTTTTTCTAAAACATTTTTATTATTTTGACTTATTTTAAAAGCATAAATTATAAGTCTTATGTTAAATACAACAGATATCGAAATTCTATCACATTACTTTCATTTGAGTGAAGACCTAAAATTTGGAAAGCAGTGGTCCTGAGCACTTCGGATTTGGGCATTCCATACTGTATTTTTTATACTGAATATATTATGTATTGTAGTACATTAGACTTCCTCAAATCCGCAACCCTAAAATAAACAAACGCCTGAAATACACACATCATCGGAGATGTAAACAATGAAACTTACAGTCCAGATTTAAGGACAAAAATACAGACTTATTTATATATATATATATCGTTCCGTTTTGTATGTTCTCATTAATATGACTGAACTCATGCCTTTTTCATGAAGGAAGTATATATTTATTTCTTAAAAAATTCAAGATATTGCTGATATCACTGTCACTTGTGATCACAATCTTTTTGCCAAATATATTTATGTATTCCTCAAGCCTTCTTGGTTATTAAGTGTAGTTAAATCTGGAATGAAGCTTCCTTATTTTAGGATTTTAATGTGAATTAGTAGGGTACCTTTATGAGGCAAGTTTCATTGAATAATTCAAGAAAAATATATCTCATATTTATTATGCATATTTAATTATACATTATTATTTACATGACCTTTACTTATAATAATTTAATCATTTTTTAAATTATATAACTTCTTGTTTTAGTTTATTAATTTACTTATTTCAATATTTACTGTATTGCAAGCATTCATTTATAATTTTGATTGCAATATTACATTCAAATGACTGTTTAAAAAATGTAAACAAATCAATGGCCAGAAATCCGCACAACATCTGGTCCCAAGGTGTGCGGATTTGAGGGAGTCTACTGTATAAAATATATGCATTAAAATATTACAGAAATAGTCTTTGAAAATATAATTTCTGTATTAATAAAAAAAAAAATTTAAATATTAATTTTTTTGACATTGAACTATTAAAATTATGCAATCTTTGATATTGTATATACAATGTGCTCTAATATATAAAAAAAAAGATATTAAGGAAACGTTTCTGTAATTTTGAACACAAAGTTACATAAAAACCAGCACCTCGCCAAAAAATCATCCTCTTTAATGACATGGGGGGAGAATTAAAAAAATATATATATGTATCCAATGTTCATAGAAAAACTAATGTACACATAAAATAAATAGAAAGTATCACATAACTGATAATTTTTTTGATTTTCAAAAGGGGGAGGGAGGGGGGAAATAATACTTAATGATTTTGCTATAAAGATGGGTACTTCCTGGTTACAGGGACCCCTGCAATTGCAGTTATGAAATGGTTGCAATTATGAAAGCAAAGGTCGTTGCCAGACATACATGCAACATATGTATATACTATATACAGAAACACTGATATGAGTATATACATATGTGTGTGTGCATAAAAATATAAAATACTACATGGTAATTTATTATTTCAAATGTATATTTCTAAAAAATTTAAACTTTGTGAACTGAGGAGAGGAAAAAAGAGAAGATTTTTTTTTTTTTTGGGGGGGGGGGGGCATTACTATTAGATAATTGATTAATTACCTTACTAAAGATTTACAAATAGAGCAAAAAAAAAAAAAAATACGACAAAGTTTTAAAGGCTTTAAATTTGTATTCTTGGTAAGAAGGTGAAACAATTTCGAGTGAGGATGGAAGAAAATTATATGATTGATTATTTATTGTTGCAATAAAGTAACAGATGGAGCAGAATTTTTTTAAAAAATTGCTTTAACAATTTTTAACTTTGGGTGAACTGAAGCCGAGGGGGGGGGGGGGGGGGGCAGCAGAAGCAGAATGGAGATATTTTTTTTTTTTTTTTCTTGGAGGGAGCTGCAGTTTATTAGATAACTCATTTATTTACCAAGCTAAAGATTTACAAATTATAGTATTTTAAACTAATTAATAAATAATCATATCCTCAAGGTTGAGATGGCCATGTAGATACTTATAGGCCGGAGACGACTGCACAAACCATCACCTGATCGAGTTGACGGCTGAAATTCCAGGATTAGTTAAAATTCGATTTGCATATTAAAATGCAACTGGTCGGCCAAGTCATATCTTGGTGGAAGACACCTGCAAACCCAATTTTAGTAGTTATCTTATTACCATTGTGTTTTCCTGCTCCCAGTCCACCATGTCTTCATACCTTTAGGTGCAAGAAAACACCATGATAAACCTACCGATCAACGACTAAAATCAGGTCTGCAAGTGGTTTCCACCAAGATATATATGACTTGGCAGACCAGTTGCATTTCAATATGCTAATCAAGTTCTGTCTAATCCTAGAGTTTCAGACACCAATTCGATGAGGTGATGGTCTGTGCAGCCGCCTCCTGGTCTATTAAGGCTGTTCTCAACAAGTGCAAAACGTTTTGACATAAATACAAATTCATTTTTTTAACGGAAAGATATAAAATTGGAAGGCCTGACTATGGAAGCGATTTGGAATCGAACTATGTTTTCCATTTTTTGATAAATATATTACCTATTGAGTTATAAGACATTTTGATCACATGACAAACACGTTTTTCTCCCTTTGCTGACTGGTTTTTCTGCTTTCTTCAGGAACTTCAGTTCAAAACACCCACTTTGACACTATTTTCTGAAAGATCATTGCGTTTGCAAAAAAACTGAAAAAACAGTTCGATGACATAGTTTCTGAGCAACAACACCTGCTAGTTTCATGCATTTCCGAACAAAAATAAATTTAAACTTATGTCATAAAGTTGCCCTTTTGGATTTTAGAACAGCCTTAATTAATCTTTAATTTTACGCATAACAAACGAATACCAGTTATATACACACACTACTCATTTTTGACACTGTTCTGTTTTTATCAGAAAAGTATAATTTGCATACATGACAGGCTTTTCAAATACTTGTGATGCCATCTAGTGAGTAATATTCAAACTGAAAAATATTACACAAACAGTACATGTTTGCTAAGAAGGGCAAAGGAGAAAAGCTCTAATTTTGAGAAGTGGAAAGAGTCGATGGTCGATTATTTATTGTTACAATAAAGTAATAAAAACAGCAGAAACAGTTTAAAAAATTGAAACTTTGCGTATTTTGGTGTTGGGAAAAGAGGGAAGCAAAATTTTGGAAGGGAAGAAATCTAAATGAATTTTTTCACGATTTAAAAAAAAAATCAGAAATTCACCGAAATGCAGAAGAGTTTCACTGCCGATTAAGAAACAATAGGAGAGTAAAATGGTACTTGTGTATTATCCAGGCCAGATAGATAGATCGTCAAAAATGGTTGACAATCGTCAATTTGATTTATCATAAAGGTGATACAAAACACTAATTTCAGTACTACTTAGCTATCCTGTTGACCAATTTCGCCAAATTATACAAACTGATATAATTTTTATTTTAAATAACGAAAGAACAAATAAATTAGTATAACATTAATAAAAATGCAAATAAAACGTCGAAATAAAAATCACTTGATGACATAAACACATGTAACTTGCTTAAAATCAAGTGAATTTGACATTTATGATCAACCATTATTGTCATTTAATCTTATAGTTTGGCGATAGATTTTTGGTCCACAGGATAACTAAGTAGTACCCCAATTTCATATACATTTATTAAATACATAGCATCAAATTGATGGCTTTTAGCAATAAATGATATTAACATTGGCAGTTTTATTTCCAGTGGTTTGTTATGCCCACCAGAATGAACATAATATAAATATACCGTATCAATGAATATAATATATCTATGCTATAGCATTTATATAATTATACATATATAAATACTTCTGCCACTGCCTTTAATATGACTATTAACTTTGCAGTTAAAATAAACAAAGCAAAAAATAAAAATAAGGGCTACTATAATTAATATTTTTAATGCCATTGTTGGCACAGTGAAGTACCAGCAAAATTAAGGACTTTTAGCAGATTTTTCAAACAAATAAGGACTTTCAAGGACCAAAAATTATTTTTAAAAACTTTAAGGATCATGTGAACCCTGAAAACTTCATAACTACTTAATTACTATTTGAAATACACATATGCATTAACCCTGTCAGGGGCAAAGCACTTCTATTTGTAAAATGATTGAACGACATCAGAATTCACAAACAAATTTATTTGAAAATAAATAAAAGCCTTTCTTCACATGCTTAATAAAAAGAAAAATTTAATATGGCACTTAGGAATTAAAATTACGTGGTCCGAAACTGAACCACTGCCTTTGAAGGGATTAAAATGATAAAAAAACGAACAGAAAATAACGTCAATTTTTAATAAATTTACTTTAAAAGTATCTCGGGGGGGGGGGGGGGGGAGTAACATTAACATTTGAATTGCGAGGCAAAAATTTTAACTACAATCAGACCACTGTCTAACAAATCAGTTACATTAAGATATGCATAAAATAATACACTTATGGATAAAGGCAATCATTTCTTCAATATACAAGTCGTTAGTTGATTTAAAAATTGCCAATAAATTCAAACAGAAAATTATTTAATAAATTCAATTTGATATTTAGTTTTCAGAACATTCTTCCACAATAACAAGTTTATACAAAGTATAGATACCGATAATAAACATGAAAATTTTGCTGCACTTACTATTCAAAGTAGACGAAATAATTTTTCATCAAAGCCAGGGCAAACGAAGGAACTTTGCATTAATCCTAATTCAGCTAGCAGACATAATTAAGATAACTGAAAGATATATAACACTTCAATTATCATAATTAGACCAACTAGCTAAGAGTTCAAACAAATTTCACAGAAATAAACAACCTACAGTTTCGTTTTTAACTTTCGCACATCAACAGCTGATTAGCGCAAAGCACACTGGGAAAATACTACAACAGCCGAGGTGTCGATAAACGCTGGTAACGAGAGTGCCTTGCACGGTAGTTAGGACTCTCCCTAGGGTCTAGTAGACCACAGAGACCAAGCCTCGCAGACCACGCAGACCCTCCTTAAACCAGGCTAAACCCACGCCTGGCAGACCTCGCAGACCTTGTAGACCTGATAAGCCATAGTGTAAACGCAGCATAAAATAATCTTAATAGCAGGGCTCCCACTAGGTCCGTTTTTCAATTATTAGGTCCGTAAAGCCCGTTTTTCGACACTGTTACCCAATCTTTATTTTAAATTTTATCGATGTTTGGCATTTAGCCAAGAATCTCGGAAAAATCGCGTTTTTCGCAAATATGTTCCAAAAAAAAAATACCTTCAAATTTCGCCAATCGATCGCGGAAAAAAATCGTAAATTTTGTCAAAGGATCGTGAAAAAATGCAAATTTCTCCAACAGATCGTGGGAAAATTCTGATTTCTTAAAAGACAGCGAAAAAACGCGAATTTACTCAAAGGATCACGATAAAACGCGAATTTCGTTAAAGATCGAGAAAAAAAGCAGATTTCCTCAAAAGATCGCATAAAACGCAAATTTCCTCAAAGGATCGTGAAAAACACACGGTTTCCATCAACAGATCATGGAAAAAATGTTAGTTTCGTCAAACGATCGATGTATAAACTTCTAAACATCCGACAATATCTAGACACACGGCAGTGTGTCAGCCAAGTTCGCCTGACATAGTGTGTTATTTACACGAACCATTTCGAGCTGTTTTCATCAAATTTCAATGCTCTACAACTGAAAATCTATGAGACCTACGTACTTGTTATACGAAATGTGTAGTAAGGCCACCCTAATTACCTAAAATCCAAAATTTTATAAATAACGCATAATTAGTTTCCGAGATAATGACATTTGAAAATGTCTGATAATCGATAATTTTACCACTGACTGATTGACTCACTCATCAAAAAGATCTCGTATATCTACTGCAGCTACAGACTTCAAATTTGGTGCGAAGTTCGTTTACACTATAAAACTAAGGAAAAAAAATAAAAAAATTGTGAAAATCGGTGAATTACCCACCTGGGGCTGCCCATTTTTACTTTACCATTGCGTCTATTAGGCGAAATTTTAATTTGCCGTAGGAGAGGACGCTGTTCTGTCGCCAAATACCGCCAAGTTTCTCGCCAACATGGGAATATATCGCCAAATTTGGCGACCAAAAGTGACGCCACCTTGGCGATATCTCTAATATTTCGCCATATTCCCATAGACTTCCATTCTAAACGCATATAATCGGATGCTACATAGTAGAATTCAGTATCATTGGATACTACATTCCTATTGGTTGAAATCTGATGCGTAGGGGTTTTGAGTTTTGGCGCACGATTGCTTGCTTGGCAATTTGGCGATATATTTTTTAATGCTCTGTCGTTAGCAATTTGTTTATGTTTTCTGTGTGTAACCGATCTGCTCCACGTGGTTCACATTCTTTCGATAGAAAAATTAGCATTTTGTATATAACATTATTATTTCTTTAATGTTATAGAAAGTGTAACGTTCTGAGGTGTTGTATAACAGGTGAAGTGGATTTATCACCTGAACACTTATAAAGAATTACTTCCTGACGGGACTTGTTTAATTTTTATTAAAGAAGTGAGAGATTAGCTTTCAGTAAAGGTAAGGCACATTTGATAATATTTAAATTAGATAATTGTATATAAATTAATATATATTAAATATTCAGTATAATTTATTTAGCCATTTAGTACTGAAGAATATGGGGAACTATTCTATTTGATTGATAAATGTTGATAATAAGTTACCATTTATCTATTCTATTTGATTGATAAATGCTGATAATAAGTTACCATTTATTTACGTTTAAATTTTCTTACCTTCACAAAAAAGCTATTTCATTCATACATTTCAAAAGTTTCATTTATCATCCTATAGGTTAGATGTGCCAATAATGGACACCCTTAAGGAATTATTATTATATTTCAGTTTTTTTTTTCAATATTACATTAATCTATCAACAATATTTAACCATTCTTATAGTCTCATTTCCCAATATGAATCGATATTTAATTTTAAATAACAGAAATATATTAAAACACCCAAAAGCCATGTAATTCCCTCAGTTTCAGTAATGGACACCCCATAAAAAGTAATAGCTAAATATAGTTGTTTTTGACTGTATTTAGAACCAGAATTTAATGAATACATACTAATGAAACAAAATAGTTATTTTCAAATAAATTTAACAATTAGGATACCAGTAATAAATCATTTACTGTTTGCATTAATTATTGTAATTATCAGATGATCAATGTTTTAATTATTTTAGATGGGTAGTTTAAAATACTAAATATCAGGCAGTTAAAGCTATCAAATTATTGAAACAGTGGGGGGTTTAAAAGATAATTACAGACTTGCCAAGTCTCCTGATTTTCACATATCTGTTCCCATACTCTTGATTTTTCACTTTTATTATTTTATCCTCAAATGTATTGCAATGCGGGGATAAAAAATCCAATTGTTCTTTAGTACAACTGATCGGTAGTATTTTATGTGATAAACTACACTATATTCATTATGAATTATGACTCTTTAAGGCAGGGCCTTTTTTGCAACCGGGACAAACATGGATTTTGGCGCCTCCCCCCCCCCCCCTCTCTTCCACAAAGTATATTTACAAAGAGAATTTTATAATAGACAATTTATTTTAAAATTTAAAATATGTAATACTGAACTACGTAATCTACAGTGGTGGATCCAAGGGAGAGGTTCCTCTGAACATCAACAAAAATATTCTAAAGATCATTTTAAAAATGACATATTCAGTGGGGTCCCGATTATCTGAGTCCCGCCTAACCGAGTTTCTGCTTTCACAGAGTTATTTTCTTCTGATAAACTCATGGCTTACATTATTATGAAATAGACATTATAAATGAAGTGTTAGGTGAAGATGAAAGAGCAGTCATAAAAAGTTAGAACTCTGATTTTCTGGTCCGAATGGGAAAAAAATGGCCATAATTTTTTTTTGCAAAAATCTTATGGCCATTTTTTCCCCATTCGGACCAGAAAATCAGAGTTCTAATTTTTTACGGCTGCTCTTTCATCTTCACCTAACACTTCATTTATAATGGCTGTTTCATAGTAATGGAAACCATCAGTCTATCAGAAGAAAATGATCCTTTCCAAAGGTATAATCTTCATTCGGCACCCCTTTGTTCTGGCGCCCGGGGCACATGCCCCCCCCCCTTTAGTTTCGGCCCTGCTTTTTGACTGCTACTAAGGACATGTTTTGATTAATTATCAATAATTTGTCTTGGGAACTTCACTATAGATTTATGTGTTTATGAAGAAACAAAATTTCTTCCTGTAATATGTAAATCCAATTTTGATAGTGTATTTGCTGCTATTAGTACCTATTTAAATTGAATAAGTTTTTTTTTTTTCTTCTAAAGAAACAAAACCTCTTATAAATAATCACAACTTTAACCATAATTTAGTTATTATTTCATGCTTCATATTTTTCTTGCCACTTTTTAAAATCTCTAAGTATTACAATTAGTACAAAGTAAACATACAGCTGAAAGTTGCATGTTTTGTTTTTACTATGAATTAATTTATCGAGTTAAATTAATTTGTAATAATTTTATTAAAGTACATAGTTTTAGAACACTATATTGCTTTAATGACAAATGCTACATAAAAAAATATCACAGTATCCAAAAAAGTAAAAAAAAAAAAAATGGTATTTGTTCGTTAAGCCTCATAGTATAACTATTTTACCCTGCATAAATTGTTTTACATTATTATCTAATAAAAAACACAGAAAGATAATCTTAAATAAAATGGTTTATGCTATATAATTGATAAATAATCTGAGAATATGTTTTTATTTACTTTAAATCCAAGTTTTCTCACCACCAGTCCATATCATCCAAAAATAAAAAATGGCTGCCAAGTATAATAACAGCAACAAATGTTCTGGCATTCACTGAAAAAGATAACCAATACCTGTAACATACTAATTTGGCAAAAAAATTTCCTAAAATTACAATTTGTATATTTTATGAATTTATTTTTGAAACCTTCCTATTTTATGCCCTATTCAATAAATTTTAGAGTTAAATCTGCATATTTTGTATGCCATGGGGTGATTATTTTTATTATTTATTGAAAAAGTATCACATACCCAAAAAAAAAAAAAGTTTTTTTATATTTAAAATAGTACATATATTTATATCATGATTTAGGAGCATTTCTCTTATAATTATATAACTTTAACTAAGCATAGGTCATATGTTTAAATATATTTATATCTCAGAAAAATGTAGATTCTTTTTTTTTTTTGATCATTTATTTATTCTATTTTTTAAAAAGTTCCATTACCTAAAACTAGAATGCTCTCTGTGGAAGATTCTTCGATTTAAGCATATAATTCTAAAGTTTTAAATAACAAGTACTGTACATTTTAGGAAAAAAACTATTTTGTAGGGAATATCATTATTATTTTGACGTTACTTCCAGAAACAAATAAAATCTCCATCTACAAAAGTGTACTGATAGAAGATTAGCATCTGGTGGATTCTCTGGCATCAGGATAGACCTTATTTCCAGCTTGATTGCTCTCAGAAAATCACAGGTGTGTAGTTTTATTGTAGAATAATTGACTACCATTAGTGATCTTCTGCAAGCAAGTGGAAATTGTTTGATGGCCTTTGACAACAGACTTGCTTATTACTTTTGGAAGGATTGTGGATTTATTTTTTCCTTGAAGAACATTTAAAGGATATTTTAATATAGTAGGACTCCCACTGCTACGTCAAAAGAGGAGACAGTGAGGTAAGTTTATTGAAGTAACGTCAAAAATAATATTGATGTTCGCTAAAATTTGACAGTTTTTTTTATTACATTACTCACTAAAGCATATTTTCCAAAAAATAGCATGTTATACTACAGACTATGGGGGAAAAAATGTCACACAATAAAAAAAGTAAATACAAAAATTATTTACCTGAAAATATTTTAAATGATAATGTTGTGAAATTAACTTTTTTATGTTTCAGTTTGGGATATAAAATAAAATCTGCTGCTAAGTTTACAAAAAGAAAAGTAGGGGGAAGTGTATGATGTTTTAAGGGAAAAAAAGGGTTTTGTTTATGAAAGTAAAAAGACCATTTTTTTTAAATAAAAGTATTTTTAAAAAATGGGGACAGAATAATTTGCTCTATTTATAAACAATACAATTACATTCATTATTCATAATTTTTTTCCTAATTTATTTTTAATGTGTGGTTTCACTTCATCTAAATGCAGTATATTGAATTATAACTATGCTATTCAAGAGGAAAATACACTATTTATTATTATTAAAAAGTCATTCAAGCCAAAATTTTAGTTTTTTAACTTTAACACGTTGGCAGCTAAGCCGTATGAGGTGAAATCATTCCTCATGGCTGAAAGTTTTTTTTTTTTGTTGTTGTTGCTGTTGAAATGTAATGTTATAAATGTTCCATAACAAATTTTGCCGATTTTTATATTTTTGCCTGGAAAAAATCCGGTGGCAGGTAGCACATGTATCAAGCAAAACTCTTTAAGAAAGCTAGGGAAAAATTTAAAGATGTTACCAGTTGGCTAGACAGATACAGAATGAATTGAAACAGCATTAACAGGTGTCGAAGGGTCGTCGACGGCCGCCATTTGGAGAGGGGTGCTAGTGTCGAACACCTTTCGACACCCACCGCCTACGTGTTAAAATATTTTTGCAATTGATATGTGGGCAAAGTTGCTTTTACGTTAGTGATTTCTATTATACCTGTAAACAGTTGAATGATAATAATTTTATTATTTTCTTACTTTAGTTTTTACACATGTACTTCTTAACACAGAGAGCTTTGTATACATCCTATAATCTTATTAGTTTAAAACGCTCTGGAAGGGGTTTTAACCATACCCCCCCCCCCTTTTTTTTTCTTTGCCAGTGGGTACATACAGTCGGTTTTGCATTACAATTCATAAGTGAATCTCTGAAATCATACTTATAGTGTTAATAATATGAAGAAATGAAAATGTGAATTGAAAGCTTCAAATATAAAAATGAAGATGTGATTTGAATAGTGGGTGTTGGGTTGAGGTCCCTGATCTGCAGATTTACATATTATAATCAATACTTGTTCTGCTTCGTTATGTATAGAACTGTTTTTTCAAAGATGAATTATCAAACATTGCAAATAAAAAATCACATCCTTTGGAATAGCATTTGTGACTTTAAAAAAAGTTCCTTCGTTTGCATGAAAAGTGCCCGAGTTTCGTCCTTTTCCTGAGTCATTCCCCCCACCCCTCAAAGATTACTATTTATAAATGGAAATACATGCTTTTATTAAAAAGAAAGAAAAAAAAAAACAACTGTTGACTGAAATTGAACTTATTTAAATCAACTGATTTAAAACATGTCAAGATTGTATTATGTAGTTAAGATTTTAAAAGTAGTTTGATATCCTGCTATTTAATTATGTATAATAAAATTAGTTTTTAGCATTTAATCTAGGTTAGTTTTTTTAGAGATGAGTTTATTCTGTAAAACTTTCTCTGATGTAGAGTAAAACAGTAATAATTAAATGAAAAGTAGCATTTATAATATTTTTTTTAAATCATTACATTAAAAAAAAATTTATTAATTGAAAAACAGCATTCATAATATATATATTTTTAATATTACTTGTATAAATCTTCACCAGTATTTAATTTTCCAATGCGTGTTTGAATTTCTTTTATCAAAAGAATCATTGTGCAAATTAATTCTTTATGTAGCCATATTTTAAACCCAAATGTTTCATTATTAACCAATAGATGGCGCCTGTAGCACATAAGTAGGTTTGTTTACAAACAATGAGGTTGTTTACATTTGTTTTCTTCTGTAAAATGGTTAAGATTTAAAGTATGTTTTTGAAAGAAATAAGTTTATTTATTTATTTTATAGTACAAAAATGGAATCTTTAATTTGTTACTTTTTAATAACAATGTGTTAATTTATCTGTTACTTTCTATGTGTTCAAACACTAACATATTTATTTGCATGAAGATTTTTAGGCCTAAATTAACAAATTTAAATACTATAATTTTTAAGTAACACAAAGTTTTTGTTACACATTATGTGTTTGATAAGTTTTGCATTTTTAGGAATTTATTTAAATTAAATTATTCACAATTTTATAGAATTTCACCTTATGTAGTATTTTTTAAATGCATTCTATTAAAATTGAGTAGTCCTGTTTACTTTGTTTTCAGTGTAATTGAAATGGCGTTTCTTTTGTTAGTTAAGATCAGCAATAGGGAGATTCATTTTTTATTTAATGCTGTTAGTTCAAATCCTGTTAAAATTTCCCAGGTTTGATGTGACAACAGAAAATGTAGAATGTTTAAATCATTATTAAACAATTACAACAATCTACTAAAATCTATAAAAGTATACATGAATTGTAAATCTGAAAAAGAAACAGATTTTTTTTTTTTTTTTTTTTCTCATTTTGTTTGCTTATAGAGATTAGATGAAGGTAGTTCTTGCCTCAGAATTTATCATCAATAAGGTAATAGGACTATTAAGCAAAGTTTGGTTTAATTTTGGCAAACACTCAGTTTCATTGAAAAAAATATAGTGCATAAGGAATTTGTAGTTGGATCTCATTTCCGTAAGTGCTTACTCATATAAATGAACGCAACACAAAACAGCCCATTGTGCATGCATTGTTTTTCATTTATGCTATCGTTATTTGACACTTCAGACAGCCTAAGCAATATTAGTGGCAGGGCTGCCACAGGCGACTTTTTGTATTTGCTGTTCGCACCAGTACTTTTCTAATATAGACACCTTGCATTGACGTCACGTCGCTATTAGCAACGGCTGATACTATTGCATCTGGAGCACAGAACTGCCCATTTGCCATTAAAAGCACGTGTTATCTTTGTTTAATTTAAATCTTTCATATTTTTATTATTATAGTGCAAATAAGTGTAATAAGTCAAATGGAGAGCACCACATTCGCCTTATGTTTGGGCGCCATGTGAAGCGATGCCAGACATGTGACGTCATGTGCAACCAGTCTATAAATTTTGAAGTATATTTCTCTTACAAAAGTTCTCAAAGTGAGCAAATTTAAAATTTTCTGATTTGAGTAAGTGGTACCAGTTAGAATTATAAAATAGTCGCCAGTGGCAGCCCCGCAGTGGCGACAAAACATTTAGTTGTAACAAGAACTGTTCATACTTTGTAATGATGAAAAAATAAAAGCATGTGTATCATTAAACTAAATTAATGGAAGCTGAAGTTTCACTGGATCTGTATGACAAATAATTTAAAGATTTTTTGTTGTTTATAATATCTTTGATACTTCTAATTTTTTCTTTGTGAAGAAAGAATATAAATCCCAGTTAGGGATGTATTGAATAGTGATTTTCGCTAAATACTCTTATATTTAAGTATTTAAAAATATTGAAGTTAAATTTAAAAACACTTTACTTCATATTTAATGAAAATATTCCATTTTATGAACAAGATCTTTTTACAAAAATCTATGCTTCAAATTATTTTTTAAGAAAAGGATAGTCCTAAAACATTTTTAATTAATAAAATTTTAAATGTCAGCTTTCTCAGTGAATTAAAATAAATTAGTTTCTTTTCTTTTGCTAATTTAATTATATTTTTCATTAACTTTTTCATAATAGGAATTAGAAGGAAAATTTAACAGTTATTATCAAAAAGAGTCTAAAGTGGAAAAAAAAAAAAAACAATTATATAAATAATGGAATCTTTTTAGAATCGCTGGTTAATCAAATCACTGTTTAATAAATTAAATTCTGATACTACCTTTTTTTTGTTTTTTTAAAATCGGAATATTAAACATGATTCATTTAAACAGCATTTACTAGCATAGTTTAAAAACATAAAATATACCAATGAAATAACATAAAGCTGATGTTGCGTTTAAAAAAATTGTTTGTACAAAGATGTGGGAAACATTAACCCTTTTGGGACGAGTGTCTTTTACAGAATTTTTAATCTTTTATCACTGGTTCTTTCTAAACAGAAATGTTTGCCTAACTGAATCGGAAAGTGCTCCGATTAAATAAGGCAAAATTTACTGGAGAGAATAATCAAGGATTCCTTGTGTGGCACGTATACTGGTCGCTCCTCCCCAAGGGGTTAAGGAAGGAAGAACACACTACAAGAAATTATTTTTGTGCATGAAAACCAGGATTGCTAACACACTACAAGAAATTATTTTTGTGCATGAAAACCAGGATTGCTATCTATTTGTTCAGTCAAAAATATGGGAAATTTCACTACAAGCAAACACACATTTTTGCTCATAAACTTAACAATAATGAAGCTATTTCAACAAAATTTTCAATAACTTTGTCAAATGTAATGATATCGCAAAAAAATAGTATCATCATTCATGTCCAAACAGTGCTGAACTATACTCTATTTCACCTCAACTTGGCAGCACTGTGAAAGGTAGAAACAGTAACATTCTGCCTTAAAAAATAGCTCTCCATTATTTTTTAATCTTAAATGGTCAAAATGCATAGAAATTTATATGGTTATGTTTATAAATTACAAAATTCGGGAATTTGAAGCATATATCTAAAGTAATTCCTCTGTTAAAAGTATTTAATAGAAAAAAAATTGTATTTAACCTCTTGGAATCGGCTTAAGCTGTCTGTTTTTTAAACCAAAATACGGCATTCCGGAGAACTTTCTTCCCCCTTTTTGCTACATTATCAAGTAGGGAGCATCCTTTGTCCTTCTCCTTGGAAAATGTCAATCCATGCCTTCTGATAATGGTTGCCGTGCAATTCCAGGATTACTTGCATTTTTCGACTGAGGTGAGGAATTTTCCCACAGAATTGGTCATTTTGGCGATTTTAGAAAAAATATAGTTTCAGCTGAATATTTCCAAACTAATCTTTTTTTTCTTCTTCTTTTAAATGAGAATATATTTATGAAGAAATAAAGTGTATTGATTTTTACTAATGTTCCTTATACAGATCGTTCACGTTCAGCCTCTATTTTAACTGCTTTTATTTTTCACTGAATATGAAAAAATATACACTGTGTCGCAAATTATATTAAATATCATTCATAATCATGGAATAAACGGAATTTAGATCATTTTTTGTTTCTTTGAATTTTCTGGTTTAGCTTTATTGAAACATAAAATACTTGAAATATTTAGACTGACGGAGCTGCAAATTTAATTTAAATTCATAATAGACTGAGAATATTCCTAAGCAATAAAGTAATAGACTTTTTAGAAAACCTGATCTGTTTTCATGTTACTCATTCAGAAAATCTCTTACACATTCCAGCATGTAGAAACAATCTCCATTTTTTTTTTCAATGCAAGATCTCGCTTTTATCGAAATGTAAGTTGCTTTTCTTTTCAAGTAAATTATATATTTGGTTTTTATATTTTTTTGTTTATTTTAAAATACATAATTTTTTACCGGTTCAAGGTAAAAAAATATATATTTATATATCAAAAAAGAAAACACAACCAATAATAACTCTGTTCTTTTTGTCTTATCAGAATAAACTGCATACCAAATTTGAAACAAATCAGATAATTATGATGAATAACCCATTAATTAAATTTAGGGGGATTTATCAGCTGTCCCCAACCCCTTTATACTTAACCAAAGAATCTCCAAATCTAATCAGGGAAGCACCTTATCAGCATAAACCGGTATACCAAATTTGAAGCAAATCGGATAATTCTGGATGAAAAACCCACTTATCTAAATTAAGGGGTGGGGATTAGCCCCCGTTCCCACCTTTTAGGCTTAACCAATGAACTCCCAAAACTAATCAGGGAAGCGCCTTATCAGAATGAACCTAGAAAAAAAAAAAACATTGAAGCAAATCAGATATTTCTACCAAGAGTTACCTCATTACAAACATACGTACGTACATACAAAAGCTGTGGGCACATTAGCTCTCAGGCTTTGATAGCCCTAAAAACCGAGTATTTCGCCAAATGATCAAGGGGAAAAAATCATAAATTTTGTAAGACGAATCACATCGAGTCAGATAAGCCAATCTTTCCTTTGGTCAGGTTTCTTTTTTTCATAAGTGCGCATAGTTGCCAACATCTCGATTTTTTTAATATGAATATTTATATGCAGAAATGCTTGTTTTGTACAATCGTGCAATTTCTGAAATTAAATAAAGTGAGCTATTTTGTAAGAATTTATTGCTATTCAAAAAATCGGGTGGTCGGCAATTATGAGTACATTTGTGATCATCCTAATTTTAATTTATAATTATGCATGAAAGGTATAAAAATTGTTAAAAGTGTAACGGGTCAAGTAACTGGGTTTTACCGAGCATCTTTTTTTTTTTTTTTTTGTTTTTGGAAGCAGGTGAAGTTAAATACATTTCTGCAATATTGTAAGAGCGTTTGCAACGTTGTTCAGATGAATTTGTTTAGCAAACTTTTTTTTTAGCGTTAGATATGCTAGTTTTTCTTTTAATGCTCTTTTATGTCTTCTGATGCTTTTATCTTCTCCTTTGTGCACTTTTTTATCTGTTCCCTGCTCTTTTTTCTTCTCCCCCGCCATGCCGCCCCCCCCCCACACACACACATATTGGACTTTTTTTCTAGAAAAAACTTTTATATTAACAGTAAATAATCAATCATCTACTCTCACCAAAATTATTGCTGTTCCCTTTGCCCACCACTCTCTTGTACCAAATATGCATAGTTTAACCTTTATAACACTTTAAATTTTTTGACATATTTAATATTTTACAGTAACAATAAATAATTATTCCTTGAATCATCCCCTCCACCCAAATTCTTCGCATCTCTTTCTTCACTCCCTCTGCCGCCCAATGCAGTTAAAAAATTTTAAATTCTTAATTTTTTTTCTGCTCTATTTGAGAATTTATTGTAAAATTTGTTAAAAAACCATACGAATTATTTCGCCTCCCCTCTCGAAGAAAATCTTCTTTTTTCTCATTAATCCCCTCCTCTCTGAAACGCTAACATTTTTTTTTCTCTCTCTCTTTATGTAACTTTTTTGTAACAATAACTTAACAATTCTTTTAACAGAGCATTATATTTAGTGTCAGTTAAATGAAAAAATATACACTCTGATACAGAAATTTTCACTTCAACCTTGTGTTTATGTTGGTGAAATAAAATGATTACAGTTTTCCCTTTTTTTAAAAAAATTCTGGTAAAAATTGATTACACATTTAAAATAGTATTTTCTTTTTGCAGTGTGTAAATTAAATGGAAAACGATATTTTTCTATACAAAAGTTTTCACTTCAGCCTTGTGTTTATGTTGATGAAGTAAATCGATTACTAGCTTTTGCATGTTTTAAGATTCTTGAAAGAATCTTTTGTGCTCTTAAATTGACATTTTTCTTCAGTGTGTCAGTTAAATGAAAAACGGTATCTTCTCATACAGAATTTTTCTTTTCTATCTTGCGTTTATGTTGATGAAATAAAATAATTACACTTTCTTTTTTAATTCTGGGAAAAATAGTCTGTATACTTAAAACAGCATTTTGTTTTTGCAGTGTGTAAATTCATTTGATATCTCATCAATATTTTCGATTTCACAATCTGAATCACTGTCAGCACAGTTTTCTTCATCAAAATCATTCATTAGCAGGGACCCGGGGCCGTGGCGCTCCGGAGCTGTGTTTTCCCTGGAGCTGGAGCTCTAAATTTTCCCCAGCTCCAGGGCTCCTTTAGTTTTTAATATTCTTTTAAATCTTTTTTTTTTTTTCAGTCTTTTAAATTTCTAGGCTTAAAATATTTTAATTACATCATTATTCAGTATTTTAATTATATCATTTTTTAGGTTTTTATTATTATTAGAGAAGGAAACCTTCTCAAAACATGGTAACACTACTTTACTTCTACTTTCTACTTGAACTGAGTAACAACACTATTTGAAAACAAATATGGTCGCCTGTTGTTTACATGTGTAGTTGTACAATTTTGGCTGTTTGAAAAGTGTAGAAGAAATTTAAGATTTTTGTGTTTAAAATTCCACCAAACTTTCTATTTTAAAAGCAAAAGCTAAAAGATGTCATATTTTCTGAACAAGCATTTCAAGTTTGATGAGAAGAAAAATGCATTTTGTCAGATCTTTAATGAAGGTAGAAAGTATTTGTGAGCAAAAAATTAAACGTGTAAATTAAAATCTGCAACTCAAAAGCACGAAGTCGGAGCTGGAGCCACAGTATTTTCTCTAGGAGCGGAGCTGGAGCATCAAAAATTGTTCGGCTCCGGGACACTGTTCATTAGTTTTTCTATTTCTTTTTGCCTCAGACCTTTAAAACGTGGAGCCATTTTTCTCAGAATATAAATTATTATTTAATAATCAAACAATATATCTAGTAATTTTTGGAACAACCAGCAAGAAATTAATATTACTTAGGAAACATATCTATGATCATAGAATGACAGAAAAAAGCTCTGTCTAAGAAATCAGCAATTCAAAAACCTGTTATTGCATTACCGCACCAAAGCAAAAGATATTTCTCCTTTCACTTTGTTACTTTACATTATTTGAATTATAAAATGTCGGATAAAGCATTATCTCTATCCATGTTTTACATAGAAAAAGATAAACTCCTGTAAGTAAAAGAATAAACAACCAGTACTTTTTTTTTTATCCTTCTGCTTTTTGCAATAATAAATTTATAGCAAATGAGAGCTAGAGAAGAATGAAAGAATGACATTGGCTGATTGTAAAATTATTACTTTTTTCCACCCTTATTATATGATTACTAAACACATATTGGAACTCTTTCAGTAATGAATACTAAATTATTAATTATCATTTTAGTAATTAAAGCATAAAACTGTACATTATGTTCCTAATTAGAGAGTCAATTGTTTAATAATTGTTTAGAGGTTACTTCACTCATGAAAACACCCACTCGCTAATCTTAATCCTATGGAAGAAACTTTTAAAAATATCTTTCGCATTTCAATATTTTTTTCTGCATTTGATAGCTGAAGTCTATCTTCACAAAGACCATTTTTTACTTTTTTGATTTTATTTAGAGGCTTTTTTTAATAGGATAATTTCACCTTTGAAAGCTGTTCTGAAAATCACCCCCCCCCCCCCCCCCAAAAAAAAAAAAAATAGAAAAAGTAAAAAAGGTTCTTCGTAGAGATTGACCTTAGCTATCCAATTGCAAAAGAAAAAAAAACAATTTAAAATACTGAAATACAAAACAGATATTAAAAAAAAAATTCTTCCATAGGATTAACATTAGCAAGTGGGTGATTTTGTGCGAGTGAAGTAGCCCCTTAATTTTCAGTAGTGTTAACAGTTTAATATTAAATGCAGTTTTTAATTATTTTAATAAATGTTGTCCCCGTGTATATCAGGCCGGAGTTATGGTTACTAAAGGCAGGGCCCATAATCCGTAATGTCCCGGATGAAGCACGTTTGCAATAACGAAAAAAGACAATACTTAAAAATAATAAAACCGAAGCAGATATCTGAGAATTTTTTTATAAAAAGTAAATAAAAACTTATCTGAATTACAACAAATTTTAGATAACAAACTTAATTTTTCTGTATGCTTTTTACACTGAACATGTCTGTTGTTTCGCGCTGCATCACCAATTTCAATTTTTTGGCGATAACCTCCTTTATTCTATAAACGGACATCAGTTCCTATCCTGTAACAATATTTCACTGCTGCAATCCTTTGATCATCCAGATTTAATTATCAACGCATTTAACTTATTTATCATAAAATTCTGAAATACGACACCACCCAAATGTAAGCCCTCCCCTCCACAGTTTTCAACAAATTTCATTTTTCGAAAAAATTTCATCAATAATTTTCTAAATTTGTAGATTAAAATATAAACACCTTATTTTGCATGGTATGGTTTTGTATTATTTCTTTTAAATCTTTAGTTTAAAAAAAAAATATCTATCCATGGTTTCTTTTTGCATAGCAAAACATATTATCCATCTAAAGTTGATGATCTGATAGTGTAAACATTCGACTTCCAATTTCATGGAGCGAGGTGAATAAACAAAAACAAACCGCAGATAGTTTCCTACTTCTTAGCAGTTTCGGTAAAGTGGGCATTTTTGGCAGTCGTTGTACCTTCCTAATAACTGATTATATTTTAATAAAAATTTGTTACACAACCTAATTTACTATTATTTCAACTTGCTGAAAATTTGAAAAAAATCTGTCAACTTACATAAGAGATTTTTTTTTAAACAGTAAGTAAAAGAAAGAGTTTGGTTTTTCATTCTTTTTCTTTGCTTGCAACTGCAACGCAATACTTTTTTTTCCCTTCTGCAACTAAGCAACGCAAATTGAATAGTTCTTTCTCATGCAAAAAATGAGAAAAAAAACAAAACATTTTTTTCTATTTGGGGGGGGGGGGAGGAGGGGTGGACTTATGTGCAGGTTTTGAATTTTTTCTTATTTTTAACAACATAAGTTAGGGGATCGATTTATATGTGAAGTCGACTTAGATGCGAGTATATACGGTATATAAAAGGCACTATGGCACCCACTGTTATTTGCTTGAGAGATATTTTTAAAACATCTGTACGTGTATTTAATGCATCGAAAATGAAAACGTGCTTTAATAATGTGTTCTTGCGTCTCTTCATTAATTTACAATTACTCTTTATAGAAAAAATGTTATGGAACTTGGTAAAACTTGGCAATAACTTTTTTAATATGTTAAGATGTGAAATGTAGAAAAAATAAGCACTCTCCCTCCCCCCCTTTCTTCGTGCATGAAAGTTCAGCTTTTTTGTTATTATGCTGGTCCACTGTTGTTTTGTAATGCAGGTAAAGGGGTGTCATCTTCTCTCCTGGAACTCTATAATGTCACAGAGGGGCCACAGAAATCCCTCCCAGCAGAAAGTATCCGAATTCAACACTGTTTTGGAGTATATACATATACAAATATACACTATAGGGGCAAAGTTGACTGGTCACTTGCGATTTTAGACGTTTTGTTAAATATCTAGAACAATACATGAGGAATTAACCTGAAACTGCAGGTGTGTAAACAGTATAGTATAGTTCATATGTTTCTGCGAAGATTTTCCCCCCCCGAAACCCCATAGGGGACTGTCGAAAAATGGAAAAAGAACGAATATCTTTTGGATAACCCTGTAAAAACTAATGCAGCAAAAGCGTTCAAACTCGAGATTATTAATAAGTAGCTTATTGTAATATACTGTGTTCATTTTTATGAGGATAGCATGTATACTCGTAGAAAAATTATGGGTTTTATAAAAACAGTCCCAAATTTTGCCAAGTTTTTTGCTTATAATTTGCAGGGTTCTTAATCTAAAAAAAAGTTCTTTTCACAAAATATGACGAACAATATTGTACACAATACTCTGCAATCAGAATTAAAAAATAATAATAAATGGATGAAAAATGAGCAGGTTTACTAAAAAATGTTTCACTGCGCATGCACAAATGCAATCAAAATATAATGTGCATAATGTATTAGCTAAATGTATACAGCAACTTTTGTAAAAGTCTCAAAAACATAGTTTGAAAAGCCTGATAATAATCGTTTATAGAATAAGCTCAAAATCCATTGTTCCCAAAATGAAGCAAAAAGATGAAGTGTTGTATCCATATATCTATTGATTAGTGCCAATATAGCATACACAATATTGCACATACTACTCTATTTGGATACAGCCCCTCATATTTTTGCTTCCTTTTAGGAATAACGGATTTTGAGCTTATTCTATAAACAATTATTATCAGACTTTTCAAACTATGTTTTTGAGACTTTCACAAAAGTTACTCTATACATTTAGCTAACATATTATGCAAATTATATTTGGATTACGTTCGAGCATGCACAGTGAATCATTATTTAGTAAACCTGCTCATTTTTCATACAATTTTTATTATTTTTTCATTCTGATTGCAGAGATTGTGTACAATGTTGTTTGTCATCTTTTCTGAAAAGAACTTTTTTTTAGATTAAGAACTCTGCAAATTATTAAGCAAAAAACTTGGCAAAATTTGGGACTGTTTTTATACAAACCTTAATTTTTCTATGAGTATACATGTTATCCTCATAAAAATGAGCACAGTATATTACAATAAGCCACTTATTAATAATATCGAGTTTGAACGCTTTTGCTACATTAGTTTTTACAGTGTTATCCAAAAGATTTCATTCTTTATATGTTGATGGTCCCCTATGGAGTTTTGGGAAAAAATCTTTGCCAAAATATATGACTTATACTATACTGTTTACACACCTGCAGTTTCAGGTTAATTCCTCATGTATTTTTCTAGATATTTGACAAAACGTCTAAAATTGCAAGTGACCGGTCATCTTTGGCCATATAGAGAGTCAGATAATATAGACGAACACGCGAAAACGGCGTTCACAGAAAATTTTCAAAGTTTGCAGACAGTTTTGATGGGGTTTTTTTTACAAATTTCTTTATAAAAAAAAAAAATTATTAAGACTCCGGGCGGAGAATTGATGCAATGCACATCGCAGACTCTTGAGAAGGTCTGCAGACTATTTTTCAACTGGAGAAAAAAAAGTTTTTAAAATTTTTAAGAATGAGTCACAATTTTAAGGAATGGTTTGTCTCAAAAACAGTAGATAAACTGATGAGTAAGAGTTCATCTCTTCCATTCATGGACTAATAACTTTTTTATTTTAACATTCATTTATTCGTATTTCAGTTATTTTATAGATTAATAAAATAACAGTTTTGTTGAGCAATCCTAAATTGATATCTTTATATAAGTTAATGATTAAAATATTTGACATTTTAATAAATATATATATTTTTAAATTTTCATTAGTTTTTCTTTCATTCATTAGTTGTCTGTGTTAAGTATACCATTCAATGCTACATTTCTTGATTGAGTTTTAATAATGCTCGTAAATTAATATTTTTCTTTTAGTGGTGTTGCTTAGTGGCACTCCACTCGCATATAACTGTTCATTTGTGCTGTTAGAGGCGATATACGACTCTGGAGGGACGCAACGCTTGTTTGCAGAAAATTTAAGAAATTATTAGAGTTCGCAGACAGTTTTACATTTTATCTAAGTTTGGCCATATAGCGTATGATGCATATATAAACTTTGTGATGATCTTAGCAAAGCTCTTAGTAAAGCATAATCATAATTGTGGGTGCTGTAACAACAAATAAGTCCATATTTTTTATGTACAAAGTTGTTTTGTCACAGATGAATAATCAAACAGGCACAGATGTCATATACGCCCCATATTGGCATGATTGTTTTCTGACGCCAATGTCATATACACAATGGGTGCTTAACTGGCACCAAAGTGTCGTTATTTTGATTGATATGGTAACCTGAATGTTGTTGTTTATGATGTTGATGTTTTCGCCAAATTGGCGTCGGAAAAAATCACGCCAATATGATGCATGACACCTGTGCCATCAAACATTAAAGACAAAGACACAAAATAAGAGGCTTTTAACAATTCATGTAACTTAATAAATTATCTTTATTTGAATGGGAAGGGCTTGAGCTCCTTCTTTTTCTATGCTTTTAAACACTATTCTCTGTTTCTTAATTGGTTTGATTGAATTTCAGATTATAAAATGTGCAAGGATTATAAAAATAATAATAATTCATTCTAATATTTTAAAAATGTATTAATTACATGAAATAAATTAGAAGCTGTTTATAAAATAGGTGTTGTTACAGTCTGGTAAGCATAACTTAAAGATTAAATTCGATTACTTAACTTAAAGTTAAATCAAAAGATTTTATTCCCTAAGAAAATTAAGGAAATTTCACTTTTAGTAAGGTCCACATTATAGGTCAAAATTAACTTTTTTACTCACTGGCCAGTACATGGATCAACAAATTTACAAATACTTGATAAAAAAATGTGCTTCATGGAAAAAAATGGCATTTCATTGAACAGGGAAATATGAACGAGTAATTACTGCAGCCAAATTATACACTATATTTAAAGATATGTTGATGCATAGCATAAAACAGACAAAAAAATGAATTTTTGAAGTTATATTTCAATTTCTAACAAATTTGACATCCATAACCCCCCCCCCCCTCTTTCGTATGTTTTCCATTCAATCAATGTAATTGTATCCTTTAAGTCTGGCCAGTAGTGGCAATAAAGTCTTTTCAGTCTTACTTGCCGATTGGCAAGTGCTAATTTTATCATATAGCTCACATGGGATTTCCCTTCCTGAAAGTTGATTAAGTTTTCTAGTAATGGATACTGGTCCTAAAACTTTAAAAATAAATGAAATTTTGTAAATGATAGCCATTTGTATATATGAAATTCAAAGTTTTCTATTACTATCAAAACAAAAACATGCAAATTTTAGTAAGAAAATAAAGAAGATATAAATTAAATAAAAATGCTTTTAGATACTTTCCTGTTAGCCGAGCGCCAGTGTTATACATATGCGTATATAAAAAATACCTTTGAATAAAAATTTATCTAACAAGTTCATATAACGATGTTAACCAAAATTCTAAATGAAAATGTCATGTAAAAATATTACAGTAAATCTAATCGGCATACAGAACCCACAAAGAAAACTCAAAATATTGAGACTTAAATATTTTAATATTGTAAATCTTATAAAATAGTTGAATAAAACAAAAGTGGAGAGCAATATTTGTTAGAAGATTTTTTTTTTTTTTTAGTCTATTATAAGCCCCACCCAAATTTAACTGTTTTTACTTTTGAAAAAAAGGGGGGCAGCTTACAGTCGGGATTTCACAATATAAATATATATGCACACATACATATTATGTATATATATATATATATAAAATACTGGCACCCAGCTAACAGGAAAGTGCTACCTGTTTTTAAGATAATTGTATTTAAAAAAAAACATATCTTAATTGTTCATTGAAGTTTTCACTGAACAGTTGGATAGTGAAGCATTATTTTCTACTTCCTAATTGGTTTGATTAAACTTGTCAACAACAATCCAGATAGTAAAACATGAAATTGAAAGCTATGACAAAAAATAATAAAAACTTGCTATTGGGTATTTATTTTCTATACTAAAATCTTTGGAAGGTGGCCATTACTGACACATTTATCCTATTTTTATTAATTTAAATAAAACACATCATTTTGTCATTTTTATTATTTACTGTCACGTACTAGCATTATGAAATTCTAATGGCTTTAAAATAAGTGTTTTGCAGTGTATGGAGATCAGAGATTGCGCTAAGAAAAAAATCTGAAATTATAGCTGTGCAGGAACAACAATTAATGAGAAAAAAATAAAAAAAAAGGAGTTAAATATTCAGATGTTATGCCATTATAGAAAATATACTTATATAGGCAATAATAACATTTTTCACCTAATAAATAATATGTTTATTCCCTGTTTATTATAATTATTTATTTTATAAATGATACTGATTGGAATCTACCCAAAAAATATAAGCATAATGTTATAGTTAGGTAATATCAACATGTAAACAATGTCATATCGATAAACGTGATTTTGTCTGAAATTGAAAACTCGAAGGAAGGCTTTCCTCAAATTCAGAGTACAAGTTAGCTGTCAGCGACAACATTAAATAATAACAGCCAAAGTAGAACAGAGCTCAATTTCTAACAAAAAAATTGATGACAATCCATAATTCTGCATTCCATTCTGATGAGACGCTTCAAGTTCCTTCCAAAACAACCGGTAAATAATCAACAAAATCCTTTGGCTGTTGGCGAAAAGATGGATCGTACGTTTAGGTTTAGGGTTGTTAACATTGAGCACGTGACAAATTCAGCGAATGAGATTCCAGAATCCACTGCTACGAATTTCTACTATGTAGCATCCGATTATATGCATTCTAAACCAATCTACTTACTGGGGGTTTATCTGGGTTTACTTGTTTACAGAAAATCAACAAATTGAGATATTCTGTCCGTCACAGAGCCCGTTCTCAGAAACTATACATGTTGGAGGCGTGAAATTTGCATATTTACAGCTGAATACCTCACATCAAATGACAAATCATAAAATTTTGAAAAAGTTGCAAATTTAACCCTTTGGGGTCTCACATGTGTATTTTAAACAATCCTTTCTAAGTGAGCCCCTAATTAGGTTGGAGGCGTGAAATTGTACATACTTATAGCTGAACACCTCACATCAAAAGACAAATCATAAAATTTTGAAAAAGTCGTACATTTAACCCTTTGGGCTCCCTCATGTGTATTTTAAACAATTCTTTCAAAGTGAGCCTCTAATTAGGTTGGAGGCGTGATATTTTGCATACTTATAGCTGAACACTTCACATCAAACGAGAAATCATAAAATTTTGAAAAAGTCGTAAATTTAACCCTTTGGGCTTCCACATGCGTATTTTAAGCAATTCTTTCTAGCTGAGCCCCTTATTAAATTGCAGATTTGAAATTTTGCATACTTATAGCAGAACACGTGAGGCCAGGCTACAAATGATAAAATCTTGAAAAAGTCTTATGCTTAACCCTTTGAGCTACCACATATGTATTTTAAGCAATTCTTTCTAAGGGAGTCCCTAATTAAGTTGGAGATATACCTTTTTGCATACGTATAGCTGAATACCTCAGACCACACGACAAATCATCAAATTTTCAAAAAGTCTTATATTATTTACTCCTCCGGGCTCTAACTTGTGTATTTTAAGCAATTTTCTAACCTCCGCCCTTTTCACCCGGGGAGCACTTTTCCAACTTTTGCCGACACCCCTTTGACCATTCTTTCATATTATGCACCATAGTCTTACATATTTTAGTTCCACTTTTTATCGCCAGGGGCACCTACATATCTCGGGTGCTATGGGCTCAATCCCCTCGACTAATACATCTACGGATAGTATGTAAAACGGAGTTTCGTTCGGATAGAGGTTTGTTTAGAATAGAGTGCGCCCGTGGTTGTGAAATGTGGAACTAAGATTTTTCAAAAGGATAAAGTGTTTTAAAAGGAAAATTAAACGAAACCCTCTGTGCGATCTGTGATCAGACTTACCCACTTGTTATTTTCAAAATCATCAGAGAAAAGTTTATTTAGTTAATTAAATTTGAAAATCCAGGGAGGGGCAATGTCCTTCCTCTGCACTGCCTTTTTGCCCGCACCCATGGATGAATGATACATAGTGTGGAATAAGCACATAACTTTATTTTTCACTTTCAGTACAAAAAAGCAGGCCCAGCTATAGGATATTTAATTGGAAAATTTAATATAGGAATTTAATAGGAATTGTTGTTTCAGAAACAATAAAAATTTCGAATCAGTACATTTCGTTTCAAAACATGCCTTTAGTGTAGCAGTATTAAAATATAGATTTCTGCTGCAAATTGACAGCCAAATAGTTTGTTGTAGGAAATTTAAATTAAAATTGAATGTTGCTTGGTGAATAAAATAGTCTCATGTAAACACATTAAAAAGCGTTAAGTAAAGTGTCTAAATATATTTAACTTTACAAAAAGTAATGATATCTAACAAAAACATAGCTGTGAAAAAAGGGAGCCAAGTTCTGTAAAGACAATGACAAGAAATAAGAAGTGATATCTAAGTGGGTGCCAAGTTCAAATAAAATTCACTCAAACTTACTTACTGAAGTATTATAGCATTTTTAAAATTGTTTAGAAATAAAAATTATTGATAGCATATTAATAATAAATCTAGAACTTGGCAAGTTTTTGATAAATGTTATGCCTATCAATTTCATGTCTTAATAAAATGATGATGTTAATATTAACAACAATGTCATTATAAAAAATTAATATAGTTATTATTTTAAACAAATGACTCATGTTAAAGATTTGATAAACCAATAAATACACAAATACATTCCCGCTCGTCTTTGGTTATCACTCTAGCACCCACCCTTCGGAAACCTCAATGCAAACAGACTAAAAGGCCTGATAAAGAGGCAGATACATTTACGCTTGTTCTTGGTCATCCCTCTAAAGACTCCTTTAACCCTTCAGGGGCAAAGAGCTTTTATTCTTGAAATGCTGAAATGATTGAATCACACCAGAATTTAAAAACAAATTTATTTCAAAATGGGTAAAAGCTTCTTTTCACGTATTTAATAAAATTAAACTTTTTAGTCCTAAATTCTAGTGTCAATGTGGCATTTTGCAGTTAAAATTAGGTGGGATATATTTTATCCCACCATCCTTCAAGGGGAAGGAGCTCACTCAAATGAAGGCTTCCAAACATGAAATAACAAGTTTAGTTATAATAATGTCATTAATAAAAATAAATGACTTGTAGGTAAAAACTTGCCAAGTTCTAGATTTATTATTAATATGCTATCAATAATTTTTTATTCCTAAACAATTTAAAAAATACTAATACTTCAGTAGGTAAGTTTGAGTGAATTTTATTTGAACTTGGCACCCACTTAGATATCACTTCTTTTCTTGCCATTGTCTTTACAGAACTTGGCTCCTTTTTTCACAGCTATGTTTTTGTTAGATTACTTTTTACACCGTCGGATAGAGAAAAAAAATGTACTTTTAAATGCAATTTGTTTGAAAGCTTTATCTCAATTTGTTTCTGACTTATTAATTTTTTTTTTGTAGTTTTTATTACTTTTTTGTCATAGTGGCAACAGAAGGTATCCATCTCTGTTGAAAGTAAAGGGAAATACAGATTACTGTATAGACCAATCAGAACACAGATAAAATGCGGATTAAACCAATAAAAAGCTTCAGGTATGCTTTTGATTTCCTACCCCGACGAGGACAATAACCATTTTTTCAAATGGTTAAAAAAGGATAAGATTTTCAGGATTGAAATTTGCAAAAATAAGTAGTCCTATAACAAGTCTGTGTAAGAAAAAAATATTTAAGGTGAGTCTGATCTACTTCATAAACAATAATGGCAGTGAAATGTGGTGTTTGTTCTTTTTTTAAGCATGTTTTTGGCATGAAATATTGACAATTTTATGCTGAACATTTTGGTTTTTGATTCATCTTGATAGGTAGAATAATAAAGCAGTTACAACATTTTCCGTAAAACACGTTTTTTCACCCAAAATCGGCTATGCAGCTTGTTAAAATTGGCCACCGCCAAAAAACTATACAATCAAAAAAAGTTTAACCACATTTTTAAACTCCGAAAACTATGAAGATTAACAGATTTGGAAAATTAAAAGTGTTGAGTGACACCACCTTGGTGATTTGGAATGGATTGACCCTGTAGTGATTGAGCGATTGTTGTGCAATTGCGGCATGAAAAGTAATTAATATCTCGTTAGATACCTATACCTTGAGGGAAACAAAATGGTGATTTGATTCAAAATTTGTAGTTTCAGTGCAAGAACTGTAAGTTGGCACAGTTTGGTGGAGGATTGCGACCTAATATAATCATGAACCAAAAACAAATAAAAACTTAGTTGTTATGATCCATGATAGACAATCGGTTTAATTGGCAGTTTTGCAAAACAAACATAAACCCTGATGGCAATTCATATGAAAATAATTTAACATAAAATTGTTACTGATTTGAGCTTCATAGATTCAGGATTCCCTTCTCTACTTTTTAGATAAGTTGCTTTTATCTGTTTTAAGCATTACTGCCAGTTATATATTTTTAAACTGCAAATTTGCCAGTTTCAAATTTTTTTTTTTTTTTTTAATTGAATGAGAAATTAGTTTCTAGATTATTTCAAGAATGCTGATTCTAATAATAATTCATTTTTTCTTCATGTAACACACACTACATAAAGGCTTCTCAAAGTGCAGAAATAATTTATAATATAAATAGATATTGTACAGTCATGGAAAAAAAAGTAAACACCCCTACTAACTCCTCAACAAATTATCGTAGACGAAAGTTACTGGTACCGAATGATTGGAAATAAAGTCTACTTTTAAATGACGTATATAAAATTTGCTAAGGGCCATCTACATATTAAAATGAATCTAAACTTCATTTTTTTCAATGGCAATACCCAATTTTAATGAGATATTTCAAATCTTTGGTTCAAACTATACCCAGACACCAAATTTCAAGTCATTTGCATGAAAAGTTTTTGAATTATAAACATTCAAAATTTAGTGTTTCTAATGTTAAATTACATTTTCATATTTTTATTTATAACTTCTGAAATTATGATCCTAATGTTCTAATTTTTTGTGTAGCAATAATACTAATATACCCAAACATAAATACGTTGAATTTGTAATTTTTATAATTTTCTGATATGAATTATGAAATTAATATTAAAAAAAATTATGAATTGCAACCTACAATTTTTTTGATGGATTCAGATTTATTAAGTCCTGCTTTATGGAAATCCAAAATTTCACATTTTTCTAATAAGTAATTTTCAAATTATGCTTAAAAAATGGCAAACTGGGGTTTTAAGGGGCCGTCTATGACAGAAGTGACTAAATATTTTGAAATTTCTTATGCTATCCTGTAATCTAACAAGCTTAATTGACTGCTTAAGGTGCCTTGATCAAGAAGGGAGCTCTCTCTGTTAACAATCGAATACCGAACTTCAATTTGGATACAGCCCTTAAAATACGCTCGTTTTAAAATAATTAATTTCTCGGAAACTTAAGGAACAAATTGCGTAAAAATTTGTTTTTAGACTAATTGAAGGGTGTAGAGTTCATTTATGCTGTCAGAATTGTGTACTGCTATTGAAAAAAAAACAAAGTTATGGTTCGTTTTAATATGTAGATGGCCCCTAAGCAAATGTTATAGACATCACTTAAAAGTAGACTTTATTTCCAATCGTTCGGTACCAGTAGCTTTCTCCTACGATAATTTGTTGAGGAGTTAGTAGGGGTGTTTATTTTTTTTTTTCACGACTGTACCTATTACATTAATTTTTTATTCACCTCTTTCTTTTATTAATCATAATAATATGAATATAGAGGTGGTGTTTACAAGATAATTTATATAGCTAAAAAATGTATAAATTATTGTGGATAGCTAAAAAAATATATGAATTATTGTGGCACTTATTCTATTTTAACCCCTTGACTATGCCCACGTATGATGTTATACGTTCTAGAAAACGATTGAAACTGAAGTCGGTTTCGTCGACGACATAGTCAAGGGGTTGACATTGCCAAATGATTGATTTTATATTTTTACTTCTATAGTATAAAATTTCTCCTTTTCATCTACAAGATTTTGTGGATATATTATGACACATTACATTATTAACAAAATCTTAGAGAAAGAAAGGAGAAACAATTTGCTGTAGAACTATAAAATCAGTCATTGGCAAACTGGTAAACTTAAAATAGGGCAAATGCTATAACATAAAATAAAACTAGTTAAAATACTTTTGTCAGTTTCTTTATTGCTATTCCTTTGCATTATTTCAGTAGCATTATAAAATAGCAGTTGGAAAATTGTTAAAAGATTTATAAAACACTTGTACTACTCTCTAGTGGACAGTTATGCACCAGATTTTTTTAATCTGGGATCCTGCAATCCAGAAGATTGAACTTCAGTTTAATTGGAACCTCAGTTTAGCAATAAGCAGGGTTCATACAGAGTTGGGAAGAAAAAATCCAAGGAGTGTCCAAAAAATCCAAGGAGTCCAAAAAATTTTAAGAATGCCTTTTTTTTTTTTTTTTTTTTTTTTTTTTTTTTGTCGATATTTTTATGTGCTGCATCATTATGTGGTATGCACACTCCATTTTTTAACACCCAATTTGGAGATAAAACATTTCAAATACAAATTTTACTCTATTAGAATCTAATTGTTAGTGCTGAAATTGCACAGTATTTACAATGTATTGCTTATAGATTTCGTGAGTTTAAATACAAAATTGACAATCTACTTTTTTATGCAGTAACCAATGGTCACATGTCACAGAGGGTGATTCTGGGTAAAAAAAAATTCTGAAATTCACAGCAAATCTTCTGAAAAGTTACACCAGAGAGGCGGGGGGGATCCACTCCCGACACTAGCTGTGCGTTTTATTTTTACGCGCTCTTTTGATGAAATTGTGGGTTTTTTTCGCGATCTTTTGACGAAATTTGTGGGTTTTTTCGCGATCTTTTGACGAAATTTGCCGTTTTTTCGCGATCATTCGACGAAATTTGGCGTTTTCCCGCGATCTTTCGGCGAAATTTGTGGGTTTTTTCGTGATCTTTCGATGAAATTTATGGTTTTTTTCACGATCTTTCGACGAAATTTGTGGGTTTTTTTCGCGATCTTTTGACGAAATTTGTGGGTTTTTTTCGCGATCTTTCGACGAAATTTGTGGGTTTTTTCGCGATCTTTCAACGAAATTTGTGGGGTTTTCGCGATCTTTTGACGAAATGTGGGTTTTTTCGTCATCTTTTGACGAAATATGTGGGTTTTTTTCGCGATTATTTGACGAAAGTCGCGTTTTTTAGCGATTCTTTGACAAAATTTGTGTTTTCCCCGCGATCCTTTGACGAAATTGGCGATTTTTCTGCAAACGATTGACAAAATTTATTTTTTTCAGCAACCATATGTCCGAATTTTCGGATTCGTGACCGATTTTTAAAAATTTTCGGAAATGAATGCCTTACATTTTCGGAATTTTCCAAAAATTCGGACTAGAATCACCCCTAAGTCATATAAATAGAGATTAGTCAAACCCCAAACACTTATTATGTATATCACATACATGATACATCTTAAAGAAAATTTTAAAAGGCAAAAAAAAAAAAAAGAATGCTAAATGCAACATACAAGAAAAAGTTTTGATACATGTTTTGAATTTATTCCTTTAGAACAGCGGTAATCGCTTTCTTTGAAGGTGAAATTTTGACAAATTCGCATTTTTTTCGGAATCTTATGATGAAATTCGCATTTCTTTCGCGATCTTCAGGGGGAAATTCGCGTTTCTTTCACGACCTTCTGGAAAAAATCACTTTTTTCGTGATCTGTTAATAGAATTCGCGTTTTATTTCGATTTTTTAACGAATCTGACATTTTTTTCACGACCTTTTGATGGAAACCGCATGTTTTTCGCGATCCTTTGACGAAATTGGCGTGTTTTTCGCGATCTTCTGGGGGAAATTCGCGTTTTTTCGCGATCTTCTGGGGGAAATTTGCGATCTTCTAATGGAATTCACGTAATGAAATTTCATTTAAAATTGGTAGTCAGATTTCTTGGAAATCTGACGATGAAAAAGCCTTTTCCCGAACAGCCAATGAAATGCTTGGATAATACGTAAGTTTCAGGTGGATAATAACTAATGAAAATGAATAACAATTTCTGCCAAAGAGTAAATTTTAATTTGTAAGATTTTCACGTGCAAAAGAAAAATGGAATAAGCCAATTAAAAAAAAGATAAATAGGACAGGAATGAATACATATAAATATTTCACATGAAATAGGAGTCGCAGGAGATTTTTGTCGCTTGGAATTTTTACGTGTAATAACACTATTAATGTTTAATTCATGGCGTACGTAATGTATGATCAACTCCGTGCGATTTTTTATGTCTTAAATTTTAGTCTTTGAAAAAAATCATTTTCCAAATGGTCGTTGTAATTTGTTAAAATTGCTTTTTTTTTTCTTTTTTTGGTACAGCTCATCAATAACTGTGTTCAGTCTGCTTTTAGCAATTTCGATTACTTAATATCTCAAATGGGACTGGCTAAAATATTCTGAAAACGTAGGATAATAAACATCTTTGTAATATAAAGGGACAGTGGAGTATGCAAACGAGATATTTTATAAAATTTCAGGTACTTTTCGGTTAGCCGGGCGCCAGTGTTATATACATACATATATATATATATAAATATACACATATATATACACATACACATATTGTATATATACACACATATATATATATGTAAATATATATGTATATATGCATACATTTATATACACATATATATGTATATATAACACTGGCGCCCGGCTAACCGAAAAGTACCAAATTTCATTAAGAAGCGGGTGTTTTCGCTTTCACGTAAGTGAAGTAACCTCATAGCGAGTATTTAGGCTAATTTCAAAAACATCTCAGAATAAAATTATATCAGGTGCTCCTCAGCTGTCCACAATAAAATCAAGACACCCCCCCCCCCCTTCAAGAAAGTTTTGAAAAGTGTCACTGCCCTATTTAACTAAGCAATAATGCAAAAAATGTGTTTTTATAGTCAATTTGAATGTACTTGAGGTAAAAGGAGCTGTAATGCTATGTATCTAGAACAAAACAAAAAGGGAAATGAGGGGGGGAGGGGTGCATTTTTAGTGAACTGTTATTCGAAAACCAGTCAAGTCTCAAACATAAAGCGTACAATTTAACTTTATATTACAAAGATGTTTATTATCCTACGTTTTCAGAATTTTTTAGTCGGTCCCTTTGGAGATATTAAGTACAAAATTGCCAAAAACAGACTGAACAGTTTTTGATGAGCTGTACAAAAAAAGGGAAAGGTTTTCAGGATTGAAACTTGTAAAAATAAGTAGTCCTATAACAGGCCTGTGTAAATATATATGTATATGTGTATACACATATGTATATATATATGTGTGTACACATATATATATATTTAAGGTGAGTCTGATCTCCTTCATAAAAAATAATGGCAGCAAAATGTGGTGTTTGACCTTTTTTCCCTCCAGTTTTTAAGCATGTTTTTGGCCTAGATCCTTAAGTCTAATGAAAGTTTTATCTACCCTATATATATAAAATCCTAATGAAACGAATATATGAAACGCCTGAAATGTATCGATTCTTTGAATCGACTGATTAAACAACTGATTTTGTTTCACGGCGATTTCTCCTAAAATATGAAATTAACACCAAAAATCCGTGTTGATCCACAGATC
Source organism: Maratus speciosus (assembly GCA_963932465.1). Lineage (NCBI taxonomy): Eukaryota > Metazoa > Arthropoda > Arachnida > Araneae > Salticidae > Maratus > Maratus speciosus. The sequence continues at coordinate 185,039,363 of OZ010788.1, forward strand.
TCAAAACTGGTATTAGAATTTTTAAATTCGAATTAGTTTTCGAAATATTAATTTTTTTCTAATTTTAAATACATTTTTTCTAATGATGGCAACTCAAATTTTAATCATAATTTTTTTTTATAATTCAGAAAAGGTTACTATTTTAAATTAATTTGGCGACAGTTTGGCCTCCTTTAAATCTATGCTAAGAACAATGCTTTTTTTGTATTTCGTTATCATTTTATTAAATACAAAACTTTCATTTAAAAATGAAACATTTAAATTGATGGCTTTCACTTCTTTTTTTTAAAAAAAAAAAAAAAAAAAAAAAAAAACGAAAAGAAAAATATTAGGCACAGATGTCATATACACACCGGGGTACCTAATTGGCGCACAAATGGCATTATTTTGATAGACATGGTAACCCGGCTATTGTTGTTTATTTAATAATAAATGTATCCCAACAAAAAGTTTTCGGTAAAAAAAAAAAAAAAAGCGCCAAGTTCTCCTTAATGTTTCGGTCAGAAAAAGTAGTGATATCTGAAGTTCACACAAGGGCACAAGTTAAAAGCCAAACATCCCAAATCTTTCCTTGAAAATGGCTTCCTGCGACTTGGCCGTTAATGCCTTCTACAGCATTTCAAAATTAATGATTGGAAATTTCGCATTTATGAATTATTTAAATATTAAAATTAATATTAGTATGCAAAGAGGCAAATTCACATAAAGACATTATAAGTAAAAGATTTCTGATAAATACCATCAATTTCAACAAACAATAGTTTTGATTACAGATCATTTTGTCCACATGTGGTTTAATTGCCATTTCGTACGGTCTAAAGCTAAAGTCATTAACGTAAAACCTAAGAAATAAAAGAAAATTTACTTTCTTCAAATCTCACAATATGTTACATTATATTTTATTGTATAATATTGAAATCTTGTGCATTGACGAAAGAAATTTTTTTCGTTTGAACATTTATTATAGTTTGTTTGCATACATTAAAAGGTATTCGATTTATAAACTGTTAAAAGCTGATACTAATTATGTTTTAGCAATTAGGGATATTACCTTCTGAATACAAGTATTTTGTTATATTTAACTTCTAAGCATTTAAACAGACTGAAGTGGTTTAAATACTTTATTTAAATGTGTATTTTATTTCTGTACTTTGTGCCACAAAATGCCTAAAATAATCAAAAAATGTAGTTGTCATGTAGCTCATTTGTACATACTTTAAAATTTGAAAAACCCTCTCGAAGGCATTAACGGCCAAGTCGCAGGAAGCCATTTTCAATGAAAGATTTGGGATGTTTGGCTTTTAACTTGTGCCCTTGTGTGAACTTCAGATATCACTACTTTTTCTGACCGAAACATTAAGGAGAACTTGGCGCTTTTTTTTTTTTTTTTTACCGAAAACTTTTTGTTGGGATATCACTACTTTTTGTATGATTTTTCTAGTTTTTTCTAAGCTATATTAATATAAAAAAATTTCAGTACTTTTATGTTAGCCGGGAGCAAATCTCCTAATTAGCATTTAGTTTTTTCGCCAAAAGAAGTTTTCATTTTTCACATGTGTAAATTAGAAACAATGCCTTGATTTTCAAATAAAATATTTTGGTTTATGTTATTATTTGTTATTTATTTATTTATTTCTATGTTAAATATTCTATTAAATAAAATGAGGGAAATGCATCTATTTTAAATGAGATGACTGAAAAGTTTATATTTTTAAATGAAATAAATGCAATATGAGCAATAGAGTTAGGGACAGTATTTGGCGATTTGCCATTTCGCGCCCGGCTAGCATAAAAATACCTAAATTTATTTTATTGAGCTTTATAAATTCATACTTTATTTCTTTTTATATTAAAGTACTAGCCGCCTCTAGCAAGCAGTATATACTCTATTAATTGCATATTAAACATTGCATCATGTTACTGTTATTCATAATTTAATTTACTTGCCCATTCTTTCGAAAAGTCGGAAGCTTTTGAGAGAGAAATCAAGAACTCTTTACGATCATGGAAGCACAACATATATTTTGTGTTGTTATGTATTTCATTCTTTCATGACAAATATCTCTTAACTCACTTATGCATGTTTCCTTATCAGTTACGATTCGTTCTCTAATGCGGAAATTTTTAATCTTATTAAGTAATCTTTTCTAATTGTATTTTATTACTGTATTTTAACTGATACGATTAGGTACAAGTGAAATTATTCTTATTAAATCCTTTGGTAATATCTGCATTTAATAATAATATTGATAATATCTGCAACCATACTGATGCTAATATCTTTTTGTTTCATGCTAACCTTTTCAATAGACTCGATTACGGAAGAATAGAAGGTCTACGGGCTCACTGCTATGATCCATTAGAAAATCTATCATTCTTCTCATCTAATCGTGTTGAAGAACTAGCCAATTTGCCATGGTTTTAAGTTTTTAGCTAATTTTATTCGAAACCTGAAAACTAAAATGCGAGGAACCGGATTATAGAAGATTCCTTCTAACGGTACATATCGATTAACAGGTTACATATTATAAAATTATAATAATCATAAGGAGAATTGTCAGTTTCGGTGCTTTAATAGTTTCCGTAAATTCTATTTATGTAAAATTAGTTAAAACTAGATTAGTACAATAAAATGCAACTGGTCTGCTAAGTCATATATTGGTAGAAACAACCTGAAGACCTAATTTTAGTGGGTGACTGATAGGTTTACTATTGTATTTTCCTGCATCCAAAAGTATGGAAGCATGGAGGAATGGGTGCAGGAAAACACAATGGAAAATCCACCAATTAACCGGTAAAATCGGGTCTGTAGGTGGTTTCCACAAAGATCCTTGGCAGACCAGTTACATTTTAATACGCTAATCGATTTTTAACTAGTCCTAAAATTTCAGCCGTCAATTCGATGAGGTGATGATCTGTGCAGACGCCTCCCGGTCTTTAATAAAATTTGTTTTAAGGAAGTAAAAGATAGACATATGGACAGATAAACTGAAATATTTGCCTTATTAAGATTTTTATAAAAGCATATAAAATTTCATTCAGCTTGAAATCATGTAACACCTTTATAACTTAGGTTAATTTTCTGTAATCGAGTTTTGGCAACCAACATATCTGATCTATAACTATAATCTTTCTTTTACAGATTTAAAATTAACAATAAATTAACAGTAAGTAGGCTAATAATACAATATAATAACATTAGCAGCGGACTTCGGACACCGCATCTGTCGCACATCGTTAAAGACAGTTTTATTAGTTACACATTTCATTTAATTAAAAGCAGATTTTTAAACTTTCATATGAGAATTAGGATATTTTTCCACTATAGGGACCTTGGCGTTTTTTAAAAATCTTGGCGCAATTCGGACTGTAGAAACTGAGATATGTTGCCAAATGATATAAACAACTATGAAAACAAACCTGGTGAACTTTTATGTTATTTATATATGTACTATTTATATACATATAAATATTTTATTTATACACGTATAAAATATTGTTTTTTATATACAAATTATTTATGTTGGTATATAAAAATAAATAAACGGGTTCCTTACATTAAATAAACTGTATACATATGGAAAAAATTGCTTGTGTATATGACACAGTAGATAGGTTGCCAGAAAATACGTTATTATCAAATTTCTTTTCTCGTCAAGGCTATTTTCTCTATTTCGCCAAGGCTACTATATCGGAAACATACCGAATTGAGGTTATATTTTGTTAAATGTTTTATTGTTTTAATATCGTGAATATATCATATTCATAACCTATACTGATTAAAATTTTTAGGTATATTCATTTTTTTCTATTTAACAAACATCTTTGGAAAAGCATATATATAAAGTTTTATTCTGCTTGAAATTACGTGACCCCTTCAAAACTCTGTAATCGAGTATTGGCGACCAACATTGGCGCAATTGAATGTGAATGAACTGTTTACGGCCAAATCAACACCCCCTGTTTTAAGGGTTTAGAGGCGGAAATTCTATGTTTTCAGATTTTTCTGGTTAATTGTGCTACAAACCCGACTTACTTGTGAAATTTCATGATTCTACGACTTTTAGAAGTACCTTAGTTATTTGATGATGCGAAGTGAGTCAGTGACAAAAAAGCGCTTTTTCGGAATTTAATATTTCGAAAACTACTAAATACAGAAACATGAAATCGTGGAACCTTAGTTCAGCTTGATCATACGAACATGTGCATAAAAGAAAAAATTCTATATCTCTCCCTAAAACGACGTTATGAGGGGGTGAAAAGCATGCCAAAATGGTTCAGGAAAAGGTAGCTTACGGCTTGTGCGAACTTGGCGGACGCACTGCCGTGCTCCCAGATATTTACTTTTATTTCTTTTTTAAATTTATATAAATTATTTTGTTCTATAGTAATTAATTATTTTTTTGCTGTTTCCTTTTGAAAATAATTAAAAAATACGGTACAATGTAGTAGTTATTCCGTCACCCAATTTCGCAAATTATATAAATCGCCAAACCACTCACCAAATTGTACAGATTGACAAAATTTTTATTTTAAATAACGAAAGAAAAATAAATTAGTATAACATTAATAAATATAAAAATAAAACGTCGAAATAAAAATCACTTGATGACGTAAACATGTGTAACTTGCTAAAAGTCAAGTGAATGTGACATTTACAATCAACCATTATTGACATTTAATCTTATAGTTCGCGATAGATTTTTTGTCGACGGGATAACTAAGTAGTACCAAAAATACATATGTAACTGGTATTCGAAAACGAGGTTTTCGCCAAATTTTCGTAAAAAAAAAAAAAAAAAAAAAAAAAATCATGCCAAACATGCCGTATATGACATCTGGCGAAATATTAAATTATGTAACAAATCATGACATTTAATTTCAACTTCAAATCAATATTTTAATTTACCACTCGAACAATAAAAAAAATGCTAACTGGCGAGTTGAAAAAAAAATATTGGCGAGATTTGCACACCGCTTTTTTTTCTTTCGGCACAGATGTCATATACGGCCCCATATTGGCGCGATTTTTTTCTGACGCCAATGTCATATACGCAACGGGTACTTAACTGGCGCCAAAGTATCGTTATTTTGCTTGATATGGTAAGCCGGATGTTGTTGTTTATGCTGTTGATGCGTTCCCCAAATTGGCGTTGGAAAAAAATCGCGCCAATATGGGGCTTTTATGACATTTGTTCCAAACCTTCATATGAAAGGCGAAGGGATCAGATCGTATTTGTTTATGGCATTTCATGACTTGAACTATTATAATATAGATGAAATGATGGGTATAGAATATTTGGCGACTTAGCACCTGTGCCTGGATAACATTAAAGTATCAAAATGGCACCTAGAGTATAAAAAGCAAAGTGTTCCGCCCGGAACTGTTGATGATAGTCACATGATTTAGGCTATTGTTATAGAGATTGTTTTAAAATATTGGTTGACAAAGGCTCTGAATACTTAATTCATTTTATTTTAGCTTCTTTTCAAATGTTTAACTGATCCTCTTTAATCAAAATCGAAAACAACCATTGGATGTCTTAACAGCAACTGATTCTCCGTTAAATTTTTGCAATCAAAGGGAATTGAATGGAAACCCGTTTACAGGGAGATCTGCACAGCTTTTTCAGTATAATATAATCTTCTCTAATATTTTTAAAACCCTTTAGATTTTTAGATTCTGCGGTGTCTGAACGGGGGTTGGCGAGCGTAGCTTGCAGGTGGCAGAGCCCCCTAGTAATTACATAAAATGTCAAATTTTATGATGAACATTTTGGTTTTTGATTCATCTTGATAGGTAGAAAAATAAATCAGTTACAGCATTTTCCGTAAAACAAGTTTTTCCCCTAAAAATGGCTATGTAGCTTATCAAAATTGGCCACCTCCAAAAAATCTAAATGATCGCAAAAAAATTTTAACCGTGTTTTTAAACTCAGAAAACAATGAACATTTGGTTAAAAGATTAGGAAAATTAAAAATGTCGAGCAACACCACCCTGGCGATTTGGAATGGATTGACACGTAAATTTGTACAAATATCTCAAAGCTGATTTTTGTAATTTTTTATTAATATTATATTTTAATTATTTTCACCAAATGACCAAATACCAGATCTTAAAGTTGAAGAGAAGAAATTTTATTAGGTGCTGGTGGTTGGATTGGAGAATTGCGTAAAGAGTAAAGAGACACATTTTTAGAAATTTATTGTGTGACGCTCTTCTCTCAAAGGGGGAGGGAAGATTATATTGTGAGTGAAAACAGTAAATTTCACAGGATGGCAAATATTACAAAGATGGGAATCATGTATATTTCAGTAGATCTCTACATTTTTAGAAATTTTATTTAAATTCCACTCCCAAATTTTCATTTCTTCCTTTGCCCCCTCCCTCTCCTGGCACAATTTTTTAACTGTTGCTAATTAGGCTTTACAATATTACAAATCTAATTAAAGAAAATATTTCTCATTTAAAGAAGAAAAAAAAACTTCCATTTTTACAGAAATTGGTTTAAATTTAACTATTCAGTAGAATGTCAATTTGTCTGTCTTGAAGCATTGGATAAAGGATTTATTGAAATCATAAAATATATTAAAATAGTACTATATGTGATGGTAAGTAGTGCAACTTCTTTTATAAATTCAAAAAATTGCTAAAAGATGGAATTTTATTTAAAAAATCATTATTTGCATTTAAAAATTGCATGTTAAATTGAAAAAAAAAATCAAGTTGTCTGTCCTGTTTTGTAGACATTACAATTTTAGATATTTGTGCAAATAAGCAGAATCAGCTGAGTAGCCTCAAAGATCCAGTGTCTGCTTTCAAAAAACTTTATTTTAAGTAAAATGCATTTAAAGTTGGATTAATTGTGCTTGGAGATGCAACTTTATTTCTCATTTGTAACTCCATAGGAAGTTAACTATCAAAATACTTTAATACAGCATTCTAGACATCATACAAATTTGGAGAAAAGAAAAAAACACGCAATTTTTCCAAGTTAAATTCTCCCCTTAAAAAGATCCAACAGATAAAAAGGAAAAAAAAATGAGCATTATTAAATGAATGATAGAATTTTATAATGCGTTTGCTACGTTTATTTTAAATTATTTGAAATCAAAAACTTTTCAATTGTAAATTTTTTACTACAAAATTTAAAATACTGTTCTTGCATTATTTATTTTGCTACAAGTTAGTGTATGCTGTCAGCAGTAGTACAGTCAACCAGTATCAGAATTCCATTTGTTTGATGTTGATGGTTTCAGAGTAAACGAATGCAATTTAAATTTTACAAACCACTAAATGCGATAAATGCATTTAAAGATTTCATTCAATGTAGCTAATAGTTGAGACGTATTTGTGAAAACAGCTCTAGCTTGCTTTCTGAATGAAATTACTAAAATTTTTCTGTTACTTTTTAGGGTGTGTGGAATTCCAGTATAAAAATTTCAAAATGTTTATTTTCATCATAATTTGAAAAATTTTGAGGCCCTGAATACATTTACTGACCACCTTTGACGTCATGAAAGAAGTTATTCTTCAAATATAACAATTAGCTTGTTTTTTAATACTCAATATATATATATATATATATATGTCTGTGTGTGTGTAATTTCAATTGGCTTCTCAAGAATATTTGTCTCCTTCCCACTTAATACGTTCGTTGCCTTTGCACTAGAAGACATGAGCGCCTGGTGCCATTTTTCCGACTGTTGTGATCAAAGAAAGGATAAAGCATTCTTCTGATTTTGAATAGGGTGGGACATGAAGAGCTGTCTGTCAACGAAGTAGTGTTACCATAATTACTGACCTAAAATAAAGAGTGCTGATATTGAGAAGCCAATTAAAATCACATAGAATATTCTATACTTGTATACAATACTTGTACTTGTTCTACTTGTATAATGTCTTTTTATTCTAAAGGTTTTAACATTAGGAATGGTGCAATGTAGCTTATTTTTTTGAGCTGTACTATACTGAACATGGTTGTCAAGAATATTAAATACCATTCTATTTTATATGTATGAGCACCTAGTTCTGCTGCTTAAGTGAAGAAACAGAAAACTACCTATGGTAATTGTCTGAGCGAAGAGAAGACTAATACACAGCGCAGTATTACTTTCCGGGCAAAAACAGCTACGATGGATATTAAAACCTATCGTAAAACCTTTCGTCAAGCATAATTAAAAAAATATATTTGTCGGATTTCGGTTCTGATTGTACCAGAAGGTACCTATGAGGGTAACCTAACTGAATGCATCTACTATGAAAAATAGGTTCCAATTCGTTTAAAAATTATATTAAAAAAACTGATAAAAAAGCACAATTTATCTACACACGTCACGGAAATTTAGTGTCATATTCACCGGCTGGATGCTTTCGAAGAAAACCGAATTACAGCACATGGAGCAAAGAAAATATGCACGCACTAATATTAAAGTGCAATAAAACATATTTAAATTTAATCAAACAGGAAAAGAAATCTGGATTTTTTTTTTCTAATTCAAAGAAAAAAGGTCCTATTTTTTCAATTCCTACTATTAGCTCACACTCTCCCTATATTTATTAGCCCCCGGGACGGTATGCTATTTCTTTCTCCCAGCTTATTCTGTCTCCCAAAAATAACGTTAGCTTACAGACGCTAGAAATAAACAAAGCAGATGTATTATTGTGCGATTAAATGCTCTACAGCATTTTTAAAAACTTCTAAGCATCGTACATTTTCAATGTTTATACTGTCGTATCGGGGGGAAAGAAAGTACTTTTTAATGCAATTTGTTTGAAAACTGCATCTCCATTTGTTTTTGAAATATTAATTTTTTTGTAGTTTTTAGCATTCTTTGTTTCATTTTGGCAACTCAAGTACGCCATTTCTGTAGAAAGTAAAGAAAAAATTGTTGAAAAATAGCAATTATTTCTTCTTGTTGCCATTTTCTCATAAAAATTGAAAAAAAAAATAATTAAAATACGTGCTATTTTAAGAAAAATATAAATGAAGGATTTATAATAAAACATAGAGCTATTAAAAACTATATTTAATTTTAGGTATCTATATTAATGCAAATGACGTCATTTTACATAAAATAAAAGCGTGTGCTTTAAGTCTTAAAATTGAAATATGTTTTGCAGTAGAGCCCCGATTATCGGAGTTTCCGCTTTCACAGAGTTATTTACAAAAAAAAAAAAAATTATGGCCATTTTTTTCCCCATTCTGACCAGAAAATCAGAGTTCTAACTTTTTACGGCTGCTCTTTCATCTTCACCTAACACTTCATTTATAATGACTGTTTCATAATAATAGAAGCCAGCAGTCCACCAGAAGTAAATGAAGTAATGGAAATGCCGGGGGCGACAAAAAGCAGAATTCCTGTTCTCTAGTGTTTATTTATATATTTATCTTGATAAAATTTTCATAAAACTAGGGGATCGTTCCCGGGTTACATAATATAGGTGAAAACATTTTTTAAATTGTAAACTAATAATTTTTTTATATGCAATAAGTTTTTTCGATTACCCACTTACATTAAAAAAGAATTTTTCATATGAAAAATACAGTGGTGGTCAAAATTATAAGGACAGGGGAAAAATCGCCAAATCTTGGCTACATTTGGCCGGAAACTTATGCAAATTTAATGAATGGAAACTAAAAGAAAAATGAAGAATATTTTTATAAGTTTTTATGGAAATATGTGGAAAATGCATATTCATAAAATGTATTATGGATTTATACAGCCATCCGATATGGACAAAATTATAAGAACAAATGTATTTGTATGTTCTAAAAAGTAAAATTTGCATGTTTTTTGCTCTGCACACGGAACTCAGCGACGATATAAATGCGTAGTAAGCGTTTGGGATCGTCATATTCTGTTTTTCAGTCATGCCGCTAGGTACAAAGCTTTCGGAGTTTGAAAAAGGGAAAGTGGATGCATTTAAAAGTTCAGGACTTTCTGAATGCCAAATTGCGAAGAAACGTAATAGATCAAGAACGGTTATTTACAATTATCCTAAAAATCCTGGTAAATATGGACGGCAAAGACATACAAGTAGACCATCTTCTGTTTCTGTACGGGAGAAAAGAATGATAATAAGGCGAGCTTGCTCCAAAAAACAAACGTCAACAGAAATAAAACGTGAATTGAACTTAGAATGCAGTGCTCGAACTGTTCGACGTGTTTTACAAAAAGAAAAAAATGTTCGCTATGGTAAACATATGTCACGACCGCCTCTTACAAAAGTTCATAAGAGACTGAGAATGGAGTTTGCCAAAAAATGCATTACTGTGGGCAAAAAGTGGGATGATGTTGTCCTTTCAGACGAGAAAAAGTTTAATTTGGATGGGCCAGATGGTTTTCGCTACTTCTGGTATGATCTCCGTAGAGAAAAAGAAATTATCTCAAAGCGTGAATTTGCAGGTGGCTCAATAATAGTCTGGGGAGGTTTCGCAACTAGTGGAACTACTCCATTTGGTTTTGTGTAGGGTAGAATGAATTCTGAGAGTTATGTTGATGCATCGGGCCATAATCGTTTACCGGAAGCACCGTTAATAACGAGTGGAGACTATTTTTTCAACAGGACAATACCTCAGTACATGTTTCCCAAACTTCAAAATCGTGGTTTGATGCTAATTTCGTGAAACTACTTCATTGGACGGCCAGAATCCTTGATCTGAATCCATTGGAAAATCTGTGAGGTATTCTGGCACACGAAGTATACAAAAATGGTATACAATATGAAAACAAGCAAGAACTCATGTCCTCCATCGAAAAAGCCTGGTCAAAATTTTCCAAGAAAGCTCTTAAGAAACTGTCAAATTCCATGACGTCAAGACTGATCAAAGTGATTGAGAAGAAGGGAGAGATTATTAATTATTAGTGTTTTTCAGGCAAAATCATTCATTGTCCTTATAATTTTGTCCAATTTTTACAATGGCATATTTTGTTAATTATGGCAAAAGATTCATATTTTGCATTTTCCAATGTTTTGCATTCTATAATGATTTCTAGCATAAAAAAGCATTTTATGTATAAATTTCACTTTATTTAGTTCAGAAATAAATTTTTTCTGTGCAATTTTCAATTGTTCTTATAATTCTGACCACCACTGTACGAATTATACAATCAAATAAATTTTTGAAATTTACCAAAAGCGATAATCTCTTATTAGCCGCATGCTAAGAGTTATTTGACCAAGATTTTGTTACTTACGGCATCCTTTTATATTCTGATAATTTCAGAGCTTATATATGTCTGTTAAATTTGTGTTTTATTTATATTATTTTATTTATTTATTCTTAGGGAAGGTTTTTTTAAAAATAGATATTAGCCGTAAGAAAATGATGAACTCTTTATTTTGTTTTAAGGGCATACGGATTAATCTTTCGTAATCGAGCTCCGCGCGATATAGATAAATTAAAAAAAGTATTTCATGCATTAATTTTTTTTAAAACCATAGACAATCAGTAAACTGAAATGAACTTTGCAAACAAATTCCATTTGAAAAAAAAAATCCTATTTGATGATCTAAAAATTTAAATTGTATGATTACAAATATGTTTAGATTTGTGTGTGCTTTTTTTTAATATTACTAGGGGGCTCGGCCCCCTACGAGCTACGCTCGCCAACCCCCGTCCAGGCACCGCAGACTCTAAATGCACGCTAATTTGATCGGCTTTAAAAAGATTTCGAAAGACTGAATTATAATTTAAAAAACAGTGGCGATCTCCCTATAAACGAATTTCTTTTCATTTCTCTTTGATTGGGGAATTTTAACGCCAAATCCGTTGCGGTACTACTTGATTATCCTGTCGACCAATTTCGCCAAATTATATAAATCGCCAAACCACTCGCCAAATTATACAAATTGATATAATTTTTATTTTAAATAACGAAAGAACAAATAAATTCGTACAACATTAATAAAAACACAAATAAAACGTCGAAATAAAAATAACTTGATGACGTATACACGTGTAACAACATTTCAAAATAAGCTAATATAAAAGGAATTAAGTAAAGGGAGTCTTTGTCTCCTGGTATTTTTTAACAAAGCGAAAAGAAAGTTCTTTTAAATGAGACATTTTAAATTAATTTTCAAAATATCAAATAAATGTCTAGCGCAATTTCTAAATTTAAACTTTTTTGCAATATTATTTTGTGTTCATTTTATGTAATAACTATAATGTGACGTAAATATGACGTAATTTCTCCTAAGACATCTAACGCATGTTAATGAATTTATTATTTTACAATATCCTTTCTCCTTTAAAATTCACGTGTATACTTTTTATGACGTAATTTTTAATAAGTTCCTGCTTTTTATACGTAATTATTTAATACTAATTTAAAAGTTTTTTTCCTGTTTATAATAGTCACGTGTAAATAAATTTTTAATTTGAAGCAAACATTATTGCTTGCGCTTTTTTTACAGATGGCAACAGTTTAAATTAGTACAATTTTCTGAAATCTGTAAAAAATATCTCTAGAAATGCTGAAAATTTGAATTTAAAATAGAAATAAAACCCGAAAAAATGAGTCAAAATAAAAAAATTAATGCAATCTGCACTCCGGCAAATTCTAACGCATAAAATGATCTAAAAATGATTACACTGCCATGTATGGTTTTTGCTGCTATAAAACTTTTTTAGTGGAACGATTTTGTCCAACTTTAGCATTAAATAACTCTTAAAATAATTCTTCGATTTGAAAACTGTCTGCATCAGCGTGTTTATCAAACATTTCTGTATAAAACCACCAATTTTCATATTTTTGTATGCATTATTTTTGTTAATATTAACGAAGAAAGGCCTCCGGTCACAAAAAAATCAAAACCGGCGGCGGCGGCGGTGACAGCGGGAGTTACTTTTTTTTAGAATAGAGAGATTCTTTTATTTGTTTATAAAAGAAGTATTAATTTCGTTAATTTGCCTTTCACAAATATGTTAGATTGGGTTTTTTTACATTATTCTTTTATTTGTTTATAAAGGAAGTATTAATTTCGTTATGCTAAAATAGTCAGAAACAAATGCTGAACAATGTTTGTTGCTTTATGTGTAAAATGTTAATTATTATTATGTATTGAAACCGGCACGTGATACCAGCGCCCCGGCGCTGGTGATACCCGGTAGTTGAAAGTTCGAGACGGGAGACGGGAGACGGGCGTCTCTTTTCTCGTTTGCAGATTATTTTTCTATCGAACCTTTAGCTCTTTATTACTTAATGCAAAAACTTAAGATTATTATTAGTAAAATTAATAAAATGCATAATCACAAAGGTAGGTGATCGTTTGATTAATTAATACTTCATTCTAAAATATTTTACCTGCAGATTATTTTGCTGCTCCTGAAGTATCTGTTGCAGACACTTGGAGAATTTTTTGCTACTGGGTGATAAGATAAACTTAAAAAGATCATGCTTAAAAATTATTTTTTTAAAAAAAAACATAATACATCAGCCAATTAAGATACAGTTTTGAAACAAATTGCATTTGAAAGTAAATTTTTTCCCTATGCAACGAAAATTGAAAATGTACGATGGTCAGAAGATTAAAAAAATGCAGTAGCGAAAATTTCTAGACCGAAATTTGATCGTGCAGTGTTGCCATTCGCAAAGTGACGTCATGGTTACGCACAGATACTTTTTGTTCTTTATAATATAGATGCGTAATCAGTAAAATATAATAAAGATCAGTTATTATGAGGTGGTTATCAACTGAAGCTCTTATGCTTGGTATTCCGGAATGAAACAGCAATTTTCACCTTCTCAAAATTTGCATACGCACTTCTCATATCCATATTCATCATTTTTTTTTAAATTGCATTTTGTTTGATCATTTTAAAATCATTTTAACTCAAAACTTGAAGTCACCATTGTCAGCAACATCTTTTATGTGAATAAACGCACTCTTTACTTGAGATTCTAATCTCAATTCCGGAGAGTAAAAATTTCCGTAATTTATGTATTTTTAGACGAATTTGTGTTAAAATGTTTAGTTTCATCTAAGAAAATGATTGTTTTCTTTTAAATATGACTTCATTTTCACTTAAATAATCATTCTAGTGTCTGAAACTTAGTATCAGTACACATGCAGAAGGAAAAACAATATAGAAGATTTATGAGGAAAGATGCGTGTTTTCAAAAGCAGTATGTCGTTTTCTGTTACTATTCCCCTAATATAATATTATGCTCCTAATGGGATTTTGCGCCACTAAACCCTATACAACAATTTTTATAAACAATTTTGAATTTTTATCAGAAAATGGCATGAATAAAGATAAAAATACCTCATTTTTGTCTCTCTTGTCTGCAATAATGAAAGCTATCTAATTTTCATCATTTTGTTGAAATTTCATAAAATGCTTTTAAAAATTTGAAAAAAAATATTAGTAAAATTGGTTTAGCAGAAAGATCAGGGCAGATGACTAAAAAACACACTTGTGTTTTAAATATATAGATTATATAAAATTGTGAAAAATTAAATTAAGCAAATCATGTTATTTTGATAAAATTATAGTAGAATGTCCTAAAGAATAGCATTAAAGTTTTATTATTCGAGAGAATTTTGGACAATAACTTGCGGAACATGATATTATTTTAAACCTCGAGTTATTTGTTTGCTTGTCTAACGCCCGTATTCACCAACGCGGGTTAACTCCCGAGTTAGTGTTAAATGCTGGGTTATCTCAAAATCGGTATTCACCAAGCTAAATTCGTGAGTTAACACTGGTTTTAACCCCATGTTTTTAATCCTCCGAAATCGGAGAGTTAACTCTCGGATTGCCTGTGAACGTGGATTAGCGCATGCGTAGTAACTTATAAACAAACAAGATGGATGACAGTTCCGCTTAAAATTTTTATCATCTCATTCTACAGCAATGATTAAAAATGGAAAAGAATAAGTAGTTTTGAGTGTTTGTCCAGACATATTCTATGGATACACAATTTACATTGATTTATTTCAATTCAGCGGATATTTCAGGGCCGAATAATATCAAACTGTGATTTGTTTTTCTTAATAAATATACGAATCAACGAAAGTCACTGAGAATAAAACCTTTTTTTTTAGGTATTCGAATTTCATTCGGGAGGGGTGGGAGGTAAATTTTCTCAATAAATGCTCAGATGTTATTAAAAAATCCAATTTTGTCTTTTTTTACTACTTGTCATTTTTTTCTAATAAAAGCACATTAAATTACTAGTATTTCAAGTAAGTTTTTTTCCCCGTCAGTTTTTTTAATTGTTATGTATTTATTGCAGTAATGAAGGTTTTCTTAGTCAGTGTTGCATTACGATTATTTTTATTTAACTTATGCGAGCTTTCTAAAACTGAAATCTTGCCAAAGGTATCTGAGACATGTTGTATTTGTGTTAGCAAATTTATGAGATAATATACTTTAAACAAACAGAATTGTTGTCTAGATGTATTAAAAAAATTTTCGGTTTTGAAATAGGCAAATTCAAAATTATTTACTGTGTTTGAATAAATTTGGTTTAGTGAGTCAACTTTCTTGACCATTATTTTCTCAAAATATAAATACAGTCGAACTCGGTTAAGACGCGTTTCAAGGGAGTGGGCAAAAGTCACGTATTAAGCAGGATCGCGTATTAAACGTGATTTGTATAATGTTGCAGGAACTAGGCTTATTTACAAAATCTAATCGTATAAATGAACTTTAGAACTTTCATTTATATGTTTACAGTTGAAAATTGTATTTTTTAGGTATATTTAGATAAAAATTTAATTGAATTCAACTTTAACTCATTTTTTCTTTTTATAGAACCAAATAGAATAATAACTTAAAATAAAAAGTGAATTCTCTACATCTGTCATCTACAAATGAAGAGCTTTCAGTTTAAAAAAAACTATTAGTAAAATTGGTTCAGCAGAAAGATCAAGGCAGATGACTAAAAAACACACTTGTGTATTAATTATATAAAATTAGAAAAAAATAAATTGAGCAAATTATGTTATTTTGATAAAATTATAGTAGAATGTCCTAAAGAATAGCATTAAAATTTTATTATTCGAGAGAATTTTGAACAAAAACTTCAGGAACATAATACTATTTTAATCCACGAATTATTTGTTTGCTTGTCTAACTCCCCGAAGCAAATCCATCCAGGCGAGAATCATCAATTACTGTAATATAAATCGCTATTATTTGCATGTCACCTCTCTTTTTATAAAGACTCTCTGAATTTTTGTAAAACATTGCGTTTATCTGTGGGCTACAGTGTCTAGAAGTATATAGTGTGGAAATCAACAAGGGAAACCATATCCAAAAAATTACAATTTCGCCAGAGGGCGCTAAGATCAAGTTCATTGCAACGAATGTATAGAAATCCTATGTGTATTAGATGCTTTTGATGCGGAGAACTTATTTTTTGAAACATAATTTTTTTGAAAAACAGAGTAAAAAAAAAAAAAAAATAGCTTGTACTACGCGATATATTAAGAATGAACGAAAATTCAGGCATATATTTTATATGCATTTCACATTTGTGCGAATTGCCGAACACTTTATTTTCAGATTGCTCTGTTATAAACCGATT
Source organism: Maratus speciosus (assembly GCA_963932465.1). NCBI lineage: Eukaryota > Metazoa > Arthropoda > Arachnida > Araneae > Salticidae > Maratus > Maratus speciosus. Next base: position 185,055,908 of record OZ010788.1, read on the forward strand.
TAATATTTCATGTGATCTCCGTGCATACTATTTTTTTAGCCTATAGATTTATTATAGTACAAGCATTTTATTATATATATGTTGAAATTATAAAAAATAATTTATGCTTATGATGTGCTTATGATTTATGCTTATGATAAATGATATGAAGTAATTTTATCGTTTGCATTTTTAATAAGCTCTTTTTTGTATTAAATATATTTTTGTTTATATTAGTAAATTTTTACTTTCTTCTATCTTTACAAGAAGAAAGTATTGGATTCGTGAAAATTTTCTACTTTCAGTTTTCGACGGATTTACACGTTTTAGGGGTCAGAGATTCCAAAAAATATGTTTTTACGAAATGTCTGTCTGTGAGTGTGTGCATTTATGAGTCTGTCTGTATGTGACACAAATTTTGTGGGCGCTCTATCTCAAGAACTAATGCACGGAATTTAATAAAAATTTATATTCAGTTAGTCCCTGATATAAATTGGTGCTGATTAGGTTTTGGTGTAAATCGCTCAACAGGTGGCGCTGCTATGCAGCCTTTTTCACGATTTCACAATAGCTCAATCTCCAGAACTAATGCACGGATATTCATCAAACTTCAGATTAGCCCTTGACATGAGTTGAAGTTTTGTACATTTTGGTGTAAATAGCTCAATAGGTGGCGCTGCTATACTGCATTTTTTACGATTTCCGCAATAGCTCTATCTCAACAACTAATGCTTAGATTTTCATCAAACTTCAGATTCAAGTGTACTTTGATATGAATTAGTGCTTTTTGTGTTTTGGTGCAAATCGCTCAATAGGTGGCACTGCTATGTTGCACTTTTCAGAATTTCCATTATAGCTGTATCTCAAGAACTAATGCAATAATTTTCACCAAACTTCAGAATCAGTTAATCCTTGAGATGAATTGACATTTTAGTGTAAATCACTCAACAGGTGGCGCTGCTATGCTGTATTTTTCAGAATTTCCACTATAGATGTATCTGAAGAACTAATGCACGAATTTTCATCAAACTTTAGAATCAGTTAGTTCTAGACATGAATTGACATTTTATACAGTTTGGTGTAAATCGCTCAATAGGTGACGCTGATATGCTGTTTTTGTGATTTCCGCAATAGCTCTATCTCAAGAACTAATGCTTGGATTTTCAACGAACTTCAGATCCATGTACACCTGGATATCAATTATTGTTGTTTATGTATTGGTGTAAATCACTCAACAGGTGGCGCTGCTATGCGACATTTTTCAGACTTTCCGCTGTAGCTCTATCTCAAGAACTAAGGCACGAATTTTCATCAAACTTCAAATTCAGATATACTTTGATATGAATGGGTGCTAAATCGATGTAATTTCTTGTACTGTTTAAATGATTTAATTGACGTGATTTATATAGAAGAAAGTTTTGTGATGGCCACAACATACTAGTTATTAGTTAATTATATGTTATTTTTTCCATTTTTCAAAAAGATTTTGATGTTTAGGTACACCGAAAATAGACAGCTTGCTGTTCTTGTATTGCTTAACACAGCCGGGAAGAAAACAATGATAATCTCGTTTTTTCATCATTTTCGATAAATTTTACATATTTTCACATAAATTTGCAATATTTGTAAATGCTATACATAACGCTAAAAGTGTTTATAACAAAAAGAGAACCAAAACAAAACATACTGATTTTTAGGTACACCGAAAATAAACAAGTTTGCTGTTCATGTATTATGTAACACAACCGGGAACAAAACTATGAGAATCTCATTTTTACATCATTTTCGATACATTTACATGTTTTCACATAAATTTCTAATAATTGTAGACGCTGTATATAGCGCTAAAAATGTTTACAATAAAAAGAAAGCCAAAACGAAACCTACGCATTCACGCAGTAAATTTGACGGCAGCGCCACCTAAGAAGATGTAATTTTTTGGATGCGTTCAGAAGCTATACCGGTATTAGCGATCTCCACACGATATATATTTTTGACACTGTTTAGACACTGTAAACCATGCTCTATTCTGCGTCTGTGAACAAGCTCCCAGACTTCCGTTTGAAAGCCCATAACAACTCAACTTTTAAAATGTGTAAACCATGTGTGTGATTGTTTTTAAAAATTATACATAATGTGTGTAAATATATCTTATAGTTGTAAATATTAAATGATGATATATTTTCTTCTGAAACGTGTAATCAATTGAATATTTTTTATTTTGAAATAACGATATTTGAAAATATCGTTTCAGCATTTTGTATACTCCGACGTCATACCGAGTAAACATGGTAAATATATTTACATAACAATCGCTGCTTTTTACAAATGTCTAATATAGTTGTATTTAGTTAGGTATTCTGAATGTTATTTTTTTGTATGAAGAAGTGTCCATTTGTGTTTTGGTTCGATATAATTTTGATAACACCCTGTTCTGATTGTATAAATATAGCGTCCTCTATATTTTTATAAATTGTATATATTTCTTATCTTATTTTACTTTCTAACTCAACATCACTTTAGGGGCAATATTTGCTAGGAATATTTTCAAATTGAAAGTCTGTATAGTCATAATAGTAGAGTCACCCGGGGTAATTCCTGCTCAACAACTTTCCGGGGTAATTCTTGGTCACAGTACTTTTCAGTGTTTGTAAATGTCCTCAGCAAAATGAAACTAGTCGGATGTGGCAATCCCGAAACTTTCTTCTGTTCCATACATGTTAATACTTCCTGAAAAATATAACTGGTTAGATAGATGATTTACACCAAAATCTAATCAGCAACAACTTATGTCAACTTCTAACTGAATCTGAAGTTTCGTGAAAATCCGTGCATTAGTTTTCGAGTAGAGCTATGGCGGAAATCGTAAAAAATTCTGCATAAGTAGCGCCACCTGTTGGGCGATATATATATATACACGAAAACCTAATAAGCAGTACCTTAAGGGTGTATCCGAAAAAATATTTTTCCTCCCTCAACAGCTCGAAATGTTATGAGACATTTTCTGTCTCATTTTTAAAAGTAAAAACATGAAACTTCGGGGGTGATTGTGTTCAGGGTGTACCCCGGATTTCCGGGTTTTTCGATTGAACCTTCCGGGTTTATGAGATCGTTACGTTTAGTGGAAAATTCGGATATTAAAAAATATTGCGAATTTTGAAAAATGGCCGTCGAAAAAAACAATTCCTCAATCGTTCACTCAAAAAAATCCACAATTTTGTCATAGGATTGCAGAAAAATGCAAATTTCGTCAAAAAATCTCGAAAAAAAAAATCGTCAAATGATCGTGAAATAAACACAAATTTCGTTAAAGGATCGCGAAAAAACTCTATTTTCGTCAAAAGATCGCGGGAAAAACTGAAATATCGTCAAACGATTGCTCTAAAAACGCAAATTTCATTAAAGATCACGAAAAAACATGAATTTCTTTAAAGAATAGCAAAAAAGATGTGAATTTCGTCAAAGGACCGCAGAAAAAACACATAATTAGAACTAGGAAGGATTTTCTTCATCCCGAAATGGCGATTTTTGTCAAAAGATCACGGGAAAAATGGAAATATCGTCAGAGGATCGCGGAAAAAGGTGCAAATTTCGTTAAAGAAATGGGGAAAAAACTCAAATTTCACCAAAGGATCGCGGAAAAAACGCTAATTTCGTCAAAAGATCTCGAAATAAAACAAATTTCGTCTAATGATCGCTAAATAAACTTGAATTTCGTTAAAGGATCACGGAAAGTTGCAAAAGATCGCATGAAAAAAAGCCATTTTCATCCAAAGATAGCGGAGAAACGAAAATTTCATTAAAAGATCACAAAAGGGAAAAAAAAAAAAATTCTTTAAAGAATTGCGGAAAAAACGCTAATTTCATCAAAGGACCGCCGCTTTTCGTCAAAGGATCGCTGGAAAAACGGAAATATCGTCAAGGATTGCAAAAAAAAAATGGAAATTTTGTTAAAGGATCACGGAAAAAAAACATGAATTTCTTTAAAGAATTGCGAAAAAAACTGCAAATTTCGTCGAAAGATCGCGGAAAAAACGCGAATTTTGTGAAAAGATCGCAGAAAAAACACATAGAATCAGGAGTGATTCTATCCCCCCTCTGCTGTAACCTTTCAGAAAAGTTGCTGTGAATTTCAGATACATTTTTTTATTTTTACTCTGAACCACCCCTGGTATTGTGTCATCCATAATACCCAGGAAAAAAGCAGGAAAAAGAAATTTACCTTGTGTAAGAGCAAATCTAAAAAAAGATACAAAATTTCTATTTTTATTTATATATTTAATTTTCTTTTTATCTCTAATACTTAGCCACTTAAAAGTAAAATTGGATTGGTTTTGACATTTTTTTACTATTTTCAAATAACTAGGTGCCATATATATGTTGCATTAAATCTACTAAGAGATCCCACTCTTTACACATAATTTGTACTTGTTTCATGAGTACTTGGGATAAATTTATTTAATAATTATACAGTTTGAATTTTGCATGATAAATTGCACTCTCCATTTGATGGAGTCACTTAGCTTTCAGTAAAATTAATGTAAGTTTACCAAAATTTATGTTTTTCCAGGGTTGGCTTTTTCCCGTCCAAAACTTGTTTTTCCCATCCCACCGGGAAAAACTGTTAAATACCGGGAAAAACTGGTAAATACTGGGAAAAAGTGGTAAATACCGGGAAAAACTTCCAAATGAAAATATGTAAGAAATATTCTGGCTTTCTGAATCTTATGTGTAAAATTAAAGATAGAAATATATAAAAGATACAAATTTCCCTTAGGTTTAAAATTATTTTGTAGGAAAGGAATATAAATAAATAAGAATTATTACATAAAGCAGAAGTTCAAGAATCTGCTGTAGAGAAAATAGCTGGGAGAACTGTTACTCTCATGCAAGATGGATGGAGTAATGTACATAATGGCCCTGTTATAGCCAATTCCATATTTTGTATAGGGCAAAACTGAAATTTCATTACCGGCCACTGGCCAGTAGGACTAGTTTTTTAAGTGGCCACTTTCTTTAAACTAGCGGCCACTGTTTTATTTAAAAATACTAAACAGTAAAATTTCTATAAGTATTAACTGAATAGCCCTAATTAATATGTTAATATAATGATATTATACCAGTGGATCTGCATCATATTATTTAAATATTCTTGGCAAGAATGCAACTATTGATTCTGTTGTGGCTAATGTTGTCAAAATTCAGAAATTTTTTAGAAATCACCATATCCCTGGGAGTTTATTGAAAGAGCAGGGTTGGAAAAAAAAACGGGGTTTTTTTGTAAAAAACCAAAAAAACCGGTTTATTTGGTTTAAACCAGGTTTTTTTGGTTTAAACCGGGTTTTTTTAAATATAATTTCTTATTGCATACAGATGCATATCTGTTGATAAAATAAACATTTTTGGATATTATATAAGTAATATAAATTTTGAAAATATTTAAATTAAATAATTACAGTAAATTATTTAGAAAATTGAAATCACTTCTAATTTAAACATTATTAGTAACAGCTATGTCTTATGTTCAAAGTAAACTGCTCCGCACAGTGAAACATTGATATCTTGGAAATCATATGAAGAATCCTTTGATTAATAATATATAATCAGTCAAACATTTGATGCAGTTTCATGAATATAATATATTATTCTGTGCTTGTTATTATTGTTCTTTTAATATCCAAATACTTCTGGTTATTTTGTTTTCTGAGTGAAAACTCCAAGTGTCCAAGTCAACATTTTCGGCCATTAGATTCAGCAATTAATAGAAAAGATTGATTGGTATTATTGAAATGCTATAACTAGCACTCAGTTTTTGCAAGCTGTGTTATGCAATTTGATATCTTAAGTTACTCTTTTAAATTCTTTAAGGATAATCTTCCCCAATCCCAATCCAGAAAATTTTCTTTTACAACTTAACCAAAATCTTAAAGATTGTTGTATTTTGTTATTAACTGCTGTAAATAATCTGCATTTTTTAAATGAAAATATTGTATGCTAAATATTGAATATTTTTTATCTATTTTATCTTTTCTAATTTCACATGGTTTAAGAAAAATCTTTAGGGTACCAGATATGTTCATTAGCGCATGCTAATTTTCATTCTACATGCATAGAAACATGACCTAGGCTCAGTATGTCTTATGTTGATTGCTGAGATGAAGTGTTAAAAGTAGAAATTACTTCTATCTATAATTTAAAACAATCAAGGTGTAAAAAAATCATGATTTTTTTTTTAAAAATCAAAAAAATCGGATTTTTTTAAAATTTAAATCAGATTTTTTTTTTTTTTTTTTTTTTTTTTTTTTTTTTTTTTTTTTTTCTGTGTTAAAATATTACACATCTACCAAGAATTAAGCATTTAAAAAAGGAATAACCCTCCAATTACTAACATAATCTATATTTTTTTGCTTTAATTAATAAAATTTTAATTATGTAACTGCAAATTAAAAATTTCTTTAGTAACATATAACATTATGTGCACTAATATTTTGTAATAATTATATAAACCAATATTAAATACTGCTTATATTTTAAAGTTATTGATAAATTGCATTTAATTTTAAATTGATGGTACAGATTAAATTTTGTGATTATTAAACAATTAACTGTTTAATTAAGAACACAATCTACATTTTTGAAAAAGTGGTTGAAAAAAAGGTGATAAATAATCGTTTGATAAATTCATAAAGCGGCCAATAATTTTACACAGGTTCTAATAAATAGGGATGCACCGGATATTGATTTTGCCGGATACCGGATATCCGAAGCTCCTTTGCCTGCCGGATTCGGATATCCGGCACTAAATATGTTTTTAGTTATATGGGGAATTATTTCCATATATAACGCCATCTCAGAACAATAAATTACAAGCATGTTTCACACATCATTAAAACATTTTAAATGAAATATAATTTACAAAAACTATATCTCTTTGAATATCAGGGCTTGAAATTCAAGTTTTCCCCAGGAGGGAAGTTTCCCACCCAACATTTAAAAATGCAGGAGAGTTGAACTGTTAGAAAGGGGGAAAAAATCTTTAAACCCCGTTATTTTTTATGTGCCACTTAAAGAATTACATTTATACAGACATGACAAAATACCATTAAAATAATTTAAATTAACAACTCAGGATAATTATCCAAAATGTTTATTTTTATTAAAACAAAGGAACAGAATCAAGTTTTATATACCGGGTGTCCTAAAAAGGACTGACTGATTTTAAAATTCAATAACTTGTAAACGGTGACAGATATTTAAAAAATTCTTGCAGGGGGTTTATGCATAATGTCAAAAGTTTTATTACAGTGATTTTCGATTTTAGTTCGAATTACAAACAATAGATGGCGCTGTAAGCAATAGTCGCTAAATACAGGCACGATTTTTGGTGCTTTCTCTTGTTCCATGCGGAAAAAGGAGATGAAAATGTATTATCCGGGCCACGAAGTACCAAAAATCGAACCTGAATTTAGCGCCTATTCATCGCAGCGCCATCTATTGTTTGTAATTTGAACTAAAATTGAAAATCACTGTAAAAAAACTTTTGACCTTATGCATAACCCTCCTGCAAGAATTTTTTAAATATCTGCCACCGTTTACAAGCTATTGAATTTTAAAATCAGTCAGTCCTTTTAGGACACCCGGTATATACCCTGTCTATCTTTCAACTTTCACCTAATGTTATGGGCAATTAACAATTGGGTTCCTAAATTAATTTCTTAATTTAGATTTTATTCCATTTTGCGTGATTTAGCCTCTTTCACAAGTTACACTTTTGACAAACAGCACATACTAACTTTTATAACTTTAGAAATTATCGGAAACGCATGGTTATGCTGTGTTAAAAAATTTTAGAAAACTTTGCAAAATCTGATGTGCATTAATTTTTAACAGTAAGTTAAAAATGCATGAATAATGCATACCGGTGATTCTATTGTCAATATCCTAAGGTGATTGTATGTCACTTCTGAACAAACTTGTTTTATTATATCCTTAATGGAATTATAGTCAAAACTGTAGTCCCTGGTATTTTTGTTAATTGAACTATGTTCTATGCATTGGAATTTTAAATCCATATCCAAAGTTTGAAAAGAAAATAGTCATTGATTTTTTCTATTACACGATAAAAGGTTGATTCCAAAAAGTCATGTCCTAATCTGTGAATTGCAAGAATCAACTAGTTTGTTATTTCTAAACATGTTTTTTTTAAGTTCAACCAATTTTTTTTTCTTCATGTGCACCACAAGTGTAATCTGATTTTGTTGAGTGCTGACTATTGGCCAATTTGGTAGGGTTCGGTCTCCGGTGGTCATTACTGCCCTTTTAGTTATTTGCTATTTTGGGCATAGGGAAAAAACATTGCAAAATACATAAATCGGTCATAAAAAAAATATCGCCGATTTCGTCAATCATGGTGAAAATAAATAAAAAAAATTTGTCGACCGGTCGCAAGAAGAAAACTGAAGTGCAGGGGAAATTGGCAGCGGGAAAATATCACAAAATTCGTCAATCGATCTGTCATGAGCAAATATCGTGAAATTCCTCAGCCGGTCACAGAGAAAAAACGCAAAAATTTTCAATCGGATGCAGAAAAACAATCGTTACTTTCATCAGTATGTCGCAAGAACAAACAGGGAAATTTGCCAATCTGTCACAGAATAAAATTGCTATATTTATCAATTGATCTCGAGAAAAAAAAAATTATGAAATTCATCGATCGATCTCTAGAAAAAATTGTGAAATTCGTCAGTCGGTCGTGGAGAAAAAGCGCAAATTTTTTCAGTCAGATGCAGAAAAACAACCAGGAATTTTGTCAATCAGTCGTAAGAAGAAATTGTGAAATCTGCCCATCGATAGTAGAAAATATCACGAAATTTGTCAGTCGGTGCTGAGACTTGCTCGTCATTTTACAAAGAAACATTTTCGAAAAATGATTTTTTGAAAACAGGAGCCGCCCACTCACAATAGGGCATAATAAATAGGGCACAAATCCTGCCATCCCGCTTCGAAATTCAAGCCCTGTATCTGCCATTCAAGCCCTGTAATGTATATTAATAATATTGCATAAAAAATGTAATTTAAACATTATAGTATTCTGTTTATTTGTACAATGAAATCCTGATAATTGCTACTGGATTTGAATATAGGATTGCCTATATCGATAATTGCTAATAATTAATTTGTACAATGAAATGCTGATAATTTGTACAAAAAATTTTAACCAATTAATATGTGTATAATTGTAGAGTATTTTCACAAAGAAATACTACATACTTTCTTTTTATAATTTAAACATAAAATATCTACTAATATACCCATGATTAAAGAGTTATTTTCTCCAAACATAGGTTTAGTTGATGCCCTTTTTCTGTTTTAATTATTTAATATTGTTTTTGCTCTAAGTCACGTTTAGTTTTATTTTAAGTTAAATTATTTTTATATTTAAAAGTAAAAAGAAAATTACTTTTAATTTTAAATATTTATAATGAAGTTACAAAAAAAAATAGAAGCAGGGTTGGCAGGTTTTTGACACGTGTCAGTTTTTGACGGTTTAAACTGCAGTTTAAACCGTCATGTCAAAAACCTCAAATACTACAGTGATCTGTAAAATTTCACATTAAATGTCACACATGACAACATTACATGTAATATTTTAAATTCACTCTTACTGTATATCAGTAATTAGTACATAGTAAAAAAGTATTATTGTTAAGTACAACTTTTTAACAGGGTAAAATTTTTATTTAAATTTTTTTGTAAAATTGTGTTTTTTTAAAAACTACATTAAGCTCCTCTGAGCTGTAAATTTTTTCTCTTACTTAAAATCGTTTTAATTTCTCTTATTTTTGAGAGCTTAAAGCATTAGCTAGCTTTTTTTACGGGGAAAAATCTTAGAAAAGTGCAGATTTTTTTGTATATATAACAAGATAATGTGCATCAATGTTATTCTGGTCTAGGCAATAACCATTCCATTCAAAAGTGAAATTGGATTATTAATTTTAAACATTTACAAAATAAGAGAAGTAATTAAAAAAAAAAAGCTTAAAGTCAAATTCTTTTTAAAACATGCTTTCTTTCAATATATAAAAATGTTTTTGATTTTAAAACTGAACAAAATTGGCTTGGTCATCTAAAAGAAAATTCGTTTAAGCCCATATTGAAAAAGGGCATAATAGAAGGAATCAAATCATGAAACCATACCGTTGTTTGGCTTATACTTTGCATCCCAACCTTCAGGGGCAAAGGTTGACTGCTGTATCAGTTGATTCAGCTCGCGCTTGAGCTACAGAGAGAATTTATGGATGCTTACCCATACTGATTGTGTATGAAGCTAAAGAATCCTCTTTCCCATCTTCTTATTTCAGTGCTATAGGGAGGACTCCATTGCTTGGTGGAAAGGTATCATTAAAATGCAATAGCTTTTTGAGCCTGCTTCAAAACTTGCTCATCTAGCAATGCTTTTGCTATCAAGTCCTACTACCAAAGCATCAATTAAGAGACAGACTATTTCCTAACGCTTCATACACTCTAAACTCAAAACTCATTTGGGTGTAAATAAATGTGCTAAACATGTGGTGTGCTGCAGCATGCTGCGGGGTAAAATTGATCCGGATTATTTAATTGTACAAAATTAGTTTCTTCTGGTTGAAAAATCAAAAAAAAAAAAAAAAAAAAAAAATATTGCAAATAATATATTTTTTAAATTATTAAATTTTAATAAAAGATCACATAAATCATTGACTTATTTAATGTTTAACTATTGTTAAAATGTTTTAGTGTGTTACATGTATTTGGCAGTTTTTGACGGTTTAAACCAGTTTTCGACGGTTTAAACCAGTTTATGACAGTTTAAACCAGTTTTTGACGCTTGTCATGTCAAAAACCAGTTTTTGACGTCAAAAACCCAACCCTGTGTAGAAGTAAATAAAATTAAATGATAACGGAAAGATGCTCATTTTCCTTACTTTTTTTTTTCTCTGTTGTTGACAATTGTTTTGATTTCACACCTATGTAGACTATTTTAGGAAGGAAAAAGTTTTTTTTTTTAAATTAAAAATGTCCTTTGACTTGTTTTTTGTAGCGCAGCTGAACTCTGAACTCATGCAAATAATATTGAAACTCATTGTTTAGCCTATTCTACTGCTAAGTAAAAGAGAATTCTTCTACTTCTAAGAAAATACTTATCTGCAATTATTCGGCCGAATACTTTTAAGTATTCGGCCGAAGTCGAATATTCGGTTTACATGCCGAACCACCGAATACCGAATCAACTATTCGGTATTCAGACAATCCCTAATAATAATGCCAATATTGCTGATGCTTGTGAAATTTACCTAGAACTTCTTCAAAATAAAGAACTCAATCCACATTTCAGCAAAGTAAAATCTAGCTTTGATAAAGCAATGACCCCTGTCCATTTTTTGACACACCTGATGAATCCGAAATATAAAGGTGAAAGTTATCACAGGATTAGGAGGAATCTGCTCGTGAATATTTGCAGATTTTAAAAATCGAAAGTACAGTAGAAGATCTATATAACGCAATTCTCCATATAACACACAACTTCTCAGATATAAACAATGATTTTTGCAGTTAAAAAGAACCAGCATTTTCACATTGTAAAATATTGCTACTCTACCAGAAAACTAAATTTGATACATTAGTTCAACTTTATCTTCTAATTTAAGACCTTTATACTGAAAAAAATGCTATTATTACAATAAACATTTTTGAAACTGTCTAATATAAAGGATGATTGTGTCAGTTATACATGGATCTTGTTTCTAAAGTAAATTTAACAATGTCTAACCTACATTATGCAAAAGTTTATAATTTGGATAACTCTTGGTAAAAAGGAATGCAGTATAAAGATATTCTAATGTATTTTGATATGTTTCAGACATATTTGGCCATATTTACAAAGTGAATTTAATGATGTGATCCATATAACGCAAAATTCTATATAACGCACAACCTTGCGTTTTTAGGTTTGCATTATAAAGATCTTCTACTGTACTTAGAATACACAATACAGTTCAAGTCAGAAGATTCACCTTTTCCCAAGACATTACAAAAACTATTTCACCTGCACTATGGTGGAAGAATTTAAGTAAAACTGAAATAGATGCAGAATTTCTCCAATTAATGGAACATCTTCAGGGATGTCCTGCATCATCAAAATCACTGGAGTGCATTTTTTCTAATTTTTCTTTCATCCAAAACACCAAAACAAGATTAGAAATAGACTGGGTTTACAAAAAGCCTCTAAATTAGTATTTTGTTATATGATGCTAAAATCCAATGTGGAAGTGGAAGACGAAGAATACGATTATGATTGGTAAATGTTTGGGAATCTGTGCGATATGTAAATATTTAAAAATAGGCACTCCATAGTCTGTTTTTGTAGATTTTTTTTTTTTTTTTTACCTTTCAAGCTATTTACTTAGAACTCAATTTTGACATTTTTAAAGGTTGTTTTGAATTTACATTTATGTTTTTAATAATCAGTTTTTCCCATGTGGGAAAAACATAGTATTTCCCAGGATGGTAAATACCGGTTTTTACCATGGTATTTACCAGGGGTGAGAAAAACCTTGCCAACCCTGTGTTTTTCTGCAATTGTAAATTTCAAACAATAGCTGAAATATGTAATTTGATTGCCATGCTGTTGTAGTGTCAGTTGTTACATAAATTGATATTGGTATGTTTTGCGTTGATAATTTTCAGGGTTTTTCACTTTGTATCAATTAATTTTCAGTGTTTTTCAATCTGAGTCACAATCACCCCTGAAACTTGCTGAGGTGATTTTTGAAGAGATGGATAAGAGGCCATGTGATTTCATTTTTCGCTCAGTTAATTAGAATTTGATTTATAAACGACTATTTTCTCAGTATGACCATTTTTTTCATTCCCAGATCTCCCGTTTCAGAAAATTCGGCTCAAAACGCCAATTTTGACAGCATTTATTTACAATATTTTCTGCCTTTATCAAAAAATCGAGAAGCACAGCACATTATGTAGTTTCTTAAGAGAATTTCCCAGTTTGATGTGTTTGAGAGCAAAAATGAATTTAAAAATTAATCAGAAAATAAGTAGTTTGGACTGGAATACATCCTTAAGTCAACTTGATAACTGAATCTGAAGTTTGATTAAAACCCGTGCATCCCTTCCTGAGATAAAACTATTGCGGTAATCAGGAAAAATGCAGCGTAGCAGCGCCACCTGTTAGGCGATTTACACCAAAACGTAGTCGGCGCCAACTCATCTGAAGTTTGATGAAAATCCACGCATTAGTTCTTGAGATAGAGACATTGCGGAAATCAGGAAAAATGATGTGTAGCAGTGTCACCTGTTGGGCGATTTATACCAAGACGTGGTAAACATCAACTCATATCAAGGACTAACTGAATCTTTAGTTTGATGAAAATCCACGCATTAGTTCTTGAGATAGAGCCATTGCAGAAATCAGGAAAAATTATGTATAGCAGCACCACCTGCTGAGCAATTTAGGCTTAGATGTATTATAATCCCCAATCCGCTATATCTTGGATTTTTTCTTGCATGAAAACTCCTTTTTCTCCAAGTTGTAAATGTCGCCAATGGTAAAATATTGTTGATAGATTAATATTAAAAAAAGTGGAATATAATAATTATAACTTAAAAAACAATTTTGAATTCACGCCAAGAAAAAAATCCAAGATGGCAGATGCAGTATTGGGTCATTCCACATCAAATCAACCAAAAAAAAAATTATTTTTGAACCTTCAGGATTCAGATTTTTATATGTTTTTGTTTATTTGTTGTACCAGTCAAGAGGACAAGAAAAACCAAAATTTCTGATTTTTCGGGTTTTTAATTTTTGAGTTATCGACTTTCAAAAAATGAAAAATTGTCGAAATTTGACTCCACTTTGACATCTTTAAACGGCTGTAGACAAAAATCTATTTGACTTAGAAAACTCAAATTGGTATCATTCTCTTTTGCTTTTTACGATCTTTAATTTGATATACAACATGGTTAAAGTATTTAAAATTTAATTTTTTTATTAAAAAATTAAAATTTCAAAAACACTCCTTTTAATTAAAAAAAAAAAATATGTTTTAAAGACATCAATTGACTATGTGTATGCCAACTTTCATAATGGGATGACAGTGGGTTCCTATGGAAATTAATATTTTTGTATTATATATGAAATTTGCTATACTTGTATTTCCATGTCAAAAGCGTAACTGTAAACTCATTGGTTAATGTTTGAATTAGAGTTCTGCACAGATCGAAATTTATAGGCCTGGGACTGGTATAAAAGTTAAGTTTGGTGTGAGCCTGGCATCCACAAAAAAATTAATGGCCCAGCCTAGTACAAAAGTTTGACCTGAGCCCGCCACGGTATAAAAGTTAACAGTTTGGGCACAGCCCGGGCCAGCATAAAAGCTAAAAGTTTGGCCAGCCCAGCTGAGAAAAAAGTTAAAATTTTTGCCCAACCCATCTGGATTTCTACAAAACATGGATTTTTACATTGATGTGATTAAAAATTGTCTCGTACGAGAAGTTCTGATCAAAAATACTTATTTTAGCCTTTTATTATTTTTCGGGTTTATAATCTTTATTTTCTATGAATCTCTATTTGCATCTAAATGTTTCAATTATCATTAATATTGTTAATCCATACTCCAAGTATTGGAGACAATCTGAAAAATGCTATACAGTAAAATCTTCTAAGACGGAATCGTATAGCAAAGAAAAAAAAAAAACATAGACAAGTTACCTTCTTAGCAGGTGTGAATGTATTATATTCTTTTCTTATATGAGTATTATTATACAGTAGACTCCCTCAAATCCGCAACCCTAAAATCCGCAAATGCCTAAAATCCATACATCATCACAGATGTGATCAATGAAACTTTCAGTTCAGATGTAAGGACAAAATTACAAAATTTTTTAGTTTTATAACATTCTGTATGCATGTAATTATTGATAATATGACTAAACTCGTGGTTTTTCATGAAGGAAGTATAAATTTATTTCTGAAAAAAATCCAAGATATTGCTGATATCACTGGTAATCACAATCTTTTTACCAAATATATTTATGCAGTAATCAAGCTTTTTTGGTTATTAAGACTGGCTAAACCGGAAATAAAACTTCCTTAATTTATGATTTTGATGTGAATTAATAAAGTACCTTTAAAAGGAAAGTTTTGTTTATAAATTTAAGGGATGTATCTCATCTTTATTATGCATATATAATTATACATTATTAATTATCTATTTGACCTTTTAATAATTTAATCATTTAAAAAAATATCTTACATTTTTTCATTTTAGTTTATTACTTTACTTAATTATTTTAATATTTTACTATATTGCAAGCATTCATTATAATTTTGATTGCATTATTACATTCAAATTATTGTTTAAAAAATGTAAACAAAGCAATGGCCAGAAATCTTCAAAATTCTAAAATCTGCACACCCTCTGGTCCCAAGCTGTGCGGATTTGAGGGAGTCTACTGTATTAATTTTGCATGGACTTTCACATTTTTCCTTTTAAGACAGGATTCTGTCATAGGCAGGTTCTTTTTAACAGGTTTTACTACTGTATTTTAATTTTATTACCTAGAAATTTATAATGGTGTACCGAGTAGTGCTTTGGCCGAGTACCGAGTACTCGGCCACTGACTACTCAGCCGAGTACCGAGTAGTTGGGTAATAAGGAAAAAAAATGCTTATGTGCACATAATGTGAGCTTAGGTGTACATATATATATATATACCTGTGTGTACATATATATAATATACACATATATAGTATATATAAATTAACTAATTAAATTTGAAATTTATTTGTGCACCTTTTAAAGAGAATTTTTGGCAATTCAAAACATTAGCAAAAAAAAGGAGAATTGACACATAACAAGTACAATTATTAACCAATATAAAATTAAAACATTCTTCAACCCTCTAATTTATCCCGATACCTGAAATCTGTCTATCAAAAATAAAAATGTTTATTGGTTACTGTAACAATTCATTGAATACTGCAAAACATTTCATATTTATTTTATAATTGTACCTTATTTTCTTTTGATTAAAAGTAAAAGAGAGAAAATACAAAGAGAGGTACAAAAAGCGATACAGGATTTCTTAACAGAAGACTTATGTAAAACTGACGATCCATTTGCATGGTGTGGGGTAGGGGGGGGGGGGATTTTTTGATTATGTGCAACCTTGCAAAAAAATTCTTATGTGCACCTTCAACCACTGTTTATTCTGAACGTATATTTTCAGAGGTAGGCCAAATTTATAGTAGTAAAAGAAATGTCCTGTCTATAATGTAGAACATCTGGTGTTTTTGCACCATTATTTGAAATATAATAAATTTAATTATTGATTTTTTTATTACATTTATTGTATTTTCAGTTTCTTTATCCAAAATAATAGTCTTTTCTGTTTTCCTATATATTTAAAAAGAACTTATTTTTCTTTGTGTAAATGTGTAACTAAATTTTAATCTGGAATTATTTTATAAGGGTTTTTGTTCTTAACTTTTTCTATATTTTGTAAACATATTGTTAAATACCAAGTGAATAGTTTTATGAATTATTCCATATATTATACATTGATATTCGAATAACTTTTTACAGATCAGTTTTAAATTCATATCATATGCTTAAAAAATGAAATTCTTACAACTACTCGGTATTGGCCGAGCCGAGTACTCGGCCAAAATTTCGCCGAGTACCGAGTACTCGGCAAATTGGCCGAGTACCGAGTATATACCGAGTACTCGGTACGGCTCTAGAAATTTACTATTCTTTAAAAGGAATACATTTTAAAGTTTAATCATAAAATGACGATTTTAAAATATATGCATTTTTTGCAAAAATTTTTTAGTCGATCCAAAACTTACTGTTAGCACAGTCCAGACCACGCTGAGACAATGATTTTCATACAGGTTGTGTCAAGACAGAACTGAAAATTTTGACCTGTGCAGACCTAGGAAGAATGAAGGCAGCCCCCTGGCTGGGTTCGGAAAAAATAAGTTAGCCCCGATCCTTCAGAAAAAAGTAAGGCCCGAGCCTAGCCCGGCCCGAGTGTTGTGAATAAAAATAGCCCAGACCTCTAGTTTGAATACTACAGTAAACTCTCTGTAAGGCGGACCCTGTGTAAGACAGAAATCTGTCTAACTCGGAAAGATTTTCAAGTCCCTGTGAATCCATATACATAGAGTAAAATTTGTCTAAGGCGGAATATTGTCTACTGCGGAAAATTTTCTTGGTCCCGATCGCTTTCGCCTTAGACAGAGTTTACTGTACTACTAATCTATGAAGTAGATTTTGTATTACAAGGAAATATGAAAATTAAATCTATTAAATATATCAGGTAATAACAATTTGAGAAATGTTTGTTTATTTAATGACAATAGAGTAGGCATACTAATACATGGTTTACTTTTAAATTAAACAATAAAGATATTCAAAAGAAAATTAAGTTACAGGCTCAGTGTAAAAATAACTCTGTATAATCAATTGCAAGTGAATATAAGCTTCCTTCATTCAATTCAACTACATTCAAAGGGACCAGCAATTTCATTTTTTTTTTTTTTTTTTAATACACAATCAAATGATATATTAAATGTATTATAAACCCACCACGAGATGAGACTTGGGAAACACCCTCTTTTAAATGAGTCTATTTTACGGAAGGTGTGCAAGGCGATACTGGAGGGGAAAAATGACCCCACTGTTTCAGTTTGACCATTCCCCACTAAAAGCTAGGGGTTGCAATGAAATAATTTTCGCGCCAATAACTTGCTCATTCCTTGACATAAACCCGTTTTCCCTCTCTCGATTAGCTGTGTTTTACTGTCTCTCTGTCATTTAGTTTATTTTGCCATTTTTAAACTGTTTTTTTTTTTTTCAAAACAATTTTTTTTTAAATATTAAACAAGTCCTCAAAAGGGAAAACAATTAATTCTAAAGAAAGAATGATTGTACATAAAGTACAGCACAAAATTAAAGAAAAGAAGTTCTGCCATTCTGAAACAGCAAGTCGCTTATAATTTTACAGCAGGAGCTCCCCCCCCCCCCTTTTTTTTTTAAAGTGCATTTCTTAATTTAACTTATTTCATATATATATTCTTCATTTTAAAAAAAATACGGTCTGGGCTACGGATTTTAGATGCATCTATTTTTTAATATTTCCCTTCGTAGATTCTTTTTTCTGTCCATAGAGCAAAAAATAAACGTAGAAAAGATCAAAACGGGTGTTTTGAACAGAATTTTCGGACGTGACAGCACAAAAAAATAAAATAAAATAAATAAATAAAAAAAATACTGCCATTCTGAAACAGCAAGTCGCTTATAATTTTACACCAGGAGCTTCCACCCCCCCCCCCCTCCTTTTTTAAAGTGCATTTCTTAATTTAACTTATTTCATATATATATTCTTCATTTTAAAAAATGTGGTCTGGGCTACGGATTTTAGATGCATCTATTTTTTAATATTTCCCTTCGTAGATTTTTTTTCTGTCCATAGAGCAAAAAATAAACGTAGAAAACATCAAAACAGGTGTTTTGAATAGAATTTTCGGACGTGACAGCACAGAAATAAAGTAAAAAAAAAATACTGCCATTCTGAAACAGCAAGTCGCTTATAATTTTACATCAGGATCCCCCCGCCCCCTCCTTTTGTCAAGTGCATTTCTTAATTTAACTTATTTCATATAGATATTCTTCATTTTTTAAAACGGACTACAGATGCATCAATTTTTTAATTTTTCCGCTCGTAGATTTTTTTTTTCTGTCCATCGAGCTAAAAATAAATTAAGAAAAATGTCATAGTTGGATCATTAATTTGCCTTAAAATTTTTTTGTAATTATATTATAAATTAAGCTCGTAAATTAAAAATAAAATCTTTAATTATTACTTTATTTTATTTTTTAAATTTTTCATTGACTATTGTGTTAAATTATATCTTTATTGGTTATTAAAAGTATTTAAAAATACATTAAGTTTTAAGATAATATAAGTTAAAAGTCCAAAATATGATATTATTACCTTTACTATTAGTACCTATACAAAAATACACAATTCAGTTGATTATTCTTAAAATGAAAGATGTGCTTAAATAAAGTAAATTAGTATTTCTTAAGTATTTCGCTATTACAAAAAGTCGAGATGCAATTCATTCATTAAAAAAGAAAAAATACTATTTTTTAACAAAATTTTTAATAAATTATACTTAAACAAAAATAATTAATTCTCTGTATTATCGTAATAATTAAAAAGTAACATAGTTTATATAAATTTTTAACGCTTTTATGTAATTCCCCTTTAAAGTCAATATTATATATATAAATAGCGCCAAAACCTCGCATATTTGGGAAATATGGCAACCTCTCCTTTTTCCTCTACGGCGCGGCGTAGAGAAGACAAATCCCCGCTCTGATTTGGAAGAAATGGGTTCGTCTTAGACTACGTCACGTATGATTGACAGGTCTCTTCTCGTCGTGGGTCTATAATATCAGGGGAGATCTTTTTGCAAAAAGTTTATATTCTGAGTAATGAAGTTGACTTAGTTTGTAAAATTCCTATCTTAAAAGTCCTTGAAATGAAATTTTTTTGCATATTTACATTTATAATTATAAACAAATTTCAATTTTTAATAACATTTTATAAAATATTAATTGTGTAGCAAATATTATAAATTAATAAAGTCATATGTGCACTGAATGTTTCAAATAGCTGCTTCATGAATTAAGCACAATTGGATAGCAGGTGTTAAAAGAGTTCTTTCTACCTCTTGATAACTACACCTAAAGCTTCAAATATCAAATTCCATTGAAGCTAGCTAATACAACATTTATATAATATGTCAAGCAATTTTAGTGGACTGTTTGTTACAAGTACCTGATCTCCATTAAGAAAATTTGAAATTTATTATAAAGATTAGGGAGTTAATTAGACACAGAGCCCTGTAAGCAGGGTTGGCACAGTTTAAACCAAGTGGTTTTAACCATGGTTTAAACCACGGTTTAAACCAATTGGTTTTTTTGTCAAAAAAACCATTTGGTTTTTTTAGAAAAAGTCTAATATAATATTTTCTCTTTTTTGTAATTTAATTGTTTTAAATTATAGATAGAAGTAGTTTCCACTTCATCTCAGCAGTCAACATGAGACATAATGAGCCTAGGTCATGTTTCTATGCATGTAGAATGAAAATTAGCATGTGCTGATGAATTGATCTGGTACTCTAAAGATTTTCCTTAAAACATGTGAAATTAGAAAAGATAAAATAGATAAATATCATTCAATATTTAGCATAAAATATTTTAATTTAAAAAATGCAGATTATTTACAGCAGTTAATAACAAAATACAATGATCTGTAAGATTTTGGTTAAGGCTGTTCTTAACTGCTCTGCTCAACAAGCGCAAAACGCTTTGACATATTTACAAATTCATTTTTTAACGGAAAGGTATAAAATTGGAAAGCCTGGCCACGGAAGCGATTTGGAATTGAACTGTTTTTTCCATCTTTTGATCAATCGATTACCTATTGAGTTATCAGCAAATTCGATCACGTGACAAACCCGTTTTTCGCCTGCTCTTGAGTGCTTTTTCTCCCTTCGCGAGGAAATTCGGTTCAAAACGCCCACTTTGACTCTATTTTCTGAAAGATCTATTGAGTTAGCAAAAAAATGGAAAAAACAGCTCAATTACATAGTTTCTGAACAACAACACCAGCTAGTTTCATTCATTTTCGCACAAAAATAAATTAAAACTTATGTCAGGAAGTTGCCTTCTTGGATTTGAGAACAGTCTTGTAAAAGAAAATTTTCTGGATTGGGAAAGATTATCCTTAAAGAATTTAAAAGAGTAACTTAAGATATCAAATTGAATAACACAGCTTGCAAAAATTGAATGCTATTTATAGCATTTCAGTAATACCAATCAATCTTTTCTGTTAGTTGCTGAATCTAATGGCCAAAAATGTTGACTTGGACACTTGGAGTTATCACTCAGAAAACAAAATAACCAGAAGTATTTGGATATTAAAAAAAAAAAAAAAAATAATAATAATAATAACAACCACAGAATAATATATTATATTCATGAAACTGCATCAAATGTTTATTGATTGATTATTATATTATTAATCAAAGGATTCTTCATACGATTTTCAAGGTATCAATGTTTCACTGCGTAGAGCAGTTTACTTTGAACATAAGACATAGGTGTTACTAATAATGTTTAAATTAGAAATGATTTCAATTTTCTATATAATTGACTGTAATTATTTAATTTAAATATTTTCTGAAGTTATATTACTTACATAATATCCAAAAATGTTTATTTTATCAACAGATATGCATCTGTATACAATAGGAAATTATATTTAAAAAGACCCGGTTTAAACCAAAAAAACCTGGTTTAAACCAAATAAACCGGTTTTTTTGGTTTTTTACAAAAAAACCCGGTTTTTTTCCAACCCTGCCTGTAAGTTTTTTTTTTTTTTGCATCTTTTTATTGTTTAATTTAAAAGTTAACAAGGGATTAGAATGCCTGCTCTACTGTCATTAAATAAACAAGCATTTTACAAATTATAACTTGATATTATATTTAATAGATTAAATTTTCATATTTATTTGTATTACAAAAACTACTTAATAGATTAGTCACCGTATTCATTCAAATATTAACCAATGAGTTTACACTTTACAGGTACGCTTTAAACATGGAAAACAAGCAAATTTCATATGTGATAATACAAAAATATTAATTTCCATAGGAACCCATTGTCATCCCATTATGAAAGTTGGCATACACATAGTCAATGGACGTCTTTAAACACATATTTTTTTCAAAAAAATCAAAAGGGGTGTTTTTGAAATTTTAAAATTAAATTTTTATTTTTTTAATAAAAAATTTAAATTTTAAATACTTTAATCATGTTGTATATCAATTTAAAGATCATTAAAAACAGAAGAGAATGACACCACTTTGAGCTCTCTACGTCAAATAGTTTTTTGTCTACAGCTGTTTAAAGGTGTCAAGTTTCGACAATTTTTCATTTTTCAAAAATCAATAACTCAAAAATTAAAAGCGCAAAAAATCGGAAATTTTGGTTTTTCTTGTTAACTTGACTGACTCTACCACTGTACCAAAAATTATAAATTTCTGAGATGTCAAGGTTCAGACCATTGGTTGATTTGACATGGGACATGGAATGAAGTGTTAGGGGAAGAAGAAAGAGAAAAAAAATGTGACCATTTTTTCCCCCCATTCTGACGAGAAAACCAAAGCTCTAACTTTTTACGACTGCTCTTTCATCTTCACCTCTCACTTCATTTATAAAGGCTGTTTCATAATAATGGAAGCCATCAGTCCATGAGAAAAAAATAACTCGGTTAAAGCAGAAACTCGGTTACGCGGGACTCGGAAAATCGGGACTTTACTGTACTTTCAAAAAAGAAAGAAAGAAAAAAAAAAAACAGTAGTCGATAATAATTTTGAAATAGCGTTCCGGTTCGTGGATTTTTCCATTTCGAGCCCTGATTTATACCCAAAACAAAGTCTATGCTATTATTTCACAATTATGAGATAAACAAAATTTTTACAAGATTGATTCTACTTATTTTATTACTCAGTCATAAAAAATTAACTTCTACTTATTTTATTACTCAGTCGTAAAAAAATTAATTGTACTACTTTTGTAGAGAAAAGGCTTATCGACACAAATTTCATCTTCATATTAAAAAATAAACAGTGAACTGAAAGCATATATTCTAAAAAACACAGCAATAATTCACATTCCAAACACACACAAGAATGGAACCAATCATCTGTGTTTTCACAGGAATAGCAAGTCTTTGCAGAGGGAGATGTGACTGGTGAATCTCCCTTTCCCTCTTCTGAAGTCAGACCATAGTCCAGGCATTAGGTGCTCAAAAAGGACAAATAGGGGAAAGTTTTGGTGTAGTTTTGATATTTTGTGCCTTTATGTTTTGTGGGTCGCTGAACACGAATCTGAAGTTTGCCAACAAAATTTATCCCGGGAAACACGTTTTTTTGGCAAAAAAGTGAAAAAAAAACAGGATTTTCTTTGTTTTTTTTCGAAATAACTTCAAAATTACATTTTACGTAAAAGTCCTCAATGCATAAATTAAAGATGATAAAATTTCCTACATTTTACGTATTAAAAGTTTTTTTCTCTGATCAATAGTTTAGCCGTGACAATGACACAAAAATGGAAGTGAAAATCAAAAAATTCAGAAAAAACGGGAATTACGCCGCTGTACGTAGATTTAACATGAAAACTGACCATTTTACACAAGCATTGACTATAAATTATACTAAAGATTATATGAATGACTACATTTTACAATGAAGTTGCTGATAATAAATAAGATGACTCATTATGAATCATTATTTAATTATAAATAAACATGTACATTAGTAAGTACATTTATTTAAAAAACAAAAAAAAATTATTTCCGCTTTGTTTTACTTGAGGGTCCCTGCTTTTCACCGACATCTACAGCATAGAAAATAGACGTATGGAATTAGTGGGTGTTTTTATTACTACCAACAGTATAAAATAAATGTTTTTTTAATAAAAAATATTTGATACCTTCTGGCATGACTTTTTCTTAACATTTTAGTTCAAGTACCTTTTTTTTTTTTTTTTTTTTTTTTTTTAACATCAAAGACAGCAGAATTTAACTTAGTCACATAAATAAACTTTTGCACCATTATGCAACGGCAACAAGATTTAAAATGTAACGAAAATGTGAATTTGGTTGAAAATATTTTGTTTATAGAGGAAAATTACAATGAAGAGCACATGAAGTTTTGCAAGAGCGAAATGTTTAAATTTATGACCAAATTTGGACAAAAATTGTCAGTTGTATATAGATATATCGGGATAAAATCATTTAAAATGTATTACTTGGCTGCAAATTCTGAGTGGTTACAAAATTGATCCAGACAAATTCTCTAAATTCAGATTTGATACAATGCAAATGCAAAACATAATGTAGGCATTTTCTCATGATATCTTATGATTCCCTATCTTTACATAAGGTTCCTATTAGGTTTCCTGTAAGGTTTGTGCAGAAATAAATATGAATATATCACAGAATATGCATCACAGCAATTTTCATTAATGCTGTCCAATGTTTGTCCTGTACCTTAAATTTTAGAAAAAGAAATTTTAGAATTTGTTATAATAATAAAAAAAAAACAGTTTTATCACTTTAGCTTCCATACCCTTAACACAGTATCATTAAAATTATCAAGAACGCCGCAAAATCATGCGTCAATCAGGTTATGGAACATTTTTGAACACATTCGAGCTACTATAATAAAACTTCATAGTTTAATAACTTGAAAAACGATGTCTAAGTAATAATTTGTAAAACATATAACACGTTTGAATACACAATTTCAACCAAAATCGAAAATATAGCTGAAAATTTTGTACGTCCCTGTATATGAACTATAGATTTATCATATAATTCACAATATGCTGAAATTTAGAACTGTTAAAGAGCGCATAGCACAGCATTAGCAATTTCCGGCAATAAGCGGGTATATAGATGTCTTGTGCAGCCCTATATATGATTTATAGAATTTATACACGCTAAATAGTATGCAATTTTTAAAATTTAAAAAAGTGTTACATAACTGAAAACGCACTTCCATCAATTATTGCTCATACAAAGAAAAATGTAACTGATTTATTTTGCGTGCCCCTGTATATGAAAGATCAATGGCACATTATATTCAATAGTAAGCATCTTATAGAGCACCTCGGAGATATATATCAATTTAAATACTTTTGAAAAGGTGTAACATGAACAAAATACACCACAAACAATTTTTCTCCATAGACCGTAATGTAACATAATTCTTTTTTAGTGTCCCTGTAAATGATCGATAAATACTACCCATACCATATTCTATAAGAAATCATCTTGTAGTGCACTTCATAGATATGTATATAAATTTCAAAGTGTTTGAAATTATGAAACATTATTAAAAACCACCATAAACGATTTTCCCCCATAGGACGTAATATAATGAAATACTTTTGAATGTCCCTGTAACGAAATTATGTCTGCTACACGCAACATTTTACAATACCTAACATTCAATAGTGAATATCAATAACATTTTTTAATTTCATGGCGATGCGACTATATTGACGCCAAAAATAATTTTGGACAGCTAGAATCGGTAAATCACCCAACGTGCACTGCCATAATTCCCGTTTTTTCAGATTTTTCTTTTTTTCACACCAATTTTTGCGGCATTGTCACGGCTAAACCATTGATCAGAGAAAAAAAACTTAAACGTAAAATGTAGGAAATTTTATCTTCTTTAATTTATGTATTGAGGACTTTTTCGTAAAATGCATAATTTTGAAGTTATTTTGAAAAAACAAAGAAAATCCCGTTTTTTTCCAGTTTTTTGCCAAAAAAAGTGTTTTTCGGGATAAATTTTGTTGGCAAACTTCAGATTCGTATTCAGCGACCCAAAAAACATAAAGGCACCAAATATCAAAACTTTCCCGTATTTTGTACCAAATGACTGGACTACCAGAGAAGCAGTAGAAGAGGAATGGTTTTTCTCCCTAGTCTTTCAACGGCGGTTTGGCAACGACTTTCTTGAGTGGGAAAAAACTAGTTCGTCGGCCGCATGCAGCGAGGAGATAGTTATCTCTTTACTGTGGCGTTGGCAAGCAAATTTTTGAGTGCCTTTAAAAACATTCAAGTTATTTTTTCTGAAGTTTGAGTTTTAATTTAATGAACAGATTGACATATAGGAACCAGTAGAGGAAGTCTCAGCATAAAGTGAAGTGTAGAAATAGCGTACGAAGAAATCCCAAGCTCTGCACCTGTGTTCTGACGTGCTGTTCAAAATTTGTTTCTGTGTGACTCTTCGCAAATCTCGAGATGATTTTCTACCGAAAGAGTTAATAATTTCGTTATATTGTGCTGCAGTTTTAGATCATCCAAATAATTTGTGTGCAAGCAGTGTCTCAAAAAAGTGTAATTAAAGTTAAGATGTTTTGTGAAATTGATAAAAAATCAAATGGTGAATGAAATATGTAGAAGGAGCAGCAGTACATGTTCGCTGCAATCTAAAGTGCTTTTAGCAGAGATATCGCCAAACATCACCACGAGATTAAATCAGATTTGCACAATGTGTGATTCAGCAGTGGAGCACATCAAAACATAAGTTCTCAATTGATAGGTTGTGTCATCCAATATTAAATTTTAATTATCGTGCTCAATAGGGGAAGACGGGGTACAATGAAACACATACTGGGGTACAATGAAACACTCCAAATGATGGAAGCAATTTTCACCCGGTATAGTTTATTTTATTAAAAATGAGGTAAATACAAAAACAAAACTTGATTAATATGGAACTTGATAAAAATATTATAGTCTTAAGATGAAAAATAAGATAATTCTATTAGTTTAAGAAATACCTTTCATTTTATATTAAATTGGCTCAAGTCAGTTTCAAAAATAAGCATTTCTGCTTATATTTCAGTTGCTCCTGAAGGAATATGAGGTGGTAGTTTCAACACAGTTTTTTTTTTAAATGTAAGTTTCTAAAAAATAAATAAATAAAACTGGGTTGGAGTCTTTTTATATCAAGTACTTCACATTTGACTTCATTTAAATGTATGATTTCTCCAACGGTACATATTTCCTTATGTTTCCATTTATATGGATACTGCTTGTGTCATACATGTTGTGTGTGGATATCTCATTCTTAGTACCTCGATGGCCAGCTGGGCCTAGAAAAAAAAAATCTGAATCATCATCAGAGTCTGTAGCAGGCAGAGTTTATTTTCAAAACAATCCCTTCTTAGCTTTTTTATCTCTTTCTATTTTTTAATTGCTTAACAAGAGCATTTTTTACTGACCTGGTTAGAACAAAACTCTTTTTTTTTTTTCCTGTTTTCCTACTCTTACTTCTAATATATTATATTTACTACTTTTATTACTATAATAAAACATGTTTCATTGTACCCCGTCTGCAAGTGTTTCATTGTACCCCGCACTGAGGTTACTAAGTAAAAATTTATTTTCAAACTTCTAATATTTATTTTTTTTAGTTTGGTTTTGGAGGTATGAAGACAACAACCCAAAGATAACAATGCATAGAAAAAAATAATTATTACATATAAAAACAAGGAAAAAGAAACAAAACAAAAACTTTTAGTAAAGAAAGTTACTTTCAATGGTGTAAAAGCAATAATCTTCTATTGCTACTGTTGTAGAAGTGTGAATGTATCCAAATCACATCAGTAATTGGAACATATAGTTGTGTAACATATATATAAACTGCAACTCTCTATGACAAATTTGATTGATTTTACAAGTAATGTTTCATTGTACCCCGTCTTCCCCTACCTGCCATGAATCGTTATCTATGATAATCAATAATAGTCAAGAAATGTTGTTCTCTTCAAAAAATTGTTCAGGATCATGTTTTTTTTTTTATTTTGAGTAATTTAAGTTCATCATATGCATATGATTTGTTTAATTGCAATTTATTTATTTATTTAATTCATGTTTGCCATAATAAATAATCCAGCAAAATGTATATACAGTACAGAACCATTTATACGGAATGCTTGGGGTCAGATGTATTCCAGATAACTGGTTTTTCCGGTTAGCTGGTTGTGCATTAAAGCAGCATCCATTTGATAAGTTTTGTGGAATATGTGTGGTTGTGACATTATTTCTGATTTTAAATTATTAGATTACTTGGATTAAAAATCAATGCAAAAAAGATCAAAAGTTAACCAGAGTTTAAAAGAAGGTAATTTATGGGAATCCCTTAGGAACAAAAATTCTCCTGTTTCCTCTGCATAAAAATTAAAACATCTAAAATACAACTAAATATGTTTTCTTTTCAATACTAGATGTTGTCATCAAATTATACAATTGTTTCAAGCAAAGCCTATGTCAAACTGGCAGTGTATGACACCTTTTTCTGCAAAGATTCTGAAATCAGTCTATCAGAAATATCATTCCGGATAACTGGTTTTCCGGTTAACTGGTTTCCGGATAAATGGTTCCATACTGTATATGTTTTATTATTCATGTGTAATCTCTTTTAATATTAAATGATGGGTTAATAATTCTAATTCTTTATCTATTCCAAATTCATAACGCAATGATCTTTTTTTCTTATTAAATATTTTCTACCATACTTGATCTGGTTAATATCTATCTATCATGATTAACTTATCTTATATAACTTTATTGATGTGAAAAAGGATGCTGACCGATAATTACCCCTGAAGTGACCAAGAATTATCCCATTTCCAAGGTAATTCTTGGTCACTTAAAAATTATAATTATTTTAACTATAAGTGCATATATATTTAAGTAAGCATTTTATTATATAGCCATCAGAAGGGGCTTATTTTGCAAAAAAATTGGGAACAATACCTTTAATAGTTTTTATAATAATTAGATGTTGATGATTTTTGAACAGGAATTACTCTGGGTGACTCTATAGTAAGTAATTTATGAATGGTAGAATTTCTTTCAAAAAAGTGCATTGGTTGTGTATTTCATGTCAAATGAGTTCAACTCGCTTTTTTATGAATATTAAAATAAATTTTATTGCTTCAAAATTGTGTTATTTAATTTTGTCTTTAAGACATTGAAAAACTTGATTAAATTCATTCATAATTATTTTTCAGGCTAGATATTTTGTTTTCTTCGAACATGCAATGGGTTTTGCATTATTTAAAATCGTTGAATTTGATCTTGATGAGATTTCTTCATTTATTGCTAATATCCAAATGAGATCTTCAGATGCCAGTAAGTTTAGTCAACTTGTTGAACTTGTTGCATTTCAACCTTTCTCTAGTGGACGTGAAGCATTGGAACATATGAATAACAGTTCTGAAGGTAAATTTTTGTCATATCTCAAATGTTAAATATGCTTATGTAATGCACAGTGAAGGGAAAACAGATCTTGGAACCCTTGGACACTGTTTTTTAGAATGTTTTCCAGGCTCGTGTCAGACTGCTGCCAGACATCTAAAAAAATACAGGGTTGCAAAAAAGCCGGCTAAAATTAAAAAAAGCCAGGCCGGTGGCTTTTATTGGTTTTAACCGGCTTTTTTTGGCCAAAATTGGCTTTTTTTGGCCATAATTGGCCTTTATACAATAAAGCATTGTAATTATAAACTACACATTTTAAAGTGTTTTTAATTAGTTTTAATGACATTTAATTGATTTACAGTTTAATAAGTAACCCAATTTCTCAATAATGAGGACATTAATACTGGAATAAAACTTAGATGATTTTGCCAGTGATTTGTATTCAGAATTGCAAATATGTCAGCTAAATTTTAAAAGGGCCATACCAACTGCCATTTTTTTCATTTTTACTGCTTTATAAAATTAAAGAGGACAATGGTTACTTAGTTATATGTTTTATTACTTAATTTTAAGAGTTATTAATATACAAGTCTTATTTTATTTCTAGCAAACATTTAAAATTATACATAGTCATATTAATAAAAACACCACCATTTCTCACTATTAAAAACATTATGAATAGCATATGCATGAATATGCATAGCAACAAGCTTTTCAAAAAATTTTTTTGAGAATTTTTTTTTTTCTTGTTTAAGTGCTCTATTTTTTATACACTTATGTACCACTCTCCTCAAATAAAACATCTTTTCTAATTCCTCGTTTCCATTTTGATGTGTTACATTTTGTCATTAAGGCTGTTAAATCCAAAAGGACAACTTTCTGACATAAGTTTTAATTTATTTTTGTCCAGAAATGCATGAAACTAGCAGATGGTGTTGTTCAGAAACTATGTAATTGCACTGTTTTTTCTGGGTTTTTTTGCAAACGCTATAGATTTTTCAGAAAATACTGTCAAAGTGAGCGTTTTGAACCGAATTTCTGCACAAAAGAAGAAACCACTCAGAAAAGGGTGAAAAAACATGTTTGTCACGTGATCAAAATCTCTTTATAACTCAATAGGTAATTGATGGATCAAAAAAGGGAAAACACAGGTTCGATTCCAAATCGCTTCCATGGTCAGGCTTTTGAATTTTACATCTTTCCATTAAAAAATGAATTTGTAAATGTGTCAAAACATTTTGCGCTTGTTGAGCAGAGCAGTTAAAAACGGTTTTAATTAAATATAATCTTTAAAATGTGTAGTATATGTGGAGCTATATAATATAGAATTTCAAAACACCAGTTCGGAGCCTAACTTATATCCTTTTCAATGTTTACATATATTTTTTTTTCAGACATAATGCGTTCAGTTGTCTTCTAGAAGTTACAAAGACTTATTTATTTGATAAAGTTTAATAGAAATCTATTATTTTTTTTAGTTGAAAATATTTATAAGTGTATTAAAAGTTAATTGATCCAAATTTAAAACAAATTTACAGTAAACCCACTTTAAAAAATAAAAACTGGCTTTTTTCAATAAAAGCCGGCTTTTTTTAATAAAAGCCGGCTTTTTTTAAGTGGTTAAAACCAAAAAAAGCCGGCCGGCTTTTTTTGGCCTGGCTAAAAGCCAGCAACCCTGAAAAAAAAATGCTAAAAATCTCATTGAAAAGTCAAAAGCACAAAACTTTAAAAATCGTTGAGGACAAAATTTACTATATTAGGCTAAAAATTTGAAACCAAATTCTTTTTATGAATGTCCAAACATAGCAATGGAGCATAAAAAATTGCAGAGGACAAAATTTACTGTATTAGGAAAAAAGTTTAAAATTAAAACTTATCCTTTTTACTAATGTCAAGACATCACCCTGTTTGTTCCCCCCCCCCCCAATCATTTTAAGTTCTCTTCCTGTTGCTGCCATGTATCAAATTCCAAATTAGTGCTCCCAGTCTATTATGGTAGGGGATGTGGGGCATTAGTCCCAGGCTCCTCGAGAAGCAGTCAGAAGCCTCTGGATTGTGAAAGACGCAAAAACGTGCATTAAAAAATGGCTAAAAATTCAAAAAATCACAGAGAACAAAATTTACTGTAGGGGTATAGGTGAAAATTGGCGGTCGCCACTCGCCACATGGCGATTAAAGTTGTAAAAGTGGTGATTAAAAAATCGGCCATCGATCGCCACCCTAGTCGCCACTCGCCAAGTGGTGATAAAAAATCTGTTATCGATTGCCAAGTGAAATATAGCTTTTCATAGAAATATGTGTCTCTACTTTGATTACATCTAATTAGCAAACTGGTTAATTCTTTTTTCTACCGGATGCAAGCAGATTACAATGATTTAACTGTATTTTCAATATTTCAGCTTTTTGCCATTGCCCTTCAGTTAGATTATGTTTTCAAGAAATACAGTTTTATTCTGCAAAATATATTCATCAGCTTTGATTCCACATGCATTTCAAATAATTTATTCCTTTTTTTTTCACTGGATGCAAGCATGTTTTAAGAACATTGCAGTATTTTCAATATTTCGACTCCTGCCACATGCTCACCAGTTAGATATTTTTCTTCAAGAGATATTGTTTAATCCTGCAAAATACACTCACCAGCTTAAATTTCAGCTGTATGTAATGTGTGTAGTATGTTAATAACACATTTACTTATTAAATAAAATACAAATAACATTTTATTGTGTTTTATTTGATTATTTTTTTATTGTATGTACACCTAACTGTTGGAATTTTGATTTAGTTATTTTTTATATAAAGAAAGTAATAGTAATTTGATTGATAGCGTTTATGAACATATACAAATAATCTAAAAATATTAAAAAAATCAATATAATAGATTTTGTGGTTTTAAAGTGTAATTTTCTTGAATTTCGACTGCTTCCCTATTCTTATCACGAATAGTTGGCTGGTATAAAACTCTGATTTATAGAAAAATGCATATAATATATACAACGATTATAGTTTATCTAGATGTCACGAAAGTTTGAAACATTATAGTGGCCACTAATGAAACTGAGTCTACCGGCCACTGGCTACTAACTCAATTTCCCAGTTTTCACTTATATGTAGGGGCTATAATATTGTTACCAAAATTCTTTGCTGAATGTCAAAACATCTTTGCAGAATGTTAAAAATCGATAAAAATCACAATAAAGTTTGGTGAAAATTCAAAAATCAAAGATAATAAAATTTATTATATTAGGCTAAAAGTTTGAAACCTAATTCAGTAATTTTGAACAATCGTCGCAAGCTGCAAAAAAAAATTCAAAATATCGCAGAAAACAAAAATTGAAATAGTGAAAAATTCAAAAATTGTCGTAGAAATTCTGAAAAACTATTGAAAAGGGGACAAAATTTACTATAGTTAACTAAACAATGGTTTAGTTGGCTGGGATTCATTTACGAATGTCAAAAAAATTGTTGCAAAACTTGAAAATTTGCTGAAAATCCCATAAAAATTTCAATAAAAATTGCTAAATATTCAAAAATCGAGGAGGACAAAATTTATTATATTAGGCAAAAAGTTTGAAACCAAATTCTTTTATTTCCCCAAATTTCTTTTACTCAAAATGCGAAAAAATTAAAAAGTCTGTTCAAGTTCCAAATAAATATTGTGTAAAAGAGTACAAAATTACTATATTATTATAATATAGTGGGTTAAAAGAAAGAAATGCATTCCTAAAATGCCAGGTTTATTAAATATCATATTTTCAAAAATATCAGATATTTTTTATGTATATCTGATATTTTCAAACTAGCCAACTTAATACTGATAATAAATATTTTCAATCAAAATATAAATTAGAAAGTAAAACACAGGATATGCCGATTTAAATCAGCTTCATTTTAATCACTTGAATTAAAAAAAAAAATCTGATTAAAATCACACATTATATATTTTTATTTTTTTCATTAATAATGTTTAACTATACTCTACATTAGGGATTGACCGAAGCAGCAATTATACCGAATACCGAAGCTTCGGTCGAAGTGTACACCGAATATTCGGTATTCGGCAACCGAATACTTGAAAATTTTTAATACGCATTTTTGCATATACTAGCTTTTTTAATAAACTTTAATTGAAATGAAATTCTCAATAATTTAATTAAGTTACATTTTTATTCTTAAATCTAATTAACAAAAAATTTAATGACTTCTTTCCACTCACAAATTTATTAACCCATCACTTATTTTTTATTTTATCACTAGTCAATACCCAAAAATAACCTATGAAAGTATTAAACTATGCAGGCTATTATTAAGGATAAGGATTGCCAGAAAAACAAAAGTTCATTCAAATAAAAAGAAACAATGTTGTTATTAAGTTGATTTACTGATTGTCTAATTATAAACATATTGAATAGGAATGCTCTCAAAATACAAAAGGTATCATATCAATTTTGTACATTTAACTATTTTCTATCAAATTATTGATAGATATTTATATTTTGATTAATATTTTAACGCTGTGGTGATGAAGATTACAAATTTGAGCGATTTTGATATAATGGTTATAAAAGCTATAGGGGGTATACTTATTGGATGTGTGTATTTTCTTTAATAACCTTAGATATACAGATATGAACTCTAATATACTTATTTGATGTGTATATTAAATAAATTTAAATTAAAAAAAAACTAATGTAGAAGTAATTAAAATTAAATGATAAGGGAAAGATGTGCATCTTCCTTACTTTTTTTTTTCTTCTCTAGTTGGCAGTTGTTTTGATTTCATCCCTATGTAGACTATTTTAGGAAGGAAAAAGTTTTTTTTTAAATAAAAAATGGCCTTTGGCTTGTTTTTTGTAGTGCAAGCTGAATTCTGAACTCATGCACATAATATTAAAACTCATTGTTTAGCCTATTCTACTAATAAGTAAAAGAGAATTCTTCGAATTCTTCTAATTCTAAAAAAATACTTATCTGCAATTATTCGGCCGAATACTTAAAAGTATTCGGCCGGAGCCGAATATTCGGTTTACATGCCGAACCACCGAATACCGAATCAACTATTCGGTATTCGTCAATCCCTACTCTACATCAAAATAATTTTGAAAAGAGTACATTTTATTTAAATCAAAGAAACAAAAAATAAAGGTGTATGTTTGCAGCAATCCTCTGCTTGCTTTTCTTTGTAGACACTCACTAGAGAGATAAGGGATTGCCTTAACTAAGAATTTCGTGATTAAATTTCCCGATTTAAAGTAAATAAATACAGTAGACTCCCTCAAATCCGCGACCCTAAAATCCCCGTATTTTTTCAGATGTAAACAATAAAATTTACAGTTAAGTTGCAGGAACGAAATTCAAGATGGTGCCGAAATCAGCGACTACCGCAATGTTTTTTTTTACGAAATTTTTTGTTAATCATTCTCTTTTGGCTATTATAGCTGATTTATTACTAAATAAATTTACATTACTTTTGATTTTGATATAAATTAGCATATCTATATCAAAAATTCCAGGGTTCGAAATGGAAAAATCCATGAACCGGAACACTATTTTAAAATTATTTTTCGCGGAATTTTTTTTAAAATTACAGATAAATTTATTTCTAAACATACAAAGCAGTATAAGAAAAGCATTCAATACTCTAAATAACAATGAAAAAAGTTATAGTGAGCGCAATAAGCTATATATATTGATAATAGCATTAACACTGTTCTGCTTGCTATCACTAGATGGCAGCATAGGACTTTTGGAATCGAATTGAATCGATTTCATTTGTAATAATTTAATATTTTTCTAAATTTTAATTTTACATAATTATTTTTAAAATTACTTACTTTTAAACTAATAAATTATTTTAATATTTTACTTATTTTAATATTTTACTTATTTTAATGTTTCACTTTGTTGTAAGCATTCATTATAATTTCCCTTGCTTAACTACCAATGAAATTAATGTTTCAAAAATGTAAACAAATCAATGACCAGAAATCCGCAAAACCTCTGGTCCCAAGCTGTGCGGATTTGAGGGAGTCTAATGTAATTGGTTACCTTGATACTTTGTGCATTTTTTTTCTCTGAAAATATCAATATAAGGAACTTCTACTATAAAACAGTTTAAAAGAACTTAGGTTTAATATGGCTAGCTATAAAACTAGTATTTTTATTGTTATTTTGATCTTGATTTGCAAAAAAAAAATATATTAGCTACGTTATATATTATAGTACTAATAACATATTTAAAATAATATGTAATAATGGGGGTTGTTTTGGTGAGTTGGTGCAGTAAGGCCAGACCTGCCAACTGTTTCGAAAAAATCGTAGTTGCTACGATTTGGATCTATAAACTACGATGCTACGAAAATCGGTCTCAAACTACGATTTTTTTTGTGGAAAGTGGAGGTTGTGGAAAGAAAACACGAATTTTGCCAAAGAATTGTGTAAAAATCGTCAAAGGATCACGGTAAAAAAATGAGGATTTCATCAAAAGTTTGAGCTAAAAATTCATTCATTCGAGGATTTCAAGAAAGAATTGTAATAGAAAAAAGTGAATTACGATTGGGGGGAAAAATTGTGAATATCGTGGAATACAAATCACAAATTTCGTCAAAATTTACTGCACTTGGCTAAAAAATTGGAACTGGACTTCTTTTACAAATGTTAAAAAAAAGGCTGCGAAACGAGAAGAAGCTGTACAAATCATATAATAATTTTCAGAAGAAAAAATTTACTATAGTGAGTTAAGACTGAAATCTTATTCTTTTTCGAATGTAAAAAAATAGCCGCGAAACACGAGAAACCAACCAACTAACTTCCAGATTAATTTTAATTTTGTGTGCTACGATTTCTCATTTTCAAAGGTTGGCAGGTCTGAGTAAGGCAATAGATGGTACCTTTTATTGTGTTAACACAACATCTTATTGAGAGTTCTTAAAGTAGGTGATGTAATCATTACACAACTTTATTTAATTAAACTGTATATGCATTAAAAAAAAAAAATTAAGTACAACTTTCAAGTTCCTATCTTAATTGCATTTGTAAAACTATTAACTCTCCGAGCGTCTTGCAAAAGGGTAAAATTGTAATGTTGTTTTCTTTCAACATTATAAAAAATACTTAATTACAAATATGAATGTAATCCTTGAGAGTATTAATCATTCTTCAATGTATTTAAAATTCGTTAAATCTATAGAATTATATTATCTTAAATATTGCTAGTATTGCTGTGAAACCTGGAGCTTAGTGAACAGAATATTACGTCCCAAACACTTACAGGGTTAAAAATGGCATGCTATAGCCTTCAAAGTTTAAAATAACGTCGTTAGTTAATTTTAATTAAAAAAATCTGACTTAAAAAAAAAATTAAATCAAATTAATCCATTTACTTTTTTTTTTTTAAATCTTGATTTTTTTTCATACCCTGCAAAACATATTCCACTTAATCTGAAAACTTATAGAATAATGTAGAAATGCACTTTTCTTTTTTTTTTTTTTTTTTTTTTTCACTTGGAACAAAATAATTGAAGATCAACTAATTGAAAACAGAAACAATTTGCTTTATACATTTATAATAATAATAATAAAATCAAACTATAGGATTCAGTATCGAGAAATCAGAACTTTATAAAACAAAATTTTAAATATGAAATTGTGTTTTTTAATTGAAAAAATTTAACATAAATGTAAGCTTGTCTTATTTTTTTATTCCCTAACATGTTGTTTAATTTCACCCAACTAAGCCAAAACCAGAAAAAATTATTTTCTGATGAAGCTGTATATACTGATTATCTAGATTAGACAGTTTATCTTTTAATGGCTGCTCTGAAACTAATTATGTCCCTTATTATATATATTTACATTTAAAAATAAAAGCTCCAAACATAAAGCTTGGAAAAGAAAAATATATGTATTTTCTTCTGACTAAGAAAGTTACTGTCAGAGACAAAAGTTCTTTATCTACAGAACGACGCAGTCAAATAACACTTGAAAATTTCATTTACACTTGTTTTAACTGAAAAAAAAAAAAAAAAAAAAATCTTGCACTGTGACTTTTGAAAATAAATATCAAATATAGAAAATATCAAACATCTTGATATTTTGAAACTAAATATCAAACATCTTGATATTTTGAAACTAAATATCAAGTAGTATTTGAAAATATCAAAAAATTCGATATTTTGAAAATATAGGATATATATCAACAAAATCCCTGCAAATCATGAAAAAATCACAAAGTAGTTAAAAAAAATCTAATCAAAACATGCAATGTCGGGCTTCGAGTCGCATAACAACTTGTGTAGAGGTAAAATGCCTTCCTATCCAATTTTGCAGCCCTGTGTGCAGCAGTCTCTTCAAAGCACAGCTGACAGATACACTCACTCACCCATACATACTTCTTTCTTTATTATAGATGATGGTTTATTTTTCTTGTAAAAAGACCTTTTTACAGAAGTAACTGATTTATATTTTACATTTCAGGAATTTTGTTGGAGCCTGTGAAACTTTTCCTTGAAAATAATCTGCCCAAATCGAAAAAGAAGCATCCAGTTGTGCTTGGTGTTATAGAAAATAAGCTTGCAACTGTAATATCTGAAAGTTTAGAAATTGACTGTTCTCTAAATAAAGAGCTTCTTGAGGAAGTTGTTAGAGGTAAACAATGTAGATAGATCTAAATATGCATAATGTTTTCATACTAAGTTTCTTATACTTGTATTTGAAATATTTATGGTGCTTCCTAGGGTTGACGAATTTAAATCAGCTGTGCATAACTGCCACGTTTTTAAGTGAAACTCCCCCTTTTTTTTACACTCTAATCCTTTGTTACGTTCAAATATTTCTCTCTTCTTGAGTTAAAAATATATATATATATATATATATATATAATACTTCATAATTTAACATTGCAAAATCACATATTGGACCAAAATTTTTATAAAGAGTTATATTTTTAAAAATTAAATCTGTTGTTACAATTTACATAATCAGATGCGAATTAATAATAATAATAATAAATCTTTCAGCATTGAACACAGTGATTATGTTAATGCATAGAGTTAAAGATTAATTTTAAAGAAAATGCTTTTTTTTTTTTTTTTTTAGATTTTTTCTTATGCTAAAATATCCATATAATTTTTTTTTTTTTTTTTTTTTTTTTAATCCATTAACCCATTGAAGGGAATCAGTAGTATATTATATATACTACTTAATTTTAATTCCCAAATGCCACATTGACACCAGAATTTAGGAGAAAAAAAAATTCTTTGTATAATGTACAGGAAGGAAAGATTTCTTTCATATAAATTTGTTCATAAATCCCGGTGTCATTCAATCATTTTAATATTTCATCAACAGAAATACTTTGCCCCTGAAAGCGTTTTAAGAAAGATATCTTACCCCTCCTCTCTTTTTGTAACTTTTATGTTTACCTGTTTCTTAATTTGCACATTAACCCAGAAAATATAAAAAAACCTTCACTCCATTCTTATTTTATTTCAAAGTTGGCAGGTATGAATTGTTTAAAGCATTTTTTTTTAAACATTCAATTTTTTAATTATTTAAAATTTTTGTTAACCAGATGTTTTTTACTTATAATTGAATCTGATGAAAATTTTTTGTTTCTTTCTATAATTAATTAATTTACTTGCTTAATTTGTCACCAAATTGGAAGATTCTGATAAAGAAATCAAGAACTTGGTATTTTTATGTTGGCTGGATGCAGGTGATACCAAAAATTGTTCCTGTCACATTTTTTCTTATTTCATTAATTTAAAAAAAATATATATATATATAACCCTTTCACTCATTTTATTTAAAATACATAAATTTAATTTAAAACTAAAATATTTAAAATTCATGTCTTTCTCTTATTTCTTTTTTTAAAAAGAAAAGAATAAAGAAAAAGAATAAATAATAAATAATATCATAAACCATGACATTTAATTTCATGTAATATCAAAGCATTATTTTAATTTACCATGCAGAAAATAAAAAATGCTGACTGGCGAGTTAAAAAATGCTGTTGGCGAGATTTGCAGCTGGCTAACATAAAAACATCAAGAATTCTTTGCAAACTTTTATGTAATTTTATTAAAAAAAATAATTTTCATTAAAAATGGTCGCTTTGCATATGAAAAGCAAAGGGGTAAGACCATAATTGTTTATGACAGTTGCATGACTTACACTATTATAATATAGATGAAATGATGACGATGTAACAATATTTGGTGATTTATCACCTGTGTCTGGCTAACATTAAAGTACCAAAATGGCCACCTGGCATATAAAGAGTGAAGTGGTCAGCCTAGAACCGTTGATGACAGCCACATGACTTAGGCTATTATATTAATCCATTAGCGATTTTTAACCAAACATGAAAACTAACAGAGTTAATGCTCATTTTATGGGGGAAAAAAAAAAAATTGGCTTACTTCTACTTTAACTGGCAAAGCTAAAAATCAAAAGCATATTTTGAGACACATAATTTATCTAATTTCAAGTTGTGTAACAGAGAGAATTGATAATTTTTGGTTTGGTATGTTTTCACCTGAATCAATATCTTGTGATGATGCAGTAGTTATTATTATTAAGGTGGTCATGATATTATCTCATGGTAATAGTATTGAGGGAAGTTTTTTCCGTTAATAAGGATTCTTTATGGTACAACTTAGGAATCCCCAAGCATTTTTAATTGTCAACACTTTCAAGGATTTTTTAACAGCATATCAATCACAATCCCCACTACTTTTTTGTTACTTTAATTGTAATTAAAAATAATTACCAAAAATGATTATTTTTTTTAATTTTTAGTATATTTTTTATGCAATCAGATGTGTTGTAATAATACTAAGTTCCTAAACTTAATTGACACTGTGCATGAGAGGAAAAGAAAACAAGTACCAGGTTAATTTGTGCTGCAAGCCTTAGAAAGCTTAATTTTTGGCATCATACCATTTTGTCATTGCTCCAGTGCCACAGTATTTAGTTTTAATAATAATAATAAAGAAATATGCTAATGATGTTTAAAATTGATTTAATAAATAACTCCAAATCAATTTTCATTCCAATGTAGTTTTCTCAAAACAAATTATAAAAAATCAGTGAATTTTCAAGCATCGCATACGATTGCATTTTTGGCATCATACCATTTTGTCATTGCTCCAGTGCCACAGTATTTAGTTTTAATAATAATAATAAAGAAATATGTTAATGATGTTTAAAATTGATTTAATAAATAACTCCAAATCAATTTTCATTCCAATGTAGTTTTCTCAAAACAAATTATAAAAAATCAGTGAATTTTCAAGCATCACATACGATTGAACCACAATCGTAAGTGCCCCCTGAATCTAATTATGTTGAGTAATTAATGATACTATAAAAATTCAATTATAATATCAATTATTAGTAAAAAATAATTCAGACAACAACATGAGTTCTTTTAGTTTAATTAAAATAATCTATTCTTTTGTCAACCCTGGCACTTCCTTTTAATGCATTGGTGACAACAATAATTTTAACAATTGTGTTCTGTTTCCAGTTTTTCCTATAAATGTCCTGTAAGCAAACTGCTTAATTTATGTACACTTTTTACTTTAAAAATTTAGGTATCCGTTATCATTTCCACAATTTGGTGAAAGGCATCAAAGATTTGAATATTGCCTGCAAATCTCAGCTAGCTCTGGCACATCACTATGCTAGAGCTCGTGTCAAGTTCAACGTCAATAGAATAGACAATATGGTTATCCAGAGTATAAGTCTTATTGATCAGTTAGACAAAGACATAAACACCTTTGCCATGAGAGTTAGGTAAGAATTTTGTATTGTTATTTCTATTGTATTATTTAATTTGTTTTGTTAATTCAAAAGTGCATCTTAAATTTATATCCTTTTCTATGGTGAATTTAGCTGTCTAATGTTTAGAAAATAAATATATATTTAGGGTTTAATCTAGAAAAAAGACATTAGCTTTTTGGCTAATTGCAGTCAATAACTTTTAGCCAAATAAAAACAGCTTTAGCCAAGAAAAAACATTTCATTTATACAAAATTTTTATATAGAGTATTATTTTCAATTATTGAAAATACAAATATCATTCTGTAAGATTGACCCTTCAAGGTTTGGCCATACACCATACGTCGAATATTTCTTTAAATGTAAATTCTTTAGAAACTGCCCCTTCCAAATTAATCATCATTAAGTTACTTACGTTTTTTATTGTCAGTCTATTTCTCAAGTCAGTTTTTGTTATATTCATGAGACTGAATCCTCTTTCACAATCTGCTGTAGACAATGGAAGTGTTGCTACAAATTCATATAAAGAAATAACTTTGGGAAACATGTTAGTTATGCCATTTTTATAGAAAAAAAAAAAAAAGCAATCATCCAGTTTCATTTCTTTGCACCTTGTAGCCAGAACCCGCCTAAACAACTTCCATTCATGGATCATTTCAGTTTCATTTCCTAACTTGGGATCATCAACAAAAAATAAACAAACTCTTTTGATTTCCTCAATACCATACACACTAAACTTTTCATTACTTTCATTTGGTAGGTTACTAGGAAGCAAAAACTCAAACATTTTCACATGTGGAAAATCTCCAAATGTTTCTGCCAGATTGTTTAGTAGGGATGTCATGAATGCCTTTCTTGCAAGAATTGATTTGGTCTTGACGTCGTGAGTTTCTCATTATCTTTAACTAAATGACCACCATCATATTCAAAACCATTATCATTTGAGTTGTCTGGAACCTTGTTTTTAAACTGCATAAAATACATACCAGTCTCATTTTCTAATATTTCCCCCAACTCCATAATACAGCAATCTAGTTTCAAATTTACAATATTAAAATCAACTGTGCTTGCCACGTGAGTATAGCACAAATCATTTAAAATGAACAAAACATCGGACAGATATGCTGCTGTAGCCAAAAACTTATAGTTTGTTATGCACTTCAGTAAACCTTGTGCTACTGCAGACTCATCACTCAACAAAATTGAAACAAGATCTGACCAATGATCTAAGACTACACTGACAGATTTGTAGAATGAGAGTCACCTAGTAGAGAAAGTCTGAACAAATTATTTTTTCTGGAACATCAAGCACCTCTTGAACTTTTTTTAAAAAAAGCAGTATTTTTTGGACTAAAGTGAAAGTATTTGAAAATTTTGTTTAATATATCTTGAAATTTTACAAGATACAGGACTGAATCTACTGCCTGGCCACCGGCTAAAGCTAAATGATGTGCAGAGCAGTGAATACCAATTATTTGCTTCGACTTTGCTTTGAACAAAGTAGCAATACCTTTCTTACACACAGTCATGTTCCTTGCACCATCAGTGCCTAATCCAGATATATTTGTAAATTTAATCCCAAACTCTTCCAATGCTTCCAAAACAGCTCCAGAGATCTGATCAGATGAGCATCCAGGTAGAGCTTGCAGTTTGAGAAAATGAGAACAGACCACATCCTTGTTTAAAAGTCTAACATATACTATCATAGACTGAGTAGTTGAAATGTCTGTACTTTCATCAAGTAGCACAGAATACCACCTGGAACACCATGTTTTTTCCATTAAATCATCTTTAATTACATGGCAAATGGCTTCTTCCATCTCACGAATACTACCATAGGAATCATATGAGGTATTATTAGCTGATTTTATATGTTCTAATGAGCTTGATCCTAAATCTTTACAAAACTCCATCAATGACTGAAACTTTTTAATTGCAATACTTTAGCTTGAAAAAAAATGATCTTCATTACACTAATTACTGCATCTTCAGACTTTGCTTTAGCAGAAACAACTGCCTTCTGAAAATTATCTGCCGCTGCTGCAGAGTCTTTGTTATTATTAGCTGATTTTATATGTTCTAATGAGCTTGATCCTAAATCTTTACAAAACTCCATCAATGACTGAAACTTTTTAATTGCAATACTTTAGCTTGAAAAAAAATGATCTTCATTACACTAATTACTGCATCTTCAGACTTTGCTTTAGCAGAAACAACTGCCTTCTGAAAATTATCTGCCGCTGCTGCAGAGTCTTTGTTGCATCTCAGCATCGCTGATCTGTGATCCTCTGTCCGCTCATGCTTGTTCAACAAATCGGCTTTGAAGCACGTCCGACCGGCATTTTTAAAGAAAATATTGTATCTTTAGAAAAAAATATGTTCATTTGTCAAAAATGTCCATTTACAAAATGTCAGACCAGAAGTTCATTACTGGAATGCTTAATTAGCCAATTTCTGACAATGGACACCCCATGTAGACACTGCTAAAAATGCAATTTCAGTAATGTTAATAGTGAATATATAAATATTTTTTTTGTGCTTAACTGAAACCCTAAGTTAAATTAGTTAATTAGTTTTTAATTTTTAAACTACAATAACAGCAGAATATTCCAGAATGCAATAACACCAAAATTTTTATAAAAAGCTGCTTTTAATTAATTTCGTGTGGTTAATAAAATTTTCATTATTTTAATAAAAATAATTTTTTGTAATAACTCTGCCTTACAAATTTGTAATCTGGCTTTCAATAAAACAAATAAGGATGCAGAGAATATTGTTTAAGGGCATAGAGAAAAGAGGCGTTCGTAGTTCTCAATCCCTTTCTATTTAAATGAAAACATTTAAGTTACAGAAGTTGTTAAAAATCTATTATTTTCTGTCTTAAATGTTTGCTTATTCATAACCAAAAATTTATTGTAATACTAAATTAAATTTATAGTAGTATTGAAACTAAACCTGCAGATCAGTGGTTTTAAACGTCAGTTCTGCAGTTTTATTTTGAAATTATGGGAACAAAGGGTGTCCATAACTGGAATTTTAGGGGATTTGATACGTTTCTGTCACTTAATATTACATTTTGATTCATATTGGGGAAACAGATTGCGTATTCGCCCAGAGTTTGTTTTGTCATTTATAGC
Source organism: Maratus speciosus (assembly GCA_963932465.1). NCBI lineage: Eukaryota > Metazoa > Arthropoda > Arachnida > Araneae > Salticidae > Maratus > Maratus speciosus. The sequence goes on from OZ010788.1 coordinate 185,099,732, forward strand.
CACTTTAAGCTTAATTTTTGAAAATTCAGAGATTAAACATAAAATAGCAACAATCGAAGAAATTTTAAACAGAAATCAGCACTCCAAACAGTATTTGAAAAAAAAAAAAAAAAAAAAAAAAAGTAAAACATTAAGAGTAAAACAAATATTCATTTTTAAAAGCATATATTCCGAAATTACAGCCAAAAAAGAGGAATTCAGAGATTAAACATTTTAAAAAACAACAAAAAAATCCAAATGAAGAAATTTAAAATCAGCAAAAAAAATGGTGTTTATCTCTGAGCAAATACTCAAGGATAGTGTTATGTTATAAAAGTCTAAATATATAGTTATAAAGTATATATGTATATGTCATAACATTTCCCATTTCAATCTCTACTCAATAAATTATTTCTCAAAAAGTAAAATAAATATTCTCGATAACTTCTCCTATTTAAAATTAATCTTCATTATTTATCACTTTATTAAACTAAACAATAATTTAATTCACTTTCAGCAATCTACAAACTTGTATTTATTTTTCTAGCTTCGTGATATCAAATTGACAGTAATATTCACAAAGTTTTAAATATTAAAAATCTAAAACCTTTATTCTTTAAATATTTTGATTTTAAATCATATTTATTGAATTCTAATATTTTTTCTCATTCCTTTGGCAAAATTTCAGCGTAATTGCTCATCAACATTGCCAAATAAATAAGAAAGTATATTCTAGCTTTTCTGTTTTTAAAAATTCACAAACCCAGAATCACACTACAGATAAATAAATTGAAAAACAAATTTTTAAGGAAAATATTCCTTGAGGTGAAAACTGAGAAATTGAGTTAGTAACCAGTGGCCGCGGCCGGTAGACTTAGTTTCATTAGTGGCCACTATAATGTTCAAACTCTCTTGACATATAAACTATAATCGTTGTATATATACAAATTTTTGTATAAATATTTTGTATTTTGTTTTATATCAGCCAAACTATTCATAAGAATAGGGAAGCAGACAAAATTCAAGAAAATTACTTTAAAATCACAAAATCTGTCTAAATATGTTTTAATATATTTTTGGATCATTTGTATATGTTCATAAATAACTAAATCAAAATTCCAACAGCTAGGTGTACACACACACACAAAAAAAACCCACAATAAAACATTTGGATTTAATAAGTAAATGTATTATTAAAACTCTACACACATTATATACAGTTGAAATCTGAGCTGGTGAGTGTATTTCGCAGGATTAAACAGTATCTCTTGAAGAAAAATAATTTAACTGCAGAACATGTGACAGGAGTCGAAATATTGATGATACTGCAATGTCCTTAAAATCTGCTTGCATCCGGTGGGAAAAGAGGAATAAATTACTTGAAATATTTGTGGAATTTTGATGAATATATTTTGCAGAATAAAACTGTATTTCTTGAAAAAATAATCCAAATGAAGAGCAAGCACATGACAAAAAGCTGAAATATTGAAAATAGAGCATAGTCATTGAAATCTGTTTGCATCCGGTAGGAAAAATAATTAACCAGTTTGCTAATTAGATGTAATCAAAGTAGAGATGCATATTTCCATGAAAAAAAAAAAAAAACTGTATTTCACTTGGCAATCAATAACAGATTTTTTAATCACCATTTTTACAATTTTAATCACCATGTGGCGAGTGGCGACTGCTAATTTTCACCTTGTCAAAAGATATTTGGAACAAGATGAAGAAAAAAAAAAAAAAACAGTCTGTCCAAAAAGTTATTACCCAAAGAGAAAATTTTGTTTCTTATATAAATACAGATGAAAAGATTTATAAATTTCTCTCTATTCTAAAAAAAAAAGTAACTACCGCTGTCACCGCCGCCGCCGCCGGTTTTGACTTTTTTGTGACCGGAGGTCTTTCTTCGTTAATATTAACAAAAATAATGCATACAAAAATATGAAAATCGGTGGTTTTATACAGAAATGTCTGATAAACACGCTGATGCAGACAGTTTTCAAATCGAAGAATTATTTTAAGAGTTATTTAATGCTAAAGTTGGACAAAATCGTTCCACTAAAAAAGTTTTATAGCAGCAAAAACTATACATGGCAGTGTAATCATTTTTAGATCATTTTATGCGTTAGAATTTGCCGGAGTGCAGATTGCATTAATTTTTTTATTTTGACTCATTTTTTCAGGTTTTATTTCTATTTTAAATTCAAATTTTCAGCATTTCTAGAGATATTTTTTACAGATTTCAGAAAATTGTACTAATTTAAACTGTTGCCAACTGTATAAAAAGCGCAAGCAATAATGTTTGCTTCAAATTAAAAATTTATTTACACGTGACTATTATAAACAGGAAAAAAACTTTCAAATTAGAATTAAATAATTACGTATAAAAAGCAGGAACTTATTAAAAATTACGTCATAAAAAGTATACACGTGAATTTTAAAAGAGAAAGGATATTGTAAAATAATAAATTCATTAACATGCGTTAGAAGTCTTAGGAGAAATTACGTCATATTTACGTCACATTACATAAAATGAACACAAGATAATATTGCAAAAAAGTTTAAATTTAGAAATTGCGCTAGACATTTATTTGATATTTTGAGAATTAATTTAAAATGTCTCATTTAAAAGAACTTTCTTTTCGCTTTGTTAAAAAATACCAGGAGACAAAGACTCTACTTAATTCCTTTTATATTAGCTTATTTTGAAATGTTGTTACACGTGTATACGTCATCAAGTTATTTTTATTTCGACGTTTTATTTGTGTTTTTATTAATTTTGCACGAATTTATTTGTTCTTTCGTTATTTAAAATAAAAATAATATCAATTTGTATAATTTGGCGAGTGGTTTGGCGATTTATATAATTTGGCAAAATTGGTCGACAGGATAATCAAGTAGTACCGCAGCGGATTCGGCGTTAAAATTCCCCAATCAAAGAGAAATGAATAGAAATTCGTTTATAGGGAGATCGCCACTGTTTTTTAAATTATAATTCAATCTTTCGAAATCTTTTTAAAGCCGATCAAATTAGCATGCATATAGAGTCTGTGGTGTCTGGACGGGGGTTGGCGAGCGTAGCTCGTAGGGGGCCCGAGCCCCCTAGTCTTTTAAAAAAAAGTTAATCCGTGGAAAAGTAGCATGTCTGAGAATGTTTTTGACCCTAAATTAATGTACCAGATAAAATAATTTTACTTTATAAGTATGTATTGGAGAATGAAATAGCTTACCTGATGCAAAAGAATTATTCTTGCCAGTTTTTCACACCAGGTGCAGGAAAACATTGGGCTCTTAGAAGATTCTGAAGAATTTCCTTCTTTTAAAGTTGTCTTGCTAGTGCTCTACCACTTGTTCTTTGATAGCCGTTTTGTAACAACTTCAGGACTAACTTTCGCTCGTTAAGCTTCATACTCGGGTAACCACTTTTTAGAAGAAGGCTCAAACGATTTTGAAGGTAAACTAAACTTCTTTTGAGATAATCCTAACCACGCATCCATGTTGTTACACTCTCAGGGAAAAAACTGATATAAATAAAAATCCAAAAAGCATATATATCGATGACTAAGAGCTAGTGCACACATAAAATATCTGATTTTCACTTTGCCGTGAATCCCTAGCTTTTCAACTTGCAGCGCCATTGTGACAACCAATGAAAAACGAGCATGTGATTTAAATACTCGCGAAAGTAATTAACATTTACTTTTGAGATTTAAACTATGTGAAATTACTAGAAAACTTTTAAAAATATGGAAAATAACTATAAAATAATTTAAAGCTAGCATTAAATAGAAAAAGTAATTTTGCACAATGAAGGAGGGATAAAGTGATTGCAATTGCAACTCAAAATGGCCGAATGTCAGGAAAAGAACAAGCCGTACAGAAACAACTCTACCGAGCTGTGAAAATGTAAATAAATGCCGAATGTGGCGACGAAAGGAAAATTAAATGAAACCGATGACAACCAAATAAATAAACAAACGTGCAGGAGTTCAGGTTTATATTAAAAAATTAATTGGGTGCAAATGGATGGGAAAAACTGTAAAATCCTACATTTACAAAATACAGAACAACAAAAAGGGTATGATATAGCATAATTTTTTTAGCTGTCGCTATTTGGCGAAACCACTAAATGCTTCTGGGGCAAAAAGTGCTTTCATAATAAATAAAGGCTGTATGTATCAGCACAGAACTGTATTAGGAAGAAGTATAGTCTTTTAAAGAACCTTTCACAAAATTTTTCATTTCAAAACAGGATCCTTGATAAATCTTTTCACCTTATAAAAGAGGACCTTTCACAAAATTCATTGTCTTAAAAATAGGTCTTTCACAAAATTTTTCCATCTCTAAACTGAATCTTTCACAATTTCACATAAACAGGATACTGGGAAAAAGTCTGAACAGACCCCTGATTAGACAATGATAGCAAAATGTGTATGGATAGTTAGTAATTACAGGAAAAAAATCATACGGGTATAGTATGAATTTTTAACACCATCATACGTTAATTGGTACATGTAATTGGAATGAGCACAATTAGTCGGGTATAGTATTATTCTGTAATCTAAAAATCCTATTAGTTTAGAAAGTAAATTTTTGATTTTGTAAATAATATTTTTTGGCAATTAATTAAGCATTTATGATGAAAGTTTAAAAGAAAAAGTAAAGTTTAATATTTGAAATACAAATTCATCGAATTTCACTTTATAATTTTATGCATTCTTTTGATGAAGTATTAACTTTCATACATTTGGCAAGATTTGGTCCTGGAAAGTTCTTAAATTTTTCAAAGTAATATTTGGTCTTTGAACATCCTTATTTTTATTCAAAATCTGCATAAAGTCCTTAATTTTATTCACCTATTATTTCTTAATCAGGGGTTGAAACTTTTCTGTGTTTCAGTGAATTTCTGATTTTTTTTTTATTTTTTTTATTTATTTTTTTAATTATCTAAATTTCCCCTCTTTCAAAATTTTGCTCCCTTGACAGTACCAAAAGTTTAAAATCTTTAAACATGTTTCTTCTCTATTTGTTATGTTATTTAATACATGTGATTACAGCAAATAAATGATCATATACATTTCATAAAAATTTCATCTAAATTCCCTCTCCCAAAATTTTACTTACCTTCTTTTGCCCCCCCCCCCCTCCCACCCAACTGTATTCAAAGTTTAAAGTCTTTAAAACTCTTTTTGTTTTTCAATTTTTTCTACTGTATTTGTTATTTTATTGTAACAGTAAATACAGTAAAATCTGTCTAAGGTGGAATCGATTGTGACCGAGAAAATTTTCCGCCTTATGCTAATGAGTTTTAAAAAAAAGAAAAAAAAAGGCTGTCGTGTATTTTTTACGTTTGTAATCTTCAGAACTGTTCTTAAATATTAGTATAAATATTTTTGGAGTTCGAATCCCAGCAAAACTATTGCTTCCCAACAAACAAATGGTCTATTATTTTCACACCATAATAATGCATGGATATATATATTTTTTTAATTTGAGACAGAAAAAAAAAAGATTTTGCTTATTTATTTATTTATTTTTTTATATATATAGAGAGAGTTTTATGTATGAAATTTTTCATTTTATGAATTTAATGAAAAGTATAAAAGACAAAAATGTACAGATATTTATTTGTTCAATCGGCATTTTCTTTTTATTTGCAATTGTTTACAGTTTTTTACACAAACTCTTATTTTTCTCAGCGAAATGGATTAAAATACGGCATATAAAATTAAACTATACTAAATTATTTTTTTTCAACTATCCTAATATGAAAAAAATATGATTTTTAAAAATTTGCTTTTTAAATTTTAAATGTATTTATTTTTTTTTAAATCTCGTAGTCTTGTATTTACAGTTATTATTTATTAGAATATAGGTCTGTAATTTAAAAAAAAAATTTTATTATAAGGGTAATAAAAAAAAATAAAAACACATATTTTAAATGTAACACTGTATAAAAGCAGAAATTTGTGTTAAAAATTATAAATAAAAAGAAAATGTTGTTGACTAAACAAATGGAAACTGCGTATTTTCTTTTGCTTTTTATTAAATCTGCAAAAATGCAAAATTTCATAAAAATTCTTTCGCTGTAAACAAATGAATGAGCAAAAATATGTTTTTATTAATATTTGTATTTTATATGTATTTATTTATGTGTATTTGATCTATAAATCAGTTTTAAATTTTCGTTTACTGAATGTTTTTTATTTTTAAAAAATCCTTTTTTTCCGTCTTATGGAAAAATTTGTTTTTGGCGGGACCTTAAAATCCTTTCCGTCTCCGCGTTAGGCAGATTCCGGCTTATGGAGCACGTATTAATGTTATTTTCTATGGATTCGCCGGGACTTCAAAATATTTCCGCGGTAGGCAGATTTCCGGCTTACACAGAGTCCGCCTTAGACAGATTTTACTGTAATCAATTATAAAAATTTCTCCTGCCTCCCCATTCAAAATTAACGTTTTCCATTTGCCCACCCCCCCTCTTACCAAGCACACAAAATTTAAAGTCTTTAAAACTCTTAATTAAAATTTTTTTTGCCTTATTTGTAAATCTTTAGTAAGGTAAATAACAGGGTTGGACGGTATTCACCGTCTCATGGTTTTTACCGGTTTTAACCATGGTTTTTACCATCTTTGGAAAAACATGTTTTTACCAGGGTTTTTACCACCTTTGAAAAAACTTATTAGTTTGACTATTTTTGCCACTTTTATGAAAATTTATCTACAAATTTTTCATTTTTCTAGGGGTAAAAGTTTTCTGGGTATTTACTACCACTATAGAAATATTCACCTAATTTAGTTTCTGAATAGGTTAAAGAATGCTATACGAAAATAGGGGTTTTTAAAGGGATATAAAAAGGCCTGGTAAACTTTCATCCACAATTTCCTCCTACAAGAATTCAAAATTTTAAATATATTATTGTTCATGTATCCTGATTTTCAGTAACTGACTATTTTCAATATAATTACTATTCTGAGAATTCGCATTACAATATTTATTATATTTATCTTAATGGAGACTAGTTTACTAATTTTTACTTAAAGAAAAGTACACTTTTATCACACTTAAAAACCTTAATCATTTTAATAAAAACCAAACACTTGCAAATATTAATTATCACATAATGTAGTTTGTACTGTTTTTAGTACTGTTTACCAATCTATGTCATTGGAACTGGAGTACCCAACCTGCACCAGCAAATTCAATTTGAAGAGAGAGTTTATTGTATCCTCAGGTTTTTACCGGTAAAAACCTAGTTTTTACCATGTCCTGGTAAAAACCAGTTTTTACCGGTAAAAAGCCAATCCTGGTAAATAATCATTCAGTAACCTCCCCCCAAAAAAGCCTGTTTGTCCCTCTTCCCACCAGCTCACAATGTTTAAAAATGTAAAAAAAGTTTTTTTCTGCCCTGTTTGTTACTTTATTGTAACAATAAATAATTAACCATCAAATTCCTCCTCCCATTTCAAATTGCCGCTTTCTCCCCTGAGCTTCCCTCTTTTTCTAGCACAAAAAATTTAAAGTTTTAAAAACTGTTTAATTTTTCCTGTCCTATTTATATATCTTTATTAATGATGATAAATAATTAATCACCTAATAAACTTCCTACCCCAAAATTTCTGCTTCTTTCCATTTGTCACCCCTTCCTCCCAAAGTCACTTGAAAATCTTTAATTTTAAACTTTCTTTAATTTTTAATTTCTTTAATTTTAATATTTCTTTTTTCTATTTGTTATTTATTGTAAGAATAAAAGTAATCATTTAAAATCCCCCCCCCCCCACTCGAAGTTGCCTCTCCACCCCCCCCTCCTCTTTCTTATCACACAAAACTTAGTTTTTAAAACTTTCTTTTTCCACCCCCATTTGTAAATCTTTACTAATTATAAATAACTGGTTTGTTTCTTTATTGTAACAATAAAGAATTCTGTTACATCAATTCTCATTTAAATTTCTTCTCTACTCCTTCTCTCAAAATTTTCTGTTACCTTCTTTTCCCTCTCCTGTACTAAATTAAAAAAAAATATTTAAGCTCTTTAATATTTGTTTTTTTCCTCCCGTATTTGTAACTCTATAATAATGATATATTTAATAGAACTCTGTCCTCATCTCCTGCCCCCCCCCCCCAAAAAAAAATCCTTTGCTTTTCCCATAACTTCCTATACACTTTGCAGCGACAATATAGTTAAATTATCATCTTAATTTCCCCTTCCAAAATTTCGAAATCCCCACCTCCTTTCCTTTTCTTCCTGCATACTAAGTTTGCAATAGTTCTTTTTGTTATTTTGAAATAACTATAGCTCTTTTTGTTATTTTGAAATAACTGTAAGTAAATAGTCTTCTAAGTTTCTATCTTCCATACGCAGAAATTCCTCTCGCCTCTCCAAACCACCATTCTAATGTTTAAAAGCTGTATCTCTCTATTCTAAAAAAAAGTAACTACCGCTGTCACCGCCGCCGCCGGTTTTGAATTTTTTGTGACCGGAGGTCTTTCTTCGTTAATATTAAGAAAAATAATGCATACAAAAATATGAAAATCGGTAGTATTATACAGAAATGTTTGATAAACATGCTGATGCAGACAGTTTTCAGATCGAAGAATTATTTTAAGAGATATTTAATGCTAAAGTTGGACAAAATCGTTCCACTAAAAAAGTTTTATAGGAGCAAAAACTGTTCATAGGAATTTAATCATTTTTAGATCATTTTATGCATTAGAATTTGCCGGAGTGCAGATTGCATTAATTTTTTTATTTTGACTAATTTTTCGAGGTTTTATTTCTATTTTAAATTCAGATTTTCAGCATTTCTAGAGATATTTTTAACAGATTTTAGAAAGTGATATTAATTTAAACTGTTGCCAACTGTATAAACAGCGGAAACAATAATGTTTGCTTAAAAAAAAAAAAAAAAAATTTATACATGTAACTAAATTAAAAATTTATTTACACGTGACTATTATAAACAGAAAAAAACATTTGGAATTAGAATTAAATAATTATGTACAAAAAGCAGGAACTTATTAAAAATTATGTCATAAAAACTATAATTACACATGAATTTTAAGAGAGAAAGGAATTTGTAAAACAATAAATTTATTAGCATGCGTTAGAAGTCTTAAATAGGAGAAATTACGTCATATTTACGTCACATTACAGTTATTACATAAAATGAACACGAAATAATATTGCAAAACGGTTTAAATTTAGAAATTGTGCTAGACATTTATTTGATATTTTAAGAGGATACTTTTCAACTATTTTTGTTAGGAAATTTTTGTTAAAAAGAGAAAGAATAGTTTGGTCAAAATTACGTCAGATTAAAAACGATTAATTTAAAATGTCTCATTTAAAAGAACTTTCTTTTCACTTTGTTAAAAAATACCAGGTGACAAAGACTCTGTTTCCTTAATTCCTTTTATATTAGCTTATTTTGAAATGTTGTTACATGTGTCTACGTCATCAAGTTAATTTTATTTCGACGTTTTATTTGTATCTTTATTAATGTTGTACTAATTTATTTGTTTTTTTGTTATTTAAAATAAAAATTATGTCAATTTGTATAATTTGGCGAGTGGTTTGGCGATTTATATAATTTGGCGAGTGGTTTGGCGATTTATATAATTTGGCGAAATTGGTCGACGGGATAATCAAGTAGTACCGCAACGGATTTGGCGTTAAAATTCCTCAATCAAAGAGAAATGAATAGAAATCCGTTTATAGAGAGATCGCCACTGTTTTTTAAATTATAATTCAATCTTTCGAAATCTTTTTAAAGCGATCAAATTAGCGTGCATTTAGAGTCTACGGTGTCTGGACGGGGGTTGGCGAGCGTAGCTCGTAGGGGGCCGAGCCCCCTAGTTTATAAAAATAAAACCCTGTACTAAAAAATGCATATTGTATTTCAATGGTTATAGGTTCTTAAATTTTTTTGGTTTTGGTCCTTTAAAGTCCTTGATTTTTATTTAAAGAAATGTGTGCAAACCCTGTTTCCTGTTTGAGTAATAATTAAAACTTCTATTTTTAATTATTATTTTTTAATTAAGCAAAAATACTTTAAAATAGAGTTTTGCATTGGTTTGGTACCTCGATTTTGCCACAGGTCACATAAATTTCTTTCTTTTTTGTCCTTTTTGCAATTGAGAATATTTTCTTGAAATCGATACAACCTTATGGTAGAAAAAAAATAATAAAGTTTATGTCTAAATTCCAAGTATATCGAATTTCAGCTTATATATCAATACATTCTTTTGTTGAAAAGATAATTTTCATATGTTTCAGTAATATTTGAAAGTTGTAGTTTTAATTCTTTAGCTAAGAAAAAATACCACAAAACGGGGTCAAAAATAAAATCAATTAGAATGTGTTAAATTTAATGGAGTTACATATAATAGAGAAGAAAACTCTACGAAATATTTCACTGATAAATTGTTAAAAAAAAAAAAAAATGTTGGGAAGAGGAAATTTTAAATGTCTTTATGGAAAATAAGAAATCTACTATGAATAAATTATATCGATAATTTTGGAAATTTTTGTAGAAATATGTTTTTCACTCTGTTGGCACTATGTCTTTTTAATCAATTAAAATTTGAAAAATCTTCTATCAAGTTATAAACTTTTTTTGTAATTCTTTTCATATGTTCCAATTATTTTTTTCTGCCACAATGTGTGTTATTTTGATTGCAAATTAGTTAACCCTTAAATGCCTGGTGTTGCTTTTCGGCAACATACCCAATTTAGGCTTATAAATACTATAAGAATAATATTGAACCTATAATGCCTAATGTTGTCAATAAAATACATTCTGAAAATATTATTAAATAGATTTTCAACATTTAGATGACAACACTTGTGCTGTTTAAGAATAAAGATAGATTTATTTTTTCAATTGTTGATACATGTTCTTTTTGTTTTGTTTGGAAGCTTGCGAATACCCTATTTTGTTCTGCAGTGAGCAAGTAAAATTTATTTTTTATCATAGTTCTCAAAATTATTGTGTGTTTAATATTATAAAATTTTATCAAGGAAAATTACTTTTTCAATTAAACACCAGTATTGTCGATTAGTAACAAACAGTTTTTTAGCTGTATACTTAAAACAAAATATGATTTTTTACAGTATTTTTCCCATGATTTATTTAAAAAAAGAAAGCCGAAAAAATTTTTTAAATGATTTTTGAAAACCCAGGCATTTAAGGGTTAATATTTCATTTTACTCTAGCTTGTCTTTCAGATTAGTTCATTTTATTATGCACCATCTCATTTTTAATTCTTACTTAGTTTTTATTTGAAAAATCTTCTGTTTTCTCTCCAAAACCTTTTAATTTCTTCTCTAAAATTTTCTGATTTTCTCCAAAATTTAGTTGGCAAGTATGCAGTGTTGATGTAATGTATAAACAAGACAATAAATATTCATTTATAGCTTCGCTGATATGTTATGTTATATCCGTACTTTGCACAAGCATATAATTATGGATTTAGACATTTTTATTTATTAAGGATTGATTCAGAAAGTGATTTTGTAGTTGTTTGCAAATTGTCATTATATGATGTTTATTGAGTGAGATAAACTCTGCAAAACACATAACTTCTGAGGTCTGAAATGAAAATCATTACGCATGATTAGCACAAAAAAAAAAAAAAAAAAAAAAAAAAAAAAGTGGTATTTTCAGATCCTAACCAAAATTTTAAATAGCATTAAATATTGCACAATTCCATGCTCTAGTGCAAACTCTGATTAGATGTCAAAATAAAATAAAAATCTGTGGCATTGCATTTCACCCCTGCCCCTCATAACAATTGATAAATAATGAAAACAATCACCTGAAATATTTCTGGTTCGATTTGCTTAAGGGGACGGTAGACTTTTAAAAAAATTTCTTGTAATTTTCATAAAATGGATTTGAAATTTTGTACAAATATACATTTCACCATAAGTGTATAGAACACCTTAAAAGAAATTTTCAATCTTACTATAATTTTAAGATCTTAAAAAAAAATTCAATTTTTAAAACAAAATTTTAAAATGCTCCTTGCGTCTTAATTTTTTAGATATTTCCTCGATTTTGGATTTTAATCACGTAAAACTCTTGCAAACAAATATGTGTATCGATATTTTAATCCCTTAAATAGTTAATTTTTTACAGATATTTTTCTAATTTCCATATCGATTTTCATCAAAATTCTGTCTTATAATAAGTTAAAAATCAAATTTGTCTTAATGAAGTCGAATTTTAAAATGCATACACAGTTTCGTTTTAAGCAATATCAGGATTCTTCCTTATGAGTTTCATGAATTTTGATAAAAAATTAAGTAGCAGGGAGCATTCCAAAAATTTACAAAAAGCTGAAATATCAGTATTGAGAAAAAAAGATTTAAAGCATATTAAAAGGCCAAAAATTGTTTGCGAACAAAATAAAACACTTGTAACTTTGCCTAATATAATCGCATCTGCATGTAGTTTTCCACGAATGACGTAGTGCAAACTGGTGAATAGTACACACTAAAAGAAATGTCGATTTTTGCTCAAATAAAGGTCCACAATCCCCTTAACATGGTTCATACACCTCAGACAAGGAAAAACAAACCCGGAAACCTGGGAAAATGTTTAGTCCTCCTATTTAAGTAAACCTTTGGAGAAAAATCTGTAAATTCTTGCAGAGATTGGAAAAACTGTTCAGTTATCTTGGAAAAACATTCTGTCTATTTTTAAAGTTCACTTTGTTATTCACCATGCTTCCTTGTTAATTATTGATTTGTAAAACTTATCAACTCTAAGAAATACCTGATTTTTTCTTTTTTTTTTTTTTTTTAAATGAGTGTTTTTGCTTGTTACATACTATAGATAATTTTGAGTGTAATGTATCCAACCTCTCCAATTATGTGTCAAAGCTGTCAATTCATTACAAAAGATATTTTTTCTAATAATGATACTTTAAATCTGTTTGCAGGGAATGGTACTCTTTTCATTTTCCAGAATTATTCAAAGTTGTGCCTGAAAATCAATTATATGTGAGATGTGTGAACGTGATAAAAAACCGAAAAGAACTGCCTGAAAATGCAAAAGAACAGTTGGAAGAAATATTGATGGACTCTGATAAAGCGCAAAATGTTATTGATTTAGCAAGAAGCTCTATGGGTATATTTTTATTGATAGTATAATTTTACATAAATGTATGAAGGGCTTTAATTAAGTTTTGAAAAAACGTTTTAGTAATGAAGCTGATGGCGCAGATGTGCATCATTTAGACAAAGAGAAAGAACACACACACACACACCAAAAAAAAAAAAAAAAAAAAAAAAAAAAATTGTAGTGGAACTTTTAGGATGTATAATTTTCTACGTGGGATTGATTAAAAAATTAATTACCTTAAGGAAGACATTTTTTTTTTATTAATATGACCATATTGTCTTTTTTAAAAAAAAATCTCCTTTTGTTTAAAAAAAAAAAAAAAAAGAAATCAAGTTTTCAAAATGTGCAGGTCCCAGGTACCTACAGTTAGAAAAGTCTAGATACATCACGGTTGTATCCATGATAAACCAAAATGAGAATTCTTTAAACATGTGGAATCATTTTTTAAAGGTGTTTATCAGCTCATAAAATAATAAAAATGCAAATAATTGTAGAACTTGTGTTTGTGTGTGTTATTCATGCATGTATAGGTACTCGTTCGTTTATGTCATGCTCTTTAGAAACTAGGACAAGAGAATATCAGTAAACCTGCTGATCAGGGGCTTCAACATTCTAAAAGTTATTGTTCATTAATCTCACTTTGCATAATATTTAAATTCTATAATCTGCAGTTTAAATTTTATAAGTTAAATATAATTATGCTAAAATTCCAGCAGAGTTTTCCCCAGACAGTTTTAGAAGTGTGCTGTATCCTGCCTGCCCCTTGATTTACAAAATACTCTTCTTGCCCTTCATCCAAAAACAGGGGCGGCGCCAGAACCTGCCCGACGGGGTGGGTTGGGGGCAGAGGGCCAAATTGTAATATATATTAGAGGTCTCCACAAGCCCGGGCTTGTCCCGAACAGTGTTAAATTCAGACACTTTCCTCCGGGAAGGAGGGGGATTGCACTTTTTGACCATTAAAAACACAAAATCTCAAATCTTCCGGGAGGGGTCTCATTGCTCTGAAGGGGAATACCCACCCCACCCCCTGATTTCAACACTGGTCCCGAAGCCCAAGATCAGTAAAAGTTTATTTCATTAAACTCGTGCCGGGCTTAATTTTATTTGAAAACTCGGTACGGGCTCGGGCTAAATTTTAGCTTTTGAAAAGTTGGTCCGGGCTTGAACTTCATTCTTCCCGGGACACATCCAGGTCTTAAATTTTTTCTGCAGATTCGGGACGGACTGGACTGTATTCACTGAACTTCAGAATTTTTTTCCGCACGGTAATGTCGTGGTAACTTTTCTCCTTTATTAGAGGAGTAAATGAATAATAAAACGATTATTTGTTTCTTCTTTCCGTTTTTTAAATAACAGATGGAATACGTTGGTTAATCAGGAGAAAAACATAAAATTTTCGCGTTTTGGTACCTATATTTCGAAACGCGCAGATCTCTAACACTCACAGTGCTATTTAAATTAGAGATGAATTGCAGAGGGACAAAAGATTTTTATTCGAAATATAAATTTCGAAGCCTGTCAAAGAATATTGTAGATAAATAAAGTTAAAAAAAACTCTTAAAGTTATTTTTGAAGCACCTCACTAGTCACCTAATCTTTATAGGCGGACAAATTCTCAAGTGAAAGTTTCCACACTTTCGAGTATTACCCGAAAGAAAAAACTTTGCTTCGTACTCTTCTTCATCTTCCACTCAGCAACATCCCAATAAGAGGTCATTCAATATTACAGATTTGACTTGCACATATATGGCACATACACAGCAATGTGTGAGCGATAAAATATGGAACAGTTCTCCGGTTATGAGTCAAATCACTGCGGACCACCCGCCCCTTAAGAAAATGCATAAGTCTAGAAACAAGAGTCCTACATCAGGTAAGGTGGTAACCAATTTTTTTCAAAACGCGGTTTGCAGACCTGCCAACTGCTACGAAAAAATCGTAGTTGCTACGATTTGAACCTATAAACTACGATGCTACGAAAATCAGTCTTAAACTACGATTTTTTGCAAAAAACACAAACTCATTTTTGTTTTTAGTTGCGATTTTTATCCCGCACAGCATATTTTTCAGGAGTGATTCTGTTCCGAAATTTCCAACATTTCAAAGCATTCATTTCCAAAAGGTTTAAAAAACTGGTCATTAATCCGAAAATTTGGACATTAAAAAATATTCATGGAAAAAAAAGAAATCTGGGCTATGTATATCAACCACAAGTGAATCGTGTTTCTGTAAATATTTACACAGGAATTTCCTTCCTTAGAAACAGGGATGCCATTTTAAGAATTTCTGGATGGGGGGGGGGGGGGGGGGGATTTTGAGGGGCAAGATTTGAAATAGTGTGCAAAATCGCGTGATTTGTACAATTTATTATTAAACATTTCAATTTACGAATTATTATTGAACATTCCATTTTTGCGTGGTAAAAAAACTCAAAATTCGTCAAAGGAATGCGGTAAAAAATGCGAATTTCGTCTAAAGTTCATGGTAAAAAGTGCAGATTTCAACGAAGTATCGTGATAGAAAAATGTGAATTACGATTGTGGGAAAAGAATTGTGAATATCCTGAAATGATCGCGGGAAAAAAAAATTCGAGAATTTCGTCAAAATTTACTGCACTGGGCTAAAAAATTAGAACCAGGTTCCTTTTACAAATGTAAAAAAAAAAAAAAAAAAAAAAAAAAAAAAAAGCTGCAAAACGAGAAGAAACTTTAAATATTGTATAAAAATTTTCAGAGGAAAAAATTTACTATATTGAGTTCAAAGACTGAAACCTTATTCCTTTTACGAATGTCAAAAGATGGCTGTGAAACACGAAAAACCAGCCAACCAACCTCCAGATTAGTTTTAATTTTATGTGCTACGATTTCTCATTTTCAAAGGTTGGCAGGTCTGGGTTTGTGTTCAGGCCGGGTTGACCATGTATTTTAATGTCGGACGTAACTGAAAAAAAATCAGCGGACAAATCTCTATCGAAAACGCATGAAGTGATAAAAAATTATTTTAATTTATAATTATTTAAATTTGTTAGTGAAAGTGTCATCGTGAAAACTAGCAGTTAAACGTTACACCTAACTAGAGACAGTCCCGGGTAACAAATAAAATTTGCAATCCTGCAAATTTTATTTAAAACCAAGCTGCAACCCGAACTGAAACCAATCAAAAATATTCCGTCCACCCGTAACCCGATCAAACCCAAAATAATTCCAAACCCAACCTGAAACCCGGAATCAGAGAAAATTGATCCAAAATATAATGCAATTATAGAAAAATAGTCTGTAATTATATCTCCAATATTAATGTTACCTTTTATGTAGAAAAATAAACATGTAAGAAGTCATTCATATTCAAATACGTGTAGTTTTTCATCTGAAATAGATTCCTGCTCCGAAACCTACCAAAAAATTTCCATTGACCCAAAATCCGACTTGAACCCGACAACAAATTTTCTATTGACCCTAAACCGAACTTCAACTGGAACCCGACTCGATGCAAAAAAGATATATAACGTAATACAGTTGCGAGAAAATAAGTCTGCAATCATATCTCTAATATGAATTCTGTCTTTTATGTAGAAAACAAACATTTAAAGCGGTTTTTTAAGCGGATTTTTTTAAAGAAGCTCAGTATTCCCTCTGTTTCTCAAATAAAGCATTAGCGTATACCCTAGCTATGAACGTTCATGATGTCAGCGTATATTCTCTGCCTATACCGTATACTCTCTGCTTTTTTTACGACTACAACACTGGCTAACTTGAACTTGGCTTGTAAGTAGTGTTGTCAGGTCTAGTATCACAAAAAAGCGGGACAGAGAGAGTAAATAAGCGGGAGAGGTGCTTGAAAATTGCGACATCCTAAACACTACAATAAAACCTGTTAAAACGGAACCAGTGTAATGGAATAATGCTTTAAATTGAAAATTTTCGCGATATTGCTAAAACAGTACTATGCAATTATAACGGAACAATGTACTTTCTAAGATTAAAACCTGTCTAAATTCGAAAGTTCTCCAGATTCTTTGTCGTTCCATCTTAACAGGTTGCTGTATTAAATAGCTTCCTTTCTTCGTATTGAATGTACACTGACAGAAAAAAAAATTCCAACACCAAGAAAGACTTGCGTTAGATAAACGAAATTTGGTAGGCGTGTTTATACATCTGAAAGATGACATCGATTCAAATTTCGTGCTTCGCGCATAAGTGTGGCGCTAGTGGCGCCACTCAGAACTTGCAGATATGGTGTACTTTAAATGCGTGCTGTAAAGTTCGTGGGCGTTATTTAGCTACGAAACGTGACATATTGAGTTGATGTTAGCCAAGAATGCCTTTAACAAGACGAAGAAGCCACTGTCAACAGCTCCCCGAGTTGGAACGAGGTCGCATATTCGGGCTACGAGAAGGTGGATTTTCTTTCCGCGATATTGCAGAAACACTTGGCTGGAATGTATCCACTGTGCATGATTGTTGGAAACAGTGGTCAATGGATGGTGCTGCATCAAGAAGACCGGGTTCCAGGCGGTTATGTGCACTCCTGAGAGGGAAGATCGCCGTATTCGGCGTACGACTGTGGCGCATCGTACTGCGTCTGCGGCAGAAATTCGAGCTGTAGTTGGTACCACAGTTACACAACAAACTGTTAGAAATCGGTTACTTCAAGGACAGCTCCGAACCAGGCGCCCTGTAGCATGCATTCTACTGACTCCAAGCCATTGCCGTTTGCGACTCCATTCGTGTCAAGCCAGAGCTCATTGGTGGGCAGAGTGGAGATCTGTTGTGTTTCTTTTTCATCAGAAAACACAACAGATCTCCACTCCGTCCTCCAATGAGCTCTGGATTGACACCAATGACGTCGCAAACGGCAATGGGGGGGGGGGGGAGAGATATGCCCCCCGGACACCCCTCTGGCTGGCGCTGCCCTTGTCCAAAAAAGGTGCCCTTTCTCCTCTTAGTGTTAACAAATTTGCTAGCATTGTAAAAACTGACTCAATGTTGTCTTGAAAGGAGTGCTTCGAGTTTTAAATATTAAATGTGGCTCTAAAAATTAAAAAAAAAATACTTTTAAGAATCTGAAAAGTGCCTTTGACTGCTAACCTTACTAATTTTTTTTTGAAAAAAAAATAACTGCAAAAAATCATCACATTTTTTGCAATCGCATCATTGCATTTCATATCGCAAAACTCTGAAAACTGCCAATCGAATATTACATATAATTTATTATTATATTATATAAGAATATTTTCTTTCTTTTTAAGCTTCAGGCCGATTAAAAACGTGATAAAACAAAACGCATTGACAAATTATGTCACGCCCGAGTTTTCTCAGGATAATAATTGTGATATGTACGAACCCGAGGTAACTCAGGATAATCAGGGAAGTGGTTAAGACAGGGTTGGGTTTCTTCCGGAAGAAACCAGTTTCTTCCAGGACAGTGGAAGAAACTGGAAAAAACCGGAAGAAACTGGAAGTAATGGAAAAAACTGCAAGAAATGGAAGAAGCCAACGGAAAACAAAATAGATGCTCAAAATTAAAGTATATTATCTATGTAAAAAAATTAAACTCAAAGTATAATTATATGACCTCTAAATTGGAAAATTTAATTAATATTAAAAATATTATTTTTGGAAAAATAAGTTATATTTTTAATAACACACTTCAGGTTCAGCAGACATTTACAGTTGATGGATTTTACAACTTTAGAGGCATAAGGATTTTTATTATTATTATTATTATTAATTATGCCATTTATGTAAAAAGAGAAAAAAATCTATCTACAAAATGTTTATTTTTGATATAAAAATACATTATTTTCTTATAAAAATGCATTATTTTGAACTGCACAACACAGAAAACAAACAAATTTGTAATTATTTATACTAGCATCTAGCATACATATCTCAATACTGATTTTAAAAGACTAATGTTCTTAAAATATCAATGGGTATGTCGAAATGCTTTTAAACTTTAATGAAGTTTTCTGTAGGACTTTTTCATTCATCCATTCTAAGTTGAGAAACTGATAAAAGAGACTTTTTGTTATACTATGCTGCTTTGTAGTAAGTAAAGTGAGGATTTTAATGATTCTTTTAATACAGTAATCATTGTACTATATTATTTACCTTAATTAAATTGGCGTAAATTAAAAGCACTGTCTTTTATTTAAGTGAGTTTCATTCTACCATTAGTGAATGATCCATGTATCATTTACTACCAGTTTCAAAAGTTAAAATAATTAAAAAATATGCTTTTTAAATTGAAATGGATAACAATTGATTTTGTGCATTTTGGATAAAATTTCTTTTCTTCATTTAGCCAATGGTTGAAGATCTTTAGACAAGTTTTTTGTGTGATCTTCGCTAGAAAACTGATGAAATTATTAATTTAGCATACATAATTAATTAAATTTGTATAGGTCTGATGGAATTAATTTACTTAAGGTTGTAGGAAGAAGACATTTATTGTATTGTACAAAGTTCAAAGTTATATGCTAAATTCTTAAAGAATAACAGTTTCTTCCACTTGGAAGAAACCTATTTCTTCCGGCCGGTTTTTTCCATGGTTTTTTCCACGGTTTTTTCCACTGTGGAAGAAACTTGCCAACCCTGGGTTAAGGATCCAAAAGATACCCTTGAGAATAAAAGAATGCCTTTTTCTCCCGGTAGTTCTTAGTTTTTTAATAAAGCTGCTTAAAATTTACCTTTTTAGATGCATTGTTAAGAATAAAAACATCTTGAGAGGTGAACTGTGTAGAAATATGTCTATATTTAAAGATATTATTTTTAGCCAGCACAGTTATAATGCTGAGATGTGCAGAGTATGGCATGGGTTTGAGACTGAGGTAAAGAACAATTAGGCTCTCACACTTATTAGTTACAATAATAGGATTTCAAATAGCTGCACTCAATCTTTTTTTAAATCACAAAATGATCTTGACAGTAGAAAATCACAAATAACATTAAAAAACTAATTTTAAACCTAAAAAGGGCAGCATAAAGCAAATGTAACAACCACGTGTGTCGAAAGAACAAATTGGTGATATTGTCATCTATTGCCATTTTGAGTTTCTGTGGTTGGCGTTGTGACTGGTTCTTCAGTTAATTCGAAAGGATATCATTTTTTCCTTTCTTTTTTATTGGAAGACACATTTACAGCTATATTACACTATATACACTACATTTATGTACAGTAAAAAGTGAAACATGTTCTTAAAACATTCTGTCAACACACACCTACTCATACAGAGATATGAGACCAGGAGGACGAGCAACACCTCGTAAACAATAGAGCCACCACCATTCATTTATCGCTCAATTGGCGTTAAAACTTAATTCTCCACAGTCGGCAGGATCAACCAATATGCCTCTATTGGTTTTTATCTCTTGGGATATTTAAAATTCTAGGTATGTACATCAAGTTTGCTAGGTGAGTCTGGCATGAAAAACACCATCAAATGTGAGATTCTGCATAGTGTAATTTGTAGGATTTTTTGTTGTCTATAGTCTCTTGCATGCTATGTGTTAATACCAGGGTTGGCATTTTTGGAATTACAGTGGAAAAAACGGGAAAACCAGGGCAAAAATGGAAAAAAATGGCAAATTCTTATTTGTCTTTAATGTGTAATAAAATGTATAAGCTAATAAGGATAATAATGATATAAACCATTAATTTTAATAACATATCATTTAATATTTTTATTTAATTTGCTAATTAATAAATATAATTAAATATTTTTACATATTTTAAATCTTTATGAAATACTAATAATATTATTCAGTCTAATATTTAGGAGTTTAAGAACCTAATTAAAACTCAGATGTCTAATTTTTTTTCTTAAGTATTTTGTCAGCCATTAATATATTTTTAATTATCAAAAGGTGTTATATAACTTTGCTACTTTTGTTTTATGTTATGAGTATATGTAAAAAATATGTAAATATTTAATAGACCGGGAGCCGGTAGCACCTCATCGAGTTCATGGAGGAAATTCTAGGATTAGTTAAATCTTGATTCGCATATTAAAACGCAATCGATCTGCCAAGTCATATCTTGGTAGAAAACACCTGAAAACCCGATAGATCGATTGCGTTTTAATATGAGAATCAAGATTGAACTAATCCTAGAATTTTATCCGTGAACTCGATCAGGTGATTTTCTGCGCTGCCGGCTCCTGGTCTATGGTCTTTGGTACTAATTTATAATTATTTATCTGATGAAACTAGTCTGTTATACTGATAAAAACGAAAAAGCTTGTGAGATTTCAAATGACTTCTGTTCATTAGTCTCACACCTTCAAATATGTCCAGCAAGTAGTGCTGCTATCGAAAGATTTTTTTTCAAATTTTTCATTTGTGCAAACTAAAATTCAAAATAAACTGTCAACAAATACTCTTTCTAAACTAGTTTATTGTTATGCTATGCTAAAACAGCAAAAATTCGTTTGTAATGGAGATAGATATCACTGAATTACTTGAAATTTAATAGTGTTCTGCTTTAAATATAATTTTATATTAAATTTAGAATTTAGAATATAATTGTTCATTTGAATTTCTAACACATACAAACATAAACACTTTACTCATTTTGAGTCTGTACAGCTCTATTATGTGAATAATCATTAATAACTGTATAAACATGAATAAATAATCAAGTTTTCTATTTATTTATATGAAATTACTATTTTTTTCATTTATAATTTTGTTATAAAAGTTAGTATTCTTTCATAAAATGCATAATTATACTTATTTAATTTAAGAGTTCAAAAATAAATTTAGAATATTGATTTTTTAACTAAGTATTAAATTTCCTTTCACTTTTTCTGCTAAAAAAATTAAATGGATGGCCTATTTTTGCCACCACTTCGGCAAAAACCTATTTTTGCCGGGACGGTTTTAACCAGGTTTTTTCCACCTATGGCAAAAACTTATCAACCCTGGTTAACACCTGTGACCTTCATACTTAATAATTTTGTAGCCTGTGTAGGCACATTTATCCTTCTCACTGCATTTGTTTGTTTATTTTAAGCTGCCATTTCCTCTGCTAAACCTAGTTTTTAATGCCATTTATATTTTTTCACCGTGAAGATGATATTTTGCTGAAATAAAATTGGGTCTTGCCCTTTGAAATTTTATCCCTGTAACCATAACTGTTCAAGACCTTTAGTATCAGGACTGATAATAAATTCTACTTTATATATTGAAATGATAGCACTTTTAATCATGTTCTCTTATCATAAAAGATCAATTTTAACCATAATACAAGACAGAAATTGTTTAGCCCATTTCCATTTGGTTATATTTAAAAGAAAAATTTTCAGTCTGGGCATGCATCTTGCACCCATGCCATAACTGTGAGAGCTTGATTGTTTTTCTTTAACCAGGGGTCGATCCAGGCAAAATTTGGGGCCTGTTTAGGGCCCTTTCACAAAAATCTATTTAATAAAATAGGCCCCTTCACAAAAATAAATTTAATAAAATGGGCCCCTTCACAAAAATAAATTTAATAAAATGGGCCCCTTCACAAAAATAAATTTAATAAAATGGGCCCCTTCACAAAATCCCTTTTAATAAAATAGGTTCCCTACATAACATTTTTTTTTCATAAAAACTGTTTTAAAATGTGTAATTTGTAAATAAAACCAGGTCACGAAAAACAAAAACTTTAACAAGGGGATTTAAAGACGTTTTTGTTAATAAATTCTTGGTTCGAATTTGAGTAACTGGTTTTTAACTTTCGTTGCAAAATGTTATTTTTCACAAAAGTATAATAAAATTCACAAAAGTAACTTTTCACAAAATGAGCCCCAAGAATAAAAACCTGCATCGACCTCTGCTTTAGGTCTTTCTTAAGCCCATGTCATATAATAAACACATCCAAAATGGCATCCCGGCTAGAGTTTGACAATGTTTTTTTTTTAATTATCCTATTTGTATTCCAGCTCTCCAACAAGGCTGGTACACCATTTGGAAAGCTCAGGGAATTTCATAAATGACCTAAAATTTCAGGAAAACTTTTCATATTTATTTCACGTTCCTCTAAATTGTTGCAATATAAGCATAGTGCTGAATTCTATTCTATACTAAACTTTTCTCTATTGTATATTTTTCGTAATTTTATATATAAAAAAAATATACAAATATTAGTAAAAAAAAAAAATATTATTAGAATTTGTAGTAGTGAATTATTTTTACAGAATGTAATTTTTATCATATTTTCTGTGTATTGGTAGTGGTAAAAAACCTTCGCACCCCTGTGCTCCTGTGCATGATTGTATGTGAAGTTTCTTATGCCCCAAAATTTGCAGTAAAAAATGTATGACTTTTTGTCCCTTTATTTTAATTTGCAAAAGAAACAACTGAGGATGATAGAGTATTTAAAAAAAAAAAAAAACATTTTTAGATGTTTTCATGTCGGAAATAACATGTTCTTAGAAAGTCATTGTTGATTAAAATAGCATTTTTAAAGTATGTGTTTTTTAATGTATGATTTAATTTAAATTGGACAATTTGAAACTTTTCAATTTCTCGAATTTCCATTTTATTGAACTTTAGGTTAGGTTAATTTGTCAATTTGTGTCTGTTACTACACAATTTATAGATTTTAGTTTTTAAAAATATTTCTCTATATTTGATAATATTGTACTTGTTTGTTATCTCCATGGATGCAAGACCTTCTGATTTGGAAAGATTTTTTACTGATAAAAAATTATATTTTATATATTGAAATATTAGCAGTTTTACCAGCAAAAAATTATCGCTATTTTTTATTGTAAAAGATCCATTTTTAGCCATAAAGCAAGACAATAGAGATCTTGTCCATCTCCATTGGGTTATACCTAATATTCGGAAAAGTTTTCAGTCTTGACTCGGATGGACTTCTTACACTCATGATTATCTCTTCCACCAATTTTTATATAAAAAAAAAAACTGTTGCCAAAACAACAATCAACAATGATACAAAAGCTTGATGTCATTTTTGATTTAAAATGCAGTGCTAGCATGCAATGTACACATTCAATTTATTTATTTTATTTTTTTGTGGATAAGCTTGTTTAATTTTTCTAATGTAGGAAATAAGTTAACTGTTGTTTCCCAGTTTTTCCATGTACTTTTTTTTTTTTAATTTTATTTTTTTAATTTTAAAGATCTGGGCTCTTCCATCTACAGAGCTATTTGCGATAAACTATTTTTAAGATTTTGTGATTCTGTCATCAAACAAAGTGTGCATTAATGGGCATGATATGAGACTATCTGTCTGTTAAAAAAAGGAATGTTATGGCAGTTTCGAAATAATTCCTAATGGTATTAAGGTTTATTTATGTATGATCATGTGAATTGATATCAATTATATGGATAAAAAAAACCAGTTGGATTTAAGAAGAATACAGTGATTGATTGGAACAATTATCTCTGTAGAAAGATATTAAATGGGAAAAAGGACAAAAAATTGTAGAAATTGGCAAACGTTTTTTGCAAAGCCAAAAAATCAATCAAGTATTTAAAAAAATTTTGGTAGTTCCTGACAATCTTCTGTATTCAAGATACACAGTTATTAGCTGAAAGTTATGAACTTGTAATGAATGTGATGTAAGTAAATGTGACATAATGATTATGAATTTTTGGCGTTAAATCTTATTGTTTGACAACAGTTTATAGAAAGTGGTCGACTGGAAAAATAGACAAGTACTGATAATTAAATATGATGATGATTGCATTTTATTGCTTTGCTTTTTAGTTTACGGATCCTCATATAGGTAAATTATTTTCTAGGTATGGAAATATCACCTCTTGATATGGAAAACGTTACGGTTTTTGCTAATAGAGTAAATTCTCTTATGGAACGTCGTAAAGAATTAATGGAATATCTGAAAGTTAAGATGCATAATGTTGCACCCAATTTAGCTGCTTTGATTGGAGAAACGGTAGGATTCTTATATTATTGATTAATGTCTATATTTTATGTTTTGTTATTTAGTAAGGTTGTCAACAGTTTCGGAATGTCCACATAGGTGCTAACATCTTCGAAAATTCTGGAATTTCTCCGGAAATGTAGGATGTATACAGCAGTACAATAACAAAGTTGAAGGTATAGAAATCTGCACCAAAAGAAAAAAATAAATTAACTATTGAATTTTAATATCGATTTCCAGCGAGCCGCAAAGTTCTTTAGTCTGGATGTGATTTTTCTGTGAATGTAGGTATTTTTCATATTTTGCCAAATTCCAATCTTTTATTTTTTTCAAAAAATCATGAATTTTGTCAATTGCCCACGTAAAGAAATCGCAAATTTCATTAATCCTATGTGACAATGTAAATTTCTCCACTTTGTCACAGAAAAAAATTCATAATGGAAATTTTGTCATTGGATTGTATAATATAATCGTGGATTTCATTGATCGGTACGAATCAGCAGGAAAAAAACCCGTGATTTTTGTTAATGTATTTCAGAAGAAAAATTGTGAATTTCCACAGTCTGTTGTGCAAAAAAGATCCTGGAATTTTTCAATTGATCATGGAAAAAAAATTGCAGATTTTGTCAATGGGTCATTGAAAAAATTCAGAAATTTTGCCAATCAGTCATTGAAAGAAAATTGCAAATTTTGTTAATTGCTCATTGATAAAGATCACAAACTTAGTCTATCACTTGAATCAAAAAATCATAATTTTCAGTCAGTTGCGGTAAAAAGTCTCAAATTTCTTCAATCAGTCCAGTCAAAATTTGCTGATTTCATCAATTGGTCATTGATAAAAATTTTTAATTTCTGCAGTCACTCGCGGCAAAAAAATCTCAGATTTCTTGAATTAGTTGCAGCAGAAAATCACGAATTTATTCAGTCAGTCGCATAAAAAAATCACTGATTTCATTGAACCATTGTTGAAAACTTTTGCGAAATTTGTCAATCCTTCGTTGTTAAAGATCACAAATTTCGACAGTCACTCGGGACAAAAAATTGCTGATTGATGAAATCAGTCAATCAGTTGCAGCAAAAAATAGCAAATTTCTTCAGTTAGTCGCATAAAAAAAATCACTGATTTAATCAAATGTCGTTGAAAACTTTAGCAAAATTTCTGAATCATTCGTTGTTTGTTTTGGCAGTCACTCATGGCCATGGGTGCAAGACCTTCAGTCTCAATACTGATTTCAGTCTTGGGGAATATTTTTACCGATAGTAAATTCTACTTCATATACATAAATTATAGCAATTTTACTATCAAGAAAATTTTTATCACTTTCTTTTATTGTAAGAAATCAATTTTTAGCCATAATGCAAGGCATAGTTTTCCATTTTCATCCATTTTCAAGTCCATTTTCATTTGTTATTCCTAATACTGAGAAAAGTTTTCAGTCTTGGCTTAGATGGACTTCTTGCACCCATGCTTATGGCAGAAAATCGCAGATTTCTTCAGTCAGTCGCATTAAAAAGTAACAAATTTCTTCAATCAGTTGTGTAAAAAAAAAAAACTGCCGATTTTGTCATCCAGTTAATAACATTTATAGCAAAATTTGTCAATCGGTGGTTGATAAAAATTGCAGTTTTTGGTAATTGCTTTCGGTAAAAAGTGTACAAATTTCGTCAATCAGTTGCGGAAAAAATCACCAATTTTATCTGTTCGTCATTTAAAAAAATTCGATGTTGGAAGCTTTGTCAGTCAGTTGTGAAAAAGAATTGCAGATTTCGTCATGTGATCGGAGTAAAAAATTGTAAATCAATTGCAGTACATTGATGAAATTCTCATTTTACCTAAAAACAAATATTAAGAAATGCTAATTATATTTGTAAGCTAATTTACAGTTTCTTTTAACAGGTTGGAGCTAGACTTATAGCTCATGCTGGTAGTTTAGTAAACCTTGCAAAATTCCCCGCTTCAACAGTGCAAATTCTTGGAGCAGAGAAAGCTCTTTTTAGGTATGTGCCATACTTACTTGTTTGTATCCCTCCCCCTCCCAAAGAAAAAAAAATTGAGAGCTTATCTCTTGATTTTTTTTTTACTCATCATTGCTACGAATCACAGCTCTGCAAGGCAGATCCATTGCAAAATCCTTATAAAACTCTTCCTAATTAACAATTTTACATTTTAGTAAGTGTTTCTAACCTGATTATAAATTGTCTACCATTTTTAATTATTACCATCTCCCTTGATAGGCATAATTCCACATTTCATTAATAATAATAATAAAGGGCAGAGTAGGCTATATTCCCCATCGAAATATTGGAATAAACAAATCATGTCCCTTTTGCTTAATTTAAACCTTAAAAAAAAAAAAAAAAAAAAAAAAAAAAAAAGTTGCATTGCATATGCGTTTAAAGAGCCAGTTTCAAACATATCACTATATGGATGCACAGAAATCAATTTTTAACAGTGAATTACTTCTAATTGATACTGATTATGGCCCAAAAATTAAACCTGCCACATGTATAGACTAATGTCTTATTTAAGAAGACCAGAGTGAAGTCGATTGGTTCAGTAGTTACACAGAATGTGGAAAGAATCACCCTTGTATTTTAAATAAATAAATTTATATATATAATTATTTGAGCTTTAGTGTAGAATTTGACTGATTCTTATTTATAGTTGACTATTGCATGATCACTGTTTTTATATTTTAGTTTTTAATGTATATGTTAAAAATCTAGGTGTAATGAAGTTTTTAACAGATAAATATAAAGTATTATCTGCTGTGTGTAATATATATATATATATGTATATATATTTTCAGTTATAAATATTATTTTCAATAGTATTAACTAAACACTAGTATGTTGTGGCCATCACAAAACTTTCTTGTATATAAATTGCATAAACAGCACTAATTGATATCAAGGTATACTTGAATCTGAAGTTTGAGGAAAAACCATGCATTAATTCTTGAGATAGAGATATAGTGGAAATTTCAAAAAATGCAGCATAGCAGCAGCACCTGTTGAGCGATTTGCACCAAAACATAAACAGCACTAATTCATATCAAGGTATACCTGAATCTGAAGTTTGTTGAAAATCCAAGCATTAGTTCTTGAGATAGAGCTATTGTGGAAATCTCAAAAAATGCAGCCTAGCAGCACCTCCTGTTGAGTGATTTACACCAAAATGTATAAAACGTCAATTCATGTCAAGGACTAACTGAATCTGAAGTTTAATGAAAATCCGTGGATTAGTTTAGGAGATTGAGCTATTGCGGAAATCGTGAAAAATGCTGCATAGCAGCACCACCTGTTTGAGCGATTTACACCAAAAACTAATCAGCACCAATTTATATCACAGGCTAAAAGTGCTCACAAAATTTGTGTCACATACAGACAGACAGAGTCATAGACTCACAGACAGACGTTTTGTAAATATAATTTTTGGAATCTTTGACCCCTAAAACGTATAAATCCGTTCCAGAAAATTCATGCATTAGCTCTTGTGATAGAGCTATAGTGGAAATTCTGAAAAATGCAGCATAGCAGCACCACCTGTTGAGCGATTTGCACCAAAACATAAACAGCACTAATCCATATCAAGGTATACCTGAATCTGAAGCTTGTTGAAAATCCAAGCATTAGTTCTTGAGATACAGCTATTGTAGAAATCGCAAAAACGGCAGCATAGCAGCGCCACCTGTTGAGCGATTTACACCAAAATGTATAAAACATCAATTCATGTCAAGGACTAACTGAATCTGAAGTTTGATGAAAATCCGTGGATTAGTTTAGGAGATTGAGCTATTGAAGAAATCGTGAAAAATGCTGCATAGCAGCGCCACCTGTTGAGCGATTTACACCAAAAACTAATCAGCACCAATTTATGTCACAGATTAACTGAATCTAAATTTTTCCATGCATTAGTTCTTGCATTAGAATTCCATGCATTAGTTCTTGAGATAGAGCGCCCACAAAAGTTGTGTCACATACAAACATTTTGTAAAAATATGTTTTTCGGGATCTCTGACCCCTAAAACGTGTAAATCCATCGAAAACCAGAATTTGAAAATTTTCACAAATCCAATACTTTCTTCTTGTTAAGATAGAAGAAAGTAAAAAAAGAAAAGAAGTAATAATAGTTAAAATGAAAACTTTTTTAACCCCTTAACAGTCGCTTAATATTTGGAAAAACCATAAAAAAAGTACCTATTTTTTTAATTACAGAAATTGAATAATTATAAGCTTTCTATATAAAATATGCAATTAGTTTTTTTTTTAAGGCGAAAAAAAAAAAGATGTTATAGAACAAATTCACATTTGTGGAAAAGCCATCATGCAAGAATTCTATGTTTTTTAATATTTGTTTTACACCATACAAATTAATGCGAATAAGACCCTTATTTTTCACATGTTAGATCTTTATTTATCATCATCAAACAAATTTTTACAAATAATTTTTGAAATAACATACACTAAATTTTGATTATTAATAATTTTTTTGAGTGTGATGTATTTTGAAACGTGCAATACAAAGTGCAACATCACAATCAGCACAAAAAACCAAACCCAAACTTCACACGGAAATGCCATTTAAATTTTTCTGGTTTCAGAAGTTTTTCCCAGCAATAAATCTCCAGCCCGGGAATATGGCGGGCACGAGAAAAAACGAACGACACCTCAGCCCATGATATTGACAGGAGCGAGAATTAAAGGCTTAAATGTTACTCTTCAAATATAGTAAATGCTTTTATTATTTCTTAAGCACAGTTGACTCTCTTTAATTTAAACTTCGATAGTTTGAAAATAGTACTCTCAAGTTATTAACATTCAGTAATCTTAAGGAAATCAAGGTTAAGTAGAATTTATTTTGTATTATTACTTCGTTGGTTATTAGCCAATAACAGCAATGATATCTTCTATAAGTGAAATATATATATCTTTGTTTATCAAAAGAATTTTCTTCTTTTTCTTTTTAACACACAAAATATAATAGTCTATTATATCACATTCCAAGCCATGGCTTGCAAGAAACTTGTGCAGTCTACAGAGTATATTTTGGTGGTCCCCCTTCCTTTAGAAAAAAAAATATTACAAGAAGAAACCTTTACAAGAAGAAAGTATTGGATTCATGAAAATTTTCGACTTTTCGACTCGGTTTTCCACGAATTTACACGTTTTAGGGTTCAGAGTTCTAAAAAACATATTTTTACAAAATGCCTGTCTGTGAGTCTGTCTGTATGTGACACAAATTTTGTGGGCGCTCTATCTCTAGAACTAATGCACGTAATTTTATATAACTTCAGATTAAGTTAGTCCTTGATATGAGTTGGTGTTGTTTACGTTTTGTAGTAAATCGCCCAACAGGTGGCGCTGCTACGCTGCATTTTGCAGGATTTACACGATTTCCGCAATAGCTCTAGCTCAAGAACTAATGCACACATTTGCATCAAATTTCAGATTCAGTTAGTCCTTGATGTGAAATGATGCTGACTACATGTTGGTGTAAATCACCCCATAGGTAGCGCTTCTGTGCTGCATTTTGCACGATTTCCTCAATAGCTCTATCTCAAGAACTAATGCACATAATTTTATATAACTTCAGATTAAGTTAGTCCTTGATATGAGTTGGTGTTGTTTACATTTTGTTGTAAATCGCCCAAGGTGGCGCTGCTATGCTGCATTTTGCAGGATTTACACGATTTGTGCAATAGCTCTATCTCAAGAACTAATGCACAAATTTTCTCAAATTTTATATTCAGTTAGGCGTTGACATAAGTTGATGATGATTAGGTTCTGGTGTAAATCACCCTATAGGTGGCGCTGCTATGCTTGATTTTGCTGGATTTACACGATTTCAGTGATAGTCATATCTCAAGAACTAATGCATGAAATTTCATCCTTTTAGTATTCTCATGATGAGCATAGATTGCCATTTAAGTTTGGCACTGTGATAATGAATTTTGAAGTATTAATATGTATGAGATAGAAGAAAGTTTTGGTATTGGTACATCCGACTAGTTAATTTTGACTACAAGAAATATGCAGTTTCATGTGCCTGTGTTTATAGTTATCTTTAAGAAAAGTTATTTGTATTCAACAAAACCATGAAAATTGAAGTCACTCAGCAACCTTCTGACATGCAGATGCAAATTTGTAATTTACAAGGTGTTCCCTTCTTTCAAATAAAAAAGTTTGTTAATTCTGAGGACTTCTAGCAATCATTGTCAAAGATAATTTTCTGAGTTTTGTTTAATTTGAATGTTTGACCATGTCTCCTTGGTGTTGGAATTAAAAATGAGTCCATTGACTTAATTTAATAATATGATTAATTTTACTTACTATTATTTTATTTACTTTAAGAAAGATTTATTGTATTATTGAGATTACCTTAGATTGCAATTACCTTTGATATATATCTTTTTGATTTATCATATTATCTTGCAGAGCCATAAAAACTCGAGGCAATACTCCTAAATATGGGTTAATTTACCATTCAACATTTATTGGAAGAGCTGGAAAAACTAATAAGGGTAGAATTTCTCGGTATTTGGCAAATAAATGTTCTGTTGCTACAAGGATTGATTGCTTCCGTGGTAAGGAAAACTTGTCTGTTTTTTAACTTTGATTTTTCTTTTAAATTAATTACTTTTTTCCTCTTCAAAGAATTGAATTAGTTTTTATTGTATGTTATTATCTGTATTAGTTTTACAAGAAAAACTTTTCCCTTCCTTTAAAAATAAAATAAACAACTTTTTATTCTTTTTCTTTTTTGGTAGGGTATATATTTTTATTAATAACCTTTACATTTTTGTGTTAGAGAATATTAATATAACAATCTTGTGATATTATGTATG
This sequence comes from Maratus speciosus, assembly GCA_963932465.1. NCBI lineage: Eukaryota > Metazoa > Arthropoda > Arachnida > Araneae > Salticidae > Maratus > Maratus speciosus. The sequence continues at coordinate 185,131,589 of OZ010788.1, forward strand.
TGACTTTAAGGACTGTTTTATGCTTTTATAACAGAAAAATTACACTTTTTGAATAATTGACTTTTAAAATGCAGAAATACTCTGTTAGAGTATTTGTTTTCATAATTAATTATTATAGTTTATATCCATCGAAAAGCATTTGGTGAAAATTCCTGGTATATAATATGTTAGATTGAAAATAATTTAATGGAAATCATATTTAATGAAAATTTTGTAGCCTACCTATTTAAAATTTCAAAAATACAAATAGAATAACTAAATAATTATATTTAGTTATATTCAGTTTTCAAATTAAAGAAGAAGTAATTAGGACTGGGTGATGCAGATATTTCTTAAATCTATTTATCATCTGATACCGCGATTTAGTGCTAAATCTCAATTTAGCACTGATTTTACCTTTTAAAATATGGAAGCCTATTTTTTAATTTTTAGTTACAAAATATAGTCTTTATGCAACCCCCCCCCCCTTCCTTTCTGTATTATATAGTATACTCAGATTTTAATATTTCAAATACCTTTGAAAATATGTATATATTTTACGCCAAAAAAAAAAAAAAAATTCAATGCCAAAAACACACTTTTTTCCATTTAAAAAACTAGTGAACTATTTTAATACATTTTATAAACTCATTCTTTAAGAAATAATATAAAAAAAGGACTTTCTTTTGATTTGTTGTAGCTGTTACAATTTTAAGTTCCTTAAGGAAGGGGTGGTCGAATTCCCCTCCTAGCCCCCCAAATAGCACCACATTGCTAACAACATACATACCCTTTTTTTAGACACAGACTGTTCATTGACATCATCACAGACTGGCAAAAAGGTTATTTTTGCCAGGACAGTGGCAAAAACTGGAAAAAAACCAGGGCAAAAATGACAAATTCTTATTTGTGTTTAATCTATAAGCTAATAGGGATAATAATGGTATAAACAATTAAATTTAATAACATATCATTTAATATTTTTATTTAATTTGCTAATTAATAAATATAATTAAATATTTTTACATATTTTAAATCTTTATAAAATAGGTGGGATTCAGTCTAATGCTCGCGACTTTAAGAACCAAACTAAAAATCGGGTATCTAATTTTTTTTAAAGTAAAGTATATTGTCAGTCATAAATATTTTTTTAATTATAAAAAGATTTTATGTAACTTTGCTACTTTTGTTTTATGTAATGAGCCTTAAAAATATATAAATATTTAAGTCTTTGGTACTAATTTATAATTATTTATCTTATGAAACTAGTCTGTTACAGATAAAAAAGTAATTAAATTGAAAATTATATATTGAAAATACTCTCTGTTGTTAGGAAACTAGATCCCCCCCCCCCTTACTCTTGCACTCAAAAAATGGGGAGGGGGGCAAAAAGTTATCCAGCAGTCCATTGTCAAATGATCACAAGACAGATTACAAAATATCAGAGTATTGCACCCTGCTTTGTAGTTGATCAATGGAAAAGTAAGCCTGCAGATACACCGGTTTTGTAAAAGCTATTGTACAAAGTATTAAGTTTCTTTTTTCTTTCATGAGATATTTTTTTTCTTTTTTCTGGGAAAAAAATCAAATGGACAATCTATTTTTTCCACCACTTTGCCAAAAACCTATTTTTGCCGGTACGGTTTTAACCAGGTTTTTTCCGCCTATGGCAAAAACTTACTAACCCTGCAAGTTACAGTGTGTATTTATCTAGTTCAAACAATATGCTGTATAATACTATGATATTGTAAAATATAAACATAAAATATTGTAAAATATAAACAAAGTATATGAGACCATGTCAATTTTATAACATCTTAATAAAATATAAAAAAAATTGTACCCATAACTTTATTAGTGAAACCTTTGGATGAGCCTCCCTTTTTTCTTTGGATTGGGAGGACGAAGCAAGTTATTTACTGTGAAAGCAGTTGGTTATTTGTCTGTGTTTGAATGTCAAAATGCATGACCCACATCCCAAAGAGCACCACATCTCTACATCACATGCATGCATGCTTCCCTGCCCTTGAAAACTAACAACAACAACAAAAAAAAATCTCTGTTTTTCAACTTTTCTCTAAAGAGATCTCAAAATATATGGATTCAATTTTTTTAAAATATTGCAATCATTATATCTCATGTATGCATGCTTCCCCACACCACCACGGCCATACACAAAGAGAGGGAAAAAAGGTTGGTCACTTTTGCTGAATAAAAAAAAAATTACACAGCTCTGCGAAATTGAAGTTTTAAAAATACAAGATAAGTTTTCGCTGATTTTTATGTTGTTTGGTGTGCTGATTTCGAAAATGACCTCCATTTTTTCCCATCACATCAGGATTTTTTGTAAAATCGATATCGATATTTTTGCTAAAATCCTATTTGAAAAGAAATTCTCTCCAACAATTTTGCATGTACTATCTGGCAACAGTGGTTTTTATTCATTTGAATCTGTGTAAAATAATCGTTTCTTGGTGAGGCAAATTGATTTTTCAGCAATCAATTACTCTTTTATAGGTTTGAATGGATAAAAACTACTGTTACCAGATCGCACAAGTCACATGTTGTCGAGAGAAAAACAAAAAGCTCCCTTGAGTTTAAACTTTAAAATCACCAACATAGTATTTTAATTTGTTTTTATTAAGGTAACTTACATAAAATAGACGATTATGTATGTGTGCATAAAATTTTGATACAAATTTTAAACTGAGCAAAATACAAAACAAAACAAATAAGTTTCTATTTAAGTAAGTACTCTTTTGCCTTTGAAACTTCTTTTTGATGTTCTTCTTTTATTTTCAATCTCAGGCGTATCACATGTTAACATCCAAAAGTAGTAGGCGAGCACGTTCTTATCCCATCTTCCTTGATATTTGCGCTCCATATCTTTGATGTCTTGATGGAACCTTTTACCCTGTTTTTCGCTGCCTGATCCTAAATTTTCAGGAAAATAGTCCACATGTGAGTGAAAAAAATGCGTTTTTACACTCATGGAGTAACCCAATGCTTAAAATTTGTCCAGCATATTCATTACAATTGATTTATAGTCAGGATCCTTGTAATTACCCAGAAATTTCCTGACGACATCTTTGAAGGCAACCCAAACTTCTTTTTCCTTTGTTGTCATGTTAGTCTCAAATTCTTTATTCTTCATAAGTTTGTGGATATCTGGACCAACAAAGAAAGATTCTCCTTTTCAAATTGGCTTCGCATAAATCTGGAAACTTTTGCACAGGTATTTGAAATAATCCCCATCTTTTGGAATAGCCTTGACAAATTGCTTCATAACACCTAATTTTATATGCAGAGGGGGTAACAATACATTTTTTTGGCTCAACTTAGTTGTTCCGAATCACATCCTTGGTGCCTGGTTCAAGATTTTGTCTTTTCGGCTATTCTTTTTTGACCCAATGCTGAGTCTTGTCACGGCTGTCCCACTCACAAATAAAATATGGGTACTTTGTGTATCCACCTTGTTGACCAAGAAGAATGGAGATAATTTCAAATCACCACAAACGGCCCGTCGGCATATTTATTTTGTTGAGGACGGGAGCCAGGTTTTTATAGCATTCTTTTAAATGTACAGAGCGTCCAACTGGTACAGATGCATACTGCCTTCCATGGTGAAGAAGGATAGATTAAGGCTCCTTTTTGATAAATCTATAAACAGCCTCCATTCATCTTTATCGTAGGTAATTTGCTTACTAATGCGGGATCATCAAAACAACAGACCAGGTTCTCCTCTTCCTCAAAGTACTTAACAAATTCCTTTCTCGATTCCTGTACCAATAAAAAGATGTTCCTTTGGCCAATAAGTTTTTTTCTTTCAATCTGGAGCCCAAAAATTCAGCTGCCTCTTTCGAAAGGCCATGAGTTCTAGTGAGATCTATAAAGTTGAACCTGAGAGAAGGGCTGAGGTGAATTGCCTCCAGATGTCTTCTATTCGGTATCGGAATCTTGAACTTCTGGATATTCCGAGTCTGAAGACTCTGAAGAGATGATTGGCAATTCAGTTGGAGGCAAATGCACTGGCACATCATATCCATGAGGAGCGAGGCATATGGCCAATGGAATGTAAAATTGAATTTTTCAAGAAAACGTGATGTGATAGAAATTTTTCATTATTATTTTTTTTTTAATTAGCACCATAAAATACATAAGGTTCACCTATCAATTCCCTTGTATTTGTTTCATCGCAGGCTTGTGTTATTATTCCATCCATTTGGTGATGACACTCACTGGACGAGAGCTGAATCAAATTTCATTTACATTTCTTGTTCGAGAATTGAATTGTTTGTCAACTCAAGTGTTCAAGAAGTGAGGTGGCATTGTACTGTGAAATGAACCTCAAAATTAGTCATCAAAATTTTTATTCCTTTCAGTATTGAGGAGAAAAATTGAGCATCTGAACAGATGCATTGCAATTAATTTTTACCTCCGTTTCTTTAATTATTTGGATAATTTATGCGATGTATGTTATACGATGTATTTGTAGCATTGCTAATGTAAATTTTGTACATTAGACTTTAGAAATAAGTTTTAATGAAACATCTTATAAGATAGATGTAGTATATATTGTTTTATTAATATCCTTAGATATACCAACTGAAGTGTTTGGTTCAAAATTAAGACAGCAAGTTGAGGACAGGCTGAAATTTTATGAAACTGGTGATATTCCTGCTAAAAATGTAGATGTTATGGTGACTGCTTTAAGTGAAGTAAGTACATCAATGAATTGTGGATCTTTAATCAGTTTTTACAAAGTTATTACTCTTTTTTTTTTAAAATATATTCTTCAAATCTAACCTTTTGTACTTAATATTTATTTGTATATGTTAAGAGCATTTTTATTATACTATCTCCACAAACTCTGTAGCCTGATGTTTATCTGTATGAAATAAATTTGTTGTTGTTTTCCCTGTCATTTGGGAATGTATGGTTTTTTCCTGCATATAATTCACAAGGGCTTTATTTCAAATTGCAGAAGAAAACTTGTATCATCAATGGACTATACAGCAGCAATTATCTTTGATTGGTGAATGCTGGGTTTTCGTTAGTGGGGAGAACAAATGTAGAGTCCTGTATCAAGTCGAGTAACCCAATTTGGCCTGCAGTTCAGAGTGCCATTATTATTATTATTATTATTTTTTTTTCATTTCAGATCAGATTTGAGTCGAGTTGACTCTGTTTTGATTTCAGATTGAGTTTTGATTCTTGTGTATCCACTTTGTGCTGACCATAATTTTCGAAAAAAGTCCAGAATACTTCTTAAGATGGAAAATTATTTACAACATGAATGAGTCTAAACTTTTTTCTTTAGTATTTCAAATTCTATCTTACTATTTTCAAATGTTTAGGGAAGAGAGTTCTGTGTGTATGCTGGTGATGTCTCACAATTTTATTGTCTACTCAAATTGCACCTATTTCTTTTTCGAATAAGAGAGAATAATTCTTAAAAATATGAAATTTGTTAGTGCTGCTATTACTATAGTGTTAGACTTCTTATCCAGCTTGCAACCCCCTCACCCCCGGCCTGAGGAAAAAAAAATCGATTTTATAAGTTTTATAAATATTTTTGACTTTTATCTCTCAGCCTGATCATACTATAAGAAAGAAAATATTCCATGAATTTTTAAAATAACATGAAGAAATTTTTGTCTCATTGTTTTCAATTTTATCTACTGCATTCAAAATTCATCTGAAAAAACAAAACTGAAAGAAAACAATATCTAATATGAGTAGTGTGCCAGAAGTTAGGGCATGCGATAGTTACTTGATAGGAGGAGGAGCATGGTAGATCAATCGAATTCAAGTGTGTGTATCTCTGAAGTGACAAAAATTTTGTAAATTACGATTTCTATGGTATCTCAGGAAATACCAAACCAATTAAAAAAGTAATGGTGCCAAATTGATGGTGACAACCTTTATTCCAACATCTGCTATATTTTATGTTGATGCCACTACTACCAGGGGTGCACAGGAGCAAAAAACATTCTAAAATTGCAATTTTTATGATATTGATGGGGCTAGAAACTTGAAATTTGACATGGTAGTTACTTATAAGATGTAAATGCTTGCTAAGAAAAGTTTCTAAAAAATGAAATTTAAAATTGTGAAATGAGAAAAAGCATTTAATTTATAATTTCTCTGTAATTGTTAGGAATAGAAACTTGAAATTTGACATCTGTTACTTTTAAGTAATAAATGGTCGCACAGAACAGTTGAAAAAAAAAAAAAAAATCAAAATTTAAATGGGTGAAATGCATAAAAAGCAATCTAAATTACAATTTCTCTGAATTTGTACTTAATTGAAATTTGAAATTTTTTCATGGCTGCTATTTTTAAGACACAAATACAAGCACAGAACAGTTTTTTCCTAAAAATTTTAAATTGAAAAGGATGCAGGAGGGGGGGGGGGGGGGGCATTCTAAATACATGATTTTTGTGATACTGAAGAGGCTAAAAACTGAAAATTTGACATGGCGGTTACTTGTTTTAAGATATAAATGCTTGCTGAGAATGGTTAAAAAAAGAAGACAAAAAATGAAATCAGTGGAAAACTTTCTAAAAATGTTCTAAATTACAGTTTCTATGGAATTTTACTTAATATTTGTTGATTCCACATCCATTTCATGTTTAGTGACATATTTGCAATTGTGATTTCAAATCACTAGCTGCTCCATCAATGTGTTTTTTCAGTATTCATGTCTTCATTATTAAAACATTAGGTTATTTATTCCAACTATTTCCAACTAAGTAAATGTCTTTAAAATCAATTACAAACATTCAAAAATTTACAACTAAATTATAACTAAAAGGCTTCACTGTATAAAAGCTTATTTTGGTCAAAAAAGGTCAATTTTGGCTATAAGAAATCAGGTTAAAATGAATTAAAGCCACAGGTTTTGCTGCTTTTAGACAGATTTTTTGCAACCCTGCATGCAATATAGTAAGTTTTGTCCTCTGCTATTTATTATTAGTTTTTTTGTGTTTATTAATTTTTTTTTCTTTTTTTTTTTTTAAATCTCAGGCTCGAATGTCAGGTGGTGTGTCATCTAGTATATTATAAAACTGTTCGATTTAGATAGTTGTTTCATTCATAACTTAACTATGAAAATGCAAAATATTTATTACCAAAAATGTTAATACATTTTAACGTAACAAGTTTGTCGATGTATTTATTTTGCCATTCAGTGTATCAATGCAATATAGTTTATAAAATTTACTGATTGTATAAAGTTTTCTTGAAAAGACTTTATTTCATAGATGTCAGGTGAAAACAAGATGTGTACATCTTAAATGCAATTTATGTGAAGCTAAATTTATCTTTTTCTTTGAAAGTCTGTCATATAAAATTTATCTAAAATTTTTTTATGTGTATATTTATAGGCAGATGTTGTTTCAGCTGTACTTGCTAAAGAAAAAAGAAAGGCTGAAAAGAAAGAAAAGAAAAGGAGGTCTCAGCAGTTGGCAGATATTTCTCAGACTTCTATAATTGATGTTAGTATCGGGGAAGAAAATGAATCTGTTTCTTCAGAAAAGAAAAAGAAGAAGCGCAGGAAGGAGTCTGTAAGTTTTGTTCCATTTTTGTACTTGAGTGTACTGTTATTGCAAGCTATTTATTATTTTTATTCAAACTTTTTATGTAATTTTTAAATATTATTTCATGTAGGTGGACATTGATGAAATTGAAGACTATATCCCTAGCAAAAAGATGAAAATGGAAGAAGAAATGGTAATTTATGATTTTAGTTTTTCCCTTGCAAAAGCTATTTTAGGGAAAGAACACAAACTAACTATGCATTAAGAATGACCAAAAGGCAAATTAAAGCTGTGAAGATATGTAAATTTTTGTAAAGCTTTTAATAGAATTTGTTTTTCACATGTGAAGTTACAGGGTTCGTACACATCAGTTTATTATGAGATTCAGGGGATAAATTTTGGTCATAAAAATCAGGGTAATCTCAGGGATAATGCAAAAAATTCCCCAAACCTGGGGAAACCTAGCAAAACAATTGGCTACTGTGGTACAGGGATTATGAGATTCAGGGGATTAATTTTGGTCATAAAAATCAGAGGAATCTCAGGTATAATGAAATAAATTCCCAAAACCTGGCAAAACAATTGGTTACTCCGGGAAATTGTGAGTAATCACTGCTATTCACATGCTTTGTGATGTCACAATAAAATCAAACTGAGGCACGCCTTCTAATATCATGAGACATAGATTTGGAAACTAGCCAGACATTGATGAAATGAAAGAGGATAACCCTAGCAAAAAGATAAAAATGGAAGAAGAAATGGTAATTTACGATTTATGTTTTTCCCTTGCAAAAACTATTTTAAGAAAAGAACACTAACTATACATTAAGAATGATCAAAAGGTAAATTAAAACTGTGAAGATATGTAAATATTTGTAAAACTTTTACTAGTATTTGTTTTTCCCGTGTGATGTTATAGAGTTCATATTCATCAGGGGAATATAAGGGGATACATTTTTGAGGCCATAAAAATCATGGAAATCTCAGGGGATAATGCAAAGAATCCCAAGACCTGGCAAAACAATTGGCTACTCTGGGAAATTGTAGGTAATTGCCTCTATTTGCATATTTTGTGATGTCATAATGAAACCAAACTGAGACACGCCTTCAAATATCGGGCAATATAGATTTGGAAACTAGCCACTCCTTGCAGATTAAATATAACATCTGTTATATTTAATCTGTGCTCCTTCTAATGTCTGGCGACATCCATTCTGTTACTAGACATAGACACGCCTTCTAGCATCATGAGGTCATGAACCTAAACATATGTCTCCTTCCTTCAAGATGTTCTTTGCATGGTTCTGCTATTTTGGATTTATTAAATCTATTGATAATCACCCTTCATAGGCCTAACGTTAATTCGAAATTTGTGTAAGAGGAATAAAAAACATTTTTAAATTGATACTGGCACTTGTAGCTTTCGTATTATTCATAATGCTTTTCAGAGAGGTAATAAAATCTCAAAGTGGAAATTAAATTCTTGCAGCAATCTACTGAAGTTTTTAAGGACAGCCCCGTAAGGCATGCAGACTTCATCTCTGTTGTACACAAATTAATGTTTTTCTTTTGAAATTGTCTTCATATTGTTTATATAGGTAATATATAAACTTTATTTTTGAGTTTACCCTGTTTTTATGTTATTTTATTTTCATTTTGAGGTGTGTTTGGAGGGGGAAAGGGGGCATGATACTGGTTTTTAAAAATCCGTTAATTGCTCACATAGGAAAATTATTCATCCTGAAAAACACATCAGGGGATTTTTTCTTGGAAAATGGGTATGAACCCTGCGTTTATACAACATTCAAAAGTATTTATAGACTTAAATACTGCCTAAAATATTCTTATTTGCATTGTTGAAAATACTGCCTAAAATATTCTTATTTGCATTGTTGAGTATTCAGCTCTCTTCCCTCCTTGAAATGTGTCAAAAAGACAGTGAAAAAAGTTAAATGTCTAAGTTTGTATCTATTTTTTATGTTAATGTTTTGGGTGTTACATTCTGTATAAAAACAAGGATCTGTTGCAAAAAGTTTGGGTCCTTAAAAGGACTTTTCACCAAAAGTTTCATCTTAAACAGGACCTATCAAAAAAATTCCCATCTTAAAACAGGTTTCTCCACAAAAATTTTCACTTTAAAACAAGACCCTTCACAAAATTTGTCTTAAAAATAGACTTTTCACAAAAGTTTTAATCTTCATCAAACTGAATCTTTCACAAACAAATAATAATAATAAAAAAAATCTGACCTGCCACAAAACAAATTAGTTTGCCAAAAAATGTTATATAGATGTGAAATTCACAAAATTGTGATTATAGTTTTCTCAGAGATCTTCAGTTTCAGAATTACAGGATCCTGTGACAAAAGTCCGGACAGCCCCCTCCCCCTCCCCCCCCCAAAAAAAAAAACAAAATTAAAAAAAATTAAATAGTACATGTAAATTTTAAAAGTAAACTTCTTTTTAAAATTATTTTCATGTATTGATTAAAACCCAACATTTCTTTTTTAGAATTTAGTTGAGGGATTAATGTGAGGGGTGTATTTATCAGAGCTTTTCTCTTAAATTGGTTATTTTTTCTATGTTTTGATTTTTTTTTTTTCTTTAGATTGAAACAAACGAATTGAGTGAGCAGTCTCTACTAAATATATCTGCTGAGCAAATGGTATGTGACTTTTTTTTAATAATGTTTTGCATTATTTCCTAAAACTTATTGCTTTTGTTTAGTAGTTTTATTTATTATTATTATTATGATTATTATTATTATTTTTTTTTTGGTATGATTATTGTGTAAAATTAGGATTTTCTCTTCCATTGACTATTTCTTATTTATTCATTTCAAGTGTTCATTAGATACCCAGATGAGATGAAATTACAGATTATAGATGATAGTTAATTTGAAGGAAAAAATATGTAATAAGTTGGTACAAAAATCATTGTTACTTTTAAGTTTACAGTAGTATATTTCACTTTAGACTGGGTTCATACTTTTCAGGAAAACCTGAAATAAAGGAAAAATCAGGGATATAGTTTTTGATCTTAAGACATCAGGGAAATATGTCTGTAGTTTTCTAGTTGCATGTTACAAAGCAATAAAGAAATCTATAATTTTTGTCGTGAAGAAGAAGCCAAGCTTATTTTATATTAACAAAGTTTGATTTTTGTTCAGCTTACAAGGTACATGTTTGTCGAATAAAAACTTAGTCAAATTAAATCCAACCCTATTGTACTGAAAGAAATTTAGCCTGAGTATGCTTGGGTCAGACGTGGCCCGATGTACATCACTAAATCAATACATGTAATGTTAGATGTATCTAAATGGTCCTTGAAAATTGTAGAGAACTTCTTGAATCAGGGTTGGGGTTTTGGACGCCCAAAACTAGTTTTGGACAGGACATGTGGGTTTTACTGTCCAAAACTGTACTAAAGTGTCCAAAACTGTACTAAAGCGTCCAAAACTGTACTAAAGTGTCCAAAACCTTAAAAAAGCAACATTCCACATGTAACCATTGCACACTTATTAAACATATGAATAAATATAAATATCTCACAATATATTTTACTAACATTCCATTTAATTCTTTGGTAAATGAAAAAAAGCTCAAATTTTTCTAATATCTGTGTAACATAAAAAGTTCTGTTTCTGTTAAAATTGAGTTATAATAATAAGAAATTCTTTATAATACCACACATGTAGTATAGGGAGGGGAGATTTGCTTAACACTAGTGTTTGTTTCAATTTTTGTGCAAGAAAATGTTACAAAGAAATTTCTTTTAAATAATGTTTCATTGTAAATTATCTTTTCTAGATTATAGGGTAATGAAAGAAAACACAAATATTTAATTTAAAATCTAGAAGTTATTTTTTAAAATATGTATTTTCATTATGAATTTAATTCTAGTGAACATTCTATTTCTTAAGAGTTAAATAGTGTTGTTATAATAATAGTCATATAATACAGTGTTATAATAATAGTTAATATCTAAATGTCTCATAATCAAACAAAATCAATTATTTTTATTTATATTATTTTTTAATATACACATATACAAAGTTGCCAGCAGTAAGCTGGTTTAATCAGTATGCTGAACCTGAACTCCATTTATCAATTATTTCCAGTAACAACTCTCGGGATTTTAAGTAACAGAATCAGAATGTATTCTTCATAAAAATCGTTAGTACTTCTATTAACTACAGTGAACTCTGTGTAAGGCGGACTCTGTATAAGACGGAAATCTATCCAACTCGGAAAGATTTTCAAGTCCCTACGAATCCATAGACAGAGTAAAATTTGTCTAAGGCGGAATATTGTCTACCACGGAAATTTTTCTCAGTCCCAATTGATTCTGCCTTAGGGCGATTCCATGCGGAGAGTCACACATGTAACGCAGGCTTTAAATTGCATTTATTCAATTATTTATTATATTTTAATGTTAATTCTGATTTTAGGTGGTATGGTAAATAAGTTATTAACATATTTTTTAGTTTATATGTGTGTAAGTAAAACTCACAGAGATATATCATTTAATTTCATACTCAAAATGTGCTTTTTTTCTGAAGTAGAAAAAAAGCACATTTTGAGTAATGAAATTAAATGATATACTTCTGTGAGTTTTATTGCCACACATTTAAATTTAAAAATATGCTAATAACTTATTTACCAAACAACTTAAAATCAGAATTAACATTAAAATTTAATAAATAATTGAATAAATGCAAATTAAAGCCTGTGTTACATGTGTGACACTCTCCACGGAATCGCCTCTTAGACAAAGTTTACTGTACTATTATTTAAATGAATAACATTAAAATTATGATACATAATTAAATTTAATATCTTTTTAATGTAATTACTTTGTTACGTAGGGCAATTAGGTTGTTACTACTAAATTGTTAGGTAGTATAATGTAGGGTAATTAGGTTGTTAATACTAAATTGGTATTTCTGTATTGTAATCTTTTTGCCAATTTTTTAAACTTTTAGCATTGTTCTGATAAATACAATTTTACTACAAAATATAGTTTTGGACAGTTTAAGACAGTTTTAGACAGAAGGGTTTTGGACAGTACGGTTTAAACCATGGATTTTACCGTTGTGTCCAAAACCTTGCCAACCCTGTCTTGAATCTTATTTGTTCTCAGATGTGTGGATCATGATTAAAAAAAACCCTTATAATATCGGCTTTGAATCTCACTTAAGCTTCACCAGGACTTATTATGCCTTATTGTTTTACATATTTTGATTAAAAATTACTTTTTCTGCCATTATATATACACAATACTGTATACACGACGGACTACAAAGATTTAATATGAAAAATAATAAATGATTAGCATTTAAAATCTTCATTTATTGCATTTAAATTAAATATTTTTATATTAAATTCTTATATTTATTATAAACATAGTAGTCATAATTTATATTACAAATTTACATTTTACAAATTTTCAGTATTGGACAAAAAAAAAAAAAAAGAAAAAAGTGGAAATTCAGCTATGACAAATGCTAAGTTCTGCTTTGTGTTAGTTTTCTCATATTAGTGTATAACAAACAAAAGGGATATAGGTTAATTTTTTGTTAGTCTGTTAAACTTTCTGTAATAGCATTGAATAATTTTATTATAATTAGTTTGAAAATATTACTTTATAGGCAGAAATCACTGATCCTGCACTTTTAAAACAAATAAAGAAAGCAAAGAAGCGAGAGAAAAAAAGACTAAAAGCTCTGCAATTATCAATGAATGGAACTGGAGATGAAAGCATGTTGACATCTGATGGTAGTATGCTGAACAATGGTAGTTTTAATACAACCATGAATACTTCTGCTGAAGTTACAGAAGAGGATAATTTAGACAGTAGTCTCTCAAAGAAGAAGAAAAAGAAAAAAAAGAAGAAACTAGAACAAGTGAGTTAGTATAATGTTTTACATGAAATTTAATATTATAGTACTAGCCTAGTTCTAAAGAATAAAAATACATAGGAGAAAAAATGCATATTTGGTGCAAGCTTTTTAACTTAAAATAAATGAATAAATTAAGCTATAAATGCCAATTACACAGATATTGAACTGCTCACTAATGCTCTTAGAATTTGATACAACTGTGGAATTGATTTTTTTCATTTGTTTTTCCATGCAAAGCAATGACATAAATGAGGAAGAAAAAAAAAAAAAAGGAATTATAATTATTTAAGCTTTGGAACTCTTAATGTTAAATCATTTGTAATCATTGCAAACTGATTGCAATGTGTGTAGCTTTTCAAGCGTAACTCCAAAACTGTCAAAATGATCTGTAATTTTTTTATTTAAGTATTTAAAGCTTCTAGAAATAGATTTATGTAAACAATTTTCTAGGTTACAATATGCATTTACTTTTTCAAACATTAATAATATATATAATATTCAGAAAGATTTTGTGTTGTAACTCATAAAATATTTAACAAAGATCTATTTCTGTCAGCTTCAAATATGTGAATCCAAAATTACAGCTCATTCTGCCAAGTGGTTTTGAGCTATGTTTAAAAAATACACCAATTGTAGGTTGTTTTACTGTTATTAAAATGCATTTAACGTCAGGCGTTTAAAATTTTAAATCTGTATAATTTCTAAACTATTTAATCGAATAATTTCCCATTTGGTATCTTAGGGTACAATTTTCTGAAATTTTTTTTTCTGTATTTATTTTTTCCCATTCTCTGTGACAATTTCATGACTAAAATGTATGGGGTGTTCTCTTTTTTTTTTTTTTTTTTTTTTTGGCCAAATGTATAATGTATATATGTTTGTTTTTTTATATATTGGGTACATTTTATTTTGTTAAGCATTTTATTGGTGCAAGATTGTTTCATAAAACACAGCCAAGTTCTGTTTGAATAAATTCTACAGGATTGCAGATATCTATTTGTTTTGAATGATTTTATGAATTACAAATTAAAACATACAATTAAATTACAACATGATTTAACGATCTCCTGCTTTTTTTTCTAAATAATTAAAATCGTATCATTTTTGCAAATTCTGGGACACATGAATTTAGAAATACTATGATATGGAGAAAATTTTTACAAATCTGGGTACAACTAAAGGGGAAATTCACTATTTAAAATAAAAGGTTAGATGCACGTAGCTAGCTTAAAAAAATGGCTTAGAGAGAATGCTAATTTAATGGCAATAATGCAAAAGCTTGAGATAAGTTTGTTGTTACAATACAGCTCAGTATGTCCCATACAATGTACAGTTGTGAAAAAAAAAAGTAAACACCCTTACCAGGCATGAAAGAGTACCTCCTAAAGGAGGAATTCCACCTTTTAAAAACAAATTTAGACATTCTCTGGATTGATGCAAAAATGCAAAGAAAATATTAGAAGCATATGGGGGAAGGGGGATGTCTAGGAAACTTAATAATTAGACATTTTGTCTACTCAAATCCTTGGAATTTGTTTCTGAATTGCTGTACTATCAAATAAAAACTAAGCAAAGGAAGTTTCCATAAGGTTCTTTTGGAATAGAATATTTTATTCTATTCATAAAACACTTCCAGGTAATTTCAGTGATGCATTTTTGGAAATGTATTTCTGGAGTAAAGATCAATTTGGTGTGCATATATTTAGCATAGAGATTTTTTTTTTCTTTTAAGTCTTAAACATTCAAATCATTCAAAATAATACATTTATTTTGAAAAATTAATCTCTGTATTTCACATAAGTTCATCAGATACATTTAGATGGATTTATACTTTTATTAAACTTTCCAATTTGGGTCATTCCATGTCAAATCAACACAAAAAAGTGCAATTTTTTTCCCTCACCATCTCCAAATTTTACAAAACTTGGGGAATTAGTTAGAATGGTTGAGAAAGTAAAAAATCTGCAATTTCAGTTTTCTGAGACTATTAGTTTTTTAATTATTGGCATTTCAAAATGGCCGACTAAGACAAATTTACTGTCAGATGGCAACATTAAAATCATCATAACTCCTGTTCTAACTAACGTACAGATATGGACATGGTATCATTTTAAAGCATATGAAATTACCTTTAATATGGTACCAAACACAAGATGTTGTTGAAAAAAAAAAGTTACAAGGTCATGGCACTTGACCTTTGACCTTGAATTACTAAAAAACGAATTCCTCAATTTTCACAATTTTTTTTTCTGAATGCTAAAATGCCTTAACTAGATGTGTACAAAGTTTCAAAATGGATGACAATGGGATCATATATATGAAAAAAAATAAATAAATAAATAACAAAATACGAAATGTTCGTATTTAAATTATGTATTCATATATTAATGAGTTCGTGAACTCATGTAATTTTATCAATATATACAAATAGAAATTGAAATAAAAAGTAAATATATAATACAAAATAATTTGAATAAAAAACACAATAGAAATTGAAATAAAATATACAGAATTTAACATATGAATATATGTGTGTGATAACAATTATACATAATGGAATTGTTAACATATGAACAGAATATTTTGCAACATAGATCATGTAAATTGTTAAGAAAGTTTTCATACATTCAGTTTTGCATTTGTTGCTGTAGTTTCTTTTTCCGTGATTTTATAAACTCTACCTGTTGCTGTTATTGGATTAACAACTGTTAATATATCGTATATGGGCACTAAAAGTATATCTGGCTTACTTGGAAAGCTGTATGATGGAGAAGGTCCTGATGGATGAAGAAAGCTTAATTTAATTTGCGCATTTTCTGCATCAGTATCAATCACACAAGCTATCCACCACTTTTTATCGTATATAGCAGTGACAAACCCTTTGATATCACAGATTGAAAGTTCGCCTTCTAATTTGGTTACTAGTTCCACATTTGAAAAAGGTGCAGCAGAATACATTTTAGTACAAATTTTACTTTTTGTTATTGGAATGAAGGAGTGAAGCTTTTGAGTACCAACAACTGTACGAGATTGTTCGAATCGTTCTTTAATTGTTTGCTCTTCCATCAAATAGTTATCTATTGTGCTGTATTTGAATGATACAGAAGGAATATGAAGGACTGCCCACTCGTACAACTGTTTAGGGGTCACAATCTGTTCATCATATGGCTTTTGTAGGCTAGCACGGGCAGCTGATCTTTTCAAAGTTCCTCCAATCCCATCACAAGCCCCTTTCCCATGTGCTGTCGCAGTGAAGTGCCATTCAGTAGATATGCCAAAATCTTCTTACAGAGATTTATAAAATTCTTTCAGTTTTTGTAATGTGCTGCTGCCCCATCCGAAAAGTAAAATATCTTTTTAACTATTGTTGGATACATCTTACTTTTGAGAAAATTTATTAAGTATCTCTGAAATAAGTGAACTGCAATGGTATCATGAGTTAAACGCTTTGAAATGATTACAAAACTAACATGCTACAGAATGGCTTCATTATCATTAAAATATGCAACAAATGGATGGATAGTTACCTGGGAAAACTGATTTTTTTACTTTTGGTTTGCAATTTATTCTAAGGTAGTTAGACATAAAATATCAGTGAAGTTAATCTAAAATTTAAATAATTAAATCCATACTGCTATATGCATATGGTATAACAAGAAATTTCAGAACTGATTATACTTGATATATTTTGCCATGTAAGTTTATTAAAAAAATAAATAGACAATACAATTTTTATAAAATATTCGAAGTTCATAGTAATATCTGTATGTTAACAGTAGAACATTTAATTCCCCAAACCTGCCTGTCATTATTACATCACTTCTATCATCTTAATTAAATGTCAGGTGCACTAATCGCAAAATATTAAACAATTATTTTTTGCCAATAATTTTATTTTGCATGATCTCATTAATAAAAGCTGGCATAGGTGTACAAATATTAAGAATAAATACAAAATTTTAACAGAAATCCATTTTTATATACTTATAGGATGAGTTCGTGAACTCATTATAAATGAATACATAATTTAATGCGAAAATTTTGTATTTTGTTATTTATTATTTTTTTTTTTATATATGATCCCATTGTCATCCCATTTTGAAACTTCATACACATCTAGTTAAAGCATTTTAGCATTCAGAAAAAAAAAAAAAAAAAAATATGAAAATTGAAGAATTTGTTTTTTAGTAATTCAAGGTCAAAGGTCAAGTGCCATGACCTTGTAACTTTTTTTTTCAAAAACATTTTGTGTTTGGTATCATATTAAAGGTCATTTCAAATGCTTTAAAATGATACCAGGCCCATGTCTGTACATTAATTAGAACAGGAGTTATGATGATTTTAGTGTTGCCATCTGACAGTAAATTTGTCTTAGTCGGCCATCTTTAACTGGCTATAATTAAAAAACTAATAGCCCTAGAAATCTGAAATTGCAGATTTTTTACTTTCTCAACCAGTCTAACTAGTTCCTTGAATTTTGTAAAATTCGGAGATGGTGAGGGAAACGGCTGTGTTGATTTGACATGGAACGACCCATTTTCTTTTTTGATTTAATGAATTTATACATTTATTGTTTTTTCTTTTAATACTTTCTAAGTAAAAAAATAAATAAATAATCATATGTACAGTTATAATTCATTTTATTGTATGAATAATTGTTGAAATGCATCCAAATTATATAAGTTTGGCCTTAGTGTATAGATGGAAAAAAATTTCCACCTTTTTTCCCATTTTCATGCCTGCCCTACTAACTCTGAAATTAATTATAATAGAAGAAAGTTACTGTTACCAGTTGATTGGAAATAAAGTCTATTTTTAAGTAGTGCATGTAAAATTTGCTTAGGGGGCCCTCTGCAAATAAAAATAAGATCAAACTTTTTTTTCAATGGCAACACCCAATTTTGACAATATATTTTAAACCTTTGGTTCAAACTATGCCTAGAAACGAAATTTCTAGTCATTTGAATAAGTTTTTGGATTATAAACATTCAAATTTAGAGCTTTTAATGTTAAATTACATTTTCAGATTTTTGTTAATATTGAATTTGTAGTTAAAAAAAAATTATTATGAAATTAATATTAGAAAAAGAATATGAATTGCAAGTAGTTTTCGAATTATCATTAAAAAAATCAAAATGCAGGCTTAAGAGGTCATCTATGATGTGCAGAAAAGCATAACTTGAAAAAATATGTTTTACTCATTTTATTAAAATATCTGGGCTGACAATAGTTGAAACATATTAAGCGAGTGAAAAGCTCATATTAGCAAGAAATAATACATTAATAGAAATGACATAGTCATTCTGTAGCATTTCAACAATCGAATACTGAACTTCAATTTGGATACATCCCCTAAAATATGTTCTTTTTAAAATAATTATTTTATCTGAAACTAATTGTATGAATTTCATGAAAATTTGGATTTAGGCTAATTGAAGGGTGTAAAATTTATTTATGGTGTCAAACTTGGGTATTGCTATTGGAAAAAAAAAAAAAAAGTTAGGGTTTGTTTTGATAAGTAGATGGCACCCTAAGAAAATTTCATATACATCATTTAAAAGTGGACTTTATTTCCAATCATTTGGTACCCGTAACTTTCTTCTATGATAAATTGTAGCAGAGTTAGCATAGGGTGTTTATTTTTTTTTTTAATTTCACAACTGTACATATTTCATTTTTGTTTATTTTGTGGATAAACCTATTTGAATGAATGATACAACTGTTATTTTTCTGATTTTTAATCTTTTTAAAGAAAAAAAATCCCTGCCGGCTCTGGCCTACAGGCGGAAGTAGATTTCGATGTTAAGTACTAAATTCACCAACAAAACTTAAATCAAGATTAGAGATAAACCCAGTTCCTTCACTAAGAATGAGCTCTAGGAAGTTAAACTTTTTGTGAAAATTCTAATATACACGAATACACACACACATGTACATGGGATAGGTTTAAAAATGGCTAAAACAAATTCAGAGAACCCCAAAGTGTTAAAATATGTTAATATTTCCATAGTCGGGTTTTTATCATGTTTTAATACGTTTCTTCAAACTCACACGATGTTACATACTCACCTGCTGAGGTGCATTATATTTCTAATATGACGCAATATATATTTTTTTAATTCGTCAAACTATTTATTTCATTTTGAGTTTCCATGCTGAAATCTTGCTCTAGAAAACTTATGACGTAATATTCAATTTGTTTTCAATTCGTCAAACTATTTATTTAATTTATTTTTTCACGTGAAATTCTTGTAATAGAAAAGCAATTGTTGTGGTGAAAATTTATTTATTTATTTTTAATTATTGGCAACTGTTATAACGAAAAATATTTATTTTTTCCTGTCATTGTTGTGTAAGAGCTGGTTTTATCAGAATCTTGTTAAGACGGTATTCAAAATTCCCCCCCCCCCCATTTACATTCCCTTGGGCCGATTTTGCCCATTTTCAATCCCCGCCGAGATATTAGCCATCTCAAAGTTGTTGGCGAGTTTGAAAACGATCCGTGCATAATTGCGACTTTTATCGTGCAGACAAAATTTAGTACATACATACATACATATATATATATATAAACTTTTTAAGTGGGGGTGGCTTTGGGTTCCTAGGGTCATATAATTAAAAGTTATGAAGGAATTTTTGAAAAGTCGCACCATGGTAACGACTGCAATAGGTAGTATTTCTTACGAAACTACCTAAAAGGAAGATAAACATTTTTTGGTCTTTAGTTCATGGAACAGGGTGTGATGAAGTATTTTCAAGCTTACCGGATTGAGCCATGAAAAAAGCATGCATTACTGACTTAAGGCTTCTCATCAGTCAAGCTGGAAATTCCCCTTTCTAATGCTAAACTTCCATCATTATTTGAGTTACAAATCAAACCATATAGTGACAGATTTTGTTAAAAATCTGCATGTCTATCAATAACCTTTAAAAATTTTGTTGCTGAATGTGGTTTATTAAAATTAATTAATGTGGGTTACATAAAATTAGGGCTGCAGAGTCAGTAGGAAAAATGGATGACTCCGGGAATTTTAACAGATCCGACTCCGATTCTTTCGCTCAAAAATGGGCCGACTCTGACTCCAAAAACACAGACCTACTTGTAAAATGGATGACTCCGACTCAGACTCCGGGAATTTTAACAGATCCGACTCTGACTCTTTCGGCTCAAAAATGGATCCGACTCCAACTCCGCAGCCCTGCATAAAATTAATGAAACTTCTAATGATTGTGTTTGGAGATCACACTTAGCTATTATTTGCGATAAGTCACATTGTTTGGCAACAGACTAATTTATTTTGTTGGATTTTAGTTTGGAGCATCTGAAATATTTAACCATCTTCACAGTTGCTACACATCTGCTGACTCTATTTATTTGTGTCATGAATCTGCAGCATGCTGTTTCGCATAAAACTGTAAAAACAAATTACGTTAAAATTGTAAATTTTGCAACTAGCGATTTCAAATCTTTGTTAATAAAATTCAAAAGAATTCGCCCCTCTCTACCTTAGGATTTCCCCCCTTTCTCTGGAATGTAATACAATATGGAAAAATTAACGCAATTCTTAAAAAAAGAAAAAAACAAAACTTTTTTCAGTTTGGCATCTATGTTTCAAAAGAAAATAAGCAAACTTGGATCTTTACAAACTTAAATAATTCATTTACCATAAAATTTCTATACTTTCCACCTACAAATTAGTTACTGTATATATGAGCAATTCTACATGTATAGCATGTCAGTGCTACAGTTATATCCAGGGATGGGGAAATACATCATTTTGCCACTGACGAGTGGATTTTCTGGCAGGGTGAGTGGGTGTTCTTGGAAAACTGCTAACTGTAGAGATATGTCAAAAACATTCTTTTACTAGTTAGCTATATTTTGCAACTTTCCAAATTTAAACATGGCACTAAGTTCTATCCTTTACTAAACTTTTCTCTGTTGTATATATTTTTAATTTTATTGAAAAAAAAAAATATGAAAATGCATTGCAGTAATGGTAATTATTTTTGCAATTTAAAAATTTACATCGTATATTGCTAGTTGGTAAAATAATAAATCCTTGGCTGGGAACATTTTTTTGAAAATTCCTCATCTCTGGTTATATCTTTACAAAGACTTTCATATCGATTGGACAACAAAGCTACTAAGGATATAAAGAATGAAATCATGACTAGAAATGTCGTTTTCAGTACAAGTTAATCTTTCAATACATTTTTACAACCAAAAAAAAAAAAAAAAAAAAACCCCCATCAGACACTTTTTTTATTTCTTTTTAGCATCGGTAACAATACATATTTATCCACGAATGCAAAATATATATTTACATGAATGAATTTATATAAGCTTTATCAATATAACAAAATTGGCAACCCCTGGTTTAAGGAGAATTGGTTGTACTTTAAATTTATAAAATATATTTAATTACTAAATTTTAATATCTGTTTAAATTAAATATTTTAATATATGTTTTTTTTTTTTTTTCCAGTCATTTGAAGAATGACTTTCATCATCCTAGTGTTTAAAGAGACTCAAAAGTTAAGATGACTGTAAAAGCATTAATGTTTATCATGCATTTATTGCAATTGTTGACTTCAAATATATACATCTTTTACTTTAACAATTTTGTCTGTGTATTTTCTTTATTTTAAAAACACACTTTTTTTTTTCTTTGGTGATAAGTACAATAAAACCTGCTAAACTGGAATTGCAAATAGTAGGTACCGTATATACTCGCATATAAGTCGAGGAATATCTGACAATTTTTGGCAAGCAAATTTGGGGGGTCGACTTATACGCGAGTCAATTAAAAAATAAAAAATAAAACTTCGAATACTGCAAAATCTGACTTTTTATGTGTATGAATATGAATAATAAAATATTACGGAAAATATGCAAATAATAATAATTTATCCTTAAAAAATTTTTCAATGATTTATTTTTATTTACTTGCTACTTTTTCGCATAGGCAAGTGAAATATTTGGTTTGATTTTGCGCAAAATTGAAGTAAAAAGTTAGGAGGTCAACTTATACGCGAATTTTTTGATTTTTTGCAGAATTTGCATTCGAAAGTTAGGGGGTCGGCTTATACGTGAGTCGACCTATTTGGGAGTATATACGGTAATTATTTGTAATTCTATTAAACTACAATAAAAAATTTAGTTAATTTTAAAGTTATAAATCATAAAGTTTATCTTATTATGTAGTTTTATGTATACTATATTAAAAAAAATTGCTCGTCTGGTAAGATTTCATTATCACTTGCTGATAATTGTAATGGTAAAATTTGAGAAGGGAGTGAAAAAATTGAGTTAAAACCACCAAATTGGCCTAAATCAAACTTTTTTTAGTGCACAAATGATGAAAGGATAGGTGATCACATGTTTAAGGATGGGAGTGGTACAGTCAATTTACATTAAACATTGATTTATTAAAGATAATGATTTTGTAAATGAGATTTTATCTGATGATTAATTTGAGACTTATGCCCTATGATTTAGCAGGGGATATACAGGTTTTACTGTGCATAACTATTGATAAGTTTATCTTATGTTTCATCTGTTAAAATCAACAAAAATATTATTCTATAAATGTCCTTACATTGTCATATACTCACATGTAGGGTTATTCCATGGTAACTTACGTTACATTTAGAACAATTTACTGCAGTAAATTTAATAATATAATACCAAAACTATTCAAATGCAAAGTTGACATGATTTGTTAATTAAACCTATCCAAATTTCACTTCGGATGAAAATTACTTAAAAAATGAGAATAAAAATTATATTTTTTTATGGTAACTGACATTTCTTTTTCAGTAATGTCAGTTACCATAATAAATATAACTGCCAGAGTTCAAGAAATAGCACTAAATTTAGGTAGTTTTCATCTAAATTGAGCTTTGAATAGTTTTAATTAATAAACCATCATGTCAACTTTACATTTTGAATATTTTTTTTTGTGTTATATTGCTAAAATTACTGAAGTAAATTGTTCTAAATGTAATGTTAGTTAACAAAGAATGACCCTGTATTGTACTTGTTGACATATTCTGTATAAAAGATTTTAGGACTGAAGGATTTTCATCAATTTTTAGTCAAACAAATATTAGCAAAATTCTGTTTTTTTTTTTTTTTTTTTTTTTTTTTTCTTTCTCTTACACTTTTTTAAAAACAGAAAACAGTGGGATCTTTGGCATAAAGGGAAATTGTGAGAGTTGTTAAGATTTTGTGTATTTTCAACAAATCTAAATAACTATAAACAATAATGCATATCTAAGTAAGCAATATACATTTTAAAAGAGTAAGAATGAATGAAAGAATGCCACACAGCATTTATCTTGAGTACAAGACTTTCCGTGCTGTAAGATATTACTTTAAAGTGCTTGTTAGAGTGGTAAATAACCAGTTGACAACGTAGCAAAATTAGTGTAGCTTGGGAATGACCACTTGTAGGATGTGTACCTTTTAGAGGGTTCCCAGTGACATGGAAAATCTGCAAAATCATAGAATTTCAAAGTAGTCAGGGAATTTACAAATATTTTCCAAAAATCTTGAAAAAGGCAGGAAAAAAAAAATGAAAAAGATTTGGAAAGATAAAATTTTAAATTATTTCTTTTTCAGAAAACTTATGTTAAGTAATCCTTGCAAATATTTATTTCCATGAGATCATTTCTGCTTTTGGAGGTCAGACTTCTGTGCATTTGTACTTTGCTTTGTTCCCTTCGACCTGCCCGCTCTAGGATTAAGTTGACTCTAGTGCAGAGGTGGGCAAGTAACTTTAAGTTGGGTTCGAATACTTTTGAACATTTTTATTGAGGTCCAGAGAAAAAAGACTTAAGTAATATAAGAACCGTTACTTTAAAAGTTTTCTTTTTACATATACATATATATATAATAGAAAAGTCAGGTATTCGTTCTGAAAAATTACTACATACACAGGTTATATGTTCCGAAGATTTTTACATACACATAATAAAATAGGAAAGGCAGGTATTCATTGAAAAATTATTGCAAAAAATTATACTTGCGGTCTTCAGTTAGTTTTTTATAGTTTGGTTCACGTGGTGAACAGCTAATGCGAAGACTGTCTTCAAGGTGGTCGTCCGTTAATCTCGAACGATATTTATATGTAAACATTACAAATTGAAAATTTTTGGCGGTCCAGGATTTGATCTTCCACGGTCTGGATGTAGACCGTGGTCTGCCTGTTGCCGACCGTGGCTCTAGTGTGTTCCAGTTCCAAGACTGAAAAATTTCTCCGAATGCTAATGAAGAAAAACCACAGTATGTCCGTTTTGTATATTTTTCAGACTTTCTCATAACATTTCATATGCAAGACTTTGCTGCTGTATGGCATTCATTTGAAAACTGGTAGGCAAAGGTCTACATGGGCCGGAATGCCTGGCCCGAAAGAAAGATAATTAGGCATGGCTCATTGCAAAAACTAAAAGTTTGGCTCATGAAAAGAATCAAAGAAATCAGATCCAACTCAATTGCCTCAAAACCCCTCCATTTTTCTTAACATACAATTAAGATTCTTTTCTGGAATACTGTGTACATATTTATGGAAAATTTTAACAGTATATTTTAGATTACTATATATTTGCAAGCCAGAGCATACAGAATAGCAACATTATTAATCATTTAGACTCATTAGACTTTTACATTCAAATAAAGATTCATTATATAAGATTAATATGTTCAGAATGAAAAAAAAAGTTAGAAAACATAATTTTGATGCTTTATATTTCCAAATTTTAAGTGACCAAAAGTTCATGATCACTACAATTATTTTTACAAAACAAATTGCCTGTCCTAAGAACAATTAAATCTACTACCGGCCCTTACGGTTACCACTATGACTATAAAAAGTATATATGCCATGTAGACGTGAGTGTATAGCTACTATACTGAGATAATAAATATTATGCACTCATGGGAATAATGGTGCCCTTTATTTCTTGTGACCAGCTGTGATGTGCCCCTGCAGGTCAGACAGGCCTGCAATATAGTATTTTATAGTATTTCATTTTTCAATTTTCTTGAAAGATGTTTGAAATTTGGTTTAGTTAGGTGCTTGTATTTTCTCCTGTTATTATGATGCAAATTTCTGATTTTTTTTTTTTTTATGATGTTATTAAGTTATTTTGTGTTAATTATTTAAAAATCTATCTAAAGCTTTTAAAATGTATTATTTAAAAATTAATACTAATAATTATTATTTAAAAAAATTATTATTATATCAAAGCAGATTTTATGTATGCCCATTTGTACCTGGAATTTTTTGAGATTTAGTCAGGGAAATTGCCAGACATGCTTTGCTGGGATTTTGTTGTCCTGTTTTTCTCAACACAGCTTGGATGAGTACTAATTAAATCAAATATCAAATGTGACAGAAGTTGAAAATGTATAGTTACAAAGTGGTGAATTTGAAGAAATTTTTTCAAAAAATTCAGAAAAGTTAGAATATCTTGAAAATAAGAAGGTAAATGCCTGTTTTAATCGCTTACAAAGTAAAAGAAGAATAAAGAGATTAATTAAAAGCGACGTATGATACCAGCAAAATAATGAGGCAGTGTCAACAAGTTCAGGTGACCAACAATTATACACATTGTGCTAATTAGCCCCCAATACGGTATGCTATTTCTTTCTCCCAGCATATTTTGTCTCCAAAAAATAACGTTACCTTACAGACGCTAGCCGTAAAACAAAGCATTATGATTAAATACTCTTTAGCAATTTTTTAAACTTCTAAGCATTGCACATTTTCAACTTTTATACCGTCGTATTGGGGAAAAAAAGTTCTTTTAAATGCAATTTGTTTGAAAACTGTATCTCCATTTATTTTTGGGATATTAATTTTTTTGTAGTTTTTAGCGACATTTGTTTCATTTTGGCAACTTAAGTACTCCATTTCTGTAGAAAGTAAAGAAAAAATAGTTAAAAAATAGCAATTATATCTTTTTGTTGCCACTTTCTAATAAAAACTGAAAAAAAGTAATTAAAATACATGCTATTTTGAAAAAATATTAATGAATTGCTTTCTTTTTGCTGCATTTGTGTATTAATCTGAGATAGTGACGTCCTACCCATACTTTATTGTAGAAACAGCCATTATAAATGAAGTGTTAGGTGGAGATGAAAGAGCAGCTGTAAGAAGTTAGACCTCTGATTTTCTGGTCAGAATGGGAAAAAAATGGCCATAATTTTTTTTTTTTCATCTTCATCGAATGCTTCATTTATAATGGCTATTTCATAATAATAGAAGCCACCAGTCCACCAGAAGAAAATGAATTAATGGGAGTGTCGGGGGCGACACTTAATTCTGAAAAAGCAGAATTCCTGTTCTCTAGTTATACTATTATCTTGTCTGCAACAAAATGTTACAAATTACCCATCATTGTGGGGGGAAAAGAAAAGAAATGAAATTTGATTTTTTTTTGGTATTTTTTTCTGATACTATATTGTAAATATTTTGAATGTATAATTTCAAACATATATTAATTTAAAAATCTTAATAATTTCAGGTGTTAAATACCAACTTCTTAAATACTCTTTATAAATGGAAAACAATTTTTCAGATGCTTAAAGCTCTTTAAATAAACAAAATACTCTTTGAAACTTCTTAAATTATCACAACTTAAAATTTATGTTGATTTGAACACATATATTTTTTTTTCTGGAAGGAACAAAAAAAGAATTCTGTCTTGAAAAAACACATACTAATCTTTTTAGCATGTTCTTATTGGCGAAAGACTGCAGCATAACATTTTTATTTTACTTTATATCAAAATACAGGAAAATAGAATTTTTCTTCTCTTTAATTTAAAAGTTTGTAGAAATGAATTAATATAGCTACTTAAAGAACTAACCAGTTTAATGTAATACAATAATTTTGATATAAATTAAGATAGTTAAAAGTGCAATAATTACTTCTCGTTTTTATCATTTAATGGGAAGTAAACGTTAAAGCTCAGTGTTTATATATTTTATCAAGGTTAAATTCTTTGATTGTTTTCTAAAATTTGCTATTTAAAGAGCCTATAAAAGAAAAAGCATTTTTATTAAGATTAAGGAAAATACAGCATATAAATCTGGAAAATTTTAAGAACTTAGGGTGAATATTTCTAATAGATTTTCAGAAACAAACAAACAAACAAAAAAAAACATTTTTATGAATAGTCAGTTATCAGAAACTTTCATCTTCAAAAATTATGGTTGTACAGTAATACCTCGACTTACGTCAGCAAATCGTTCCAAGACTAGTGACGTAATTCAAAAACGACGTAAGTCGAGGTACATTTAGATGAGCAAAAAAGGAAAAAAAAAATAAAAATTCACCAAAATCTAATGAACACCCTATTTTACTGTATTTAGGGATTATGTTACATACATTTAACATTAACAAAAAAATGTGTTTGCAATACAAGAATTTTGAATAAATCGAAAGCTTACAATTTATTGTTCTTCTAGCTGTCCCATTCGAATAATTGAGCATATAAAAAAAAATCTTGCGAAATTTAAACCAACATTTTTTCTTTTTTTTTTTTTTCTCTTAGAAGCTCTTTGTATCTCAGAGTGGGTTTTCTAAGCTTTTTTTCGTTGTTACTACACTTCGCTTGTCTGAATCAATATTTTCAAGAACCGTCATTCCAGCTTGAATAAGTTTAGTTCTTCGGTTAATTTTGCAACTGTCATAATCTTCCCCCTTGGCTCAAAATCTTCATATTTTTCTTTGACAGTATTTTTTACTTTAATTCGATAAAATCGTCAATGGTTAATTCCAAATCAGGGGAATTTCTGAGTTCAACAACATCTTCAGCATCCATCTCTAAGTTGAGTTCTGTTCCATTTTCGACGATTTCATCAATTAAAAGAGAGATACAGAAACGCAATTTTCAGATGTTTTCTTAGTCGATGTGAAGGAAAGGGTCTTTTTGAAGCATCTCTCATTGTTTTTTGTCCCATGAATCTCCTATGACTGTGACTGCATCTGAGATGTTAAATTTCTTCCAAAGTCTTAAAAAAAAGTTCAACGTGCGTCTTAATAAAGGAAATTTTTTTTTCAGGCTAGACGATATAAATGCAGGATGACGTAAGTCGAGGGGATATAAGTTGGGGTTCTACTGTATATATGTTGGGGTACTGCACTGTAAAAAAAAAAAAAAAAAAAAAAAAAAAAAAAAAAAAAAAAAAAAAAAAAATTTTTACAGTACAAAGTACTGTTCATCTCGTGCACAAACTCGATCACAATGAATGTGCTGTATCTTTCGTTGGTTTACTGACTATATTATGTGATGGCAATTTGGACGCCAGCAGTTTGTGCTGTAAAAAAATGCGTCCAAATTGCCAGCACATTCACTGTGATTGAGTTTGTTCTGGCAAATCTACAGTGTTTTTTTTTACAGTGTGTAAGATCAATCGCCTACAATTTGTGTGATGATGTGATTAGGGATGCACCAATATTCAGTAATCGGCTGTAGTACTGAATATTCGGTTAGGCAAATATCAAACTATTCGGTCTGTCAAATAGGGATGTACCGAATACCGAATATTCGGCCAACAAGTAAACTAAATACTGAATATTCGGCCAGCTGAATAGTAACTATTCGGCCAAATACTGAATTTTCGGCTTGCCGAATACTTTTAAATTTCAGAGCTTGAAAGTATTAAAAAGTTAAATTTTAAAACAATTTTACATAATATTTAACCACAATACTTCCATAAACAAGATCTTTTTACAAGTAAATTTTACACTAAAGAGAAATCGATGCTTTTAATTGATAAAACTTTACATTTCGTAGATTCCTCTCTGAATTAAAACAAATGAATAAAATTTTCTTAGTACATTCTAAATCAAATATTTTAAAATCAAAGTGAAATTTTGAAGGAATTGGAAGAAAAATTTTACAGTCATATACTGTTTATTTGTTAGGAAGGGACTAAAACGCCATTATTATTGATTAATTTTCTTATGTTATACATTCAAACCCCATTATACTGCCATTACCCGTTCGAGAAAATTTCGGTGTTATAACGAGTTTGGTGGTATATCGAATTAGAATACAATAAGAATTATTTTAATACTATTATACTAATATTATTATAAAAATAAATATAATGCCTTTTTTATCAAATTATCCAATAATATATATAATGAATATAATATAATTAATAAACATAATATAATTAATACAGCATGATTCAAAATTATCCAATTAATGTATGAAATTAACATGCACTTACCTCTTTATATAATCAATTTTAGATATAGTAGATAATTATGCACATAACAGACACACACATACTTTAAATCTCATACTGAATTTATTTTACTTTAATTATCTTTTACAGAGAAATATTTTTAAATGCAAGTTTGAGTTATCTTTTCAATACTGATTTTTTCAGTATCTTTTTCTACAACTAAAAAATTGTTCATCAGTTTTTTTTATCAGTTGCATGTTTTTCTAAAAAAATTCTTATTTTCCCAATGCAATTTTTAACATCATAAGATGCGATATGCGGCATTTCAGATTCACTGTTAGATGAATTTGAATTTTGATTTTGATTGACAACAATTTCTTCGATTGTCAAATCTTCAAATGTTGAAACACTTTTGTCTATATTAATGTACTCAATTGCCAATAGAGGATACTTCAATATCTGTTAATTTGTGTATTTCGTCTTGTAGTTCTTGAAGTGCTGTTCTGTTATGTTTTTACTTTCTTCTATCTTTACAAGAAGAAAGTATTATATTTGTGAAAATTTTCGACATCCGGTTTTTGACGGATTTATACGTTTTAGAATGTCCTGAACACGATTTGATGGTTTTTAGAAAATGTCTGTCTGTCACTCTGTGAGTCTGTATGTGACAAAAATTTTGTGGGCGCTCTATCTCAAGAACTAATGCATGGAATTTCAAAAAACTTTAGTTTCAGTTAGACCTTAATATAAACTGGTCCTGATTAGTTTTTGGGGAAAATCGCCCAAGAGGTGGCGCTGCTATGTGGCATTTTCCCCGATTTCAGCAATAGCTATATCTCAAGAACTACTGCACGGATTTTCATAAAACATCAGATACAGTTAGTCCAGGATATACAGGTGGTTATCAAAATAATGGAAACACCCTAGATTTTGAAGGAATTTTTTATTAATATGGCGTAGGACCGCCTTTGGCATGTAATACAGCATGGATTCGACTGGGAATCGAATCATACAAATTCTGAATAGTGTTTAGAGGAATATTGTACCATTCTTCATGGAGATATTGTGAAAGTTCCGTGAGAGATGCCGGTGGAGGATATCGATTCCGGATTGAAAGCTCTAAAATAGACCACAACGGTTCGATTATGTTGAGGTCTGGGGACTGTGCGGGCCAAGGTAGATGTTCCACCTCATCTTCATGTTCATCAAACCATGATTGGACAACTCTGGCTGCATGAATAGGGGCATTATCATCCTGGAAAATTCCATCTCCTGCAGGAAACAAAATTTGCATCATGGGATGGACCTGGTCAGCTAAAACTTCTCTATACTTCTCCCCAGTGATCCTTCCTTTCAGGGTTACGATTGGACCAGCAGAAAACCATGACACGGTTGCCCATACCATGACCGATCCACCTCCATGCTTGACAGTTGGATGGAGGCAATCAGGATCATACGCTTGTGCAGGTGTTTTCCAGACATGTACCCGTCCTGTTGTGGGGAACAATGTGAAAGATGATTCGTCTGACTATATAACAGTCTTCCACTTATCAATCGACCAGGTTTTGTGGTTGTGGCACCACTCTACACGACGTTTGGCATTAGCATCTGTGACAAGTGGCTTGGGAATTGCTGTTCTGCCGTAAATGTTCTCTTTATGAAGGTATCTCCGAACTGTAATTGTTGACACTGGAGAATCCAGATGCTGATTGAGCTCTGCGGTCACTTTGGCTGCAGTTGTTTTCTTTTTAGACATTACAATCCGCTTCAATACCCATCGGTCTCTTTCACTCAGCTTCTCCTTCCGTCCACTATTTTGCTTTGCTGAGCTTGTCTTTCCGCACTGTGTGTATGCTGTCATGACTTTAGACACCGTACCTCTAGAGGCCTATAAGCTCAGATGTTTCGGTCGTCGTTGC
Organism: Maratus speciosus; assembly: GCA_963932465.1. Taxonomy (NCBI): domain Eukaryota; kingdom Metazoa; phylum Arthropoda; class Arachnida; order Araneae; family Salticidae; genus Maratus; species Maratus speciosus. The sequence goes on from OZ010788.1 coordinate 185,163,140, forward strand.
TCCAGCTAGTCTGGCTCCTACAATTTGGCCTCTTTGAAAATCTGTGAGGTCTGACATTTTACGCTTCTGACAAAAAAAAAAAATCAAAACGTAGACAACTCTTCTAGAGCTCTCTCATACTACCTAATACATGTACTTTTTATATTAAAAAAAATCTGGTAGCTAAGATTATATTTTAATGCTTACGAAGGGAATTCTTAAATGTACCTTTCATTCACAAGTGTTTCCATTATTTTGATATCCACCTGTAGTTAGCTGCTGATTAGTTGTTGGTGAAAATTGCCCAACAGGTGGCGCTGCTATGCTGCATTATTCATGATTATCGCAATAGCTCTAACCCGAGAAAAAATGCACGAATTTTCATCAAACTTCATATTTGAATAGTCCCTGATATAAATTAATGCTGTTTAATTTTTGGTGTAAATCGCCCAATAGGTGGCGCTGCTGTTCTGAATTTCTCATGATTTCTGCAATAACTGTATCTCAAGAACAAATGCATGAATTTTCATCAAGCTTCAGATTCAGTTAGTTCCTAATATAAAGTGGTGCTAATTAGTTTTTGGTGTAAATCGCTCAACTGGTGGCGCTGCTATGTGGAATTGTTTACGATTTCCGCAATAGCTCTATCTTAAAAACTAATGAACGGATTTTCATCAAACTTCAGATTCAGTTTGACATTAACATAAGTTGTTGATTATTAAATTTTGTTGTAAATTCACCTATCCGGTGGCGCTGATATGCTGCATTTTGCATGATTTACATGATTTTAGCGATAGTCCTATCTCAAGAACTAATGCACAGATTTTCATGTCTTTAGAATCCTCATGATGGACATAGATTGCCATTTAATTTTGGCTCTGTACTATAGAGAATTTTGTAGTATTAACATGTATGGGATAGATGAAAGTTTTGGGATTGGCATGCATATCCGACTAGTTTAGTAGATCCTTCAGATTTAATCAATCCAGTATGTTTCAGCAGTTAACAATAGTTTCTGATGAAATTTCATCCCATGGTTTTTTTAGGTTTGCGAGTAGCATCATGCAAAAGGATTGGAGAAAAATCATCTTTACTGAATTTTTCAATGATATGGTGGCAATGATACTTTCGATAATGAGCTTTGAATGAGTTTATTATATTCACATCCAAAGCTTGTAAAAATCCAGTGAAGTCAGGAGGTAACAATTCAAAGCGGATATTGCTCATTGGATATGCTATGTGACAAGGGTCATTATCCAAAATCATTAAAAGATGACGTTTGCTTCTTTTCATTTCTAAGTTGAAATTCATTAACCTTTTTAGATATAATGCTGCAGTCATCCAAGCTTTCTTTTTAGTCTCATAGTCTACATAAAGAGCAGGATTAACATTTTAAAATCATCTTGGCCTAGATTGATTTTCCAATCACTGTCACAGTTCTTTTATCAGAGCCATCACTATTCGTTCAGAACACAAGAGACACATGATCTTTTTCTTTTTTTGCATCCTTTAACACTCCCACTCGAAATTGTTTAATTTGGCTGCAAGCGGTAAAAAAGGCCACATTCATCCATATTGGAAAAGCTCTCTGGTTTATACTCTAAAATCAGCTCAGTTTTTTACGACCACTTAATACAATATCTTCATCAACACCTTCAATCTCACCACTTCGTATGTACCCAGAGAATCCTCGTCGCTTTTTAAATCTGTTCAACCAGCCACTACTATATTCCAAATCTTTGATATTCATTTGTTGACCAAGGATTTTTGCGTGCTCTCTGATGATGTCTCCGTTTATGGTAGCATTTTTAGCACTCATTTGTTGTATCAAAGGGGATCCTCTAACGCTCGTATTCACCAACTACTTCGACCTCGAGTTATACCGATAACCTCGGTCGAACGCTCAAACGGTATGCACCGTTAATCCTGATTGGACGTCTCCTTGATAATGTCCAATCAAATGTTATCGTGAATTTCATTTGAGCGTTCGACCGAAGTTTCCTAGGTCGAGGTAGATGGTGAGTACGAGCATAAATCTTCATGTTTCGCTGTTTTCAGTCTTTTTACATTTGACTGCAGATCGTTGGTGTTAATCCATTTTTCTCTATTCATCAAAATGTCTCCGATGCAGCACCTATAACAGGTTTTTTCCAGAGTGTAGAAAAATGATTGGAGATGTGTTGCTGCGATGCATTCACATTTCTTTCGTTATATTAAAAAATTTCCCGCTTTTCCGAAATTGATAAAACTGCTCTTTTCGCCATAAAGAAGTAAAGTAAAGAGACAGGACATTTTACAGATGTTGCAATCAACGTCCGACCAAAACTTCGAATGAGGGATTTTGCATTGCACATCGTTTTGTTTTCTAGAAATCGACATAAACTGCAGGCAGTCTTTCATATATTCCTTTTGTTAGGATTCCCGACCTCTGGACGAGAAAGCTCTTTTCTGCATTGTTCTCACCTGAGAGAAGAGATACCCTTTCGGCCAGTGGCGTGCCATGCTTTGTCGCCCCCCCCCCCCCCCCGCTTCAGAAGCGCATCAAGTCACGTGACTCGCAGTCGGAACCAGAATTTCCTCTTACTCGGCAGCTCAGTGCGCGGTACTTTTTATTCTTCCAATGACAGGCAGGTGTTGAGAACAATGCAAATTCTTTGCTATTTAATGAAGTTCGAATTGAGCTTGAAAACATCTAGACGCAGGAAAAGGAGGTGCCCTTTGAAATTCCAACAAAAATTTTTAAAAAGAAAGATATCCAAAGAAAATACAGTAATTTATAGAATTTTTTTGCCGGTATATCGAGTTGGCGCTCTAGCGGATACATTACTTTGAAATTCCTATATGGCAGATTTGTTCATAGAGATACAGAGATGGCGGTTAAACGGAATTGACGCAATTTCGAGATGACACTTAATCGGGGTTTGACTGTACTTTTCAAATAGCAAATAAAGTATGTAAAAGCATTCTCTTTTATTTAATTATAATTCTATTTCTAGTTATTCTAAATATTTTTATTAATTGACAGTTAAATATAATTGTTTTAAGGTTTTAAAAAATGTTTTTTTAAGTATTCGGTCTGGCCAAATATTCAGCATACCGAATAGTTTGATATTCGTCCTAACCGAATATTCAGTAGTAATGGCCGAATACTGAATAGGTAGCGAATATTCGGTGCATCCCAACTGGGAAATATTTGGCTTAACCAAATATCGAAATATTCGACCTACTGGATATTTGATTTGTCCAAATGTCAAAATATTCAGCAAAAAAAAAAAAAAAAGAAATTAACTGTTTTAATAATTTTAACTGTCAGTTAACAAAAATATTTAAAATTACTAGAAGTAGAATCATATTTAAATAAGAGAATGCTTTTACATTATTTATTGACTGTTTGACTGTGTCAGTTTAGAAAACTAACCATAAATGCCTGCCAAATGCATTAATGTCTGCCAAAGAACACCTTCATAGGAATTAATGATGTACAAAGCTCGTAAGCACCTTTAAATATCTTTGAGCTAGAAATTTCTGGTCACGAAGAATTTGCTGATTTAAATGAAGAAAGAATGTAAGCGTAGGATAATTTGATAGCACCGAAAACGAAGTACAGTGAATTCTCGATAAGTCGAATATTCGTTTAAGTCGAAGTTTACATGAAGTGCCGGTCCCTTTATTACAATTCAATATTAAACTTTCTCGTTCTGTCGAAGTCTACATCTTTTAAGTCAATTTTTTCCGATAGAGAAAAAACAGTAATTCGACTAATTTCTTAATTTTTCAGCCACAGCTCAAAAATATTGGCGCTTTCTGTTAGATAAAACTTTTCTGCACTCCCCTGCCGGCTTTGAAGGGCGCTATTTGTACTTCCTACATCGGTCAGTGTGAAGCTTGTTTGGAATTTCAGTTGAAATCGTCCTATCCCCCACCCCATTCATTTCTCTTTTTTATGCATTCCCTTTTCTCAACAGGTATTCTTTGGAAACAGAGCAGGTGGCTTATTGAATTCTAATTGGTCAAATTTCCCACGCTTTTATGCAAGGATTTTTTTTTTTTCGATTCTATTGAGATTTCATTGAAGTTCATTACTTTAATGTTGAGTCTTGTCATTTTAGTGTTTATTGCTTTCACATCGTGATACATTTTCAATTGGGTGTTTCAAAATGTTGAAACGAAAATTACAAATTCTTACTTTAGAACAAAAAAGTAAATTTGATAAAAGATATTGAAGACAATCCTAATTTAAAGAAAAAGTATATAACCCTGAAATATGGTATCCTTCCCAACACGCTATCTACCATACTGAAAGATAAGGAAAGCATTTTCGAAAGACGCAAGTCAAGTGTCAACCCAAAGTGCAAAAGGATGAAGGCGTGTGCCTTACCAGGTATCGAAACAGCCCTCGTAGAATGGTTTACACATTACAGTACACTGAAGAGTGTAGTTCCTTTAAGTGATACGATGTTACGTGAGAAATCTTTGGATTTCGCAAAATTATTGAATGTGGAAGGCTTCACTGTAAGCACGGGGTGGCTTGAAAAGTTTAAAGCTAGACACAACATCGTGTTTCGGACATTACATGGTGAAGCAAAAGATGTATCTGATGCACTATGTGATGAATGGAAGACAGTTTCATTACCCAAACTTCTTGCAGGTTATTGTACGGACGACTATTTCAATATGGATGAAATGGGATTTTTTTACAATTTTTTTTCTAACAAGACAATGATGTTTAAGGGGGAATCATGTTCCGGTGGAAAGCTAAGTAAAGAACGTTTAACTGTCCTTGTCGGAGCCAATGCTTCTGGAACAGAAAAATTACCTTTGCTGGTCATCGGTAAATACAAAAATCCTCGCTGTTTCAAACATAAAAAGTCACTTCCCGTACAGTACAAATCTAGTCACAAAGCTTGGATGACGTTAATATTGTTCAAGGAATACTTCAGAAATTTGGATGTAGTGTTTCGTCTAAAAAAGCGTGAAGTGTTGATCTTCGTTGATCAGTTTACAGCTCACTGTCAACTTTTGTACTTGAAATCTATCAAGTTAGAATTTCTCCCTTCTAACACAACTTCTAAGCTATAACCAGCATAGCAGGGAATAATTAAATGTTTAAAGCAATCCTACAGAAAACGTCTAGTGCGGAAGGCAATCGAGGATGACGAAAATGGAATAAATCAAAAGTATGATGTGGTTGGTTGGTTGTATTTATGTCGGCCAATTATCAGCACGTGGGATATAGGCCCTAAGGGGGGGGGGGGGGGGGAGTGCCTTCCGTGGAGGTGTTTCTAAGGGAACCTAACCCGTATTAACGCTTGAGAACCAAGGTTCGAAGAAAACCACAAAAACTCTGAACGATTAGGTCGACGGGCGCGATTGGGATCGAACCCAGCACCTCCCGTCTACCAGCTTCGAGAGCAGAACCTCTTGGCCACTGGTGGGGCCAAAAGTATGATGTGGTAGAAGCAATTAGACTAATTTCGAGTGCCTGGAACAACGATGTGAAACAAATCACTATCAAAAATTGCTTCAGTAGAGTGGCTTCTTCGCAAGCAATGCGGACTCATGTGTTGTGAGTGACAATCTACAAGATCAAGTTATTTCTGAAGATGACGATACTGAGTTTTTGAATATTGACGAAAACGTTGCAGTTTGTGGAGAACTTAGTGATTCAGATATAGCTGAAGCAATAAAAAAGGAGAACGATCCTGAATCTGAAGAAGATGACGAGGAAGTACATTGCGTTTCACCACCAAATAATCAAGAAGCACATGCGGCAATGACGACACTACAGCAATATCTCGAATCTCGAAAGTAGAGACGGTGTTGACGATTCCCCTTTTCTTTGTTTACAAAATGTGAGCGACTTTCTAACCAGTGAAAGACAAAAAAGTTCCTTCAAGCAGTCATCATTAACAAATCTTTGTCATAAAATCTGAGTTTGTAAGTACCTTATGTTATGTACTATTAAATTGTAATTTTCTTTAGTGCTCATTTTGCCAGACTCCGTTATTAAAGTACAGGAAAAGGTCCAAATACCGGCTACCACTTTTGTTTTCAATCTAGAAAATACAATTTTCAAAATTAATAAAATAAAAAGTGGCAGCAGGGTACCATGACACGTCTTACACCTGTTTAGAGAAAAAAAATCAGTTTAAAAGGCGTTTTCTGTTTATTATAAGAAGCAAAATTCCGAAAGTCTTCAAATTTTGAGTTTTTAAAATGGGGTCTAAATACCGGCTACCTAAGTTTTTTTTCCAAAAGATCACACAAATAGAGCTAATGACAATTATTAAGCAATAAGAATATTATTTTAATAAATTGTATTGATTAATAACATTTCTTATGCACAGAAAAAATACGCAATTTTTAATAAATAAGTATTTTTGTCAAATTTCTAAAATTCTTTACGACTATCTCTCACAGTCTTCTTCCAATATGTTTCTAATTTTGTTTTTACTTTCTTCTATCTTTACAAGAAGAAAGTATTAGATTCGTGAAAATTTTTGACTCCCGGTTTTCGACGGATTTACACGTTTTAGAATGCCCAGAACACGATTTGATGGTTTTTAGAAAATGTCTGTCTGTGAGTCTGTCTGTCACTCCGTCACTCTGTCACTCTGTCTGTGAGTCTGTATGTGACAAAAATTTTGTGGGCGCTCTATCTCAAGAACTAATGCACAGAATTTCACAAAACTTATTATTTAGTTATACCTTGATATAAACTAGACCTGATTAGTTTTTGGTGAAAATCGCCCAACAGGTGGCGCTGCTATGCGGCATTTTTCACGATTTCTGCAATAGCTATATCTCAAGAACTACTGCACGGATTTTCATAAAACTTCAGATTCAGTTAGTCCAGGATATATTTTGGTGCTGATTACTTTTTTGTGAAAATCGCCCAACAGGTGGCGCTGCTATGCGGCATTACTCATGATTATCGGAATAGCTCTAACTCAAGAAAAAATGCACGAATTTTCATCAAACTTCAGATTTCGCTAGTCCTTGATATAAATTAGTGCTGTTTAATTTTTGGTGTAAATCGCCCAACAGGTGGCGCTGCTGTGCTGCATTTTCACGATTTTCGCAAGAGCTGTATCTCAAGAACTATTGCACGGATTTTCATCAAACTTCAGATTTAGTTAGTCCTTGACATGAATTGACGTGTAAATTACTGCTGTTTAATTTTTGGTGTAAATCGCTCAACAGGTGGCGCTGCTATGCTGTATTTTTTGCGATTTGCGCAATAGCTTTATCTCAAGAACTAATGCTTAGATTTTCAACAAACTTCAGATTCAGGTATACCTTGATATCATTTAGTGCTGTTTATTTTTAGTGTAAATCGCTCAACAGGCGGCGCTGCTATGCTACATTTTTCAGAATTCCCGCTGTAGCTCTATCTCAAGAACTAATGCACGAATTTTCATCAAACTTCAAATTCAGATATACTTTGATATGAATTGGTGCTAAATTCATGTAATTTCTTGTACTATTTAAATGATTTATTTGACGTGATTTATATAGAAGAAAGTTTTGTGATGGCCACAACATACTAGTTTTACGTGTAAAACAAAAAAAAAAAAGCTTGCTGATTGAAATGAGAATTATTTTATCTGAAAAAATCAAAAGCATAATATCACTCTCTGCGTCGGTATAGTCCCTATCATCCCACATATCGCTTTCTTAACATTGAGCCCAGAATCCCCTCCCCTATTCTTGTCCACAGAGAAAGCACCCATGCAGAAGATGCAAATTTATCATCTTCCTCTGTTGGATATTTTCCTTTTTCACTTTTTTAGCCCACTCGCTGCGTGATTGTTTTATCAAAATAGCTTCACAAATTGCGTATTTAAACCCTTCGCGACAAGCGTCTTTTAAGAATTTTTATTCTTTTGTCACCGGTTTTTCAAAACAAAAGTTTGTCTAATTTAACCGGAAAAATGCCCCGATTAAATAAGGCATAATTTGCAATAAAAAAATAACTGGTGGGAATAATCAAGGAGGGTTAAATAGACGGAAAAAATTCATCCCCGAGGAAATCTCGGGTTGCGCAAATTTTGCTACTTTTACAATGCCCAAGGAAATCTCGGGTTGCGTAGCGAGAGCGTTAAAATCAAATTTCAGCCTCTTTCGCCTGGTTTACTCCGTCATTTTTACTTTCTTCTATCTTTACAAGAAGAAAGTATTGGATTCATGAAAATTTTCGAATTCCGGTTTTCGACGGATTTACACGTTTTAGGGGTCAGAGATTCCAAAAAACATGTTTTTACAAAATGTCTGTCTGTGACTCTGTGAGTCTGTCTGTCTGTGTGTATGTGTGTATGTGACACAAATTTTGTGGGCGCTCTATCTCAAGAACTAATGCACGGAATATAATAAAAATTGATATTCAGTTATTCCCTAATACAAATTGATGCTGATTAGTTTTTGGTGTAAATCGCTCAACAGGTGGCGCTGCTATGCTGCATTTTTCACGATTTTCGCAATAGCTCTATCTCAAGAACTAATGCACGGATTTCGATCAAACTTCAGATTTAGTTAGTCCTTGATATGAGTTGATGATGATTACGTTTTGGTGTAAATCGCCCAACAGGTGGCGCTGTTATGATGAATTTTTCAGGATTTACACGATTTCCCCAATAGCTCTATCTTAAGAACTAACGCACGGATTTTCATCAAACTTCAGATTCAGTTAGTCCTTGATATGACTTGCTACTGATTATGTATTGGTGTAAATCGCCCTACAGGTGGCGCTTCTCTGCTGCCTTTTTCACGATTGCCTCAATAGCTTTATCAATAGAACTAATGGGCGAATTTTCATCTAACTTCAGATTTAGTTGTATGTTGACACAAGTTGTTGTTAATTAGGTTTTGGTGTTAATCACCCAATAGGTGGCGCTGCTATGCAGGAATTTTCACGATTTTCGTTATTGCTCTATCTCAAAAACTAATGTACGGATTTTCTCCAAACTTCAGATTCAGTCAGACGTTGACATAAATTGTTGCTGATTAGGATTCGGTATAAATAACCTAATAGGTGGCGCTGCTAGGCAGCATTTTTCTGAATTTAGACGATTTCAGCGATAGTCATATCTCAAGAACTAACGCACGGAATTTCATATCGTTAGAACCCTCATGAGATGCATAGATTGCCATTTAATTTTGGCAGTGTGATAGCGGATTTTGAAGTATTAACATGTATGAGATAGAAGAAAGTTTTGGGATTGGTACATCCGACTAGTTTTTCTTTCTCTTCACATTTATTATAGACAATTTTGTTTTGTCTAACAGCTCTTTTTTGGAAAGTGATCCGGTAATCAGTGTCGGTCCTGAAGAATTACGGCCATGGTTGCTTTTTTCATATTGCGAAATGGGACGGGGACTATTTCTGAACCATTTAAATTAATTTATTAATTATGGAACTATTTAAATTAATTTATTTTCCTCCCCTTCAAGCAGAGCAACCGAGAGAGGTCTAATTACCGGCTAGCCGGTATTTAGACCACTCTAGGTAGCCGGTATTCGGACCACTGCTATCTTTAAGTTAAAACCGGTGTTACTCATTCATATAATAAAACACCAATAATGTGCGTGTGGCAATTGATAGCTAAATATGTCTAGAAAATAACTTAATCAGCAATTCAAGCCAATATACGATCGGTATATTTTAAAAAAATTAGAAACACATATCTGAAAAACTTTTGATGTACCAGATTACGTAGATTCGACACTTTTGCATTTACTATTTGTAAATGACACAGACTTCAGCGACGTACTTTTCGTAACTTTCTTCTCTCAATTAAAGTTACAAACTCTGCCTATCACCGCTAGGCTGCGCTGCGCTTAGTTCTCAGAACACCCAGTAGCCGGTATTTGGACCCTAGCCGGTATTTGGACCTTCTCCTCTATAATTTCAATTTCCATCTATAAGATTGAAATATTTTTTTATATCTTTTCTGCATGTATTTAAAGATTTTCGATAAGTCGAACTTACGATAACTCGAATATTTTCACCGGTCCCTTCGAATTCGACTTATCGAGAATTCACTGTAATTGCCCATGATTCTTCTGACGAAAATGGTCTGCTTCTGTCATAGAACATTTCGATAACAACAGAAGTTCAGGACAGGGTCAAGATTGTTCTTGTTCTCTTTCGTCTATGAAGGGAGAGAATAAAATTTTAGAAAGGATAAGGAATTATGTTGAAACATTACTGGGGAGAAGCCAATCGAGACAAATTGTCGATGAAAGGAGGTAACAGATACTCAAAAACTGGCGAAAACAATATAAAGAAAGACATTTGTCATAAGAAGTGGAAACAATGCTACTGAGTCTGCACTGTCAACATCAAATCGTTTTAAAAACATTCACTTCTATTATCAATCTAGAAATATCTCCGAAAACATATTGTTTTTATTTAAAGAGTTCTAGAAGTATCCATACTGAATTTTCGGATACAGATTGTGGTGCCTGTGACTGCTATAATGGAAGATGCTTTCGATCAATTCAGTCTTTGTTAAATGCGTCTGATGTCGTATAAAATAAAATAAATCGGAATTTATCTTTTTTTTAAAACAATAAATACACTTTCTGGTTAAGAGGCTACTTCACGCACGCGGAAACACCCGTTCGCTAATGTTATTCCCATGGAAGAAATTTTCTAAGCTATCTCGTTTGCATTTCAATATTTTTAAATGATTTTTTTGCGTTGAATAGCTGAGATCGATCCCTACGAAGGGCATTTTTTACTTTTTCCATTTTGTTTTCAGGTGTTTTTATTAGGATACATTTGTTTTCGGAATCGGTTTCGAAAGTGAAAATATCTTCATTAAAAAACCTACGAAGAAAATCGAAAAAGTAAAAAAATGGCTTTTGTAGAGATCGACCTCGGCTATTCAATGGAAAAAAAAAATCAAAAATATTAAAATGCAAACGAGATATCTTAAAAAATTTCTTCAATAGGATTAACATTAGCGAGCGGGTGTTTTCACATGAGTGAAGTAGCCCCTTAAACCACGAGCTCTAAAAATTTTTTGTTCCATGGAATCCTTTCCCTTTCAACGGAAATCTGCAAACCCTCTACAGCTCACATAAATTAATAAACTTCGTTTGAATTTAAACCTGCATTTATGTAATTGTTCTCATTCAAAAACGCAATTTTAAACATGATTTCATTGTTACAAAACTCTGTCATTCAAATCAGAGCTACAACATACATCCCCAACACTTAGTGTTATTATGCCTCAAGTTCATCTATTCAAAAGGGCAATCATAATCATAACACGCACTCGCACGCACATATAGGATGTCCCAAAAATGACGGGGGCATTTGGTAAATGAAATATAAAGAAAAACGGAAAGCGATAGAAATATACTGTTTGCTGCATTCTAATCCTACTTGGGAAAAGAGTAAATTTTCACTTACTTGAATTTCAAATTTAGTTAAGAGTTTCCACATAATTTGGTTGTCAGCTATTTTGGCAACTCATATAAAAAATCTAGTCAAATATTGTGAAAACAAAAAAGGTACAATGAGTTGGTTGACGAATTGTGGAAAATTCCTTAGCTGTTTTACCAAGCAACTCGCTATATCGCCTCTACCTTTCTAAATTTTCGCTATATTTGACAGAACTTTTTATGTAAGTTGCCCTAAATAGTTGACTACCAAATTATGAAATAAATACTTTGGAATCGTTCGCACATGCACGTTTAAAAATTATTTTATACAAATGTCCACATCTCATCAAATATTCAGTATATTCATGCTTCAATTGCATTTCTACTGTTCTTTTTCAAAATTTCGGAAAGTGGTGTCAAACTTGGTTGAAAAATCTGTATTCTATAAACAAAAAACATTGGAATTTTGCACAGAAACGTTAACACCTTCACGAATATGCGTGCCATGCTTATACAAATGCACACGACCGCTAAACAGGTCCCACATAGTCATTTGCTACAGTGACAGACCATTTTGAGCCTTTACTGTTACGTGGGTGATCGCAAACATTATTTTATTATTAAATTTCTTGTTACCCACTAATTGTCCCCGCGACTAAATCTTCACTGAAAAATTTGAAGACAAACATGTCCTTGTCGAAGTTCAAGGACAATTCGTCAAAGATTTTGGTGGATATTCGGCAGACCGGCAGACAATCGAAAGCATTCGGTCACTGTTCCTTAACTTTTGTAGGTCGGTGTATAAGTCGTGACGCATGATTTTTCTTTCTTGTTTATTATTATTATTATTTCATTCTTTTTTAGAGACATAAAATAATAAAAAAAACACTTTCATTTGTATTTGCTTTTTATTCCTCAAATGGTTTTGCGTGTTCTTAACTTGAAATTCTAATTTGGAATATCTTATTCAATTGTGCATTTACTTATAGTCTAAGCATAAACAACATAATTCCCTTGCAAGTTTTATTGAAATACCGTTCAACAATTCATTTATTTGTTTACCATATTATAAAACTTTTCATTATGTAAGCAAATCACGTTTCAGAAACAGAGGAAATTATTTGCATAGTTTTATGCCATTTTCATTAATTTTTTTTATTTTGTTTCTAGTAGAAATGTCACAAATGAAATTTATAGCAAACAAATATGCAATTTTTCTTTTAATGCTTTTCGAAAACGACGAAAGTCACATCGATCATTTTCAGTTCCGGTTTTAAAATTGCTTTTTGATTAGTTTCCGATATTTCTATATTATCAGTTGTTCTAGTCGGAGGGCAGTGAAACATCAAAATTTATCTTCATTTATATATTGCTGGTCGGGCCGCACAAAGAGACCGCGGGTGCAATACGGACCACTACCATAAGTATAATACAATAAAATCTGCTTTTTAAAAAGCTGTGTGGCATTTCCTTGCAATTTTATTATATTTCTTTTACGATATGTTCATGATGCATTTGTAACACTTTTTCATCTAAAGATTTTAAGTAAAAATTTTAAATATTGAAAACATAATTAAATTTTATTTGAATTCATCAATTAATTTTGGATAAAGAAGTTTAAAGTGTGAAAGAAATAAAATTCGAAACCTTAAGGTTCCTGTCCCTGCCTTCGACGACACTCACGTCTAGTATACATTTTAAAAACTAGGACCGAAGCCAGGCCCACTAGAAAAACCTGGCCCTCGTAATTTGTATCGGCTCTACCTCTATCCCCCTCTGTACGGGCCTGCTGCTGGTCAAAAGAAAAACATAAATTTGAAAAAGCTGTGCTGACCCTGTAAAATTATCAATCAATGTGCAATGTTTTTAATGTTAAATGAAATTCAACGCAAAATTGGGGTTCTACGAATAGGTTAGTGCGTAAAATATGCAAAATAATTTGCATATTACACGTACAATAAGTGCTCGATATAACATTGATCTTTTATTTCGACTTTCTTATTATAGCGATCGATCGAAAAATATGTGCGTTGTATGTAAGGTTCGCACACTCCTTGGAATTTCCAAGGGGCTGGCACAGCTATTAATGATAAGTAAATTTCTATTTAATGTTTAGAAAACAGAACTCATATTTACCGCTTTTATTCACAGAATTAGAAATATTTTTCTGAAGTTAAATTATGAAAAAAAAGAAAAAAAAAAACTGTTAAAAATTTGTGATAACAATGTGTGAACTCTGGTTATATGTAACCACTCACAAAGAATTATTTACACATCCAATTAGACCAAACATTTCAATATGACAAGTGTGAAGGGTTCTCGTTAGTGTGTACGCTTAAGTGCATTATATTTACTAAGTAATTATTCCTTTCTAGACACTCGCTATTTATTACAAAATTACAGGAACAAATACTAACATAAAACGTAATACAACATATTCAATATTTCTTATTGCAGTTCTATTGTTTTTACCATTATCAACATCTGTAAGTAAAAGTTGTTATTCACGTGTTGCCATAAAAGTACAGAATGTTAATTTTGAATACACGACAGTTTCCTCCCCTTTCAATTAACAGCACAATCTTTTTGGTGGTTTCCGGATCCTTTTAGATCTTCTTAGCTGCATTGGATTGTGAACAACTTGGGGTGTGGCAACTGTAGGAGATACGACTGGAGGCAACTCTTTGGTGGTATCCTCGGAGGTCGTAGATGGCTCAGTCGACGCTGCGTCACTCTCCGTTTCTGTCATTGTTGTATTCAATGGTTCATTCACATTTACTATTCTTTTTCTATATTCAACATCACTGTCTACGTCTTCGCCTGCTGATTGAATTTGATCGACATGTCGCCTAACCAGATTACCTTGCACACTTATGGTATAGTATAATTCACCATCTCGGCTAATGACACGACTCATCAAAATATTATATCCTTCCTAATCTTGTTTTGAATTCTTTCTTTAGGGAATTCAGAGGTCAATTCTTGTACGAATCTCTCTTTTTAAGAACATACTTGCTGGAGACTGCATGGTAGCTATATTGGGTGATTTCCCATATTGTAACAAAAAACAGTTAATCTTTTGATTGATACTACCAGGATACTTTTGCATTGCTCGAAGAGATTGCTTCAAAGTATGTACATATCTTTCTGCTTGACCATTGCTGGAGGGCTTGAAAGGTGCACAAGTTTTATGTATAACTCCATTATTTTGCATAAATTTCTGGAACTCATATGATGAAAACTGTGGTCGATTGTCACTGACTAACAAGACTGGCAATCCAAAACGAGCAAAATAATCTCTTAGACATTCTGCTGTTTTCAAGGCAGTTGTCGATTTCATAGGGTAGACTTCGAGCCATTTTGAATGTGCATCCACAATTAATAAAAACATATGCTCAAAGATTGGACCATCAAAATCAATATGAATCCTTCCCATGGAGAGCTTGGATACTCCCAATGGTGTGTTTTTGACCTTGGAGGATCATCCTTAATCCTTGAACAACCAGTACATTTTTTAACAACATCTTCGATGTCTTTATCTATGTTTTTCCAGTTGACATAGGATCTATTGCCTTCATTTTTACGACTCCTAAATGTCCCTGATGAAGTTCTTCCGAAACCTTGTCATGATATTTTTTAGGTACACAAACTCTTTGACCGTACATAATGCAACCATCCTGGAGAGTATATTCGACTTCCTTCCCTTTTAAAGAAGTCCCCTTTTTTAAAGCATTTAGCAAAGGCGCCAAAGTTGCTTTAGCTAAATCTCTTGCTGTTATTGGCAGTGTTTCAATTTGGGAAAGTTGAAAAACTTCATCTTTTAATTCTAAGTCTCCAGATCTTAAGGGTAATCGTGAAAGACAATCTGCATTACCATGGTCCTTAGTATTCCGATAAATTATGTCGAACTGGTAAGCCTGCAATACTAGAGCATAATGCAAAAGTCTTGTAGCAGACAAAACTGGAAGACCCTTTTTTCAAGAAAAAATTGCCACGAGAGGTTTGTGATATGTAATGAGCATAAATCTATTTCCTTTAAGGTAAAGATAAAACTTTTTTACTGTCCAAACTAGAGCTAAAGCTTCTTTATCAATTTGTGAGTAGCGTTGTTCGGTTGATGAAAGTGTTCTTGAAGCAAATGCAATAGGCCTCTCAGAACCATCTGGAAGTCTGTGGGAGAGCACTGCACCCAAGCCGACTGGAGATGCATCAGTTGCAAAAAAAATAGGAAGTCTGGGGTCGTAGTGTGCTAATACTCTATCAGAACAGATTTCATCTTTTATATTTTGGACTGCTTCTTGACACTTTTTATCCCACTTCCAAGGAACACCTTTTTTAGTTAAGTTATGCAATGGATATGCTAAAGTAGAAATTTTGTTTGAGAATCTAGAGTAAAAGTTAACTAATCCCATAAAAGATTGAATTTCCTGAACATTCTTAGGAATTTTAGCATTCTTAATTGCAGCAATCTTTTCATCTGTTTTAGATAATCCTTGGGCCTTATCTTAAATCCCAAAAATTCAATTTCATTCTGGAAAAAATTGCTTTTATCTTTATTTATTCTCAATCCATGTTGACGACATCTGTCGAAAAATTTCCGCAATCTTGACAAATGCGTCTGGAAATCTGATGCTGCGATCCGTGCATCATCATAAAATACTTCTACTCCTTCTAAATCATGAAATACACTTTCAATATATTTCTGCCAGATAGCAGGTGCTGAATTAACTCCATACATTAATCTTGTGCATTCGTAAAGTCTCTTATGGGTATTAATCGTTAATAACTTTTGACTGTCAGGGTGAACCTTCATTTGTAAATAAGCTTGACTAAAGTCAATCTTTGAAAATATCTTACCATCATTGAGCGAAGCAAAAATTTCTTCTGTTTTTGGAAGAGGATGTCTTTGAATTCTTAGATTTTTATTAAGAGTGACGGAATAATCAGCACATAATCGAATTTTTCCATTTACTTTAACTACTGGTACTATTGGAGTCGCCCCAATTTGAAATATTACATTTTTTAATAACTCCGTCTTCCTCAAGTCTTTCTATTCCTCTTCAACACGCTTTTTCATTGCAAACGGTAATGTTCTCGGCCTGCAAAATAACTGGAAAGGCATCCGGTTTTAATTCAAGACTACATTCATAATTTTTTATTTCGCCCAATTTTTCACCAAATAACTCTGCGTATTCTTCTAATAGTTTTGTGAGATTTCCCTGTTCCATAACTGTAAGAGCTTTTATCCTCACCCAATCTAAATTGATTTTATACAGCCATTCTAGACCCACGATGGTGTCTCAGTTTTCTTCAACAATATACAAATTTAAGTACTCTATTTGATTCTTATATTGTACTTTAACTGTTGAGTAACCCAGTGGTTTATGGATTTCACCGTTGTAGGTCTTAAATGTCAAGTCCGTAGGACGAGATTTTCTTCCTCGAAATCTCTTTAAATTTCTTCAAATTCATTACCGATACCGTACCGCCCGTATCAACTTCCATTTCAACAGATTTACCTTCAATTTCAACAATTAATATTATGGGAGGTCTCTTCGGAAATTCTTCTTTGATAGAAATGTTCTCAACTTCTAAACTATGAAGTGGGACTAAAATATGAACTTGTATTTCGCTTACATGAAACTGTTTTTACCGACTTCAAAAAGGAGGAGGTTATCAATTCGACGCGTATGTATGTTTTTTTTTTTTTATGTATGTTCACCGATTGCTCCGGAACTTTTTGTCCGATTTATGTGATTCTTATTTTAATTGAAAGAGGATACTCTCGAATTGGTACCACTTCCGTTTCATCAAAATTGGTTGAGTAGTTTTTTAGTAATTCAACAAAAACCAATAAAATGAAGGATTTCACCCAAATTATCTTTCATTGTTGTAACCGGTTTCTCAACCATAAGCATAAAACTATGTATTCATATACGTTAGCGCCAAGTTGTCGCAAAATTTGGCGCAGTTACTTTAATTATCGCCAAATTTGGCGACCAAAATAAGTCGCCATAAATGAAGCCAACTTGGCTGTAACTGACTAATTTGGCGATATTCCCATTCAAATTCAGTAATGGATCTTCCACAATCTGTTTCTTCGCATTTTCTAATCGACAGTCATATTTAAAATTCTCAATTGGCAATCGCATTCAAAATAGTAATTTAATATACATTAATTAAATATACACCATTATTTCAAATGCTAAATAACACAGAAGCAAACTAACTTAATACAAAACAATAAGTATACAATAGTTTAGTTTAATTAAACACATGACATCAGACTGGCGGCACATAATATATATATATATATAATATTGGTACTTCTTAATTATCCCGTCGACCAAATTACTGTCGCCATATTGTAAGATTAAATGCCAATAATGGTTTACCATTAATTAATTAATTGTAAGATTAAATGCCAATAATGGCCAATAAAACCATTAATTCGACGTTTTATTTGTATTTTTATTAATGTTTTACTAATTTAATTGTTCTTTCGTTATTTAAAATAAAAATTATGTCAATTTGTATAATTTGGCGAGTGGTTTGGCGATTTATATAATTTGGCGAAATTGATCGACGGTATAACTAAGAAGTACCATAATATTATATACATACCTACATTATATTATATTAAACAGTTATATGTATGAATGCTTTTTGATTGCCTTTAATATTTCCACTAGATAACATTAAAAATAATTTTCCTGTATAGGGGCCTTGGAGAGAAAATGAAAATTTCACGCATATTTTCTGACAACCTATTAACTGTCTCGGTACTACTTAGTTATCCCGTCGACCAATTTCGCCAGATTATATAAATCGCCAAACCACTCGCCAAATTATACAAATTGACATAATTTTTATTTTAAATAACGAAAGAACAAATAAATTACTATAACATTAATAAAAATACAAATAAAACGTCGCAATAAAAATCACTTGATGACGTAAACACATGTATCTTGCTTAAAGTCAAGTGAATGTGACATTTACTATCAACCATTATTGGCAGTTAATCTTATAGTTTGGCGATAGATTTTTGGTCGACGGGATAACTAAGTAGTACCACTGTCTCATATACACAAGCAAGTTTTTCAATATTTATAAATTTATTTATTGTAAACAACCATTTGTCTACTTTTATATGCAAACAGAGGTTGAGCCAAGATCCCTATTCTGTTAAAGTACAAGATAAACAACATAGAAAGAAATAAAAGAAGTTACTCTAATTAGTATTACAGACGGCATTGTTATGGTGCGGTGTATATACATGGCACAGAACTTAAACATCAGTAGGTATAAGCATAATGGCGAAAGCAAGTCAGTGAGTTACGCAGTCATGAAAACATTTGAATTGTATCAAGAAATGAGAGCAAGTAAATTTGAATCAGATTGCCCGATAAAAGCAAAAAATGTGCGATACAAACAACAAACATTGTTTAAAGAAAATGCGAATATCATGAGTTGCTTCCGAAAGTTCTATATGTTTTGCAGTACTATACTCACTAAAATACGTCAGTTACTATGCAGACCAATGACACTTTAATCAAGACTATTAAATGAGCATGACGATGAATTTCTAATCTTCCGTAATCGAGCCCACAGTTAAGGCTAGCGTAAAACAAAAAAAGGTACTTTTCGGTTAGCCGGGCGCCAGTGTTATGTATACATGTATATGTCTATATACATGTATATATACGCATGTATACATATACATATATGTGGGTATATATGTATATGTGTGTATATATACAATATATGTATACATATCTAGACACACGGCAGTGTGTCAGCCAAGTTCGCCTGACATAGCCGTGTGTTATTTACACGAACCATTTCAAGCTGTTTTCGTCAAATTTCAATGCTCTACTACTGAAAATCTATGAGACCTACATACTTGTTATACGAAATGTGTAGTAAGGCCACCCTAATTACCTAAAATCCAAAATTTTATAAATAACGCATAATTAGTTTCCGAGATAATGACATTTGAAAATGTCTGATAATCGATAATTTTACCACTGACTGACTGACTGACTGACTCACTCATCAAAAAGATCTCGTATATCTACTGCAGCGACATACTTCAAATTTGGTGCGAAGTTCGTTTACAGTATAAAACTAAGGGAAAAAATGAAAAAATTGTGAAAATCGATGAATTACCCACCTGGGGGGGCCCATTTTTACTTTAACATTACGTCTATTAGGCGAAATTTTAATTTGCCGTAGGAGGGGACGCTGTTCTGTCGCCAAATACCGCCAAGTTTCTCGCCAACATGGCGATATATCGCCAAATTTGGCGACCAAAATTAGTCGCCAAAAGTGACGCCACCTTGGCGATATCTCTAATATTTCGCCAAATTCCCATACACTTCCATTGTAAACCTATCTACCTACTGGGGTTTATCTAGGTTTATTTGCTTACAGAAAATCAACAAATTGAGATATTCTGTCTGTCACAGAGCCCGTTCTCAGAAACTATACTCGTTGGAGACTTGAAATTTTGCATACTTATAGCTGAACACCACACATCATACGACAAATTATAAAATTTTGAAAAAGTCGTACATTTAACCCTTTGCGCTCCCACATGTGTATTTTAAACAATTCTTTGTAAGTGAGCCCTAATTAGGTTGGAGGCGTGAAATTTTGCATGCTTATAGCTGAACACCTCACATCAAACGACAAATCATAAAATTTTCAAAAAGTCGTACATTTAACCCTTTGGGCTCCCACACGTGTATTTTAAACAATTCTTTCTAAGTGAGCCCCTATTTAGGTTGGAGGCGTGAAATTTTACATACTTATAGCTGAACACCTCACATCAAATGACAAACCATAAAATTTTGAAAAAGTCGTACATTTAGCCCTTCGGGCTCTCACATGTGTATTTTAAACAATATTTTCTAAGTGAGCCCCTAATTAGGTTGGAGGCGTGAAAATTTGCATACTTATTTCTGAACACCATCATGGGACAAATCATAAAATTTTGAAAAAGTCGTACATTTAACCCTTTGGGCTTCCACATGCGTATTTTAAGAAATTCTTTCTAACTGAGCCCCTTATTTAATTGCAGACTTGAAATTTTGCATACTTTTAGCAGAACACTTGAGGCCAGGCGACAAATCATAAAATCTTGAAAAAGTCTTACGCTTAACCCTTTGAGCTACCACATATGTATTTTAAGCAATTCTATCTAAGGGAGCCCCTAATTAAGTTGGAGACATGACTTTTTGCATAGGTATAGCTGAATAACTCAGACCACACGACAAATCATAAAATTTTCAAAAAGTCTTATATTATTTACTCCACCGGGCTCTAACTTGTGTATTTTAAGCAATTTTTCTAACCTCCACCCTTTTCATCCGGGGAGAACTCTTCTAACTTTTGCCAATACCCCTTTGACCATTCTTTCATATTAGGCACCATAGCCTTACATATTTTAGTTCCACTTTTTACCGCCAGGTGCGCCTACTTATCTCGGTGCTATGGGCTCAATCCCCTCGACTAATATATCTACGGATAGTATGTAAAACAGAGTTTCGTTCGGATAAAGGTTTGTTTAGAATAGAGTGCGCCCTTGGTTGCGAAATGTGGAACTAATATTTTTCAAAAGGATAAAGTGTTTTGAAAGGAATATTAAACGAAACCCTCTGTGCGATCTGCGATCACACTTACCCACTTGTTATTTTCAAAATCATCAGAGAAAAGGATATTTAGTTAATTAAATTTGAAAATCCAGGGAGGGGCAATATCCTTCCTCTGCACTGCCTCTTTGCCGGCACCCATGGATGAATGATACATAGTGTGGCATAAGCACATAACTTTATTTTTCACTTTCAGTACAAAAAAGCAGGCCCAGCTATAGGATATTTAATTGGAAAATTTAATATAGGAATTTAATAGGAATTGTTGTTTCAGAATAAATAAAAGTTTCGAATGAATACATTTCGCCTCAAAACATGCATTCAATGTAGCAATATTAAAATATAGATTTCTGCCGCAAACTGACAGCTAAATAGTTTGTTGCAGGAAATTTAATTTATAATTGAATGTTGCTTGGTGAATAAAATAGTCACATGTAAACACATTAAAAAGCATTAAGTAAAGTGTCTAAATATATTGTAACTTTACAAAAAGTAATGATATCTAACAAAAACATAGCTGTGAAAAAAGGGAGCCAAGTTCTGTAAAGACAATGGCAAGAAAAGAAGTGATATCTAAGTGGGTGCCAAGTTCAAATAAAATTCACTCAAACTTACCTACTGAAGTATTATAGCATTTTTTAAATTGTTTAGAAATACAAATTATTGATAGCATATTAATAATAAATCTAGAACTTGGCAAGTTTTTGATAAATGTTATGCCTATCCATTTCATGTCTTAATAAAATGGTGATGTTAATATTAATTTCAATGACATTACAAAAAAAAATTAATATAGATATTATTATAATAAAATGACTCATGTTAAAGATTTGATAAACCAATAAATACAGATACACTCCCGCTCGTCTTTGGTTATCACTCTAGCACCTACCTCCAGAAACCTCAATGCAAACAGACTAAGATGCCTGACAAAGAGACAGATATACTTACGCTTGTTCTTGGTCATCACTCTAGAGACTGCACCCCTTTAACCCTTTCAGGGGCAAATAACTTTTATTCGTGAAATGCTGAAATGATTGAATCACACCAGAATTTACAAAATAAATTTATTTCAAAATGGGTAAAAGCTTCTTTTCACGTATTTAATAAAATTAAACTTTTTAGTCCTGAATTCTAGCATCAATGTGGAATTTTGCAGTTAAATTGGGTGGGATATATTTTATCCCACCGCCCTTCAAGGTGAAGGAGCTCACTCAAATTAAGACTTCCAATCATGAAATAACAAGATTTGATATGATAATGTCATTATTAAAAATAAATGACTCGTAAGTAAAAACTTGCCAAGTTCTAGATTTATTATTAATATGCTATCAATAATTTGCATTTCTAAACAATTTAAAAAATGCTATAATACTTCAGTAGGTAAGTTTGAGCGAATTTTATTTGAACTTGGCACCCACTTAGATATCACTTCTTTTCTTGCCATTGTCTTTACAGAACTTGGCTCCCTTTTTTCACAGCTATGTTTTTGTTAGATATGTATATATACATATATACGTATGTATATATAACACTAGCGCCCGGCTAACCGAAAAATACCCCCAAAAAATATCAGCAGCAATGTGGTTTAATGTAAATGTGGGTATCATAAAATATTTAATTCGCAAAACGCTTCAATGCACCAAATCATATTAGCTCAGAAACAACAATTGGCAGTGGACGCAATAACGATAGATTACTTAATAGTTTTAAAATCTCCACTGCCCAACGTATTGCAAATGATGATGCAATAAGAAGCATAAATGCCTAAGTGAGTTAAGCTGATTTTGTCAAGAAAGATTACAAACAAAAATAAACAAAATGCCGTCATGATGCAATGAGTTCTCAATTTCTCTATCAGAATCTTTAGATTTGGCGAAAGATTAAGCAAATAATTTAAATTATGAATAAAAGTACCATGTAGAAATGCTTAGCATACATTTAAGCACATTGGCATTACGTATACATTATACATTACATATTGGCACTTGCATAATATCTTCATATAAGTAAACACTAATGCCACCAAAAAATAAGTTGTTTTTAAATTCTTGAAACCTCAAATGAATTATATATAAATTCTCTTTTGACACCATAGAAATTTCATCAATGACCAGCCATTTGAGGGAACGCCATTTAAGACTTTCCCCCTGTAGTCTTTTCACGATCATTTATTGATAAGTCATTCGGTTGTCATGTACCCTAATGGCTCCTGGTGCATGTAAACTCCGTTGATAGGTGCGAAGACCTCGAATTTACCTATGGATTATACCTCTGAGGTGCCTTGCCAGATGAAGGTCTCGTCATCTGATTAAGCTTCTAAATTACGAGATCAACATGAGTAGCAATGCGCAGGTGCTAAACAACAAGATATAAATGTTAAGTAACTGGCATAAAAAAGTTCATAATTAAGAAATAGGCACTGCCGATAGTAAAACGATCTAGGCGTTCATCAGGTTTACTGCTGCTAGTTGGCGATTAAGTGGTCTCCTACGCCGATGCCAGGTATCAAACCCATTCATCTAGGACAACCCGGAAGATAAGGGCCTGGTCATAGGTTAGAAAGTATGAAAAATAAGTCATTGGGTCTCTCTTCTCTATTTCATAGAGTATTTTTAGTAAGCCGAAGAATATTTTACAGTCAGTTTCCAAAGTTCGATATTTTTTCATGCGAGCAGTATCCCTTGTCGTTCTACCCATGTCCAAATAGAGAAACAAAAATATTTAATTAAAAAATAAAGCTAGTAAATCTGAAGAAGAATAAATGTAATATATATATAAAAATTTTTCACAAAAAACATGTGTTATTAATGTACACACAAATCTGGACAAATGTATTTACTTATCAAAATAACATCTTTAAAAGTTTCTTTAAAAGCCCGTAATTTCCTCCAAAAGAATCATGCAAAAATTGTAACTCAAAAAAAACTAAAAAGTGAAAAATAATCTTTTTTACCAAAAATAAAACCGACTTCAAAAACTACTACAAAGTAAAAAATAATTTTTTTACATAATAGTTAATAAGAAATTAAATTAAGAGCATTGTATTTACCATGCGTATTATTATATTTATGTACATTAATTTGATTTTTTGGAGTCGGTGCCAGCCAAGCCAAGTTCAAGATTAAAATTGTTTATCCAATACAAATCGTAACAAGATTCAACAAAACCGTTTAGGAAAAAAAATCCATTCTCAATCAACTCTGACACCATCCTGCATTTGAAAATCTGTGTTTGGCTACGATTTTTTTTACATAATAGCCTGTATAAACGCATTAATTTTGCAATAACCCTTAATTTAGCACACATAATTACAACTAATCTCACTTGAAAATACGCGTTTATAAAATCAGATGAAATGTTTCAAAAATGGTAAAATTCAAATTTTTTTAACTAAATAACAAATCGTAAAAAAAAACTCGTAGATATTTGGATGTGTGTCTGTTGGATAATTATACTTAACTTCGTTTGGCTGGCACCGACTCCAAAAAATCAAATTAATGTACATAAATATAATAATACGCATGGTAAATACAATGCTCTTAATTTAATTTCTTATTAACTATTATGTAAAAAAATTATTTTTTACTTTGTAGTAGTTTTTGAAGTCGGTTTTATTTTTGGTAAAAAAGATTATTGTTTCACAAATCTGGTTATTTTAGCCTGTTTAGCGAAGTAACAAGCTCGTTACTTAGGTACATTTTGTATGTTTAAAAATGCTTCAAATCTATCCATGAAAGTATTGAAACTCTCTAATGATTCATCATATTTCTTGAATTGCACACCAGAAACCTTATTATTCTTTAGGGTACTTTTCCCTTTTAGCGCGTCCATTAACGCTTTATTTTGTTTAATTCTTCAATCAACTTTTCTATTTTTAGAGAATAATAAGAAATTTCTTACCTTGGCAATCTTCTGAAATCGTAGAAGTATTCTAACGTATCAATATTTATAAACTTGATGAATCAAAGTCATATTCATCGCCAGTGTGAAGGTTTCGCGTTAGTGTGTACACTTAAGTGCATTATATTTACTAAGTAATTATTCCTTTCTAAACACTTACTATTTATTACAAAATTACAGGAACAAATACTAACATAAAACGGAATGCAACATATTCAATATTTCTTATCGCAGTTCTATTGTTTTTACCATTGCCAATATCTGTAAGTAAAAGTTGTTATTCACGTGTTGCCATAAAAGTACATAATGTTAATTTTGAATACACAACAACAAGCCTTTCTAGCTTTTCTGTCAGTAGATTTTTGAGATTGTTCGTATGTTAGAAAAGCTCAAGGATGTTTTAGACCCTTTCAAAAACAGGAAAAAAATTCCATTTCCATCCTAAATTTAGCGATTCTTTTTCCATTGATATGTGAAATGTATCGCAAAGACTTACTATTCTCGTCTATACTTATTCGTAGGACAACGATTCATTCTGTGTACAGCTGCTTGTTTCTTTATTTCTAGCTAGCTTTAGATTGTGGCTCCGCTCACGTACAATGAATGTTTTGGTAAATCGAAATGCTATTATTTACATATAAAAATAATGTATCTAACTAATAATGTAACTTCTACAAAATCTGTTCCATATAACTTAAAAAAAGCTAATCTTTCATAGTCGGCTTGACCTAATTGTAGAAATCTCTCTCTTAGCTGTATAACTAAGCAACATAAAACTATGTTTTATACAACTAGGGGGCTCTGCCCCCTATGAGCTACGCTCGTTAACCCCCGTTCAGGCACACCAAAATCCAAAAAGCACACTAATTTGATCGAAACTAAGGGGGGAGCAGAGGGGGCATGTGCCTCGGGTGCCAGAACGAAGGGGCGCCAAATGAAGGATTATAACTTTGGAATGGATCATTTTCTTCTGATGGACTGATGCATTCTATTATTATGAAACAGTCATTATAAATGAAGTGTTAGGTGAAGATGAAAGAGCTGTCGTAAAAAGTTAGAACTCTGATTTTCTGGTTTCATAATAATAGAAGACATCAGTCCATCAGAAGAAAATAACTCGGTGAAAACGGAAACTCGGTTAAGCAGGACTCGGATAATCGGGACTCTACTGTACATTTCATTTTAAAAATGATCTTTAGAATATTTTTGTTGGTGTTCAGAGGGGAGTCACGACCAACGTGACCCCCCCCCCCCCTGGATCCGCCATTGTAGATTCCGTAGTTCAGTATTACATATTTTAAATTTTAAAATAAGTCGACTATTAAAAAATTAGTAAAATTCTCTTTGTAAATATACTTCGCGGAAGAGGAGGGGGGGGGGGCGCCAAAATCCATGCTTGCCCCGGGTGCAAAAAAGGCTAGTTTCGGCCCTGGTGTTATTGTCTCCCGGTATTTTTTAACAGCGCTATAAGATAGTTCTTTTAAATAATTCATTTTAAATGTATCGTTTCAAATCTGACGTAATTTACACCAAAGTTTTATTTCTCTTATTAATTTTCACGTGAAAATACTTTTGTTGTTAGAAGTAAATATTATTGGCGCTGTCTTCGAATTCACGATAATAGTTGAAAAGATTATCTCAAAATATCTCGCGCAAA
Source organism: Maratus speciosus (assembly GCA_963932465.1). NCBI lineage: Eukaryota > Metazoa > Arthropoda > Arachnida > Araneae > Salticidae > Maratus > Maratus speciosus. Next base: position 185,189,726 of record OZ010788.1, read on the forward strand.
TATATTTTTCAATTTAAATTGTTTTGCCATATTTTTTGGCCATTTTAAATATGACGTAATTTCCTCCATTTACAATTTTTAACGCATAGTAATGATTTTTTTATTTTAAGATTTTGTTTCTCTTTTAAAATTCAAGTGAAAATATGGTTCTTATGACGTAATTTTCCTGCTTTTAACATATAATCATTTAATTCTAATTTTAAAGTTTTTTTTCTGTTTGTAATAGTCACGTGTAAATAAATTTTAATTTGAAGTAAACATTGTTTGCGCTGTTTATACAACTGGCAACAGTTTAAATTAGTACCATTTTCTAAAATTTGTAAAAAATATCTCTCGAAATGCTGAAAATTTGAATTTAAAATAGAAATAAAACCTCAAAAAATCAGTCAAATAAGAAAAATAAATGCAATCTGCACACCGGGAACTTTTAACGTATAAAATGATCGAAAAATGATGAATTCTCGTGTTTTTTGCTCCTGTGAGAATTCGACGATATCTCACATTGGAACTCTCAATTTACAAGGCAAAAGCCAGCATAGGGAAGCTAATGTATTTTCACCTAGCCTCCAAATTTCTTCAGAGTCCTAGAAAATGTCGCTAGAGATGAAACAAATACTTCAATTTCAATCAATCTTCGCAGATGACACTAGGGTGAAAAGAACTCTTTTATCTAGCGAGAGAAATATTCTTTTGATGTTCACGAAGGTCTCGTTCCCGTGGGAAAGTAGAAAGTGAAACCAGAGATGAAACCGGACACGAAGGTTCCTGACTGCAGCCTATGGAGAAAGGGCTGGTCTATGAGATCATGAAACACGGATGGTGAGTGGCTAATGGGAGTGGCTTTGGTCCTAGACGGAAAAACGAAACTGATAAAAGAGGATGCAAGAGCATTCTCGGGAGCTTAATTTTTCCCCTTCTGTTGAAGTTGAGACTTCAAGGTGTTTCTGGCCGTGCAGAGTGGAAATCTCTCACGGGCCGACAGCTTCGGGACATATTCCGAAGCACAGAAAAGCGAAAGCTAGGTGTGGCTGTCAAGATATCTCCATCACGGAGTTGAAGATCGGAGGTTCCTAAACCTCGGTTAAACACCTACAAAAAGTGCGACATTCCTGTCGAGCATCGCGAACTCTATCTTCGAAAATAGTGGACATTGAATAAATAAGAGACTGACTAACACTGAAAGCGATCTATTATTCGAGGACTGGACTTGATTCTATAAACATATTATTGTCAGCTGAACTCGAACCCTTATATGAAAAACGTTGTAATTATGAATTATTTAATCCAGAAAATATTATTTAATTGTTTGTAATGCAATAAAATATTTCTTCGACTTTAAATAAACCTTGGCCGTTGAAGTTGCCCGCTACCACACTACCTTACGACATCGGCTCCGTTACACTCCAATAAAACTTTTTTAAGGGAACGATTTTGTCCAACATTAGCATTAAATATCTCTTAAAATAATTCTTCGATTTGAAAGCTGTCTGCATCAACGTGTTTATCAAACATTTCTCTATAATACCACCGATTTTCATATTTTTGTATGCAACAGTTTTCTTAATATTAACGATGAAAGGCCATGCTTAAGCATTCAAATTGGATGCCGATCTACCCGGAATATCTACGCAGATTTTCATTGGTCCATTTCCAAATCAAAACTTTTTTTTTATATATAGAAGGATAGAAGGATAAACCTTTCCCCTAATCTCTATTTACAAAGAGTGTGCAACAGAGTCACCAGAAGTAGAAGTCGGCGCCTCTCTTACGCTTGCAGACGATTGGCGGAGTGGTGCTTTAACCACTCGGCCACGGAGGGCTCTTCAGGTGACTTATCATAGCAAACGCGGTAGCGTTAAGCTATAATATGATTAAGAAATAGAAAATGCAAACGACTTTCTTAAATTTCTGGCGAACCAGTTGACGTACGACAATGATTTTTCTTTTGAAAGATAGAACTCGACGAGACGAATAAACTGATAGCATTTAAAAAATTACTGTAGCTTTCAGTAGTTTTTTATTTAACCTTAAACGAAAAAATGAAGACACAAAATTCAACAAAGTGTAGCTAACGTTCCAGTGGGTGGATTAACTTCGTTTTTGTTTTATTTTGATCCTCTTGTTAAAACTTAGGATAGGTTTTTTTTTCATCTTTGTATGTTTGACGGTCGCTGAGAAAATCGAATTTGTCTTTTAAAATGTCTCCATAAAATTATAGAAATCTCTCCTTTTCATTTTCTAATTTTCTAATTCAATAACTTATTTTGTGTTGCCACTCCCTAAAAAGCAGTACAATAATTAAAAAAAAAGGTTAACACGTGTACTTTTGTTTTCATAAGTCAATAAAAATTGAAATTCAACTGACAGATTTTTGTATTTTTGAAACCGACGTCAACCTAAGCATATAATGCATAATTTTCATAAATATATATATATAAACTTTCTTGATTAGTATTTTGAACTGGAGTAATAGACACAATGGAGCACAAACGAGTTGATGGGAAAGAAAAACAGGATAAATCCCAAACTTCTGTTCAGAAGTTAAATGTAAGTTTTTTTTAATTATCATCATAACATCCTGACTTACACCAGCGATAGGTATGCAGTAATATAAATACTTCACATACTAAGCATACCTTAAAAAATACCATTCCATCTATTTTAAATAAGGAAGAGATGTCATATACGCACCAGAGTACATAACTGGCGCGATAATGCATGATTTTGCTTGATACGGTAACTGAGCTATTGTTGTTTATTTATCAATTATTTTTTATTTACTTTTATTTTATTTATTATAAGTATATAAATTATTTGGTTCTATAGTTATTAATTAAACTTTTCATTATTTATAGTTATTTCTTTTTAAAAAAATAGAAAGTAATTTCAAAATATATCTGTAACTGCTATTCGAAAACGAGGTTTTCGTTAAATTGGCGTCAGAAAAAAACCCCGCGCCAAACCCGTTGTGTTTATGACATCTGTGCCTTAACTAATTAGGGTTTCGTTTAACTTTAGGTACTTTTGCTTGAGATATTGTCGAAAATGTACAGCAAAAAGATACGGTACTACTTGATTATCCCGTCGACCAGTTTCGCCAAACTATTCGTCAAATGATACAAACTGACATAATTTTTATTTTAAATAACGGAAGAATAAACAAATTAGTAAAACATTAATAAAAATACTAATAAAAACTTGGGCACAGATGTCATATACGCTCCATATTGGCACGATTTTTTCCTACGCCAATTTGGCGAAAACATCGTTCATATATCATCTATATCCGGGTTACCATATTAAGTAAAATAACGACACTTTGGCGCCAGTTAAGTACCTAATGCGTATATGACATTGGCGGCGTCAAAAAAATCGCGCCAATATGGGGCGTATATGATATCTGTGCCAAAACTTGAATTAAAAATCACTTGATGACGTAACAAACATGTGTATCGTGTTTAATGTCAAGTGAATGTAACATTTTCTATGATCCATTATTGTCATTTAATCTTATAGTTTGGCGATAATTTTTTGGGCGACAGGATAATCAAATTGTAACAAGTATGGTACTGATGTCATATACGCACCACGTTCGCGCGATATTTTTTCTGACGCCAATTTGGCGAAAACCTCGTTTTCGAATACAAGTTACATATATATATTTAAAAAGGAATTAACAATAAATTTAAAAAAGTTTAATTAATAACAATAGAACAAAACAATTTATATCAATTTAAAAAAGAAAATAAAAGTAAATAAACAATTTATTAATAAATAAACAACAACATTCGGGTTACCATATCAAGCAAAATAATAAAACTTTGGCGATAGTAAGTACCACTGTGCGTATATGACATTGGCGTCAGAAGAAAATCTCGTTAAGGTGATGTTCATAAGACGTCTGTGGCGATTCAAGTACACTTCGGAGCGTTACTTTGAAATCGGTGAGTTTCATCGCCAAAATCGCCAAGATGCTTAATGATCATCGCCATCGAATATATAAATAATGCCATATTTGAAAACTTATAGGTCAAAATATAAGGGGAACCTCGGTTCACAACCACCTCAGTTTATGGCCAGTTCGGTTTATGTCCAACTTCGATGATCAAAATTTGACTCGGTGGGCGTGCAATATCTCGGTTCACGACCAAGGCTGCCGAATAGTTCAGTTGGCAACCCTCACATAAATGTTGTTATTAGTCAAGTTTGGAGTAAGGTGTGCATGTCAGAGAGCTTTGTGTACCTTTATTACTGTAAAAAAATTAACTTTTTGTTTTACTTTTACTCAGGTTTGCGCTAATATTAGCTCTCATTATGGCTTCTAAGAATGAAAAAGTGCTTAGTGATAGCAGTAATAGAAGCTTAAGCGAATTACTGTTCAATAAAAGAAATTGTAGCAAAACATGAGAACGATGTTAGTATAACCGGTCTAACTAAACGATAGGATGTGGACTCAGTCTTCGATTTCCACGATAATCTATATATATATTACGCTATCGTATGTGTCACAGAAATCGCGATTATTGTTATTTGTTATATGTTAATTGTTTAATGGTAACGCTCGAATGAAACGCATCTCATTATTTATAGAACAGCATTTAATGCATCTCCATACCTATAAGGAGGGGGGGATACCATAGGCTGGACCCTGTTCTATCGCCAAACACCGCCAAGTTTGTCGCCAACTTGGCGATATATCGCCAAATACCTGTAGACTTCCATTGTAAACCAACAGGGTTTACTTGTTTAGAGAGAATCAACAAATTGAGATATTTTAATGCAACAAAAAATAATATCAGTTTAAGGAATTATATTAATTATATTTAAGGGAGCCCAAGTAAATTAAATTATGAATAAAAATAACGTGAATTTGATTAAAAAACTCTGAACCTTTTAAAACAGTGTACATTACTTGGTTAAATAGTGCATTATTGTGCGAAATAAGAAAAAAGTATTGGGAATATTTAAAAGCAACTCAGGTTTATTTATATTCAATATATAATTATCAAAAAATTTAAATGACTAGTATTAAAAAATGCTCTGACGAGCACCAAAAAAGGCTAATATGTTTTTAAGTATGAAAAAGGGTTTGACAAGTGCTTCTAATTGAGCATGAAAAAGGACAAGGGGTCCCTTCTTGACTGCAGCTCACTGTCAATGCCAACTTTGAAAAAATCATATTTGCGCTTTTTTCATATAAAAAAAAATCAGCCACAGTTACGATAAAAATGTGCAGTGTAAAGACACAGCCAGTAAAGACGCAGCCTGATTAAATATGAACGTAAGGCGACTTAGTACCAAAAATCTTAGTTCCTGCAGCATATCACACCATGCAGTGCCACCAAGCACGCCCGCAGTATAGAACTGTACAGAAAACTGATTTGTAGTGCAGTGCAGACTTTTGCAGCACTCTGCACAGGAACAGTTCTACATGTGCACGCATAACAGTATAATGCATTCATTGATTGTTGAAATTATATCCAAGTGGCTGTGGCTGTAAGATGTACTATGCAGTACAACAGTGCATATGTAAATTATAAACGAACAATAGACGCATACACCTTTAATACGGAAGTACAAAAGCACAGTGTGAGTGTGCGCTGAGGTTCAAAAGCATAATAGGAATGTACAGTGTAGTATAATTTGTAGAGAAATAATGGTACACAGTGCACTGTACAAAGTTGCATTGCAGACGCATGCGCAGTACAATAGTAGGACAGTGGAGTTAAGATGTAAAGCACGGTGGAAAGTTTTACTAAAGTACTGCGAATTTATTTTATATGGAATAAGCGCAAATATGATTTTTTCAAAGTTGGCATTGACAGTGAGCTGCAGTCAAGAAGGGACCCCTTGTCCTTTTTCATGCTCAATTAGAAGCACTTGTCAAACCCTTTTTCATACTTAAAAACATATTAGCCTTTTTTGGTGCTCGTCAGAGCATTTTTTAATACTAGTTCAATAAATAATTCAAAAAAAGAAAAGCAATTTAACAAATTACAACGACCATTTGGAAAATGATTTTTTCAAAGACTAAAATTTAAGACATAAAAAAATCGCACGGAGTTGATTTTACATTACGTACGCCATGGATTAAACCATAGGTTCCCAACCTTTTCTGGACTACCGCCCCCTTTACAAGGAAAAAAAGTTTCAACGCCCCCTTTTCCATAATAGTTAATTATACCAAATATTGAAATATTGTTGCATATTAACTATACCTATATTTTAACTGTCTATCTCTTAAGAAACACAAAATAGAAATTAATTAAAATGACCATCAAATGCAGTAAAAAACTGTTTATAAAAAATTTAAAAATAAACACATAACCAGTAAGAAATTTAAAAAAACGAATGAGATGGTTGAGACTGGTGAAGTTTTAATAGTTTGTTTATGTCGAGGTCCAATTTCGTTAACCTCCTTCGCCAAATTTCTAGTTCATTAATGTGCAGTCTATTACTTTTCTTACAAAGTAAATTAGCTACTGCACTGAACCCGCGCTCAGCCAAAAACGATGAAGGTGAAGCAATTAAAAATTTCTGTATTCTTGCCCACAATCCAGGGTAGAGAGGTGGTATTGATTTTTGAAGTCAGAACACTCGGTATCCATTTCTAAATTTTACTTTTAATTCTTCTTACTTAGTGCTTAATATAGGAAAGTTTGCACTCTGCGATTTTTAGGTAGATTTCGTAAGAAATACTACCTATTGCAGTCGTTACCGCGGTGCGACTTTTGAAAAATTCCTTCATAACTTTTCATTATACGACCCCAGGAACCCAAAACCACCCCTACCTAAAAAGTTTATATATATATATACCGGGTGTCCCAAAAAGGACTGACTGATTTTAAAATTCAATAACTTGCAAACGGTGACAGATATTAAAAAAATTCTTGCAGGAGGGTTATGCATAAGGTCAAAAGTTTTATTACAGTGATTTTCAATTTTAGTTCGATTTACAAACAATAGATGGCGCTGTAAGCAATAGTCGCTAAATACAGGCTCGATTTTTGGTCCTTTATCTTGTCCCATGCAGAAAAAGGAGATGGAAATGTATTATCCGGGCCACGAAGCACCAAAAATCGAGCCTGAATTTAGCGACTATTGCTTACAGCGCCATCTATTGTTTGTAATTCGAACTAAAATTGAAAATCACTGTAATAAAACTTTTGACCTTATGCATAACCCTCCTGCAAGAATTTTTTAAATATCTGTCACCGTTTGCAAGTTATTAAATTTTAAAATCAGTCAGTCCTTTTTGGGACATCCGGTATATGTATGTATGTATGTACTAAATTTTGTCCGCACGATAAAAGTCGCAATTACGCACGGATCGTCTTCAAACTCGCCTACAACTTTAAGATGGCTAATATCTCGGCGGGGATTGAAAATGGGCAAAATCGGTCCAAGGGAATGGAAATGGGGAGTGTTAAAAATTTTGAATACTGTCTGAACAAGATTATGATAAAACCAGCTCTTACACAACAATGACAGGAAAAAATAAATATTTTTCGTTATAACAGTTGCCAACAATTTTAAAAAAAGCAATAAAATTCTCACTACAACAATTGCTTTTCTATTGCAAGTTCACGTGAAAAATTAAATTAAATAAATAGTTTGACGAATTGAAAACAAATTGAATATTACGTCATAAGTTTTCTAGTGCAAGATTTCCGCATGAAAACTCAAAATGAAATAAATAGTTTGACAAATTAAAAAAAAAAAAAAAAAAAAAAAAAAAAAAAAAATATTGCGTCATATTGGAAATAAAATGGACCTCAGTTGGTGAATATGTAACGTCATACGAGTTTGAGAAAACGTATTAAAACATGATAAAAACACGATTATGGAAATATTAACTTATTTTAACACTTTGAGGTTATTTGAATTTGCTTTTGCTATTTTTTAAACCTATTCCATATACATGCGTGTGTGTATTCGTGTATATTAGAATTTTCACAAAATGTTTAGAAGCTTTAGATATTGTTAGAGCTCATTCTTAGTGGAGGAACTGGGTTTATCTCTAATCTTGATTTAAGTTTTGTTCGTGAATTTAGTACTTAACTTCGAAATCTACCTCCGCCTGTAGGCCCGAGCCGGCAGGGATTTTTAATATTTAGCGCTTTTTAATGCGATTTATAGCGATTTTTCGCGTTCTGCAGCGATTTTTTGACATTCATGAAACAATTTTGGTTACAATTATCCGCTATAATAAAATTTTGCCCTCCGCGATTTTTAGCGTTCGGCGATTTTTGACCTTCGAAAAAGAAATTCGATTTGGGGACATCATCGCTAAGCTCGTTTGTATAGATCATTTAGATCAATTCATTTAAATGTATATTTAAGGTTTTTATGAAGGGCTCTGGCAACGCCGGGAGGGAGGGTGGTCAGCTAGTATTATTATATTAATTCCCTAAATAGGTACGTTACGGACCCCCCCCCCTGACTGTTTTAACGCCCCCCATTTACCTCTGGATCCTCTATCGCCCCCCTGGAAGGCTCCAACGCCCACTGGGGGGCGATACCGCCCCCGTTGGGAACCTATGGATTAAACGATAGCATTTCTGGACCCATCATGAACAGATTTAAAAGAAATTTCAGTTTTACAATTTTCGGTACTGTAAATTTTTAAACTTCTACGGAGCTGGTCATACATTACGTACGCCATGAATTAAAGATTAATAGTGTTATTACACGTAAAAATTGCAAGCAAGAAAAATCGCCTGCGACTCGTCAGATTTCCTATGAAACTTACGTAATAGCCAAGCATTTCATTGGCTGTTCGGGAAAAGGCTTTTCTATCATCAGATTTCCAAAAAATCTCACGACCAATTTTAAATAAAATTTCATTCTTAAACATCTAAACATCCGACAATATTACATTTTATACCGTCGGATAGAGAAAAAAATGTACTTTTAAATGCAATTTTATTTGAAAGCTGTATATCAATTTGTTTCTGATTTATTAATTTTTTTTTGTAGTTTTTATTACTTTTTTGTCATAGTGGCAACACTCTGTTGTCCATCGTTGTTGAAACCAAAGGGAAATACAGATTACTGTATATACGAATCAGATAACGAATAAATTGCGGATTAAACTAATGAAAACGTTCAGATATGCTTTTGATTTCCTACCCTGACGAGAACAATAACCATTTTTCCAAATGGTTAATAAACAGAAAAAATATAGAACTTATTACAAAAAAACAATTTAACAAATTACAACGACCATTTGGAAAAATTATTTTTTCAAAGACTAAAATTTAAGACCTAAAAAAATCGCACGGAGTTGATCATACATTACGTACGCCATGAATTAAACATTAATAGTGTTATTACACGTAAAAATTCCAAGCGACAGAAATCGCCTGCGACTCGTATTTGGTGTGAAATATTTATATGTATTCATTCCTGTCCTATTTATCTATTTTGTTATTTTTAATTGGCTTATTCCATTTTTCTTTTGCACGTGAAAATCTTACAAATTAAAATTAACTTTTTGCCAGAAACTGTTATTCATTTTCTTTCATTTTCATTAGTTATTATCCACCTGAAACTTGCGTATTATCCAAGCATTTCATTGGCTGTTCGGGAAAAGGCTTTTCCGTCGTCAGATTTCCAAGAAATCTGATGACACATTTTAAATGAAATTTCATTCTTAAACTTCTAAACATCCCACACTATCACTTTTTACATCGTCGTGTAGAGAAAAAAAATGTACTTTTAAATGCAATTTGTTTGAAAGCTGTATCTCAATTTGTTTCTGAATTATTAATTTTTTTTGTAGTTTTTATTACTTTTTTGTCATAGTGGCAACACTCTGTTGTTCATCTCTGTTGAAACTAAAGGGAAATACAGATAACTGTATAGACCAATCACAAAACGAATAAAATGCGGATTAAACCAATAAAAACCTTCAATATTTCCTACGCTGACGAGAACAATAACCATTTTTCCAAATGGTAAATAAAATATATTTGATGACTAAAAATACTTACAAGATTTTTCATGTAATTATTCTGGTATAGATTCTATTTTCAACTTTTGATTGCTAATTTTTTGAAAATTCAATAATCCTTTGTTTTTCTTTTTCAACTTTGTACTTATTACTTTTATTTTTAGTTTATATCATTATTTTTCAAAAAATAATTACAGAGAATGAGCTTAGTACAAATTTAGAATCACCACTTAAAAAATGAAATTGATCGAATTCAAGTAAATAATAAAATACGCTATGAATTGTGCATGGAATTGATACTAAAATTACTAAAAGTTATGTTAAAAGTGTGTTATCTTTTCCTGTCAAATCAACTTAAAAAAACATACTTAAAATTTGTTTTTAACCACTTAAAAGGTTTCATTAATTTCAAAATTGTGTTTTCATTGATAAGTTTTAATACTTGTAATATAAAGCTGGATACTGCATGTTTCTTGCAAAATAGTATGTACGCCATAAACAGCGTGTATAGATTTCAGAGAGTTGCAGATTTAAGGGTTGATAATTTCAGAGAGTTGCAGATTTAAGGGTTGATGATTACAGAGAGTCTACTATATACTTTTTTAAAATACATTAAAATTATTAGTTTGACCATATCATTTTGTATTGAGCGATAATAATCTAGCACATTTAGTCCAGGCAATAGGGAATTTTACCTAACAAAATTAATGGTAGTACTGGAAATCGGCTTTCTGGATGTTTTTTGGGTCGCTGAATCCGAATTTGTAACTTCCCACCAAAATTTCCCCCGGCAACCTCCCCAAATTTTGGTAAAAAGCCCCCCAAAAAGGTTTTTATTAAAAAAATCAAATTTTTTATTGTTTTAGAGTAAAAGTATCTAGAAATTCAGAAAGTAGACAAAATTTCCAACAAATTAGATATATGACATTATGATTTAGGATGAAGGGGAAGGGGGGATCTGCCTCGGAACATGCGCGCGGTGCTGCGTAAACTAAGTTGCGCAATTCCACTTAACCACTCACACGTATACATTCGGCCTCCCATTTCCTCTCCGAACTTTCTCTATAAGGTTTACTTTAAGAGTTTGGGGTCGCTGAATCCATATTTTTAACTTTCCCCCAAAAATTTCCCCCCCGAACCCCCCTCTGCCAAATAGTTGTTTTTAACTTAAATTTCTTATTGTTTTAGGGGGAAAGCATTACGAAATTTAGAAACTAGACAAAATTTGCAACAAATACGATATATGACATTATGAATTAGGATGAACGGGAAGGGTGAGGGCTGCCTCTGAACATGCACTCGGCTCTACGTGCACTAAATTATGAAGTCCAGGCAATAGGGTATTTTATCTGGCAAAATGAATACTAGTTCTGGATTTCGACTCACTTTATGTTTTTTGGGTCGCTGAATCCGAATTTGTAACTTCCCACCAAAATTTCACCCGGCAACTCCCCCAAAAATTGATTTTTTGAAAAAATTTGGTTTTTGAGAAAAGCGCGCGGGGAATGTTCCGAGGCAGCCCCCTCTCTCCCCGTTTATCCTACGTCATAATGTCATATATCCTGTTTGTTGCAAATTTTGTCTAGCTTTTCCCCTAAAACAATAAGAAATTTAAGTTAAAAACAACTATTTTGGGGGGTTTCGGGGGGGGGGGGATTTTGGGGTAAGTTAAAAATTCGGTTTTAGCGACCCAAAAAACTTAAAGTAAACCTTATAGAGAAAGTACGGAGGGAAGATGGGAGAGCTAATGTAAACGTGTGTGTGGTTAAGTGAAATTGCGCAACTTAGTCCACGCTGCACTGCGGCGCATGTTCCGAGGCAGATTCCCCCTTCCCCTTCATCCCAAGTCATAATGTCATATATCTAATTTGTGGCAAATTTTGTCTACTTTCTGAATTTCTAGCTACTTTTACTCTAAAACAATAAAAAAATTGATTTTTTTAATAAAAACCTTTTTTGGGGGGCTTTTTACCAAAATTTGGGGGGGGGGGGGTTGCTGGGAGAAATTTTGGTGGGAAGTTACAAATTCGGATTCAGCGACCCAAAAAACATTTAGAAAGTCGATTTCCAGTACTACCATTCATTTTGCTAGGTAGAGTCCCTATACGGTCTCTATTGTCTGGACTAATTGTAAAATTTGACAATATTCTATGCTGTGCCTTTGTTTTATAACAAATTTTGTATCCAGTGTCATGTCATTATGATAAATCAGATAATTAGCAATTATGTTAAATGATGAGCTGTTATTCCATCTGCCTTCTAACATTAACAATTACATCAAGGTTAAATTGTTCTTAAAGATTTAAAATCAATTCAAAATAAAAGTTTCCGGTTAATTTAAATCAAACACACCTAATCAAAATCATGGCATTCCAATAAAGACTTTTAAATTCAAGAAGCGTTTCTTGAAAAATACAAGAATTTTGATTCGGTGCATCTTTTGATTCAAGAGTGGGAAAATGATGGTTTGCGAATATTTCGAATGTAATTAATGATTGAGAACAATTGCAATACTTTGGAAATTTTCGAAATAATGCGATTACGTCGAATTAGATTGAACTCTATCTTTCATTTAAGGCATTCAAGCGGAGGAATATATAAATGAAGATTTGGGTAAACATAACATAAATTTATGGATTATCTTCTGCTCAAAACAATTAAAAGATATTGTAAGTCTTATATAAAATAACGGTATATAAGCGAATTTTTTTTTGCAGCAAATGGAAGAACAAAGTCACAAGTAAAAACTTTTCTCATTTTCAAACTTCGGAGTATGCAAATTTTGAGTTTGACGTCATAAACGACGCTTTAGCGGCAGCGAATGAAATATGGCTTTCAACTTACGGAAATACAAAGCGAAAAACAGTGATCGACATTCAGCAAGTGCTTTGTTTTGATTAGTCCGATGTCTCAACGAAGTTATTTAACCGAATCAAAAGCTTGGAGATTTCTTGGTCGGTTAGAGGGGGGTGGGTGGTGGAAACACAAGCTGAAGTAGCAGAAGCCACGTGAGTTTCGCTGTGTCAAAGTGTGATTTTCAGGATCTGGAATCGTTTTTAAGCGACTGGAAATATAGGCCGAAGACCAGGGCAAGGTCGTAGGCGTGCGACAATGCCCAATGAAGATCAATATTTAAAGCTAACAGCTCACAGACACCGAAATATGAATGTCATTTTTCTTCAACAACATCTTCGCTCGGCTACTGGTATCACAGTTTCGACTCAAACTGTCCAAAACCGGCTCTACGCTGTAGGTCTGTATGCTCGCAGATCAATGGTATGTGTTATGTTAACAGCAAGGCACCGTGACGCCCACGGGGAGTGGGCAACAGAGCATGTGAACTGGAGGAGAAATGAATGGCGCAATGTTCTTTTCTCTGACGAGTCCCGTTTTTCTGATCATCCTGATTATAGGCGTATATTCATCTGGAGGGAACGTGGCACTAGAAATAATCGTGCGATCTTGCAAGGAAGTTTCAGATTTGGCAGTTGGAGAGTGATGGTCTGTGCTGGCATCTCCATTAATGGGCGCACCGATCTCTAAATCATTAAAAATGGAGGTCTGACCGGTCAGCGATATAGGGATGAGATCCTCAGACTTATTGTAGTCCCTTAAGCTGCAGCAATTGGAGATGACTTTATGTTAATGGGCGACAATTGCAGGCCATATCGTGCTCACTTGGTGGATGGTTTCATTTTCGAGGAGGGAATCATACGAAAGGAATGGCCAGCGTGTTCTCTGGACATGGACCCTATTGGGTTCTATGAGCATGCTCTATTTGAGTATGCTATGAACATGCTCCCCAAACATGTACTATTGAGCATGTTTGGGGCATTCAAGGCAGACGAGTTTCTGGCTTCCTACCACTTCACAAACTCTCCAAGAACTGGAAAGAGCTCTTCTGGAGGAGTGGAACAGAATACCACATCTGTTCATTAATAGTCTCATTGACTTCATGCCTCAATGGCGTTCAACGTTGCTGGCCGTTCGGAGAAACCACACCCCCTACTAAAAACGATTTTCTTTGAAGGAAACACCTTTTTTTATTCGTTTTTACTCATATTCGCAAATTCTGTTTTTTTCTTTTGTACCTAAATGCTCAACACAATGCATTTTTTTTCTGCCAAACAAGTGTAATTTTTTTTCTCATATAGCCTACCACGTCTGTCGATCATATATCAATAATGTAAACAATTCCCCAGCCGGAAGATCCATTCACAACCTCAATATCCTTTAATTGTTTTGAGCAGTGTATTTTATTGTTATACATTATATTGCTATGAAAAACAGCTTTATCGCTAATGTGACATTAAATAAAACTAGTATGTTGTGGCCATCGCAATACTTTCTTCTATCTCATACATGTCAATACTTCAAAATTCACTATCTCAGAGCCAAATTAAATGGAAATCTGTGTTCATCATGAGAATTCTAAAAATATGAAATTCCGTGCATTAGTTCTCGAGGTATGACTACCACTGAAATCGTGTAAATCCAGCATAATGCAACATAGCAGCGCCACCTATTTGGTTATTTACACCAGAACCTAATTATTGCCAACTTATGTTAACGTCTAACTGAATATGAAGTTTGAGGAAAATTCATGCATTAGTTCTTGAGTTAGAGGTATTGCGCAAATCATGACAAATGCAGCATAGAAGCGCCACCTGTTGAGCGATTTGCAACAACACATAATCAGCAGCAATATCAATTAAGTTATACTTAAATCTGAAGTTTGATGAAAATTCGTGCATTAGTTCTTGAGATAGAGCTATTGAAGGAATAGTTCAAAATGCAGCACAGCAGCGCCACCTATTGAGCGATTTACACCAACACGTGGTCAGCATCATTTCATATGAAGGACTAACTAAATCCGAAGTTTGATGAAAATGTGTGCATTAGTTCTTGAGATAGAGCTACTGCGAAAATAGTGTAAATCCTACAAAATGCAGCATAGCAGCACCACCTGTTGGACGATTTACATCAAAACGTAAACAGCATCCATTCGTGTCAAGGACTAACGGAATCTGAAGTTTTATAAAAATCCGTGCATTAGTTCTTGAGATAGATCTTTTGCGGAAATCCTGCAAAATGCTACATAGCAGCGCCACCTGCAGGGCGATTTACACCAAAAACTAATCAGCACTAATCTATATCTATATCAGGGACTACCTGAATATAAATTTTTATTAAATTCTGTGCATTAGTTCTTGAGATAGAGCGCCCACAAAATTTGTGTCACATACAGTCAGACAGACAGACGGACAGACAGTCAGACAGACTCACAGACAGACATTTTGTAAAAACATGTTTTTTGGAATCTCTGACCCATAAAACGTGTAAATCCGTTGAAAACTGGAATTCGAAAACTTTCATGAAACTAATACTTTCTTCTTGTAAAGATAGAAGAAAGTAAAAATCGATAAATTCTTTTCTATGTTAAATCGAGAAAAAATTAGCAAGGCAAAAGTAAAATAAATTATAATAAAATAAATAAATGAAAATGTCTTCTACAAAATAATCGAAGCTGACCTAGATTCAGTGTAATTTTTAATAATGTAAATATTTTTATATGTATGTTGTATATAGAAGCTGCAAGGATGCCAGCTAAAAGAAATCAATTAGCTGAGATGAGAAGCGCTGACAAATGCAATTCTGAACAGCGTGGACGCACAACAAGAATTTGGATTCAGAGAGGGCAGATCATGCGAAAAAGCTCTTTCCGAAATCTTGACTTCCTGTGCTTATAAAATTAGTGAAGGCAAATACACTTCCCTGGTCTCTCTTGATATTCAAGGCGCTTTCGACAATGTTGAGTGGAGAGACATTCTCCTCCAACTTAGCATTCTAAATTGTCCGGGTAATATTGCTGGAGTCATTCGTTCTTATCTTTCTGAGAGAAGCATTCTTGTTAACTGGGGAGCAGGAATCTCTATCCACCCACAGAAAAAGGGTTGTCCTCAAGGTTCCTGCCTGGGGCCAATTCTTTGGCTCCTCATAGCTAATATTATTCTCTCAGAATTCGAAAAACTTGGTTACTTGCTTTTTGCGTTCGCGGATGACTTCAGCTTTATTTTCTCTGGTTTTCGGCGTCTGGACTTGGAGTTGGAGGCTGCTTTTGCTCTCCCAATTTTCTGTCAGCTGCTGGAATCACTGCACCTGCAACTTTCCACTAATAAATCCCAAGCTTTAACATTTGCAAAACCTTATAAACTTAAAAGGAAACCCACCATCAGAATAAATGGCACTAGTGTCCATCATGTCTCTAACCTTAAATTGTTAGGATTGTCAATAGATGAGCACTTGAACTGGTTCTCTCATATTAATTACCTTAAAATCAAACTAGTAAATTTTTATCATAACTCAAAAAGATTAACCACTAAATCTTGGGGTATTAAAAGCCATATGCTAAAAATTTGGTACTCTACTATTGTTGAAAAAATTATCACCTATGGAGCATCTATTTGGGGGGGAAATCTTACAAAAGCAGCACTTAATAAATTAGTTTCTATACAAAGGATGTTTCTCTTGCAAATTTCTAGGGGATATAGAACCATTTCCAGTGATGCTCTCAATATCTTGACAGGTATTCCTCCCATTTCCTTTACCATTAAATATGAGTTCACTAAAAGCAACATCATCCATTTGGAGAATGAAGCTATCTCACAGCAATTTTTTCCACAAATGATGATTCAGCGTAAGACTCTTGGCTGGCAGTTTCATCCGGCAGATGAGACTTCCCACCTACAAGTAAACCCGACTATAAATTCTTACTCTCCCACACAAAATGTTATGGTCTTCACCGATGGCTCACGCACTGTTACCGGAGTAGGTGCAGCTTTCTGCGCTACGAAAGGGAGTGAAGTGACTCATCGTTGGTCTTGCAGGCTGGATAACAATAATTCCATTTTCCAAGCCGAACTCTTTGCCATCTTTAAAGCTTTAGAGTGGATTTCTCAACAAAACCAAAATTTTTTAATTCCAGTTTTTAGCGATAGTCTTTCAAGCCTGCAGGCTATCTGTTCGTTTGGCTCAACAAATCCCCAGGTTATTGAGATTAAATCACTTCTCAAAAATCTTCTCTGGAAAACCTATTTAAGCCACGTTTCAGCCCATAAGGGTATCCTGGGAAATGAAACGGCAGATATGTTGGCAAAGGAGGCAACTGCTAAACCATCAGTTGATTTTTCACTTCCAGTACCGCACTCACACATCAAAAGACATCTTCGCGCTCATTTTATGAAAAAATGGCAGGATTACTGGGACTACTCAGATAAGGGTAGATATACCTATGATCTTGTCCCAGTGGTATCTTTGGATCTTCTGCTGCTCACTCCATCCACCACAGCTTTCCTTACCGGTCATGGTCCTTTTGGAGCATACCTCTTCAAGTTCAAAAGAGCCCTTTCTCCTCTATGTGAGTGCGGTGATGATGCTGTTGCCTCTCATTATTTCTATAATTGTCCTTTAACAGCTCGCTGGCATATCCGCCGTCCTCCTGTTCTTCCAGTTGGTTGGTTAGCAAATATTTTATCGCGCCCGATTTTGCTCTCAAAGCTTAAAAACATCTTCAACTTCTTATGTAACCTTTCAGTTTTACTCCATCACTGAGACAGAGACTTGGATTCTCCCTTATTCACTACCCAATGTTGGGTCGCAGCAACTTGTATAATATTGTCTAACTTTGTATAACACTGCATTATTTAATGTCCTTATGTTTGTTTCACAAAGCTTGCTAATGTAACATTTTTTTTTATATCTTATATATACCACTCCGCCCTCTGTCGCGCGTATTGGCGGGCTCAGCCTCGGCTGAAATTTGTAACTTTTTTTTTTTTTTTTTTTTTTTTTTTTTTAAGACCTCAATAAAGGGGACCGGGAGGGACAACCTATGCTCTACAGACTCACTTCCTAGTCTGAGCAGTCTCTCTCGGGCAGTAAAAGTAAAAGTAAAAGTCGCTACCTTCTGAATATTTGGTACATAGCGATCTAAAAACAGCTCAGCTGAATGAAAATATCGAGAGAGGTATCGCAATTCACCTGTACGTGCTGTAATACGTGCCACAGAGCTTTCCCTGGTATCATATTGAACAATACTGGGTTCTGCCTGATATGCAAGGCTATAGATGGTGCTTTGACGTTTTATGCTGCTAATTCAAGGTACAGTTCCCGATTGTCTCAAAGATCTGAGCTACATTAAACAAACGATGATAATTGAAATACATCCAGTGTTTTTCGCTCTACTGTATACGAGGCTTACAGTATGAATGCAGAGCAAAAGGAATCAGCTTTAAATAAAATATCGAGAGTTTTATTTCACACCTGCCTGTCAGTTTTGCAGGTATGATTTCAGCTGTGTTAGTGACACAAATATTTTATCAGGATATACTGAGTTTTCTGTTTACTCACAACGCCTTCTAAAAGCATCCAGATGGCTTAAATCATGGAGATTATTGCCTAAGTAAAAAATGTGTACAAACAAATGTAACTGAAGATTTGATTTTCCAAAAGAAGAGTGCGATTCACCAAAGCTCTAGGAAGAAAATGGAATAATCACCATTTTATCTGAAACAAATACTTATTGCATAGCTGCCAACTTGTACGGATTTTTCCTACCACTAAAATTTTATAGTAAATTTTAGCTAATTGAATCACCGAAATTCAAGCAATTTTAATGTTTAAATAAGTCAAAAATTTCTATTAAATTTTAGTGGTAAGAAAAATCCGTACAAGTTGGCAGCTATGTTATTATTACTTCATGTAACAAGTTTGAACTTCATATGACAAATTCTATTGGCAGTAAGTATTATTCAACTGTCTTTATAGAGGTAATTTTCACTCTTTATTGCAAGAGAGCCTGCCGTATGTGTTTCAGTCATGGGAGCCAGGCATTTAAAGTCTTAAGGCCACATTGAGAAGCTGCCGACATGAGCAGGGAAATCTTTCACGTCCCGCGATTTTGTGGATCATTGAAAGGAAGGGAAGAGCACATATTGACTCGCGCGCAGTTTTTCTGACGCAGGCTCTGCTTGTCACTTGTACTTGTAACGCAGTTGCGAGTGCGAGTCTGTCACGTTTTACTGTTGTAGAACAAATTGGCGCCTCGTTAATATGAAGCAAGATCTTTGAAGTAATGCTATTAAAGATATCAAATTAGTGTGATTAATTATTTCAAATTATATAATTCATAATTAGTACATCCTAATTATTTGTACTGTTCTAAACTTTTCTGTTTTTTTTTTTTTTACATTCGCGTTTTGATATGTAAATACTTAAAAAATGAACGATGAAAGATTTATTTTAGTGGGAGTTTTAATTTTGCTCTTGTAGAGATATTCTTTTCCGAGATAAATTATAGTAAATTAGAAAATTTTTATATCACAACTTTTTAAACAATCCGAAATCTCTTAAATTTATTGTTTTAAGTTTGGAAAACATATACACACATACATATATATATATAGATATTTCAATAATAAACATGGATTCACACTTTTTTTAATGATTTTTTCCGCAATTTACAAAAAATTTTGCTATAAATAAATGATGCACAAAATTACTCTTTTTAAGTATATAAATAATATTTTAAGTGAAAGGCATCTTTGAAAACGGGATAAACTTAATACAGGAATACTATTATTATTAAGCGAGCAATAGAACTATTACAACGCTATTAATTATTATACGCAATTATTATTAAGCGAACATTCCTTTAAATGAGTTAAAACTCTAATGATCATTTTAGTCTGTATTAATTTTACTATTAGAATCTGATTATGAACTTAAATCAATAGACTCAATCAAGTTAAGATGTTTGTAAATATACATGCCGAATTTCCTCAACAATGTCAACAAACGTGACGGAAAACTAATTCTCAATATGCGCTCATCTACCTCGGGCAGTTTTTTTCCGACCAGTGTCACTACACCCCTCATAGCATGCATGGTCACGGTGACGTCGTTGTGACGTCACTGTGAGTCACTGCGAGGCTAACGAGAAAGACAGGCTACCGCGGTGGGTCCGATTCTTCTTTTTTTAGAGACCGCTGGAGTCACGTGATGCTCTTTTCGCACGCCTTCATTGGTGCATTCGAGCATCACGTGACTCCAGCGGCCTGTAAAATAAGAAGAATCGGACCCACCGCGGTAGCCTGTCTTTTTCATTAGCCTCGGAGTCACTGTGGTCACGTCACATCTGTGACCAAAATGCCACCACTCAGTGATGTCACATTGTGACTGAGATGTGAACTTCTTAGATAACTTATAAAAATTACAAAAAATATTCAAAACCTGTTATTTATGTAAAATTATATTTTCTGGCAATTAAAAAAAATTGTGACGTCACTGTTATGACACTGCATGTAACGTACGTCACGTCACATATGTTACGAAAAAAATCACCATATTGGAAGTCACAGTGTGACAAAAATATGAACATCAAAAATCTTTGAAAATGAACAGAAATATTACATGCCCGAGTTACAGCGACATAAGGAATGAAAATATATTAGTGGATAGGAAATAGTAAAATCGGGCACGAAAAGAGGGGGGGGGGGGGGCAGAAAAAGGAAAATGCACGGTAGAAGTATCAACAAACTAGATTTTCATGCTATATTTTATCAATTTGTTATTTAAGACAGTGAAAGTATACTTTTTTATGATTTCAATTTTATCTACCATTGCAATTTAATCCTTCACTGATTGCTATTATTATAAAAGTGTTTCTCGGAAAAATGGTACGTATTGGAGCAATTTGGATAACATATTTAGAATTAGGAATATTAAATCTGTACACTTTATATATTTAGTTTGTAGGGAGGAAGTTGTTTTATTTTATTTTATTTTATTTATTTATTTATTTATTTTTGTCGACCAGTGGTATTCGAAACCCTTCTGTGGTTTCAAACTAAAATTTTCTATTACAGTTAAGTCTGTATCTTTTAATGAGCACGTAGAAAGAATACTCAGTGTTTAGTCATATATGCATTTCTTGCTTTAGAATTTGCATTCAAGTCATATTTTTTCCTGTTAGTGTTTAACTATTTTAAATAACTATTTTTTAAAAAATTCTACTTCTTTCAGACTTTTTAAATAAAATTAGTATTTTCCGAAAAAATATGTATACAAATTTTATACAAAACCCATGATATAATTATTCATATTTCAAATTCGTGTTTTAGAGATATGATTTAAAAAAAAGTTATTTTACAAATTGTTTTATTCTACAGAAAGTGAATATGAAAAAAATGACAGATTGACAAAGAAATTTTTTTTTATCCTGTATACTCTCTTTTCATTTATTAAGAAGATACGTATTTATTGTAAAACAAACTTTACTTTAAAAAAAAGAAAGAAAAAAGGCAGGTGTTTCATTCAAATAGAAAATTTTCATTACAGATACTCTTAAATAAGATAAAATTATTGCGCATTTAAACTCTCTGTTGTGTACAAAAAAAAAATATATAATAATACAATAGGAGCACCTGCTTGGTCAATATCGTCTGCGCTCGATTAAACCGCAGAATAAAATAAGGATCAGAGAACTACTGACGCGGGAAGTTAGTTTATTAAGCTAACAGAAATATGCCGGACAATTTAGGATAAAATACGGATATTATTAAAATATTTATGGAACTTAAAAGGTATGTCTTATTTAATTTAAATTTTTTGTTCCTGTTTGATAGATTATTATCATGAGTTAAATAGTTGTATGTTATATACAATGAGACTGAGCTGGGATTCTTTTCAGAAGCAATATGGCGATGGAAATATTTTTGAGAAATTGTTAAATGCATTTAATTCATCTATTATAGTTTGCTGTTGTTTAATAGTACAATTATAAATACTAATTATTTAGTGTTTTTCAAATTGTTATAATTATTTTTTTAATTGTATTTAAGCATTTTTTTTCTGTTTGTGATTTTAATCAAACATTTAATTGTAGACATTCAGAATCAGTTATTAAATTTTCTTTGATTGTAAACTCATTTTATTGGCATTAAAAATAAAATATAATATTTAAGCATTGAAATAAAGTGTTTTTCATGCCCGATAAAGTTGAAAAGTGTTTATGATTTCGGTTTGTCTGGCCGTCTGTCCGCGCTCTAACTCGCGTAAATATACTCGGATTGACCTGAAATTTTTCGATGTTATTGACGTTTACCATAGCAAGGTCCCTATTTGTAATGAAGTTTGTAGCATGTTTAGTTCATTTACAGGGACAGTCAATTGTATTCCATTACATTACGGCCGGTGGGAAAAAATCGTTTCAAATGATTTTTAATGATTTTACACGCTTTCAAACAGAATAAAATTGATATGCATTTATGAAGCGCACTAAAATGTGCATTCCGTAGAATATGCGATGCAAAAGAATAGTTATTTTTCATTTACAGGGCTAAAAAAGGAATTCCAATACATAATGATATAGGGGTGGAGGGAATTGTTTGCGGCGTACTTTATTTATGTTAATCTATTTGATATGTAATGAAATTGATATACGTCGTTGAGGTTTACATACTATGAATTATTTCATGTATAATACGAAGTGTATATAGCATTTACAGGGACACACAAAATATTTCAGATACTATATTGTATCCGAAGTACTGTTCATTAGCGATGATTGCTGGAAATGCATTTTTAATTATGATTCACTACATTTATGCATAGCATATGGTGTATATATATATGCTATAATTCATATACAGAACTATACAAAAGTATTCGTAAGGGTTACTGGGTATTGCTTAAAGGTGGTTTTTAAATAAGTTATGCATTTTTACGCTGCACCGTATTTAATTTACTAAGAAATGTTTGTAGTATGTAGATAAAATGATATACAGGGTCACGCAAAGAATTGGATACGTTGCCGTCTATAAATTATAATTTCTGGAAATGTGATTTCAGCAGTTTTAAGAGTGTTTTCGTTTGCATTAAATTTTAACTAAATAGTGGCGTGTAATAAAGGTTCTAGGTAAACTACGGGGTTGTACAAAATTATTTAAGTATGTTTCCATATATTAGTATAAATTGCTGAAAGAGAATTTCAACCTGTTATGCGTTTCCTTGATAAACTAAATTTTTCCATTATATAGTATATATATATCAATCTACAGATCAAATACAGGACTGTTTAAAAGAATTAGAAAACATATTTGGCTGTGGATGGTAACTGCGTAAATCAGTTTTTCAAATGTTTTACGCGTTTTCATGTTTACTTAGTTATCTTATTTACGTTATTTCCCCCGATGTCTTGTTAAAACATTTAGGAAGAGTTGGAAAGTGTTTTATAATCTATTCTTAACGCATGATATATCTTACTTGTTGTTTCTATTTCCCAGATCAGTCTTTTCCTATAAAACATACCAAATCTAATTAGCTCATATTCACAAAATACAATTTATACGGGAATAAAAAATTTAAATAAATAGGGCTTATCCTGTCGTTCTATAAATAACAGTTGTATTAATGTCCGTAAGACTCCATGTTCGTATTTAATAAAGCAATGACAAATCACATCACATTAAAAAGCTTACACATTCTTAATATTAAGCTTGAATTCAAGATCAAGCTTAGAACTTATTAAAAAAAGATGTCAGTTGACAAGCATTGTTTTTTAAATGGAAAATTAAAAATATTTTAGAAGATTTGGACTCCAAAATATAATCTAATAATAGTCTAATAATAAGCTAGAAGTAGCTAGGAGTCGTTCGGTAGCTTCATCGCCCCGAGCCCAACCCTTCCCGCTTTTCGGTGTCTTTAATTTGTGTAATTTCCCTTTTAAATTTGTCCGGTTTCAATTTTCGATTTTTTTTTTTTCAATGTGGCTTTCGCTAGAGAGTCTTTCATTCGGGACGTGGCTGGGAACCTAAGAATGTTGCTTCCGCAAAAGAGACGGACTAGAGTAGAAGAATAAAGGGCTGCGGACGATGATGGGCCGCTCACCGCGGCGGTTCTAGTTTTAGAAGTCAGATTTTGCTAAAAAGTTCGGTAAAAAGATAAGATTTTATATTTCAAACAAAACTTTACTTTAAAATTATCGTAGTGTTTATGACAAGAATCATCACAGTATTAATACTTGGAAATTTTTCCAGAGAGAAACATTTGCCTTGCATACAATATTTCAAATGAAAATCAAATTTCAAATAAATTGCTTAAAAGGCACAAAGGCCAACATAGTGAAAAATATCCACGCCGGGACTCGATCCCGGGTCATCAGTATAGCGCACTGACATTCTACCGACTAAACCACATGGAACGATACCCAGCCTGGAAAATTTCTTCCTATTACATGTTGGCAAGGCTACAAAAGCAACACAAGATGGAATATTTATCGTGAGCCACCGACATGGGGTAAACACGAAACTTAATTAAATCCAGCATCGATTGAAACTATTTTAATAATTGGAAATTTTTCCAGAGAGAAACATTCGCCTTGCATACAGTATTTCAAATGAAAATCAAATTTCAAATTAATAGCTTAAAAGGCAATTTTAACTTACCTCCTGCTGAGTTTTGTAAGATTTTAAAATGGCATACGCCTTTTTTCCACAAACAAGCAAGCTGAAGAACACAAACAAGAAATACTTCGTAAATGAAGATGGCCAATGGCAGGAATATCAGCAGACCACAAATAATCATAGCAAGATGGAGTGAAGAAGATCACGCAACTGGATTTCAGGCCAAACTTTAGTTTTAGCAATTGGATGCACGGTTATATTACGTCCAAATCTTTAGTTAAAGGGAGAATTGGTAAACAGTGTACGTGATAATGTAAAAACAGTAGTAGGAAAAATTATTTTACCTTTTGTAGCAAACTATAACTTACTTGTTTAAAAAAGTAACGACTACAAACTACTTTTCAAAAGTAGTCGCTTACTTCGCTACTTTCAGATTTTTTCAAAAAATTCAATCTAAACTTGAAATTGAGGATACGGATTAAGTAATACGATGGCCTTCATTATATCGCGTTTGCCGGAATATAATCAAATAAATTCAATAAAACTGGGACAGTAAGAACTTAAGAAATATAACATACAAGAAAATATTTTGTGTTATTTTCTGAAATGTTACTTCTAGCTCATAGTACTCGTTATAGGCCGACCAGAGGAATTCGATAGTAATTTTAATTATAAATCTGTAAATAAAGCAATTCCAAAAAAAGAAAAGCGGCATTAAAATATGAAGGTCTAATAGTGAACAAGTAGATGTTTCCAGCAAGAAAATTAATTTCTTTGATTTAGATTCTGGCCTGTCGATTTAGCAGCAAGCGTCAATGGAAAACTCCATAACATCATACGATGACGATGCATTGCTAAGTTCTGCAACTGATTTCCTGACATTCGCACAAAAGAATTCGAATGTCAGGAATTCAGTTGCAGCATTTAGCAATATATTCGAATTGTTTTGTGCGGCCGTGTAAAATGACTATGAATGCTATATTCACTTTCTTTGAGAAAAAACCATGATGTAGGTGAACGTAACAACATCTCAAAATCACATTACTGTCAGTGTCCTACTATAAACGAAACGTTAAGGCGTTTCAATTTTTTTTTCATAAATTCATTTCATAAAATCGTTACATTAGGATTTTATATATACGAGGTGGACCCCGTCGAATTTCGACGAAAAAAATGTTTACAAAGGAACTGTTCCATCAAATTTATAATACATCAACAACAATAATTACAATAAAAAATCCATCCCAAACACACATATTAACCTAAGATTAACAAAATACATTTTTCATAAACTTCAACTGTTAAAATTATTGAAAATTAAACTTTATTCATATACGTAATCAGCAACATATAATTAAGATAAGTAATTTTGATTAAGTTATCAATTAATGCTTGGTAATACGGAATGAAAAATCAGCAAAAATTATTTCACCTTGACATAATCATAGAATCATAGAATTCCCACCCCCCTTTAAATCTAAATCGAATCAACTCATTTTCCACGTTTCGCACCCATATTAATCATTTAAAAAAACGTTAACGCGCAATAGGTTATTGATAAATATATTTTCAAACTTCAAGTCACGTTTGTCAACTATTACAAATTTCCATGTGAAAATTCCCACTCGCGATTTGAGGTCTTAGTATAATCTCTGTCGCTGCGAGTAAAAATTCCAGAATTTTATAATTTTTAGGCGTATTCAAGGGGAAATATCTCGTTTTATCAAATAAAATTACCGGTTTCTTTTAAATATGACGTCATTTTCAGTCGCCGAAATATTTTGTCTATTGTCTCAAACCCAATAAAGCGGAATGAAAAAATAGTGAAATAGAACAGCATCAGAAGGGAAATTGTCTTTTGTCAAGTGCAACGTCATTTTCTGTTCATATTTTAAAAAAAAGATATTTTTAATTGTAATGAGAAAATGGCATCAGTAAGAATATAATCAATAAAGATAACTAAACCACTTTTAATAGAAATGAAGTACTTCAGTTGCCACAATTAGAAAATTTGTATTAAAAACTATAAAAAAAATAATATCTCAAAAATAAATTGAGAAATAGCTTTCAAATAAATTGCATTTAAAAGTACATATTTTTCTGTATAAGACGGTGTAAAAATTTAAAATGTGGGATGTTTAGAAGTTAAAAATTTGCAATAGCGAAAATTTCAAAACCGAAATTTCATTTCAAATTTCAGAGTGTTGCCATTCGCAGAATGACGTATGCGTTACGCACAGATATGTTTGTCCTTTATAATATAGATAGGGTAGGCTTATTCATAGTATTCTGTAACGTGTTCGGAAATTCCGGTGGAGTCACTTTAGATTTTTTTTTCTTTTATGTTAACATAGGTTTTCATGTGGTCGCCTCCTCGTCTAGTATCATCTCGTAATGTTTACACCAGGAGTTCTGAATGATCTACAACTAGTATAGATAATTTCGAAACAGATTTGATTGCATTTAAGTGACACACCTTTATTAGATTACTGAACCGACTCGTCATAGTTGAACATTACTTTACGTCTAAATTTTTAAAATTCTGAAGAGAATTGTACCATTTGTTGTATCCTGTGCACCAAAAGCGTAAAATCAACCTCCTTTGGCAACAGTATTGAACGATGCGATAGCTAGCCAAAAGAGAAAATTCACAAACTTAACTCTTAACCTTAATCAATTTTAAGCCGTCTTTTGCAGGCGTTTCAAGTGAACATCGCTGTAAGTATTGACAAGAGCTTAACATTAAACACGTAACTGATTCGGGTATCTCAAAACAACCGAACGTTAAATTGGAAATTAGTATGCATGCCGGGACAACATTTTATCCGAAACTAATTTGATCGCCCGATTAAATTTTAATTAATTCGACAGCTGGTGTTCTATTGTGCTGAAATGTGATATTGTTGGTGCTTCACCAATTTCTGCAGTTTTGGGAATGTGGATTCTATCTTGGGAAATTTTTTACGCATGAAAAATAAACATGAGAAGGGCTTACGTTTAAAATAATAAACTGGGGAAATACAAAGGGTACAGTTCTCGAAAACAATAAATCAAGAAACATAAACAAGGATCTTCATTCGTCGCTTCTTGCGGTTCTGATTAAAATCATCGGTATCGTTTTCATGCACTACTGACTAATAGTACTACTATCACTACTAAACGAGGTAATTCTGTTGTATTTCTGTTTATAAAATTAAATATTACGTGTAAATATAAATAAGTAAAATATTTTATGAATCAAGAAGAAATGGGAAATTCTGCAATTCCGTACCGCCTATGTACAACCCGTCCCTGGCATTATAATCTAGACATATTCCATTTCTTGCTTACGCTATTAACTGACTTATTGTTTGACCGCGAAACTTTGTGAAAGGTTAAATTCCATTGCTAGCCTATGTCTGGCTGTATGCATGTCGACATTGTGTTATTCTTCCGAGGAATTTGAAAGGAATTAATTAAAGAAAAGGGTAAATAAGGGAGAAGATTGGAGATGACCCTGCGTTTCCCTTTCGTTTGGCTAGCTTGACTCTTTTCACAATATTTTTCTATACGCAGTTTTAAGGTCCGATTAGACATGCTATCATCCAAATATCGGCGTCTTTTTTGTAGTCACGCGGTGCTTTTCCTCTTTAATAGCTTTAGAAGCACACGGGTGGACATTCTGAAAGAGGCATGTCTTTCCTTAAAGTCGATCTAATCTTCTTTCCATTGTTGAATCTCTCCATCCTTTTGGAAATAATCACAAACGGTTGGAGAAGAATAAGTGTTGATAGTTTTTCCTGGACAAGTGTTAAAGGAAGGCAAAACAAGCGTCTAAACGCAGCCTTAAGTAAAGTAAAACCACATCAAAGAACTGAAAATGGACGCCGGCTATTAAGTGTTGACCTTGAGAATTTATTCATGCTTCAAATAGAGAGTGGAAGATTGAAGACCCCCTACCTTAATGCTTATAAAAAGAAGTCTGAATTATCTTGTATAAATAAAAAATTGATTTGTTTTTCTTTAAACAGCATAACTTTAGTAGATCACTGAAATGAATTATATAGTTTTACATTTTCTTATGCTTAAATTTCTCAAAATCAATCTTCATTAAATTGTACCACTTGTTTTCTGGGTTCCTAAACTATTAAATTTACTGCCTTTGACAGCAGTATTGAACGATGCGATAGCCATTCGGGACAGAAAATTCATAACCTTAACTCTTAACCTTAAATAATTTTAAGCCGTCTTTTGCAGGCTTTTCAAGCGAACATCGCTGTAAATTTTGACACTAGCTTAATATTAAACACGTAAATGATTGGAAATCTCAAAACAACCGACCGTTAAATTGAAAATTAGTATGCATGCCGGGACGACATTTTATCCGAAACTAATTTGTTCACTCGAGTAAATTTTAATTAATTCGGCGGCTGAAGTTTACGTGTGCTGAAATGTGATATTTTTGGGGATTCATTAATTTCTACAGCTTTGGAAATGTGAATTATGTCTTGGGTAATTTTTTAACGCATGAAAAATAAATGAAAAAAGTGCTTATGTTTTGAATAATGAACCACCCTGAAGACCGAAGTTTTCGGAAAATAATAATTCAAGAAACTTAAAGGAAAACTTCGATTCCTGCATGGGTGCCGGCAAAAATAAATATAGGAAGGGGAAAGATTTCGGAGAAGATGTGCTTGCAGTCCGCAGTCAAGGCCAAGTTTTTAAAAATGGGAAATATAAACATGAAGTAAGCTAAACTGAGCATTTTTTGTTAGGAACACTCATGCAAGACAATTTTTAAAAATATGAACATAAAACACAAATGCAAGGCAATTTTTAAAAAGATAAACATAAAACTGCATAGTGTAACAATTAAGAAATATTAAATATCAAAAATAAATATCTACCAGAGTAAATTCTGCATAAAATGCTGACTTTTCATGTCTTATATACTGTGGAATTAATTTTTTTTAGTTTAAATTGCAGTGTCCCACATGCAAAACATGTCGAAATATTGTTTTTAAAACTTTGCCAATACATTGTACTAGCTCCCTGATAAACATCAAACACGTTTTTACTTCTCATGCAGCTATACGAACTTGTATACAGGATATACATAATTAAAGTTCACCTACTCAGAAACTCACTATGTAAACTCACTACTCATTACTGATGAATAGTCGAAACTATTCATCAGAAACGTATGAAATTTGGTATGCGTCCAAATAAAGGGATGCAATTAGCAGAAATTTAAAAAAAAATAACCACCAGAGGGCGTATTATTGATTTTTTTTCTTCAATAATTTAACAAAATACAAACTTATACAGTATAGAATTGGTTTAACAAGGCCAATACTGTTCAGTGTGTAGACCATTATTGTTAAGTACTGTTTGAAATCGCAAAATAGTATGTTCACCAGTCACGCGATGCAAATTTTTGGAATTGTTGAGGGCGTAGAGGAAAATACTGTCCTTGTGATCTGGTAGCATTCCGTTTACAGTCATTGCACCGCTACGAATTTTTTTCAAAGCTGGAAACCTTCACAAAGCTTCTGATGCGGAATCACCATTTTGACAAAAAAGTTTCACCAGTAAAACACGATCCTCTAAACTGCATGACATTTACCGTGAAAAAGGTATGAGATTGCTTGACAATAGAGTCATTGAGTCTTTTTATTTAACGTTTTCATTGTACGCGAGCAGATAGATAGCATGATTGCTAAAAATTCCACATATGCTGAAATTTTATCATAAAACGCCATCTGGTGGCCATTTTTGAAACTTTTTTTTTTTGCTAAACGTATCCCTTATCTTTTCATTTACACGCATTTCAAATTTAATATTTTTCTGATGACATACGTATTATCATAGTCTATACTAATATTACAAAGAAGTAAAGTTTGTTTGTTTGTTTGTTTATTTGTAGGAGGTAATCTCTGGAACTATCGAACCGATTTCAAAAGTAATGGTATCAAAATGATTGTATTATTCCATGTTCGAATCATAGGCTATATCTTAAATCGATGCCACTATCCCAAAGGGGGTGTAGGAGCAAAAAACGTTCTAAAAATGCGAATTTTGTGTTACCGAAGGGTCTAGAAATATGAAATTTGGAATATTAGTTACTTATAAGGTATAAATCAGAGATGGCGAACCTTTGCATGTACGCGTGTCAAAAATTTAAAAACAATATCTATCAACACTGCAACGTGCCAAACTTTTATATAAATAATATATTGCAAAATATGCCGTTTATACTAAACACTGTTTAATAGAATCAGTCACTTTCATGCATTAGATAACTAAAATCAACTAGTTGGATGTGCCAATCCCAAAACTTTCTTCTATCTTATACATCTTAATATTTCAAAACCTAGTTACACATAATACTTCAATATTATTAGTTAAATACTATAACAACTTTGATTTTCATCTTAAATTTCTGCTCCAGTCAATTAAACGGACTAAAAACAAGTTAATCTATATCATGATATTTGTTAAAATTATTAATTTTTCCTTATACTGTTGTTATCAGGTATTTGCGAATAGCCGTCTTAGCAGGAAGTGAGTTCCCGCCGCTACACAATAGAACTACGAAAAATCAAGAAAAGTATACAAAAATCGCTGTCACAGAGCCCCTTTACGGCGCAATATTTTCAAATTCAAGGAGGACCTGCTGGCCAAAGCCAAAAACATGAACAAAAATTTTGGTTCAATTATATGCATAATTGTATACACTGTTTGATGGTACAATAATGAAAATGACACAGAGATCGCAATTATAGCGCCCCCTTCTGGCAAAATTTTTTCAAGTTCAGGGAGGATTTGCTTGCCATAGCCAGAAACATACACAACTAGTTGGATGTGCCAATCCCAAAACTTTCTTCTATCTTATACATCTTAATATTTGAAAAACTAGTTACACATGTTAATACTTCAATATTATTAGTTCATTACTATACCAACTTTGATTTTCATCTTAAATTCCTGCTTCAGTCAATTAAATGAACTAAAAACGAGTTAATCTATATCATGATATTTGTTAAAATTAATAGTTTTTCCTTATTCTGTTGCTATCAGATGTTTGCGAATAGCCGGCTTAGGAGGAAGTGAGTTCCCGCCTTTACACGAGCCGCCAATGGACAATAGAACTACGAAAAATCCAGAAAAGTATACAAAAATCGCTATCACAGAGCCCCTTTACCGCGCGATATTTCCAAAATTAAGGAGGACCTGTTGGCCAAAGCCAAAAACATGCACAAAAAATTTGGTTCAATTGTATGCATAATTTTATACACTTTTCGATTGCACAATAAAGAAAATGGTACAGACATCGTAATTATAGCGCTCCCTTCCAGCGGAATTTTACCAAATTCAGGGAGGACCTTCATGCCATGACCAAAAAGAAACACAAAAAATTTGGCTCAATTCTATGCCTAACTTCATACACTTTTCGATGGTACAATATTCAAAATGGCACACAAATCGCTATTAAAGCGCCCCCTACCGGCGAATTTTTTTCCAAATTAAGGAAGGACCTGCTTGCCATAGCCAAGAACTTAAAATAAATATTTGGTTCAATTCTATGCATAACTTCATACATTTTTCGATGGTACAAGATGCAAAATCGCTATTACAGCACCCCCTAGCGGCGAATTTTTTCCAAATTCAGGGAGGTCCTGCTTGTCATAGCCATAAACTTAAAATAAAAATTTGGTTCAATTCTATGCATAACTTCATACAGTTTTTGATGGTACAAAATTCAAAATCGCACAAAAATCGCTGTCGCAGCGCCCCCTGCCGGCGAATGTTTTCCAAATTCAGGGGGACCTACCTGCCATATCCAAAAACATAAAATAAGAATTTGGTTCAATTCCATGCATAACTTCATATACTTTTGGATGATACAATATTCAAAATCGCACAAAAATCGCTATTACAGCGCCCCCTACCGGCAAATTTTTACAAAATTCAGGTGGAATCTACCTGCCATATCCAAAAA
Source organism: Maratus speciosus (assembly GCA_963932465.1). NCBI lineage: Eukaryota > Metazoa > Arthropoda > Arachnida > Araneae > Salticidae > Maratus > Maratus speciosus. The sequence goes on from OZ010788.1 coordinate 185,222,124, forward strand.
CTTAAAATAAAAATTTGGTTCAATTCTATACATAACTTCATATACTTTTGGATGGTACAATATTCAAAATCGCACAAAAATAGCTATTACAGCGCCCGCTACCGGCGAATGTTTTCCAAATTCAGGGAGGATCTGCTTGCCATAGCCAAAAACTTAAAATAAAAATTTGGTTCTATTCTATGCATAACTTCATACACTTTTTGATGGTACAATGGCGACAGACAAACGGACACACGGACAGACGGACACACGGACAGACGGACACACGGACACACGGACAGACAGACATTTTCTATAAACATGTTTTTTGGGATCTCTTACCCCTAAAACATGTAAATCCGTCGAAAACCGGAAGTCGAAAAAAATTTCGATTACAATACTTTCTTCTATTGAAGATAGAAGAAAGTAAAAAATTGGTTCAATTATATGCAAAACTTCATACAATTTTCGATGGTACAATAATGAAAATGGTATACACATGGCAATTATAGCGATCCCTACCGGCACAATTTTTCCAAATTCAGGGAGGACCTTCGTGCCATGACCAAAAACAAACACAAATAATTTGGTACAATTCTATGCATAACTTCATACACTTTTCGATGGTACAATATTCAAAATGGCAGAAAAATTGAAGAAAAATCGTTATTACAGTGACCCTTATCGGCGATTTTTTTTTTAAATAAGGAAGGACCTCCTTACCATAGCCAAGAACTTAAAAAAAATTTTTTGGTTCAATTCTATGCATAACTTCATACACTTTTCGATGGTACAATATTCAAAATCGCACAAAAATCGCTATTACAGCGCCGCCTACCGGTGATTTTTTTCTAAATTCAGAGAGGACCTGCTTGCCATATCCAAAAACTTAAAATAAAAATTTGGTTCAATTCTATGCATAACTTCATACACTTTTGGATGGTACAATATTCAAAATGGCAGAAAAATCGAAGAAAAATCGCTATTACAGCAACCCCTACTGGCGATTTTTTTAAAAATTAAGGAAGGACCTTCTTGTCATAGCCAAGAACTTAAAAAAATTTTTTTGGTTCAATTCTCTGCATAACTTCATACACTTTTGGATGGTACAATATTCAAAATCGCACAAAAATCGCTATTACAGCGCCCCCTACCGGCGAATTTTTTTCAAGTTATGGGAGGACCTGCTTGCCATATCCAAAAATTTAAAATAAAAGTTTAGTTCAATTCTATGCATAACTTCACACACTTTTGGATGGTACAATATTCAAAATCGCACAAAAATCGCTATTACAGCGCCCCTACCGGCGAATTTTTTCTAAATTCAGAGAGGACCTGCTTGCCATATCCAAAAAGTTAAAATAAAAATTTGGTTCAAGTCTATGCATAACTTCATACACTTTTTGATGGTACAATGGCGACGGACAGACGGACAGACAGACATTTTCTATAAACATGTTTTTGGGGATCTCTGACCCCTAAAACGTGTAAATCCGTCGAAAACCGAAGTCGAAAAAAATTTCGATTACAATACTTTCTCCTACTGAAGATAGAAGAAAGTAAAAATTAAAATGCAGTTATTCTGTATATTGGAATTAGGTATTAATTTTATGAACTTTTGACTCAAAGAGGTTCAAATAAAGCATAGAATAGGAAAGAAATTTTCAAAAATTTTATTTCAGTAATTTTTAATTTATCATTAATGAAACATTTAACGTATAATAATTTGAGTTGTATTAAAAAGGTATTAATAATTTATTAAAGAGGTTTCTGCTGCTGTATATTTGATAGGCAATTCTATATACCCGATTCCTATCTATCTATCTATATTATAAAGGACAAACATATCTGTGCGTAACGCATACGTCATTTTGCGAATGGCAACACTTTGAAATTTGAAATAAAATTTTGGTTTTGCAATTTTCTCTAATGCAAATTTTTAAACTTTTAAAAATCGCACAGTTTAAATTTTTACACCGTCGTATAAAGAAAAAAATGTACTTTTAAATGCAATTTGTTTGAAAGCTCTATCTCAATTTATTTTTGAGATATTAATTTTTTTATAGTTTTTAGTACCAATTTTGTAATTGTGGCAACTAAAGAACTCCATTTCTATTAAAAGTAAAGGAAAATTAGTCATGGCTTATTTATTTTTATTGATTATATCCTTATTGATGCCATTTTCATATTAAAAATAAAAGTAACTGTTTTCTAATTTTTGAACAGAAAATGACGTCAGCCATTAAAAAAAAAAAAAAAAAAACAAAAAAAAAACACGCATTCTTCTTTATAAATCAAAATATTGAAGAAGATATTTCAATATTTTTACATTAAGCTGATACTGAGTTTGAGACGCTAGGCAAAATGATTCAGTGAGTAAAAATGATGTCATATTTAAAACAAAGCCATCCTTTTCTTTGATAAAACTAAATATTTATCGATACTGAATGGCCAATACTATGGCAACTAAAGGCAAATTTCTGAATGGTAAGTTTTTGCGGATACTGAGATTAGAACTTAAAGTTTGTGCGAATGTTCACATGAAAAGTTGTATCGGACAAACGTGACGATAAGTTTGGAAATACATTCATTAATAATGTATTGTGCATAAAAATAATTTTAAATTGCGAATTGAGAGGTGCGTATGTAAATTTTGAGAATGTGAAAATAACGTACAGTTTAGATTTTATGGGGGGGAATTTTTTGAAGTGACAGAGGGAGATCCTTTTTACTGATTTTTCATCCCGTAAAAACAAACATAAGAGCCTCAATCGATAACTTCAACATAATTACTGATCTTGATTACGTACTCTAATACAGTTTAATTTTTCAATAATTTAACCCGGGAGAACTCGCTGCATGAGATTTTCTCTCACAGTCGTACTTTTTTAAGACACTTATTTAAATCATTTTTCATTTTAATTAAAACTTCAAAATGTTTTACAATTATTTTACCTATTTTGTGAATAAAAGTACTAAGCCAACCAAAAAAAGTTGATATTATATGAATGTAAAGTAAAAGAAAAGCAATTGGGCATTCTCACTAGCGAGTTCTCCAGGGTTAAGCACTTGAAGTTTGTGGAAATAATATTTTAGTAATTTTAGGTTAAAAACATTATTTGTTTTAAGAGTTAGACAACCAATGCATAATGAATTTTTTATTGTAATTATTTTTGTAGGTTTATTATAAATTCGATCTAACAGTCCCATTCTAGACATTTTAATTCGTCGAATTTCGACGGGTTCCAACTCGTATTGTTTAATAGAGCAATATTGGCTCTATTTGTCATTTTATTGCAGTGATTGTTTTACAAAATTCATTTGATGTAATAAAGCCTTTAAAAAATCTTACAGAAAGGCCAAGTAATTACTTGTTGAAAACGCTACATAGCATCACAGAAAAATAAAAATTTTTAATGTGTTATTTTATGAAAAAATGATTATACTATTTGTGCAGTCATGCTAAGCAAAATTTTGTTTGTTATAACAAAAGCAACTAGTTGGATGTGCCAATCCCAAAACTTTCTTCTATCTTATACATCTTAATATTTCAAAAACTAGTTACACATGTTAATACTTCAAGATTATTAGTTCATTACTATACCAACTTTGATTTTCATCTTAAATTTCTTCTTCAGTCAATTAAATGAACTAAAATCGAGTTAATCTATATCATGACATTTGTTAAAATTAATAGTTTTTCCTTATTCTGTTGTTATCAGATGTTTGCGAATAGCTGGCTTAGCAGGAAGTGAGTTCTCGCCTTTGCACGAGCCGCCGATGGCAATAGAACTACGAAAAATCAAGAAAAGATACAAAAATCGCTATCACAGAGCCCCTTTACCGCGCAATATTTCCAAATTCAAGGAGGACCTGTTGGCCAAAGCCAAAAACATGCACAAAACATTTGGTACAATTGTATGCATAATTTTATACACTTTTCGATTGTACAATAAAGAAAATGGTACAGACATCGTAATTATAGCGCCCCCTTCCAGCGGAATTTTTCCAAATTCAGGGAGGACCTTCATGCCATGACCAAAAAGAAACACAAAAAATTTGGCTCAATTCTGTGCATAACTTCATACACTTTTCGATGGTACAATTTTAAAAATGGCACACAAATCGCTATTAAAGCGCCCCCTACCGGCGAATTTTTTTTCCAAATTAAGGAAGGACCTGCTTGCCATAGCCAAGAACTTAAAATAAATATTTGGTTCAATTCTATGCATAACTTCATACATTTTTCGATGGTACAAGATGCAAAATCGCTATTACAGCACCCCCTAGCGGCGAATTTTTTCCAAATTCAGGGAGGTCCTGCTTGTCATAGCCATAAACTTAAAATAAAAATTTGGTTCAATTCTATGCATAACTTCATACACTTTTTGATGGTACAAAATTCAAAATCGCACAAAAATCGCTGTCGCAGCGCCCCCTACCGGCGAATGTTTTCCAAATTCAGGGGGACCTACCTGCCATATCCAAAAACATAAAATAAGAATTTGGTTCAATTCCATGCATAACTTCATATACTTTTGGATGATACAATATTCAAAATCGCACAAAAATCGCTATTACAGCGCCCTCTACCGGCAAATTTTTACAAAATTTAGGTGGAATCTACCTGCCATATCCAAAAACTTAAAATAAAAATTTGGTTCAATTCTATACATAACTTCATATACTTTTGGATGGTACAATATTCAAAATCGCAGAAAAATAGCTATTACAGCGCCCCCTACCGGCGAATTTTTTCCAAATTCAGGGAGGATCTGCTTGCCATAGCCAAAAACTTAAAATAAAAATTTGGTTCTATTCTATGCATAACTTCATACACTTTTTGATGGTACAATGGCGACAGACAAACGGACACACGGACAGACGGACAGACGGACACACGGACACACGGACACACGTACAGACAGACATTTTCTATAAACATGTTTTTTGGGATCTCTTACCCCTAAAACATGTAAATCCGTCGAAAACCGGAAGTCGAAAAAAATTTCGATTACAATACTTTCTTCTATTGAAGATAGAAGAAAGTAAAAAATTGGTTCAATTATATGCATAACTTCATACAATTTTCGATGGTACAATAATGAAAATGGTACACACATGGCAATTATAGCGATCCCTACCGGCACAATTTTTTCAATTTCAGGGAGGACCTTCGTGCCACGACCAAAAACAAACACAAATAATTTGGTACAATTTTATGCCTAACTTCATAAACTTTTCGATGGTACAATATTCAAAATGGCAGAAAAATTGAAGAAAAATCGTTATTACAGTGACCCTTATCGGCGATTTTTTTTTTTAAATAAGGAAGGACCTCCTTACCATAGCCAAGAACTTTAAAAAATTTTTTTGGTTCAATTCTATGCATAACTTCATACACTTTTCGATGGTACAATATTCAAAATCGCACAAAAATCGCTATTACAGCGCCCCCTACCGGTGATTTTTTTCTAAATTCTGAGAGGACCTGCTTGCCATATCCAAAAACTTAAAATAAAAATTTGGTTCAATTGTATGCATAACTTCATACACTTTTGGATGGTACAATATTCAAAATGGCAGAAAAATCGAAGAAAAATCGCTATTACAGCAACCCCTACTGGCGATTTTTTTAAAAATTAAGGAAGGACCTTCTTGTCATAGCCAAGAACTTAAAAAAATTTTTTTGGTTCAATTCTATGCATAACTTCATACACTTTTGGATGGTACAATATTCAAAATCGCACAAAAATCGCTATTACAGCGCCCCCTACAGGCGAATTTTTTTCAAATTCAGGGAGGACCTGCTTGCCATATCCAAAAATTTAAAATAAAAGTTTAGTTCAATTCTATGCATAACTTCACACACTTTTGGATGGTACAATATTCAAAATCGCACAAAAATCGCTATTACAGCGCCCCTACCGGCGAATTTTTTCTAAATTCAGAGAGGACCTGCTTGCCATATCCAAAAAGTTAAAATAAAAATTTGGTTCAAGTCTATGCATAACTTCATACGCTTTTTGATGGTACAATGGCGACGGACAGACGGACAGACAGACATTTTCTATAAACATGTTTTTGGGGATCTCTGACCCCTAAAACGTGTAAATCCGTCGAAAACCGAAGTCGAAAAAAATTTCGATTACAATACTTTCTCCTACTGAAGATAGAAGAAAGTAAAAATTAAAATGCAATTATTCTGTATATTGGAATTAGGTATTAATTTTATGAACTTTTGACTCAAAGAGGTTCAAATAAAGCATAGAATAGGAAAGAAATTTTCAAAAATTTTTTTTCAGTAATTTTTAATTTATCATTAATGAAACATTTAACGTATAATAATTTGAGTTGTATTAAAAAGGTATTAATAATTTATTAAAGAGGTTTCTGCTGCTGTATATTTGATAGGCAATTTTATATACCCGATTCCTATATTGTTTAATAGAGCAATATTGGCTCTATTTGTCATTTTATTGCAGTGATTGTTTTACAAAATTCATTTGATGTAATAAAGCCTTTAAAAAATCTTACAGAAAGGCCAAGTAATTACTTGTTGAAAACGCTACATAGCATCACAGAAAAATAAAATTTTTTAATGTGTTATTTTATGAAAAATTGATTATACTATTTGTGCAGTCATGCTAAGCAAAATTTTATTTGTTATAACAAAAGCAACTAGTTGGATGTGCCAATCCCAAAACTTTCTTCTATCTTATACATCTTAATATTTCAAAAACTAGTTACACATGTTAATACTTCAATATTATTAGTTCATTACTATACCAACTTTGATTTTCATCTTAAATTTCTTCTTCAGTCAATTAAATGAACTAAAATCGAGTTAATCTATATCATGACATTTGTTAAAATTAATAGTTTTTCCTTATTCTGTTGTTATCAGATGTTTGCGAATAGCTGGCTTAGCAGGAAGTGAGTTCTCGCCTTTGCACGAGCCGCCGATGGCAATAGAACTACGAAAAATCAAGAAAAGTATACAAAAATCGCTATCACAGAGCCCCTTTACCGCGCAATATTTCCAAATTCAAGGAGGACCTGTTGGCCAAAGCCAAAAACATGCACAAAACATTTGGTACAATTGTATGCATAATTTTATACACTTTTCGATTGTACAATAAAGAAAATGGTACAGACATCGTAATTATAGCGCCCCCTTCCAGCGGAATTTTTCCAAATTCAGGGAGGACCTTCATGCCATGACCAAAAAGAAACACAAAAAATTTGGCTCAATTCTATGCATAACTTCATACACTTTCGATGGTACAATATTCAAAATGGCACAAAAATCGCTATTACAGCGCCCCCTACCGGCGAATTTTTTCCACATTAAGGAAGGACCTGCTTGCCGTAGCCAAGAACTTAAAATAAAAATTTGGTTCAATTTTATGCATAAATTCATACAATTTTCGGTGGTACAATATGCAAAATCGCTATTACAGCGCCTCCTACCGGCGAATGTTATCCAAATTCAGAGAGGATCTGCTTGCCATAGCCAAAAACTTAAAATAAAAATTTGGTTCAATTCTATGCATAACTTCATACACTTTTGGATGGTACAATATTCAAAATCGCTGTTACAGCGCCCCCTACCGACCAATTTTTTCCACATTCTGGGAGAACCTACCTGCTATATCCAAAAACTTAAAATAAAAATTTGGTTCAATTCTATGCATAACGTCATATACTTTTGGATGGTACAATATTCAAAATCGCACAAAAATCACTATTGCAGCGCCCGCTACCGGCGAATTTTTTCCAAATTCAGGGAGGATCTGCTTGCCATAGCCAAAAACATAAAATAAAAATTTGGTTCAATTCTATGCATAACGTCATATACTTTTGGATGGTACAATATTCAAAATCGCACAAAAATCGCTATTACAGCGCCCCCTACCGGTAATTTTTTTCCAAATTCAGGGAAGACCTACCTGCCATATCCAAAACCTTAAAATAAAAATTTTGATCAATTCTATGCATAACTTCATATACTTTTGGATGGTACAATATTCAAAATCGCACAAAAATCGCTATTACAGCGCCCCCTACCGGCGAATTTTTTCCAAATTCGGGGAGGATCTGCTTGCTTTAGCCAAAAACTTAAAATAAAAATTTGGTTCAATTCTATGCATAACTTCATACACTTTTTGATGCTACAACGGCGACAGACAGACGGACACACGGACAGACAGACATTTTCTATAAACATGTTTTTTGGGACCTCTGACTCCTAAAACATGTAAATCCGTCGAAAACCGGAAGTCGAAAAAATTTCGATCACAATACTTTCTTCTATTGAAGATAGAAGAAAGTAAAAATGAATTTTATGTGAAAAATTATTATGAAATTTAGATTTTTCGCGTGCCAGAAAAATTATCGTACTCGCGTGCCATAGGCTCGCCAACCCTGGCATAAGTTATCTCTAAGAACATTTCCTAAACAATTCGAAATTAAATAGGGATGAAGATGCGCAAAAAACGTTCTAAATGGTGGTTTCAACGCAATCTCTGGAACTACCGAACCGATTGTAAAAGTAATGGTATCAAAATGACTGTGTTAGTCCACGTTCAAACATGGGCTATATCTTAAATCGATACCACTATCCCAAAGGGGGTGTAGGAGCAAAAAAGTTCTAAAAATGCGATTTTTGTGTTACCGAAGGGCCTAGAAATATGAAATTTGGAATATTAGTTACTTATTAGGTATAAAGGATTTCTAAGAGCGCTTCTTAAAAAATTCGAAATTTAAAAGGGGTGATAATGCACAAAGAGCGTTCTAAAAAACGTTCTAAATGGCAATTTCTACGCAATTTTAGGAATTATCAAATCGATTTCAAAAGTAATGGTTGAAAATTCATGGTGGCAGCCCTTTCTCTAACATAAACTCTATTTTATGTTTGTGTTACTACCATCTGGGGGTTGCAGGAGCAAAAAACGTCCTAAATTGCGGTTTTTGTGTTATGGAATGGCATAGAATCATGATATTTGGAATGGTTGTTACTTATAAGATATCAATGATCTCTAAGAACATTTCCTAAAAAAATCGAAATTTAAAATGGGGTGAAAATGGGCGAAAGGCGTTCTAAAAATGTTCTAAATTGCGATTTCTAGGCAATCTCTGTTTTTACCGACTTCAAAAAGGAGGAGGTTATCAATTCGACGCGTATGTATGTTTTTTTTTTTTTATGTATGTTCACCGATTGCTCCGGAACTTTTTGTCCGATTTATGTGATTCTTATTTTAATTGAAAGAGGATACTCTCGAATTGGTACCACTTCCGTTTCATCAAAATTGGTTGAGTAGTTTTTTAGTAATTCAACAAAAACCAATAAAATGAAGGATTTCACCCAAATTATCTTTCATTGTTGTAACCGGTTTCTCAACCATAAGCATAAAACTATGTATTCATATACGTTAGCGCCAAGTTGTCGCAAAATTTGGCGCAGTTACTTTAATTATCGCCAAATTTGGCGACCAAAATAAGTCGCCATAAATGAAGCCAACTTGGCTGTAACTGACTAATTTGGCGATATTCCCATTCAAATTCAGTAATGGATCTTCCACAATCTGTTTCTTCGCATTTTCTAATCGACAGTCATATTTAAAATTCTCAATTGGCAATCGCATTCAAAATAGTAATTTAATATACATTAATTAAATATACACCATTATTTCAAATGCTAAATAACACAGAAGCAAACTAACTTAATACAAAACAATAAGTATACAATAGTTTAGTTTAATTAAACACATGACATCAGACTGGCGGCACATAATATATATATATATATAATATTGGTACTTCTTAATTATCCCGTCGACCAAATTACTGTCGCCATATTGTAAGATTAAATGCCAATAATGGTTTACCATTAATTAATTAATTGTAAGATTAAATGCCAATAATGGCCAATAAAACCATTAATTCGACGTTTTATTTGTATTTTTATTAATGTTTTACTAATTTAATTGTTCTTTCGTTATTTAAAATAAAAATTATGTCAATTTGTATAATTTGGCGAGTGGTTTGGCGATTTATATAATTTGGCGAAATTGATCGACGGTATAACTAAGAAGTACCATAATATTATATACATACCTACATTATATTATATTAAACAGTTATATGTATGAATGCTTTTTGATTGCCTTTAATATTTCCACTAGATAACATTAAAAATAATTTTCCTGTATAGGGGCCTTGGAGAGAAAATGAAAATTTCACGCATATTTTCTGACAACCTATTAACTGTCTCGGTACTACTTAGTTATCCCGTCGACCAATTTCGCCAGATTATATAAATCGCCAAACCACTCGCCAAATTATACAAATTGACATAATTTTTATTTTAAATAACGAAAGAACAAATAAATTACTATAACATTAATAAAAATACAAATAAAACGTCGCAATAAAAATCACTTGATGACGTAAACACATGTATCTTGCTTAAAGTCAAGTGAATGTGACATTTACTATCAACCATTATTGGCAGTTAATCTTATAGTTTGGCGATAGATTTTTGGTCGACGGGATAACTAAGTAGTACCACTGTCTCATATACACAAGCAAGTTTTTCAATATTTATAAATTTATTTATTGTAAACAACCATTTGTCTACTTTTATATGCAAACAGAGGTTGAGCCAAGATCCCTATTCTGTTAAAGTACAAGATAAACAACATAGAAAGAAATAAAAGAAGTTACTCTAATTAGTATTACAGACGGCATTGTTATGGTGCGGTGTATATACATGGCACAGAACTTAAACATCAGTAGGTATAAGCATAATGGCGAAAGCAAGTCAGTGAGTTACGCAGTCATGAAAACATTTGAATTGTATCAAGAAATGAGAGCAAGTAAATTTGAATCAGATTGCCCGATAAAAGCAAAAAATGTGCGATACAAACAACAAACATTGTTTAAAGAAAATGCGAATATCATGAGTTGCTTCCGAAAGTTCTATATGTTTTGCAGTACTATACTCACTAAAATACGTCAGTTACTATGCAGACCAATGACACTTTAATCAAGACTATTAAATGAGCATGACGATGAATTTCTAATCTTCCGTAATCGAGCCCACAGTTAAGGCTAGCGTAAAACAAAAAAAGGTACTTTTCGGTTAGCCGGGCGCCAGTGTTATGTATACATGTATATGTCTATATACATGTATATATACGCATGTATACATATACATATATGTGGGTATATATGTATATGTGTGTATATATACAATATATGTATACATATCTAGACACACGGCAGTGTGTCAGCCAAGTTCGCCTGACATAGCCGTGTGTTATTTACACGAACCATTTCAAGCTGTTTTCGTCAAATTTCAATGCTCTACTACTGAAAATCTATGAGACCTACATACTTGTTATACGAAATGTGTAGTAAGGCCACCCTAATTACCTAAAATCCAAAATTTTATAAATAACGCATAATTAGTTTCCGAGATAATGACATTTGAAAATGTCTGATAATCGATAATTTTACCACTGACTGACTGACTGACTGACTCACTCATCAAAAAGATCTCGTATATCTACTGCAGCGACATACTTCAAATTTGGTGCGAAGTTCGTTTACAGTATAAAACTAAGGGAAAAAATGAAAAAATTGTGAAAATCGATGAATTACCCACCTGGGGGGGCCCATTTTTACTTTAACATTACGTCTATTAGGCGAAATTTTAATTTGCCGTAGGAGGGGACGCTGTTCTGTCGCCAAATACCGCCAAGTTTCTCGCCAACATGGCGATATATCGCCAAATTTGGCGACCAAAATTAGTCGCCAAAAGTGACGCCACCTTGGCGATATCTCTAATATTTCGCCAAATTCCCATACACTTCCATTGTAAACCTATCTACCTACTGGGGTTTATCTAGGTTTATTTGCTTACAGAAAATCAACAAATTGAGATATTCTGTCTGTCACAGAGCCCGTTCTCAGAAACTATACTCGTTGGAGACTTGAAATTTTGCATACTTATAGCTGAACACCACACATCATACGACAAATTATAAAATTTTGAAAAAGTCGTACATTTAACCCTTTGCGCTCCCACATGTGTATTTTAAACAATTCTTTGTAAGTGAGCCCTAATTAGGTTGGAGGCGTGAAATTTTGCATGCTTATAGCTGAACACCTCACATCAAACGACAAATCATAAAATTTTCAAAAAGTCGTACATTTAACCCTTTGGGCTCCCACACGTGTATTTTAAACAATTCTTTCTAAGTGAGCCCCTATTTAGGTTGGAGGCGTGAAATTTTACATACTTATAGCTGAACACCTCACATCAAATGACAAACCATAAAATTTTGAAAAAGTCGTACATTTAGCCCTTCGGGCTCTCACATGTGTATTTTAAACAATATTTTCTAAGTGAGCCCCTAATTAGGTTGGAGGCGTGAAAATTTGCATACTTATTTCTGAACACCATCATGGGACAAATCATAAAATTTTGAAAAAGTCGTACATTTAACCCTTTGGGCTTCCACATGCGTATTTTAAGAAATTCTTTCTAACTGAGCCCCTTATTTAATTGCAGACTTGAAATTTTGCATACTTTTAGCAGAACACTTGAGGCCAGGCGACAAATCATAAAATCTTGAAAAAGTCTTACGCTTAACCCTTTGAGCTACCACATATGTATTTTAAGCAATTCTATCTAAGGGAGCCCCTAATTAAGTTGGAGACATGACTTTTTGCATAGGTATAGCTGAATAACTCAGACCACACGACAAATCATAAAATTTTCAAAAAGTCTTATATTATTTACTCCACCGGGCTCTAACTTGTGTATTTTAAGCAATTTTTCTAACCTCCACCCTTTTCATCCGGGGAGAACTCTTCTAACTTTTGCCAATACCCCTTTGACCATTCTTTCATATTAGGCACCATAGCCTTACATATTTTAGTTCCACTTTTTACCGCCAGGTGCGCCTACTTATCTCGGTGCTATGGGCTCAATCCCCTCGACTAATATATCTACGGATAGTATGTAAAACAGAGTTTCGTTCGGATAAAGGTTTGTTTAGAATAGAGTGCGCCCTTGGTTGCGAAATGTGGAACTAATATTTTTCAAAAGGATAAAGTGTTTTGAAAGGAATATTAAACGAAACCCTCTGTGCGATCTGCGATCACACTTACCCACTTGTTATTTTCAAAATCATCAGAGAAAAGGATATTTAGTTAATTAAATTTGAAAATCCAGGGAGGGGCAATATCCTTCCTCTGCACTGCCTCTTTGCCGGCACCCATGGATGAATGATACATAGTGTGGCATAAGCACATAACTTTATTTTTCACTTTCAGTACAAAAAAGCAGGCCCAGCTATAGGATATTTAATTGGAAAATTTAATATAGGAATTTAATAGGAATTGTTGTTTCAGAATAAATAAAAGTTTCGAATGAATACATTTCGCCTCAAAACATGCATTCAATGTAGCAATATTAAAATATAGATTTCTGCCGCAAACTGACAGCTAAATAGTTTGTTGCAGGAAATTTAATTTATAATTGAATGTTGCTTGGTGAATAAAATAGTCACATGTAAACACATTAAAAAGCATTAAGTAAAGTGTCTAAATATATTGTAACTTTACAAAAAGTAATGATATCTAACAAAAACATAGCTGTGAAAAAAGGGAGCCAAGTTCTGTAAAGACAATGGCAAGAAAAGAAGTGATATCTAAGTGGGTGCCAAGTTCAAATAAAATTCACTCAAACTTACCTACTGAAGTATTATAGCATTTTTTAAATTGTTTAGAAATACAAATTATTGATAGCATATTAATAATAAATCTAGAACTTGGCAAGTTTTTGATAAATGTTATGCCTATCCATTTCATGTCTTAATAAAATGGTGATGTTAATATTAATTTCAATGACATTACAAAAAAAAATTAATATAGATATTATTATAATAAAATGACTCATGTTAAAGATTTGATAAACCAATAAATACAGATACACTCCCGCTCGTCTTTGGTTATCACTCTAGCACCTACCTCCAGAAACCTCAATGCAAACAGACTAAGATGCCTGACAAAGAGACAGATATACTTACGCTTGTTCTTGGTCATCACTCTAGAGACTGCACCCCTTTAACCCTTTCAGGGGCAAATAACTTTTATTCGTGAAATGCTGAAATGATTGAATCACACCAGAATTTACAAAATAAATTTATTTCAAAATGGGTAAAAGCTTCTTTTCACGTATTTAATAAAATTAAACTTTTTAGTCCTGAATTCTAGCATCAATGTGGAATTTTGCAGTTAAATTGGGTGGGATATATTTTATCCCACCGCCCTTCAAGGTGAAGGAGCTCACTCAAATTAAGACTTCCAATCATGAAATAACAAGATTTGATATGATAATGTCATTATTAAAAATAAATGACTCGTAAGTAAAAACTTGCCAAGTTCTAGATTTATTATTAATATGCTATCAATAATTTGCATTTCTAAACAATTTAAAAAATGCTATAATACTTCAGTAGGTAAGTTTGAGCGAATTTTATTTGAACTTGGCACCCACTTAGATATCACTTCTTTTCTTGCCATTGTCTTTACAGAACTTGGCTCCCTTTTTTCACAGCTATGTTTTTGTTAGATATGTATATATACATATATACGTATGTATATATAACACTAGCGCCCGGCTAACCGAAAAATACCCCCAAAAAATATCAGCAGCAATGTGGTTTAATGTAAATGTGGGTATCATAAAATATTTAATTCGCAAAACGCTTCAATGCACCAAATCATATTAGCTCAGAAACAACAATTGGCAGTGGACGCAATAACGATAGATTACTTAATAGTTTTAAAATCTCCACTGCCCAACGTATTGCAAATGATGATGCAATAAGAAGCATAAATGCCTAAGTGAGTTAAGCTGATTTTGTCAAGAAAGATTACAAACAAAAATAAACAAAATGCCGTCATGATGCAATGAGTTCTCAATTTCTCTATCAGAATCTTTAGATTTGGCGAAAGATTAAGCAAATAATTTAAATTATGAATAAAAGTACCATGTAGAAATGCTTAGCATACATTTAAGCACATTGGCATTACGTATACATTATACATTACATATTGGCACTTGCATAATATCTTCATATAAGTAAACACTAATGCCACCAAAAAATAAGTTGTTTTTAAATTCTTGAAACCTCAAATGAATTATATATAAATTCTCTTTTGACACCATAGAAATTTCATCAATGACCAGCCATTTGAGGGAACGCCATTTAAGACTTTCCCCCTGTAGTCTTTTCACGATCATTTATTGATAAGTCATTCGGTTGTCATGTACCCTAATGGCTCCTGGTGCATGTAAACTCCGTTGATAGGTGCGAAGACCTCGAATTTACCTATGGATTATACCTCTGAGGTGCCTTGCCAGATGAAGGTCTCGTCATCTGATTAAGCTTCTAAATTACGAGATCAACATGAGTAGCAATGCGCAGGTGCTAAACAACAAGATATAAATGTTAAGTAACTGGCATAAAAAAGTTCATAATTAAGAAATAGGCACTGCCGATAGTAAAACGATCTAGGCGTTCATCAGGTTTACTGCTGCTAGTTGGCGATTAAGTGGTCTCCTACGCCGATGCCAGGTATCAAACCCATTCATCTAGGACAACCCGGAAGATAAGGGCCTGGTCATAGGTTAGAAAGTATGAAAAATAAGTCATTGGGTCTCTCTTCTCTATTTCATAGAGTATTTTTAGTAAGCCGAAGAATATTTTACAGTCAGTTTCCAAAGTTCGATATTTTTTCATGCGAGCAGTATCCCTTGTCGTTCTACCCATGTCCAAATAGAGAAACAAAAATATTTAATTAAAAAATAAAGCTAGTAAATCTGAAGAAGAATAAATGTAATATATATATAAAAATTTTTCACAAAAAACATGTGTTATTAATGTACACACAAATCTGGACAAATGTATTTACTTATCAAAATAACATCTTTAAAAGTTTCTTTAAAAGCCCGTAATTTCCTCCAAAAGAATCATGCAAAAATTGTAACTCAAAAAAAACTAAAAAGTGAAAAATAATCTTTTTTACCAAAAATAAAACCGACTTCAAAAACTACTACAAAGTAAAAAATAATTTTTTTACATAATAGTTAATAAGAAATTAAATTAAGAGCATTGTATTTACCATGCGTATTATTATATTTATGTACATTAATTTGATTTTTTGGAGTCGGTGCCAGCCAAGCCAAGTTCAAGATTAAAATTGTTTATCCAATACAAATCGTAACAAGATTCAACAAAACCGTTTAGGAAAAAAAATCCATTCTCAATCAACTCTGACACCATCCTGCATTTGAAAATCTGTGTTTGGCTACGATTTTTTTTACATAATAGCCTGTATAAACGCATTAATTTTGCAATAACCCTTAATTTAGCACACATAATTACAACTAATCTCACTTGAAAATACGCGTTTATAAAATCAGATGAAATGTTTCAAAAATGGTAAAATTCAAATTTTTTTAACTAAATAACAAATCGTAAAAAAAAACTCGTAGATATTTGGATGTGTGTCTGTTGGATAATTATACTTAACTTCGTTTGGCTGGCACCGACTCCAAAAAATCAAATTAATGTACATAAATATAATAATACGCATGGTAAATACAATGCTCTTAATTTAATTTCTTATTAACTATTATGTAAAAAAATTATTTTTTACTTTGTAGTAGTTTTTGAAGTCGGTTTTATTTTTGGTAAAAAAGATTATTGTTTCACAAATCTGGTTATTTTAGCCTGTTTAGCGAAGTAACAAGCTCGTTACTTAGGTACATTTTGTATGTTTAAAAATGCTTCAAATCTATCCATGAAAGTATTGAAACTCTCTAATGATTCATCATATTTCTTGAATTGCACACCAGAAACCTTATTATTCTTTAGGGTACTTTTCCCTTTTAGCGCGTCCATTAACGCTTTATTTTGTTTAATTCTTCAATCAACTTTTCTATTTTTAGAGAATAATAAGAAATTTCTTACCTTGGCAATCTTCTGAAATCGTAGAAGTATTCTAACGTATCAATATTTATAAACTTGATGAATCAAAGTCATATTCATCGCCAGTGTGAAGGTTTCGCGTTAGTGTGTACACTTAAGTGCATTATATTTACTAAGTAATTATTCCTTTCTAAACACTTACTATTTATTACAAAATTACAGGAACAAATACTAACATAAAACGGAATGCAACATATTCAATATTTCTTATCGCAGTTCTATTGTTTTTACCATTGCCAATATCTGTAAGTAAAAGTTGTTATTCACGTGTTGCCATAAAAGTACATAATGTTAATTTTGAATACACAACAACAAGCCTTTCTAGCTTTTCTGTCAGTAGATTTTTGAGATTGTTCGTATGTTAGAAAAGCTCAAGGATGTTTTAGACCCTTTCAAAAACAGGAAAAAAATTCCATTTCCATCCTAAATTTAGCGATTCTTTTTCCATTGATATGTGAAATGTATCGCAAAGACTTACTATTCTCGTCTATACTTATTCGTAGGACAACGATTCATTCTGTGTACAGCTGCTTGTTTCTTTATTTCTAGCTAGCTTTAGATTGTGGCTCCGCTCACGTACAATGAATGTTTTGGTAAATCGAAATGCTATTATTTACATAAAAAAATAATGTATCTAACTAATAATGTAACTTCTACAAAATCTGTTCCATATAACTTAAAAAAAGCTAATCTTTCATAGTCGGCTTGACCTAATTGTAGAAATCTCTCTCTTAGCTGTATAACTAAGCAACATAAAACTATGTTTTATACAACTAGGGGGCTCTGCCCCCTATGAGCTACGCTCGTTAACCCCCGTTCAGGCACACCAAAATCCAAAAAGCACACTAATTTGATCGAAACTAAGGGGGGAGCAGAGGGGGCATGTGCCTCGGGTGCCAGAACGAAGGGGCGCCAAATGAAGGATTATAACTTTGGAATGGATCATTTTCTTCTGATGGACTGATGCATTCTATTATTATGAAACAGTCATTATAAATGAAGTGTTAGGTGAAGATGAAAGAGCTGTCGTAAAAAGTTAGAACTCTGATTTTCTGGTTTCATAATAATAGAAGACATCAGTCCATCAGAAGAAAATAACTCGGTGAAAACGGAAACTCGGTTAAGCAGGACTCGGATAATCGGGACTCTACTGTACATTTCATTTTAAAAATGATCTTTAGAATATTTTTGTTGGTGTTCAGAGGGGAGTCACGACCAACGTGACCCCCCCCCCCCCTGGATCCGCCATTGTAGATTCCGTAGTTCAGTATTACATATTTTAAATTTTAAAATAAGTCGACTATTAAAAAATTAGTAAAATTCTCTTTGTAAATATACTTCGCGGAAGAGGAGGGGGGGGGGGGCGCCAAAATCCATGCTTGCCCCGGGTGCAAAAAAGGCTAGTTTCGGCCCTGGTGTTATTGTCTCCCGGTATTTTTTAACAGCGCTATAAGATAGTTCTTTTAAATAATTCATTTTAAATGTATCGTTTCAAATCTGACGTAATTTACACCAAAGTTTTATTTCTCTTATTAATTTTCACGTGAAAATACTTTTGTTGTTAGAAGTAAATATTATTGGCGCTGTCTTCGAATTCACGATAATAGTTGAAAAGATTATCTCAAAATATCTCGCGCAAATATATTTTTCAATTTAAATTGTTTTGCCATATTTTTTGGCCATTTTAAATATGACGTAATTTCCTCCATTTACAATTTTTAACGCATAGTAATGATTTTTTTATTTTAAGATTTTGTTTCTCTTTTAAAATTCAAGTGAAAATATGGTTCTTATGACGTAATTTTCCTGCTTTTAACATATAATCATTTAATTCTAATTTTAAAGTTTTTTTTCTGTTTGTAATAGTCACGTGTAAATAAATTTTAATTTGAAGTAAACATTGTTTGCGCTGTTTATACAACTGGCAACAGTTTAAATTAGTACCATTTTCTAAAATTTGTAAAAAATATCTCTCGAAATGCTGAAAATTTGAATTTAAAATAGAAATAAAACCTCAAAAAATCAGTCAAATAAGAAAAATAAATGCAATCTGCACACCGGGAACTTTTAACGTATAAAATGATCGAAAAATGATGAATTCTCGTGTTTTTTGCTCCTGTGAGAATTCGACGATATCTCACATTGGAACTCTCAATTTACAAGGCAAAAGCCAGCATAGGGAAGCTAATGTATTTTCACCTAGCCTCCAAATTTCTTCAGAGTCCTAGAAAATGTCGCTAGAGATGAAACAAATACTTCAATTTCAATCAATCTTCGCAGATGACACTAGGGTGAAAAGAACTCTTTTATCTAGCGAGAGAAATATTCTTTTGATGTTCACGAAGGTCTCGTTCCCGTGGGAAAGTAGAAAGTGAAACCAGAGATGAAACCGGACACGAAGGTTCCTGACTGCAGCCTATGGAGAAAGGGCTGGTCTATGAGATCATGAAACACGGATGGTGAGTGGCTAATGGGAGTGGCTTTGGTCCTAGACGGAAAAACGAAACTGATAAAAGAGGATGCAAGAGCATTCTCGGGAGCTTAATTTTTCCCCTTCTGTTGAAGTTGAGACTTCAAGGTGTTTCTGGCCGTGCAGAGTGGAAATCTCTCACGGGCCGACAGCTTCGGGACATATTCCGAAGCACAGAAAAGCGAAAGCTAGGTGTGGCTGTCAAGATATCTCCATCACGGAGTTGAAGATCGGAGGTTCCTAAACCTCGGTTAAACACCTACAAAAAGTGCGACATTCCTGTCGAGCATCGCGAACTCTATCTTCGAAAATAGTGGACATTGAATAAATAAGAGACTGACTAACACTGAAAGCGATCTATTATTCGAGGACTGGACTTGATTCTATAAACATATTATTGTCAGCTGAACTCGAACCCTTATATGAAAAACGTTGTAATTATGAATTATTTAATCCAGAAAATATTATTTAATTGTTTGTAATGCAATAAAATATTTCTTCGACTTTAAATAAACCTTGGCCGTTGAAGTTGCCCGCTACCACACTACCTTACGACATCGGCTCCGTTACACTCCAATAAAACTTTTTTAAGGGAACGATTTTGTCCAACATTAGCATTAAATATCTCTTAAAATAATTCTTCGATTTGAAAGCTGTCTGCATCAACGTGTTTATCAAACATTTCTCTATAATACCACCGATTTTCATATTTTTGTATGCAACAGTTTTCTTAATATTAACGATGAAAGGCCATGCTTAAGCATTCAAATTGGATGCCGATCTACCCGGAATATCTACGCAGATTTTCATTGGTCCATTTCCAAATCAAAACTTTTTTTTTATATATAGAAGGATAGAAGGATAAACCTTTCCCCTAATCTCTATTTACAAAGAGTGTGCAACAGAGTCACCAGAAGTAGAAGTCGGCGCCTCTCTTACGCTTGCAGACGATTGGCGGAGTGGTGCTTTAACCACTCGGCCACGGAGGGCTCTTCAGGTGACTTATCATAGCAAACGCGGTAGCGTTAAGCTATAATATGATTAAGAAATAGAAAATGCAAACGACTTTCTTAAATTTCTGGCGAACCAGTTGACGTACGACAATGATTTTTCTTTTGAAAGATAGAACTCGACGAGACGAATAAACTGATAGCATTTAAAAAATTACTGTAGCTTTCAGTAGTTTTTTATTTAACCTTAAACGAAAAAATGAAGACACAAAATTCAACAAAGTGTAGCTAACGTTCCAGTGGGTGGATTAACTTCGTTTTTGTTTTATTTTGATCCTCTTGTTAAAACTTAGGATAGGTTTTTTTTTCATCTTTGTATGTTTGACGGTCGCTGAGAAAATCGAATTTGTCTTTTAAAATGTCTCCATAAAATTATAGAAATCTCTCCTTTTCATTTTCTAATTTTCTAATTCAATAACTTATTTTGTGTTGCCACTCCCTAAAAAGCAGTACAATAATTAAAAAAAAAGGTTAACACGTGTACTTTTGTTTTCATAAGTCAATAAAAATTGAAATTCAACTGACAGATTTTTGTATTTTTGAAACCGACGTCAACCTAAGCATATAATGCATAATTTTCATAAATATATATATATAAACTTTCTTGATTAGTATTTTGAACTGGAGTAATAGACACAATGGAGCACAAACGAGTTGATGGGAAAGAAAAACAGGATAAATCCCAAACTTCTGTTCAGAAGTTAAATGTAAGTTTTTTTTAATTATCATCATAACATCCTGACTTACACCAGCGATAGGTATGCAGTAATATAAATACTTCACATACTAAGCATACCTTAAAAAATACCATTCCATCTATTTTAAATAAGGAAGAGATGTCATATACGCACCAGAGTACATAACTGGCGCGATAATGCATGATTTTGCTTGATACGGTAACTGAGCTATTGTTGTTTATTTATCAATTATTTTTTATTTACTTTTATTTTATTTATTATAAGTATATAAATTATTTGGTTCTATAGTTATTAATTAAACTTTTCATTATTTATAGTTATTTCTTTTTAAAAAAATAGAAAGTAATTTCAAAATATATCTGTAACTGCTATTCGAAAACGAGGTTTTCGTTAAATTGGCGTCAGAAAAAAACCCCGCGCCAAACCCGTTGTGTTTATGACATCTGTGCCTTAACTAATTAGGGTTTCGTTTAACTTTAGGTACTTTTGCTTGAGATATTGTCGAAAATGTACAGCAAAAAGATACGGTACTACTTGATTATCCCGTCGACCAGTTTCGCCAAACTATTCGTCAAATGATACAAACTGACATAATTTTTATTTTAAATAACGGAAGAATAAACAAATTAGTAAAACATTAATAAAAATACTAATAAAAACTTGGGCACAGATGTCATATACGCTCCATATTGGCACGATTTTTTCCTACGCCAATTTGGCGAAAACATCGTTCATATATCATCTATATCCGGGTTACCATATTAAGTAAAATAACGACACTTTGGCGCCAGTTAAGTACCTAATGCGTATATGACATTGGCGGCGTCAAAAAAATCGCGCCAATATGGGGCGTATATGATATCTGTGCCAAAACTTGAATTAAAAATCACTTGATGACGTAACAAACATGTGTATCGTGTTTAATGTCAAGTGAATGTAACATTTTCTATGATCCATTATTGTCATTTAATCTTATAGTTTGGCGATAATTTTTTGGGCGACAGGATAATCAAATTGTAACAAGTATGGTACTGATGTCATATACGCACCACGTTCGCGCGATATTTTTTCTGACGCCAATTTGGCGAAAACCTCGTTTTCGAATACAAGTTACATATATATATTTAAAAAGGAATTAACAATAAATTTAAAAAAGTTTAATTAATAACAATAGAACAAAACAATTTATATCAATTTAAAAAAGAAAATAAAAGTAAATAAACAATTTATTAATAAATAAACAACAACATTCGGGTTACCATATCAAGCAAAATAATAAAACTTTGGCGATAGTAAGTACCACTGTGCGTATATGACATTGGCGTCAGAAGAAAATCTCGTTAAGGTGATGTTCATAAGACGTCTGTGGCGATTCAAGTACACTTCGGAGCGTTACTTTGAAATCGGTGAGTTTCATCGCCAAAATCGCCAAGATGCTTAATGATCATCGCCATCGAATATATAAATAATGCCATATTTGAAAACTTATAGGTCAAAATATAAGGGGAACCTCGGTTCACAACCACCTCAGTTTATGGCCAGTTCGGTTTATGTCCAACTTCGATGATCAAAATTTGACTCGGTGGGCGTGCAATATCTCGGTTCACGACCAAGGCTGCCGAATAGTTCAGTTGGCAACCCTCACATAAATGTTGTTATTAGTCAAGTTTGGAGTAAGGTGTGCATGTCAGAGAGCTTTGTGTACCTTTATTACTGTAAAAAAATTAACTTTTTGTTTTACTTTTACTCAGGTTTGCGCTAATATTAGCTCTCATTATGGCTTCTAAGAATGAAAAAGTGCTTAGTGATAGCAGTAATAGAAGCTTAAGCGAATTACTGTTCAATAAAAGAAATTGTAGCAAAACATGAGAACGATGTTAGTATAACCGGTCTAACTAAACGATAGGATGTGGACTCAGTCTTCGATTTCCACGATAATCTATATATATATTACGCTATCGTATGTGTCACAGAAATCGCGATTATTGTTATTTGTTATATGTTAATTGTTTAATGGTAACGCTCGAATGAAACGCATCTCATTATTTATAGAACAGCATTTAATGCATCTCCATACCTATAAGGAGGGGGGGATACCATAGGCTGGACCCTGTTCTATCGCCAAACACCGCCAAGTTTGTCGCCAACTTGGCGATATATCGCCAAATACCTGTAGACTTCCATTGTAAACCAACAGGGTTTACTTGTTTAGAGAGAATCAACAAATTGAGATATTTTAATGCAACAAAAAATAATATCAGTTTAAGGAATTATATTAATTATATTTAAGGGAGCCCAAGTAAATTAAATTATGAATAAAAATAACGTGAATTTGATTAAAAAACTCTGAACCTTTTAAAACAGTGTACATTACTTGGTTAAATAGTGCATTATTGTGCGAAATAAGAAAAAAGTATTGGGAATATTTAAAAGCAACTCAGGTTTATTTATATTCAATATATAATTATCAAAAAATTTAAATGACTAGTATTAAAAAATGCTCTGACGAGCACCAAAAAAGGCTAATATGTTTTTAAGTATG
Source organism: Maratus speciosus (assembly GCA_963932465.1). Taxonomy (NCBI): domain Eukaryota; kingdom Metazoa; phylum Arthropoda; class Arachnida; order Araneae; family Salticidae; genus Maratus; species Maratus speciosus. Next base: position 185,245,895 of record OZ010788.1, read on the forward strand.
AAAAAGGGTTTGACAAGTGCTTCTAATTGAGCATGAAAAAGGACAAGGGGTCCCTTCTTGACTGCAGCTCACTGTCAATGCCAACTTTGAAAAAATCATATTTGCGCTTTTTTCATATAAAAAAAAATCAGCCACAGTTACGATAAAAATGTGCAGTGTAAAGACACAGCCAGTAAAGACGCAGCCTGATTAAATATGAACGTAAGGCGACTTAGTACCAAAAATCTTAGTTCCTGCAGCATATCACACCATGCAGTGCCACCAAGCACGCCCGCAGTATAGAACTGTACAGAAAACTGATTTGTAGTGCAGTGCAGACTTTTGCAGCACTCTGCACAGGAACAGTTCTACATGTGCACGCATAACAGTATAATGCATTCATTGATTGTTGAAATTATATCCAAGTGGCTGTGGCTGTAAGATGTACTATGCAGTACAACAGTGCATATGTAAATTATAAACGAACAATAGACGCATACACCTTTAATACGGAAGTACAAAAGCACAGTGTGAGTGTGCGCTGAGGTTCAAAAGCATAATAGGAATGTACAGTGTAGTATAATTTGTAGAGAAATAATGGTACACAGTGCACTGTACAAAGTTGCATTGCAGACGCATGCGCAGTACAATAGTAGGACAGTGGAGTTAAGATGTAAAGCACGGTGGAAAGTTTTACTAAAGTACTGCGAATTTATTTTATATGGAATAAGCGCAAATATGATTTTTTCAAAGTTGGCATTGACAGTGAGCTGCAGTCAAGAAGGGACCCCTTGTCCTTTTTCATGCTCAATTAGAAGCACTTGTCAAACCCTTTTTCATACTTAAAAACATATTAGCCTTTTTTGGTGCTCGTCAGAGCATTTTTTAATACTAGTTCAATAAATAATTCAAAAAAAGAAAAGCAATTTAACAAATTACAACGACCATTTGGAAAATGATTTTTTCAAAGACTAAAATTTAAGACATAAAAAAATCGCACGGAGTTGATTTTACATTACGTACGCCATGGATTAAACCATAGGTTCCCAACCTTTTCTGGACTACCGCCCCCTTTACAAGGAAAAAAAGTTTCAACGCCCCCTTTTCCATAATAGTTAATTATACCAAATATTGAAATATTGTTGCATATTAACTATACCTATATTTTAACTGTCTATCTCTTAAGAAACACAAAATAGAAATTAATTAAAATGACCATCAAATGCAGTAAAAAACTGTTTATAAAAAATTTAAAAATAAACACATAACCAGTAAGAAATTTAAAAAAACGAATGAGATGGTTGAGACTGGTGAAGTTTTAATAGTTTGTTTATGTCGAGGTCCAATTTCGTTAACCTCCTTCGCCAAATTTCTAGTTCATTAATGTGCAGTCTATTACTTTTCTTACAAAGTAAATTAGCTACTGCACTGAACCCGCGCTCAGCCAAAAACGATGAAGGTGAAGCAATTAAAAATTTCTGTATTCTTGCCCACAATCCAGGGTAGAGAGGTGGTATTGATTTTTGAAGTCAGAACACTCGGTATCCATTTCTAAATTTTACTTTTAATTCTTCTTACTTAGTGCTTAATATAGGAAAGTTTGCACTCTGCGATTTTTAGGTAGATTTCGTAAGAAATACTACCTATTGCAGTCGTTACCGCGGTGCGACTTTTGAAAAATTCCTTCATAACTTTTCATTATACGACCCCAGGAACCCAAAACCACCCCTACCTAAAAAGTTTATATATATATATACCGGGTGTCCCAAAAAGGACTGACTGATTTTAAAATTCAATAACTTGCAAACGGTGACAGATATTAAAAAAATTCTTGCAGGAGGGTTATGCATAAGGTCAAAAGTTTTATTACAGTGATTTTCAATTTTAGTTCGATTTACAAACAATAGATGGCGCTGTAAGCAATAGTCGCTAAATACAGGCTCGATTTTTGGTCCTTTATCTTGTCCCATGCAGAAAAAGGAGATGGAAATGTATTATCCGGGCCACGAAGCACCAAAAATCGAGCCTGAATTTAGCGACTATTGCTTACAGCGCCATCTATTGTTTGTAATTCGAACTAAAATTGAAAATCACTGTAATAAAACTTTTGACCTTATGCATAACCCTCCTGCAAGAATTTTTTAAATATCTGTCACCGTTTGCAAGTTATTAAATTTTAAAATCAGTCAGTCCTTTTTGGGACATCCGGTATATGTATGTATGTATGTACTAAATTTTGTCCGCACGATAAAAGTCGCAATTACGCACGGATCGTCTTCAAACTCGCCTACAACTTTAAGATGGCTAATATCTCGGCGGGGATTGAAAATGGGCAAAATCGGTCCAAGGGAATGGAAATGGGGAGTGTTAAAAATTTTGAATACTGTCTGAACAAGATTATGATAAAACCAGCTCTTACACAACAATGACAGGAAAAAATAAATATTTTTCGTTATAACAGTTGCCAACAATTTTAAAAAAAGCAATAAAATTCTCACTACAACAATTGCTTTTCTATTGCAAGTTCACGTGAAAAATTAAATTAAATAAATAGTTTGACGAATTGAAAACAAATTGAATATTACGTCATAAGTTTTCTAGTGCAAGATTTCCGCATGAAAACTCAAAATGAAATAAATAGTTTGACAAATTAAAAAAAAAAAAAAAAAAAAAAAAAAAAAAAAAATATTGCGTCATATTGGAAATAAAATGGACCTCAGTTGGTGAATATGTAACGTCATACGAGTTTGAGAAAACGTATTAAAACATGATAAAAACACGATTATGGAAATATTAACTTATTTTAACACTTTGAGGTTATTTGAATTTGCTTTTGCTATTTTTTAAACCTATTCCATATACATGCGTGTGTGTATTCGTGTATATTAGAATTTTCACAAAATGTTTAGAAGCTTTAGATATTGTTAGAGCTCATTCTTAGTGGAGGAACTGGGTTTATCTCTAATCTTGATTTAAGTTTTGTTCGTGAATTTAGTACTTAACTTCGAAATCTACCTCCGCCTGTAGGCCCGAGCCGGCAGGGATTTTTAATATTTAGCGCTTTTTAATGCGATTTATAGCGATTTTTCGCGTTCTGCAGCGATTTTTTGACATTCATGAAACAATTTTGGTTACAATTATCCGCTATAATAAAATTTTGCCCTCCGCGATTTTTAGCGTTCGGCGATTTTTGACCTTCGAAAAAGAAATTCGATTTGGGGACATCATCGCTAAGCTCGTTTGTATAGATCATTTAGATCAATTCATTTAAATGTATATTTAAGGTTTTTATGAAGGGCTCTGGCAACGCCGGGAGGGAGGGTGGTCAGCTAGTATTATTATATTAATTCCCTAAATAGGTACGTTACGGACCCCCCCCCCTGACTGTTTTAACGCCCCCCATTTACCTCTGGATCCTCTATCGCCCCCCTGGAAGGCTCCAACGCCCACTGGGGGGCGATACCGCCCCCGTTGGGAACCTATGGATTAAACGATAGCATTTCTGGACCCATCATGAACAGATTTAAAAGAAATTTCAGTTTTACAATTTTCGGTACTGTAAATTTTTAAACTTCTACGGAGCTGGTCATACATTACGTACGCCATGAATTAAAGATTAATAGTGTTATTACACGTAAAAATTGCAAGCAAGAAAAATCGCCTGCGACTCGTCAGATTTCCTATGAAACTTACGTAATAGCCAAGCATTTCATTGGCTGTTCGGGAAAAGGCTTTTCTATCATCAGATTTCCAAAAAATCTCACGACCAATTTTAAATAAAATTTCATTCTTAAACATCTAAACATCCGACAATATTACATTTTATACCGTCGGATAGAGAAAAAAATGTACTTTTAAATGCAATTTTATTTGAAAGCTGTATATCAATTTGTTTCTGATTTATTAATTTTTTTTTGTAGTTTTTATTACTTTTTTGTCATAGTGGCAACACTCTGTTGTCCATCGTTGTTGAAACCAAAGGGAAATACAGATTACTGTATATACGAATCAGATAACGAATAAATTGCGGATTAAACTAATGAAAACGTTCAGATATGCTTTTGATTTCCTACCCTGACGAGAACAATAACCATTTTTCCAAATGGTTAATAAACAGAAAAAATATAGAACTTATTACAAAAAAACAATTTAACAAATTACAACGACCATTTGGAAAAATTATTTTTTCAAAGACTAAAATTTAAGACCTAAAAAAATCGCACGGAGTTGATCATACATTACGTACGCCATGAATTAAACATTAATAGTGTTATTACACGTAAAAATTCCAAGCGACAGAAATCGCCTGCGACTCGTATTTGGTGTGAAATATTTATATGTATTCATTCCTGTCCTATTTATCTATTTTGTTATTTTTAATTGGCTTATTCCATTTTTCTTTTGCACGTGAAAATCTTACAAATTAAAATTAACTTTTTGCCAGAAACTGTTATTCATTTTCTTTCATTTTCATTAGTTATTATCCACCTGAAACTTGCGTATTATCCAAGCATTTCATTGGCTGTTCGGGAAAAGGCTTTTCCGTCGTCAGATTTCCAAGAAATCTGATGACACATTTTAAATGAAATTTCATTCTTAAACTTCTAAACATCCCACACTATCACTTTTTACATCGTCGTGTAGAGAAAAAAAATGTACTTTTAAATGCAATTTGTTTGAAAGCTGTATCTCAATTTGTTTCTGAATTATTAATTTTTTTTGTAGTTTTTATTACTTTTTTGTCATAGTGGCAACACTCTGTTGTTCATCTCTGTTGAAACTAAAGGGAAATACAGATAACTGTATAGACCAATCACAAAACGAATAAAATGCGGATTAAACCAATAAAAACCTTCAATATTTCCTACGCTGACGAGAACAATAACCATTTTTCCAAATGGTAAATAAAATATATTTGATGACTAAAAATACTTACAAGATTTTTCATGTAATTATTCTGGTATAGATTCTATTTTCAACTTTTGATTGCTAATTTTTTGAAAATTCAATAATCCTTTGTTTTTCTTTTTCAACTTTGTACTTATTACTTTTATTTTTAGTTTATATCATTATTTTTCAAAAAATAATTACAGAGAATGAGCTTAGTACAAATTTAGAATCACCACTTAAAAAATGAAATTGATCGAATTCAAGTAAATAATAAAATACGCTATGAATTGTGCATGGAATTGATACTAAAATTACTAAAAGTTATGTTAAAAGTGTGTTATCTTTTCCTGTCAAATCAACTTAAAAAAACATACTTAAAATTTGTTTTTAACCACTTAAAAGGTTTCATTAATTTCAAAATTGTGTTTTCATTGATAAGTTTTAATACTTGTAATATAAAGCTGGATACTGCATGTTTCTTGCAAAATAGTATGTACGCCATAAACAGCGTGTATAGATTTCAGAGAGTTGCAGATTTAAGGGTTGATAATTTCAGAGAGTTGCAGATTTAAGGGTTGATGATTACAGAGAGTCTACTATATACTTTTTTAAAATACATTAAAATTATTAGTTTGACCATATCATTTTGTATTGAGCGATAATAATCTAGCACATTTAGTCCAGGCAATAGGGAATTTTACCTAACAAAATTAATGGTAGTACTGGAAATCGGCTTTCTGGATGTTTTTTGGGTCGCTGAATCCGAATTTGTAACTTCCCACCAAAATTTCCCCCGGCAACCTCCCCAAATTTTGGTAAAAAGCCCCCCAAAAAGGTTTTTATTAAAAAAATCAAATTTTTTATTGTTTTAGAGTAAAAGTATCTAGAAATTCAGAAAGTAGACAAAATTTCCAACAAATTAGATATATGACATTATGATTTAGGATGAAGGGGAAGGGGGGATCTGCCTCGGAACATGCGCGCGGTGCTGCGTAAACTAAGTTGCGCAATTCCACTTAACCACTCACACGTATACATTCGGCCTCCCATTTCCTCTCCGAACTTTCTCTATAAGGTTTACTTTAAGAGTTTGGGGTCGCTGAATCCATATTTTTAACTTTCCCCCAAAAATTTCCCCCCCGAACCCCCCTCTGCCAAATAGTTGTTTTTAACTTAAATTTCTTATTGTTTTAGGGGGAAAGCATTACGAAATTTAGAAACTAGACAAAATTTGCAACAAATACGATATATGACATTATGAATTAGGATGAACGGGAAGGGTGAGGGCTGCCTCTGAACATGCACTCGGCTCTACGTGCACTAAATTATGAAGTCCAGGCAATAGGGTATTTTATCTGGCAAAATGAATACTAGTTCTGGATTTCGACTCACTTTATGTTTTTTGGGTCGCTGAATCCGAATTTGTAACTTCCCACCAAAATTTCACCCGGCAACTCCCCCAAAAATTGATTTTTTGAAAAAATTTGGTTTTTGAGAAAAGCGCGCGGGGAATGTTCCGAGGCAGCCCCCTCTCTCCCCGTTTATCCTACGTCATAATGTCATATATCCTGTTTGTTGCAAATTTTGTCTAGCTTTTCCCCTAAAACAATAAGAAATTTAAGTTAAAAACAACTATTTTGGGGGGTTTCGGGGGGGGGGGGATTTTGGGGTAAGTTAAAAATTCGGTTTTAGCGACCCAAAAAACTTAAAGTAAACCTTATAGAGAAAGTACGGAGGGAAGATGGGAGAGCTAATGTAAACGTGTGTGTGGTTAAGTGAAATTGCGCAACTTAGTCCACGCTGCACTGCGGCGCATGTTCCGAGGCAGATTCCCCCTTCCCCTTCATCCCAAGTCATAATGTCATATATCTAATTTGTGGCAAATTTTGTCTACTTTCTGAATTTCTAGCTACTTTTACTCTAAAACAATAAAAAAATTGATTTTTTTAATAAAAACCTTTTTTGGGGGGCTTTTTACCAAAATTTGGGGGGGGGGGGGTTGCTGGGAGAAATTTTGGTGGGAAGTTACAAATTCGGATTCAGCGACCCAAAAAACATTTAGAAAGTCGATTTCCAGTACTACCATTCATTTTGCTAGGTAGAGTCCCTATACGGTCTCTATTGTCTGGACTAATTGTAAAATTTGACAATATTCTATGCTGTGCCTTTGTTTTATAACAAATTTTGTATCCAGTGTCATGTCATTATGATAAATCAGATAATTAGCAATTATGTTAAATGATGAGCTGTTATTCCATCTGCCTTCTAACATTAACAATTACATCAAGGTTAAATTGTTCTTAAAGATTTAAAATCAATTCAAAATAAAAGTTTCCGGTTAATTTAAATCAAACACACCTAATCAAAATCATGGCATTCCAATAAAGACTTTTAAATTCAAGAAGCGTTTCTTGAAAAATACAAGAATTTTGATTCGGTGCATCTTTTGATTCAAGAGTGGGAAAATGATGGTTTGCGAATATTTCGAATGTAATTAATGATTGAGAACAATTGCAATACTTTGGAAATTTTCGAAATAATGCGATTACGTCGAATTAGATTGAACTCTATCTTTCATTTAAGGCATTCAAGCGGAGGAATATATAAATGAAGATTTGGGTAAACATAACATAAATTTATGGATTATCTTCTGCTCAAAACAATTAAAAGATATTGTAAGTCTTATATAAAATAACGGTATATAAGCGAATTTTTTTTTGCAGCAAATGGAAGAACAAAGTCACAAGTAAAAACTTTTCTCATTTTCAAACTTCGGAGTATGCAAATTTTGAGTTTGACGTCATAAACGACGCTTTAGCGGCAGCGAATGAAATATGGCTTTCAACTTACGGAAATACAAAGCGAAAAACAGTGATCGACATTCAGCAAGTGCTTTGTTTTGATTAGTCCGATGTCTCAACGAAGTTATTTAACCGAATCAAAAGCTTGGAGATTTCTTGGTCGGTTAGAGGGGGGTGGGTGGTGGAAACACAAGCTGAAGTAGCAGAAGCCACGTGAGTTTCGCTGTGTCAAAGTGTGATTTTCAGGATCTGGAATCGTTTTTAAGCGACTGGAAATATAGGCCGAAGACCAGGGCAAGGTCGTAGGCGTGCGACAATGCCCAATGAAGATCAATATTTAAAGCTAACAGCTCACAGACACCGAAATATGAATGTCATTTTTCTTCAACAACATCTTCGCTCGGCTACTGGTATCACAGTTTCGACTCAAACTGTCCAAAACCGGCTCTACGCTGTAGGTCTGTATGCTCGCAGATCAATGGTATGTGTTATGTTAACAGCAAGGCACCGTGACGCCCACGGGGAGTGGGCAACAGAGCATGTGAACTGGAGGAGAAATGAATGGCGCAATGTTCTTTTCTCTGACGAGTCCCGTTTTTCTGATCATCCTGATTATAGGCGTATATTCATCTGGAGGGAACGTGGCACTAGAAATAATCGTGCGATCTTGCAAGGAAGTTTCAGATTTGGCAGTTGGAGAGTGATGGTCTGTGCTGGCATCTCCATTAATGGGCGCACCGATCTCTAAATCATTAAAAATGGAGGTCTGACCGGTCAGCGATATAGGGATGAGATCCTCAGACTTATTGTAGTCCCTTAAGCTGCAGCAATTGGAGATGACTTTATGTTAATGGGCGACAATTGCAGGCCATATCGTGCTCACTTGGTGGATGGTTTCATTTTCGAGGAGGGAATCATACGAAAGGAATGGCCAGCGTGTTCTCTGGACATGGACCCTATTGGGTTCTATGAGCATGCTCTATTTGAGTATGCTATGAACATGCTCCCCAAACATGTACTATTGAGCATGTTTGGGGCATTCAAGGCAGACGAGTTTCTGGCTTCCTACCACTTCACAAACTCTCCAAGAACTGGAAAGAGCTCTTCTGGAGGAGTGGAACAGAATACCACATCTGTTCATTAATAGTCTCATTGACTTCATGCCTCAATGGCGTTCAACGTTGCTGGCCGTTCGGAGAAACCACACCCCCTACTAAAAACGATTTTCTTTGAAGGAAACACCTTTTTTTATTCGTTTTTACTCATATTCGCAAATTCTGTTTTTTTCTTTTGTACCTAAATGCTCAACACAATGCATTTTTTTTCTGCCAAACAAGTGTAATTTTTTTTCTCATATAGCCTACCACGTCTGTCGATCATATATCAATAATGTAAACAATTCCCCAGCCGGAAGATCCATTCACAACCTCAATATCCTTTAATTGTTTTGAGCAGTGTATTTTATTGTTATACATTATATTGCTATGAAAAACAGCTTTATCGCTAATGTGACATTAAATAAAACTAGTATGTTGTGGCCATCGCAATACTTTCTTCTATCTCATACATGTCAATACTTCAAAATTCACTATCTCAGAGCCAAATTAAATGGAAATCTGTGTTCATCATGAGAATTCTAAAAATATGAAATTCCGTGCATTAGTTCTCGAGGTATGACTACCACTGAAATCGTGTAAATCCAGCATAATGCAACATAGCAGCGCCACCTATTTGGTTATTTACACCAGAACCTAATTATTGCCAACTTATGTTAACGTCTAACTGAATATGAAGTTTGAGGAAAATTCATGCATTAGTTCTTGAGTTAGAGGTATTGCGCAAATCATGACAAATGCAGCATAGAAGCGCCACCTGTTGAGCGATTTGCAACAACACATAATCAGCAGCAATATCAATTAAGTTATACTTAAATCTGAAGTTTGATGAAAATTCGTGCATTAGTTCTTGAGATAGAGCTATTGAAGGAATAGTTCAAAATGCAGCACAGCAGCGCCACCTATTGAGCGATTTACACCAACACGTGGTCAGCATCATTTCATATGAAGGACTAACTAAATCCGAAGTTTGATGAAAATGTGTGCATTAGTTCTTGAGATAGAGCTACTGCGAAAATAGTGTAAATCCTACAAAATGCAGCATAGCAGCACCACCTGTTGGACGATTTACATCAAAACGTAAACAGCATCCATTCGTGTCAAGGACTAACGGAATCTGAAGTTTTATAAAAATCCGTGCATTAGTTCTTGAGATAGATCTTTTGCGGAAATCCTGCAAAATGCTACATAGCAGCGCCACCTGCAGGGCGATTTACACCAAAAACTAATCAGCACTAATCTATATCTATATCAGGGACTACCTGAATATAAATTTTTATTAAATTCTGTGCATTAGTTCTTGAGATAGAGCGCCCACAAAATTTGTGTCACATACAGTCAGACAGACAGACGGACAGACAGTCAGACAGACTCACAGACAGACATTTTGTAAAAACATGTTTTTTGGAATCTCTGACCCATAAAACGTGTAAATCCGTTGAAAACTGGAATTCGAAAACTTTCATGAAACTAATACTTTCTTCTTGTAAAGATAGAAGAAAGTAAAAATCGATAAATTCTTTTCTATGTTAAATCGAGAAAAAATTAGCAAGGCAAAAGTAAAATAAATTATAATAAAATAAATAAATGAAAATGTCTTCTACAAAATAATCGAAGCTGACCTAGATTCAGTGTAATTTTTAATAATGTAAATATTTTTATATGTATGTTGTATATAGAAGCTGCAAGGATGCCAGCTAAAAGAAATCAATTAGCTGAGATGAGAAGCGCTGACAAATGCAATTCTGAACAGCGTGGACGCACAACAAGAATTTGGATTCAGAGAGGGCAGATCATGCGAAAAAGCTCTTTCCGAAATCTTGACTTCCTGTGCTTATAAAATTAGTGAAGGCAAATACACTTCCCTGGTCTCTCTTGATATTCAAGGCGCTTTCGACAATGTTGAGTGGAGAGACATTCTCCTCCAACTTAGCATTCTAAATTGTCCGGGTAATATTGCTGGAGTCATTCGTTCTTATCTTTCTGAGAGAAGCATTCTTGTTAACTGGGGAGCAGGAATCTCTATCCACCCACAGAAAAAGGGTTGTCCTCAAGGTTCCTGCCTGGGGCCAATTCTTTGGCTCCTCATAGCTAATATTATTCTCTCAGAATTCGAAAAACTTGGTTACTTGCTTTTTGCGTTCGCGGATGACTTCAGCTTTATTTTCTCTGGTTTTCGGCGTCTGGACTTGGAGTTGGAGGCTGCTTTTGCTCTCCCAATTTTCTGTCAGCTGCTGGAATCACTGCACCTGCAACTTTCCACTAATAAATCCCAAGCTTTAACATTTGCAAAACCTTATAAACTTAAAAGGAAACCCACCATCAGAATAAATGGCACTAGTGTCCATCATGTCTCTAACCTTAAATTGTTAGGATTGTCAATAGATGAGCACTTGAACTGGTTCTCTCATATTAATTACCTTAAAATCAAACTAGTAAATTTTTATCATAACTCAAAAAGATTAACCACTAAATCTTGGGGTATTAAAAGCCATATGCTAAAAATTTGGTACTCTACTATTGTTGAAAAAATTATCACCTATGGAGCATCTATTTGGGGGGGAAATCTTACAAAAGCAGCACTTAATAAATTAGTTTCTATACAAAGGATGTTTCTCTTGCAAATTTCTAGGGGATATAGAACCATTTCCAGTGATGCTCTCAATATCTTGACAGGTATTCCTCCCATTTCCTTTACCATTAAATATGAGTTCACTAAAAGCAACATCATCCATTTGGAGAATGAAGCTATCTCACAGCAATTTTTTCCACAAATGATGATTCAGCGTAAGACTCTTGGCTGGCAGTTTCATCCGGCAGATGAGACTTCCCACCTACAAGTAAACCCGACTATAAATTCTTACTCTCCCACACAAAATGTTATGGTCTTCACCGATGGCTCACGCACTGTTACCGGAGTAGGTGCAGCTTTCTGCGCTACGAAAGGGAGTGAAGTGACTCATCGTTGGTCTTGCAGGCTGGATAACAATAATTCCATTTTCCAAGCCGAACTCTTTGCCATCTTTAAAGCTTTAGAGTGGATTTCTCAACAAAACCAAAATTTTTTAATTCCAGTTTTTAGCGATAGTCTTTCAAGCCTGCAGGCTATCTGTTCGTTTGGCTCAACAAATCCCCAGGTTATTGAGATTAAATCACTTCTCAAAAATCTTCTCTGGAAAACCTATTTAAGCCACGTTTCAGCCCATAAGGGTATCCTGGGAAATGAAACGGCAGATATGTTGGCAAAGGAGGCAACTGCTAAACCATCAGTTGATTTTTCACTTCCAGTACCGCACTCACACATCAAAAGACATCTTCGCGCTCATTTTATGAAAAAATGGCAGGATTACTGGGACTACTCAGATAAGGGTAGATATACCTATGATCTTGTCCCAGTGGTATCTTTGGATCTTCTGCTGCTCACTCCATCCACCACAGCTTTCCTTACCGGTCATGGTCCTTTTGGAGCATACCTCTTCAAGTTCAAAAGAGCCCTTTCTCCTCTATGTGAGTGCGGTGATGATGCTGTTGCCTCTCATTATTTCTATAATTGTCCTTTAACAGCTCGCTGGCATATCCGCCGTCCTCCTGTTCTTCCAGTTGGTTGGTTAGCAAATATTTTATCGCGCCCGATTTTGCTCTCAAAGCTTAAAAACATCTTCAACTTCTTATGTAACCTTTCAGTTTTACTCCATCACTGAGACAGAGACTTGGATTCTCCCTTATTCACTACCCAATGTTGGGTCGCAGCAACTTGTATAATATTGTCTAACTTTGTATAACACTGCATTATTTAATGTCCTTATGTTTGTTTCACAAAGCTTGCTAATGTAACATTTTTTTTTATATCTTATATATACCACTCCGCCCTCTGTCGCGCGTATTGGCGGGCTCAGCCTCGGCTGAAATTTGTAACTTTTTTTTTTTTTTTTTTTTTTTTTTTTTTAAGACCTCAATAAAGGGGACCGGGAGGGACAACCTATGCTCTACAGACTCACTTCCTAGTCTGAGCAGTCTCTCTCGGGCAGTAAAAGTAAAAGTAAAAGTCGCTACCTTCTGAATATTTGGTACATAGCGATCTAAAAACAGCTCAGCTGAATGAAAATATCGAGAGAGGTATCGCAATTCACCTGTACGTGCTGTAATACGTGCCACAGAGCTTTCCCTGGTATCATATTGAACAATACTGGGTTCTGCCTGATATGCAAGGCTATAGATGGTGCTTTGACGTTTTATGCTGCTAATTCAAGGTACAGTTCCCGATTGTCTCAAAGATCTGAGCTACATTAAACAAACGATGATAATTGAAATACATCCAGTGTTTTTCGCTCTACTGTATACGAGGCTTACAGTATGAATGCAGAGCAAAAGGAATCAGCTTTAAATAAAATATCGAGAGTTTTATTTCACACCTGCCTGTCAGTTTTGCAGGTATGATTTCAGCTGTGTTAGTGACACAAATATTTTATCAGGATATACTGAGTTTTCTGTTTACTCACAACGCCTTCTAAAAGCATCCAGATGGCTTAAATCATGGAGATTATTGCCTAAGTAAAAAATGTGTACAAACAAATGTAACTGAAGATTTGATTTTCCAAAAGAAGAGTGCGATTCACCAAAGCTCTAGGAAGAAAATGGAATAATCACCATTTTATCTGAAACAAATACTTATTGCATAGCTGCCAACTTGTACGGATTTTTCCTACCACTAAAATTTTATAGTAAATTTTAGCTAATTGAATCACCGAAATTCAAGCAATTTTAATGTTTAAATAAGTCAAAAATTTCTATTAAATTTTAGTGGTAAGAAAAATCCGTACAAGTTGGCAGCTATGTTATTATTACTTCATGTAACAAGTTTGAACTTCATATGACAAATTCTATTGGCAGTAAGTATTATTCAACTGTCTTTATAGAGGTAATTTTCACTCTTTATTGCAAGAGAGCCTGCCGTATGTGTTTCAGTCATGGGAGCCAGGCATTTAAAGTCTTAAGGCCACATTGAGAAGCTGCCGACATGAGCAGGGAAATCTTTCACGTCCCGCGATTTTGTGGATCATTGAAAGGAAGGGAAGAGCACATATTGACTCGCGCGCAGTTTTTCTGACGCAGGCTCTGCTTGTCACTTGTACTTGTAACGCAGTTGCGAGTGCGAGTCTGTCACGTTTTACTGTTGTAGAACAAATTGGCGCCTCGTTAATATGAAGCAAGATCTTTGAAGTAATGCTATTAAAGATATCAAATTAGTGTGATTAATTATTTCAAATTATATAATTCATAATTAGTACATCCTAATTATTTGTACTGTTCTAAACTTTTCTGTTTTTTTTTTTTTTACATTCGCGTTTTGATATGTAAATACTTAAAAAATGAACGATGAAAGATTTATTTTAGTGGGAGTTTTAATTTTGCTCTTGTAGAGATATTCTTTTCCGAGATAAATTATAGTAAATTAGAAAATTTTTATATCACAACTTTTTAAACAATCCGAAATCTCTTAAATTTATTGTTTTAAGTTTGGAAAACATATACACACATACATATATATATATAGATATTTCAATAATAAACATGGATTCACACTTTTTTTAATGATTTTTTCCGCAATTTACAAAAAATTTTGCTATAAATAAATGATGCACAAAATTACTCTTTTTAAGTATATAAATAATATTTTAAGTGAAAGGCATCTTTGAAAACGGGATAAACTTAATACAGGAATACTATTATTATTAAGCGAGCAATAGAACTATTACAACGCTATTAATTATTATACGCAATTATTATTAAGCGAACATTCCTTTAAATGAGTTAAAACTCTAATGATCATTTTAGTCTGTATTAATTTTACTATTAGAATCTGATTATGAACTTAAATCAATAGACTCAATCAAGTTAAGATGTTTGTAAATATACATGCCGAATTTCCTCAACAATGTCAACAAACGTGACGGAAAACTAATTCTCAATATGCGCTCATCTACCTCGGGCAGTTTTTTTCCGACCAGTGTCACTACACCCCTCATAGCATGCATGGTCACGGTGACGTCGTTGTGACGTCACTGTGAGTCACTGCGAGGCTAACGAGAAAGACAGGCTACCGCGGTGGGTCCGATTCTTCTTTTTTTAGAGACCGCTGGAGTCACGTGATGCTCTTTTCGCACGCCTTCATTGGTGCATTCGAGCATCACGTGACTCCAGCGGCCTGTAAAATAAGAAGAATCGGACCCACCGCGGTAGCCTGTCTTTTTCATTAGCCTCGGAGTCACTGTGGTCACGTCACATCTGTGACCAAAATGCCACCACTCAGTGATGTCACATTGTGACTGAGATGTGAACTTCTTAGATAACTTATAAAAATTACAAAAAATATTCAAAACCTGTTATTTATGTAAAATTATATTTTCTGGCAATTAAAAAAAATTGTGACGTCACTGTTATGACACTGCATGTAACGTACGTCACGTCACATATGTTACGAAAAAAATCACCATATTGGAAGTCACAGTGTGACAAAAATATGAACATCAAAAATCTTTGAAAATGAACAGAAATATTACATGCCCGAGTTACAGCGACATAAGGAATGAAAATATATTAGTGGATAGGAAATAGTAAAATCGGGCACGAAAAGAGGGGGGGGGGGGGGCAGAAAAAGGAAAATGCACGGTAGAAGTATCAACAAACTAGATTTTCATGCTATATTTTATCAATTTGTTATTTAAGACAGTGAAAGTATACTTTTTTATGATTTCAATTTTATCTACCATTGCAATTTAATCCTTCACTGATTGCTATTATTATAAAAGTGTTTCTCGGAAAAATGGTACGTATTGGAGCAATTTGGATAACATATTTAGAATTAGGAATATTAAATCTGTACACTTTATATATTTAGTTTGTAGGGAGGAAGTTGTTTTATTTTATTTTATTTTATTTATTTATTTATTTATTTTTGTCGACCAGTGGTATTCGAAACCCTTCTGTGGTTTCAAACTAAAATTTTCTATTACAGTTAAGTCTGTATCTTTTAATGAGCACGTAGAAAGAATACTCAGTGTTTAGTCATATATGCATTTCTTGCTTTAGAATTTGCATTCAAGTCATATTTTTTCCTGTTAGTGTTTAACTATTTTAAATAACTATTTTTTAAAAAATTCTACTTCTTTCAGACTTTTTAAATAAAATTAGTATTTTCCGAAAAAATATGTATACAAATTTTATACAAAACCCATGATATAATTATTCATATTTCAAATTCGTGTTTTAGAGATATGATTTAAAAAAAAGTTATTTTACAAATTGTTTTATTCTACAGAAAGTGAATATGAAAAAAATGACAGATTGACAAAGAAATTTTTTTTTATCCTGTATACTCTCTTTTCATTTATTAAGAAGATACGTATTTATTGTAAAACAAACTTTACTTTAAAAAAAAGAAAGAAAAAAGGCAGGTGTTTCATTCAAATAGAAAATTTTCATTACAGATACTCTTAAATAAGATAAAATTATTGCGCATTTAAACTCTCTGTTGTGTACAAAAAAAAAATATATAATAATACAATAGGAGCACCTGCTTGGTCAATATCGTCTGCGCTCGATTAAACCGCAGAATAAAATAAGGATCAGAGAACTACTGACGCGGGAAGTTAGTTTATTAAGCTAACAGAAATATGCCGGACAATTTAGGATAAAATACGGATATTATTAAAATATTTATGGAACTTAAAAGGTATGTCTTATTTAATTTAAATTTTTTGTTCCTGTTTGATAGATTATTATCATGAGTTAAATAGTTGTATGTTATATACAATGAGACTGAGCTGGGATTCTTTTCAGAAGCAATATGGCGATGGAAATATTTTTGAGAAATTGTTAAATGCATTTAATTCATCTATTATAGTTTGCTGTTGTTTAATAGTACAATTATAAATACTAATTATTTAGTGTTTTTCAAATTGTTATAATTATTTTTTTAATTGTATTTAAGCATTTTTTTTCTGTTTGTGATTTTAATCAAACATTTAATTGTAGACATTCAGAATCAGTTATTAAATTTTCTTTGATTGTAAACTCATTTTATTGGCATTAAAAATAAAATATAATATTTAAGCATTGAAATAAAGTGTTTTTCATGCCCGATAAAGTTGAAAAGTGTTTATGATTTCGGTTTGTCTGGCCGTCTGTCCGCGCTCTAACTCGCGTAAATATACTCGGATTGACCTGAAATTTTTCGATGTTATTGACGTTTACCATAGCAAGGTCCCTATTTGTAATGAAGTTTGTAGCATGTTTAGTTCATTTACAGGGACAGTCAATTGTATTCCATTACATTACGGCCGGTGGGAAAAAATCGTTTCAAATGATTTTTAATGATTTTACACGCTTTCAAACAGAATAAAATTGATATGCATTTATGAAGCGCACTAAAATGTGCATTCCGTAGAATATGCGATGCAAAAGAATAGTTATTTTTCATTTACAGGGCTAAAAAAGGAATTCCAATACATAATGATATAGGGGTGGAGGGAATTGTTTGCGGCGTACTTTATTTATGTTAATCTATTTGATATGTAATGAAATTGATATACGTCGTTGAGGTTTACATACTATGAATTATTTCATGTATAATACGAAGTGTATATAGCATTTACAGGGACACACAAAATATTTCAGATACTATATTGTATCCGAAGTACTGTTCATTAGCGATGATTGCTGGAAATGCATTTTTAATTATGATTCACTACATTTATGCATAGCATATGGTGTATATATATATGCTATAATTCATATACAGAACTATACAAAAGTATTCGTAAGGGTTACTGGGTATTGCTTAAAGGTGGTTTTTAAATAAGTTATGCATTTTTACGCTGCACCGTATTTAATTTACTAAGAAATGTTTGTAGTATGTAGATAAAATGATATACAGGGTCACGCAAAGAATTGGATACGTTGCCGTCTATAAATTATAATTTCTGGAAATGTGATTTCAGCAGTTTTAAGAGTGTTTTCGTTTGCATTAAATTTTAACTAAATAGTGGCGTGTAATAAAGGTTCTAGGTAAACTACGGGGTTGTACAAAATTATTTAAGTATGTTTCCATATATTAGTATAAATTGCTGAAAGAGAATTTCAACCTGTTATGCGTTTCCTTGATAAACTAAATTTTTCCATTATATAGTATATATATATCAATCTACAGATCAAATACAGGACTGTTTAAAAGAATTAGAAAACATATTTGGCTGTGGATGGTAACTGCGTAAATCAGTTTTTCAAATGTTTTACGCGTTTTCATGTTTACTTAGTTATCTTATTTACGTTATTTCCCCCGATGTCTTGTTAAAACATTTAGGAAGAGTTGGAAAGTGTTTTATAATCTATTCTTAACGCATGATATATCTTACTTGTTGTTTCTATTTCCCAGATCAGTCTTTTCCTATAAAACATACCAAATCTAATTAGCTCATATTCACAAAATACAATTTATACGGGAATAAAAAATTTAAATAAATAGGGCTTATCCTGTCGTTCTATAAATAACAGTTGTATTAATGTCCGTAAGACTCCATGTTCGTATTTAATAAAGCAATGACAAATCACATCACATTAAAAAGCTTACACATTCTTAATATTAAGCTTGAATTCAAGATCAAGCTTAGAACTTATTAAAAAAAGATGTCAGTTGACAAGCATTGTTTTTTAAATGGAAAATTAAAAATATTTTAGAAGATTTGGACTCCAAAATATAATCTAATAATAGTCTAATAATAAGCTAGAAGTAGCTAGGAGTCGTTCGGTAGCTTCATCGCCCCGAGCCCAACCCTTCCCGCTTTTCGGTGTCTTTAATTTGTGTAATTTCCCTTTTAAATTTGTCCGGTTTCAATTTTCGATTTTTTTTTTTTCAATGTGGCTTTCGCTAGAGAGTCTTTCATTCGGGACGTGGCTGGGAACCTAAGAATGTTGCTTCCGCAAAAGAGACGGACTAGAGTAGAAGAATAAAGGGCTGCGGACGATGATGGGCCGCTCACCGCGGCGGTTCTAGTTTTAGAAGTCAGATTTTGCTAAAAAGTTCGGTAAAAAGATAAGATTTTATATTTCAAACAAAACTTTACTTTAAAATTATCGTAGTGTTTATGACAAGAATCATCACAGTATTAATACTTGGAAATTTTTCCAGAGAGAAACATTTGCCTTGCATACAATATTTCAAATGAAAATCAAATTTCAAATAAATTGCTTAAAAGGCACAAAGGCCAACATAGTGAAAAATATCCACGCCGGGACTCGATCCCGGGTCATCAGTATAGCGCACTGACATTCTACCGACTAAACCACATGGAACGATACCCAGCCTGGAAAATTTCTTCCTATTACATGTTGGCAAGGCTACAAAAGCAACACAAGATGGAATATTTATCGTGAGCCACCGACATGGGGTAAACACGAAACTTAATTAAATCCAGCATCGATTGAAACTATTTTAATAATTGGAAATTTTTCCAGAGAGAAACATTCGCCTTGCATACAGTATTTCAAATGAAAATCAAATTTCAAATTAATAGCTTAAAAGGCAATTTTAACTTACCTCCTGCTGAGTTTTGTAAGATTTTAAAATGGCATACGCCTTTTTTCCACAAACAAGCAAGCTGAAGAACACAAACAAGAAATACTTCGTAAATGAAGATGGCCAATGGCAGGAATATCAGCAGACCACAAATAATCATAGCAAGATGGAGTGAAGAAGATCACGCAACTGGATTTCAGGCCAAACTTTAGTTTTAGCAATTGGATGCACGGTTATATTACGTCCAAATCTTTAGTTAAAGGGAGAATTGGTAAACAGTGTACGTGATAATGTAAAAACAGTAGTAGGAAAAATTATTTTACCTTTTGTAGCAAACTATAACTTACTTGTTTAAAAAAGTAACGACTACAAACTACTTTTCAAAAGTAGTCGCTTACTTCGCTACTTTCAGATTTTTTCAAAAAATTCAATCTAAACTTGAAATTGAGGATACGGATTAAGTAATACGATGGCCTTCATTATATCGCGTTTGCCGGAATATAATCAAATAAATTCAATAAAACTGGGACAGTAAGAACTTAAGAAATATAACATACAAGAAAATATTTTGTGTTATTTTCTGAAATGTTACTTCTAGCTCATAGTACTCGTTATAGGCCGACCAGAGGAATTCGATAGTAATTTTAATTATAAATCTGTAAATAAAGCAATTCCAAAAAAAGAAAAGCGGCATTAAAATATGAAGGTCTAATAGTGAACAAGTAGATGTTTCCAGCAAGAAAATTAATTTCTTTGATTTAGATTCTGGCCTGTCGATTTAGCAGCAAGCGTCAATGGAAAACTCCATAACATCATACGATGACGATGCATTGCTAAGTTCTGCAACTGATTTCCTGACATTCGCACAAAAGAATTCGAATGTCAGGAATTCAGTTGCAGCATTTAGCAATATATTCGAATTGTTTTGTGCGGCCGTGTAAAATGACTATGAATGCTATATTCACTTTCTTTGAGAAAAAACCATGATGTAGGTGAACGTAACAACATCTCAAAATCACATTACTGTCAGTGTCCTACTATAAACGAAACGTTAAGGCGTTTCAATTTTTTTTTCATAAATTCATTTCATAAAATCGTTACATTAGGATTTTATATATACGAGGTGGACCCCGTCGAATTTCGACGAAAAAAATGTTTACAAAGGAACTGTTCCATCAAATTTATAATACATCAACAACAATAATTACAATAAAAAATCCATCCCAAACACACATATTAACCTAAGATTAACAAAATACATTTTTCATAAACTTCAACTGTTAAAATTATTGAAAATTAAACTTTATTCATATACGTAATCAGCAACATATAATTAAGATAAGTAATTTTGATTAAGTTATCAATTAATGCTTGGTAATACGGAATGAAAAATCAGCAAAAATTATTTCACCTTGACATAATCATAGAATCATAGAATTCCCACCCCCCTTTAAATCTAAATCGAATCAACTCATTTTCCACGTTTCGCACCCATATTAATCATTTAAAAAAACGTTAACGCGCAATAGGTTATTGATAAATATATTTTCAAACTTCAAGTCACGTTTGTCAACTATTACAAATTTCCATGTGAAAATTCCCACTCGCGATTTGAGGTCTTAGTATAATCTCTGTCGCTGCGAGTAAAAATTCCAGAATTTTATAATTTTTAGGCGTATTCAAGGGGAAATATCTCGTTTTATCAAATAAAATTACCGGTTTCTTTTAAATATGACGTCATTTTCAGTCGCCGAAATATTTTGTCTATTGTCTCAAACCCAATAAAGCGGAATGAAAAAATAGTGAAATAGAACAGCATCAGAAGGGAAATTGTCTTTTGTCAAGTGCAACGTCATTTTCTGTTCATATTTTAAAAAAAAGATATTTTTAATTGTAATGAGAAAATGGCATCAGTAAGAATATAATCAATAAAGATAACTAAACCACTTTTAATAGAAATGAAGTACTTCAGTTGCCACAATTAGAAAATTTGTATTAAAAACTATAAAAAAAATAATATCTCAAAAATAAATTGAGAAATAGCTTTCAAATAAATTGCATTTAAAAGTACATATTTTTCTGTATAAGACGGTGTAAAAATTTAAAATGTGGGATGTTTAGAAGTTAAAAATTTGCAATAGCGAAAATTTCAAAACCGAAATTTCATTTCAAATTTCAGAGTGTTGCCATTCGCAGAATGACGTATGCGTTACGCACAGATATGTTTGTCCTTTATAATATAGATAGGGTAGGCTTATTCATAGTATTCTGTAACGTGTTCGGAAATTCCGGTGGAGTCACTTTAGATTTTTTTTTCTTTTATGTTAACATAGGTTTTCATGTGGTCGCCTCCTCGTCTAGTATCATCTCGTAATGTTTACACCAGGAGTTCTGAATGATCTACAACTAGTATAGATAATTTCGAAACAGATTTGATTGCATTTAAGTGACACACCTTTATTAGATTACTGAACCGACTCGTCATAGTTGAACATTACTTTACGTCTAAATTTTTAAAATTCTGAAGAGAATTGTACCATTTGTTGTATCCTGTGCACCAAAAGCGTAAAATCAACCTCCTTTGGCAACAGTATTGAACGATGCGATAGCTAGCCAAAAGAGAAAATTCACAAACTTAACTCTTAACCTTAATCAATTTTAAGCCGTCTTTTGCAGGCGTTTCAAGTGAACATCGCTGTAAGTATTGACAAGAGCTTAACATTAAACACGTAACTGATTCGGGTATCTCAAAACAACCGAACGTTAAATTGGAAATTAGTATGCATGCCGGGACAACATTTTATCCGAAACTAATTTGATCGCCCGATTAAATTTTAATTAATTCGACAGCTGGTGTTCTATTGTGCTGAAATGTGATATTGTTGGTGCTTCACCAATTTCTGCAGTTTTGGGAATGTGGATTCTATCTTGGGAAATTTTTTACGCATGAAAAATAAACATGAGAAGGGCTTACGTTTAAAATAATAAACTGGGGAAATACAAAGGGTACAGTTCTCGAAAACAATAAATCAAGAAACATAAACAAGGATCTTCATTCGTCGCTTCTTGCGGTTCTGATTAAAATCATCGGTATCGTTTTCATGCACTACTGACTAATAGTACTACTATCACTACTAAACGAGGTAATTCTGTTGTATTTCTGTTTATAAAATTAAATATTACGTGTAAATATAAATAAGTAAAATATTTTATGAATCAAGAAGAAATGGGAAATTCTGCAATTCCGTACCGCCTATGTACAACCCGTCCCTGGCATTATAATCTAGACATATTCCATTTCTTGCTTACGCTATTAACTGACTTATTGTTTGACCGCGAAACTTTGTGAAAGGTTAAATTCCATTGCTAGCCTATGTCTGGCTGTATGCATGTCGACATTGTGTTATTCTTCCGAGGAATTTGAAAGGAATTAATTAAAGAAAAGGGTAAATAAGGGAGAAGATTGGAGATGACCCTGCGTTTCCCTTTCGTTTGGCTAGCTTGACTCTTTTCACAATATTTTTCTATACGCAGTTTTAAGGTCCGATTAGACATGCTATCATCCAAATATCGGCGTCTTTTTTGTAGTCACGCGGTGCTTTTCCTCTTTAATAGCTTTAGAAGCACACGGGTGGACATTCTGAAAGAGGCATGTCTTTCCTTAAAGTCGATCTAATCTTCTTTCCATTGTTGAATCTCTCCATCCTTTTGGAAATAATCACAAACGGTTGGAGAAGAATA
Organism: Maratus speciosus; assembly: GCA_963932465.1. NCBI lineage: Eukaryota > Metazoa > Arthropoda > Arachnida > Araneae > Salticidae > Maratus > Maratus speciosus. The sequence goes on from OZ010788.1 coordinate 185,268,994, forward strand.
AGTGTTGATAGTTTTTCCTGGACAAGTGTTAAAGGAAGGCAAAACAAGCGTCTAAACGCAGCCTTAAGTAAAGTAAAACCACATCAAAGAACTGAAAATGGACGCCGGCTATTAAGTGTTGACCTTGAGAATTTATTCATGCTTCAAATAGAGAGTGGAAGATTGAAGACCCCCTACCTTAATGCTTATAAAAAGAAGTCTGAATTATCTTGTATAAATAAAAAATTGATTTGTTTTTCTTTAAACAGCATAACTTTAGTAGATCACTGAAATGAATTATATAGTTTTACATTTTCTTATGCTTAAATTTCTCAAAATCAATCTTCATTAAATTGTACCACTTGTTTTCTGGGTTCCTAAACTATTAAATTTACTGCCTTTGACAGCAGTATTGAACGATGCGATAGCCATTCGGGACAGAAAATTCATAACCTTAACTCTTAACCTTAAATAATTTTAAGCCGTCTTTTGCAGGCTTTTCAAGCGAACATCGCTGTAAATTTTGACACTAGCTTAATATTAAACACGTAAATGATTGGAAATCTCAAAACAACCGACCGTTAAATTGAAAATTAGTATGCATGCCGGGACGACATTTTATCCGAAACTAATTTGTTCACTCGAGTAAATTTTAATTAATTCGGCGGCTGAAGTTTACGTGTGCTGAAATGTGATATTTTTGGGGATTCATTAATTTCTACAGCTTTGGAAATGTGAATTATGTCTTGGGTAATTTTTTAACGCATGAAAAATAAATGAAAAAAGTGCTTATGTTTTGAATAATGAACCACCCTGAAGACCGAAGTTTTCGGAAAATAATAATTCAAGAAACTTAAAGGAAAACTTCGATTCCTGCATGGGTGCCGGCAAAAATAAATATAGGAAGGGGAAAGATTTCGGAGAAGATGTGCTTGCAGTCCGCAGTCAAGGCCAAGTTTTTAAAAATGGGAAATATAAACATGAAGTAAGCTAAACTGAGCATTTTTTGTTAGGAACACTCATGCAAGACAATTTTTAAAAATATGAACATAAAACACAAATGCAAGGCAATTTTTAAAAAGATAAACATAAAACTGCATAGTGTAACAATTAAGAAATATTAAATATCAAAAATAAATATCTACCAGAGTAAATTCTGCATAAAATGCTGACTTTTCATGTCTTATATACTGTGGAATTAATTTTTTTTAGTTTAAATTGCAGTGTCCCACATGCAAAACATGTCGAAATATTGTTTTTAAAACTTTGCCAATACATTGTACTAGCTCCCTGATAAACATCAAACACGTTTTTACTTCTCATGCAGCTATACGAACTTGTATACAGGATATACATAATTAAAGTTCACCTACTCAGAAACTCACTATGTAAACTCACTACTCATTACTGATGAATAGTCGAAACTATTCATCAGAAACGTATGAAATTTGGTATGCGTCCAAATAAAGGGATGCAATTAGCAGAAATTTAAAAAAAAATAACCACCAGAGGGCGTATTATTGATTTTTTTTCTTCAATAATTTAACAAAATACAAACTTATACAGTATAGAATTGGTTTAACAAGGCCAATACTGTTCAGTGTGTAGACCATTATTGTTAAGTACTGTTTGAAATCGCAAAATAGTATGTTCACCAGTCACGCGATGCAAATTTTTGGAATTGTTGAGGGCGTAGAGGAAAATACTGTCCTTGTGATCTGGTAGCATTCCGTTTACAGTCATTGCACCGCTACGAATTTTTTTCAAAGCTGGAAACCTTCACAAAGCTTCTGATGCGGAATCACCATTTTGACAAAAAAGTTTCACCAGTAAAACACGATCCTCTAAACTGCATGACATTTACCGTGAAAAAGGTATGAGATTGCTTGACAATAGAGTCATTGAGTCTTTTTATTTAACGTTTTCATTGTACGCGAGCAGATAGATAGCATGATTGCTAAAAATTCCACATATGCTGAAATTTTATCATAAAACGCCATCTGGTGGCCATTTTTGAAACTTTTTTTTTTTGCTAAACGTATCCCTTATCTTTTCATTTACACGCATTTCAAATTTAATATTTTTCTGATGACATACGTATTATCATAGTCTATACTAATATTACAAAGAAGTAAAGTTTGTTTGTTTGTTTGTTTATTTGTAGGAGGTAATCTCTGGAACTATCGAACCGATTTCAAAAGTAATGGTATCAAAATGATTGTATTATTCCATGTTCGAATCATAGGCTATATCTTAAATCGATGCCACTATCCCAAAGGGGGTGTAGGAGCAAAAAACGTTCTAAAAATGCGAATTTTGTGTTACCGAAGGGTCTAGAAATATGAAATTTGGAATATTAGTTACTTATAAGGTATAAATCAGAGATGGCGAACCTTTGCATGTACGCGTGTCAAAAATTTAAAAACAATATCTATCAACACTGCAACGTGCCAAACTTTTATATAAATAATATATTGCAAAATATGCCGTTTATACTAAACACTGTTTAATAGAATCAGTCACTTTCATGCATTAGATAACTAAAATCAACTAGTTGGATGTGCCAATCCCAAAACTTTCTTCTATCTTATACATCTTAATATTTCAAAACCTAGTTACACATAATACTTCAATATTATTAGTTAAATACTATAACAACTTTGATTTTCATCTTAAATTTCTGCTCCAGTCAATTAAACGGACTAAAAACAAGTTAATCTATATCATGATATTTGTTAAAATTATTAATTTTTCCTTATACTGTTGTTATCAGGTATTTGCGAATAGCCGTCTTAGCAGGAAGTGAGTTCCCGCCGCTACACAATAGAACTACGAAAAATCAAGAAAAGTATACAAAAATCGCTGTCACAGAGCCCCTTTACGGCGCAATATTTTCAAATTCAAGGAGGACCTGCTGGCCAAAGCCAAAAACATGAACAAAAATTTTGGTTCAATTATATGCATAATTGTATACACTGTTTGATGGTACAATAATGAAAATGACACAGAGATCGCAATTATAGCGCCCCCTTCTGGCAAAATTTTTTCAAGTTCAGGGAGGATTTGCTTGCCATAGCCAGAAACATACACAACTAGTTGGATGTGCCAATCCCAAAACTTTCTTCTATCTTATACATCTTAATATTTGAAAAACTAGTTACACATGTTAATACTTCAATATTATTAGTTCATTACTATACCAACTTTGATTTTCATCTTAAATTCCTGCTTCAGTCAATTAAATGAACTAAAAACGAGTTAATCTATATCATGATATTTGTTAAAATTAATAGTTTTTCCTTATTCTGTTGCTATCAGATGTTTGCGAATAGCCGGCTTAGGAGGAAGTGAGTTCCCGCCTTTACACGAGCCGCCAATGGACAATAGAACTACGAAAAATCCAGAAAAGTATACAAAAATCGCTATCACAGAGCCCCTTTACCGCGCGATATTTCCAAAATTAAGGAGGACCTGTTGGCCAAAGCCAAAAACATGCACAAAAAATTTGGTTCAATTGTATGCATAATTTTATACACTTTTCGATTGCACAATAAAGAAAATGGTACAGACATCGTAATTATAGCGCTCCCTTCCAGCGGAATTTTACCAAATTCAGGGAGGACCTTCATGCCATGACCAAAAAGAAACACAAAAAATTTGGCTCAATTCTATGCCTAACTTCATACACTTTTCGATGGTACAATATTCAAAATGGCACACAAATCGCTATTAAAGCGCCCCCTACCGGCGAATTTTTTTCCAAATTAAGGAAGGACCTGCTTGCCATAGCCAAGAACTTAAAATAAATATTTGGTTCAATTCTATGCATAACTTCATACATTTTTCGATGGTACAAGATGCAAAATCGCTATTACAGCACCCCCTAGCGGCGAATTTTTTCCAAATTCAGGGAGGTCCTGCTTGTCATAGCCATAAACTTAAAATAAAAATTTGGTTCAATTCTATGCATAACTTCATACAGTTTTTGATGGTACAAAATTCAAAATCGCACAAAAATCGCTGTCGCAGCGCCCCCTGCCGGCGAATGTTTTCCAAATTCAGGGGGACCTACCTGCCATATCCAAAAACATAAAATAAGAATTTGGTTCAATTCCATGCATAACTTCATATACTTTTGGATGATACAATATTCAAAATCGCACAAAAATCGCTATTACAGCGCCCCCTACCGGCAAATTTTTACAAAATTCAGGTGGAATCTACCTGCCATATCCAAAAACTTAAAATAAAAATTTGGTTCAATTCTATACATAACTTCATATACTTTTGGATGGTACAATATTCAAAATCGCACAAAAATAGCTATTACAGCGCCCGCTACCGGCGAATGTTTTCCAAATTCAGGGAGGATCTGCTTGCCATAGCCAAAAACTTAAAATAAAAATTTGGTTCTATTCTATGCATAACTTCATACACTTTTTGATGGTACAATGGCGACAGACAAACGGACACACGGACAGACGGACACACGGACAGACGGACACACGGACACACGGACAGACAGACATTTTCTATAAACATGTTTTTTGGGATCTCTTACCCCTAAAACATGTAAATCCGTCGAAAACCGGAAGTCGAAAAAAATTTCGATTACAATACTTTCTTCTATTGAAGATAGAAGAAAGTAAAAAATTGGTTCAATTATATGCAAAACTTCATACAATTTTCGATGGTACAATAATGAAAATGGTATACACATGGCAATTATAGCGATCCCTACCGGCACAATTTTTCCAAATTCAGGGAGGACCTTCGTGCCATGACCAAAAACAAACACAAATAATTTGGTACAATTCTATGCATAACTTCATACACTTTTCGATGGTACAATATTCAAAATGGCAGAAAAATTGAAGAAAAATCGTTATTACAGTGACCCTTATCGGCGATTTTTTTTTTAAATAAGGAAGGACCTCCTTACCATAGCCAAGAACTTAAAAAAAATTTTTTGGTTCAATTCTATGCATAACTTCATACACTTTTCGATGGTACAATATTCAAAATCGCACAAAAATCGCTATTACAGCGCCGCCTACCGGTGATTTTTTTCTAAATTCAGAGAGGACCTGCTTGCCATATCCAAAAACTTAAAATAAAAATTTGGTTCAATTCTATGCATAACTTCATACACTTTTGGATGGTACAATATTCAAAATGGCAGAAAAATCGAAGAAAAATCGCTATTACAGCAACCCCTACTGGCGATTTTTTTAAAAATTAAGGAAGGACCTTCTTGTCATAGCCAAGAACTTAAAAAAATTTTTTTGGTTCAATTCTCTGCATAACTTCATACACTTTTGGATGGTACAATATTCAAAATCGCACAAAAATCGCTATTACAGCGCCCCCTACCGGCGAATTTTTTTCAAGTTATGGGAGGACCTGCTTGCCATATCCAAAAATTTAAAATAAAAGTTTAGTTCAATTCTATGCATAACTTCACACACTTTTGGATGGTACAATATTCAAAATCGCACAAAAATCGCTATTACAGCGCCCCTACCGGCGAATTTTTTCTAAATTCAGAGAGGACCTGCTTGCCATATCCAAAAAGTTAAAATAAAAATTTGGTTCAAGTCTATGCATAACTTCATACACTTTTTGATGGTACAATGGCGACGGACAGACGGACAGACAGACATTTTCTATAAACATGTTTTTGGGGATCTCTGACCCCTAAAACGTGTAAATCCGTCGAAAACCGAAGTCGAAAAAAATTTCGATTACAATACTTTCTCCTACTGAAGATAGAAGAAAGTAAAAATTAAAATGCAGTTATTCTGTATATTGGAATTAGGTATTAATTTTATGAACTTTTGACTCAAAGAGGTTCAAATAAAGCATAGAATAGGAAAGAAATTTTCAAAAATTTTATTTCAGTAATTTTTAATTTATCATTAATGAAACATTTAACGTATAATAATTTGAGTTGTATTAAAAAGGTATTAATAATTTATTAAAGAGGTTTCTGCTGCTGTATATTTGATAGGCAATTCTATATACCCGATTCCTATCTATCTATCTATATTATAAAGGACAAACATATCTGTGCGTAACGCATACGTCATTTTGCGAATGGCAACACTTTGAAATTTGAAATAAAATTTTGGTTTTGCAATTTTCTCTAATGCAAATTTTTAAACTTTTAAAAATCGCACAGTTTAAATTTTTACACCGTCGTATAAAGAAAAAAATGTACTTTTAAATGCAATTTGTTTGAAAGCTCTATCTCAATTTATTTTTGAGATATTAATTTTTTTATAGTTTTTAGTACCAATTTTGTAATTGTGGCAACTAAAGAACTCCATTTCTATTAAAAGTAAAGGAAAATTAGTCATGGCTTATTTATTTTTATTGATTATATCCTTATTGATGCCATTTTCATATTAAAAATAAAAGTAACTGTTTTCTAATTTTTGAACAGAAAATGACGTCAGCCATTAAAAAAAAAAAAAAAAAAACAAAAAAAAAACACGCATTCTTCTTTATAAATCAAAATATTGAAGAAGATATTTCAATATTTTTACATTAAGCTGATACTGAGTTTGAGACGCTAGGCAAAATGATTCAGTGAGTAAAAATGATGTCATATTTAAAACAAAGCCATCCTTTTCTTTGATAAAACTAAATATTTATCGATACTGAATGGCCAATACTATGGCAACTAAAGGCAAATTTCTGAATGGTAAGTTTTTGCGGATACTGAGATTAGAACTTAAAGTTTGTGCGAATGTTCACATGAAAAGTTGTATCGGACAAACGTGACGATAAGTTTGGAAATACATTCATTAATAATGTATTGTGCATAAAAATAATTTTAAATTGCGAATTGAGAGGTGCGTATGTAAATTTTGAGAATGTGAAAATAACGTACAGTTTAGATTTTATGGGGGGGAATTTTTTGAAGTGACAGAGGGAGATCCTTTTTACTGATTTTTCATCCCGTAAAAACAAACATAAGAGCCTCAATCGATAACTTCAACATAATTACTGATCTTGATTACGTACTCTAATACAGTTTAATTTTTCAATAATTTAACCCGGGAGAACTCGCTGCATGAGATTTTCTCTCACAGTCGTACTTTTTTAAGACACTTATTTAAATCATTTTTCATTTTAATTAAAACTTCAAAATGTTTTACAATTATTTTACCTATTTTGTGAATAAAAGTACTAAGCCAACCAAAAAAAGTTGATATTATATGAATGTAAAGTAAAAGAAAAGCAATTGGGCATTCTCACTAGCGAGTTCTCCAGGGTTAAGCACTTGAAGTTTGTGGAAATAATATTTTAGTAATTTTAGGTTAAAAACATTATTTGTTTTAAGAGTTAGACAACCAATGCATAATGAATTTTTTATTGTAATTATTTTTGTAGGTTTATTATAAATTCGATCTAACAGTCCCATTCTAGACATTTTAATTCGTCGAATTTCGACGGGTTCCAACTCGTATTGTTTAATAGAGCAATATTGGCTCTATTTGTCATTTTATTGCAGTGATTGTTTTACAAAATTCATTTGATGTAATAAAGCCTTTAAAAAATCTTACAGAAAGGCCAAGTAATTACTTGTTGAAAACGCTACATAGCATCACAGAAAAATAAAAATTTTTAATGTGTTATTTTATGAAAAAATGATTATACTATTTGTGCAGTCATGCTAAGCAAAATTTTGTTTGTTATAACAAAAGCAACTAGTTGGATGTGCCAATCCCAAAACTTTCTTCTATCTTATACATCTTAATATTTCAAAAACTAGTTACACATGTTAATACTTCAAGATTATTAGTTCATTACTATACCAACTTTGATTTTCATCTTAAATTTCTTCTTCAGTCAATTAAATGAACTAAAATCGAGTTAATCTATATCATGACATTTGTTAAAATTAATAGTTTTTCCTTATTCTGTTGTTATCAGATGTTTGCGAATAGCTGGCTTAGCAGGAAGTGAGTTCTCGCCTTTGCACGAGCCGCCGATGGCAATAGAACTACGAAAAATCAAGAAAAGATACAAAAATCGCTATCACAGAGCCCCTTTACCGCGCAATATTTCCAAATTCAAGGAGGACCTGTTGGCCAAAGCCAAAAACATGCACAAAACATTTGGTACAATTGTATGCATAATTTTATACACTTTTCGATTGTACAATAAAGAAAATGGTACAGACATCGTAATTATAGCGCCCCCTTCCAGCGGAATTTTTCCAAATTCAGGGAGGACCTTCATGCCATGACCAAAAAGAAACACAAAAAATTTGGCTCAATTCTGTGCATAACTTCATACACTTTTCGATGGTACAATTTTAAAAATGGCACACAAATCGCTATTAAAGCGCCCCCTACCGGCGAATTTTTTTTCCAAATTAAGGAAGGACCTGCTTGCCATAGCCAAGAACTTAAAATAAATATTTGGTTCAATTCTATGCATAACTTCATACATTTTTCGATGGTACAAGATGCAAAATCGCTATTACAGCACCCCCTAGCGGCGAATTTTTTCCAAATTCAGGGAGGTCCTGCTTGTCATAGCCATAAACTTAAAATAAAAATTTGGTTCAATTCTATGCATAACTTCATACACTTTTTGATGGTACAAAATTCAAAATCGCACAAAAATCGCTGTCGCAGCGCCCCCTACCGGCGAATGTTTTCCAAATTCAGGGGGACCTACCTGCCATATCCAAAAACATAAAATAAGAATTTGGTTCAATTCCATGCATAACTTCATATACTTTTGGATGATACAATATTCAAAATCGCACAAAAATCGCTATTACAGCGCCCTCTACCGGCAAATTTTTACAAAATTTAGGTGGAATCTACCTGCCATATCCAAAAACTTAAAATAAAAATTTGGTTCAATTCTATACATAACTTCATATACTTTTGGATGGTACAATATTCAAAATCGCAGAAAAATAGCTATTACAGCGCCCCCTACCGGCGAATTTTTTCCAAATTCAGGGAGGATCTGCTTGCCATAGCCAAAAACTTAAAATAAAAATTTGGTTCTATTCTATGCATAACTTCATACACTTTTTGATGGTACAATGGCGACAGACAAACGGACACACGGACAGACGGACACACGGACACACGGACACACGTACAGACAGACATTTTCTATAAACATGTTTTTTGGGATCTCTTACCCCTAAAACATGTAAATCCGTCGAAAACCGGAAGTCGAAAAAAATTTCGATTACAATACTTTCTTCTATTGAAGATAGAAGAAAGTAAAAAATTGGTTCAATTATATGCATAACTTCATACAATTTTCGATGGTACAATAATGAAAATGGTACACACATGGCAATTATAGCGATCCCTACCGGCACAATTTTTTCAATTTCAGGGAGGACCTTCGTGCCACGACCAAAAACAAACACAAATAATTTGGTACAATTTTATGCCTAACTTCATAAACTTTTCGATGGTACAATATTCAAAATGGCAGAAAAATTGAAGAAAAATCGTTATTACAGTGACCCTTATCGGCGATTTTTTTTTTTAAATAAGGAAGGACCTCCTTACCATAGCCAAGAACTTTAAAAAATTTTTTTGGTTCAATTCTATGCATAACTTCATACACTTTTCGATGGTACAATATTCAAAATCGCACAAAAATCGCTATTACAGCGCCCCCTACCGGTGATTTTTTTCTAAATTCTGAGAGGACCTGCTTGCCATATCCAAAAACTTAAAATAAAAATTTGGTTCAATTGTATGCATAACTTCATACACTTTTGGATGGTACAATATTCAAAATGGCAGAAAAATCGAAGAAAAATCGCTATTACAGCAACCCCTACTGGCGATTTTTTTAAAAATTAAGGAAGGACCTTCTTGTCATAGCCAAGAACTTAAAAAAATTTTTTTGGTTCAATTCTATGCATAACTTCATACACTTTTGGATGGTACAATATTCAAAATCGCACAAAAATCGCTATTACAGCGCCCCCTACAGGCGAATTTTTTTCAAATTCAGGGAGGACCTGCTTGCCATATCCAAAAATTTAAAATAAAAGTTTAGTTCAATTCTATGCATAACTTCACACACTTTTGGATGGTACAATATTCAAAATCGCACAAAAATCGCTATTACAGCGCCCCTACCGGCGAATTTTTTCTAAATTCAGAGAGGACCTGCTTGCCATATCCAAAAAGTTAAAATAAAAATTTGGTTCAAGTCTATGCATAACTTCATACGCTTTTTGATGGTACAATGGCGACGGACAGACGGACAGACAGACATTTTCTATAAACATGTTTTTGGGGATCTCTGACCCCTAAAACGTGTAAATCCGTCGAAAACCGAAGTCGAAAAAAATTTCGATTACAATACTTTCTCCTACTGAAGATAGAAGAAAGTAAAAATTAAAATGCAATTATTCTGTATATTGGAATTAGGTATTAATTTTATGAACTTTTGACTCAAAGAGGTTCAAATAAAGCATAGAATAGGAAAGAAATTTTCAAAAATTTTTTTTCAGTAATTTTTAATTTATCATTAATGAAACATTTAACGTATAATAATTTGAGTTGTATTAAAAAGGTATTAATAATTTATTAAAGAGGTTTCTGCTGCTGTATATTTGATAGGCAATTTTATATACCCGATTCCTATATTGTTTAATAGAGCAATATTGGCTCTATTTGTCATTTTATTGCAGTGATTGTTTTACAAAATTCATTTGATGTAATAAAGCCTTTAAAAAATCTTACAGAAAGGCCAAGTAATTACTTGTTGAAAACGCTACATAGCATCACAGAAAAATAAAATTTTTTAATGTGTTATTTTATGAAAAATTGATTATACTATTTGTGCAGTCATGCTAAGCAAAATTTTATTTGTTATAACAAAAGCAACTAGTTGGATGTGCCAATCCCAAAACTTTCTTCTATCTTATACATCTTAATATTTCAAAAACTAGTTACACATGTTAATACTTCAATATTATTAGTTCATTACTATACCAACTTTGATTTTCATCTTAAATTTCTTCTTCAGTCAATTAAATGAACTAAAATCGAGTTAATCTATATCATGACATTTGTTAAAATTAATAGTTTTTCCTTATTCTGTTGTTATCAGATGTTTGCGAATAGCTGGCTTAGCAGGAAGTGAGTTCTCGCCTTTGCACGAGCCGCCGATGGCAATAGAACTACGAAAAATCAAGAAAAGTATACAAAAATCGCTATCACAGAGCCCCTTTACCGCGCAATATTTCCAAATTCAAGGAGGACCTGTTGGCCAAAGCCAAAAACATGCACAAAACATTTGGTACAATTGTATGCATAATTTTATACACTTTTCGATTGTACAATAAAGAAAATGGTACAGACATCGTAATTATAGCGCCCCCTTCCAGCGGAATTTTTCCAAATTCAGGGAGGACCTTCATGCCATGACCAAAAAGAAACACAAAAAATTTGGCTCAATTCTATGCATAACTTCATACACTTTCGATGGTACAATATTCAAAATGGCACAAAAATCGCTATTACAGCGCCCCCTACCGGCGAATTTTTTCCACATTAAGGAAGGACCTGCTTGCCGTAGCCAAGAACTTAAAATAAAAATTTGGTTCAATTTTATGCATAAATTCATACAATTTTCGGTGGTACAATATGCAAAATCGCTATTACAGCGCCTCCTACCGGCGAATGTTATCCAAATTCAGAGAGGATCTGCTTGCCATAGCCAAAAACTTAAAATAAAAATTTGGTTCAATTCTATGCATAACTTCATACACTTTTGGATGGTACAATATTCAAAATCGCTGTTACAGCGCCCCCTACCGACCAATTTTTTCCACATTCTGGGAGAACCTACCTGCTATATCCAAAAACTTAAAATAAAAATTTGGTTCAATTCTATGCATAACGTCATATACTTTTGGATGGTACAATATTCAAAATCGCACAAAAATCACTATTGCAGCGCCCGCTACCGGCGAATTTTTTCCAAATTCAGGGAGGATCTGCTTGCCATAGCCAAAAACATAAAATAAAAATTTGGTTCAATTCTATGCATAACGTCATATACTTTTGGATGGTACAATATTCAAAATCGCACAAAAATCGCTATTACAGCGCCCCCTACCGGTAATTTTTTTCCAAATTCAGGGAAGACCTACCTGCCATATCCAAAACCTTAAAATAAAAATTTTGATCAATTCTATGCATAACTTCATATACTTTTGGATGGTACAATATTCAAAATCGCACAAAAATCGCTATTACAGCGCCCCCTACCGGCGAATTTTTTCCAAATTCGGGGAGGATCTGCTTGCTTTAGCCAAAAACTTAAAATAAAAATTTGGTTCAATTCTATGCATAACTTCATACACTTTTTGATGCTACAACGGCGACAGACAGACGGACACACGGACAGACAGACATTTTCTATAAACATGTTTTTTGGGACCTCTGACTCCTAAAACATGTAAATCCGTCGAAAACCGGAAGTCGAAAAAATTTCGATCACAATACTTTCTTCTATTGAAGATAGAAGAAAGTAAAAATGAATTTTATGTGAAAAATTATTATGAAATTTAGATTTTTCGCGTGCCAGAAAAATTATCGTACTCGCGTGCCATAGGCTCGCCAACCCTGGCATAAGTTATCTCTAAGAACATTTCCTAAACAATTCGAAATTAAATAGGGATGAAGATGCGCAAAAAACGTTCTAAATGGTGGTTTCAACGCAATCTCTGGAACTACCGAACCGATTGTAAAAGTAATGGTATCAAAATGACTGTGTTAGTCCACGTTCAAACATGGGCTATATCTTAAATCGATACCACTATCCCAAAGGGGGTGTAGGAGCAAAAAAGTTCTAAAAATGCGATTTTTGTGTTACCGAAGGGCCTAGAAATATGAAATTTGGAATATTAGTTACTTATTAGGTATAAAGGATTTCTAAGAGCGCTTCTTAAAAAATTCGAAATTTAAAAGGGGTGATAATGCACAAAGAGCGTTCTAAAAAACGTTCTAAATGGCAATTTCTACGCAATTTTAGGAATTATCAAATCGATTTCAAAAGTAATGGTTGAAAATTCATGGTGGCAGCCCTTTCTCTAACATAAACTCTATTTTATGTTTGTGTTACTACCATCTGGGGGTTGCAGGAGCAAAAAACGTCCTAAATTGCGGTTTTTGTGTTATGGAATGGCATAGAATCATGATATTTGGAATGGTTGTTACTTATAAGATATCAATGATCTCTAAGAACATTTCCTAAAAAAATCGAAATTTAAAATGGGGTGAAAATGGGCGAAAGGCGTTCTAAAAATGTTCTAAATTGCGATTTCTAGGCAATCTCAAACCAACTGGGGGTTGCAGGAACAAAAAACGTTCTAAATTGCGATTTTTGTGATCGGTAGGGTTTAGCAACTTGAAATTAGGCATGGTATATATTTATTAGATATAAATGATCTTTAAGAACAGTTTCGAAAAAATATGAAATTTAAAAGGGGTGAAAATGCGCGAAAAGCGTTCTAAAACCGTTCTAAATTGCGATTTCTACACAATTTCAGGAAATATCTAGCAGATTTCAAAAGTAATGATTGCAAATTGATGGTGACAGTCCCTGCTCCAACATAGGCTATATTTTATGTTGCTGTCACTACCATCTGGGAGTTGCAAGAGCAAAACATGTTCTAATTTGCGTTTTTTGCACAGCTGAGGGGTCTAACATTTTGAAATTTGGCATGGTAATTATCTACAAGATGCGACCGTCGAAAGAAAATGTCAAATGTAAAAAGATGAAGTGAGCGAAAAACGTTCTAAATTACAATTTTTATACAATCTTATCAAATACTAAATCGATTTAAAAAATAATGGTTTCAAATTGGTGGTAATAGAACCTGCTCAAACATAAGCTATATTTTATGTTGGTGCCACTACCACTAGAGGATTTCAGGAGCAAAAAACATTCTAAATTGCGATTTATGTGATACTAAAGAGGATAGATTCATTAAATATGGCATGGTAGTTACTTATAACATATATATACCCTGTAAGAACAGTTGAAAGTAAATTTCAAATGAAAAAGATGTGAAGCGAAGGGGAGGAGCGAAAAGCGTTCTAAAAAAGTCCTAAATTACGATTTCTATGCAATCTCAGGAAATATAAATCGATTATAAAAGTAATAGTTGCGAATCAATGGTGACAGTCTCTGATCTGCCACAGGCTATATTTTATGCCGGTGACTCTACCACGTGGGCTTTCTAAATTACGTTTCTGTGGAATATTAGGAAATATCAAACCGATTTCAAAATTAATATTGTGGCAAATTAATAGTGACAGTTCCTATTTCAAAATAGCATTTTATGTTGAGAGAGATGATAGACCGTTAGACCAGAAGCTTGGAATTTGACAGGATGATTAATTTTAAAACGGAAATGTGTTAAGATGGTTTCTAAAAAATTCAAAACTTCAAGTGAATACTGAAATGAGCATATTAATCGAGCATAAAAGTTCCAATATATTTTCTAAATTGTCATTTATTTACTTTTAGTTCTTTTTATTAATTTAAATCTCATTTCTGCCTAATGCAGTGTAATGATGACGTTTAGTCTAACTGTGTTTGAAATAGTAATTTTTGAATTATTCCTAAAAGTATAATTTCTTTTAATAAAAATTAGATATATAAATATCACTTGGCATATTTAAGCTATTACGCGAGCAAAGCCGCGGGGTTTGCTAGTATTTACTACAGAGAGGTCTGATTAAGTGAACTTTAACTATGTATAAGGACACACCCTGTATAAGGGCTCCGTGGGTCACAGGAATATATATATATATATTTTTTGTTAAAAACATGTTTTCATTAAAATTCACCAAAATGTATATAAAAAAAATATTTTTTTAAATACACTACCAAATTTGACGATATTTCGCCAAGCTGGCCAAAATTTGACGCTATTGTTAACCATGCCATTAGTACTTTTCAAATAATACTCATTGTTGAAGCTGATATTGATTTCTTCATAGGAAATCAAACTATAATTGAGTAACCGTTAAGTTTAAGTAGTGATTTTGCGATGCCTTTCGAAAACGGAGGGCGCTTGGCGGCAGGACACCCCCCTTCCTCTTTGGGGTCGAATTGTGAAAAATTCCGAAAAACGTATTTACTAATTTTTGTTATAATTCCAAAACACGTGTTTACTAATTTTAGTTATATTATAGACATGTCAAGTTTCAAGATTTTATTTCCATTGGTTTATGAGATATGGGGATTTTATTTAATTTTAAATTTTCTCCCCGTTGCCCGCCCCCCCCTCCTAGGGATCGAATTAAAAAAAATCAATATTTAATTCCTGTTTTGCCCTCAGGAATACATATATATTGCGAATTTCAAATCTCTATGTCAACAGAAAGTGGGTGAAAAATGAGTAAGAAGAATTAACTGCCACATATAAACAGAATTGTACGGTAAATCAAAGCATGTAAAAAAGTATATATACAGATGTACTACTGAAAATGTTAACAAAACTGGAGTTATGCGAGGACAGCGATTTTTGTTGGTTCTAAATAAGGCTGCAATCTAGCGTGGATGTTATTTTAGAACTTGTTAATGCTACTACTTGATTTATAATAAAAATTACATAGGCACATTTCCGAAAGATAAAAAAAGTAATGAAAAGGACTAACCCTTACATTGCATAAAGGTTTATAAAACAGATTTCAATACCATTGAGTCAAAACCAATAAATTTTCTGCTAAATATAGTTATTTTACCGTAAAAAAGAGATAGCGTGCGGGATTTTGCTTTCTTAACGTCTTTCACAAGCATAGAATTCTTCCAGGAATATTTTTAAAATTTTGTAAAAGACCGCGGTTTTGTAAAAGATCACGGAAAAATCGCGAATTTTATCAAATGGTTGTGGAAAAAAAAAAACATGAAATTCAATCGGTCACGAGGTAATCAGCACACAAACATCACCAACAAGTCAGGAAATTTGCAAATAGTTTGATCCATCGGGATAAGAAATTTTCATCAATGATTTTCTGCCAGCAAAAAAATTCCATCATTTTCGCCCTCCCTCTTCGAACTATGATCTAAATTCCACACAATTCAGAAATCTGCAAAACCTTTGGTATCAGGTAGAGCCTGCATTGGGTCGGGCAACCCGATTTTTTCCCAAACCGACACTACCCGATCGATCCACGACACATATCGAGGCGACTTTGACCATTTGATTACGGTCGGATATATACATGTGGACTATTTTTTATTCTGCCACTTTTTGAAAATTAATCTCTGCCATACATTTACATTAAGGAATTTGAAAATTTCTTAATAGAGGGGTAGAGAAATCTACCTCAAAGAATTTTTTTGGAAATTGTGGTACGATTGAATATAAAAGTAGCCACCGATCCTGTCCTATAATAAAAGAGTTACTTGTTTCGGGCTCGGGTTGGGTTCTCACTACATTGAGTCAGGTTTGTATCCACCGATTTCTTTTTTGTATTTTTGTCTACTCAGAATTGTTCGAGAAATTTGTGTAGTCATCCTGAAAAATAAAATTTTTTAAATAAAATCATATGTAAAAAAGAAAAATACTTTAATGTTTTGTGGTATTCTGTAAAACATATAAATGTTACCAAAATTATTTCCGGTTGAAAAAAATGCTGTTGTGTGAATAAATAATCTATATAAATTTTATTCAATTTAAAATAAAAAGTCTGCATATAGACGGTAATGTATCCGAAATTTTTATCTGTCCCTGTAAAAGAAATACAACTACTTCGCACTTTGTTTTCAATTTAAAAAATGTTATTGTGTATCTCAATAACCTATAGTAATTTTGTTGAAATTTAATTAAAATTTCTGCTTTTTAGCAAATCTTTCCGCGATCTTTTGTGTGGCCCTGTAACAAATGGATAATTTCTAAGTTCGTCAAATTATAATTTAATAGAATTGTCATCGGAAAAATACATGTAGGCAAAGTTTCAGCTCAATCAGATAATTGAAAGCGGTTTAAAATTGTCTTGCAAAATTTGAACTAATCTTTTATGTGGCCCTATAAAAAAAAGCGGAACTGCTATATTCCATAAATTATAATAATATTGCATTGTCATCAGAAATACATATCCTGAGCAAAGTTTCAGATCAATCAGATTATCGAAATTGGTTTCAAATTAACTTGCAAGTTTTAATTAAAAATTTTGTGAACCCCTGTAGAAACAGTATTCTAAAAAAACTTCTACGTTCTTTAAATTATAATAATATTGTATTGTCATTCAAATTACACATGTTTTCATCGTTTCGGATCAATCGGACAATTAAAAGTCATTTAAATTTGACTAGCAAGATTTGAACTAAACATACATACATGCACTGCAAGTTAAAATGATGTTTGTTTATTAATAAAAACTTAATGATCTGCAGGTATCTGCAGGAGTTTTTTTAATTTTTCAATACTTTAGGAATGGGACTTTGATTAAAAAAATGTTTATTGCTGAATAATGATGAAATTTGTAAACAACATCAAGGATCATCGAGAATAACAACCTTTGAAAAAAGCGGTTAAGCGGGTTTAATATCGTATATTTTGAAACAAAAATAGGCTGAATCTGATCTTGACAAATCTGTGACATATGTTCAGCAAACTCGTGCTTTCAAATAAAACAGAATAGTCACAACGTGCTTTCAAACTTCGAGGAAGGTAGTGCAACTTTTGAAACTCCCGCAAACCAACTGCGCAAATGGCTTTTTTACGGTCATAATTCATCGACACTTCTGATTTTTTCGACGAAATCGTACGAATCTCGAAAATACAGACATTCAGCTACCAGTACACGCAGTTTTGTCAGATTCCGAGATAATCGGAAAAAATGAATTTGGCCCACCTAGGTCATTAAAACGTCCCACTGTGCGGTGCGTCAAATCTGATTTATGCTATTTTTTTCGCTGGGTGTAAGGTTAACTTTGTTTCGGGTTATGCTTTGTCTCTCTTTTGTCGGGTTCGGGATGAAACGATTTTTCAATAAGAAGTCCTGAATATTTTGCAATTGAAAAAGCTATATCGGAGTACGAATGGGTGCATATCTGTTCATTTTTGTACATAAGCGATAAAATCGTAGACTATTTTTTCGTAAATGTAATGAAATATAGATTCATTTTCTTTCACTTTGGCTTCGGATATGAATATTTCAGGTTTGGGTTGCAGTTTGTCGGGCTAGAGTTGGGTTTCGGGTTCACGATACTTGTCGGGTTCGGATAGGGTAGGGTACAACCGGATACGCGCTGAGCTATAGCATCAGACTGAGGATATTATTAAGACCATAATGTATACGAGGTCGTATATATGTCGTATAATATGATTTAACTAGCAGGGATGACAGAGCTAAACTCGGTCAAAATTAGTCTTATGTTCAATTCGACATTTTAATCTTACTGTATCAGTCTTGCTGTTTAGATATACACTGGTTATCAAAAATTAAGGAAAAGTCACAAAATGCTAATTTTCAAATACGCGAACACTCAAAAGGAAATAATATAATTCGAGTAATTACTATCTCTACAACACAGCTAGTCCATATAATATCTCATTCATGTCACACATGGTCACAAGTGTTACAGTCACTACGGTGAAGCAAAAAAATAGGAAATTCCATACATCTCATTATGAGTCTCAAATGATCATTATATGTGACTCCACTGAGACGTCACTGTGACTGCTGCTTTGTGGCGAGTCACCGTGTGACTTTACAATATAGTTACATTGTGACTCTCATGTGACTGTCATTTGTAGACTTAATTTCAAAGTCATCGTAAACGCTGCATTGTGATAAGTTACCAAATAATGTCACATTAAAGTCACATGATGACTTTCAGGTGACAGAGAGACTACTGTGAAGTCACCATTGTGCTCTTTTGGGAAAAGTCTCCATGTGACTATAATATGATATTATTTGGTGACTTATCATAATCCAACGTTCATGATGACTATGAAATTGAGTCTCAAAATGACAGTCACATTAGGGTCACAATTTAACTACATTGTAATGTCACCTGGTGACTCGTCACAAAGCAGCAGTCACATTGACTTCTCAGTGGAGTCACATATAGTGATCATTTGAGACTCATAATGAGATGTATGGAATTTCCTATTTTTTTGCTTCACCGTAGTGACTGTGACACTTGTGACCATGTGTGACATGAATGAGATGTTATATGGGCTAGGTGTGTGGTAGAGATAGTAATTATTCGAATTATATTATTTCCTTTTGAGTGTTCGCGTATTTGAAAATTAGCATTTTGTGACTTTTCCTTAATTTTTGATAACCAGTGTAGTTGACATGATCCTGAGACATAGTAACCCAAAATGACCCACTAACCGAATTTTTTCGAATATGCGACCTAACCAATACTCTTCTCAAACCCGAAAACGATAGAATACAAAATTTAGTCAAAATCGTTAAAGTCGTTTTATAGATAAAATTAGCTTGACCCACGTTAACCCAAAAGGGACCCAATAATCTAAATTTATCGAACATATGACCTATCCCAATGGTCTTCTCGTGCTGGGAAACGGTGTACTAAAATTTTTTATCAAAATCGTTTGAGCCGTTTTTTAGATACAGTTAGCTTTACCCACAGTGACCCAAAAATGACACACTGATCGAATTTTCTCGAACATGTGACTTAGCCCAATGGTCGTCTGATGCTCAGAAAAGATATAATACAAAATTTTGCTAATGTTTTGAGCCTTTTTTTTTTGAGATACAATTAGCTAGACTCACAGTGACCCAAAAATGACCCACTAATCGAATTCTCTCGAACATGCGACTCAGCCCAATGGTCTTCTCATGCCCAGAACGATGTAATACAAAATTTAGTCAAAATCGTTCGTCGTTTTTTACATACAATTATCTTGAACCACAGTGACCCAAAAAGGACCCACTAATTGAATATACTCGAGCATGTGACTTAGCCCAATGGTCTTCTCATGCTCAGAAACGATATAATACAAAATTTTGTCAATGTTTTGAGCCGTTTTTTAGATGCAATTAGCTTGACCCACAATGACCCACAATGACCCACTAATCGATTTTTCTCGGACATGTGATTTAGCCTAATGGCCATCTCATGCCCAGAAGCGGTATATTACAAAATTTTGTCAAAATGTTTTGAGCCTTTTTTTAGATTCCATTAGCTTGAAACCTGACCCATTGCGACCCAAAATGACCCACTAATAAAATTTTCTTGAACATATGACCTAGCCTAATGGTATTCTCGTGCCCGAGAACGATAGAAAGCAAAATTTCGTCAAAATCGTTAAAGCCGTTTTCTAGATAAACTTAGCTTGACCCACAGTGACCCAAAACAGACCCACTCATCGAATTCTCTCTAACATGTGACTTAGCCCATTGGTCTTCTTGTAATCCAAAACAGCAGATTACAAAATTTAGTCAAAATAGTTAGAGCCGTTTTTTAGATAAAATTAGCTTGACCCGAAGTGACCCAAAAATGACCCACTAATCAGAATTTCTCGAGCATGTGACCTAGCCCAATAATTTTCTCGTGCCCCAAAACAGCCGGATATAAAATTTAGTAAAAATCGATTGAGCCGGTTTTAAATATAATTAGCGTGACCCTGACCCGTTATGACCCAAAATGACCCACTAATCGAATTTTCTGGAACACATGGCCTAGCCCAATGGTCGTCTCGGTAAAATATAAAAATTTAGTCAAAAATCGTTAGAGCCGTTTTAAGATAAAATTTACACACATACAATTTTTGCTCGTATTATAATATAAGATAAAGCAAATGATTTGATAGCATTTTAATGATTGCAGTAACAGTAATGTGACATTGATAATGCAAAATAAAAAAATCAAATAATTAAGAACTTTAATAACACCTTTCTTTAAAAAAAATCCCTTCTAAATTTCGGGCTAAAGGGGGAAATCCATCTCGAAAAATCTAGACCTGAGGAAAAGTTTGCATTTGATAATTTTGCACACAGCTGATAAGCAACTAATAGAATTTTTTCTCACATATCTTTTTAAAAATAGCCAAAATATTCATTAATGATAAATGTCTCACCTTGAGAAGGTTGGAATAGCAAAGTCTTTAGAAAATATTTTTGATAACTATTAGTTTGTGCTTAAAGTGTTTAATTATTGCATATGTTTTTATTGAAATAAAATCTGAGAAGTTATTTTAGCTTTTGAAATATAAAAAAAAAAAAAAAAATTGAGTCTTGCTTGTGATGACAGATAAATTTTCAGAAATATCAAATTCCTTGGAGGGGGGTCCCCCCAGCCCCCTCAAATTGCATCCCTGATTCTAACCAGTGGTTCTTTTTTTTACAGCCTTTTGAAAGTGAAACTTTAATTATACTCACCCTGTACTTTACCGCATTTCGAGGCATTTGCAACGATTATGATTAGTGATAGATTTTCACACGGTACTTACACAAGCTATCACTTCTTTTTAGGGCTTACGTTTTAAGTTTATGGCTTGTCAAGGTGATTTACAACGAGTTTTTTATATTTTTGTATGAAATATATTTTTTCGGAATTTTTCTCTCTTTCACAAATTGAATTAACGATAAAAAAAAAAAAAAAAAAAAAAAAAAAACGTAGTTTTCTCCATAAATTATTTCATTAACACTTCTGTCTTGAAAGTAAAAATTTTATTCTGTCAGAACGAATCTGCTTAAAATATGAATCTGGGAATTAGTATTTAACCCGGGAGAACTTGCTGCATGAGATTTTCTCTCACAGTCGTACTTTTTTAAGAATCTTATTTAAATCATTTTTCATTTTAATTAAAAATTCAAAATGTTTTTCAATTATTTTACCTATTTTGTGAATAAAAGTACTAAGCCAACTAAAAAAAGTTGATATTGTATGAATGTAAAGTAAAAGAAAAGCAATTGGGCATTCTCACTAGCGAGTTCTACCGGGTTTAGAGAAAATAAAAGACCCTAAAATAAAAACAGATGAAGCACCTTACCTTTATTAGCACAATAGTCTGTAAAATAGCTTTCAAACTTTATTATCTTTCATTTTTTAATATTTTGATATGCACCTTTGAATGTAATTTATGTGTTACGCCGTCAAAAGTCTCTAATTACGCTGTCAGGAGATTAATTAAAATGTAATCAAGACAGCAATTTGTTTTTAACAAAATACCACAAAGGCACCTAAATTTATATCGTTAGGTCAAAGTTCTGTAATTTAAATGACAGTCATAACTTAAGAAATTCAAATTACGTAGTCTAGGAAGGCAATCTCGAAAACAGTGTTGAGAAAAGGTAGTGAATATTTTGAACGAGAAAGAAAAATCATGCATCAAGCATAGATTATGAAACACTTTCCAGCATTCCAGAATACTGTAACGAAATATCACCCTATAACAAGGTCAAATAATATATATATATATATGTTGGTACATATATATATATATTATATATATATATATAAAAGAAAACACATAACACATTTGAATACCGAATTTCAGCCTTTACTGATCTTAGACAGAAAGGCATTCGAATTATTTTGTGCAGCCCTGTATATGAAGTTATATATATATACTACATAATTCAGTCCAATTAGAAAACGCTTAACACCGTCGAAAACGCAATTTTAGCAATTTTCGACAACATACGAAATGTGCTGGAATTTTTTTTTGTACAATCTTGTTTTTTTAGATTTTATACGCATCACATATTAAGCTAAAACTTAATTCAAATTAAAAACAAAACAGAAAAAAGGTTAACATAGCTAAGAATGCACTTCCAGCAATTACCACTCATAGACGGCAGATTATCTACTTCTTTGCATGGCTCTTTTTATGAGTTTTTTTAATAAACAAACATATTTTAGCGCACTGAATATAATTCAGGTAGAAGATGCATTACAAAATTAAAAATTACCATTGAGCAATTCATGCCCATAGACAGTATTGTTTTCGAATTCTTTTATGAAGTCGTGTATACAGTCCTCAGCAAAAGTTTAGACACTGGTGATATTTAACCTTTAAATAAAAAATACGAACACTTGGGTTATACGAATGGCTGTACTTATTTTTAAATATATTTTTAACATTTTAGGATGGAAGTACCGTTTTAATGTAGGATATTATTTAATTTAACTGAAAAAAGTGAAATTTGCATATTTCAAAAGTTTAAACACTTTCTTGATTTTTGGCTACTGTTCACGAAAAAATGCAAATTTCAAACTTATGACGTCACATGCATGAAGTATTTCAGTGTAGCTCGCGATAACATTGGTTAGTGAAGATGCCGAAAGCTAGAAATTTTCAGTCAGGAGAAGGAATTGAAGCATTGAAGCTGAAATTGAAAGGGAAGACTGTTGCAGAAATTTCAGCTACTTTGAACCGTCCAAAGAAGTCTGTCTATCAAGTACTGTCCAAGGGTGACTCTTTCAAAGCAAGACATAGATCTGGAAGGCCTCGTGGGGCCAGAAAACGAGATGGTAGAAGGATCCATAAACTGGCTTCTAGACAATTCATGATTGCTAGTCGCATTAAAAGTGAGTAGAGTTTTCTGTGTCAACGGATACGATTCGTAGATGAATTAAAGAAAGTTGTAAATTCGTTTACATGAAAATGATAAAACAACCAGCCTTGAAATCTGACAACAAATTGAGAAGAATGCAGTGGGCTCGTAAACATATGTCATGTGGACCCAAGTGGTGTACTGTGATATTCAGGGACGAAAAAAAAAGCGAAATTTGGATGACCCAGATAGGCAGGCATACTATTGGCACAACTTGCGTAAAGAACCTCGGACTTTTTTTAGTCGACAACAAGGAAGGGATTCTTTAGTGATTTGGGCCTCGCTTTGTTTTAATGCTCAAGTATCTCTGGAGTTCCACAATGGTCGCCAAATAGCGTAAGACTATATACATACATATAGAGACAAACCATTTGTTCAACTTTTAGCTGTTCCAAATTATGTATTTCAGCAAGATAATGTGTCCATTCATGTTGAATACTAAACAAAAAATTGGTTTAACTCTCAAGATATTACTGTTCTCGATTGGCCCGCATATAGCCCTGATCTGTACCCAATCGAAAACTTTTGTGCATCATATCTCATAATGTTTGCGCAATTTTTTGACAATAATCCTCTGTTAATGGACTTTGAGCTGCTGTTGAACGTGTTTGCACGAAATACAACCCCAAGTGAGGCAAGATTTAGTTTCTTCGATGGAAAGTCACATTTTTGCACTACTTGCCGACAATGTAGCTGCAGTTCGATTTTAATTTATTGTTATTTTTCTGTAAATAGACAGATTGTCTATACTTTTGCCACAATGTTAATTTTGTTTTTTTGTCATTACATATTATGTAAAGTGTATAATTTAAAATTTATTGTTTGAGAATAAAGGATAAGTCCCCAGTAATATATCATAGTTGAATTACAACAATTCGTTACATACTTCTTGTACAGAAGCATAATCGATCATTGTCTAAACTTTTGCTGAGCGCTGTATGATCTATAGAAATTATGCACTATGGAAAAAAATAGTTAAACTTAAAAACGCAAACCAAAGCTGAAAACATACTTCTATAGCGATTATAGTACATAAGCATTACGCTACGTTCGCCAATCACCGTTCAGACAACGCATACTCCAAAAACATGCTAATTTGTTCTCTTTTAAAAAGATTACAGAAGATAGAATTATAATCGAACGACCAGTGGTGATCTTTTGTAATCGGGTTTTCATTCATTTCCCTTTGACTGAAGGATTTATGGCTGAAGCAACTGCCATTGAGACAGCTAACGGCTGTTTTCGTGATTCATTAAATATGATTACTTAAGCATTTGAAAAATCAGCTTGTATAAAATGGCTAAGCAAATAATGTCACTGCCTCCCGGAATTTTAAAACGACGCTGTAAGATTTTTTTTTTTTAAATAAGACATTATAAATGTATCGTTTTAAATATGACGTTATTTTCACCAAAGTTTTGTTTCTCTTTTTAACACTTTCAATTTTCCAACATAGTTGATAAATTTTTATAATTTCGGTTTGTCTATCTGTTCGTGCTCTAAATCGCGTAAATATAGACATATTTCCATGTAATTGATATACGTTATTGAGCTTTGCCATATCATGTTCGCTGTTACTGATGAAGTGTGTAGCATTCATAGCTCAATTACAGGGGCACTCAAAATTATTCCGTTACATTATGGTCTATAAAAAAATCATTTACGGTGTATTTTAATAGTGTTATGCAATTTTAAACATAGCGAACTTTATATACATTATTAATGTGCACTAGAATATGGTTACTATAGAATATCTTATATGTAGCACTTACAGTACGGGTGCAGGGAACTCAAAAGTATTCCGTTATATTACGGTTTGTGAAGAAAAATCTTTTGTGGTGCATATTAATTATGTTACACCGTCACAAACACAATGAAATTGATATGACTATCCGAGATGCACTAAAACATGCTTTCTGTAGAATATGGAGTGCAAAGCATATATTCATCTACAGGGTCACACAACAGAGGTGGGTTATATAATGGTCTACGGGGAAAAATGTTCTCCGCGTATTTTAATTGTGTTACTAAAACATGCTTTCTGTAGAATATGGGGTGCAAATCATATATCATTCATTTACAGGGTCACACAAAAGAGGTGGGTTATATAATGGTCCAAGGGGGAAAAACTGTTCGCCGCGTATTTAATTGTGTTGCAGTATTTCAAACATGATGAAATTGTATACATTACTGAGGTTTATTACAAGATACTTGCAGTTAAATATGAATTGCATCGCATTTATCGTTCATTTACAGGGACACATAAAAGATTTAGCATACAACACTGCATCCGCAGTACAGGCTGTTAGGGATGATTGCCGAAGATCGTTTTCGATTATGCTATGCATTTTAAGCTTAACTGAATTTTTTCATAATACATGGTGTGCATAAATTATATAGAACATATACAGGACTACTCAAAAGAATTCGCAAGCATTACAGAGAATGAGCGTGAATTGCTTAAAGATATTTTTTAATATGAGCTATGTATTTTCAAGCTCAGCTGCATTTAGTATACTAAGAGATGTTTGTAGTATTTAAATAAAATCATATACAGGGCTATGCAGAAAACTGGATACGTGGTCACCTATGCATGGTAATTCCCGGAAATGTAATTTCATTA
Source organism: Maratus speciosus (assembly GCA_963932465.1). Classification (NCBI taxonomy): domain Eukaryota; kingdom Metazoa; phylum Arthropoda; class Arachnida; order Araneae; family Salticidae; genus Maratus; species Maratus speciosus. The sequence goes on from OZ010788.1 coordinate 185,295,166, forward strand.
GCTTTAAGCGGGATTTTTCCTGAATTAAATTTAAGCTTAATATGCGGTGCATATAAAAATCTGCATGTAATATACAGGGCTGTACAAAAGAATTCAAGTACGTTTCCGTCTATTGGTTTAAATAGCTAAATGTGGATTTTAAACTGTGTTATGCTTTTTCTAACTAAGCTCAATTTTAGCACACTATATAGAATATATGCAAACATATAGCTCATATACAGAGCCGCACAAAAGAATTGGTCGCCGAAATTTTGTTTACGTATTCTGGAAGTGTTGGAAGGTGTTTCATAGTCTATGCTTGACGCATGATTTTTCTTTCTTGTTAATATTAAATTTAAAATGCATTTTTTAATTGAAAGGAAATATTATTTGCGCTGTTTTAGAATTGGGAACAACAGCTAATAAAACCATCTTGAAATATAAAATAAATTTCTCTTGCAAATGTATTTTTAAATTGAAACTGTTTGGAAATAATATTATTTGGGAATTTTAAATGAGGCATAATTTTCCTCATTTACTGCTTTTAACGCAGAATAATTCAATTGCTATTTTACAGTTTTCTTTCTTTTTTTTTTTTTTTTTTTGTTCATGCGTAAATACATTTTATATAACATAATTTACTTCTTTACTGTTTATAACCAGTGACCATTTAATTATTTTAAAGTTTTTCTTCTGTTTTTAATAGTCATGTCATGTGTATATACATGTTTTAATTGAATAGAAATATTATAATTTGTCCTGTTTTACAATTTGGCAATGATATAAAAAACGACCTTTTCGAAAAATCAAATGAATGTCTATTGAAATGATGAAATTTTGAATAAAAAATTAAAAAAAAAAGACCTAAAAAATTAAATAAAAAAATAATTATACACTGCACAGCGCAGGTTTGTCAAGTTTATCCGAATAAAAGATGGTCAAATTACTGTGAATAGTTTTTGGTCCTATAAAACTTTTTTAACGAAACTGTTTCGACTGACTTCAACATTAAACAGCTCTTAAAGCAATTCTTCGATTTAAAAGTTGTCTACTTTAGTGTATTTATCGAAAATTTCTCTGTAAAACTACCAATTTTCATATTTTTATATGCTATAGTTTTCTTAACATTAGCCGAGTTAAGACGTCCGGTCACAAAAGATTCATTTAGTGCGGCAACGTCAGTTACTTTTTTAAGAACTAGGGGGCGCTGCCCCCTACGAGCTACGCTCGTCAACCCCCGTTCAGACACCGCACACTCTAAAAGCACGCTAATTTGATCGACTTAAAAAATATTTTGGAAGATTGAATTATAAGTTTAAAAACAGTGGCGATCTCCCTATAAACGGGTTTCTATTCATTTCTCTTTGATTGGGGAATTTTAAAGCCAAATCAGCGGCTGTTAAATGATACAATGGCTGTTTCCGTCTTTGATTAAATAAAATCAGTCGACATTTCAAAATAAGCTAATATAAAAAGAATTAAATAAACAGAGTCTTTGCCTCCCGGTATTTTTTAGCAAAGCGAAAAAAAAGTTTTTTTTAATGACACTTTAAATGTATTGTTTTTAATCTGACGTAATTTTCACTAAACTTTTCTTTCTCCTTTTATTATTCACGTGAAAATAATTTTGTTAGAAATGAAATATTATTTGCGCTATCCTAATAAAAATAGTTGAAAATATCATCTTAAAATATTACATAAATGTCTCGCGCAATTTTTAAATTTAAACTGTTTTGCAATATTATTTTTTGTTCACTTTACGTAATGTGTAATGTGACGTAAATGTGACGTAATTTCTCCTATTTAAGACTTCTAACGCATGTTAATGAATTTATTATTTTACAACATTCTTTCACTTTTAAAATTCACGTATAATATGGTTTTTATGATAATTTTCAAAGAGTTCCTGCTTTTTATATTTTCTTGTTCATAATAGTCACGTGTAAAATATATTTTTAATTTGAAGCAAATATTATTATTTGCGCTGTTTATACAGTTGGCAACAGTTTAAATTAATACCAATTTCTAAAACGTGTAAAAAAGTATCTCTCGAAATGCTGAAAATTTGAATTTAAAATAGAAATAAAACCTCAAAAAATGAGTCAAATTAATAAACTGAGTACAGTCTGCACACCGGGAAATTCTGACGCATAAAATGATCTAAAAATGATTAAATTCCGATGTACAGTTTTTGCTCCTATAAAACTTTTTTAATGGAACGATTTTGTCCAACTTTAGCATTAAATATCTCTTTAAATATTTCTCCGATTTGAAAACTGTCTGCATCAGCGTGTTTATCAAACATTTCTCTATAATTCCACCGATTTTCATATTTTTGTATGCAATATTTTGCTTAATATTAACGAAGAAAGACCTCCGGTCACAAAAAATTCAAAACCGGCGGCGGCGGCGGCGGTGACAGTGGTAGTTACTTTTTTTTAGAATAGAGAGAAGAGATAGTTCTTTATTCAATTTTTTAATCTTTTAATTCAACTTCCTTTTCTATAGAATTCTCTTTCCTAGATGCAATTTTTAACCTCCTGAAAGCTGCTTTTAGAGGAACCCATTTTTACTCCTTATATGCCGCTATTTAATAAAAGATGGTTATGATTCTGTCGTACCTACCTGTTTATCTGTCGCTCCTGCTGTTTTGTTTTCCCTGTTTTTGGTCGGCCCAGGCTTTTTTAACCTTTAAATGTGCGATTTTTTATTTTGTTTCGAAAAAATTATGTATGATTCTCTGAAAGGATTATTACACAGGAAAAATAATAAACAAAAAATCAGAGATACAATTTTCATATAATACGTCAATCATTCTTCTGTTGCACATCTGCAACATAAGTAAAAACTACTGTCGTGAGGCTGTTTTACACTAAAATAATGCAAATTAGTAAATATTTTAATATGTAGGTGTCCAAATACCTTATTTTATATTATTATTTATTTTATGAAACTTAACGTTTAACCCTTTAATTCCCATGATAGAATATGTTCTAGAAATTACGTAGTTCAGAGAATCTGACTTTACATCAGAAAGTTTCAATGGTTAATTTCGCTTTATTCAAAAACGGAATGTCTGTTATTAATTAAAGCAAATATTTCTATTTCAATTTTCTGGTGTGAATCAGGTATATACGAATAAAAAAAAAATCTGTTAAATTCAAAACACTATTGTTTGCATATATGCAAAGCTGCGCACTAAAGGGTTAAGCCTTGAAAAATTTAAATTTAAATAAAAAAAATCTCTCTATTCTAAAAAAAAGTAACTACCGCTGTCACCGCCGCCGCCGCCGCCGCCGCCGGTTTTGAATTTTTTGTGACCGGAGGTCTTTCTTCGTTAATATTAAGAAAAATAATGCATACAAAAATATGAAAATCAGTAGTATTATACAGAAATGTTTGATAAACACGCTGATGCAGACAGTTTTCAAATCGAAGAATTATTTTAAGAGATATTTAATGCTAAAGTTGGACAAAATCGTTCCACTAAAAAAGTTTTATAGGAGCAAAAACTGTTCATAGGAATTTAATCATTTTTAGATCATTTTATGCGTTAGAATTTGCCGGAGTGCAGATTGCATTAATTTTTTTATTTTGACTATTTTTTTGAGGTTTTATTTCTATTTTAAATTCAGATTTTCAGCATTTCTAGAGATATTTTTAACAGATTTTAGAAAGTGATATCAATTTAAACTGTTGCCAACTGTATAAACAGCGGAAGCAATAATGTTTGCTTCAAAAAAAATATTTATACGTGTAAATAAATTAAAAAATAACTTACACGTGACTATTATAAACAGAAAAACACATTTGGAATTAGAATTAAATAATTATGTACAAAAAGCAGGAACTTATTAAAAATTATGTCATAAAAACTATAATTACACGTGAATTTTAAGAGAAAAAGGAATTTGTAAAGCAATAAATTTATTAACATGCGTTAGAAGTCTTAAATACGAGAAATTACGTCATATTTACGTCACATTACAGTTATTACATAAAATGAACACAAAGTAATATTGCAAAACGGTTTAAATTTAGAAATTGCGCTAGACATTTATTTGATATTTTAAGAGGATACTTTTCAACTATTTTTGTTAGGAAAGCGCAAATAATATTTAATTTCTAACACAAGTATTTTCACGTGAATATTAAAAAGAGAAAGAATAGTTTGGTCAAAATTACGTCAGATTAAAAACGATTAATTTAAAATGTCTCATTTAAAAGAACTTTCTTTTCACTTTGTTAAAAAATACCAGGAGACAAAGACTCTGTTTACTTAATTCCTTTTATATTAGCTTATTTTGAAAGGTTGTTACACGTGTCTACGTCATCAAGTTATTTTTATTTCGACGTTTTATTTGTATTTTTATTAATGTTGTACTAATTTATTTGTTTTTTCGTTATTTAAAATAAAAATTATGTCAATTTGTATAATTTGGCGAGTGGTTTGGCGATTTATATAATTTGGCAAAATTGGTCGACGGGATAATCAAGTAGTACCGCAACGGATTTGGCGTTAAAATTCCCCAATCAAAGAGAAATGAATAGAAATCCGTTTATAGAGAGATCGCCACTGTTTTTTAAAATATAATTCAATATTTCGAAATCTTTTTAAAGCCGATCAAATTAGCGTGCATTTAGAGTCTACGGTGTCTGGACGGGGGTTGGCGAGCGTAGCTCGTAGGGGGCCGAGCCCCCTAGTTATTTAAAAAAATATAAATATAATTAATAATATACTTTTTTAATCTTTTAAATAAAAGTATTTTTTACTTTCTTCTATCTTTACAAGAAGAAAGTATTGGATTCGTGAAAAATTTCGACTTCCGGTTTTCGGCGGATTTATACGTTTTAGAATGCCCAGAACACGATTTGATGGTTTTTAGAAAATGTCTGTCTGTGAGTCTGTCTGTCACTCTGTCACTCTGTCTGTGAGTCTGTATGTGACAAAAATTTTGTGGGCGCTCTATCTCAAGAACTAATGCACGGAATTTCACAAAACATTATATTTAGTTAGACCTTGATATAAACTGGACCTGATTAGTTTTTGTTGAAAATCGCCCAACAGGTGGCGCTGCTATGCGGCATTTTTCACGATTTCTGCAATAGCTATATCTCAAGAACTACAGCACGGACTTTCATAAAACTTCAGATTTAGTTAGTCCAAAATATAGTTTGGTGCTGATTACTTTTTTGTGAAAATCGCCCAACAGGTGGCACTGCTTTGCTGCATTAACATAAATATCGCAATAGGTCTAACTCAAGAAAAAATGCACGAATTTTCATCAAACTTCAGATTCAGTTAGTCCCTGATATAAATTAGTGCTGTTTAATTTTTGGTGTAAATCGCCGAACAGGTGGCGCTGCTGTGCTGCATTTTTCACGATTTCCGCAAGAGCTGTATCTCAAGAACTATTGCACGGATTTTCATCAAACTTCAGATTTAGTTAGTTTTTGACATGAATTGTCGTATAAATTAGTGCTATTTAATTTTTGGTGTAAATCGCTGAAAAGATGGCGCTGCTATGCTGTATTTTTTGCGATTTCCGCAATAGCTTTATCTCAAGAACTAATGCTTGGATTTTCAACAAACTTCAGATTCAGGTATGCCTTGATATCATTTAGTGCTGTTTATTTTTGGTGGAAATCGCTCAACAGGTGGCGCTGCTAAGCTACTTTTTCAGAATTTCCGCTATAGTTCTATCTCAAGAACTAATGCACGAATTTTCATCCAACTTCAAATTCAGATATACTTTGATATGAATTGGTGCTAAATCGTTGTTATTTCTTGTACTATTTAAATGATTTAATTGACGTGATTTATATACAGTGGCGGTCAAAAGTTTCCGGCCAGTTAGTTTTTTTGATTTGTTTGACAGAACGTTTTAGCGAAGAAGAAGTTCAATTGCTCCAGAAGTTAGGAATAAGCAAATTACCTCTGACCACGTGATCATTTTGATTGGTTACTTAAGATACTTGATGCAAAGGGGGAGGAATTCAAAATTCACGCGTGCAAAAGTTTCCGGCCATTCGTCATTGATTAGTTTTTGCTATCATTAAAGTGTTTTTTTGGCCATGTTTGTTAATTAATCAAGGTGAATAATATATTTGAAATTCAAAAATGAAAAGTTTAACAATTTATTGTTCCTAAATGAGTGATTTGTTTGTCGCTAAAGGGGCAATCCTCTCGTGAGATTGCGGCAAAGTTGTCGATCGGAAAATTTGCTGTAAACGATATTTTAAAAAATATATAAAGATGGTCATGACCTTCGGAACTTGCCACGATTCGGGAGACCCTGGAAAACGACTATTCTTGTAGAGAGAATTATCAGAAGAAAAGCAGTTGATGACCCGCGTAAAAATGCCGCTGCAATTCCACGCCATTTATGGTGTTAAAAGCGATTTATGGTGTTATGGTTATTGCTGAAACAAGTCTATCTACAGTGTCCAGACGCTTATATGACGTAGAACTTTATAGAACAGTCGGTGTTAAAAAACCTTTCATAAGTAAAAAAATTCAGAGGGCCGAATGGCGTTTGCCAAGGAATACAAAGACTGAACAACTGAAAACTGGAAAAAAGTACTATTTTCAGATGATTCGACGTTCAATCTTTTTGTGAGTGATAAAAAACATTACAACCGATGACCTAAAAACAAAAGATAAGGTTCTAGATATATTATTCCTACAATGAAGCACGGCGGAGGACACGTTATGCTGTGGGGAGCATTTTCTGGAAAATGCGCCTGTCCGTTATTTGAAATCTGCGTCAAGATGAATAGTGCAATGCATAAGGATATCTTGCAAAATCATTTGCTGCCTTACTGGAGGAAAAATTGTGGTCGCAACTATTTGTGTCATCATGATAACGACCAAAAGCATACATGCAAGCTCGTCAAGCAGTGGCTTTTGCACAAAAAAACTTCGCTTTTGAAATGAACAGCCCAATCATCCGATCTGAATATAATAGAAAATCTTTGAAACTAACTTGAAAACGTGTGTGGAATTATAAATATTCCAATTCAGCAGCATTTTCACAAAAATTGCCAGAACCGTGGACAAAATTTAACATTGATGATCTAAAACCGTTCATTGAATCAATGCCACGTTGCTGCGCCGCAGTACATATTGCTAAATGTTTGAATACAAAATACTAATTGTAAATGTTGTTGATCACTGTTATTTTCTTTTATGACACCATTTTTTTTCAAATTTGCCAATGTGGCCGGAAACTTTTGAGAACATGCGTTTTCTTTTGCAATTAATTTTGTCAATTAAATTTATTAATATTTAATTTTTATTTCAGAAATAAGTTCTTAACTGTCATGTCAATAAAGTGTATAAGTATCACTTTGAGATTCCTCTTCATATGGGTATACTTACAAATTAACCAAAAATTTTATGCTGGGCGGAAACTTTCGACCGCCACTGTAGAAGAAAGTTTTGTGATGGCTACAACATACTAGTCTTTTACTATTTGGATAATTTCCTGTCAATCACATAGGAATTCGTAAGTAAAAGGAAAACAAATTCTCTTCATAAATTGCTTCATCGAAATTTATTTGTTGAAAACAAAACCTTTGTTCTGTCAGAACGAATTTCTGTTCTCGAAACTAATTCTCAAATGATAAAAATAATGAAAAATTATCATTCAGGATAAAGATAAAATACCTTAACTTTATTAGAATAATATCCCTCAGAAAAATTTCCAAACTCTGCTATTTTTCCTTATTTTTAATAATTTCGTTAGGATCCTCGTTTGTAATTTTCTAGGATGGAAATATCAGCATGAAAATATCTTTAGAAAATTATGGAATTATTTTTATAATCCTTAGATGAAAATATGTTTAGAAACTGTTTGAAAATATCATTCGATCGTCGAAAGTATCTAATTATGCTGTCAAGGGATTAATTAAAATTTTATCAAAAAAGCAATTTGTGTTTCAGAAAATACCACAAAAGCACCTGGAATTATATCTCAAAGTTGAACGTCTAAAGTTGAATAACGTTATAGTCATTCTTAAGTTAAGAAATCCAAATTAGCTTAGCAAGGCAATTTCGAAAAAATCGTGATGAAGAGGTATTCAATGCATGTCATTACTTTAAAAATGAGATCATATAAATAAAAGAGATATTTTCATTTAATTCCTTCGCAACGAGTTTTAATGAAACAATGTCGAAAAAAATTCTTAAATAACATTTGGAGCGTTTGATTATTAGTTCTTTATTCAAGACATTTTTGTAAACCTTTTTACTAAACTCTTTTTGTATCATATTACCTCTCTCATTAGAGATTTTTAAATTAGTTAAAAAAATGTTTATATGACATTATATATTTTTTATCCATTCACCCTTATGTTTACCCATTGCTTTATTTAAAATTTGAATATTAGTCTCAACACTATTATTACACATTAATAAAATAAGAATTTTATTAGATAAATAATAGGATTAGTAATCTTAATAACATATCATACAATAATAAGACCAGCGGGGAAAACCGAGCTATGCTGTATTAAAATTATCTTTGTATTCAACTCGATATAACAATAAATTTTCTCTGTATTATTGCTATAAAGATTTTTTTTATAACATCATTATTTACAGAAACTATCAATGTTAATACATATTTCTAAATTTTATCATAATCGATCTGTACATTCAATCATAGTCGCAAGGATCACTGTCCAACTTCACAGACTTTAGACTTCGATCTAAGAACTTCGTTATATAGGTATGGGATTAAATGCGAGAAAGTTCTATGTACCCGGATTGGTTGAATTCTGTTTTCCAGAACATTCAATGGACTCTGATTGGTTGAATCATGTATCTTGGCTCCCACTGAGAAGTTCTAGAAAATTCTTTCAGATTCTGAAAATCAATTTTTTCGCCCAATGTCGCCAAATTTGGCGATATTCTTTTATTTGGCGCCAAGCATGCGTTGTGGCATTTCTAATCTTGAAAGACGAATTTCTCACAGAAATTCGCGAATGTCACCAATATTTCGCGAAATATCGCTAAATATCCCCAAATTTTGCGAAATGTTGCCAACTTTGTGACTTCATTTACTGCCAATTGTTCAACAACTTAATAAATGTTTCAACCTTCATTCCCATTGAAATACGTTGACCTGTAGTGCCCCCAAAATGACCCACTAACCGAATTTTCTCGAACATGTAACCTAGTCAATGGTCTTCTCGTATCCCATTGATGGAAAATTTAGTCAAAATCGTTAGAGCCGTTTTTTAGATAACAATTTACATAGACACACAAGATTTGCTGGTATTATAATATATGATTAATCATTGGAATAGTATTAAAAATAATGTTATTTAAAAAAGCATGAATATGATTTCTTTTTATCTTCTTGTTTGTCTGTTTTTCCACTTACTATTTAGCTTTCGAAAAATTTTCCGACTAAAATAATGCTGTACTATAGTACATATATGAATGCATATTCTCATTATTTTTTTAACTTTTTCATAGAAAAATTAATTTTTGGAAAAGTTCTTGCTATTCATATATGAATTCGTGACTAAAACAGTCTCTTCTTAAATTAAATCATTGAAATTTATCTGTTGAAAACAAAAACTTGATTTACTTGCAATAAATAAGTAGCCTAAAAAAAATTACCAAACGAAAAAAATAAGAAAAATCCAATGTTCTCATTTAGGATAAAGATGGAATACTTTACTTTATTAGAATAACAAATTCCTCACAAAAATGTCCAACCATTACTATTTTTCACTTTTTTAATGATTTCATTAACATCCCGGTTGTAATTTTCTAGACACTGGATGAAAATATCTTTAGAATATATTGCGGCCGTCGGAAGTACCTAATTACGCTGTCAAGGGATTAATTAAAATTTAATCAAGAAAGCAATTTGTTTAAAAAAAAGCCTGAATTTATACCTTTTACGGTTAAAGTTCAATAGTCTTATAGTCATTCATAAATTAAGAAATTCAAATTAGTGCACCAAAGCAATTTCGAAAATAGAGTTTGGTTGCGGTTCTTGTTGCTGGCGTGTCCAGGTGCTGAATAAAGGTATTGAAAGTTTGTCATTACTTTAAAAAAAATGGTATCCAATAAATAAAAGGGAACCCTCTCATTTAAATCTTTCTATAATGAGTTTTAAAGAAATTGTGCCAAAATGAATTATAAAGATTTCTATTTGAATAAAAATGAAACGCTAGGTTATTAGTTGCTTATTCAAAAGATTTTTGTAAATTTTTGTTTGTTAAAAGGCCGCTTCATCGAAACGGGTTTTCCCGTCGTCGTGCTAAATTCGTAAAGCGGATCACGAAATCTCATGTTAACTTATGGGGAAATTTAAATAAATGATTACTCATTGTCTAATATAATTATCAAAATAAAGTTTTTACCATCAGAAAATAAAAGTCCAATGCCAACGTAGAGAGTTTTAAAAGAATATTTCCTTAAATTTTAAGTATTTTACACTAGAAGCGTCGGAAATTTCACTCAAGTTTTATAAAAATAATGTACACCAGAATTTTTATTTAAAGCATTTTAACTTATCTATTTAACTTATTTTTGAGTGATATATATGTCATAGGCTAATTGAGAAATCAGGCTCTTTGCAAAGAGCCTATAAGAGCCAGATTTCTCAATTAGCCTACGACGTATATAACTCTTTTTTAAAGAAATTTCTGGTTCAAATCGAATTAAAAAATGCGGTCAAATTGACAGCTCTTGGCGCTTCTAGTGTTAAAAATACCTAAAAATTTTGAAATTTCTATTTGAAGAAAAATTTTCAGATTTTATCATCTTCTTAAAAATACATAAAATTTCAGGAGATAATCTATATATCTATTACGCTATCGTACGTGGCACAGAAATCGCGATTATTTGTTAATTGTTGAATGGCAACGCCCGAATCAAACGCATCTTATTGGTAACAGCATTTAATGCATCTCCATACCTATAATGGGGATTACCATGGGGGAGGAGGTGTACCAGTTATGTCGCCAAATGCCGTCAAGTTTTTCGCCAACTTGGCGGTATCTCTAACATTTCGCCAAATTCCTGTAGACTTCCAATTTAAACCAATAAGGTTTACTTGCTTACAGAAAATCAACAAATTGAGGTATTTTAATGCAACAAAACTAATATTAGCTTAAGGGATTATATTGATTATATTTAAGGGAGTCCAAGTAAATTAAATTATGAATAAAAGTAACATGATACAATGCTTAGCATGCTTTCCCAAACATAAATTTTAAGGGAGACCAAGCTGGTCGCCAAGGGCGACTAGTTTTTAGAAATGCACTACGCCGGCATCGAACGTCTATTTCCAGATGGGGAAAACCGCATTTCAATAAATATATTAAATAATATGTAATCACTTATTTTAATTTACCCTTAAGTTAACAGGTAATTTGACGGGGTTTCTGTTTAAAAATATTTTAGCATTTGATTATTAGTTTATTATTCAAATACATTTTGTAAGTGTTTTCTTAAGCAAAACATCTGCTCAGTGCTTTCAATCATTAGAAAAATATTATGTCATTTATGATGAAAAGATCTGCTAATGAAAATAAATCATTGTTGTAGCATTTGTTGTGTTGTGGACTAGTATCACGGAGATTTTGCATGCTTTTAATTATTGGGAAAAAAGGTTTATGTATGTGTTGTATATATTAAAGCCAATTATGAAAAGGAACACAACTTATGACTCAATTTCCAATGAACGGATTTCGAAACTATTTGCACTGTTATGAAAGTTTTAGTATGTTGAACTTTGTATCTTTATATGTCAGTTGGTTATAAAGATATTTGTGAGGCAAGTTATAGAAAAATTATACAACTGACATAACAAAACTGTTTCAAATTTTAACGTTTTCAATACGAACTCCCAATTTGACATCATAATTGGGTTCTTCGGCTAATATTATCTTGAGATTCCAAACGGGAACTCAATTTGATGAAGTATTTTAGGAATTATGCAAATGGACAAAGAGCATGCATTACTTAGAAGGGCATCTGGAAAATGTGTCATGAGAAATGAGTGAGAACTGATAGCAATGTAAGCAAAAAGTATGAGAGAAATAAGACGCAGTTCTGTGTTACTCATAAAATATGCATTACATTTTGTCGGCTGGGATGCAAAGGGAATTCATTTCTATTTTATTCTTTTTTTTTTTTTTATCTGAACGGAAATCTCTGGCGGTTAAGATTTATTTCCATACACATGTCTGTGCGAGGTTAAAAGAAAAAGGAAAGGAAATGACAGAAATGGTGCCCACAGTTTGATTGAACTTTTAAAGTATTAATTTAACCTTTAACTGATGTCACAGAAATTGTCACATAACTAGTGTGAAGCGGTCTGTGAGACCACTCCATGGAAAGATGAATAAAAGACGCGATTAACTCATAGGATGGTGTTTTTGTACTAAACTTTTTGTACAGGACTGTTATATTTAAAATTCACCTATTCAAAAGTCTCTGGTGATAGTACTAAAGTTCCAAATGGAACAAAATTTCGGTAGTGTTTGTAGTTAAACTGAAAATTGCCAGTTAAACTAGAAAAATTGAAAAAAGCCGCGGTCTGAGAGACCGGTAACATCAGTTAAAGGTTAGGTTACATAAGAGTGAGGTGTGTGTGTGTGGGGGGGGGGTGAATAAATACAGAGGTATGATACTAAGTGTAAAATGTAAAATTAAATCAACTATTTTATTTGAGGGGTGGGGGGAGTTTTTAAATGAATATATGTAGGAAATATTAATCGTTACTTTCACAGTATTCATTTATTTCTGTCTTGTATTACTCGTCTATGACTGTAACCGCATTCTTATTGTTTCATTTTCATTGTTACTTTATATTCTTTGGCAACGGAAAAAGACAGAAAACGTCATGTGACGTAACAGTTGTGTAGTGGTAGTGGAGTTTGTTCTAGGCAGCGGGAAGCTGCGAGTGTTATAATGAGATCTTGGTTGTATTTTAATTGTGTTTTATGTGTAATTAAATGTTGTGTTCGTCATTTAAAATGACAGAGAATTTATTCAACCCCTAGACATCCCGACCCACAGAAAATTGGGGGATCGGCCGGGATTAATAATGAAACTTGTGCCAACGGAATAATTTTCCTGCCCAACCGTTAGTGTGAACCATCCGAGTTCTAAAGAATTTTGGAGTCACCCTGACTCTGTGAAAGAAAAAAGTGAAAACTTCATGGTTTTATGTCGAGAAAGAATCAACCTGATTCTCTATTTCGGATCATCCTGTATCCGTTTGTGAAATAATAAAATAAGAAAAGCCATCTGGCTTTCTCCACAAGTCACATTGTGAAAGAATCTGTGAATAATAAAAAAAAAAGAAACACTAGTTTCTTTTGTGAGCTAAATGTTGTGAAAGTGAAAGAATCAAGATCCCGATTCAAATGTTCGACGCAATTGTCAGTTATAAATTTTATGAAACAACCATCCCGGTATATTTAAATTTGTGAAACATTTAGTGTGATCGTTAAATTTGTGAAATATTTAGCGCGGCAACAAGCCGTGTGTTTTTCGTTTCATTTAAAAGCTTTGTGAGTGGATTCCATCAGTGCGACACAAGAAAGCAAGTGTTTTTCATCAGAAAAAAAAAAAAAAAAAAGAAGAGACCAAGTGATATTTTTTTTTTTGGTCTCAGATTCTACTTTTTAATAGATAACAGATAAGCAATGTGGATTCTTTTTTTTTTTTAAATTGGTGTAAGTGATTTATTTACTGTGGTTAAAAGGAAAAGACTTTGCTTATGAAATATATATTTTATTTGATTGAGTATTTGAAATACGAGTATATTTTTATTTATTTTTCCTTTCTTATACAAATATGTGATATCAAAGAGAATGTTTATTAGTTTCATTTTTGCTAATGTATTTATGTTTCAGCAACGATTTGAGTACGGTAAGTTCTGTTCTTTTTCACTGATTTAAGAACTGAAATGCATGCAGTGTAAGTTTCTGCTTTTTATCATTTGTTTATTTCTCATTTAACTGTTGAATCAGGGTTGAGTGCACTCAAAAAAAGGTTATTCTAGTTCTGATTTTTATCATGGTATTTGATTATTTGTGATTTTATTTTGACTATGTTTATATGATATAGCCTGCTCGTTTTGATTTATTTACCTAATTCAATCTCAGAATTTATGTTTTATTTCACTTCTGGTATTTAACTGACGATACTTATATTTATTTATTTTTATTTGCATTTTTTTTGTAATTTGAAGCAAGATATTAAAATCTGATCGTTCACGTATGTGTTTTAAATCCCGAATCATGTTCCTTAATTCTAATTTGTAATTTTATAAGAACTAAATTTTTTAGTGGTGATAATTTTATAAAAACTAAATTTTGGTTTCTTAATAAGCAAATTTTAATTTTTGGTGCCTGAAGGATAGTTATATAAAACTGTGTTTGAGAAAATGGCCTTCCTCAGCAAAGGTATTAAACAAGATTTGCAGCCCGTCGCGATGGAATTGGGAGCTCCAGATGTAGAAAATTTAAAGGTTCCTGAATTAAAAGATGCTATTATAGCAGCTGCTAAGTATGAGGAGGAATTTGTAAAGGGCTATTTAGATACTGTTATCGAGGAAAGGAAAAGGAATAAAGAAGAGGAATTGCGAAAACAACAAATGGAGTTTGAATTAGAAAAAATACGCCTTGAAAATGAAAGAATCGTCGGAACCAGTAACCAAAACGGGAGTCAACCCGAAAGTAACGGAAAACCGCGTATAAAACTGAATGATATTATTCAAAAGTTCAATCCCCAAACATGCGATATAAGTCTTTATTTAATTCTTTTTGAAAGCCAGGCGAAAAGGGCGGAAATTAAAAAGGAATTTTGGGTTACACACCTCATTGGACTTTTGCCCCAAGAAATTACGGAGATAATCGCTAGGGAGAGCGAAGAAGTAACCGATGATTACGAAAAGGTTAAAGAAGTACAACTAAGGAGATATAAATTTACGCCTGAAAAATTTCGACAATTGTTTGTCAAGCATGTTAAAAGAGCAGACACAACGTGGCGAGATTTCGCATACGAATTGAAGAACTATTTTAGCGAATGGGTTCGAGGTTTAGAGGTTACAACCTTTGATGAGTTATGCGATTTAATGATTACTGATCAGATAAAACGAAAAGTGCCTCCTGAGGTAAAAGAACACTTCTTCGACGAATGGTCGATGTTTAAATTATCAGATGTTATTTCAGAAAAACTAGATGATTATGAAAACATTAAAATGACGTCTAATAGAAAACCGAAAGAATCTCAGTACAAAGAAAGCAGAAATATTCCTTTTGGGAGGCCACATTTTGGCAATAACGGCAGAGAAGATAGAACGTTTGCGAGATCTTACCCAGAGCAGAGGAATTTTGACCGGGGAATAACTACAAATCCACAAACTGAAATGTCTGAAAGACAAAAATCATTCAAATGTTATGAATGTGGAGAAACCGGGCACGTCAGATCGTATTGTCCCGAACTCATAAGAAAAAACGGAAGTAAAATCAGTGAAGAGAAGGTTTCTGATGCACATGTAGCAAGAAACTGTAACGTCATCGCATTTAAAAAAGTTAAAACAAAAGAAGTTACCATTAACAATCAAACTATTCCTGTACTCATCGACACAGGCTATTCAGTGTGCCTTCTACGCGAAGACTTATACCGACATATTTCTGATCGTCCAAAGCTGTCCAACAACTCTTTAGTATTATCGGGAATAGGGTCATCTAAAGTTTATACGAAGGGATCGATTGAGCAAGAAATAGAATTAGATGGAAGTAAATACTCCCTAACATGGCATATAGTGCCAACATCACTGATGGATTACCAAGCAGTTATTGGTATGGACATTTTAGATCAAGCAAGATTAAATTTTGAGAAAAATGGCGTCGAATTTTGTAAGTACGAGACGACAAATGCATTATTCATGCAGGCATCCCAGTTAAGCAATAAAGATGAAGTTGAGCTGAACCACGTTCATGATACGCAAATAAGGGCAGAGCTAAAGGAAGTTACTTCTGCATGTAAATCGGAGAAGAACGAATCGGTTGATGTCCCTATGAAAGTCGTGTTGACAGACGACACTCCAACAGAATCTGAAAAATCTTATTTAAGCCGATATTTACGAAACAGAAAGCTAGATATAAAGGATGAAAAATCAGCTACAAAGCAAAATGTTTTGCGAAAGTTTACATTTAGAAGAAATAGAAATGCTCCAGATATACCGGATTTAAAGTCTAATGTGTTTTGGTGGGGCGGTGTTGGAAAGGAGCAAGGTTGTAAACTTGGAGACATACCAGAAATAAGAGAACGAATTCAAAAAGCAAAAAATATCCGGCTTTTGTATAGAGTTCTATTTTTCCAATGGCCCACTAATAGTCGAGATATAGTTGGAGACATTCTTAAGTTTAATAGTTTCCAATTTGATAAATCTTCTTATCAATATAGTAAACGTCAGAGCTTTATGAAAATCATGCTTGATAAAACCATATACCACATATGTGAACTCCTGGATATTAGAAAAGACGATAAACTGTCATGTATCAAGAATATTCTTGACTTTTTATTGAACCCATCTGCAAAAATTGACCCATCTACAGATCCTAGGTGGCAATCAGCTGTTCCTCTGGAGAGAATAAAAATTGATGATGCATCTTTTCGTCAGTCATCAAGTAATGTTCAACTAAGAAAAGGTAAATGTTTTAGTATTTCCAAAAATCCAAAGGAGAAGGATGTTAAAAGCAATTTGGTTACCCCTACAAGATCAACGCTGAGTTCTGGTTCTGTCAACCATTATATTTTTAATGCAGCTTCACACTATGACAGAAATGATCATGTAATCCGTTTGAATAACCATGAAATAAATTTAAGAAACAAAGATTGCGATGCATTTAGGTCACATTCTTTCGGTCAAATTCAAGCTGAAATAAAATGACTTATGGCAGAAAAAGAAAAAGAGCGTCTAAATACAAAATTGGTGATCTGGTAGCCATTCAACGAACTCAGTTTAGCACAGGGTTAAAATCAAGACTTAAATATTTTGGCCCGTATAAAATAACTAAAATAAATCCCAGAGATAGTTAGGAAGTGGGAAAAGTTGGCGACCATCCAGGCCCCAATAAAACTACTGCATCTGCTAATATGATGAAGTATATCTGAAACATGTAATAAACTTGTATATTTTGTAATTTCGTGTTTAAATTTTTCGTTGATGCATCAACTGTACAGTATTATTATTTTTAGAAATTTGTATTGAAGTATTTAATCATTTTATTCATATTCAGTAGTATGTGCATTTTGTGTATTATGTCTTTTATATATTGTAAAGTTTTGTATTGTAAAACGTCCCTGAGGCCAGTGACACGCAGGATGGCCGATCTCTGTAGGAAATATTAATCGTTACTTTTACAGTATTCATTTATTTCTGTCTTGTATTACTCGTCTATGACTGTAACCGCATTCTTATTGTTTCATTTTCATTGTTACTTTATATTCTTTGGCAACGGAAAAAGACAGAAAACGTCATGTGACGTAACAGTTGTGTAGTGGTAGTGGAGTTTGTTCTAGGCAGCGGGAAGCTGCGAGTGTTATAATGAGATCTTGGTTGTATTTTAATTGTGTTTTATGTGTAATTAAATGTTGTGTTCGTCATTTAAAATGACTGAGAATTTATTCAACCCCTAGACATCCCGACCCACATATATAACGGAAAACCGTTATAACACGCACTTTTCAACAGCTATCATCCACTTTTGTCGTGATATTATAATTTGCTGATGGACAGATTCTGGCACTCAAGAATTGTGGTCACTATTTGATAAGAATCTGGCAACATCAAGCGAACCCATCGTTACGGTAGATATACTTAAACAGTAAAAAGATAAAATATGCATGATCGTAAATATTAAAATAAATAAATGCTCTGGCAATGGTAAAGCTATAAAAATAAGTTTTATATTTAATCTTAATTTTGTAGTATGATAATCTTTTCCATTTAACTTCATCTTAAAGTATAAAACCCTCTTTTTTACTAAAAAAACGCCAATTTTTATCGCTATCATGCGTCTAAATATATTTCGAGGGATGCGGTGCACGATGCCGGTTGTTGGACGTCATGAACGGTGGCGGCACGGTGCTGCAGTGCCGCCACCTGCTCTCATACTGTCATTTCTCTACTACTCTTGCGCTGCCCTCTTTGTAAACTATTATATATTTCTGACGAAAAATCATAAAGAATCTAGAAAAACTCTAGATTATACCACATGAAATAAATTTACATACCTATAATATTTTAGCATATGAAAGTACACAATTATAGCTTCATGAATATGTAAGTTGAATTTTCTTGTGATGTATTGTTGATTTATTATTAATTAAGAAAGAGTTCTTTTAATCAGTTTTGCTCAAAATGTTCATACGCAAGTTGAGGAAAGTGAATGTCATTACCTAGTTGCAATACAAATTTTTTTAATATTAATTTCAAAATATATAAACTATGAATTAAACATTTGAAAAAAATTGTATTGTAAACTATAAAAATGTTAACAAAAATTAATTTATAGAAACTTCAAATATCCGGGTTTAATATTTCATTTTATTTCGCCAAGTAGTTTTTGAATAATGCTTAAAAGACTACCCACATTTACTTTGCAACTAAAAAAAAATTAATTTAGCATATTAGCCTTTCAAAACATTACATCTGCAATAATTCCACAACTACTTAACCAAATCAACTACCGTTTGGAAACCCCAAGATAAAAATGATCAAAGAATCCAAATATGTTCGTCAAAAGTAGTAGTTCGAATATAAATTTTCAAAGTTTGCTACAATTTCGGTGTAAAGACATTCCCTAAGCTTATTTTTGTCCCTTTATGCCTCGACAGTACTTTAAAGTAAAATTAAAATAACTTGTTATAAAATTCATTTAATACATCGATTAGTGGTAATATAATTTAAAAGGAATTATATAGATACTTTATTTTATCTTGTTCCAAAAGCACAAAACAAAAGTATTTTTAAAGGAGTGATTTCTTTTTCACTTGCATCTTTTCAGTTTTTTTTTTTTTTTTGACGTTGAAAGATTGCGGGGGGGGGGGGGGGGGGGGAAAGTTTCAGTTAGGAAATATTTCTATATTTCTATTGTAACAGCATTATATTTGTACATTTTCTAATTCTATAAAATACTAAAAAAGACATTTTAAATAAAATATTTGAGTGGAGTTGTAAATATTGTACAAAATACCTGTAAATACAGGCCCACCAGTGGCCGAGAGGTTCTGCCCTCGAAGCTGGTAGACGGTAGGTGCTGGGTTCGATCTCAATCGTGCCCGTCGGCCTAATCGTTCGGAGTTTTCGTGGTTTTCTTCGACCCCTGGATTTCCAAGCGTAAATACGGGTTAGGTTCCCTTAGAAAGACCCCCACGGAGGGCATTCCCCCCTGGAAACTATATCCCTCGAGTAGATAATCGGCCGTCAAAAATCAACAACCCTATAAATACAAATTTAATTAGTTAATTTTAATTGGCAAAATCCTTCTAAAATTTATTAAATGATTGTGTAAATCTTCTATTGTAGTTTCAAAAATTCACGAAAAATGCTTCAGAAGGCGAAATTTTTATTAATTCATAATTTGGGATATAAAGTGTTAAAACATGCATTTAAAGAAGACACAAATTCCAATCCACTGACTACCTTTATTTTTCTTAGCGTCAGTTTGCCGTTATAATATATAGGAGGGAGTTATACTTTTTTTAACCTGCAGTATTGTATTATGTAATCATATATGGTATGTGAAGGGCCACATGAAGGGCTACGTAACTATTACAGTTTTTGATTAATTATTTTTTTTTACAATAAAATGTGCAAAACATTAATTTGACTTAGTTTTTCCATGGTATGTTCAACAAATACACCATGGAAACTACACGTATAAAGGTGTTTTGTGTATCCATGGTTCACAAACATACAAAAACTCCAACACAAGAATTTAGAGGACTTACTTCTTTTATTATAAAAACTTTTAAAGGGGGGCCGTGAACATACAGAGAAAGGGGAGAAGTTCGAAAGCTGCCCAGTGGCAGGGCCCACAGAGGGGTTTAATTAAAGTCTACATAGCTCAAAGTCAGGGAGCGATAGTGAGTAAGATTTTGTTACAATCACTCACGCATTGGCGAGGATAAGATAGCCACATGTCAGATATTGGCGATGAATACGCATCGGACAGACAAAGCATCAGTAAAAAGGCGGAAGCTTTACATTGAGTTAAGTTATACGCTATGGCGGGCTTATAGGGTTGTAAGATAATAAAATTCTTGTGGTTAGGCGGGGTAACTGAAATAAAGCTATACACGTGATATTACATGTACGTTAGAGCCTTTCGGACAAATAGTGGGGTGAGTTAGCTCAAAATTATACCAAAATATTTCACATCTGGCAACCAATGCGCCACTTTGGATTCAGATAGTACATGGATATACTAGTTCAAAAAGCCCGGGACACAAATTTTCCTGGCCCTCTAGCGGCGATGATGACGTAATCAATATGGACGTCAAAGTTTTGAGAAGTGCTTCTACATTTCTCTATAGAACTCGGGTTAATATTTTGATATTAACCTATATTTTTAGTGATTATTAATCCAGAGAAAACGCGCTTTCCAACGGTATATTTGACATCATTGTTTATGCTCATAATACCACAAATATTTATAAATTAATAAAAAAAAAATTCAAAACATTTTGCTAAATAACTTGGAATTTGTTGCATGTAGCTGAAAACGTGTCGCATATCTTTTGTTCGTCAGAAAATTGCCTTTCGGACGGTATATATGACTTCTATTTTATTACAAATATTTTCTGAAAATTTGCCAAAACAATGTAGCGTTGTACAGAGAGTCATTATGGCAACAATGTACAGTCGTGGAAAAAAAAAAAGTAAACACCCCCTACTAACTCCTCAACAAATTATCGTAGACGAAAGTTACTGGTACCCGACGATTGGAAATAAAGTCTACTTTTAAATGATGTATATAAAATTTGCTTAGGGGGCCATCTACATATTAAAACGAATCCAAACTTCATTTTTTTTCAATGGCAATACACAAATTTAGCGAGATATTTCAAATCTTCGGTTCAAACTATGCCTAGAAATGAAAGTTCAAGTCATTTGAATGATAAGTTTTTAAATTATAGACATTCAAAATTTAGTGCTTCTAATGTTACATTTTCATATTTTTATTTGTATCTCCTAAAATTATGCTCCTAATGTGCTAATTTTTTGTGTAGCAATAATACTAATATACCCAATCATAAATGCGTTGAATTTGCAATTTTTATAAATTTATGATATGAATTATGAATAATGAAATTAATATTAAAAAAAAATTATGAATTGCAACCTACAATTTTTTTGATGGATTTAGATTTATTAAGAAATACGCTCGTTTTAAAACAATTAATTTCTCGGAAACATATCGTACGAATTGCATAAAAAATTGCTTTTAGGCTAATTGAAGGGTGTAGAGTTCATTTATGCTGTGCAGAATTGTGTACTACTTTTGAAAAAAACAAATTATGGTTCGTTTTAATATGTAAATGGCCCCCTAAGCAAACTTTAAATGCATCATTTAAAAGTAGACTTAATTTCCAATCGTTCGGTACCAGTAACTCTCTTCTACGATAATTTGTTGAGGAGTTAGTAGGGGATGTTAACTTTTTTTTCCACGACTGTACCTAATTTATATGGGATCCGAAAATTAATACAGTGTCTTTATAACTGTTTAAGTAGCAAATGTTATTATTGTAAATTTTTATGTATATGTAAATATATTCTAGGGATTTTTAGGGCTATGAAACTTTCATTTCCGTTTTAAAATCAATGACATGAGGTACACTTAATAGGCATAACTGTAAGATAAGTTTCAGACATTTATAGGTACAAGAATGAGAAACAAAAGACTGTACAATACAATATTTACTTATCACTGTTTAAACACTGCCCTTCACATACACAAAGTTTCATACATTTTATTTCTATTTTAATACATTTACAAGATGTGCATCGCTTGCGGCAAGTACAGGAGGTAAGTTCTTTAGAGTGCTTTGACATCTCTGGAATTGTTATCCACAAAGGTTGTTATGATCCTCCTGAATTTATTATCCATCCCCACTTAATTGGTGAAGGTATTCTGTAATGTGCAATGAGGCTGTTGTTCTAAATTCTTGCTTGGAGAGTAGCTCGTTTGATGTGTTGTGTCAAAGCATCTGCTGTAGGAGGTATGTTTTCGATGGCTCGATTCTTTCTTGTAAATAACACTCGTCTGCAATCATTGATGCTCTGAAGATCTGATGATTGATCATAAAGTAGTACAACAAATCGCTGTAACAGATCATGACTTTCATCGTCAATATCAGAGGTGCCTGTACAGAGCTGATACCATACACAATCAGTTTCGCGAAATGACAGCCAGACCTTCCAAGCTGTCTTCTTGCCAATGCCACAAAATGTGGAAACTGTGTCGCAACCAGTTACAGAATGAAAAGCCAACAAACTTTTGCAAATTTCCGGTGAAAGTTTAGCATAGATCCCATTTATTGGAATGAATTTCCTGTATTTCCCACAACCGTGCTCAATCCATAGTTCATTAATATCTTGTATTTGTGGGAACAGTGATATTGAAATAACCACTACATCAGAGTCCACAGTTCGTATTAAGATGAGAGTATGTCCACTTTCTACTGTATGCTTAACATGGAGAAGTAGACGGCCATCTGCTTCGTCGTTTGTGACGGGAGAAAGGCTTGATACATCCATGTATGTTGATGCGAGGACTTGGTCATTATAAGTACAGACAACATGTTTTCCTGGATACTCGTCCCCCACCATTTTCTTAGCTAGCAACTGGAACAATTGGGTCTTGTTTTCGTTGACACATAGGAATTGCTGAAATTTTTTTGGAATTGCAGTTGAGTCTGAGACTTTAATACTTATGCCTCTTCCTCTTGTTTCTCGGGTATGTGCCTTCAAACTGTTACTAATATATCTGCCGAATACAATATCTAGTCGTGAACTGTTCTTCAGTTGATTAATGAAATATGGTTTGAAAACATGTTCATAGTATCCGGAAAATGTTGTCGCAATACCAGGATTAAGCATGTGTATTATGGCTGCTCCATCGAATATTTTAGCTGTTACATTCGGTTGGCTGTGATTAAAGCTAGTGCCATATTTTGTTTGAATGCAGTCAATAATATCAGACTTGTTGGTTGGTTTTCGGAGTTTTCCATCATCTGAAATAGAGGATGGGTACTTTTGGTTTTCATGCGAAAAGAAATCATCTATGTTGCAATCCCGTGCTTCAGATGCAACATACAATCTGCAGAATAAGTTGGAGTCTTTACGTAAGTAAGAAATCTTGGACTTTGCCTTATCTTTTTTTCTTGTTATAGTCTTGAAGATGTGAATATTGGTTCGAGGAATAACTTCATGAATTGAATTTTGAACTTGATCGAGACGGGACATGACATAATCATCATATTGCTTTAGTCCTACAGTAAATGCTTCCGTAACACACTTGACAGCTTCGAAACTTGGAATTATTTTGGAGCTCCCTATTGACATTAAATCAGTTTCTTCAAATGGATTTCCTTGTTCGGGTAAGACGTTAATCATTTCTTTGGCATGGGCCAAGAACCTTTTCTCATGAGCATTGTTATCTTCATGATGCTTTGCGCCCACGTTTTTGTCATCTTTTAAATTTGATTTCTCTTCAAATTCCTCAATTAAAGAACTGATCCTAGGGCTATTGTTGTACTACTTTATGATCAATCATCAGATCTTCAGAGCATCAATGATTGCAGACGAGTGTTATTTACAAGAAAGAATCGAGCCATCGAAAACATACCTCCTACAGCAGATGCTTTGACACAACACATCAAACGAGTTACTCTCCAAGCAAGAATTTGGAACAACAGCCTCATTGCACATTACACAATACCTTCCCCAATTAAGTGGGAATGGATAATAAATTCAGAAGGATCATACCAACCTTTGTGGATAACAATTCTAGAGATGTCAAAGCACTCTTAAGAACTTACTTCCTGTACTTGCCGCAAGCGATGCACATCTTGTAAATGTATTAAAATGGAAATAAAATGTATGAAACTTTGTGTATGTGAAGGGCAGTGTTTAGACAGTGATAAGTAAATATTGTATTGTACATTCTTTTGTTTCTCATTCTTGTACCTATAAATGTCTGAAACTTATTTTACAGTTATGCCTATTAAGTGTACCTCATGTCATTGATTTTAAAACGGAAATGAAAGTTTCATAGCCCTAAAAAACCCTAGAATATATTTACATATGCATAAAAATTTACAATAATAACATTTGCTACTTAAACAGTTATAAAGCCACTGTATTCATTTTCGGATCCAATATAAATAAGGTACATTGTTGCCATAATGACTTTCTGCGCAACGCTACATTGTTTTGGAAAATTTTCAGAAAATATTTGTAATAAAATAGAAGTCATATATACCGCCCGAAAGGTAATTTTCTGACGAACAAAAGATATGCGACACGTTTTCAGCTACATGCAACAAATTCCAAGTTATTTACAAAATGTTTTGATTTTTTTTTTTTTAAATTAATTTATAAATATTTGTGGTATTATGAATATAAACAATGATGTCAAATATACCGTTGGAAAGCGCGTTTTCTCCGGATTAATAATCACTAAAAATATAGGTCACTAAAAATATATAATCACTAAATATCATAATCACTAAAAATTCAGATTTTCTTGCTATATTTTTGCGTGTTTGATATTGACGTCATTCTAAACAGAAAATTTACATTTTTTTCGTATATAAAATAAAAACTTTAACTATAAGAGCGGGAAAATAACGTAGCACCTCAATTTGAATGTTTTTTTTAAATTAAAACATCTATTTTAATACAAACAGTCAAATTTCATGAAAACAATTTAACAAAAAGAAAATAAAGGCTATATATGACGCCACATTCTATCAAATCTTTTCAACGCGTAATCAAACTCATTGTAAACAAATGGCTCCTATATTTTGCTTACTACTTTGATTGTATACTACAGCCATATCTTATAGCTATACGTTATCGCTAAGTGTTGTATTGGTTTAGATTCAGTGCTAACATTTTCTGTGATTTATAGCAAAAAGAGAGCGGTTATTTACATTTTCCAAAAAAATCTTGACAGATGTCTTGATTTAAAATTTATGGAAAATGACATCATTTCATCTAATCATTGTAGATTTAATTTCAATAAAATTTCAAATTTTCCAAATAAAATTTTAGTAACTACTACCTCATTTGAATGTATTTTTTTGAATTTTCTCCCGTATTGTGAAGATATTGTATACTTCTGTTACCCGCGCCAAAGAAAACATGTATTTTAATTTTAAAAGTTAAAAAAATTACTACAATGTGTCAACATCCTTTTTCTGAATTTAAATTTCGCGAGTTCCAAAATTAAAACTAAAAATGTGAGTTTTTTCTTAAACTTGAAGTTAAGGCTGTTCTCAAATCCAAAGGAGCTATTTTCTGACAGATTTTTTAATTAATTTTTGTTCGGAAACGCAAGAAATTGACCGGAGTTCTTATTTAGAAACTATGTAATCGAAAGATAGTTTCCATTTGTTGGTAAAAGTATAAGATCTTTCAGTTGATGTTTTGAACTGAATATCGGACGCAACAGTGCAGTAAAGGATAAAAACCGGCCGTCACGCAACCACAATTGCTCATAACTCGATAAATAATTTATTTATGAAAAAAGGAAAAACTCTTTTCAATTCCAAATCGCTTTAATAGTCAGGCCTACAAATTTTAAGCCTTTACGTTTAATGAGTCAGAAAATATGTCAGAAAGATTCACGTTGTTGAGCAGGAAACTGCAGAAGCACCTTAAGCATTTGCAGGTTAGTATTTTGCAACCAAGTTGCATGCCAGATAGTCGCTTAAAACATGTCATTCTGTATTGTTTTAAACAAAGGTGCATGCCATAATAGGTGTCAGGCACACTCATTAAAATAAGAATACCCTAGCGCACAGCCCCATTACCGAAGATAAACCCGTTAATATACTTAGAGATAAAAATAGTTCTGCATTTTTCATTCAGCTAATAAGACTAATCCTTCATAATTGGGTTCACATGATTATGTACCTTTCCCCTATAATTCTATGACTAAGCAACGGAAAACAATATGTACGCACTAAAATCTTCCCTAAAAAACTAATAGTGCAAGTCGCATGGAAATCCGCTCAGAAGAATTCAAGTTATATGCACCCGGAACGAAATTCCCATTTGAATTTTATATATTTATCAGGTTATTTTGAGTAGATTGATTTGATACCTGTTAAATTCGTGTTTTATTTTATTTTATTTTTGGCGTTTTAATTTCGTTTGCCAATTTAGTTATTGAATATTACGCGAAAGCAAATAAATTCTGAATTATTTACAATGTTTTTGAACAATTGAGTTAATCTTTTGTATTTCAGTTGCAAGCATATTTAAAAAATATGCATGCTTAAAAATTATTTTTAAACCCATAAAAAATTCGTAAATTGAGATAAACATTACAAACAAATATCACTGAAAGTACTTTTGTTTTCTATAATACGTTGGAACAATTGAATGTACAATGTTTAGACGTTAAACTGCAATAAAAGGGAAATTTGCTGTGTTAGGTTGTTGCCACCGAAAATATGATATCAGCGTTACTTATAGACATGTCTTTTCTTTATACTATTGCATTAAGCGTAAACAGGTTCATCTTTCGTAATCGGGTTGCGCTCAACTTTAAAAATATCCATGCTTAAAAATTACTTTAAAATCCATTAAAATCAGAAAACTGAGGTACAATTTTCAAACAAATTTCATTTGAAAGAACTTTTTTGAAATGAAACACTTTAAAATTTGAAATAAAATTTTGGTTTCGCAATTTTCTCTACTACAAATTTTTAAACTTCTAAACATCGCACATTTTAAATTTTTACACCGTCGTATAAGGAAAAAAAAAATGCTCTTTTAAATGCAATTTGTTTGAAAGCTGTATCTCAATTTATTTTTGAGATATTAATTTTTTTGTAGTTTTTAATAACGTTTTTCTTATCGTGGCAACAAAAGTACCCCATTTCTATTGAAAGTCATTGAAAATAAACGGAAAATAGACGGAAATAGGTGATACTGTATCATTTTGTTGCCATTTTCTCACAAAACCTGAAAAAAAAGTTTAAATTAAAATATGGGCTATGTCAAGAATATTGTCTGTTATTTCGTAATGATGACGTCATATGCATACTTTTCTATAGACGAAGTTTAAGACTGGATTGTAAAAGTGGATTGCTTTAGCGGATGCAAATGACGTCATTTTATAAAAAAGCGTGTATTTTAATTCTTAAACCTGAATTATGTTTTATAGAAGTGCGTCATTTTCACAGCCCAGCTGCTTCGAAATTCTTCACAGGTGAAAATGCTTCACATTTGAAAATAATGTAATCGAAATCACACACTGATAAAACGCAATGTTTTACAAAAATTTAGAGTGTCTTTATAAAAGAGAGGTGACATGCAAATAATAGCGATTTATGTCACAGAAATTGATGATTCTCGCCTGGATGGATTTGCTTCGCCGAGTTAGACAAGCAAACAAATAATTCGTGGATTAAAATAATATTATGTTCCTGAAGTTTTTGTTCGAAATTCTCTCGAATAATAAAATTTTTATGCTATTCTTTAGGACATTCTACTATAATTTTATCAAAATAACATAATTTGCTTAATTTATTTTTTTCTAATTTTATATAATTAATACACAAGTGTGTTTTTTAGTCATCTGCCTTGATTTTTCTGCTGAACCAATTTTACTAATAGTTTTTTTAAACTGAAAGCTCTTCATTTGTAGATATGATCGCACTATCTGTTTTTTTCTTTTTTTTTTTAAGTATCCCAACTTTTAATTTTAAAAGCATGTTATGAAATTTCTTCAAAATGGTGAAAATTAGATAGCTTTCATTATTGCAGACAAGAGAGAAATAATGAGGTATTTTTATCTTTATTCGTGCTGTTTTCTGATAAAATTTCAAAATTGTTCATAAAAATTGTTGTATAGGGTTTAGTGTCGCAAAATCCCATTAGGAGCAGAATATTATATTAGGGGAATAATATCGGAAAATGACATATTTCTTTTGAAAACATCCATTTTTCCTCATAAATTTTCTATATTGTTTTTCCTTCTGCATGTGTACAGATACTTGGTTTCAGACACTAGGCAAAATGCTTATTTAAGTGCAAATGAAGTCATATTTAAAAGAAAACGATCATTTTCTTTGATAAAACTAAACATTTTAACACAAGTGCGTTTTAAAAATATAAATTACGGAAATTTTCACTCTCCGGAATTGAGATTAGAATCTCAAGTAAAGAGTGCGTCTATTCACATAAAAGATGTTGCTGGCAATCGTGACTTCAAGTTTTGAGTTAAAATGATTTTTAAATGTTTAAACAAAATATACAATTTTTTTAAAAATGATGGATATGAGAAGTGCGTATGCAAATTTTGAGTAGGTGAAAATTGCTGTTTTTCAGTCCGGAATACCAAGGATAAGAGTCTCAATTGATAACCACATCCTAATAACTGATCTTTATTATATTTTACTGATTAAGTATCTATATTATAAAGAACAAACGTATCTGTGCATAACGCTGATGTCATTTTGCGAATGGCAACACTTCACGATCAAATTTCGGTCATGAAATTTTCGCTACTGCATTTTTTTAATCTTCTGAAACATCGTACATTTTCAATTTTTGTCGCATAGGGAAAAAAAAAATACTTTCAAATGCAATTTGTTTAAAACCTGTATCTTAATTGACTGATCAATTGATTGATATTTTCTAAAATAATTTTTAAGCATGATTTAATTTTAAGTTTATCTTATCACGTGCTGGTTTCAATACATAATAATAATAAACATTTTGCACATAAAGCAACAAACATTTTTCAGCATTTGTTTCTACTATTTTTGCATATCGAAATTAATACTTCCTTTATAAACAAATAAAAGAATAATATTAAAAAAACCACCAATCTAACGTATTTGTGAAAGACAAATTAACGATATTAATACTTCTTTTATAAACAAATAAAATAATAATATTGAAAAAACACAAATCTAAAATATTTGTAATCGTACAATTTAAATTTTTAGATCACCAAATAGGATTTTTTTTTCAAATGGAATTTGTTTGCAAAATTCATCTCAGTTTACTGATTGGCTATGGTTTGAAAAACAATTTTAAAGCATGAAATATTTTTTTAATTTATCTATATCGCGCGAAGCTCGATTACGAAATATTAATCTGTTTGCCCTGAAAACAAAATAAAGAATTCATCATTTTCTTACGGCTAATATCCATTAAAAAAACTTACCTATGAATAAATAACTAAAATAATATAAATAAAACACAAATTTAACAGGCATGTATAAGCTTTGAAATTATCAGAATATAAAAGGAAGCCGTAAGTAGCAAAATCTTGGTCAAATAACTCTTAGCATGCGGCTAATAAGAAAATATCGCTTTTGATAAATTTCAAAAATTTATTTGATTGTAAAATTCGTATTTTCCATATTAAGAATGCTTTTTTAATGAAAGTGAGCAATCTAAAAAATTTATTGCATATAAAAAAAAATTAGTTTTCAATTAAAAAAAATGTTTTCGTCTATATTCTTTAACCTGAGAAGCCCGGGTACGATACCCTAGTATATATAAAAACCGTTCTCTGTGTGTATGTCCTTTATACAAATCTTTAATTTTTGACCGATTTGCACGAAACTTGATGTACATACGTTTTAGAACGTGGAAAAGATCACTGTTTACTTAAAAAAATTATCAGACCATTATTTATCCCTTTTTTTTACCACTTCCATAATTTAACATTATAGAAATATCTCATTTTAAATCTTTTTTAATTCAAACGTTTCTTTCCTGTTGCCAAACCCTAAAAAATGACACAATAATGTGAAAAAAATAAGGATAACGCGTGTAATTTGTTTCTATTTGCCAATAAAAATTCAGATTTTCTTGCTACATTTTTGCGTGTTTGATATTGACGTCATTCTAAACAGAAAATTTACATTTTTTCGTATATAAAGTAAAAACTTTAACTATAAGAGCGGGAAAATAACGTAGCACCTCAATTTGAATGTTTTTAAAAAAAATTAAAACATCTATTTTAATACAAACAGTCAAATTTCACGAAAGCACTTTAACAAAAAGAAAAAATAGGCTAGATATGACGTCACATTCTATCAAATCTTTTCAACGCGTAATCAAACTCATTGTAAACAAATGG
Source organism: Maratus speciosus (assembly GCA_963932465.1). Classification (NCBI taxonomy): domain Eukaryota; kingdom Metazoa; phylum Arthropoda; class Arachnida; order Araneae; family Salticidae; genus Maratus; species Maratus speciosus. Next base: position 185,325,532 of record OZ010788.1, read on the forward strand.
CTCCTATATTTTGCTTACTACTTCGATTGTATACTACAGCCATATCTTATAGCTATACGTTATCGCTAAGTGTTGTATTGGTTTAGATTCAGTGCTAACATTTTCTGTGATTTACAGCAAAAAGAGAGCGGTTATTTACATTTTCCAAAAAAATCTTGACAGATGTCTTGATTTAAAATTTATGGAAAATGACATCATTTTATCTAATCATTGTAGATTTAATTTCAATAAAATTTCAAATTTTCCAAATAAAATTTTAGTAACTACTACCTCATTTGAATGTATTTTTTTGAATTTTCTCCCGTATTGTGAAGATATTGTATACTTCTGTTACGCGCGCCAAAGAAAACATGTATTTTAATTTTAAAAGTTAAAAAAATTACTACAATGTGTCAAAAGAACATCCTTTGCTGAATTTAAATTTCGCGAGTTCCAAAATTAAAACTAAAAATGTGAGTTTTTTCATAAACCTCAAGTTAAGGCTGTTCTCAAATCCAAATGAGCTATTTTCTGCCATATTTTTTAATTAATTTTTGTTCGGAAACGCAAGAAATTGACCGGAGTTCTTATTTAGAAACTATGTAATCAAAAGATAGTTTCCATTTGTTGGTAAAGGTATAAGATCTTTCAGTTGGTGTTTCGAACTGAATTTCGGACGCAACAGAGCAGTATAGGATAAAAACCGGCCGTCACGCAACCACAATTGCTCATAACTCGATAAGTAATTTATTTATGAAAAAAGAAAAAACTCATTTCAATTCCAAATCGCTTTAATAGTCAGGCCTACAAATTTTAAGCCGTTACATTTAATGAGTCAGAAAATGTGTCAGAAAGTTTCACGTTGTTGAGCAGGAAGCTGCAGAAGCACCTTAAGCATTTGCAGGTTAGTATTTTGTAATCAAGTTGCATACTAGATAGTCGCTTAAAACATAAGTCATTCTATATTGTTTTAAACAAAGGTGCATGCCATAATAGGTGTCAGACACACTCATTAAAATAAGAATACCCTAGCGCACAGCCCCATTACCGAAGATAAACCCGTCAATATACTTAGAGATAAAAATAGTTCTGCATTTTTCATTCAGCTAATAAGACTAATCCTTCATAATTGGGTTCACATGATTATATAACTTTCCCCTATAATTCTATGACTAAGCAACGGAAAACAATATGTTACGCACTAAAATCTTCCCTAAAAAACTAATAGTGCAAGTCGCATGGAAATCCGTTCAGAAGAATTCAAGTTATATGCACCCGGAACGAAATTCCCATTTGAATTTTATATACTGATCAGGTTATTTTGAGTAATTTGATTTGATATCTGTTAAATTCGTGTTTTATTTTATTTTATTTTTGGCGTTTTAATTTCGTTTGCCAATTTAGTTATTGAATATTACGCGAAAGCAAACAAATTCTGCATTATTTACAATGTTTTTGAACAATTGAGTTAATTAGTGATGGGCGATTCTCGAAAATTCGACAATCGAGAAGAATCGTCATCGTAAAAAATCACAATCGATACAGCCATCGATTAATTCCTAGAATCTACAATCGAGATGTTTTACAATCGATTATAACGAGAGAGGTAAAAACAATTGTTGGAAAACTTAGCTATTATTCTGGCCGAAATTTTCGTAGTAGTGATAGGGTTTGCTCGATAATTCTGCTATCGTAATTATTTTCTCCTGATTTAGGCTTAAGGGGTTACTTCAGTCAATTGAAAAGACCTGCTCGCTAATACTAATCTTATGGAAGAAATTTATAAAGATATCTCATTTGAATTTCAGTATTTTAAAATGATTTTCTTTGCATTGGAATAAATTCCCCTTTCTTCTTTATGAAACTGCAATGTCCAAATCACGTAACTATGGCGCATTTGATGAATCAAATAACCTTTCTACTGTTTAGATAACTCCAAAAAGTTTGATATAGTTTAAAGTTCCCCTAAATGTCAAATACTGTGGAATTTCTCCATTGCTCGAAAACAAAAGTTTCTTTCGAAAAACGTAAGGATAGTAAGATAAAGATACCTGCCAAGAGGGAACTGCCTAACACGGAAACTGTTTTCCAGTACCTAGCGATTCCAACATGACTCTTTAAGTCTGTATCGAAATCCAAAGTAGCTACTTTATGACACATTTAAAAACTCATTTTTCATTTTAGACGCATTAGCTAGAATCGATTAGCATTTCCCTCTTTTCGATAAAGGAAAAAGTTTTGATACAAATTAAAGTTCCCTAAATGTCTAAAGTGTATCAAATGCTGTGGAATTTCTCCGTTTATCGAAAACAAGACAGCTTTATCGAAAAACGTAAGGATAACCAAACATATATAACTACTGAGAGGGAACCTGCCTAACACGGAAATTGTTTTCCAGTGCCTAGCGATTCCAACACGATTCTTCAAGTCTGTATCGAAATCCAAAGTAGCTAGTTTCTAACACATTTAATAGCTCATTTTTTATTTTAGGCGCATTAGCTAGAATCGATTAGCATTTTCTTCTTTTCGATAAAGGCAGAAGGTTTGATACAAGTTAAAGATCCCTGAATGTCTAAAGTGTGTCTAATGCTGTGGAATTTCTCCGTTTATCGAGAAACATAAGGGCAACCAGACAAATATAACTGCTAAGAGGGAACCTGTCTAACACGGAAATTGTTTTCCAGTGCCCAGGGATTCCAACATGACTCTTCAAGTCTGTATCAAAATCCAAAGTAGCTAGTTTCTAACACATTTACTAGCTCATTTTTTTATTTTAGGCGCATTAGCTAGAATCGATTAGCATTTTCTTCTTTTCGATAAAGGCAGAAGGTTTGATACAAGTGAAAGTTCCCTAAATGTCTAAAGTGAGTCTAATGCTGTTGAATTTCTCCGTTTATCGAAAACAAAGGAGTGTTATCGAAAAATAGAAAGGTAAACAGACAAATATATCCGCTAATAGGGAATTCTATAACTAAAATAAAACTTCAATGGACTTAATTTTTGGTATTTCGGATAATTTTAATCTTCCAATCCTTACCAACGTGGTATTAGATGATGGGCCTGGAAAAGGTAGAAGAACCCCCTCCCCCCCGCGAAGGGGCACTAGGCCCCAAATTGACAGTAGGGCAGACCAAGGATGGAAGTTAACTTGATGTAAGAGAGGACTAGGGGAAGTTGAGAATGGTAAAAAAAAGAAAAAAAAAAAAAACAACAAAAAAAAAAAACGAACCATTGAATAAGAAAAAAATTGAAGAAAACGAAGAAATGGTAAAAGAACAAGTGAAGCGTGTGATTAGAGCCAGACAAATGAAGAGGGGCCCGATGGGCCACAGCTGGTCCAGAATGAGTGCCCAAATGGTCAGAATGGGTCAAGAACTTAGAGAATAGTATCTACAAGGAAGAAAAACAATGAGACAAAATATTATGAAAAAAAGATGAAAAATACCAATAGCCTGAGGCTAAAAGTAAAATGTTTCACTGGGCGGCGTCCCCTGGTGGTAGTAAAAATAAAATTGATACGAGAAGATAGGGAAGAGTGAAAAGACTTTATTTTGTGAATTTTATAATTTTTGGACAAACAGTATACTAAAGGTTTGAAGAAACAAAACTTTAAAGCGCCCTCTTGAGGCGAAGAATGGAGTTAAAATTAAGAAACACATGTCCATATTTTTTATTCGATTTTAGACGCAATTTGATGTTAGTCTTATAATTTTCCTATGAGTGAAAGATACCGTACCAGAGTACGAAAAAAACCGTCGCTAAGTATATTCCTTTAGAGCATTTTAAGCCCAGGGGTCTAAAATTAACAGTGGATTGACAAAAGAAAGGTAGATTTAGAAAGGTTATGAAATTACCCTTATTTTAATATATTAGATGAGTGGAGTAAAATAATTTTGAAAAATCCTCTTCCCTGAGGCGACACTTAAAATCTTGAAAACACATATTTTGCAGTGCAATTTTGTTTTAACAATAGTATTCTAATATTAAGAGATATGGGACAGCTTAGGAGGGCTAAAATAAGAGAAACATTGAAAATCAAAGACAAACTGGCGCCAAATTCAATAGAAAACTTCTATATCAACAACTGAAACTAGAACTGATAACTTAAACCACTATGCCTCCTAACCCATATCGGTCAATAACAAAAGCGAATGGAAAAAAACATGTACCCCTTTGGGAAATCATGACTTACACCAGAAGCGCGGTAAGTTTGACTCTTCTGAAAGCTTCCTTTCTCTCGAAGTGTGAGAGAGAGCGCTCTCGCACTTCGAGATCTATTTTCTGGACGCAAACTGCTCCTTTATCTCGAGGAGACATTCTGCTCGAGGGCAAACATCTTCGCTTACTTCGAGATATCTCACCGATTGTAACTCATTGCTTCCTTCGTCACTTCTCGTTTCTCGCTCTCGGTCTCTGTTCAACATTTCATATGACATTGTCGAGAATGAGAAATCAGTTTTCGTCCTTTCTCCGAAATGTTACTCTCGATGATTGTCATTTCACGCTCAGCCAAGAAGGGCCGAGAAGAGATATCGAGGGGCAAGCTGGAGAAAGAAATAGGCATGACAATGAACTGTGAAATGAAGCTTTAATTTTCAATGTTTTTCTTATTTTAGCCCTACCAAGCTGTCACATACTTGGAGCCCTCCGATAAATATTATTTATTAAATATAAAAATTTCAAAGAGGAAGGTGGGTCGGGTGAGTTCCGAGGACGTGGGAGTGGGTGGGGCGCAATTTAAAAAAAATTACCGAACTCTTCCTGTGACATATAATCGAAAAGCCCTTTGACAACTCTTTCATATTATGAACCTTTCTTCCCCCGAAGGTGAAATTCGGGGTGGTGGGGTGGGGGCGAACAAATTTTTAAAACCGTAGCCGACTTCTATAATAAATTTAAATATCATTTTAGATGTAGGTTTTTTATGCAGTCTTCCAATAAATATCATTTATTGAACATAAAAATTTTAAAGTGGGGGTTGCGTAAATTCCGGGGCGAAAGAGTGGTCCCAAAGGGGGGAGGGAGGGGGAGCAATTTTCAAACTTTTTTGGACCCGTCATGTGATATGTTATCGGAAAGCTCTCGGATGACTCTTTCATATTATGAGACTTTCTTCCTCCCCTCCCCAATTTGGCCCCCACTGCGGGGGGTAGTTTTTTTCCGTTTTTATCATTTTAGATCGGATTTTTTTATGGAGCCCTCCGATAAATATTATGTATAATATATGAAATTTCAGGACACTTTCCTAAATTTAGCCAAGACCCTTCATGTAACATATCGTTGGAAAGATTTGTGACTACTTATTGATGTTATGCACTTCCGGTGGCCGTCCAACCACTTTGCCCCCCGGGGGACACTTTTACAAATTTAGCCAAGACCCGTCTTGTGAGATATCATTTTAAAGGTCTGTGACTACTTACTAATGTTATGCACCTCCGGTGACAGACCCCCCCCCACATTGCCCCCCCGGGGGACATTTTTCCAAATTTAGCCAAGACCCTTCATGTGAGATATCGTTGGAAAGGTCTGTGACTATTCATTGATGTTATGCGCCTATGGTGTCCGTCCCCCCCCCACTTTGCCCCCCCGGGGGTACTTTTCTAAATTTAGCCAAGACCCCTCATGTGAGATATCGTTGGAAAGGTCTGTGACTGCTTATTGATGTTAAGCATCTCCAGTGACAGCACCCCCCCCCTTTGCCCCCCCCCGGGGGACATTTTTCCAAATTTAGCCAAGACCCTTCATGTGAGATATCGTTGGAAAGGTCTGTGACTACTTATTGATGTTATGCTCCTCCGGTGTCCGTCCCCCCAACTTTGCCCCCCCCGGGAGACACTTTTCCAAATTTAGCCAAGACCCCACATGTGAGATATCGTTGGAAAGGTCTGTGACTACTTATTGATGTTATACACCTCCGGTAATCGCCCCCCCCTACTTTTCCCCCACGGGGGACACTTTTCTAAATTTAGCCGAGACCTCTCATGTGACATATTGTTGGAAAGGCCTATGACCACTTACTCCTGTTATCCACCTCCCGCACCCCTCCCCCCACTTTGCATCCACGGGAAGGGCATTTTTATAAATTCAAATCCAGACCCCTCGTGTGGCATATGGTTCGAAAGGCCTGAAGACCTGTGACGGCTTATTCATATTATGCAGCTACTTTGCCCCTTCGCTCACTTTGACCCCTCCCCCAAGAGATCTGGTCCGAGGTTCGTTCGTTTCGAGATTATATTTTTTTTTACAAGATTTTGTAGTGCGTGCACACCACGCCTGCTATACGGTGTCGTATATAGCGTGTAACCTGTTCGTGATTTCATATTACAAGATTACGTATAACTTAGGGGCCCGATTAAAGGAGGGGCCCACTAGCGGGCGACCTCACCTTGTCTTTATTAACACCGACTCATTCCAGTTCACCCGCAGACGATTCTTGATAAATGTATGACGTATATAATATATAATATATGATTTATAAAAGCAATTGGCAAACTGGAGTCATCGAGAAAAAATTTACACAATCGAAAAATATCGAGATGTCCATACAATCGAGACAATCGAGAAAAACATCTCGTTATCGCCCATCACTAGAGTTAATCTTTTGTATTTGGGTTGCAAGCATATTTAAAAAATATGCATGCTTAAAAATTATTTTAAAACCCATAAAAAATTCGTAAATTGAGATAAACATTACAAACAAATATCACTGAAAGTACATTTGTTTTCTATAATACGTTGGAACAATTTAATGTACAATGTTTAGACGTTAAACTGCAATAAAATGGAAATTTGTTGTGATAGGTTGTTGCCACCGAAAATATGATATCAGCGTTACTCATAGAGATGTCTTTTCTTTATACTATTGCATTAAGTGTAAACAGGTTTATCTTTCGTAATCGGGTTGCGCTGAACTTTAAAAATATCCATGCTTAAAAATTACTTTAAAATCCATTAAAATCAGAAAACTGAGGTACAATTTTCAAACAAATTTCATTTGAGAGAACTTTTTTCTATTCGACATTGTAAAAAATGAAATTGTGGGATGTTTAAAAGTTAGAAAAATTGCAGTAAAGGCACATTTTATGGGTTACAATTTATGGGGCACAATTTATGGGCACTGACATAGTGTTTTTACCTTATAATGTCGATAATACCATACAAACGAGAATTTCACTAAGTGCTGCGCGATTTGGGGGAATTTCTTTTTTTCGTATTGTCAGGAAAATCACATATTTTTCTCTTATACCCGCCAAAGAAAACGTGCATTCTGTTATTAAAGCTCAGGGATTTTACTATAGTTGCAAGACAATAACCCCATGTTTTTTGATTGTCTTTATAACGATTTATGGATGGGAATGCACAAATTTCAGTTATTGTGATTGCCGTATTATTTCGTTTTAATTTATTTTACCTGGAAGGCTTCTTATAATTGACACGGGCGAAGCCAGGTAGTTCTGCTAGTATTCTATAAGTTCGTTCTTATTTTAATGTTACTTCTTAATAATAATCACAAAAATTAAGAAATTGTAGTATCGCAGTGCGGTTTCTGTCATAAGACTCGCCAAAACGAGTTTTCTGATGTGCTAAAATTCTAAAAATTATGTACACAAATGTGTTTACGATGGCCACACAACATGTTAATCTTTTTTAGAGTAAAATTGAATTATAAATTAATATATAAATCAATGAATTAATTTTGAGGTGTTTTACTATTACACGGGTGCAGGTGATAAATCCCCAAATATTTTCCCAATATGGTTAGAACTTTATGCAGGTTACAACAACGGAGTTAGTTATGTTCCAAACAACGTCCGATAAAGTATTCCAATAGGTCATGAAATTGTAACAATGAAATATTTTAAACACTAAAATGTAGAAAACATATTTTAAATAAAAAATAAGGAATGTAATAATTAATTAAACATATATATATATATATATGTTTTTCTTTTAAATTATTATTATTGTTTATATTTTTGTTTAGTATCAACTAAAGCAGAGTAGGTGATACGCTAATGATTTTTCTAGGTGATAAGTTTTGGTAAATAAGGAATTTTCCTCACAAGCCCACTAAAACTATTCCCTTACCACAATGGACTCGGTCATAAAACTGAATCTCGTAAACCTGTTAATGGAAACACTATCAGATTCTTTTCTTTAGGCCAGGAAATTACAAGCTTTGTCACAATGTTCAATTTTTCTCTGTTGCTTGAATGCGGGGAAGTTTTATTATGTCATTAAAAGGAGAAGTTAGATTAGTAGCAGGTACTTTACCTATCTAGTGTTAAATTAGTCTTTTTCAGATTACGTCACGCATAAACTGGTACCTCAGCCTTTTGTAAGACATAATAAAATATAGGTTAATTACGTTGTGTGAGCTTCGTGAAGGGTATGCAGAAAATGTCTAATTAAAATAATTTAAAAATAATTTATGAGGAATCGTTATGTCAAACTTAATATAATGAAAGAGTATCTCTCTATTCTTAAAAAAAAAAAAAAAAAAAAAAAAAAAAAAAAAAAAAGTAACGTTGTCATCGTTGCCACAATTTTTTTTTTGTGACCGGAGGTCTTTCTTAGCTAATATTAAGAAAACTACTGCATACAAAAATATGAAAATCGGTAGTAGTATAGAGAGATGTTTGAACAACACGCTGTAGCAGTTTTTAAATAGAATAATTATTTTGAGAGATATTTAATGTTAAAGTTGGTCAAAATCGTTCCATTAAAAAAGTTTTTTAGGAGCAAAAACTATACAGAGGAATTTAGTCATTTTTGTTCTAAGGATATACATTAAAAGCTCGCAGTGTCGAGACTGCATTTATTTTTTTAATTTTATTCATTTTTTTAGTTTTTTTTTTCAATTATTAATTCGAATTTTCATCATTTCTAGAGATATTTTTTCATATTTCAGAAAAGGTTTTTGTTTTATATTGTTGCCAATTGTAAAAATAGCGTAAAGAATAGTATTTCCTTTCTATTAAAAAATATTAACAGTGACTATTGAAAATTAAAAAAAACAACAACAAAAAAAAATACAATTAAATGATTACGCGTTAAAAGCAGGAAAATATGGAAAATTATGTCATAAGAATTGTATTTACACGTGAATATTAAAAGAGAAAGAAAACTTCATTAATACGTTTTCAAAGCAGTAAATGAGGAAAATTATGTCCTATTTAAAATGGCCAAATAATAATATTTCCAAATAGTTTAAATTAAAAAATATATTTACACGAGACATTTATTTCATATTTCGAGATGATCTTTTAAACCATTGCTGTCAATTCTAAAGCAGCGCAAATCATAACATTTCCTTTCTAACTGCAAAAGTACTTTCATGTGCATATTAAAAAGAGAAAGACAATTTAGATGAAAATTACGTCAGATTTAAAACAATACATTTAAAACGTCTTATTTAAAACAATCTTCTTATTGCGTTATTTAAAAATACCGGGGGTTTACACTCTGTTTACTTAGTTCATTTTATATTAGCTTATTTTCAAATGTTTAACTGATCTTATTTAACCAAACACGAAAACAGCCGATAGATTAGATGTCTGAACAGCTGCTGATTCGGCCTTAAATTTCCCCAATCAAAGCAAAATGAAAGGAAGCCCGTTTACTGGGAGAACGCCACTAGTTTTTTAATTGTAATTCAATCTTCTGTAATCATTTAAAAGCTGATCAAATTAGCGTGTTTTTAGAGTCTGTGTTGTCTAAACGGGGGCTGGCGAGCATAGCTCGTAAAGGGCAGAGCACCCTTGCTTTTTAAAAATACATTACGATTCTTATTATTTATCTGTACTAGGGGATCAAACCCGGGCTGCCCGGGTTAAAGAATATAGGCGAAAACATTTTTTTTTTATTTTTTTTATTGAAAACTAATAATTTTTTTATATGCAATAAATTTTTTAGAATACCCACTTACATTAAAAAAGCATTTTTCATATGGAAAATACGAATTATACAATCATATAATTTTTTTAAGTTTATCAAAAGCGATATTTTCTTATTAGCCGCATGCTAACAGTTATTTGCCATAATTTTGCTACTTATGGCATCCTTTTATATTCTGATAATTTCAGAGCTTATACATGTCTGATAAATTTGTGTTTTATTTATATCACTTTATTTATTTATTCATAGGGAATTTTTTTAATGGATATTAGCCGTAAGAAAATGATGACCTCTTTATTTCGTTTTAAGGGCAATCGGATTAATCTTTCGTAATCGACCTCCGCGCGATATAGATAAATTAAAAAATATTTAATGCTTTAAAATTATTTTTAAAACCATAGACAATCAGTAAACTGAGATGAACTTTGCAAACAAATTCCATTTGAAAAAAAAAATCCCATTTGGTGATATAAAAATTTAAATTGTACAATTACAAATATGTTAGATTTGTGTTTTTTCAATATTATTCTTTTATTTGTTTATAAAAGAAGTATTAATTTCGTTAATTTGTCTTTCACAAATATGTTAGATTGGTAGTTTTTTTAATATTATTCTTTTATTTTTGTTTATAAAGGAAGTATTAATTTCGTTATGCAAAATTAGTCAGAAACAAATGCTGAAAAATGTTTGTTGCTTTATGGGCAAAATGTTTATTATGTATTGAAACCGGCACGTGATAAGGTAATCTTTAAGAAATCCATGTTTAAAAATTATTTAGGAAATATAATACATCAGTCAATGAATGAAGTTTTTAAACAAATGCATTTGAATGTAATTTTTTTTCCCTGTGCGACGAAAATTAAAAATGTACGATGGTGAGAAGATTAAAAAATTGCAGTAGCAAAAATTCAACACGAAATTTGATCGTGAAGTGTTGCCATTCGCAAAATGACGTCAGCGATACGCACAGATACGTTTGTTCTTTATAATATAGACACTTAATCAGTAAAATATAATAAAGATAAGTTATTAGGAAGTGGTTATCAATTGGGGCTCTTATGCTTGATTTCTGGTATGAAAACAGCAATTTTCACCTTCTCAAAATTTGCATACGCACTTCTCATATCCATATTCATCATTTTTTAAAAATTTGTGTTTAGTTTTATCATTTAAAAATCATTTTAACTCAAAACTTGAAGTCACGATTGTCAGCAACATCTTTTATGTAAACAGACGCACTCTTTACTTGAGATTCTAATCTCAATTCCGGAGAGTAAAAATTTCCAAAATTTATGTTTTTTAGACGCATTTGTGTTAAAATGTTTAGTTTTATCTAAGAAAGAGATCGTTTTCCTTTAAATATGACTTCATTTTCATTTAAATAAGCATTTCGCCTAGTGTCTGAAACTTAGTATCAGTACACATGCAGAAGGAAAACAATATAGCAAATTTATGAGGAAAAATGCGTGTTTTCAAAAGCAGTATGTCATTTTCCGTTATTATGCCCCTAATATAATATTCTTCTCCTAATGGGATTTTGCGCCACTAAACCGTATTGAACAATTTTTATCAACAATTTTGAATTTTTATCAAAAAATAGCATGAATAAAGTTCTTGTCTGCATTAATGAAAGTTGTTTATTTTTCATCATTTTGAAGAAATTTCTTAAAATGCTTTTAAAATTAAAATATAAAAGTGGGGATATTTAAAAAAAAAAAAAAAACAGATAGTGCGATCACATCTACAAAGGAAGAGCTTTCTGTTGAAAAAAAAAAATATATCAGTAAAATTGGTTCGGCAGAAAGATCAGGGCAGATGACTAAAAAACTAACTTCTGTTTTAAACGTATATATTATATAAAATTAGGAAAAATTAAATTAAGCAAATTATGTTATTTTGATAAAATTATAGTAGACCTAAAGACTAACCCTAAAGAATAGCATTAAAATATTATTATTCGAGAGAATTTTCGACAAAAACTTCAGGAACACGATATTATTTTAAACCACAATTATTTGTTTGCTTGTCTAACTCGGCGAAGCAAATCCATCCAGGCGAAAATCACCAATTTCTGTAATATAAATCGCTATTATTTACATGTCAACTCTGTTTTATAAAGACACTCTAAATTTTTGTAAAACATTGCGTTTTATCAGTGTGTGATTTCGATTACATTATTTTCAAAAGTGAAGCCTTTTCACCTGTGAAAAGAATTTCAAAGCAGCTGGGCTGTGAAATTGACGCACTTCTACAAAACATAATTCAGGTTTAAGGATACCATAATTCAGGTATTATAAAAATACACGCTTTTTTATAAAATGACGTCATTTGCATCTGCTAAAGCAATCCACTTTTACAATACAGTCTTAAACTTCGTCTATAGAAAAGTGTGCATATGACGTCTTTATCACGAAATAACAGACAATATTCTTGGCATAGCCCATATTTTAATTTCAACTTTTTTTTCAGTTATTATGTTAAAATGGCAACAAAAATATACAGTATCTCTTATTTTCGACTACTTTCCGTTTACTTTCAATGACTTTCAATAGAAATGGGGTACTTTTGTTGCCACGATAAGAAAAATGGTATTAAAAACTACAAAAAAATTAATACCTCAAAAATAAATGGAGATACAATTTTCAAACAAATTGCATTTAAAAGAGCATTTTTTCCCTTATACGACGGTGTAAAAATTAAAAATGTACGATGTTTAGAAGTTTAAAAATTTGCAGCAGAGAAAATTGCAAAACCAAAATTTTATGTCAAATTTCAAAGTGTTACCATTCGCAAGATGACGTATGCGTTACGCACAGATATGTTTGTCCTTTATAATATAGATAGTCTACTTTTTAGTGTTTAAAAGATTCCATTGCTGCAATTTCACAGCCAGTTAATATATTTTAGCGAGCGTAGTTTGGCGCATAATTAACTCTATTGTTCATGTAACTCGTAAACAGTTTTAATCATAAAGAATATTTGGCGATTTATTACCTGCGGCCAGCTAATGGGAAAATGCTTTAAAATTAATTTATTAAGTTCTAATAAAGTTCTAAAAATATTAAAATGTTGTATTGTCATCGGAAACACACCTGTGTACATAATTTTTATAATTCTAGCATTTTATAATTCTAGCAGAAATGAGTAAAAAATCGATTATACAATTCCATCTTTACATATTCAAACCTAGTTGAGTTAAATGAGAGAGTGTATAAATACACAAAGTTTAAATGAAGTATTTTTTTTATTAACAACTAATTTTATTGATAAATGGAATAATTATAATCGGCGATCAGTGTTTTAACCAAATAATGTGGAATTTTATTTCTAAACCAGAATTGTCAGTTTGGCCTCCTTTTTAACACTTTCCAACAAAGTTGAAAAGTGTTTATGACTTCGGTTTGTCTGACCGTCTGTACGTGCTCTAACTCTCGTAAATATACTCGGATTGCCCTGCAATATTTGGATATTATTGACGTTTACCATAGCACGATCTTATTTCAAATGAAGTTTGTAGCATGTTTCGTTCATCTACAGGGACAGTCAAAAGTATTCCGTTACATTACGGCCAATGGGAAAAAATCGTTTAAAATGATTTTTACTGATGTTACACGCATCGAAACATAACAAAATTTACGTGCATTTATGAAGTGCACTAAAATATGCATTCTATAGAATATGCGGTGCAATGAATAGTTATTATTCATTTACAGGGCCACACAAAAGAATCCCGTTACATAATAAACAGGGGAGGGGGATGATTTTGCGGCGTATTTTAAATATGCTAAACTATTGAATATGTCATGAAATTGATATACGTTGCTGAGATTTACTATAAGTTATTTCATGTATAATACGAAATCCATAGCATTTACAGGAACACACAAAATATTTCAGATACTATATTGTATCAAATGTACTGTACATTAGCGGTGATTGCTGGAAATGCATTTTCAATTATAATATGCACTTTTATGTTTCACTATATTTATGCATACTATATGGTGTGTATAAAGGCTATAATTTATATACAGGGCTAAACAAAGTAATTCGTAAGGGTTACTGGGTATAAGCGCAAATTGTTTAAAGGTGGTTTTTAAATGAGTTATGCATTTTTACGCTGAACTGCATTTAGTTTATTAATAAATGTTTGTAAAATATAAATAAAATTATATACAGGATCATGCAAAGAATTGGATACATGCCGTCTATGAATGATAATTTTTGGAAATGCAATTTCAGTAGTTTAAAGAGTGTTTTAGTTTTAATTAAATTTTAGCTAAATAGTGGCGTCTAATAAAGGTACTAGGTAAACTACAGGGTTGTACAAAGTATTCAAGTATGTTTCCACCTATGCATAAATTGGTGAAAGGAAAATTTCAACCTGTTATGCGTATTCTTGCGAAACTTAATTTTCCCATTACATAGTATTTATATCAACCTACAGATCAAATAGAGGGCTGTTCAAAAGAATTGGAATACATATTTGGCTATTGACGGTAACTGCTCAAATCAATTTTTTAAATATTTACTTAGTTATCTTATTTACATTATTTTCCTAAATAACGAAGTTTTGTTAAAGCTTTCAGGGGGTGTTGGAAAGTGTTTCATAGCCTATGCCGTACGCATGATTTTTCTTTCTTGTTTTTTATTGAGAAAATCTGAATTTATACTGGAAATTCCGAAAGAAAAGTTTTCCTTTATATAATCAAGCAATGTCTCTCAGTAAATGAAACAAAAATTAATATTTGGAATTTCTGACTAATAAAGAAGGGCAAACTAGCATCCCTGGTCTAAACTCAGAATTTCGGCAAGTTTTTCTCCAGCGTTGACCAGTAAACAGGATAATGAATAACACTAATAATTTTCAAATATCTGTATTATTATTTTCACTATAACAACAGTGAAAGGAAGTCACTGGCCGATTGTACCATGAGGCATACTATGCACAATCTAAGGCCATCTTTAAAATTGCAACGCCGCGCAAGCGTAACAAACAATTCTTTTTTAACAGGCTTTCAGTGATTGAGGTTATACAATTCGTTTGTATCTTTCTACTTTCCTGACACATTTAGTGTAAGGTAAGTATTGTAATCATGTTAAAAACCCGATAATGGAAAGTTTTATATACAGGGTGATCCAAAATCCTTGAGATATTTTTTAATTTGGTATAAAATCAAGTAATTGTATGGGAGTGCGGTTTTGACTAAAATGCTTCTTACGATATTATTCTTGGATTCTTGGAGTGAATAAAAAAAATAATTCAAAACTTCGGCCACAGATGGCGCTGCACCTTGAATTATCAGGAGTCAGCATCAAAAGCTCAAGACAATCAATTACAGGTTAATCAATTACAAATTAGTTACAGAGCATTTATTTTGTGCAATCCGTTACCACATTTCAATATCTGCACCCTTTGTAGATCAAGCAAAATAAATGAACTGTTTATCTTGAGTTTTTGATGCTTCTTTCTCATAATGTAAGGTACAGCGCTATATGTGAATGAAATTTGGAACTAATTTTTTTATTCGCTCCTGGAAAACTTTTCATCGTGTGAAGTATTTTATTCAAAACCGGGCTTCCGCGCGACAATTACTTGATTTGACATTAAATTTTAAAATATGCCAGGTACTTTTGGTCCACCCTGTACCTTTATTTTTCAAGGTTTTTTGAATCCATATTATCTATTTTTAATAGTTACTCTAGTAAAAGAGGATTTTATGAATTTGTGGATAAAGCAATGGAAAAAGGATATAAAACGGAAAAGGAACTTTTTTTAGTGTTAGAAAACGCTGAAAATTAATAAAATTCAAAGAACCATAACTTGGCAAGTTTTGGTCATAGTAGAATGGAATTTTATTGTTTTACTTTTTAGAGCACGAAGAAAGTTTTTCTAAATATAATTTACAAGGACGTAGCAGGAATCATATAAAAATTTAAATTTTGTAACTTAAAAAAATAAATATTTTGACTTAAATGGCTTATGGAGAGCAACATCTGGAACTATACCTTTAAAGATAACTGTTTTGGAATTAATTATTGTATAAGGATAAGGGGTGGAGGTACATCCTGTATACGTTATACATTAAAATTTTAATCCTTAAATTTTATGTTCTAGCGAATATAATTAAGTTAAACATCCGGATAGGAATTATCCTTTTTAAAACTAAGTTTCGAAGTTTGCAAGCATATTTAGAGGAAATTTGCAAGCGTAAACTAACAAGGTTCATAAAATGTAGAGTTTATGACCGTAGTTTTGAAAACGAAAACTAATTAAAATGTGTTTCTCAAGAGCAGCTTGCGACAGAAATGCAGTATTTCAAAACGTCGTTATTATCTTGCGGCTGACAAAATATGTTATTAGTTTTAGTTAATATCAGTAGTATAGTTAGCTTTTTTTGCCCGCTGCTCTACCGTGAGAAAATCTATACTTTTTATAGATTCAACAGAACCTAGCTGTTATTATTAAAATAATGTCTTTTATATGAAAATAAAGTTAAATTCTGATGGAGCCACTAATACTGAAAAAATAGCTATTCGATAATTAACCCTTTAAGAACCATATTAAATTTAGTGATAGTATACGGAATACCAGATATATTAGATTTAGTCAATTTCGCCCAGTCACAATAGCAATTAGCGATGCAAAAAACCTGATGCTTAGAACATTGCAGTCTGGACTTAAAATGAGGACGTACGTACATAACTACGTCCTGATATTTCAAAGAGTTAGTGACGCACGCAGGTACATCGTAGTGCTTAAGGTGTTAAAAGCCAGCTATTTTTTAGAGCTGTATGTCCTAAGTAAAAGTCTACGCAGGCCCAGATTTTCAGGTTTGGATCTGTCCCGTTTATTTTATCGCAATTCATGGCCTATGCGGCCCGAATTGTGTTTCACGTAGAGAATGGCAACATATTTAGCAGATTATTTTTTAACCCCCGCCCCCTCAATATTTTCTAAAAATTGAAATGCCTGCAGTTATAGTATATGTTTTAATTCCAGATAAATTTAAATAGAGATACTACTTCTTTTTAACTCACTTTCACTAAAACATGTAAATTTTGTTTCATGAAAAGTACTTATTATCTTCTCCAAATGACGTCAATTTTGGAAGCGAAAATGAATTCTGCAATAAGTAGTTTCTTACTTTTTGTAACAGAAACTTACGAAAAAGGCAAAAAGTGTTCACAAAGAACTTCCAAACTCGGTTGAAAAAGTATCTGGCAATTTTCATCATAAGAGGAAATGTATTTATTCTTTTGGTTTTACATTGATGACAATTCTTTTTAGGTGCTTTCGCAATTATATAAATACGTAGCACCTATAGTCGTCGCATGGTTCGTCCATCTGTCTGTCCACATATAATAGCGCAAAAACTACTTATAGGAAGGGTTTGAAATTTAATATTTATAATTGTTGCAGAATTTTGGTGAGTCATTCCAAATTTTATGAAAATTGAATCAAAACTTAAAAAATTGTTAATAAAACTTTTCTTCATTCTATTAAATCCTATCATACGTAATTAATTCAATGATATCCCATGACAGGTAACGATTCTAGATTGCCACGGAGATTACTACCTGTTTAAGATGGAGTCTTATTATTTCCGTGTTACTGCATTTAATATATGTGTCGTCTAGTTGCAAATCCGGCCAACTCCTCAGAATTGGGAAATGTGTTTTTTCAGCTGTTTAAGTTCTAAGTAAACGTTTCTACCATCTGGAAACAATGAACCATGCCAAAGCTAGTCAAACATACTGTCTTAATGACTATAAAACTAAAGAGTTTTGGTTCCAATCTTATTTTGGCTAAGTGCGGCAAAAAACAGCTTTCCCCCAAAATTTTATTTTTTTGTGATGGCCGGCTTTGCACTAGGCGATACATATATAATCGCAATAAACTTTGTTTTTATGCATTTTTGCATAAGAGTGCAACAACTATTGCACCAAGATCTGAATATTTATAAAACTAGTTATAGTACGCATTATACGTTTGACGTACAATTTCCGACTTGTTACTTTTTGTAGTGAAAACTACCTAAAAAGGGTAAAACATCTTCAAACAGAACTTACAAACTCTTTTGTACTTTTGTTCGTAAGAGGAAGTGTATTTATTCTTTGGGTTTTACATTGATGACAATTCTTTTAGGTAGCTTTCTTTACAAAAAGCTACCTATTGCAGCCGTTCGGAGGAAAGCGATTTCAAAAAATTTTGGTATATTTTCATCGATCATGAACCCCAGACCCCGAAACCACCCTCCGTTCAAAATTGATATATATATATATATATATATATATATATATATATATATATATCAATATATATATATATATATATATATATATATATATATATATCTGACCTATGTCACACTGTAACTCTCATATTTATGAACCGATTTGGATGTAATTCGGTGTGTACATAGTACACACCAATGTCTCGACCGAGTTCGTTGGCCAGCTTCATTCGCCATTTTGTTTCAAAATGGCGGCCATTTAAAAATTTTTAAAAAATTTTAAATTTGAAATGTGGTACCAAAAAATTGAAAATGGAAAAATATTTTTTTCTTATGTATTTGACCTTTATAGAAAGACTCCGTAGCAGTTTTTGTTTCGTCTATATCTTAAAAAATGGCTGAGTTATAGCATTTTGAATTTCTAGCGAAGCTGACATTTTGAAACGTCCTGAATTTTGTCACGCGATAAAAGGCGTATTTATGAACCGATTTGGATGTAACTTCGTTTATACATAGTACAGATCAATGTCTCGACCGAGTTCGTTGGCCAGCTTCATCCGCCATTTTGTTTAAAAATGGAGGTCATTTAAAATTTTAAGAAAAATTTAAATTTGAAATGTGGTACCAAAAAATTGAAAATTGAAAAAATATTTTTTTCTTATGTGTTTGACCTTGATAAAAAGATTCGGGAGCAGTTTTTGTTTCGTCTATATCTTAAAAAATAGCTGAGTTATAGCATTTTGAATTTCTAGCGTGGCTGACATTTTGAAACGCCCTGATTTTTGCCACGTGATAACAGACGTATTTATGAACCGATTTGGATGTACCTTGGTGTGTACATAGTACATACAAATAACTCAACCGAGTTCATTGGCCAGCTTCATCCGCCATCTTGCTTCAAAATGGCGGCCATTTAAAAAAATTTAAATTTAAAATGAGATACCAAAAAATTGGAAAATGAAAAAGATTTTTTTCGTATGTGTTTGACCTTAATACAAAGATTCCGGAACAGGTTTTGTTTCGTCTATATCTAAAAAAATGGCTGAGTTATAACATTTTGAATTTCTATTGTGGCTGACATTTTAAAACGACCTGATTATTGCCACGCGATAACAGGCGTATTTATGAACCGATTTGAATGTAACTTGGTCTGTACATAGTGCATACCAATGTCTCGACCGAGTTCGTTGGCCAGCTTCATTCGCCATCTTGTTTCAAAAGGGTTGCCATTTTTAAAAAAATGTAACTTAAAATTTAAAATGAGGTATTAAAAAATTGGAAAATGAAAAAGATTTTTTTTATGTGTTTTGCCTTGATACAAAGATTCTGGAGCAGTTTTTGTTTCTGAAAATTTGTCCTTTTGTTTATATCTTAAAAAGTGGTTGAATTATAGCACTTTGAATTTCTATCATGGTTAACACTTTGAAACGATCTTGTATTTGACACGCGATACCACACGTATTCGCCTATTTCGATGGAAGAAGACATGTGGATAGTGTACATCAATATCTCGACCAAGTTCGCTGGCCAGCTTCATCAGCCATCTTGTTTCAAAATGGCGGCAATTAAATTAAAAAAAATTATATTTAAAGTGAGGTGCAAAAAAATTAGAAATTGAAAAAGATTTCTTTCTTAAGTATTTGACCTTGATATAAGGATTCAGGAGCATTTTTTGTTTGTCTTTATCTTAAAAAATGGCTCAGATATAGCAGTTTCAATTTCTAAAGTGGGTGGCATTTTGAAAAATCTGATTTTTTGCCTGCGATAGCACTCGTATATATCAACCGATTCCGATGTGAGTGAGCATGTGCACAGCAATTACTAAGGTCTCGACCAAGTTCACTGGTTAGCCTCATCCACCATGTTGTCTTAAAATGGCAGGCACTTTAAGAAATCGCCGAATTTGGAAGCCAAATACAAGTTACTTTAAATAAAAGCAGCTTGGATAAAGCTGACTAATTTCGCGAAATTCTCATTCATAATGATTTAGTATTGATAAAAATTAGTATTGAATCTCCTACATTCGGTTTCCACTTAATTCAGTTTCCTGTGTTTGAATAATATAAGTTGGCTTTTTTTAAAATAAGGAATATGAAAGCTACCTCTTCCTCCCGGCACTGGCCGGAAGGACTTTTTTTTTACCGAACTTGTTTTAATTCTCTAATTTATATTTTTATTTAATTTATTTATTTATTTATTTATTTATTTATTTTTTTTTTTTGCGTTGTGAATTTATTTCCAAAACCACGAAGTCATCAGTCTATAAAAGCGAAACAAGAAACCGAATAAAATGCAGTAAAGATATTGCATTTAATACTGATCAATCAATTTTTATCAGGAGACTTTTCTTGAAAGTATAAATTGTTTTTCCCTTGTTTTTGTAGAGCGATTGAAACTAATCAAAGCGCGGTTTAATGGATTTTACAGTTTATTAAAGGAGTTGCAGACTTTGAAAACGAACAAATAATAATAATAATAATAATAATAATAATAATAATAATAATAATAAAATAGTAAAATAAGAAGACAACGAAAATCAGTATTTAATTTTAACTTTTCTTTGATAAATTATCTTTATCTTTATTATTTATTATTTAATTTTAAATTACTCCGAACAAGGTTTCAACCCAATCACGTTTTTATCCAATTTTACGTAGTTTTAATCTCGCCTGTAATCAGTGTCCTATGCTAAGCAATTTTACTCCAATTCCTTTCATATTACTCTCAGTACCTTATCGTATTACTTATTATGTCCTTGAACCGGTCTGGAAAATTTCAGAAAAAATCCAAAGAGATTTTCCTATCACTGCTTTATCAAATCACTTGATTAATTAATGCGCTCAAAAGCATAACAGCCAACTTGTATGGATTTTCTTACCACTAAAATTTAGAAATTGTCGAATTCTAACGATTTCTAACAACAAAGCAAGACAAAACTTTCTATTAAATTTTAGTGGTAACAAAAAATTGTTCAAGTTGGCAGCTATGCAAAAGGTTGTTTTTGGATTCACTTAACATTTATCCATATATTTATAATCAAATAATTTTCTTTTTGCACTTATTCCGAATTATAAAGGCTCAACATTATTTGGTAAGTTCACCAGCATCAATCAAGTTTTTTAAGTAGCATTTACTAGTGACAAAGATTTTCGAATAAAAAAAAAAAAGCCTTGTCACGACATCGATGGTATCATTCTGGGTTCTTTACTCACATAAGTTATTTGATAGAGTAAGGAGAGTCTGAAAGCTCGTGAGGTGAGAAATTTGTAATTTATCATTTGAATGATTAACAATAGACTTAATTTTTGCTTGGGAGTCAGCAATATTTCTGCAATTCTTCCAGTGCATCCCAAAGTTCAGCAGCTTGGTTCCGTACAGCTGTCATATTTTCCATTCAACATCACCATCGTGTTTCAAAGAGATTGTCACAAATAGATCTGCCACATGTTTTCTAATCTATTTATGTTTTAATAGATGATGCAATAAAGATTGTAAATGCACTGCAGAGTTCATAAGAAAATTTTGAGTATGAATGTCTTTGCCATGTTTCTCAAAATTAATTGTGGTTGTGACAGACGCATATGAAGTAAATAAAGTTCACGAACTATTTCTGCACACCGTTAAAAATCTACAACAAACTGTGCAGTCAGTCAACCGTTTTTGTAAATAACGATCATTTGACTATATCATGAAGAGTTCTCATTGATCAGGATTGATTAAAATTGCAATTCAGTAACAGGATATATTGAAACGGTTGAGTGACTGGACAGATTGCTGCCAGATTTTAACAGTGTAGAAGATGTTACTCTTTTATATTTACTCAGTTATCATATCTTGTCTACAGATATTTTCATTGTGTAGTCCTAATGGGTTCTTGTTGATGAATAAAGTTCATGTTGTACAAATTTTCAATTGTACTGCCTTTTATCGCGAAGTACTTGACGAAATATTCACATATATTTGATGGAACATTTCATTATACACCATCAGGTATATACCTAACTAGCGGACTTCGCCCGCTTCATTTGTCTGTTTCTCTAAAAGAACCTTGAATCAAACGAAATATATCTAGCAAAGATGAAATGTGCTATTTTTCTAGTATGTTTGTTATCTTGAATTTCACGCTTCTACCTAAAATGGCTGCTGAGATATGCCAAATGTTCTAAAATTTTCGACCCCCATTTTAAACCCTTAGGGTGGAGGATGGAGGATTAAATGAAAACACATGAAATACTAACATTATTAGAATTTTGTAATGTATGTATGTGATCTTTGTCATTGTTAATAAATTATATAATTAATTATAATTAATATGTAACGCTGTACTGCTTTGACATAGTAAACCTTTTGGAAATTATCATTCACTGTTGTTTCATGATTCACAGTTGTATTGTAAGTATGTGTTAACTAAAATTTTTGATTTCAGAAAACACTTCATTGTTCACATGCCAGCAGAAACGCAACTATATTAAAGAAATTGAAATTTAATAAAATATACATATAAAAATGGCAGCGGGATCAAAACATCGGAACCGAAATGGCGCGATGGTGCGACAAAATGTTTTGCTTTGCAATGTACAATCCTCGAGTATTCAGAAGGAGGAGAAAAGAGTATCTTAAAAAAGCATTTTTTTTCATTTTTCGTGTCTGTGTTCATATGAACCTAGTACAAAATGTATTATTTGTGGCCCTTTCGTTTGCTGAGTATTCGTCCTCCTATCGTTTTACAAATTACTGTAAATATACTTTATCTGGAAGAAGACAAATGGTTGACCCGCTATTCGTGACAGATAGTTTTTTCTTTTAAACTGAAATCCCCCTTCTATGGGCGTTACACTTGCATGTTACATCACTTAACGAAAGGCTTTTGCATGTCCGTGCTTACATTACAAATGAATGTACATTATAGTCGAAGTGTTTATAATCGAAGTATTTCCATCCATAATGCACTAATCGCATAAACACGAATATTGTGTATAATTTTGAGCAACAATGCACGGAGTTAAGAGATGGATGGAAATGTTTTGATTTGGCGTGACGATAAAAATGCAACGGGTTAAAACCGGTCAAAATTCAGCCCAAATACTTGCGACTCCACAGATTCTGTGTGCGGCTCGCTTTGAAAACCCTAGCCCGTCCAATGATATTCAGCCGTTATTCCACGTGCTTTTCTTGTTTCAGTTGAATGAGGGCATTTAACCCTTAAATGCCGGAATTATTTTTCTCTTTAAAATGGAAATATTTCATTTCACACCACTTTTTCAAAATAAAAATTCTTGTCTCATCTTAACGCGGAGCTTTTGCCATGAAAGAAAGCGAATATTTCCCTTGCCAATTACTGGTGTGCAAACAACAAACATACTGGAAGATAGTATGTTGCCAGAAGGCAGGCAACAATAGGCATTTAAGGGTTAAATTTGAACAATAATCGGTTTCAGTTTGCTAACCGTTTTGACAAATTATTGCATCTCTACAGTATGACAATTCTGGAAATAATGTAATATCTAAAATGCAGAAATACTGCCGTGCTACACATACCCACAAGTAACAATATACCAATAAAACAAGTCGGAAATTGCTCGTCAAACGTGGCAAATGAGGTGCGTTCGTACTATAACTAGTTTTATAATTATTTTTTGTACCCCATATTGTACTCAATGTATATATTTTTTAATTTCATAAGTGCATAGTCTATAACATCATTAAAATGCACTTGCAATAATTTTTTTCCCATTCCCCGTAATGTAACGGAAAACTTTTGACTGTCCCTGTAATTAAACTATACATCCGATTTTCCTAAAATTTCAAATGGCTCGACAAAATTTTGCAACAATTATATATTTAAAATTTCAGACCATTCGGAAGGCTGTAACATCATTAAAATGCATTTGCAATAATTTTTCCCATTGGCCGTAATGTAAAGAAAAACTTTTGACTGTCCCTGTAATTAAACTATGCATCCGATTTTCATAAAATTTGAAATGCCTCGACAAAATTTTGCAACAATCATACATTAAAAATTTCAGACCATTCGGTTGGGTAGTTTTTGCTCTGTTATATGCGGACAGACAGACGGACGGACGGACTGAACGACGACTATAGGTGCTACGTATTTATATAATTACGAACGCACCTAATAAACAAGTTGGAAATTGCTCGTCAAACGTGGCAAATGAGGTGCGTTCGTACTATAACTAGTTTTATAATTATTTTTGCACCCCATATTGTACTGAATGTATAATTTTTTGCACTTCATAAAGCGCATAGTCTGATACATCATTAAAATGCACTTCCAATAATTTTTTCCCATTCCCCGTAATGTAAAGAAAAACTTTTGACTGTCCCTGTAATTAAACTATACATGCAATTTTCCTAAAATTTGAAATAGCTCAACAAAATTTTGCAACAATTATATCTTTAAAATTTCAGACCAATCGGAAGGCTGTAATATCATTAAAATGCATTTGCAATAATTTTTCCCATTGGCCGTAATGTAAAGAAAAACTTTTGACTGTCCCTGTAATTAAACTGTACATCCGATTTTCATAAAATTTGAAATGGCTCGACAAAATTTTGCAACAATCATATATTTGAATTTTCAGACCATTCGGTTGGGTAGTTAGTTTTTGCTCTGTTACATGCGGACAGACAGACGGACGGACAGACGGACGGACGGACTGAACGACGACTATAGGTGCTACGTATTTATATAATTACGAACGTACCTAAAACAAGTTGGAAATTGCTCGTCAAACGTGGCAAATGAGGTGCGTTCGTACTATAACAAGTTTTATAATTATTTTTTGCACCCCATATTGTACTGAATGTATAATTTTTTGCACTTCATAAAGTGCATAGTCTTTAACATCATTAAAATGCACTCCCAATAATTTTTTTCCCATTCCCCGAACACTTTTGACTGTCCCTGTAATTAAACTATACATTCGATTTTCCTAAAATTTGTAATGGCTCGGCAAAATTTTGCAACAATTATATCTTTAAAATTTCAGACCAATCGGAAGGCTGTAACATCATTAAAATGCACTTGCAATAATTTTTCCCATTGGCCGTAATGTAAAGAAAAACTTTTGACTGTCCCTGTAATTAAACTATACATCCGATTTTCATAAAATTTGAAATGGCTCGACAAAATTTTGCAACAATCTTATATTTCAAATTTCAGACAATTCGGTTGGGTAGTTTTTGCTCTGTTATATGCGGACAGACAGACGGACGGACAGACGGATGGACAGACGGACAGACGGATGGACAGACGGACGGACAGACGGACGGACAGACGGACGGACTGAACGACAACTATAGGTGCTACGTATTTATATAATTACGAACGCACCTAAAACGAGACTTTGAAAAATAACACCGGGTATTACAAGAATTACTTCAAATTGAACGAAAAGAAAAGAAAACTAAAAAGAACAAGGAAAATAATGATTTTTTTTACTATTTAAAGTCGTATGATAATTTAAAATTATCAATATATACATTATATTTTAATTCGTTTATTATTTATTTATTAACATTTTATTAGGATTGGCTATGAATAATTGTTAAATTTTCATAATTTTAATATATACTTTTTAGTAGAATTACCATTTACAAACATTTGGAGATATTCATTTTTTACAGTATACGTAGTATACTTAACTATAGCCTAAGCCTCCTGGAGTGCAAAGTCAAACATTTTGGGACCAGATTTCTTAAAATCTATCCGCGCGTTTCCACTTTATCAGGGAATAAGGAATTTTACATCGCCTGTGTTTAAAAATATTACCCCCTTTTTGTCTACAGTCGGTAAAAAGATGCGAATTCACGTCTTTGCCACAAATATAATAAATTATTTTTCTTACTACTCTCTACATGAATATTTATAATACCCCGTGGAAATCAAATAAAGCCCATTGTAGAATTTATTGTATTTTCGAAAGCTTAGATAACTGACATAAGTCGTTTTTCGTTTCTTTCAAATTACTTTTCTCTTTACATTAAAAAAAAATCTCCGAACAAACAACAAAAAACTCCCTGTTCCTCCATAATGAAAGACATAATGAAAAGTATCTCTTTTATATTTAATTTCTTTGTTCTGTTACAGAATATATACATTTATTATTCAACCGAAAGACTCGGCAAATAAAGGAAATAAATAGTACTTTCTTCTCTTTTCTCTTTTAATGTGTGGATAAAACAGCATGTGATTCGGGTTTATATTTTGTTTTCAATTTATATGTCATTACTTGTACCCGACGATAAGTTCGTAATATGTCATAGCGTAAATTAAAACCGACATTATGAGAAACAAGTTAAATATTTTTGGCTATGACTCACAAATATTTCAAAAACATTATTGGATTTTTTTTCTCTGCTTCCATTGCACCAGAAGAGAATTGCGATAAGAAATTGTAGGTTATAACAAAAAGGAAAAGTATTTTCTATAACATTAATAGGAATTTTATGCAGTCATATTCAGTAATATTGAGCTAGGATCTGACGATAACTCGGTTTTAACGAGGATTTATTGAGTAAATTGTTCATTCAGTATTGAAATACATAGTTAAAGACTTGGTTATTACGAATAAAAATCGGATATAATGAGGAAAAAAATCAGCAAGCTCACAAAAGAGACCCATTTTTTTTCAGAAAACATAACAGTTCATAATACAACTATAACTATTAGATCGGGAGCCGGTAGCACAGACACATGGTTCGTACGGATACCGTTATTTCTCCAGGAAAACTATCAGTATCTTTTTATAGAAAAAGAAATCTAGGTTAAACGCGCAAAATTTCGCCCTTTTTTAAGAAGAGATTTTCTATAAGATAATACTGGTGCCGAAAAATTTACTGGTCTGCAAAATTCAAGGGGGCGTACGAACCATGAGACAACCACCTCATCGAGTTGGAGGCTGAAATTTCAGAATTAGCTAAAACTCGATTCCCATATTAAAACGCAATCGGTCTGCCAAGTCATATCTTGGTGGAAAACACCTAAAAACCCGTCTTTACCGCTTGTCTCGTAGGTTTACCATTATGTTTTCCTGCTCCCAGTCCGCCATGTTTTCATACCTTTGGGTGCAGAAAAACGCAATGGTAAACCTACGAGTCGACCGCTAAAAGCGGGATTTTAGGTGTTTTCCTCCAAGATATAACTTGACAGGCCGATTGTGTTTTAATATGCCAATCGAGATTTAACTAATTCTGGAATTTCAGCCTCCAACTCGATGAGGTGGTTGTCTCTGCAGCCGGCTCCCGGTCTATACACCGCCGCTGAAAATTATGACGATGAAGTGAATGGCTGTGATACAAATGAACGTGAAACAATAGCCACGCCTCCGACATATTCAATGGCCTTTTACAGTTGCAAGAAACTTGAAAGCTGCTTAAGGGGGCTGGCCACTCAGCTTGGGAATTCTCCGCCGTAATATTAAGTCTATGGGCATTTGATGCATTCGTATACTTAAAATATCGCCTCGGGAAATTAATATTTTTATCTTCTATTTTTGTGTACACTTCCTAAAAGATGTCTCTTTTTTTCTTCGTTCTCAATATATTACTAAAGTATAGACTTAATTTTATAGGAAGTGTTAAAATCTTAGTCGCAGTTCGCCCGCTTTTAACACATAAAATATTAAATTCAGCATACATTTTAGAAATATTTTGAAAACTAAGAAAAAGAGAGACATCCTTTAAGAAGAGTACATAGAAAAAATATGTTAAACGAAAAGGACGTTATAATATGTCTGGTGTAATGAGTTATTTTCAGAATTTCCAATAGATGAATTAGTTGCTGTTAAGTATAATACTTAGTAGTGACGTGCACATAGAGTGAATACCCAAATGCGTAAGTTTTGTAGATTAAATGAAAATTTTATTTCCGCAAACTTAAATGGATTAAAAAATAATATGTTCTTTGTTTAAATAGGACACACTTCTTTTGCATAATGCAATTATACTATTGATGAAAATGATGATGGTGAAGAGGATGGCTGTGATAAAAACAAATGAACGCGAAACAATAGACACGCCTCCGACATATTCAGTTGCTTTTTATAGTTGCAAGGAACTTGAAATCTGCTTAAGATGTGAAAAGGACGTTATAGTGTTTCTCGTGTAATTAGTTACTATCAAAATTTACAATAGATGAATTCGTTGCTGTTAAGTATAATATCTTCATAAGACAGTAATGACGTAGGGGAGATGGGGTGTGAACATCGCAATTTTTCGATAGTTATTATAAGTTTTTTATTTGAAAAAAATTACGAAAGAGGATAACACCTGTAGACATATGGTAAAAATTTTTTGAAGCTCTATGACATTTTGTTTGTCCTCTGTAGCCAAAAGACTGTGTTTAGATCTCAAAAGTAAAACCTTTGTTCCAAGTTAATAAGCGAATAACTTTATTTATTTATTAATTTATCTGAATTTGAGTGTTTTAACATATACTATGAATACTAATAAACATTTTTGATACAGTTCTTTTTCTTCTAAAATTGAGAAATGTTAATGATTTATCAATTTAACAAAAGCAGCAATGTGGGGCACTTGTGAACGGACTAGTTGGGGGCAGATATGAACAGTTCATAAGTGCCCGAATAATCATTCTGTAATTCTGCTTCTTTCAGTTAACTTAATGTGAAATAATGTCAGTTCCATTATCTACAATTTTCCTGAAATAGAAGATATTTTCCTCACACAAAGTTTATTTTGTATTGAAACTTCCACAAACACATCTTTCAGCAAATACATAAAGAGCAACAAGCTCGTTTATGTTCAATTGTACTTTAAATAAATTTAATGTTTTCTAAAATGCAATAAGTGTTATATATTATTTTACTAAACGGTTTACAACAATATTTTTTATGCATTGTTAATACAAAAGTATTACCTTGAACAACTTTGCAAATTTTTCTGTTACATTTGTTCTAACCTCGAAATGATGGCTTACTTCCATCTCTAAAACAGTTATGTATATGATGCTTTGAATGAAGCTATCCATTCAAAATACCATATCCTTAAATGCCAGTAATATTTTAAGAAAGTAAAATTTTTAAACTGATAACTACCGTAAAATCCCGATTGCACCCCACCCCCCTCTTTCAAAAGCGAAAGAAGTTGTGTGTGTGTGTGTGTGTGTGGGGGGGGGAGGTTATAGTCGAAATTTTTTTAATCATTAAAAAACCCTTCTTTATCTATAATTTACAAGTAAATAAGGCAAATACAGGAGTGAGAATCTTTCGTATTTAGGCAGATTTCCGATAAATAGTATGTAAATGCCCCCTCCCTAAAATTTCCCCCAAATAAAAACCCCCTAAGCAAAATTTAAAAATTTTAATTTCTTTTTTTAAAATTGCTTCTTTATTTTTTTTATTTTATTGCAACAATATTTAATGAATCATCTAAGCCTCTCTCCTCCAAATCTACTAATTTTCATTTTATAATCTTTTGTTTAAACATATCACCCAGAAACTAGAGAAATATATATATATATATTTCTTTATGGTGAATTTAAAAGGTAATATAACTTATGATTACGATGACAAATGAATAACACAATAAAAAGCATGTTAAAGGATATTTTTTCGTTATGTTCATATGTGCCCTACATGTGTTCACAACTTCCCCGCTGATGGGGCACATGTGAACAATTTTTTGAATTTATAAAACTATTAAAAAATGTAAGAAAAACTATACATGTGAATTAAAAAAATTACCATGCGTAAAAGAAAGTTCTGTTTACTATATTAAGTAGTTTTTGTTTATAGAAATTAATCCAGTTATGAGGAAAAGCTATATTTATGAGAACTGTTCACATGTGCCCCCATCTCCCCTACACATACAGTGAATGCCCAAATGCGAACGTTTTGTAGATTAAATGAAAATTTTATTTCCGCAAACTTAAATGGATTAAAAAATCATATGTTTTTTGTTTAAATAGGACACCCTTCTTTTGCATAATCCAACTGATGAAACTGATGATGGGGAAGAGGATGGCTGTGATAAATACAAATGAACGCGAAACAATAGACACGCCTCCGACATATTCAGTTGCTTTTTATAGTTGCAAGAAACTTGAAAGTTGCTTAAGATGCGAATATAGTGTTTCTCGTGTAATTAGTTACTATCAAAATTTCCAATAGATGAATTCGTTGCTGTTAAGTATAATATCTTCATAAGAGAGTAATGAGGTACGCATAGAGTGAATGCCCAAATGCCAAAGTTTTGTAGATTAAATGAATATTTTATTTCCGAAAACTTAAATGGATTAAAATATCACATGTTTTTAGTTTAAATAGAGCACCCTTCTTTGCATAATGCAACTATACTATCGCTGAAAATGATGATGTTGAAGAGGATGGCTGTGATAAATACAAATGAACGCGAAACAATAGACACGTCTCCGACATATTCAGTTGCTTTTTATAGTTGCAAGAAACTTGAAAGCTGCTTAAGATGTGAAAAGGACGTTATAGTGTTTCTGGTGTAATTAGTTACTATAAAAATTTCCAATAGATGAATTCGTTGCTGTTAAGTATAATATCTTCATAAGAGAGTAATGACGTACACATAGAGTGAATGCCCTAATGCGAAAGTTTTGTAGATTAAACGAAAATTTTATTTCCGCAAACTTAAATGGATTAAAAAAATCATATGTTTTTTGCTTAAATAGGACACTCTTCTTTTGCATAATGCAACTATACTATTGTTGAAAATTATGATGGTGAAGAGGATGGCTGTGATAAATGCAAAAGAACGCGAAACAATAGACCATGCCAGCAAATTCCAGCATTTTCAGTTGCATTTTATTGTTGATAGAAACTTGAAAGCTGCTTAACACGTTGAATGCCAAGTTTATTTTGTCTGTATTTCCGTTTGGACCACGAAATAAGATTCCCGTTACACAATCTATAAGTGTCAGTCACCGATCACTGAGTCGACCTAAACGGGAAGTTTAATGTCAGTCACCGGTGACTGACGTGGCTCTCAACGTTTTAAGATGCGAAAAAGACGTTATAGTATTTCTAGTGTAATGAGTTATTAGCGATTCTCGTGATTAAGTTTTTTGTTTAAATAGAACACCCTTCTTTTGCATAATGCAACTGTACTATTGCTAAAAATTATGATGGTGAAGAGGATGGCTGTGATAAATACAGAAGAACGCGAAGCAATAGACACGCCACCTGCATTTTCATTTGCTTTTTATAGTTGCAAGAAACTTGAAAGCTGCTTAAGATGAGAAAAGGACGTTATAGTATTTTCGTGTAATGAGTTACTATAAAAATTTGCAATCGATGAATTCGTTGCTGTTAAGTATAATATCTTCATAAGAGATTAGTAACATACGCAGAGTGAATGACCAAATTCAAAAGTTTTGTAGATTAAAGGAAAATTTTATTTCCGCTTACTTGTGTACATTAAAAAAACATATTTCCCTCCCCCCTATAAATAGCAACTCCCATTTTCTTAAGTAGAGTACCCAAAACCATTTTATGTAGTCGGTGAGAATGTTAGATATTAACATTATAAAACCTGGGCAAAGGATGACTAAAAGAAGGAAAAATAATTTGAATACATTAAAAAATGTTAATTCTTTAAAAATCATTATAAGCATTAGCAAATGTACAAGAAATTCGTAAAGAAGTAGATTAATCGAAGTTTTGAAGGGCATGCACTATTATTGTTACGAGTTAGAACCCGTCGAAATTCGACGAATTAAAATGTTTAGAATGGAACTGTTAGATCGAATTTATAATAAACCTACAAAAATCATTGCAATAAAAAATTCATCTTGCATTGGTTATCTAACTCTTAAAACAAATAATGTTTTAACCTAAAATTACCAAAATATTATTTCCACAAACTTCAACTGCTTACATTATTGAAAAAATAAACTGTATTAGAATACATAATCAAGGTAAGTAATTATGTTGAAGTTATCGATTGAGGCTCTTATGATTGTTTTTATGCACTGTAAAAAATAGTGGGAACGTTTACTATTCTAACAGGAACATTTCTGATAGTACCGGATATGTGAGAGCTATTTCTATTTTCCGAAACAACCGGGAATGTTCCTGGGTGTTTCAATTTACTTTCCCTCGTACTTTCCGTGTAACAGAGAAAGCGCCTGTACGCATGCGCTCCAAGTATTTCACCACTATTTCACCTTACGCTGAAACGGACGGGAAGCAATCGCCTAAAGTGAAAGTCAGCTCGTGTGTATGAGATGGCGGCGTAAGACCACGTGTATTTGAATTCGCTTTTATTTTGAAAAAAAAAAAAAAAAAAAAAAAAAAAAAAAAAAAAAATATTATAACATTTTTGTTATATTTTGTGGGTATTTTTTATTGCGTTTTAAAATTATGCAAGAAATGTATCTTGGATATTATCAAAGGACTTTTTCAGAGCTTTGGAAATTTAGTAATTTTGAACGCGGAACGATCGTAATTCTGGGTAAGTGTTTTCTGTTTTTTTAACCATCTACAGTATTACTCTTACTTACTATTATTTATTATTACTTCTTTATTAGTTTTCTTTGTTGCAATACACGAAAAGAAATTAATAACCTATTTATTTTTTAATATATCAGACTTTGTTTTGTCTGTTTTTTTTTTTATTATGATATATATACATGTGTGCATGAAAATAAGATAATATAATTAAACTTGATGTTCATACTGATTGCGGTATCGTATTCTCCTTTTTACAGCGTGTTCTTAACAAATTATTAAATGCGTTATAACTTAAAAGAAAATTTATGTATTATATTTTAATCAAACAAGCTGAAGGTTCATTGTCATTTTACTTCTTTATTGTTGATTGCTTTTACGTAAAAAATACGGTATTATGAATAAAAATAAACAGTAAACTATTCTTACAATTATAGATTTATTTTTATAAATCATTATAGTAAATAAAATTGATTCATTTGTTTTGCTGTTTCCTAAAAAGATTTCAAAAATTTCATTTTTTATATTCACCTTTTTTCTTCTCCAATTTTGAAAAAATAAATAAAAAGAATCGTTTTAAGATCATTAACTTGTTTAGAACTCAGGCTTAGATATGTAAATCCCCCCCCCCCCCCCCCCACAAACACACACTTTTTTTTTTAATGCTTCGAAAAAATTAACCATTGCATTTTTTTGCGATTTGAATTTTACTTGTTCATCTAAATGTTCTTGCTTGAAAAGAAAAATGTTTTCTTCTGATTTTGCAAGACTGAATTGTAAAAAAAAAAAAAAAAAAAAAAATACTATTGTTATTTAACTTATGCACTTTACAGTAAACAAAATTGAAAAATTCTAGATCATTAACCATCAGCTTATTTTATGAAAATATAGTACACAAAATTTCTTGCTTTAAGTTATAAGGCATTTTAATTTATTAATATTATGCTGTGAAAAGCATAATACGATATTGAATCAACAATAACATAAATTGTAATCATATCTTATTTACATGCACTAATAATAATAAAATGTTATGTATTAAAATGTCTGTGCAACAAAGAAACGCTAATAAAGAACTAAAATAATAAGTAAAAATAATGCTATAAATGATTAAAAAAATAAGTAAAACGCTTTTCGAAAGAATTTATCATTCCATTTTCAATAATAATACAGTTCAGGAACTTTAATGTTACTTGTCAATCCGCATGGTTAAAAAAATATCACTGCAAGATGTTAAAACGCAATAAAATTTTATCTAAATTATGAAAAAGTTATAATAATATTGATTTTTTTTTTCCAGAATAAATCCAAGCAGATATATATATATATATATATAAACTCAGAAAAAGATCATTCAGAAATGAACTTCCATATAAGACTCTTTCATAAAAATTCATTTAATAAAACTGGCTTCTTCACAAAATCCATTTTACTAAACTAAGCCCCTTTCACAAAATAATCTTCAATAATTGAATGTTCAAATACTAGTGCTAAATTCAACTTGAGTAAATAATTAAAATTTATGTAAAAAAGCTCAAATAAATGTACTAAAACTACTTGCAGGTGCATTACACATAATATAAGATTATTTAAAATATATTAGAAATATCTTAAAAATTTTAATGTATTTTTGAGATATTTCTAATGTATTTTAAATGACTTCACATTATATGTATGCACCTGCAAGTAATTTTAGTACAGTTATTTGTGCTTTTTTATGTAAATTTTAAAATAATCCTCGTCTTCAGAAAGGTTCACATATATTCAGAAACCTTTCCAATTCGTATTAAAAGGTTTCTTATACATTCAAAAACATTTCTTAGTCTTCAGAACGATTTCATATGTATTCAGAAACCTTTCCGATCCGTAATGAAAGGTTTCCGATATATTCAGAAACCTTTCATTGCGAATCGGAAATGTTCCGTATTATAACCGAAACAGTTTTCTGCTCGAATCTGAAACCTTTCCGTTAGTATCGTGCAGCACAGGTCTCCGTTACATTCGGAAACGTTTCGGAAATTTTTTTACAGTGTGGGATGAAAAATCTGTAAAAAGAATTTCACTTTGTCACATCATAAAATTTCTTCGCATAAAATCTAAACTGTACGTTATTATCACAGTCTCAAAATTTACATACCCACCACTCAAATCACAATTTAAACGTATTTTAACGCACAATACATTATTAATGAATGCATTTCCAAACTTAAAGTCACGTTTGTCCGATACAACTTTTCACGTGAACATTCGCACAAACTTTAAGTTCTAATCTCAGTACCCGAAAAAACTTACCATTCAGAAATTTGACTTTTGTTGCCATAGTATTGGCCATTTAGTATTGGTAAAATATTTAGTTTTATCAAAGAAAATGATCGTTTTGTTTTAAATATGACATCATTTTTACTCACTGGATCATTTTGCCTAGCGTCTCAAACTCAGTAGCAAGCGTAATGTAAAGATATTGAAATATATTCTTCAATCTTTTGATTTATGAAGACGAATGCGTGTTTTTTATAAATGGCTGACGTCATTTTCTGTTCAAAAATTAGAAAAAAGTTACTTTTATTTGTAATATGAAAATGGCATAAAAAAAGGATATAATCAATAAAAATAAATAAACCAAGATTAATTTCCCTTCACTCCTTTACTTTTAATGGAAATGGATTACTTCAGTTGCCACAATTACAAAATTGGTACTAAAAACTATAAAAAAAATTAATATCTGAAAATTAAATTGAGATAGAGCTTTCAAACAAATTGCATTTAAAAGTACATTTTTTTCCTATACGACGGTGTAAAAATTGAAACTGTGCGATGTTTAGAAGTTAAAAAATTTGCTGTAGCAAAAATTGCAAAACCGAAATTTCATTTTAAATTTCAAAGTGTTGCCATTCGCAGAATGACGTATGCGTTACGCACAGACATGTTTGTCCTTTATAATGTAGATACACAACACCAAACGAAACAATTAAACTGATAATATGGAAATAAGGATAAGAAATATCCTATTTGTTACTAGGAGATGCCAAGCACACTGTTTTAGAAAATGTCATGTAGATATATACAAACCGTGCGTTGTACCGTTCGAATAAGAAAAAAAAAGACATATAATTCTAATTTTTTTTTCAATGCACTGAAATGTATGTCTATATCTTCAATACTCTTTAAACTGCATAAAAAATGAAACTGAAAACTACAACAAGATTTTTTCCTTAATAATAGAAAACTGAAGTACAGTCGTGGAAAAAATAAAGTAAACACCCCCTACTAACTCCTCTACAAATTATCGTAGAAGAAAGTTACTGGTACCAAACGATTGGAAATAAAGTCTACTTTTAAATGATGTATATAAAATTTGCTTAGGGGGCCATCTACATATTAAAACGAATCCAAACTTCAATTTTTTTCAATGACAATACCCAATTTTAACGAGATATTTCAAATATTCGGTTCAAAGTATGCCTAGACACCCAATTTCAAGTCATTTGAATGATAAGTTTTTGAATTATAAACATTCAAAATTTAGTGCTTCTAATGTTAAATTACATTTTCATATTTTTATTTATATATCCAGAAATTATGCTCCTAATGTGCTAATTTTTTGTGTAGCAATAAAACTAATATACCCAAACATAAATACGCTGAATTTGCAATTTTTATAATTTTATGATATGAATTATGAATTATGAAATTAATATTCGAAAACATTATGAATTGCAACCTAT
The DNA here is from genome assembly GCA_963932465.1 of Maratus speciosus. Taxonomy (NCBI): domain Eukaryota; kingdom Metazoa; phylum Arthropoda; class Arachnida; order Araneae; family Salticidae; genus Maratus; species Maratus speciosus. Next base: position 185,361,829 of record OZ010788.1, read on the forward strand.
AATTTTTTTGATGGATTTAGGTTTATTAAGTCTTGCTTTATGGAAATCCATAATTTCACATTTTTCTTCCAAGTAGTTTTCAAATTATGCTTAAAAAACGGCAAAATGATGGTTTAAGGGGCCGTCTATAATAGAAGTGATTAGATATTTTGAAATTTCTTCTGCTGTCCTGTAATCTAGCAGGCTTCATTGACTTCTTCAGGTGCCTTGATCAAGTTGGGGGCTGTCTTGGTTAACAGTCGAGTTCCGAACTTCAATTTGGATACAGCCCTTAAAATACGCTCGCTTTAAAATAATTAATTTCTCATAAACTTATGGTACGAATTACATAAAAATTTGCTTTTAGGCTAATTGAAGGGTGTAGAATTCATTTATGCTGTTAGAATTGTGTACTGCTATTGAAAAAAACAAAGTTACTTTTTTTTTCACGACTGTACAGTCGTGGAAAAAAAAGTAAACACCCCCTACTAACTCCTCAACAAATTATCGTAGAAGAAAGTTACTGGTACTGAACGATTGGAAATAAAGTCTATTTTTAAATGATGTATATAAAATTTGCTTAGTGGGGTATCTACATATTAAAACGAGCCCTAACTTTGTTTTTTTAATAGCAGTACACAATTCTGACAGCATAAATGAACTCCACACCCTTCAATTAGCCTAAAAGCAAATTTTTATGCAATTCGTATGATAAGTTTCCGAGAAATTAATTATTTTAAAGCGAGCGTATTTTAAGGGTTGTATCCAAATTGAAGTGCGGTACTCGATTGTTAACCGAGAGAGACCCCTTCTTGATCAAGACACCTTAAGCAGTCAATGAAGCTTGCTAGATTACAGGATAGCAGAAGAAATTTCAAAATATTTAGTCACTTCTATCATAGACGGCCCCTTAAACCATCATTTTGCCGTTTTTTAAGCATAATTTGAAAACTACTTGGAAGAAAAATGTGAAATTTTGCATTTCCATAAAGCAGTACTTAATAAATCTAAATCCATCAAAAAAACTGTAGGTTGCAATTCATAATTTTTTCGAATATTAATTTCATAATCCATAATTCATATCATAAAATTATAAAAATTGCAAATTCAGCGTATTTATGTTTGGGTATATTAGTATTATTGCTACACAAAAAATTGGCACATTAGGAACATATTTTCATTAGATATAAATAAAAATATGAAAATGCAATTTAACATTAGAAGCACTAAATTTTGAATGCTTATAATTAAAAAACTTATCATTCAAATGACTTGAAATTTCGTGTCTAAGCATAGTTTGAACCGAAGATTTGAAATATCTCGTTAAAATTCGGTACTGTCATTGAAAAATATGAAGTTCGGATTCGTTTTAATATGTAGCAATTTAATATACCCCCTAAGCAAATTTTATATACATCATTTAAAAGTAGACTTTATTTCCAATCGTTCGGTACCAGTAACTTTCGTCTACGATAATTTGTTGAGGAGTTAGTAGAGGGTGTTTCCTTTTTTTTCCACGACTGTACATTATTAAAGGAACTATCATACAGATAAATAAATGGCACTTGCGCATGTAGACTGAAAATAAAGATTACTTAATTTTTGAAATACACATACAAAATCTGCATCAACAACATTCCAAAATCTGTCTCAAGAACAAATTTGAAAATAGGACAATAAATAGCATAATAACAGAGAACCAAACACATTGCTAAATGAACTCAAAATGCATAGAAATAGTCAACGTCATAATTAGAATAACCGGCGTCGAAGTTATGAAAAGCTAGAAGTTTGTGCCTTTTTAAAATGCAATATTATTAATTAAAAATGTTCTAGATTGCGCCTTTTGTAGCTGAACCTCTATCACCTGCTGAATTTCACACTTTGACGGAGGTGCTGTGAATAATTTATTTATTATTCTAGAGAAAGAATGGCTAAAATTCTTTGACAGGAAATTTACTGCAGAATTTTAATCAGCCTTTAAATATCAATTTGAAGCATCGTGGTTTTATTAGTAGTCTTACCGTCCCCAAGGTTTATTTTTGCACTTTTCGAGGTAAATTAATTTTTTTAAAAAATTTAATCCAATGTAAATAACTGTTTCTAAAAATCAATGAACATTGCGTCTATCACTTAGTCTTAACATGATTTGCCTAAAAATACGTGTCAATTTTCCTTACCGTCCCTTTTATCCATTACCGTCCTTTTTTTCCCTTACCGTTCCCTTTATTTCGCCTTGCCGCCCCTTTTTTAACACCCTTTTATGACAATGTTATACCAAAATTTTGTACTAAAAATTCTACTTTGTTATTGTTTCTTATTTGAATGTTCTGTGGAAATTCATCAAGTAACAATTTAGAAGAAAATAAAAAGTTAGAGGGGTAAAACGGTAAGGAAAATTAAACTCGCAAGTTTAACTTAAACTCGCAAGTTAAACTCGCAAGTTTAACTTAAAACTCAGTTAAATTAAAAAAATTGTCGCTGCAGACCATTTTTTCTTTATTTTGAATCATTAAGGCATTCGTCTATAATTTTATTTTGAATCATTAAGGCATTAGTCTATAAGTTTAAAATGTTATTTTATTATGTTTAATTTCACCAGATTTTTATTCCTGAAAATTAAAATTTTGTGAGAATGACTCATATATGGTTGTTAATTGATTGAAATCAGTACTTTTCCCTGTATAATCTTAACTTTTTTTTCTAGATTTATGGATAACGCCTAACGCAATTTTCTCACAACTCTTCTAAGACGGCTTTTTAAAAAAAGTGTATAAACTACTCGTTTTTCCAGGCTGATTTTTTTTAAGGAACTGAAATAATTTGAAAAATGAAGGTTTACACAACTTGTAATGTGTAGACAATTCGCGAAGCATAATTTATGAAAAGTACATAACTGTAGAAATTATTCTTTACCTCAGACAAAACAAGTTGCATTCAACTGCTTATTAAAAATGAAAAAAAAATGATCTTATAAAAAGACAAAGAATACCCTTGTTTCGTTACAAAAAGATAAAAGTAACTTAACCTTTTAAACATAACAATACTTTTGATAGTTTTACATTCGAACTCGGTTATAATGTAGAATATATTGGAATATTTGACGGTTATAAAGTAGTTCTCGCTAAAATCAAGTTCACAAATTCATATAAGAAAACAAACGAAAATGAGTAGAAGTTGAGTTAAATTATAAAGCACTTCTGAATGATTACTCTGATACACGTAATTATGTAGTTCTAGATTGGAAAGGTTAAATTAAATTTTTAATGCGTAAAAGTTCAGTTAAATTATAAAACATTTCTGAATGATTACTCTGATATATGTAATTATGCAGCTCTAGATTAGAAAGGTTAAATTAAATTTTCAATGGGCAAAAGTTCAGTTAAATTATAAAACATTTCTGAATGATTACTCTGATATACGTAATTATGCAGTTCTAGATTAGAAAGGTTAAATTAAATTTTTAATGGAACAGTTATAGATTTTCAATTTTAAATTTGTACGCATGAGAAAATTCTTTAAAAGAAATTAAAATAAAATCAGATGCTTAGTTTTGCTTTGTATACATTTTCTTAATATTTATAATCTTTCAATTGTTTTAATTTTTCCGATCATATTTATACTTTTTTTAATGTATTGGTGATTCGAATCCAAATAGTAAATATTTCTGAAACAATGCATCCTCAAATTTATTGAAAGGACTTTTGAACAATTTTGATATTTGGAAAAAAGAAATACGAATGGAATAGGTTAGAAAAAATATTGCGAATGAAAAATGGACTTTTGATTCTTTTCTATTATTCATCAAAATTTCAATTTACAAATGCATATGTTTTCGAATCTAAAATGATAAAAGATATGGATATATCCAAAACATCCATCTTCTAAAATTTCATATTCATCGCCGTCTTTGTTTTTATTTTAAATGGGAGAAGCTTTGATTCGTTTGAATAAACAGCCTTTCTTTTATTTCCGAAAAAGCATTCCCATATTATTTTCACTATACTGAATGACAAGAAAAAAGGTAACAGTCAAAATAGTTGAAAGCAATATCACAGTCAATTGGATAAAAAGAAAAGAGAAATATTCCCACATGATGGATGAGAACTTGATGCATTAAAGAAATAAAATATTTAATACAAGATATTTTTGCATTTTTTCTTCCGTAAAACTCTTACATCTTTAATTATGAATAAAAGACCGGTCTAATAAAGATGTCTAATAAAGATATCGAAAAAATTTGCAAGAACCATTAAAATTTTTAATACATTCACATTAAAATTATTATTATATATTATTATTGAAGACTTCTGATACATCTGTGTAGAGGAATGGAAATCATATAAAAAAGATACGGATATTACTGAAACGCTAAGGTAAGAACAACATGAAAAGTAAGAAAGAAAGACCAACTCTGATTCCGTGGATATAAGTAACACTACAGCCTTAAATAATAGAAGCTCAAAATACGCTGAAACCCAAGTTAAGTAATTAAAATAAATTTATGTTATTAAAGATTTTTATGTGCCGAGAAAAGTAATACGTTCAAAAAGACGCCACCAAGGGGTAAATCAAGATTTATTCCTAGTACTGACACCATAAAAGATTTTATAAACAGCTCTCATGGCTGTACATGTTCAATGCACTATACACCATTCTCTGCAGCCAGCTTAAAGCGAGGGCTGCAGTGGAGGTTATACGGAAGTATATCACATATACGAGAGAGTATCAATAAGTTATTGCCCTCACATAGAAATAACTGAGTGAAATTTATGAAATTGCTACATTTTATTAGTGTTTTTCTATATAGTCAACGTGCCCAGTAACACATTTTTGCAAAGTGTATTTCAAAGAAGGGGGGAGGATGTATTCCAGGAGGCGCAATAGTAGACGCAAAGGGGGCACTTTTCTAACTTTTGCCGACTCCCCTCATGTGGCATATTGTTGAAAAGGACTGTGACCACTTATTCATGTTATGCACCTCCCGAGCACTTGGCTCCAATTTGTGACCTCTCATGTGACGAGGAGTGTCCGCAAAATTTAGAAAAGTGCCCTTGGGGGAAGGCATTTGGGAGGAGGGGCTCGGGAGGAGCATAACATGAATAAGTGATCACAGGCCATGTCACATGAGAGGGTCGACAAAAGTTAGAAAAGTGCCCCCCTTTGGAACTACTATCGTGCCTCCTGGAATACACCCGCCCCCTCTCTTTGAAAAAACGTTTGCAGAAATGTGTTACTGTGCACTGTAACTATATAGAAAAGGACTAATAAAATGTAGCAATTTCATAAATTGCACTAAATTATTTCTATGTGAGGGCAAAAACTTATTGGTATTCCTTAGTATCGTATGAATTATTTTATGAAACTCCGTACACCCTAGGTTTTCCAAGTGAGATTATAACATATACTCCCTAGAGCGCATACATTCTGACTATATCGTGTACCCCCTGGCTTTTTTACTATTGCAGCACTAATTAAAGCGCAATACCGTGCTGTCTACAGAAACTCGAAGTACATTTTTCGGAATGTTACAAATGTATCTGCAAATGGTATTTTTCAACTCTGGCAAATTTCTAATGTTTTACACGATAAAAAGGGCTTTTGAGATAACGTCAAAATCACAAAGCTGGAGGTCAGGTGACCGAGATAGCTATTAAGAAGAAATATGCCGACCAATAACCCTGTCGTCTGTAAAACATTGCAATCGTTTCACCAATGTAACAATATGAGGTGGATCCGCCACGTCGTGCATAAAAATTGTGCTGCTTAAAGTACCATGCTGTTGAAAATCAAGCACCACGAATCTGCATAGTATGGGTACTAGGCGGGTGGTAGTTACGGAGCATATGATCGATCCTGTCACAGATTATTCTTCAGAAAAGAATGGTTCAATTATAAAACTGGCTGTAAAGCTACACCGTATGGTATCTTCATTGAATACAATGGGATTTGTTTGGCAGCGTCAAGGATTTCTTTTGTCAAAATCATGCTACAGTTATGTGCAGTGAAATGGGCCTCATATATCCACAAGATGTCCAGTGGTAAGAAATGCCAATCTCTATTCGTGCAACGGACTGCAAAGGAAAACGCAGGAACAGTTTAGTTTGAATAGCATAGTTTGAAATTGATGACCGCATGTGAATTTCCGCATGTGACCGCATTTTCGTATGAATAATAGCGCAGTTTTTTACGAATGACTTTTTGCACAGTACTAAATGTTAGTTCCAAGCAACGTGAAACACCCGTTTTTCTGCAACTACTGTGTGTGGTTTCTATGGTTCCTTTACGCGCTTCCTTTGTAGCAGATAATTGAAGAGTTTCTACAGGAACAAGCTTCTTTTTCTGTCCAGGTACGTTCCAGGTACTCTTATAAGGTAATATTAAATACAAAAGAAAAATATAAAAACAAAATGTAAAATAAAAAATACTATAGTTAAATTATATTGCTAAATCTCATTGCAAATAATAACACAACTGTGGCTTCAAATTTCTTCAAACTCAGATCAGTAACTAGCCCTTTTCGTAATTCTCTTAAGGACACGGCATTAGTTTTAAAATCCCATTGAAAACAGCTAATATTAACGCACAGTTTTTCCTGGGAAATACCGAAGAACTTTCAGTATTTTTTTTCTTTGGCATTATAATTAGCTATATTTAGGTAGTTTGAGTTTTACTAAGAAATAATTTCTTATTTATTAACGATATTTTAAAAAGAAGCCTAGAATTTTTATACAACTAGGGGGCTCGGCCCCCTACGAGCTACGCTTGCCAACCCCTGTCCAGACACCGTAGACTCTAAATGCACGCTAATTTGATCGGCTTTAAAAAGATTTCGAAAGATTGAATTATAATTTAAAAAACAGTGGCTATCTCTCTATAAACGGATTTCTATTCATTTCTCTTTGATTGGGGAATTTTAACGCCAAATCCGTTGCGGTACTACTTGATTATCCCGTCGACCAATTTCGCCAAATTATATAAATCGCCAAACCACTCGCCAAATTATACAAATTGAGATAATTTTTATTTTAAATAACGAAAAAACAAATAAATTAGTACAACATTAATAAAAATACAAATAAAACGTCGAAATAAAAATAACTTGATGACGTAGACACGTGTAACAACATTTCAAAATAAGCTAATATAAAAGGAATTAAGTAAACAGAGTCTTTGTCTCCTGGTATTTTTTAACAAAGTGAAAAGAAAGTTCTTTTAAATGAGACATTTTAAATTAATAGTTTTAGGTAGATTTCGTAAGAAATACTACCTATTGCAGTCGTTACCATGGTGCGACTTTTGAAAAATTCCTTCATAACTTTTCATTATAGGACCCCAGGAACCCCAAACCACCCCCACCTAAAAAGTTTATATTTATATATATATATATATATGTATGTATGTATGTACTAAATTTTGTCCGCACGATAAAAGTCGCAATTATGCACGGATCGTCTTCAAACTCGCCAACAACTTTGAGATGGCTAATATCTCGGCGGGGATTGAAAATGGGCAAAATCGGCCCAAGGGAATGGAAATGGGGAGGGTTAAAATTTTTGAATACCGTCTTAACATGATTCTGATAAAACCAGCTCATTCACAACAATGGCAGGAAAAAATAAATACTTTTCGTTATAGCAGTTGCCAACAATTAAAAAAAAAACAATAAGATTCTCACCACAACAATTGCTTTTCTTTGCAAGATATTCACGTGAAAATTAAATTAAATAAACAATTTTACGAATTGAAAACAAATTGAATATTACGTCATAAGTTTTCTAGAGCAAGATTTTTGCATGAAAACTCAAAATGAAATAAATAATTTGACGAATTAAAAAAAAATAAAAATATTGCGTCATATTAGAAATATAATGGACCTCAGCAGGTGAATATGTAACGTCATGTGAGTTTGAAGAAACGTATTAAAACATGATAAAAACCCGACTATGGAAATATTAACATATTTTAACACTTTGAGGCTCTCTGAATTTGCTTTAGCCTATTTTAACCCTATTCCATATACATGCGTGTGTGTATTCGTGTATATTAGAATTTTCACAAAATGTTTAGCTCCCTAAAGCTCATTCTTAGTGAAGGAACTGGGTTTATCTCTAATCTTGATTTAAGTTTTGTTGGTGAATTTAGTACTTAACTTCGAAATCTACCTCCGCCAGTAGGCCCTAGCCGGCAGGGATTTTTTAATCTGACGTAATTTTGACCAAACTATTCTTTCTCTTTTTAATATTCACGTGAAAATACTTGTGTTAGAAATTAAATATTATTTGCGCTTTCCTAACAAAAATAGTTGAAAAGTATCCTCTTAAAATATCAAATAAATGTCTAGCGCAATTTCTAAATTTAAACCGTTTTGCAATATTATTTTGTGTTCATTTTATGTAATAACTGTAATGTGACGTAAATATGACGTAATTTCTCCTATTTAAGACTTCTAACGCATGTTAATAAATTTATTGCTTTACAAATTCCTTTCTCTCTTAAAATTCACGTGTAATTATAGTTTTTATGACATAATTTTTAATAAGTTCCTGCTTTTTGTACATAATTATTTAATTCTAATTCCAAATGTTTTTTTCTGTTTATAATAGTCACGTGTAAATAATTTTTTAATTTATTTACACGTATAAATACTTTTTTTTTGAAGCAAACATTATTGCTTCCGCTGTTTATACAGTTGGCAACAGTTTAAATTAATATCACTTTCTAAAATCTCTCTATTCTAAAAAAAAGTAACTACCGCTGTCACCGCCGCCGCCGCCGGTTTTGATTTTTTTGTGACCGGAGGCCTTTCTTCGTTAATATTAACAAAAATAATGCATACAAAAATATGACAATCGGTGGTTTTATACAGAAATGTTTGATAAACACGCTGATGCAGACAGTTTTCAAATCGAAGAATTATTTTAAGAGTTATTTAATGCTAAAGTTGGACAAAATCGTTCCACTAAAAAGTTTTATAGCAGCAAAAACTATGCATGGCAGTGTAATAATTTTTAGATCATTTTATGCGTTAGAATTTGCCGGAGTGCAGATTGCCTTAATTTTTTTATTTTGACTCATTTTTTCAGGTTTTATTTCTATTTTAAATTCAAATTTTCAGCATTTCTAGAGATATTTTTTACAGATTTCAGAAAATTGTAATAATTTAATCTGTTGCCAACTGTATAAAAAGCGTAAGCAATAATGTTTACTTCAAATTAAAAATTTATTTACACGTGACTATTATAAACAGGAAAAAAACTTTCAAATTAGAATTAAACTAGTTGGATGTGCCAATCCCAAAACTTTCTTCTATCTTATAAATCTTAATATTTCAAAACCTAGTTACACATGTTAATACTTCAATATTATTAGTTCAATACTATATCAACTTTGATTTTCATCTTAAATTTCTGCTCAAGTATATTAAACGGACTAAAAACGGGTTAATCTATATCATGATATTTGTTAAAATTATTAATTTTTCCTTATTCTGTCGTTATCAGCTGTTTGCGAATAGCCGGCATAGCAGGAAGCGAGTTCCCGCCGCTGCATGAGCCGCCGATGCACAATAGAACTACGAAAAATCAAGAAAAGTATACAAAAATCGCTAGCACGGAGCCCCTTTACCGCGCAATATTTCCAAATTCAAGAAGAACCTGTTGGCCAAAGCCAAAAACAAGCACAAACATTTTGGTTCAATTGTATGCATAATTTTATACGCTGTTCGATGGTACAATAATGTAAATGACACAGAGATCGGAATTATAGCGCCCCCTTCTTTCGGAATTTTTTCAAGTTCAGGGAGGACTTGTTTGCCATAGCCAGAAACATGCACAAACTAGTTGGATGTGCCAATCCCAAAACTTTCTTCTATCTTATACATCTTAATATTTCAAAACCTAGTTACACATGTTAATACTTCAATATTATTAGTTCAATACTATACCAACTTTGATTTTCATCTTAAATTTCTGCTCAAGTCAATTAAACGGACTAAAAACGAGTTAATCTATATCATGATATTTTTTTTAATTATTAATTTTTCCTTATTTTGTTGTTATCAGCTGTTTGCGAATAGCCGGCTTAGCAGGAAGCGAGTTCCCGCCGCTGCATGAGCCGCCGATGCACAATAGAACTACGAAAAATCAAGAAAAGTATACAAAAATCGCTAGCACAGAGCCCCTTTACCGCGCAATATTTCCAAATTCTAGGAGGACCTGTTAGCCAAAGCCAAAAACAAGCACAAAAATTTTGGTTCAATTGTATGCATAATTTTATACGTTGTTCGATGGTACAATAATGAAAATGGCACAGAGATCGGAATTATAGCGCGCCCTTCTGGCGGAATTTTTTCAAGTTCAGGGAGGACTTGTTTGCCATAGCCAGAAACATGCACACAAAATTTGGTTCAATTATATGGATAACTTCATACACTTTTCGATGGTACAATAATGAAAATGGTACAGACATCGCAATTATAGTGCCCCCTACCAGCAGAATTTTTCCAAATTCAGGGAGGACCTTCGTGACATGACCAAAAACAAACACATAAAATTTGGTTCAATTCTATGCATAACTTCATACACTTTTCGACGGTACAATATTCAAAATGGCACAAAATTGCACAAAAATCGCTATTACAGCGCCCTCTGCGGGCGATTTTTTTACAAATTAAGGGAGGACCTCCTTTCCATAGCCAAGAACTTAAAAAAAAAATTTGGTTCAATTCTATGCATAACTTCATACACTTTTCGATGGTACAATATTCAAAATCGCACAAAAATCGCTATTACAGCGCCCCCTAACGGCGAATTTTTTTGCAAATTCAGGGAGGACCTGCTTGCCATATCCAAAAACTTAAAATAAAAATTTGGTTTAATTCTATGCATAACTTCATACACTTTTGGACGGTACAATATTCAAAATCGCACAAAAATCGCTATTACAGCGCCCCCTACCGGTGAATTTTTTCCAAATTCAGGGAGGACCAGCTTGCCATATCCAAAAACTTAAAATAAAAATTTGGTTCAATTCTATGTATAACTTCATACACTTTTATATCGTACAATATTCAAAATCGCACAAAAATCGCGTTTACAGCGCCCCCTACTGGCGAATTTTTTCCAAATTCAGGGAGGACCTGCTTCCCATATCCAAAAACTTAAAATAAAAATTTGGTTCAATTCCATGCATAACTCCATACACTTTTGGATGGTACAATATTCAAAATCGCACAAAAATTGCTATATCAGCGCCCCCTACCGGCGAATTATTTCCAAATTCTGGGAGGACCTGCTTGCCATATCCAAAAACTTAAAATAAAAATTTGGTTCAATTCCATGCATAACTCCATACACTTTTGGATGGTACAATATTCAAAATCGCACAAAAATTGCTATATCAGCGCCCCCTACCGGTGAATTTTTTCCAAATTCCAGGAGGACCTGCTTGCCATAGCCAAAAACTTAAAATAAAATTTTGGTTTACTTCTATGCATAACTTCATACACTTTTTGATGGTACAATGGCGACAGACAGACGGACAGACGGACGGACGGACAGACGGACAGACGGACGGACGGACAGACGGACAGACGGACAGACGGACACACAGACAGACAGACATTTTCTATAAACATGTTTTTTGGAATCTCTGACCCCTAAAACATGTAAATCCGTCGAAAACCGGAAGTCGAAAAAAATTTCGATTACAATACTTTCTTCTATTGAAGATAGAAGAAAGTAAAAATTTGGTTCAATTATATGGATAACTTCATACACTTTTCGATGGTACAATAATGAAAATGGTACAGACATCGCAATTATAGTGCCCCCTTCCGGCAGAATTTTTCCAAATTCAGGGAGGACCTTCGTGACATGACCAAAAATAAACACATAAAATTTGGTTCAATTCTATGCATAACTTCATACACTTTTCGGCGGTACAATATTCAAAATGGCACAAAAATTGTACAAAAATCGCTATTACAGCTCCCTCTACGAGCGATTTTTTTACAAATTAAGGGAGGACCTCCTTGCCATAGCCAAGAACTTAATTTTTTTTTTTTTGTTCAATTCTATGCATAACTTCATACACTTTTCGATGGTGCAATATTCAAAATCGCACAAAAATCGCTATTACAGCGCCCCCTAACGGCGAATTTTTTGCAAATTCATGGAGGACCTGCTTGCCATATCCAAAAACTTAAAATAAAAATTTGGTTTAATTCTATGCATAACTTCATACACTTTTGGACGGTACAATATTCAAAATCGCACAAAAATTGCTATTACAGCGCACCCTACCGGCGAATTTTTTCCAAATTCAGGGAGGACCTGCTTGATATAGCCAAAAACTTAAAATAAAAATTTGGTTTAATTCTATGCATAACTTCATACACTTTTGGACGGTACAATATTCAAAATCGCAGAAAAATCGCTATTGCAGCGCCTCCTACCGGCGAATTTTTTCCAAATTCAGGGAGGACCTGCTTGCCATAGCGAAAAACTTAAACTAAAAATTTGGTTCAATTCTATGGATAACTTCATACACTTTTCGATGGTACACTATTCAAAACCGCACAAAAAACGCATTTACAGCGCCCCCTACCGGCGAATTTTTTCCAAATTCAGGGAGGACCTGCTTGTCATATCCAAAAACTTAAACTAAAAATTTGGTTCAATTCTATGCATAACTCCATACACTTTTGGATGGTACAATATTCAAAATCGCACAAAAATTGTTATATCAGCGCCCCCTACCGGCGAATTTTTTCCAAATTCCGGGAGGACCTGTTTGCCATAGCCAAAAACTTATAATAAAATTTTGGTTTAATTCTATGCATAACTTCATACACTTTTCGATGGTACACTATTCAAAACCGCACAAAAAACGCATTTACAGCGTCCCCTACCGGCGAATTTTTTCCAAATTCAGGGAGGACCTGCTTGTCATATCCAAAAACTTAAACTAAAAATTTGGTTCAATTCTATGCATAACTCCATACACTTTTGGATGGTACAATATTCAAAATCGCACAAAAATTGTTATATCAGCGCCCCCTACCGGCGAATTTTTTCCAAATTCCGGGAGGACCTGCTTGCCATAGCCAAAAACTTATAATAAAATTTTGGTTTAATTCTATACATAACTTCATACACTTTTTGATGGTACAATGGCGACAGACAGACGGACAGACGGACAGACGGACAGACGGACGGACGGACAGACGGACAGACGGACAGACGGGCAGACGGACACACAGACAGACAGACATTTTCTATAAACATGTTTTTTGGAATCTCTGACCCCTAAAACATGCAAATCCGTCGAAAACCGGAAGTCGAAAAAAATTTCGATTACAATACTTTCTTCTATTGAAGATAGAAGAAAGTAATAATTACGTATAAAAAGCAGGAACTTATTAAAAATTACGTCATAAAAAGTATATACGTGAATTTTAAAAGAGAAAGGATATTGTAAAATAATAAACTCATTAACGTGCGTCAGAAGTCTTAGGAGAAATTACGTCATATTTACGTCACATTATAGTTATTACATAAAATGAACACAAAATAGTATTGCAAATAAGTTTAAATTTAGAAATTGTGCTACACATTTATTTGATATTTTGAGAATTAATTTAAAATGTCTCATTTAAAAGAACTTTCTTTTCGCTTTGTTAAAAAATACCAGGAGACAAAGACTCTCTTTACTTAATTCCTTTTATATTAGCTTATTTTGAAATGTTGTTACACGTGTATACGTCATCAAGTTATTTTTATTTCGACGTTTTATTTGTGTTTTTATAAATGTTGTACGAATTTATTTGTTCTTTCGTTATTTAAAATAAAAATTATATCGATTTGTATAATTTGGCGAGTGGTTTGGCGATTTATATAATTTGGCGAAATTGGTCGACAGGATAATCAAGTAGCACCGCAGAGGATTTGGCGTTAAAATTCCCCAATCAAAGAGAAATGAATAGAAATTCGTTTATGGGGAGATCGCCACTGCTTTTTAAATTATAATTCAATCTTTCGAAATCTTTTTAAAGCCGATCAAATTAGCGTGCATTTAGAGTCTGCGGTGTCTGGACGGGGGTTGGCGAGCGTAGCTCGTAGGGGGCCGAGCCCCCTAGTCTGTTAAAAATATCTCTAGAAATGCTGAAAATCTGAATTTAAAATAGAAATAAAACCTCAAAAAATTAGTCAAAATAAAAAAATTAATGCAATCTGCACTCCGACAAATTCTAACGCATAAAATGATCTAAAAATGATTAAATTCCTATGAACAGTTTTTGTTCCTATAAAACTTTTTTAGTGGAACGATTTTGTCTAACTTTAGCATTAAATATCTCTTAAAATAATTCTTCGATCTGAAAACTGTCTACATCAGCGTGTTTATCAAACATTTCTGTATAATACTACCGATTTTCATATATTTGTATGCATTATTTTTCTTAATATTAACGAAGAAAGACCCCCGGTCACAAAAAATTCAAAACCGGCGGCGGCGGTGACAGCGGTAGTTACTTTTTTTTTAGAATAGAGAGATACAACATATACATATTTTTTTTTTTAACAGTGTGAAGTCGCCAAAATTTATAGGATAGCTTTATTTGTGAACATGCGCATTGAGGCATCCATTGCTGTGGGGAACAAACTGTATCGCAAACCAATCATCTTACGGAGCCAGTTTGGGAAATATCCGCTCGTTGAAAATTGTCGGCATCTGCTGACAAAGGAGAGCGTGGTTACGAATTTAAGATACCCTTTATTTGTATAACTACAGTTAGAAATTCTTCTTGAATCAGGTGAACTGAGATCGCCACTCTTGATATATAGATAGATTATATTTAAACGCCTTAACTCCCATCTCTCAAAGACCATCAGAGTTGGCTGCTAAAGAAGGTTTTCCAGCTGATGTCTTTTGGGGCTAAAAGGTTCGAAATGTGTTCATTATTTAGTGGTTTGTGTAAGCGCTTCAGTTCTGCTAATAGTGTTAGGAGTGTTATCACTAAATATTGCCAAACTCTTATCCCGACGAGCAAGAAACTTTTTAAGGCAGCGATTATAGTGTCAGACGTTAAGTCTGATACGAATTCCAAGTGTGCCCATGTGACCCTACATACCAACAAAGCTAGATAGATTTTTTTTAGAGTCTCTATTCTCAGATCCCTGTATTTGGTTTTAATAAATGGCTCGTGTATATCTAATCTGATATTTAAAAATAGAGAACTAAGCATTGAATCTTTTATGAGGAAGACCTCCAATCAACTGATTGAGAGGCTTATTTTTGTAGCATTGTACACATTCATAGGCAACATTTCGTGTAATATTTCTGCACTAAGTGTCCAGTATTTTACACGGACAGTATTTTGTAAGGCCTGTGATCTTACAATAATATCACTTACGCAATTCCCTTTTTTAATGACCGGTACGGAGGAAGTAATATATCTTCTTCGAGCACACCACTCATTGATACCCTTTCGATAGTCAAAATATCTATCTTGACATGTTCAATCATTTCTCATATTTTATTGGTTTGATTCAAGAGCACCCGGTATAAAATATGAATGGAAATTAGAGCTAAATAAAATAAGTTAAGGGGATACTTACTAAAGAAAAACGTGTGCAAATTTTATAAATCTGAAGAAACATTCAAGTCAAATAGCTTATTATTTTTTTAAACTGTTGCAGATCCGTTTTAAATTAGATATACCGTTTAAAGCATATTAAAAGGCTTTTAAAATGGCTTAGTGTGCTATTATTTTAGCGTGTGCTATATTATCACTTGTAGATTTTTTTTAGAAATCATTTCTTTGTAAAATAAAATTCCTTTTAATCCAAGAATATGTGGCATAAAGTACTTTATATTAAAATTTCAATAACTAGGGGACTGCCTCCTACGAGCTACGCTCGCCAACCCGCGTTCAGACACCGCAAACTCTAAAAGCACGCCAATTTGATCGGCTTTAAAAAAATTTCGGAAGGCTGGATTATAAATAAAAAAACAGTGGCGATCTCCCTGTTAACGGGCTGTTTTCGTTTTTGATTAAATCAGACCAGTGAAAAATTTCAAAATAAGTTAATACAAAATTAATTAAGTAAACAGAGTTTTTGTCTCCCGGTATTTTTTTAACAACGCTATAAGAAAGTTCTTTTAAATAAGACATTTTAAATGAATCGTTTTAAATCTAACGTAATGTTCACCAAAGTTTGCGTTTTCTTTTTAATATTCACGTGAAAATACTTTTGTTGTTAGAAAGGAAATATTATTTGCGCTCTCTTAGAATTCACAACAATAGTTTAAAAGATTATCTCAAAATATGAAATAAATGTCTCGCGCAAATATATTTTTAAATTTAAACTCTTTGGCGATATTATTATTTGACCATTTTAAATATGACGTAATTTCCCCCCATTTACTACTTTTAACGCACATTAATGAATTTATTATTTTACAGTTTTCTTTCTCTTTTAAAATTCACGTGCAAATAGAGCTTTTATGACTTAATTTTCTATATTGTCCTACTTTTGAAACGTAATCACTTAATCTTAATTTGAAAGTTTTTTTCTGCTTATAGTAGTCACGCGTAAATAAATTTTTAATTTGAAGGAAATATTATTCTTTTTGCTGATTTAAAAATTGGCAACAGTTTAAAATAATAACCTTTTCTAAAAGATGTAAAAAATATTTCTCGAAATGTTGAAATGGTGAATATAAAATAGAAATAAATCCTCAAAAAATGAATCAAATTAAAAAAATAAATGCAGTCTGCACACCGCGAACGTCTAATGCATAAAATGATCTAAAAATGATTAAATTCCTATGTATAATTTTTGCTCCTGTAAAACATTCTTAATGGAACGATTCTGACCAATTTTAACATTAAATATCTCTTAAAATAGTTATTCGATTTGAAAAGTGTCTGGATCAGCGTCTTTATCAAACATTTCTCTATAATACCACCGATTTTCATATTTTTGTAGGCATTAATTTTCTTAATATTAACGAAGAAAGACCCCTGGTCACAAAAAATTCAAAAACAGCGGCGGTGACAACATTAGTTACCTTTTTTTTAGAATAGAGAGATTATTAATTGTAATAAAAACAAAACAAACAAACAAAACAGCAAAAGAAAACTATGAAAAAAATTGCATATTAAATGGGAAACTTCCCCAAGCTATTTTTAACAAATTTCCCACTATTAGCGCCTATAACATGATTTATGGAATCGTACGGAATGCTATACCATACGAAATGTCAGTTTTATGAGTTTATAAATGAAAAATATTCATGGGAAAAAAGTAGGTTTGAAAAGTTCCATGTTGCATAACTATTTATAAATATTATAATAATATATCATGGATGGAGTTGAATAGGAACTTATCTTTCTGTGGAAGATATTTCCATGTCGGAGAAAAAATATTTTTCTCCACTTTTCATGTCTGTGCAAGAAAACATTTCAATGCGTTTTATTGAAAATGAAAGCTGTTTCAAAATAGATGACAAATATACGTATATATAAAAAAGTAAGCAACAAATTAATTTGAAGCAGAACAAAATCGGACAGTGATAAAATTGACTTTCTGAGATTAATAAGTACTTTTATTGAAAACCGTATTATAACTTTTTCTAGATTTTTTTTAAGGAAACAAATTATTGTGCTGCTATATTTGCCAGAGTTATACGCTCATTATTTGTCAAATTTATTGTAAAAGTTCATTTTGAAATTATTTTAACTTTGAGTAGAGGGTGGTCATAAAAAAATTGCCGATACATGGACTCGTAGCGACCGGTCCTTTCAACCGATCGAGATGAGATTTCAGATATAGTTATTCAGAGGTATAAGCTACGGATTCTGTGAATGGCAACAAAGTGGCACTCACGGTTACGATTACAGGTACAGAAACTCGAAATTTTCGAATAGCAGTGCCCATATTTTACCGTAGCAAAACGCTCAGTGCATGCTATAACTCTAAAGAGCGATGGAACGGTATGTGTATTACAAAAAAAAAAAAAAAAAAAAAAGAAAAAGAAAAAGAAAAAAGACGCGTTATGCACGCAAAAACAACAACAACAACAAAAAAAAAAAACAACAATTCTGGGAACGGCAAAAACAACAAGAACAACAACAAAACCTGATTGATGCACACGGAAGAAAACTGCATATGACAGAGGCAAGGCACCAATCACAGAATGCCGTTCGCCAGACATTCAGTGTAGAAAACGTATAAAAGCGGGGTGGTAATGTTGGTTTTTCAGTCAGGAGCTCGCACATTCCGACTGAATGACTCTGTCAGCGAAAGTTCGTGGGGAACTGATAAAACTCTATTATTGAAATGGAATGAATGCCGTGGAAGCCTTCCGTATTTGCCCTCGAAACCATTCCCAAATATATGTCTCATGTACCTCTCAAGCTCTGCGTGATTTAATAAAGAAATTTAAAGAAACTGGATCCTGTTATGGAAGTGCATCACATAGTGAATTTAGGACACATGCAGACTGCAAGATGTGCAGCTCGTGTATTAGATATACTGAAAACAACGGTCTTCAAGCCCTACTGCATTCTGTAATGCGCATGTTTCCATACCGGTACCAGCGCGTCCAGATGTTGAACGCGGGGACTATCAATAACGTATGGACTTTCCAAATGAATTTCTTATCCGATATGATGGCGATAACGGCGGGCCTCTTCGCCTATTATGGACAGACGAGGCCCATTTTACCTTAACTGGCAAGGGTCATCTAGGTGGGGAGGCCTACCAAATGGCTTAAGCACTCACAAGCCCCACCCATACACCTTAACTGGCAATGTCAACACCAAAAACTGTAAAAAACAAGTGTGCACTGGCCAGACACGAATCCGCACGCTATGGTACCAGTACATTTATCCGGCGCCAAAGTTACCGTGGGGTGCTGCATTGCAGGCTCAATTGTTCTCGGCCCGTATTTCTTTGAGGAAGCGATACCAACGGAGTTTGTAACGTGCTCTGTGACAGGTACTCGTTATACAACCATGCTGCAAAATTTTGTCAGACCTGAACTGCTCCAGCGAAATGCACTGAATGACATCATTTGGATGCAAGGTGGTGCACCTCCACATATAGCGAAGTCTATTCGCAGGGACCTGGAGCAGCATTTCGGCGACCGCATCACCTGACGCCATTTTCCATTTCCGTGCCCTCCGCGATCCACTGACCTCACTCCTGAGAATTTCTGGTTCTGGGGATATCTCAAATATGAGTGTACATGTGCAATTCGCAAACTTTGCCAGATTTGAAAAGGCTCTATCAAACGTGCGATTGCAAGCATCCTTCATACTATGTTACGTTCGACTGTATTGTCCACAGCCTCCCGCATGCAATGCGTAATTGCCTGGGAAGGCACACATGTGGAAAATGTGGAAAATATTTCATTTTTTCTGTTAATAAAGTAGTTAGATACGTGGAGGCTAAACATATTGAACAACTCTCGTAACTTCCGTTTGGGGATCCTTCGTATGGCCTCTGGGCTCCCTCATAGGTGCTCGGTTCTCGTAGTGTCGCCGGGGTGACCTGGGCACAAGCGTCTAGCGATCACACTTTTTCATTTTGATCCTGTGATCCTGCGGGATCAGCGCGCTCCGTGCATATCGTTCCGCGCATGACGTATTTTGCATCATACCCATACTGTCCGCGCATGACGTATATTTGTTTATATTTAGATGTTACATAGATGTTTAGATGTAACATAAAATTACTACAAACATATAAAAATTTATTATATTCAGAATTTAAAGTGCCTTTAAATGATTAAAAAATAAATAAATTACTAAATCATTATAAAATTTCAAATTCTGAAAAAAATATTAACAATTATTATTTATTCAAAATTAAAAGTTCTTTCAAAATGATGATAAGAATTAAAATTATTAAATTTAAATTTATGAAAAAATATTTAACTATTATTTAATTTAAAACATCCTTTATGATTTGCTTATCTTTACACCACTAGATGGCGATACTAAAGGCATTAAATCTGTTAAAAATACGATCACCATATCAAATATTTGGAAAATTCACAATTAAAAAAAAAATTGTTAATAGTGGTACAAATATTGTAAAATATAAATTTTCAATTTTTATCTTTAAAAAAATTTAGTTTTTTAAAGCAATCTTGACATTCATTTTCATTCAGCTCCGTAAGGAATCGATCCCATGCCATTTTATCTGAAGTTGAACGTCATACCACTACACCATAAAGTTCCTTAAAAAATTTTGCTTAGAATATTATTTTACACAAACATCGCTATGTTATGCGCGGAACGATATGCGCGGAGCACGCTGATCCCGCAGGATCACAGGATCAAAATAAAAAAGTGTGATCGCTAGACGCTTGTGACCTGGGCGGTTCCTACAAAGGACCGACAAGGCTTCTTGAGATCTGACAGGGTTTCTGTCGCGACGGTCGGACTGACTGTGTTGCTTGGGGGCAGAAGGAGAGTGCGCGAGGGACGGCTCCTCCTTTGTCCGGAATTGCGTTTGATTGGACCGATGTCTCGGGGCAACCCGGCCCGGCTGTGATGTGTCGTAAAAGAGCTCTGTGATCACTACAAAAAACTTTCGACAGACATCGGCTTGCAGTCGATAATTTTTTGTGCTGATGAGGGGCTTTAGAAAGCTCGAAACGTTTATGTCCAGCGAATCTAAATTGATTAGGAATCAAATTTATGATTTAGTTCTTCTGTTTGTAAACAGATGGCAGAACTATGCATGTGCTGTGTTGAAAAGTTGTAATTATGACATCATTCAGTTGGTTTTTGGGTTTATGAAAGTGCCAGGTGTACATAGAAGTGCTCCTGTTGCATTTTTGTTTTGATTCTGTTTAATTTATCTGCACCCAATATAGGCAGGGGATATATTTTATAATGTAATTTAAGGCTTTTCTGTGATGAAAGTATATTAATTAAAATGTTATTTTTAACTAGTGAAGTGATTTTAACTAGTGATTCTGAAACCATAACTTTTGCAGCTGTATATTTCATTGTGTTTGTAAATGTCAAGAACTGTGTTTTTGTGACTGTTCTAATAAATAAGAAAAATATCAAGAAGGATTCATTTCGTTAAAAATTTACAGTTTAAAAATAACAGTTTACAATGTTCTTTTATCATCTATTTTACGTGAATTTAGTAAATGTCTCATTTTATTGTGTTAAATTTAGTTTGATCAGTAATATGTAAAAACATAATGTCGTATTCAGGTTTGGACGTCATGTTCCCAATAAAGCTTATTTTACTTTCCAGAGTGTGATATCAGAAATATACTCTAGAAATTGTGGTCATGCAGGTATATTTCTTCAGATTATTTTATACAAGCCAATAAGTGACCCTCACAATGCAGAAAATATAATAGGAAGTCTTCAAGAAAAATTATGGGCACTTAAATTTTGTTGTAGTTAGAGTATCATTACCAAAATTAAAATAACATTAAGAAAGTTGAGTTATTAAATTATTAGACAGACAAAAGCAGAGCCATAAAAACTTTAAAAATCCCTGCCGGCCCGGTCTACAGGCGGAGGTAGATTTGTAAGTTAAGTATACTAATTTCACCAACAAAAACTAAATCATGATTAGAGATAAACACACTTCAACAATTTTATCTGGCCGCTTTTGAGGAGTTTTTATTTCATTTTTATATAATAGCTGGTTTTAACAGCATCATGTTAAGGCGGTTTTCAAAAAACTGCTTTTCCATGCTCAAAAACCCGAAATTTTCTGGCACATTTTCAGATTCATTTTTAAGAGAAAAATATAAACTTGCTGACGTGATTTTTGAAGAGATTTATAAGTGACCTGTGTTTTTATTTTTCATTCAATTAATTAAAACTTGATTTATAAACAATTATTTTCTCAGTAGGACAATATTTTTCGTTTCTAACACAATCGCTTTGGGAAATTCTGTTCAAAATACCCACTTTGACATCATTTTTTGAAATATATTCTACCTCTATCAAAAATCTATCATTACGGTACATTATATAGTGTCTGAATAAGATAATCTACCAATTGGATGTGTTTGAGAGCAAAAATTAATTTAAAAATTAGTCAGAAAATAAGCATTTTGGATTTAAATACACCTTTAATAAGATGATTTTTTTCTTCAACCGCTATGTATTTTTAATTTGTTTTTGCTGTAAGAATGGGTCCTATCAAAAGTTTGTCTATATAAATGGTGTAGACAATTATATTAAGAATATTAAGAAGATATCCTTCTATATATATAAAAAAAGTTTTGATTTGGAAATGGACCAATGAAAATCTGCGTAGATATTCCCAGCAGATCGGCATCCAATTTGAATGCTTAAGCATGGCCTTTCTTCGTTGTACACTAAACTGTTGCACACAAAAATATGAAAATCGGCGGTATTATAGAGAAATGTTTGATAAACACGCTGATGCAGACAGTTTTTAAATCGAAGAATTATTTTAAGAGATATTAAATGCCAAAGTTGGACAAAATCGTACCATTAAAAAAGTTTTATAGGAGCAAAAACTGTACATAGGAATTTAATCATTTTTAGATCATTTTATGCGTCAGAATTTCCCGGTGTGCAGATATTGCATTTAGTTTTTTAATTTGACTCATGTTTTGAGGTTTTATTTCTATTTTAAATTCAAATTTTCAGCATTTTGAGAGATATTTTTTAGATATTTTAGAAAACTAGGGGGCTCGGCCCTATACGAGCTACGCTTGCCAACCCCCGTCCAGACACCGCAGATTCTAAATGCACGCTACTTTGATCGGCTTTAAAAAGATTTCGAAAGATTAAATTATAATTTAAAAAACAGTGGCGATCTCCCTATAAACGGATTTCTATTCATTTCTCTTTGATTGGAGAATTTTAACGCCAAATCCGCTGCGGTACTACTTGATTATCCAGTCGACCAATTTCGCCAAATTATATAAATCGCCAAATTATACAAATTGACATAATTTTTATTTTAAATAACGAAAGAACAAATAAATTAGTACAACATTAATAAAAATACAAATAAAACGTCGAAATAAAAATAACTTGATGATGTAGACACGTGTAACAACATTTCAAAATAAGCTAATATAAAAGGAATTAAGTAAACAGAATCTTTGTTTCCTGGTATTTTTTAACAAAGAGAAAAGAAAGTTCTTTTAAATGTGACATTTTAAATTAATCGTTTGTAATCTGACGTAATTTTGACCAAGTTATTCTTTCTCTTTTAAATATTCACGTGAAGATACTTTTGTTAAAAATGAAATATTATTTGCGCTTTCCTAACAAAAATAGTTGAAAAGATCCTCTTAAAATATCAAATAAATGTCAAGCGCACTTTCTAAATTTAAACTGTTTTGCAATATTATTTTGTGTTCATTTTATCTAATAACTGCAATATGACGTAAATTCTCCTATTTAAGACTTGTAACGTATGTTAATGAATTTATTATTTTACAATATCCTTTCTCTTTTAAAATTCACGTGTATACTTTTTATGACGTAATTTTGAATAAGTTCCTGCTTTTTATACGCAATTATTTAATTTTAATTTGAAAGTGTCTTTTCTATTTATAATAGTCACGTGTAAATAAATTTTTAATTTGAAGCAAACATTATTGTTTCCGTTGTTTATACAGTTGGCAACAGGTTAAATTAGTACAATTTTCTAAAATAAGTAAAAAATATCTCTCGAAATGCTGTTTGAATTTAAAATAGAAATAAAACCTCTAAAAATGAGTCAAATTAAAAAAATAAATTAATTCTGCACACCGGGAAATTATAACGTATAAAATTATCTAAAAATGATTAAATTCCCATGAATAGGTTTTGCTCCTATAAAACTTTTTTAGTGGAACGATTTTGTCCAACTTTAGCATTAAATATCTCTTAAAATAATTCTTCGATTTGAAAACTGTCTGCATCAGAGTGTTTATCAAACATTTCTGTATAATACTACCGATTTTCATATTTTTGTATGCAATATTTTGCTTAATATTAACGAAGAAAGACCTCCGGTCACAAAAAATTCAAAACCGGCGGCGGCGGCGGTGACAGCGGTAGTTACTTTTTTTTAGAATAGAGAGATTGTATTAATTTAAACTGTTGCCAACTGTATAAACAGCGCAAACAATAATGTTTGCTTCAAATTAAAAATTTATTTTACACGTGACTATTATAAACAGAAAATATAAAAAGTACACTGTAAAAATAAACTCCAGTAAAAAAACGGAAAAGGTACTGGCAGCAGAGTTGCCGTATCTTTTCCGTTAAATCACAGAAAATCAGTTACATGACTTTTCCGTTTTGTAGACTGAAAAGTTCCGTTTTGGAGACGGAAAAGTTCCGTTTTGGAGACGGAAAAGTTCCGTTTTGGAGACGTAAAGTTCCGTTTTAAAGACTGCAAAGTTCCGTTTTGGAGACTGCAAAGTTCCGTTTTGGAGACTGCAAAGTTCCGTTTTGGAGACTGCAAAGTTCCGTTTTGGAGACTGAAATGCTCCGTTTTTGAGACTGAAATGCTCCGTTTTTGAGACTGAAACGCTCCGTTTTTGAGACTGAAATGCTCCGTTTTTGAGAGAAATATTGATTTTCAGAATGAAATTTTCCATTCCTGAAACAAATTTTAGATTTAAGCATGGTTATTTCAACCTTTACAAACTGACATTTTCAAATTTCTCCTTACTGATCGAAACCTATTGGCACATAATAGATTCGCATTTATGTCAGTAAATAGCTATTTGTAACCAATTTTTTCTGTGTAAAGAATGTTTGTCAAACTATTTCTAAAATTATAATTGCATGTATATCAAATCGAAGAAATACTCAAATAAAATTATATATTAGAAATATTTAGACAACAAAAGAAAAAAGCTATTCAAGAAAAAGTGCAGAGAAAAAAAAAAGTTGAAAATATTAATTTTATTAGAATGTATACATTACACATTCATTGGTTTAACATTAGAGGTAAAATAGAAATGTCACCAACATTGCAGCTGATATTTATGTACATATTTACTCAAGAACTAATTATTTTACTTATTTCTGGCAATATAATTTGCTATATTTAGATTTGGGAAAAAATATACATACATATGAACTGTTTTCCATTGTCACAAATTATGTTGTCCATGGTGATTTTGGTGTGAATTCAACACTGCAGAAATGCAATTAAGTGTCCCGAAAGTGTTAAATATGTAAATTCTTGCCATTTTCTTTGATTATTTATGTATATATAAAATTTAAAAAATAAAAATGTTTTCACACATGTGCTACAAATGTAATAAAATAACTAACGATTTTAATTTATTTTCATATTTAGAGAAATATTTTGAAAAATTATTAAAACTTTACATTTCAATTGCATATAAAAGAAGTTTTAGTGTAAATAATTTAAAGTACTTTGATTAACTGTTTACAATTCACTTTGCATTTACTTACATAAACAGAAATCATTATGAAGAAAAGAGGCGGGGGGGGGGATAGCCTAATTGCTCTAATAATGAATAAGCTGTTTTGACATTTGTCCTTTAACACGTTGACGGACACTTGAATCTATAGCCGTCAAAGCGAAGTTCACTATGTGACATAATGATTGATTGACACCAGGATTTACATGAAAAAATATATGAAAATAAGTAACAGCTTAACTTCACGTACATTAAATAATGCAAAATTTAATTTTAAAATATTGGTGCCAATTTAGGAATTAAAATTAAGTGAACTTCGCTTTGACGGCTATAGATGCAAGTGTCCGTCAACGTGTTAAAAAAACCCTAGCTTGAAAAATTATCGCTTTTATGTTTAATACAATTTCTAAGCTTTAAATATGAAATCTGATAGTATAAGTTTAACTGTCAATTTTTTTTCGCAAATTTCTCCATAACAGAAACAAAATAAGTATATTAAACATTTTGGCCATATATAACCTTGGCAAATTGAATGATTCAGACATATACAGCAATAAGAATATTTTGCAATAACTACAGAAGGTATGCAGTTATCCAGATTTATGTTACATATTCAGTAGAGAAATGTATTTTACTTCCTATAAGAGAGTATATTTTCTTACACAGCAAATGTATTTTTAGTTAATACTTGAAAAACTTCATGTTATATAAGGTATGACAAAAACATTTACTTAATAATAATAATAATAATAAAACACATTTTGATTTCTGTTAATTTTAAATGAGTCAAAACATTCCGTCGACATTTATGGATATGAAGAACTACCTTAAAAGTATAATAGCTCCAAATCCTTTAATTCTTTTAATTAAATGAAAGCAAATTTTATTAATTTTTTTTTGTTTGATTTTAAAAAGCAGCATTTCTTTTTTATAGTACATTCTGAACTAATTTTATCTTTGCATGTTAAAATTTCAGGTTAAAATTCCCATTATCAGAAAGTTAATATGTAAATATATATAAAGTAAAGCATTTTAATTTATTTTAAAATTTCACTATTATTTGTATCACTGCTATTTGCAATTTTAGAATCAATATCAGATACAGACAGCAAATTCATGTGAAGAAATATCAGTATGACACTATTTCTCTGCTGCTAAAACTACCCGGTTTTCAATTTGACTCTTGAAGAACCCTGGTAAATGCAGACTTTATTATCAAGTAGTGAGAATTTTCTAAATCTTTAAAACTGTAAACAAAGAATTTTAAAATTGTTCTATCTTAAGTATTCACCTACACACAAAAGAATTTTTACTGAAGACCATGTTTCTTAAATGCAATAATACATTTTCATTTGGTACATCTTAAATTCATGAAAACTCTAGATTGCTTAATTATACATTAAGACAGTGCTTGTAATAAAACCATAACAGCTGAATGTGTACAGATTAATATACAAATGAAAATGCAACTATTTCAAATAACAAAATTTAGACTTCTTGTATCACCGTACAAGATAACAAATATCCTGATAAATTCACTGTAATTTCTTTACTTCCTAACAGTGGCATTTGTGAGAAACAAGATCATAATCATAAGTACCCTGGTGAGATCAAACTACATTGAAAATATGAGACAAATATAAAATTAGCAGTAAAGAAAACACTAAATAAAACAAAAAAAATTTATTGATTGTTGCATTACAAATTAAAATGACTTTCAAAGTCTCTAAGTACATTCACAAGATGTATAATTGGCTTGGCAACCATATTATTTTTTTTCCCTTTCATCTTAGGTGCTTTGCTACCTTTATCCGGATTAATATTGGTAAAGATTCTGAAAAATGAAAATACGAAAGTTTGTAATAAAAGACACTGATAAAGTTAAAAGATCTAAAAAGATATATGATACACAATTACCACAGTTATACTTTTAATTTTATTTTACAGTAACCTTTTGTCATATAAGAAATCTTGCAGGCAATATAACAGACAAAAAAAATCTTAAAAGATGACATACAATAACTCATACTCTTACATATAAGGATTAGAATTCACACCATTATATATAAATTAATTTTGGGGGGAAAATTACTTAAAATTAATGACCAAGCTCAAGAGTTGATGCAGCTTTTATTCTTGGGACCCATTTTGTGAAGAGTAGAAGTTACTTTTTGTGAATTTTATTAAACATTTTGTAACGTTAGTTGAAATCCAATTACTCAAATTTGAACCAAAAATTTATTAACAAAAACTTCTTTATATCCCCTTGCTAAATTTTTTCTTTTTCAATCGTTTATTTACAAATTACGCATTTTAAAACACTTTTTATGAAAAAGAATTTTACGAAGGGAGCCTATTTTATAAAAAGGAATTTTGTGAAGGGGCCTGTCTTATTAAGTTCATTTTTGTGAAAGGGTCCATTTTAATAAATTTATGTTTGTGAAGTGGCCCTAAATAGGCCCCAAATTTTGCCGGGATCGATCCCTGAAGCTGCACTGCATTTATAAAGAAATTATAATCCACCATTTGGGATGGGTATTTTCTGATGTTCAAATTGATTCTTTGATGATTATTACAATACATAACCACTCTTTTTACAATTAAATTCTTATCTTTCACTTTCTATATTTCACCATATGTTATTTCACACACACACACACACATAATATATACAATCAGTATCGGATATATGGTCATCCATGCGGTCCTGAAAATTATGACCATATAAGCGGGGTGACCTTATATGCGGTGTAAACAGGAATTTTACTTTGACAAAATATTATTGTGTTAGTTGTATTAGTAAAATAATGTACAAAAAAATATGAAAATATAATTTATAAGAGAAGAAGTATAAACCAGAATTTCTTTACACTTAAATTTTCGAATTGTTGAGCATAATATATAGTAAAGCTTTATTTTTTATTTAAACTAATCTTTTATGCAGATTTGTTTATTATCATAGTTGTTAAAATTACTTTTCTAATTGACGAACGTATTTAAAATATTCCTCTGTACCAACGGGATTGGTTAACACATTGAGTGCACGGTGACTGACACTGAAGCTGAAAAATTTGCAATGTTTTAAGTAATTTTTAAGAAAGTATAATCCTGTAATAAATAAAAGGCAAGTAAAATTTAAATAAATTTAAAGTAATTACTTAAAACAATATGTATATTTTTAGTTTTATAACATATTTTAGACCGTCAGTCATCCGTGAATGATGTGGCGCTTATCGTGTTAAAAAATATCTGAGGATATTTAGTGTTTTGAGAGCTTCTGCTTGCGCTCTCAGTTCAGCTTCAGACTCACTCTCTTTATCATAGCTTCCATCAGTGTTTTATTTAAAACCTCCGAACTAATTTACGGTATGGAAGCTTCACCAGTAGTAGCGACCTCATTGTCAATAACTGCACATGTCAGTTCGTCTTGTATTGTGCAGCCGGCATTCCGTAACTTTTGTGCAAGTAGGAGCACAGAATCATTTCATTGTTGTCGTCTTCGAACGATAATTTTTCACATTCTGGAAGCCAATCATGTCAAAATCAATTTTCAATGGTTTTCTTTGATACCATATTCCAACTCTAGGCTACTTAATACATGGCATCTAACACAGACTCGTAAAAGTTATCTTTTTGATCAATCGCAGCAAGGAAGTATTTTAGAAGCAGCTTTCGTATATTTATCTTAAAACTTTGAATAATTGCTTGATCTAAGGGTTGTGCAACACTAGTGCAGTTTGGAAGCAGTAAAACGAATTAAATCTAATTTAAATTGCGAATTATACAATGACCAATATAGTTGTCTGCGATGATGGAGAAATCCAAAGAGCCATAGAAAGTTTCTCTTATCTCCTGCGACAGGAGTAGCCATATCAATCTTCGACTAGGGAAAGCTTTGACGCGGAAAATGAGTTCTTTCGTCCTCTCCCGCGTCTGCCATATTTGACTGACCGACAACAGTCAAACCAGCAGCCTCCAATGCAAGATTCGGCTAAATATGACGGGCGCAAGAGGGCGGTATGAACGGCATCAAGTGACGTCATTTATGACCGCTTCATCTTTTGGAATCCCCTTGGCTGCAACCCGCAAGAATAGATATTATTCGGTCAGCTGTGCCTTCTTTTCCACAGTGTGTATACACTCAGCGAAGTCAAGTGGTATGTAATATTATCACAATC
Source organism: Maratus speciosus (assembly GCA_963932465.1). Lineage (NCBI taxonomy): Eukaryota > Metazoa > Arthropoda > Arachnida > Araneae > Salticidae > Maratus > Maratus speciosus. Next base: position 185,391,408 of record OZ010788.1, read on the forward strand.
TCTAAGGCTGGGTTTAGATGCTTGGTTTTCCTTCCTTCAAAACTTGTCCAGGAAACGCTATTGACAACCATTCTTCTCCAACTGTTTGCAGTTATTCACAAAAGGATGGGGAGATTCAACAATGGAAAGAAAATTGGATGATTAGATAGACTTGACGCAAAGATTTTCCTCTTTCAGAATGTCTGTCAGTTTTCTACAAAAGCTATTAAAGATGAAAAGCATCACGTGACCACAAAATAAAAAAGCTAAGAATTGACTTGCGAAAAGTGACCTTATAAGCGAGTTGACCATATACGCGGTACTGACTGTGTGTGTGTGTGTATATATATATATATATATATATATATATATATATATATATATATGTGTGTGTCCATTTTCACTGTTTTAGCTTATTTTCAATTAACTGTAAATGGTTTCTTGTAAGATTTAAAAATTCGAAAAATGCTTAGTTCTTTAATATCTGTAGGTATACTAATAATTTATAATCAGATTAACCCATAACATCAAGGACATATGATGCATACAAGGTGTATGTCCTGTTTTGTTTGTATCTGATCTGTTCACCTGTCAAAAGGTAGAACCTCACTAAAAAATGAAAAGTAACAGTTCAAATATGAATAAAATAGGACAAACATGCTGTACGTCTGGTATCATCTGCAATAAAATCAGGACTTACACCATACGCATATATCACAATTCTTATAAAAACAATGTATCAAATTACATGTACCCTCTCTGTAAATAAATTTTTTACAGCTGAAAATGTTTCATGTAAACTTAATAAATACTTAAACCCATACTTATGTAAATGATTTAGAAAATGTATCACCTTTAAAAAAAATTTCTAGCTTTAAACGTTTTCTCTACGCCTTCTAAATTTTATTGAACAGACTATTTTATGTATAAAGAAATATAGCATTATTAATAGACTGAGTAAGTACATTTTAGCTTAAATTTACTTCAATGGTACTTTAAAATACTATTTAACTGCGAGTGCATAAAGGATTTACTCAAAAATAGAATTATTTACTCCCACTTAAAATAATTGCATATACAGGGTGATTCAGCTCGTCGGTGACAAACTTTAAGGATCGATAGAGCACACCTAGACGAACATTTTTGAATGGGGAATGTAGGGTCCCTGACGCGATGGTAAGGCGCTAGGCGCTTTCGAAAATTTGGGTGCCGAAATTCGAAACGTCATAAAAACTAGGGAAATGGTTAGATTTTCTTGCTTGTTGCGTCGAAATGATTCTGTTTGTTTAGACTTTCTTCAGTACCAATTTGATAAGCGTATCTCTTAAAACATGGATAGGGGGCGCTGCAGACTTTGGAGAGCTAGACAACAACTTTAAGCCCGTTATTTTGATAATTTAACACATGCTCGCCAAAGTTTATACTCTAACTTAAAGTTTGAACCCAAAAGTAGAGCCCTGCAAAAAGCGTAAGAGCCGGAATAAAATGTCAAAGTACAGGGTGGTCGAAACTCGAAGGCTCCTAGGAGATAAACAAACAGATTTCTTGACTTATGGCATGCATTTTCATGATTCTGTTTGCTGGGGCTCTCTGAAACTCAGTTGAACGGTACAAAAAGAAACATCGATAGGGGGCGCTTTGGGCAAAAAACATAATTCGTTGACATTTCGGACGCTAACTGGAAACGGGGCGCTACGATCAGTTAGAAACAAAACAAGAGAGTAATTTACTTATCATAAGAAGCTATTAAAACTGCAGTTTGTTTTTTTTTTTTAACAAACATAGCTGGTTTCAATCATGCACAATGCGCGCAATAAAATTTACATAAGGTGCTTTTTGCTGATTTATGCAAAAGATATCGTACCATATCGATATGCAAAAGATACGTACGCGAGATGACGTAGTTGTATGCGCAGACACGTCTTTTGAACGTGCGGTACCTACTTAAGCTTCGGGTTACTTGTCTGCAGATCGGTAGTAGGATGGAACGGTACACAAACTCTGAATTGGCTGACATGCATTTGGCGTATGGCGCTGCTGGTTGTAATGGACGAGCCGCTCAGCGGTTGTACGCCGAGCGTTACCCCAACAGGCAAATCCCCTGCCATGCCTTCTTCGCTCGAGTACACCAGAGGTTGTCCACAACGGGATCTTTCGACGGAGGCAGGCCTGAACGGGAGCGATCAGTGAGCACCCCCGACAACGAAGAGGCTGTGCTTAACCTGGTTGAGGACAACCCAGGTCTTAGCACGAGAGATATCGCCAGACATGTTGGCATTTCGCAAGCAACTGCGTGGCGCATCTTACGTTCCCGGAATCTGCACCCCTACCACATCCAGCGGGTGCAGTTGCTCAGAGAGCAGGATTTTGGCCCTCGAGTGGAATTCTCAAGATGGTACTTGGCGATGAGATCCAGGGATCCCCGTTTTGTAAACAGCATTTTGTTTACGGACGAGTCCACCTTCAGCCGGGAGGGAATGTGGAACGCCCACAACAGTCATGTGTGGTGTGATGAAAATCCACATGAAACCAGAAGCCGAGCAGCCCAGGAGCGTTTCTCAGTAAATGTGTGGGCCGGCATTCTGGGGGATTGCCTCATTGGCCCTTATTTGTTACCTGAACGGCTGACAGGTGGAAATTACCTGATTTTCCTGGATCAAGTGCTGCCGCAGCTTCTGGATGAGGCGCACGTACCCGAAGGTTCGCGTCGCCAGATGTGGTTCCAGCACGATGGAGCTCCGGCCCATTACACGAACGACGTGCGTCTCCATCTAAACGCAAGGTATGGCCAGCGGTGGATCGGGCGTGGGGGTCCAGTTCACTGGCCTGCCCGATCACCAGACCTCACCTGCTTGGATTTCTTCCTTTGGGGTTACCTGAAGGCCGAGGTATACCATACACCTGTCAGCAGTGCTGAAGAACTTGTGGCGCGCATTGTGGCAGCTGCAGGGCAGATCAGAGATACTCCTGGCATTGTTGGAAACACACACTCCTCAATGCGACGGAGGTGCGAAGCCTGCATCATGGCCCAAGGTCGAAATTTCGAGCATCTTCTGTAGTGTTATTTTTTGTAAATAAATTTCCAGTATCATTGATGTTTTTGGTCTAAATTTATTCAGAAGTGTTGAGCAGAGGTAGAAAATGTGTTTTCATTATTACTAACTGATCGTAGCGCCCCGTTTCCAGTTAGCGTCCGAAATGTCAACGAATTATGTTTTTTGCCCAAAGCGCCCCCTATCGATGTTTCTTTTTGTACCGTTCAACTGAGTTTCAGAGAGCCCCAGCAAACAGAATCATGAAAATGCATGCCATAAGTCAAGAAATCTGTTTGTTTATCTCTTAGGAGCCTTCGAGTTTCGACCACCCTGTACTTTGACATTTTATTCCGGCTCTTACGCTTTTTGCAGGGCTCTACTTTTGGGTTCAAACTTTAAGTTAGAGTATAAACTTTGGCGAGCATGTGTTAAATTATCAAAATAACGGGCTTAAAGTTGTTGTCTAGCTCTCCAAAGTCTGCAGCGCCCCCTATCCATGTTTTAAGAGATACGCTTATCAAATTGGTACTGAAGAAAGTCTAAACAAACAGAATCATTTCGACGCAACAAGCAAGAAAATCTAACCATTTCCCTAGTTTTTATGACGTTTCGAATTTCGGCACCCAAATTTTCGAAAGCGCCTAGCGCCTTACCATCGCGTCAGGGACCCTACATTCCCTATTCAAAAATGTTCGTCTAGGTGTGCTCTATCGATCCTTAAAGTTTGTCACCGACGAGCTGAATCACCCTGTAGAATGTAGCCATTTCATATCTATCTACTACATGTGCGGCTGGGGCTAACGAAAAAGACAGGCTATGGTGGCATTACTTTTTTTTTTTTTTTTTTTTGAGTTTGACCAATAAAACTCGAGGTTTTTAAGCGCCAGAATGACGAACCTCATAATTTTTTTCTGCGATCTAGTGAAAAATTGGGATTTTTTTTTTTTTCAGTTATTAATCAACGAAATTCACAGGCCACAAGTTAACCCATCATGGGCCACTTTACCTAATTTACAAACAATTGCAAATGCTGTAATCAATTATTGTTGAATGTTATTGTCAGGGTTTGCCCAAGTGGGATTGCCGGGTTTTTTCGGGCGGGCCCCACTTGAAAAAACCCATTGTGGGTTTTTCAAGTTTTCTCGTGCTTTCACAACTGTATCATTATTTAATCTAAGTAAAATATTGAAAATAATTTTTACAAGAGTTTATCAAAAGAAATTTGATTTTTAATTAATTAAAGAATATTTTTAATTAATCAATTCTTGATTTAATTAATTAATGTTTTAGAGAATGACAGATAAAAGCCAATTTCAGAGTTTCCCCTTGATTTAAAAAAAGGCAGTGTGCTGCCGGTGAGAAAAGGGCACTTTTTTTTATTCTTAAGGGCAGGTTTTGGATTCTTAAGACCACTTTTTTGATTTTTAACCAATTCACTGGCTGCCCTGAGTCGGGGGTAAAAGCACTGTTTCTCCATACCTGTCGCCGGTGAAGTGGTTAAAGTCACTTTTAATATTTAAAACTTGGATACAGTAGCTTCCCGCTTAACCGGCCTAAACGGGACTGAGGGTTAGCCGGTTAAGAGAAAAACCGGTTAAAGTGGAGAAGTAAACAAGTATCTGCATAATTTAATTAATTAAACCAGTGAGATGCATTAAGTTTTTTCAATTTGTGTAGTTTTAAAAAAGTACATATTTTCTGAAATGAATACTATTTATACTTAACTGAATTGACAGAAAAATTATCACTGATAACAAATAATGCAAAATATTTAACGCAAATTAAATTGTTGAAAATCGTATCACACACCTTTATAAGAAGTTGAAATTATTCTACATTATGTATATTTAAGTTAATCAACCATAAAAAAAATCAGTGACTTTCTTCTGTTGAAGGCAAGATGGCAAACAATTTGCAGCATAATCTCTCCATTTCTTTAGCGTCATAAGTTTAACCGAGGAAGCTGTTAGCCGCTACTCAACATAACGTAGTGCCAACTCCAATGCTTTTATCCCTTCCGTATGTGAAAATTTAGCTGTGTCAACTTCAACTGGATCATCACAATGATCGTCTTCGTATTGAACAACATCAGTTACAGTCCTAATTATATCCTCGTCAAATAATGTTTCATGCTTGAGATCGTTATCAGACTCAAACAACTCTTATACATTTTCTACGGTGATCTGTTCGTATCCCTCAAGCTTTTTAAATTTGTGTACAAAACAGTTTGCAAATAGATCGGAAATTATAGAGTTCCAGGGAGGAGGGGGGTGCACTTTTGACTATTAAAAACACAAAATCTCAAATCTTCTGGGGGGACATCTCATTGTTCCTGGGAGGGGGGAGGGATGTCCCCTCCCCAGGCCGCACTCTGAATTCAACGTGTATACATTTAGAACCGACGTTCTCCTTTCTGAATTTTGCCTCCCGCCACTCGGGATTCCACTTCAACTCGAAAGCGTAAGCTGAGTTCCCGAGGCCGCCATCCCTGAATTTTGCCTGATGTTGAAGGGGGGGGGGGTGACGTCGGCCGGTTAAAGCGGATTTCCGGTTAAGAGGGAGGCTACTGTATCTCTTTTCAAAACAACATTGAGTCAGATTTTACTATGTAAGTAAATTTTTGAATGCAAAAAAGAAAAAAGGCACTTTTTTTTTTAATGGAGAGGCAAGAAGGGTGCTATATTGTAAACCAAAGGGCAGGCAGGGTGCAGCACCTTCCTGAAACTGCCCGGGTGAAACTCTGCCAATTTAAATATATTTCATTTATAAATTTAAATATATTATCATAATTTATGATATAACAAATTTAATTATTAATTTTTTTTTAGAAAATGTTTCTGTATCCAAAACCATAGTTTTTTCTTAGTTTTAAAAATTACCTATTTTTATTTGTATATTAAAACTAAATTTTGAACTCCATTGGTTTTTCTTAACTTTTCTATATTTTGTAGACATTTTTATATGCTAAGTAAATAGTTTTATGAATAATTACATATCTTATACATTTATATTCAAATAACTTTTACAGATCAGTTATCAATTCCTTTTGTCTTCAATAATGATAATAAAGCTTAAAAAATGAAATTCTTACAACTACTCGGTGTTGTATTCGGTAAATTGGTTTAGTATGCAGAGTACCGAGTAAATACCGCGTACTCAGTACACTCCTAAAAACCTTTTTCTAAGAGTTGTGGAAAAAACAAGAACAAACTGCCGCAAGAAAATGTGAACAGCAAACGGCCGCGAGAAAATGCGATTTTCATAAGCGCAGTGAATTTCGTCAAATGGGAGATGCACAACCTGTGACCCGCGGTGGGTTTAACTTATGACCCAATAAACTTTTGCCAATTAATAACTGAAAATAATCAATTTTTGGCAATAGGTCGCAAAAAAAAAGTGCAATGTTCGTTGTTCATGCACCAAAAAATCTCAAAGTACATCAATCGAGCTCGGAAAGTTTCCAAGTTTCGGCGATGGGGCTCAAAAAAATTGTGAGGTTGTTGATCAGGTGCGAAAAAATCGCGAAGTTAGTTGTTCTGGTGCTAAAAAATCCCGAGGTTCGTCAATCGAGCTTAGAGAAAGCACAGGTTGGTGAAAAGTTTCCCAACCGGCAGTGGGAAATTACAGTGAAATTTGTCAGTCAGTCATTAATAAAAAAATTACCCTGAATTTTGTATAATCATTTATCCTTGGCTACTGAATCGGGTAAGCTGACTGGCTAGAATTTACAGGGTGAAACTGTCCCACCTCTGAAATCATATTTTTAGTTTTATTACATCACAGATTCCCCCTCCAATCCCAGAGGGCCGAAACTAAGGAGGAGACAGAGGAGGCATGGCGTCCCGGGCACCAGTACATGGATGCAAGAAGTATATCTCTGTCAAGGCTCAAAACTTTTCTGGGTATTAGAAATAACCAAATGAAAATGGGTTAGAAGATTTCTATACCTTGCTTTATGGCTAACAATTGATCTCTTACAATAAAAGAAAGTGATTAAAAACACTTGATAATAAAATTGCTATTATTTAAGTATATAATGTAGAATTTTCTATCAGACAAAACCCCCTTCAGGACAAGGTCTTGCACCCAAGGCGCCAGAACCAAGGGGCGCCAAATGATGATTTTGTGTGGCGATATTTCTCATATCTATATTTAGCGCAGTATTGTTAAAATCGTCCTGTCTGAGGTATGCCAAAGCATAGAAAAATCTAAGGATAATATGGCATAAGGATACTGTATAAAGCGGAGTTGTTTTTAGATTATTTTTGATTTCGTTTACAAGATTTTAATGAATCAATATTTGACAAAGCAGATTACGTAGTTCAGTATTAGGGATTGACCAAAGCAGCAATTTTGCCGAATACCGAAGTTTCGGTCAAAGTGTATACCGAATAAATTTTCAATACATATTTTTGCATATATTAACTTTTTTTATATACTTAATTAAAATCTTAATAATTTAATTCAGTTACATTTGTATTGTTAAGTGTAATTACACAAAAAATTTAATGACTTCTTTCCACTAACCAATTCATTAACTCATCACCTATTTTTTGTTATTTTATCACTAGTCAAAATCACTAGTCAATTGAGAGAATTTTTTTATTAAACTGTACAGTCTATTAATAAGGATAAGGATTGTCAGAAAAATAAAAGTTCGTTCAAATAAAAAGAAAAAATGTTGTCATTACCTGATTTACTGATTATCTAAGTCTAATTATAAACATATTGAATTGAATAGGAATGTTCTCAAATACAAAAGGAATATCAATTTGTACATTTAACTATTTTCTGTCAAATTATTGATACATATTTATATTTTGATTAACCTCTAACTAATGTTACCGGTCTCTCAGACGGCGGCTTTTTTTCAATTTTTGTAGTTTAATTTGCAATTTTCAGTTTAACTACAAACACTACCGAAATTTTGTTCCGTTTGGAACTTTAGTACTATCACCAGAGATTTTTGAATGGGTGAATTGTAATTATAAAAGTCCTGTGCAAAAAGTTTAGTACAAAAACACCATCCTATGAGTCAATCGTGCCTTTTATTCATCTTTCGACGGAGCGGTCTCACAGACCGCTTCACACTAGTTATGTGACAATTTCTGTGACATCAGTTAAAGGTTAATATTTTAACATTGTGGTGATGAAGATAACAAATTTGAGTGATTTTAATTTAATGGTTATAAAAGCTAAAGGATAGGCATAGGAGTATAATTTTACTTGTGAATTTTTTTAATATACACCTTAGATATACAGATATGAACTCTGATATACTTATTTGATGTGTATATTAAAGAAAATACACATTAAATAAATTTAAATTAAGAAAACTAATGTAGAAATAATTAAAATTAAATGATAAAGGAAAGATGACCATCTTCCTTATTTTTTTTCTCTATCGTAGACAGTTGTTCGGATTTCACGCTTATGTAGACTATTTTAGGAAGTTTTTTTTTTTTTTTTAAATTAAAAATGGCTTTGTCTTGTTTATTTTTTCAGTGCAGCTGAACTCTGAACTCATGCACATAATATTAAAACTCATCATTTAGCCTTTTCTACTTCTAAGTAAAAGAGAATTCTTCTACTTCTAAGAAAATACTTATCCGCAATTATTCGGTTTACAATGCCGAATCACCGAATATCAAATCGATTATTCGGTATTCGGTCAAACTCTATTTAGTATTGCATATTTTAAATTTTAAAATAAGTCGGCTATTAAAAAATGAGTAAATTTTTCTTTGTAAATATACTTTGCGGAAGAAGGGGGGGGGGGTAAAATCCATGTTTGTCCCGGGTGCTAAAAGGGTTAGTTTCGGCCCTGCACCCATCTACCCGAAATATAAATTGATGTGGCTCTCGACAACCCAGACATATTTGCAAGTGGCCCTTCTCTTGAAAGGTTGTGCATAATTAATTCCGATGAAAATCCTCGTGATTGGTTAATTTTCTTAAATGATACTTAACAAACAGCAAATAAATAATGTAACAACATTATCTTTTATTTAAATATGATTCTGTTTCTAATTATTCTGAATATCTTTATAAGTTAACTGTTAAACGTAGAAGTTGTATAAGGTTTTTAAAAAATATGTTTTAAAAGTTTTTTTTTTTTTTTTTTTTTTTTTTTTTTTTTTTAAAGTATTCGGCAACACGGTCGAATATCGAATATTCGATGCATCCCAAGTGTGTTTTAAAAAATATATTTTGCACTTCTTTAAACAATGAAATTGCACTAATATTTCACCGTTTTTTATTTTTTATTCCGACAAAACATTTTGGAACAAAAAAGTTTATTGCAGAACATTGCAAAATATTCTGCTTGGGGAATACTAACAAAACTAGTAAATCTGCAAATCAGTGGTCCTAAACATCAGTTCTGGAATGTTATGAAAGTTAGTACACAAAAAAATTCAACCTGCAAATACTTCTCCGCCCCCTTTCCCCCCAAACACTGTCTCAGTTTGATAACTTCCTATCATATAGTATTTTAAACCTCTATCCAAAATAATTTACTGATCTCGAGACAATCTGAATAATTAAATAGTGAATCATTCGCAAAAATATAATTTTAATTATTGATATTCTAATGGTTAAATATATTATATTTGAAAATAATTTTACTAGTGTACTTTATTAAATTCTGCTAATACAATCATAAAAACAATTCGGTAGTACTTTTCATTGGATGTTCCATTACTGTAATTTTGATTTATTTCTGGAAATGTGTGTATTTGATATATTAATGGAAAATGAACTATGAGAATGGCTAAATATTGATAGATTAATATAATATAGGAAAAACTGGAATATGATAATTATAACAGTAATAAAAAAATAGTTGTTAAAAATTCAATAAACTTAAGCGATTAAAGAAAAAAGTTTTAATTTATATTTCAGTAAAAATTAGGGGGGAAAAGCTTTTTCGGGGAGGGGAAAAAAGAAAAAAAAAAAGCTTCTCTTATAAAAATGAAAACATGTGTCCCACTTTACATTAAACATGCTATCGGCTAACAAATTTCATAGTCTACTACTATAAAAACAAAAATATTGCAAATAAATAAAGGTATAAAATGGTTAAGTAAAACTAATTCTCAATAAAATTTTCAGCTTCCTGGCTGGTAAAGATTGCTAATGATAACCCAAATTAGTAAACATCCCAGAGAATCTTTTATACTAGAGTTAACCTTTTTTTTTATATGTGTAGAGAAAAAAAATTACTTGTCCCTCCCAAGAACGAAAACATTATACCCGCCGATCTTGGATACCATGTACTGTGTCTTAAAATGTATGCTCTATAGGCCAATCGTGCAATCACAGAAGTAAACAAGGTTTTATGTAAAACACTTATTTAAAATAAATACAACGTTCATTATAAAAAATAATTACTAAATAAAGCTGAATAACTTACCTCTTTTTCACAAAAGTAACAGAAACATGGAGCAGATCAGGAAATAACTGTGAACAAAACAACGTGGTTAGCGAGCGCGGAAAGGCAAGACAAACTCCTTTTTCAATGATTTCAAGATGAATCAGCTTTTTTTTGCTGGAACTAAATGTCAGAATAACATCAAGTGATCGCAGAAATTCCTTCTAAACGTAGCCCGAACATTGATAACCGATGATACCATAAAATCAACATGGCTGTCGCCGGAGTTCTTGTTTAGATACGGAGACGGAGATATACCGTTTTTAGTGCGTCTACTGCCAGAAACGGAAACTCTGAGAGTTCAAGGCCAACAAAAAACGGAACATTTCCTGGAATTCCAGGAAATGTAAGAGTTTTATCTAAAACGGAACTTTTCAGTTAAAAAAGGGATAATTCACAGAATAACACCTGTTAATTTCAGGACATTTTTTTACAGTGTAGGAACTCATTGAAAATTACGTAATAAAAACTATAATTACACGTGAATTTTAAAAGAGAAAGAATATTGTAAAATAATAAATCCATTAACATGCGTTAGAAGTCTCAAATAGGAGAATTTACGTCACATTACACTTATTACGTAAAATGAACAAAAAATAATATTGCAAAACAGTTTAAATTTTAAAATTGCGTGAGACATTTATTTGATATTTTAAGATGATCATAATATTTCATTTCTAACAAAAGTATTTTTACGTGAATATTAAAAAGAGAAAGAAAAGTTTGGTGAAAATTACGTCAGATTATAATTGTCAGATTCAAATTATAATTCAATCTTCCGATATCTTTTTAAAGCCGATCAAATTAGCGTTCTGTTCGAGCCTGCGGTGTCTGAACGGGGGTTGACGAGCGTAGCTCGTAGGGGGCAGAGCCCCCTAGTATGATAAATTTATGGGGATTTAATATCTTGTGAATTGACGGAGTTAAGGATTTTTTTCTTCTTCAACCCCCCCCCCCCCCTTTTTTTTGTTTTCGTTTTTAAATTTTTTTTGCGGTACGAATTGGTCCTATCAAAAACTTGTGAATATAAAAATAGTAGATAATATTAAGGAGATTTATAATAAAATTAATTTTATGTTATTTCTTTAGAATTAACGAAGTTATGCGTTTTTTTCTCCCTAAAACCCGATTTTTTGCGCCTCTTGAGGCCTATTTTAATTTTATCTAAAATCTGTGGTACATATATTTTTGGCCCTATTTTTAGAAGTAATAAAAACTTTAAACTGATTTTGATATGTACAAAAATTAAGGAGTTATGAAGTTTTTTCAGTTTTCACAAAACCTCTCCCTATTTCCACCCCCCTTGTTCCGAATTTGCCCATTAACGAACTTGACCGAGATTTTATGCCCCTTGATTTTACGTATCAGTTTGGAAGAGATTTGTGAAGAATTGTGGAAGTTATCGTGTCCAGAAAAAGTGATATATATATATATATATATATATATATATATATATATATAGGTAGATAGATAGATAGATAGATATATAAAGTTTTTTACTGAGGGCGGCTTTGGGTTCTAGGGGTCATGGTCGGTGTAGATCTGCAGCAGTTTTTCAGAAATTCCAACATAGGGGAGAATGTAATAGGTAGTAATTCATACGAAATCTACCTAAAAACTAGTTGCTTTCTTCTATCTCATGCATCTTAATATTTCATAAAGTAGTTACAGATGTTAAAACCACAATATTAGTAGTTCCATACTGTACCAACTTTGATTTTCCTCTTAAGTTTCTGATTCAGTCAGTTAATCGGAGTAAAAACGAGTTAATCTCGATCATGATATATATTAAAATCAATAGTTTTTCGTTATTCTGTTGTACATCCGCTGTTTGCGAATAGCCGGCTTAGCAGGACGCATATTCCCGTCGCTGCACGAGCCGCCGATAAACAACATAACTACGAAAAACTGAGACAATTATACAAAAATAGCTATTACAGCGACCTTTAAGGCGGAATAGTTCCAAATTCAAGGAGGACTTGCTGGCCATAGCCAAAACCATACACAAAAATTTGGCGCAATTCTATTCATAACTTCATACACTTTTCGATGCTAAAATGAAGAAAATGACACAGACATCGCTTTTACAGCACCCCCTTCCTGCGAAATTTTTCAAATTCAGGGAGGACCTACTGGCCATAGCCAAAACATAGACAAAAAATTTGGTTCAATTCTATGTATAACTTCATACACTTTTCGAAGGTACAATAATGAAAATAGCACAAAAATTGCTATTACAGCGCCCCCCTTCCGGCAGAATATTTCTAAATTGAAGGAAGACCTGCTTGCCATAGCCAAATACATTGAATTTGGCTCAATAATTAAAAATTTAGTTCAATTCTATGCATAATTTCATACACTTTTCGATGGTACAATGGCGACACACGGACAGACAGACATTTTGTATAAACATGTTTTTTGGGATATCTGACCCTTAAAATGTGTAAATCCCTCGAAAACCGGAAGTCGAAAATTTTTTCGATTACAATTACTTTCTTTAATTGAAGATAGAAGAAAGTAAAAAAAAGTAAGATCACATTACTTTAATGATACGTAATACATATTAGATGCAGTAGACTTCCGTTATAAGAAAAGAAAAATTCCATCGCTTTTATATATCAATACGCTCAAGGAAAATCCTGTCCCGTTTTATATCAAGCAGTTTCTCAAAGGTGCTTTTCAAAAGGAGTGATGAATGACGAATGATGAAAACAAGCATTCTAAGAATGGGAAAAAAAATAGAATATAGAATCTGGTAGTTATGAAGAATATTTTTTCTTTACAGAGGAAACAGTATTCTTTTATGTTTATATAGTACTAATTTATTTGTTAGTTTTCTTTATATAATGTGTATAATAAGAATACACCCCTCCCCCCCCCAAAAAAAAGAAAAGAAAAAAAAAACTGATGAGAAAGTTTTTGAAGCTGTACAATTTGACGATGCTTTTCAGACATTGAAACGGAGATACATAATGCACTATTTTAAATATTTTGTTATTAGAAAGAATAACTTTTCTGCTTCGTTTTTTGTTTCCTTTCCTTTCTTTTTTTGTTTTTTTTTTGTTTTCAATTAATTAATAAGAATATATTGCATTAAAATCTGACTGTGTGTTTGTATTTCACAACTGTTCATCCTAGAACATGGAACATTACTCGATGAAAGTAATGTCAGTTATTCATATGGGTCTATAGCAAGGTCCATAGCATGGAAGCATAGATTAAAGCGTCATGTGACAAATACTTTAATACATTAAATTCATAAATTAACAAAACATCGCCTAAAAGGTTTCCACCTTCCAAGTAGGAATGCTTATTTTTGAAATTTCCGATTTCTCATTATTTTCGCAGTAATACGTATGAGGAATAAGAAATATGGTCTATGATAGTGTCTTATTTTGTTGGTTAAGGGAACCGGGTAAGCTCTATCTCCGCCATGTTAAAATAGACCAACTTTATGTACCTTTTTCTGAGAAATGGTGATAGATAGAGGCCTAGATTATTTAGAGTAGTTTTTGAGTAACATGCTTTACGTATTTTAACACACCATTTTCTTTTTAAGTGAGCCTGAAAATTAATTATTAATTATTTATTGAAAGTCATTTTCAAATCAGCATTTTTGGTAAGATTTCACTTCCTAAAATAAATAATTCTCAACAAATCTTTAAATTCCCGTATTAAAGTATACAATGTAACATAATAAAAGTATTTAAAAAAATTGAGTTCTTAAGTTTAATAGATATTGAAAAAAAGGAACACAAACATGAAAAATCCAAGTTTTGAGAAAAAGTCATTTACAGATTTAAACGGCTATTAAGCTGTGAAATGCTCTTAGAAAGAATGAATAATCCCAACACTTCTTTTTTTAATCTATAAACATGTGTGACACATCGTTGGAAAGATAAAAGTTTAAACTATTTAATGATATAAAAAAAAGTAAAAATCGATTTTTTCCCAAATTTCGTTTACCTGGTCCCCTTAAAGTTCCTGTCCCTGCCAGCGAAGATACTCACGAGCTAATGCTAATCCTATGGGGAGGGATTTATCTAATATCTCGCTTGCATGTCGACATTTTTAAATAATTTTTTTCATCGGATAGCCGAGGTCCGTCTCTACATCGCACCTTTTTTACTTTTTCGATTTTGGTCACATATATTTTTTATAAAGTTACTTTGACTTTCAAAACCGGTTCTCAAAATGAAAGTTTCATTCTTAAGTGCTTTATCAGAATAAGCCAGTGTACCAAATTTGAAGCAAATTGGATAATTCTGCACGAAAATCCAATTTATCTAAATTAAGGGGGGGATTACCCCCTTATACTTAACCAATGAACCTCCAAATACAATCAGGGAAGCTCCTTATTAGAATAAACCAGTATACCAAATTTGAAGCAAATCGGATAATTCTGCTTGAAAAATCCATTTATCTAAATTATGGGGCGATTAGACCCCCGTTTCCCCCTTTATACTTAACCATGAATCTCCAAAACTAATCATAGAAGCGCCTTATCAGAATAAATCTATTTACAGAATTTGAAGGAAATCGGATATTTCTATCAAGAGTTATCGCGTTAAGTACATACATAAGAAACGTACATGCAGAACCCGTTGGCACATCTCTCAAGCTTTGATAGCCTGTGAGCTAAAAAGGTTTCATATACATACGTGAATTTCGGAAGCCTATTAGATTTTCCCCTTTTCCCATTAGTGACTATCGCTGATCGCTGTCATTAGAGATTTTACTGTAATTGTTCCATCTTGTTTGTTAATCTATGATCCGTGAATGCTACATTAACTGTTGAAATTTTGAAGTTTTAAAACGTTTCGGAATATTATTTTTTTTTGTAATACTAGGGGGCTCGGCCCCCTACGAGCTACGCTCGCCAACCCCCCGTTCAGACACTGCAGTCTCTAAAAGCACGCTAATTTGATCGGCTTTAATTGAATTTTTTTGGAAGATTGAATTATAATTAAAAAAACAAAGGCGATCGCCCTATAAACGGGTTTCTATTCATTTCTCTTTGATTGGGGAATTTTACGGAAAAATCAGCTGCTGTTAAAAGATACAATGGCATTTCAAAATCATCTAATATAAAATGAATTAAGTAAACAGAGTCTTTGTCTCCCGGTATTTTTTAACAAAGCGAAAAGAAAGTCCTTTTAAATAAAACATTTTAAATATATCGTTTTTAATCTGACGTAATTTTCACCAAACTTTTCTTTCCCTTTTTAATATTCACGTGAAAATGCTTTTATTAGAAATGAAATATTATTTGCGCTGTCAAAAAAAAAAAAAAAAAAAAAAAAATAGTTGAAAAGTTCATCTTAAAATATCAAGTAAATGTCTCGCGCTATTTTTAAATTTAAACTACTATTTTGCAATATTATTTTTTGTTCATTTTACGTAATAAGTGTAATGTGACGTAAATGTGATGTAATTTCTCCTATTTAAGACTTCTAACGCATGTTAATGAATTTATTACTTTACAATATCCTTTCTCTGTTAAAATTCACGTGTAATTATAGATGAAGTAATTTTCAATAAGTTCCTGCTTTTTATACGTAATTATTTAATTCTAATTTGAAAGTTTTTCTTTTCTGTTTATAATAGTCACGCGTAAATAAATTTTTAATTTGAAGCAAACATTATTGTTTCCGTTGTTTATACAGTTTGGCAACAGGTTAAATTAGTACAATTTTCTGAAATAAGTAAAAAAATATCTCTCGAAATGCTGAAAATTTGAATTTAAAATAGAAATGAAACCTCGAAAAATGAGTCAAATTAAAAAAATAAATTATTTCTGCACACCGGGAAATTATAACGTATAAAATGATCTAAAAAGTATTAAATTCCGATGTATAGCTTTTGCTCCTATAAAACTTTTTTAATGGAACGGTTTTGTCCAACTTTAGCATTAAATATCTCTTAAAATAATTCTTCGATTTGAAAACTGTCTACATCAGCGTGTTTATCAAACATTTCTGTATAATACTACCAATTTTCATATTTTTGTATGCATTATTTTTCTTAATATTAACGAAGAAAGACCTCCGGTCACAAAAAATTCAAAACCGGCGGCGGCGGCGGCGGCGGCGGTGACAGCGGGAGTTACTTTTTTTTAGAATAGAGAGATTTATTATTTAACCACATTTCTGTAATGAATGCAACAAAATTACTCCATCGTAGTGAAAAGAACAAAGAGAAAGGGAAGTAATGGGATATCGTCTGCTACCCGAATAGGCGAATAACTATCATTGTTTTTGTTTTGTTTATATAAATCAACTATTTTTAGTTTACACTTTCTTTTAAAAAATGTAATATAAAAAATAATTATCTGAATTACTTACATATTTACTATGATTATTATCAAAAATCTGAAATAATTCAATATTATTGATTCGTTTGAAATGTCATTTTCCGAATTTGTTTAAATCATAGATTGGCCATGCTGGCCTGCCCCACGTCGATTCGAAGAGTTATATAAATATACAACATTAGCTTGACGATAATTGTATGCTCTCCAAGTTACTGTTCAAAATCCTCCCGACCGGTCAAATTTTATTCCACATATGTCGCCATTTTCTTGTAAATTCACTCTTTTATAATTACATCAAAATCATAATGTAATACAAAATGCATTTTTTGTAATTTGCCGTTAGCTAATTTTGTAAATGAGATTTCTTATAATAAATTTATTGCTTACATGATTACTTATAATAAGAAATTTATTACAATTAATAATATAAATCGTTTGCAAATATAGAATAAAACAAGAAAGAAAAATCATGCGTTAAGCATAGATTATGAAACACTTTCCAACACTTCCTGAAATCTTTAACGAAATTTCGTTATTTAGGGAAATAAAGTAAATAAGATAACTAGGTAAACATTTTAGAAAACGCATAAAACATTTGAAAAACTGATTTCAGCAGTTACCGTCCATAGCCAAATATTTATTTCAATTCTTTTGAACAGCCCTGTGTTTGATCTGTATGTTGATATAAATACTATATAATGGGAAAATTAAGTTTAGCAAGAATGCGCATAACAGGTTGAAACTTCTCTTTCAGCAATTTATATTAATAGACAGAAATGTACTCGAATACTTTTGTTCAGTCCTGTAGTTTACCTAGTACCTTTATTACACACCACCATTTAGCTAAAATTTAATTCAAACTAAAACATTCTTAAAACTACGGAAATCACATTTCCAGAAATTGTCAGTCATAGATGGCCATGTATCCAAATCTTTGCGTGGCCCTGTATATCATTTTATCTATATTCTACAAACATTGCTAGGGTAAAATTTCAGGGCAATCCGAGTATATTTACGAGAGTTAGAGAGTGCGCGACGGCCAGACGACCAGGCAAACCGAAGTCATAAACACATTTCAACTTTGTTGGAAGGTGTTAAAAAGACTTTAACGTTGCAGAAAACTGCAAGATTTCTACCAGTTATCATTTTGAATTAATTGACTTATAGAAGTTAATAGATTATATTTTACTAAAGAAACTTAACGTATTTTTTTCTTTAACTCTACAAATATATTATCAGATTTGTTGTAATAAGATGATTAAAGCAGGGAGAGAGAGAGGAAGATTGATTAGGTGTTCAAATTTCCTTTTTGGTTGATTTGCATGTGGGGATTTATTTTCCTGCTCTTTTCCCTGTAAACGAATTTAATGCAACTTTAGGTATGCTATGATTTGATTTCTATTTGAACTTTCCTTGAAAATTTCGCTACCGTGTTTTTTCATTTGGTTACAAGATCTTCAGACCGTTTCATTAAATTTTTTAACACATAAAAAATTACAAAAGAACTTCCTTTGGCAAAATTTTACATATAAAATTTTAATAAAAGTTTCAATAAGTTCATTTATTTAAATTCAATATATTTTTTTCATTGTTTTCAAACTAACAAGGAGGGTCTCCATACAGGGCATACTCAAAATATGTTGAAAAAAATGCTAGTGAAACTACTCATGTATGTAATAAGGGATCAGTCAAATTTAATGGCGGAATTTCAGTAGAAAGTATGTAAAAAAATAATATACTTTCAAATATTTGGCGCGAAAATACGAAAGTAACACGCGATTTGGCGAGCAGGATTTTTCCTCGCCAAGAGCAAACGATTTTAATGTATCTGAAAATTGTTTATTAATTGTTTTTTAGAATGCACGGTTTTTAATGAATTTAAACTTAATCCATGAAAGAAGTTATTGTATATATTTTTTAATTACATATATATGTTGCTTGTTGCAATAGTTATTTAATTTTATCACTGTAAAAATATTTTCTATGCTTTGCAAGTTGCAAATTTGATCAACTACTGACAAATATAAACTACTGGCAGGGTCACCCTATGCATGAATTCTATAGATCAGCAGTTCCCAACCTTTATTGGTACGCGACCTTCCTTTAAATAAAAAAAAATTACCTAACCCAACTTACGACCCACCTAATATGAGGGCGTATCTAATATCAGTATGGAAATTTTTACGACCTCTTTTACCCTTTAAGCCCTGATCCACACAATTGTGTGGGTTATACTAAAGAAAAATTAAAAGCCTATTTCCTGTTTTTGTGAGATTTAAAACCAAATATGCATATTTATATGAATTAATTGGCTTCAGATGTTTTGATAAGACACAACTAGGGGGCACCAACTACAATACAGGGTTAGATTTTCTGCTTTTAAAAAGAATATATCATCTGACAGCAATAGACAAAAAGTATGTACTGTCGTAATTTCTTGTAAAGATGATTTTTAGTGTTTTCTTGGATTTAATTTTTCTTTTCATGTACTTTATTAATGATTTTAATTGATTTTGTCCTTGATAAATTTAATTAGGCTTTACAAAAGTTGAAAAACAAATGACCCACACAATTGTGTAGGTCCGGCATTTACCATTTTCAAAATAGTTAGAATTCCTAATATTTAAAATTAAGTGATTTTTTTTAAACTTATGTTTTTAGCAGTTTATTTTTTATTAATAGTATTTTTAAAGCATATTAATTATGCACATGTAACGAACTGTATGTTTCTGCTCTGAGTTATAGATGCCATATATGAGTTATATGTTTTATATGAGTTATATGCATAGCACAAGATGGATTTTTAAATTTACTAAATTCATTCCATTTTGTCAACACAGCAAGTAAACCAACAGGAATGAATAATAAGTTATGGAAAGTTCAGCAAATGCATGACAGATTCCGTAGTGACTGCTTGAATTTACCTGGAGATCAGGGAATTTTTTTCCATAGATCAGCAGACGATTCCTTTTTAGGACGTGCCTCAGTGAAGCAGTGCGTAAAAAACAAACCACACTCTGTGGTAACAGCATCATCTGGGCTAGTTTTAAATTTTGTAGTATACCAGTGGGAAAGTACCGACCTGGTCCACAAGGATCTAGGCTTAGGACTTGCTGTAGTCCTTATTCTGGTTCAGACCTGGTTTTATGTACTTCGATCAGTATTTCAACCAAATACCACTTCTAGAAAAGCTAAAAAAAAAAAAAAAAAAAGAAAGAAATTTCAAGAATCAGGCACAATCCAAACGGAGTGAAGGGCATACCATTTGTCAATGGCTCTTAAGAGGGCTGAGAGCATTGAGCACGTCTCAGAAAATGAAATTGTAGTGGTCTGTCCAAAAACAAAAATTGTTTCAAGCATTTACATTGTGGCTGATGAATAGTATTTCAATAAACAACAACTTTTTTTGCTTAAACTTTTATTTTTAGATATTTGCACACATAATCCCAAACTACGCAATTGTGTAGATTTAGTCTAAAAACGGCTGCATTAAGGCCGAACCTACACAATTGTGTGGGTCCTTTGTTAGCATAACCTGACATCGAGTATTTTTTTAAATACATTTTTTCAATCAAATACGATCCTATCGATAAGGGAAAACCACCCAAAATTTCAATTTCTACCAAAAAAAAAAAAAAAAAAAAAAAAAAAAAAAAATTCCCGGTCTTAAAGGAATAAGCTATCAAGGGATATCCTATCCTACGACAAAGGGAAATTTTCGTACGAAGGATGCACTATCAACAAAAACAAAAATTGGTAATTAAAAAGTGTGTAAGTGGAATAATTAAATATGCCATGTAATATTAAAATCTATAGATAACAAACAGCGCTGTACAAAAAAATTCTTGTGCATTTGTGTCTGTTGGCGACAATTCTGAAGGTTTCTTTTCAACAGTGTTACGCGTTTCTAACTGGACTGAATTGTGTAGCATACATACATACAAATCTATTGATAATATACAAAGCGGCACAAAAGAAGTCGAAGACATTTCCGACTAAGGACGGTAATTGCTTAAATTGGGTTTCAAATGCGTTATGCGTTTTCAAATTGCTTTGCTTAGACATCATCTTTCACGTTTTCAAACACTAAATTTTCATTAAAGTATTCTGGGGGTGTTTCATAATCTATGTGTAACGTATAATTTTTATTGCTTGTTATAATTTGTTACACTTTTAAAATTAAGTTTTAAATATAAAGAAACTTTTTACATATTTTCTCACCTTTCGTGATAGCCACCCACCTAATATGTAGGTATATGAAACTAATCCCAAGGAAAAGGGAAACTTTCATACAATAGTCCAGGCAATAGGGGATTTTACCTGGCAAAATTAATGGAAGTTCTGGAAATCGGCTTACTTTATGTTTTTTGGGTCGCTGAATCCGAATTTGTAACTTCCCACCAAAATTTCCCCCGGCAACCCCCCAAATTTTGGTAAAAAGCCCACCAAAAAAGGTTTTATTAAAAAAATCAATTTTTTAAATTATTTTAGGGAAAAAGTATCTAAAAATTCAGAAAGTAGACAAAATTTGCAACAAATTAGATATATGACATTATGACTTAGGATGAAGGGGAAGGGGGAATCTGCTTTGGAACATGCGCCGCGGTGCTGCGTGGACTAAGTTGCGCAATTTCACATAACCACTCACACGTTTACATTCGCCCTCCCATCTCCCCTCCGAACTTTCTCTATAAGGTTTACTTTAAGTTTTTTGGGTCGCTGAATCCGAATTTTTAACTTACCCCCAAAATTCCCCACCCCGAAAACCCCCAAAATAGTTGTTTTTAACTTAAATTTTTTATTGCTTTAGGGGAAAAGCATCACAAAATTCAGAAACTAGACAAAATTTGCAACAAATAGGACACATGACATTATGACGTAGGATGAACGGGAAGAGAGGGTGCTGCCTCGGAACATGCACTGCGGCGCTACGTGCACTAAGTTATGAAGTCCAGGCAAAAGGGGATTTTGCCTGGCAAAATTAATACTAGCTCTGGATTTCGACTCACTTTATGTTTTTTGGGTCGCTGAATCTGAATTTGTAACTTCCCACCAAAATTTCACCCACCAACCCCCCAAAAAATTGATTTTTTGAAAGAATTTGGTTTTTGAGAAAAGCGCGCGGGGAATGTTCCGAGGCAGCCCCCTCTCTCCCCGTTTATCCTACGTCATAATGTCATATGTCCTATTTGTTGCAAATTTTGTCTAGTTTCTGAATTTCGTAATGCTTTTCTCCTAAAATAATAAGAAATTTAAGTTAAAAACAACTATTTTTTTTGGGGGGGGGGGATTTTGGGTGGGAGTTAAAAATTCGGATTCAGCGACCCAAAAAACTTAAAGTAAACCTTATAGAGAAAGTTCGGAGGGGAGATGGGAGGGCGAATGTAAACGTGTGAGTGGTTATGTGAAATTGCGCAACTTAGTCCACGCAGCACCGCGGCGCATGTTCCGAGGCAGATCCTCCCTTCCCCTTCATCCTAAGTCATAATGTCATGTATCTAATTTGTTGCAAATTTTATCTACTTTCTGAATTTCTAGATACTTTTTCCCTAAAACAATAAAAAAAAATTGGATTTTTTTAATAAAACCTTTTTTGGGGGCATTTTACCAAAATTTGGGGGGGGGGGCGGTTGCCGGGGGAAATTTTGGTGGGAAGTTACAAATTTGGATTCAGCGACCCAAAAAACATAAAGTAAACCAATTTCCAGAACTTCGATTAATTTTGCTAGGTAGAGCCCCTATACGGTCTCCATTGCCTGGACTACAAGACATACACACGAGAAAAATAATAGGTTATCTTAATGTGAAGATGAATTATCATCAAACAGTACCTTCATTCACCACATACGAAAAAAATAGGCTTACTTATGGATGTATCATAAAACAAAAAACACTATTAAAGTCAATTCTATTAACGGAATTATTTTTCACGAACGAGGGTGTCTATATCAAAGTTTGAATTCCTTAACACTAAATACACCAACAACTGGTACCAGTTCCGCATGAGAATATTTTAATTCGAACCAGAATTTTTTTTTTTTTACAAATTAATGCAATATAAGTTAAATAAAAAAGTTTAATAGTTTTTAATAAAAATTCTAATGGGAAATATTTTTATACAACTAGAGTAAAATTCTGGTATGTTTAGTGTTGATATAATTCTCAAGCCAGTTTTTACACATGAAGCATCCTCTTTTCATAAAGTTATTTACTAATTTATTTGTCACATTTTTTTTTTTTTTAATTTCGAAATATATTGTGCTCATTATATTTTAGCAGATAAAATTAATAATGTAGGCCTGATCGGTCGATCATTCATCGATCAACCACAACATAATCCGCGACGTGCCATGGGTTGCGACCCATAGTTTCGGAACCGCGTTACTATACAGTAGCGCTCAAAAGTATTTTGACAACATTATATTCTCTCTTATTTTATTTAATATAAAAATGTAAAATAAAATATATTCCCTATAATTGAGAACACTATGACTGCAGTTATTCAAATGTATCAAGTTTCAAGTTGTTTGTTTACATTCGGCGCCTCCGAAGAAATATGACTCCTCCTTAGCTCAAAAGTATTTTGACAATTAGTTTGCATTTAATTGTTGAAGGTGTCAGTGGCGCTATAGCTTCGATTAGTGTTTATATTGACTTATTCTGATTATTTTTAAGGATCACGAATGCCGAAATGTAAAAAATATTGAAGTGATTCTAGAAAAGCCGTTGTTATTGCACTTAAGAAAGGTAGACTGCAAGCAGACTTTTAACGTGTCTCGGCAACTTGTTATTACATGGAATAAAGTTTTTAATAAACAGAAATACATCGAAAATAAGCCTGAAAGTGGCCATCCGAAAACAAAACAACTTGCAATGTTGGTTGTATTATAAAAATGATATCTACAAGTGATTGTCGTAAGTCCGCTGTAATAATAAAAAATGAATTAAAAGAAAATTACGGCATACACATACACGTTTCATCAGTCAAACGACGCCTAAACCACTATGGTTTACATGGCAGAAGTCCAGCAAAAACACGTATCTAATTTAATAAGAATAAGAAGGCTAGAGTTGCATTTGTAAAACGGCATAACCCTTACAGGGGCAAAGCAATTCCATTGCTGAAGTGTTGAAATTAATGATTGACACCAGAATTTTGGTTAAAAAAAATTCGGTTTATTATGTGTGTGAAATATAGCTTTTTCTTATTTACAAATAAACTTGTTTTCCAATTCCGGTGTCAATTATTAATTTCCTCACTTTAGCAATGGAATTGCTTTGCTTCTGAAAGAGTTATGCCGTTTTACAAATGCAACTCTAGCCTTCCTATTCTTAGTAGATAACAAACGTGTTTTTGCTGGTCTTCTGTCATGTAAACCATAGAGGTTTAGGCGTCGTTTGACTGAAGAAACGGGATGTTTATGCCGTAATTTTCTTTCAATTCATTTTTTATTATTACAGCGGACTTACGACAATCACTTTTAGATATCATTTTTATAATACAGTCAACATTGCAAGTTGTTTTTTCGGATGGCCACTTTGAGGCTTATTTTCGATGTATTTCTGTTTATTAAAAACTTTATTCTATGTAATAAAAAATGCCGAGACACGTTAAAAGAACGAGCTAGTTCTGCTTGCAGTCTACCTTTCTTAAGTGCATTTACAGCGGCTTTTCTAGAATCACTTCAATATTTTTTACATTTCGGCATTCCTGATCCTTAAAAATAATCAGAATAAGTCAACATAAACACTAATCGAAGCTATAGCGCCACTAACCGTGACTTCCTTTAAAGCCGAAAAAATTCTAGCCGAAACCTACAGGGGACTGTTAAAAATTAATATACTGAACTGAGATAAGGAATCCAGTTTCTTCTTATTTCCTTTTCACCCTCCCTCTCAACCCTGTCTCATTACTGTTCTCCGCAAAGAAGTCCGTACCCCAGTCCCCACCCTTCTCTTCGGGGTCACAAAGGTTAGCTATTCTTTCTTCTTTAACAATACTGAAATGCAAAAGACACACACTGTTTTTTTTTTCTTTTCGAATAACTCTTCCTTTATGGAAGATTATTAGATTTGATTCATAAAAGTTGCTAACGTTGCATGAAGTTGATTAATTAGTGATTCATATAACCGGTATTTTTTTTTTGTGTGTGTTGGAGGGGGAGGGGTGGGGGGGACAGGGCCGAAACTAGCCTTTTTTGCCCCCGGGGCAAACATGGAATTTGGCGCCCCCCTCCCCTCTTTCGCAAAGTATATTTACAAAGAGAATTTTACTAATTTTCTAATCGCCGACTTATTTTAAAATTTAAAATATGTAATCATAAAATATGTAATTACTACGTAATCTACATTGGCGGATGTCACGGGGTCATTAGCCCCCTCTGAACACCAACAAAAATATTCTAAAGATCATTTTAAAAATGAAATATACAGTCAGAGTCTCGATTAAATGAGTCCTGCTTAACCGAGTTTCCGCTTTCACCGAGTTATTTTCTTCTGATGGACTGATGGCTTCTATTATTATGAAACAGCCATTATAAATGAAGTGTTGGGTGAAGATGAAAGAGCAGTCGTAAAAAGTTAGAACTCTGATTTTTACTCTAACTCTGATTTTTTTTTTTTTTTTTGACAAAAAAAAAAAAAAAAAAAAAAAAAAAAAAAAAAATGGCCATTTTTTTTTTCATTCTGACCAGAAAATCAGAGTTCTAACTTTTTACGACTGCTCTTTCATCTTCACCTAACACTTCATTTATAATGGCTGTTTCATAATAATAGAAGCCGTCAGTCCATCAAAAGAAAATGATCCATTCCAAAGGTATAATCCTTCATTTGGCGCCCCTTCGTTCTGGCGCCCGGGGCACATGCCCCCTCTGCCCCCCCTTAGTTTCGGCCCTGCGGAGAAAGGCAAATATGCGTAAAAGGCAAGGGGCAGTGGCGTATACAAACGAGATATTTTATAGAATTCCTAGCGCGAGTATTTAGGCTAATTTCAAATTAAGTTATCAAATTTCAAATTAAGTAAATCCAAATTAAGTTAAATGTAAGCGAATGGATAATATGACGCAATGAAATAATTTACATAATTTTTTGTTAAGGTTTCGGATAGCATGGCGCAAAAGATAAACCACATTATTCAATAAATACATTTCAATGAATAATATAGGTTTAGTGAAAGTGATATACTTATCAGTGTATTGAAAAAATAAACGTATATCGTTGGGTTGTCTAAATGTACTTTAGAAGACAAATCAAAAATAATTTAAATTGAAACTTAATTTATAATTTTATCAAAATTTTATTTTTTATTTCTCCTTACATGAATAAAATGTTTAAACGGCTGCATACGTATAAAGGCTTTAGAATAACTTTCAAAGAAATTTTTATGATTATTTTGATTTATTAAATGACATTTATTTATTCTCTTTTTTAATTTTCTTAATGTTTCTCTTTTGTAAATTAAAAAAATAAATGTTAAACATTTTGGAACTATATGTGCAATGGACATGGCTCTCTATTGCTCTTATATATATACATATATATATATATATATATATATATATAGTCAAACTTTTTGTAAAAATGACCCATTTTAACAAATGAATTCAATATAACAAAATAATAAATAATTTATAAATACTTGTGGTTATTCCTTGAAAAATAAGAAATTAAAAGTCCTTGAAAAAGTGCTTTGATTTTTTTTTCAAACAAAAAGACGTATATGCACATGTAAGGATAAAAATATATGCTTTTGTGAAGTGTATTTATAAATAACTGCATTAATAATGTTTTTGTATATAGACACTGACACAGCGAAGAAAGAAGAGGGGGGGGGGGATTAAAACTCTTCCCGTGTAAATTAAAACTGTATAAACTAAATGTAAAAACTTTTCTGTAGTATGATCAAGAATCGATTTGTAAAAATAAACAACCAAAGTAAAAGCAAAAATAGTTTTTTTTTTTTTTTTTTTTTTTTTTTTTTTTTAAATGTACTAAATTGTTTAATGTATCAATTGTCTCAAGGCTCCATAAAAAGGGCACTAACTAGGCTTAAACTGGTATTTATGTGTATTAATATTTCCTGGGATCGAAATTTGGACAATAATCTAGAATATTACTCTTTCTTAAAAGTAAATAAACCCAATCGCGACCGTCGGCCTAACCGTTCGGATTTTTCGTGGTTTTCTTCGAACCTTGGATTTCCTTGCATATATACGGGTTAGGTTCCCTTAGAAAGATCCCCACGGAGGGCACCTCCCCCCCCCCCCTTTAGGTCCCATATCCCTAGTGTTGGTAATTGGCCGTAATAAACACAACCAACCTTAAAAGTAAATGAAGAAAAATATATCATTTATATTACAAAATATAATTCAAAATAGCGCAATAGGAGATAGGTTCCTTTTTAATTTCTTTATAATTTTCATAAATATCAATATTTCATTATTTGAATAAATATTTCAAATGATACATTTAATTTAAAATTGTCTCCCATTTTCTTTTTTGTTGCCATAGCTTAAATAAGAAAAATAAAAATAAAAATGTTTCGATAAAGTATATTAAATTGGAATCTTTAATGCATGCTTTTATTTGCAAAAGTGATGTGATATTCAATAGAGAATATATATTTTTTCTTTTTTTAAACCCGAATTTTAAACACATGCAAAAATATTAGTCATATTTTTTCACATACATTGAAATATATGTATATGTAGATAATGCAAATAAATGCCGATTAAATAATTTAAATAAGATTAAAATAATAGATTAAATTTAATGTACACAGAAAGCTTCTCAACATGATTGTGTTATTAGTGGCATAATTTTCGCCTATTTTTCTTAATAGTTGTATATTTAAATATAATATATTTAAAAATTTACTTTTGTGCATATTTTCATAAAATTAAAATAGTAGAATTTTAATCATAGAACATAAAAAAGAAAAACAAATGTATTCAATGAATTTAATTAATTTACTTAAAATTTTTGAATGAAAATCTATATTTTCCTTTAAACATAGTGTCAATTTCACTGGCCACCTATTCCACCTATTCCCTAATCAATTCCAATTAACTTTGAAAGACTAAACAAGTAAAGTAGTACTACATGGAATCCTTTCTTAGCAAGATTTTATTTTTTCAGCCAAAAATCAATTTTATTGTCAAAACGTTTAAAATAATAAAGTATTACTCAAATGATTTTCATGTGAAAATTGGCAAACTAAACAAAAGGAAAAAAATCAGTAAATAAGAAAACAGCACAAAAAAAACATTTTTTAATTATTAAAAAGAGCTAAAGCGCCCACAAAATTTGAGTAACGCATAGATAGACGCCAGAAAAACAGATAAATATTTTCCAAAAGTAGACACATGGCATTCAGAAAATATAAAAAAAAATAATAATAAAAAAAACTTCATGAAAATAATTTAAAACAATAAAAGAAACAGCAGTAGGAGCACAGTACACGCACTTTGTTGCTGTTGCTTATAATTCTCTCTTTAAATGCATAGTAAAATACTATTGAGCTAAGTTGGAAAAAGCAATAAAACGATAAATTGTGCTCGAACATGATCCACGACAGCAAACCCCACCCTCTTAATGACCAAAAGTGAGGGTGGAAGCTAGGATGGAGCAACTCTTCGTAATTTTGTTCTGATTCAGAGGGATTCAGAACTAAACGCTGCCACTATGCAACTCCTGTATTATCCCTTACATTTCCCCCTCTTAATGACTTTCGGCTAACATTTTTTCGGCTATAAGGGAACAAACCCCACTAACACCTTCAACAATTAAATGCAAACTAATTGTCAAAATACTTTTGAGCTAAGGGGGAGTCATATTTCTTCGGTGGCGCCGAATGTAAACAAACAAGTTGAAACTTGATACATTTGAATAACTGCAGTCATAGTGTTCTCAATTATAGGGAATATATTTTCTTTTACATTTTTATATTAAGTAAAATAAGAGAGAATATAAGGTTGTCAAAATACTTTTGAGCGCTACTGTATGTATTATTTTAAACTATGTTCTGAAAATTGATTTAATTATTGTTACATATTTTGACAAACAATTACTCTTTCATCCCGAATTGTTAGATTTTAGCACATGTTAAATGAAAATAAAAATACAGGAATTCTGCTTTTTCAGAATTTAGTGTCTCACCCGATGGAAAGGAAATATGTATAAAGATAGATAGTACAAAACATATTTCACTTTTAAGACTTAAAATACACGCTTTTATTTTATACAAAATGATGTCATTTGCATCCGCTGAAGGATTTTACATTTACGATCTAGTCTTAAAAAAATCTATGGAAAAGTATGCATAGGACGTCATTATGGAGGAATAATGCATAAACTCAGCAAAAAGTGATGTCGTCATTCAAGAAACTCGACAAAAATATCGGGTATCTAATGATTCATAAGCCTTCATTTGTTTGTAACATTAATATGGATATTGAAAATTAAATATAGTTCATAATAGCTCTATGTTTTTTTCAGAAATCATTCATTTATATTTTTTCAAAATTCGGAAAATTTTATTACACATAGATTAATAAAATTGAATCCTTTCTGCTTTTTGAAAGGAATTAAGTAAATGAGGAGAAAAAAGCCACACATATGTACTTTCAAATACATTTTTATAGCCGACGATATTTTTGGCATAGCACGTATTTTAATTACAATTTGTTTTAAGTTTTTATGATAAAATGGGAACAAAAAGATATAGTAAACTACTATTTTCCTTTTACTTTCTACAGAAATGGAGTACTTCAGTTGCCCTCATTATAGAAATGGGATTAAAAGCTACAAAAAAAAAATTAATTTTTTCAAAATAAATTGAAATCCAGTTTTCAAACAAATTGCACTCAAAAGTACTTTTTCCCGATACGAATGTGTAAAAATTGAAAATGTTCGATACTTAGAAGTTTAAAAAATTGCAGTAGAAATTATCAGTATTTAACCGTACAATGTTACATCTGCTTCGTTTTACTGCTGGCTTATGTAACGGAACGTTATTTTTTAGGGTTGACACTTTAATTGTTGACGGAAAGAAATAGCATACAAGGGGCTAATAATGTAAACTTTCTTAAAAGTTTAAATATGGTCTACGGAAACGAATAAATTTATTTTGCGAAAAAAAACTTTATTATGTTAAATTAAAATAAAAGTTTCTATAAGTTAGTAAAATTGTACGAATATGTTAATCTTAAAAGAAAGGAAAAAGTTAAGATTTTCGTTTAAAAAAGAAGAATACATTTTATTTTTAAACTTTAACTAAAGAACTAAACTATTAATATTTCAATTATACGTCTAACGATTTAATATTTAAAAACAAAACAATAATTTTTATTACAATTTGAGAAATCGCGGAAAAATATTTCATCTCTTTATCAACTTTATTAAATTTATAATAGCTCTTGTGCATCTACTTTTGATTATGCCTTTTTTCAAACATTATTTACGAGCTCTTCAATTATTATTTTCCTATTCCTATATTTTAAATCCCAGATAAAATATCTGGTTTTACTCAAGAGAATGCAGATGGGAAAGCGAGCCGTAAAAATGCATTTAAATGCTTGAATCAGTTTACAAGTTGTGCTAATAATGTTTAAGCGATTATGTACCTATATACAAAGTCGGAAAGAGCATTTATATTTAGGAATTTTTTTGAAGAAAATGGAGCTAGATAGATGAAAATTATTTTTGTATTTTGTTTATTCCACTTTAAAGAAAATAAATTGATTTTTGTAATGAAGGAATAAAGTCGAGTGTTCCAGCAAACCCACTCCACGGAGGTAGTGTCGTTCTTGTAGCCCTCCATTGTGATCACCGCAACTCTTTCAAATGTCTGCAATTATGAAAGACACAATGTTTTTATACGAATTGAATATTTCCAACTGAGCGAAATAATGCACAGCCCGGGAATCGAACTCAGATCCTTGACTTACGAGGCTAGTGTTCTACCGTTTAAGCTAACTGGGCTGACAACCGGCGAGCATATTGGCTCCGTAAGCCAAGGATCTGGGTTCGATTCCCGTGCTGGGCATTTTTTAGCTCAGATGGAAATATTCAATTTGTATGATAACTTTACCAATCAGTTCGATTGTATTAAAACAATGTTTTTATTCGGAACACTTAAAATAAGAGAATAATCTTTCGGTTTTAGGAAAATTTGATTTTGAACAAAATGGCGGCCATAAAGTTAAAGTACCGATTTTCACAATAAACTTTGAGCTTCGTTTATAAAAAATAGAAAAAAAAATCATCTGATCAACAAAAGGAATCTCTAGATAATATTGTTGATGGGTCAAAATTTGAAGATGGTTGGTTGAGATTTGTTCGCGTTATCATGATCCTCGACATTAAAAGACATAGTTTTGAGGTAATCACGTTTAAACATTCAAATTATGATTTATTTATCGAAGTACGAGTGGAACGAAGTAAATTAAAGCGGCGTAACATTCATAATTTTTATCAGATCGACTAGAAAGTGTAACTGAACTCTTTACCAAGTATAATTTCAGAAAATGCAATAAAAAATGCATTTTTTGAAAGTTTGCATTTATGTACAATTCCTTAAATATGTAATTTATTTAATTGTAATATTGTAACTTTATAGACAAATTCAAAGATGGTTGGTTGAGATTTATTCGCGTTATGATTATCCTCGACTTTAAAAAACAAAGTTTTGAGATAATCACGTTTAAACATTCAAATTATGATTTATGTACGATTGTATGATAGAACAAAGTAAATTAAAGCGGCGTAACATTCATAATTTTTATCAGATCGACTAGAAAATGTAACTGAACTTTTTACCAAGTATAATTTCAGAAAACGCAATAAAAAATGCATTTTTTGAAAGTTTGCATTTATGTACAATTCCTTAAATATGTAATTTATTTAATTGTAATATTGTAACTTTATAGACAAATTCAAAGATGGTTGGTTGAGATTTATTCGCGTTATCATTATCCTCGACTTTAAAAAACAAAGTTTTGAGATAATCACGTTTAAACATTCAAATTATGATTTATGTACGATTGTATGATAGAACAAAGTAAATTAAAGCGGCGTAACATTCATAATTTTTATCAGATCGACTAGAAAATGTAACTGAACTCTTTACCAAGTAGGGGAGACCGGGGGAATGCCGCCAACCCGGGTTATGCCGCCACCCCACCTAGTTTAAAAACTAAGGGCAGTTTGAGATAGTGAATGTGCCTGAACTATAGCGGCCAACAATATGAACAGTGCCTAAAGTGAGAGTGACTTTGCTGTACGTCGTTCTTTTGTTCTAGTGAAAAATGTAGTTTTCATCTGGTTGCTTGTTATTTTGGAGCTTCAAATGAGTAGAGATAAGCACCTTTTATTGTAACATTGGGTATTTAAGATAATATGACCCGTAAACTATATGCATTCGCCGACATTTTGATGTAATGTGTTGAACAAGTTCGGTTCTTGTTTCGGCTTTGCTTGAGAATTTCCGCCATATTGTCCTCTCGGGGTAATGCCGCCACCATGCAAATCGGGTGAGAAATGGCCTCATTTTAATGTTGTGGAGCCGATTCAGCAGAGTGACTTTTGCAATATGAAGTAAATTGTGTGCTTAACCATTATTTTGCTCAATTGTATTGCTTTCTAACTATTTTCAGTAAGTTGTGTGTTTCCTAGTATCCATTTGATGCATGTACTAGGTCATTAAGGAGTGGCGGCATTACCCCGGTACAGTGGCGGAATTACCCCAGTGTCCTGGGTAATCCCGCCACTGTGCAGAGGTTTAAAAAATATTTTTTTATGTATGCTTACTTTACAGTTATGATTACGGTTAAATTTATACAGATACTAAAGATCATGATTCAGCTTTAGAATTTTTACTATTAAAAAATAAATATTTTTTCGAGGTGAAAAAATTTAAATTCCCTTAAGGTGTCGCCATTCCCCCGGTCTCCCCTATAGTTTCAGAAAATGCAATAAAAAATGCATTTTTTGAATGCTTGCATTTATGTACAATTCTTTAAGTATGTAAGTTACTTTAATTGTAATATTGTAACTTTATAGTCAAATTCAAAGATGGTTGGTTGAGATTTGTTCGCGTTATTATGATCCTTGACTTTAAAAAACATCGTTTTGAGATAATCACGTTTAAGCATTAAAGTTATGAGTTATGTATAATAGAACAAAGTAAATTAAAGCGGCGTAACTTTCTTAATTTTTATCATATCGACTAGGAAATGTAACTGAATACTCTTTATCAAATGTAGTTTCAGAAAATGCAATAAAAATGCTTTTTTTTTTTTTTTTTTAAGTTTGCAATTAGGTACAATTCCTTAAGTCTGCTAGTCAGTGAACATCTGAATTCCCCTCACTAATGCTACGTCTATGGGCATGTGATGCATTCGTATATTTAAAATATGTTCTTAGGAAACCAACATATTTAACTTATTTTTTCTGTGTACTCTTCTTAAAGGATGTCTCTTTTTTCCTTAGTTGTCAAAATATTTCTAAAATATATATACTTAATTTTATGTGAGGTGTTAAAATATTACTCACATTTCTTCAGCTTTTTACACATAAAATATTAAATTAAGCCTATATTTTAGAAATATCTTGAGTACTCAGGAAAAAAAATAAACATATTTTTAGAAGAATGCAAGGAAAAAATGATTGAAAGATATTATTTCATGAGAAGATATTTTAAGTATACGTATGCATTCTACGCCCATAGACTTAACATTAGGGAGGGGACTTCGTACTGACTAGCAGCCTTAAATATGTAAGTTACTTTAATTGTAATATTTTAACTTTATAGTCAAATTCATTTTCATGATTCTCTACATATAAAAACTAAGCCAGGTATTAATTAAACATATATAAGATACACAAAATGTAAAAACATTGCTTACAGGTGTCAAGTATGATAAAATCCTTTAAAAAACATTAAAGTCATTTAAAATTCATAACGTTTTCGACCGACACTTACTCGGTCATCCTCAGTGAAAAACTAACAGCTGTTCTGTCTCCGCGTCTCTAGCCTTGTCCGGAACAGACCATTTCATTTCAAGGGTGGATTGGAAAATAAGGGGGGGGGCAGAAATGCTATTCATTTTATCGAAAAGTACAGGTTTATTAACTATGTATTAAATCTTTCCAGACTGCATGGATATCATATGATAATATATCGTTACAAACTATTTCTTTATTAGATATTATTTCCAGAGATTCTCTTATGATAGCTTCTTGGTGGTTACTTGTATGGAAAATAATTTTGGTTCTATTGAAATCTACTTTTATAGGTTGAATTTGTGCTAATCTTGATAATGCAGTGTGGGGTCTATTCAATCTCAGATCTGCTTCATGTTCCTTAATTCTGTCACGAAATTTTCGCAGTGTCATACCTATGCACATAAAATTTCTATTTTCTTTCTTGAAGGGTATAATATATACTCTTGATCTATTGATAGCTTGGATAGGGTCAATTTTCGCATTTAACAAATCCTTTAATTTCGGGGGAGAGACTGCGATTAATGTAATACCAAACTTGAGGAGGGAATGCCTCATACTCTCAAAAAGCCTTGGGATGTAATTAACTTTACAGAATTTCAAACTTTTAATTGGAACTGTACTTTGCTTTTCTTCATTTTTCTTTTAAATCTGCTTATGATTTTTTCAATGAAATGAGATGGAACAGAATTCTCAGCTGCTATTTTTCTAATTATATCTATTTCTTCATTAACCCGGGAGAACACGCTAGTGAGAATGCCCAATTGCTTTTCTTTTACTTTACATTCACATAAAATCAACTTTTTTTGGTTGGCTTAGTACTTTTATTCACAAAATAGGTAAAATAATTGAAAAACATTTTGAAATTTTAATTAAAATGAAAAATGATTTAAATAAGAGTCTTAAAAATGTACGACTGTGAGAGAAAATCTCATGCAGCGAGTTCTCCCGGGTTAAGGAAATGGCTTGAACAAACTTCAAATGCTCTTTTTATATAAAAATTGAAAGGTGCTAACTTGTAATTTATAGGTGAGCTGCAGTTAAACGAGATAGTGGAATTAGATCTGTTAACCTTCCTAAAAACTGTGCGATCGAGACTCTGCTTATCCATACCTCTGATTAGTTGTACATCCAAAAAAGCCAGTTTTTGATCTTCTTCTATTTCTAATGTAAATTTAATTTTGTTATCAAGGCTATTGATTTTATCTAGAAATGAGTATAATGCATCTTTTCCGTGATTCCACATTATGTAAACATCATCCACATATCTGAACCAGCAATCGGGACCTGGTTTTATGGTTTCCATGATTATATTTTCAAGAGGACGTAGTTTAAATTCTGCAAGTAAACCCGAAATGGGGGAACCCATTGGGGCCCCATTGACTTGTTTGTAAACTTTGTTGTTAAAAACGAAAACGTTGTTGTTGATGATTAAATTTAAACCCGATTTAACTGTATTTTTAATATTTTCTGTAAAGGAAGGATCAGAATCGATCAAAGTCTCTATGGTGTTAGTAACTTCTTTTATATCGATAGATGGGTATAAAGATACCACGTCTAAACTAGCCATAATACTGGAATTTTCAAGTTTTTTATTTTTAATTTTCTCAATAAAATTCGAAGTTGAATCTATAACGAAACCAGATGGCGGTAAATATCGGTTCAAAAGGTGAGTGTAGGTTTTTTCCATGAAATATGTAGGGGAGGAACATTTTGTAACGATTGGACGGATTGGTAAGTCAATTTTATGATCCTTTAGTCTACCTATGAGGGGGGGGGGGGGGAGTTGTTGCAGTCTTGTTAAGTTTTAGCTTATTTTTTATAAATGTCGGCCAAGTTCCTTTCCAGATTAGTTCTTTAACTTTGTTTTCTATTTTCAAATTGGGGTCTTTATTTAACGGCACACACTCCATGTCATCAATGCAAAC
Source organism: Maratus speciosus (assembly GCA_963932465.1). Classification (NCBI taxonomy): domain Eukaryota; kingdom Metazoa; phylum Arthropoda; class Arachnida; order Araneae; family Salticidae; genus Maratus; species Maratus speciosus. Next base: position 185,427,096 of record OZ010788.1, read on the forward strand.
TTTCATCTTCATGAGATAATCTTGTCTGTAATAGCAATGCGGTTAGTTTTGTCGGCCTGGATAACAACAATGTTCTTATCATTTCCCAGTTTTCCTGCTATTTTCTTAAAGACTTCATGTTGAGGGTTCGGTCTGTAATCAAGTGATCTCAATTTATTATGCAAAATACTTCTAACTACTTCCCTCTGCATTGGATCAGCAGCGTGCACAGCTTTTTCACAGTCAGTAATAATCATTTTGTTATTCCTTTGAGAGTCAAACATAAATTTCGGACCCAGATTGAGGACTGATTTTTCTTTTTTTGATAACTGCTTGTTTGAAATATTAATAAATGCATTAGGTTCCGGTCCTTTGTCGTTAACTTTAGTAGGTTTCAAACTGGCAATTTTCTTATTAACGGTTACTAATTTAATCCGATGTTGAAATGCTCTGTAATGTTCAATAACCATTAATTTACGATCAAAATCAGAATCAGATGAAGTCTTTGCTAGTAAATTGTATAAACGATAAACCTTTACAGAAATTGCATCAACAAGTTTATATTTATCTCTAATACAAAGTTTTAAGCATTCCATTTCAAATTTATGATTAAGAGCATGAAAGTGTCTATTAGCAAAACTATTCTTACACGCAATGAATCTTGGAATAACCTTTAATTGATTATATTTCTTTAAGAAAAACTAATTACATAATTCTCGGTCAAGCCTTAAACGCTCATATTTATACAGTTTTTCCGTAGTTTGGCACTTCATGCTGTCCCGCATCGACATCGAATTCAATAGAAAGTTGAAAATTTAGTGCACAATTCACCTTGATTTTTAATAAACATATATAAGATACACAAAATGTAAAAACATTGCTTACAGGTGTCAAGTATGATAAAATCCTTTAAAAAACATTAAAGTCATTTAAAATTCATAACGTTTTCGACCGACACTTACTCGGTCATCCTCAGTGAAAAACTAACAGCTGTTCTGTCTCCGCGTCTCTAGCCTTGTCCGGAACAGACCATTTCATTTCAAGGGTGGATTGGAAAATAAGGGGGAGGGGGGACAGAAATGCTATTCATTTTATCGAAAAGTACAGGTTTATTAACTATGTATTAAATCTTTTCAGACTGCATGGATATCATATGATAATATACCGTTACAAACTATTTCTTTATTAGATAATATTTCCAGGTATTTATTAGATAATATTTCCATACCATTTTTCAGGTATTAATTATAAAAATATATTTTAAAATTTCTACAAACCATTATTTTGCGTTCATTAACTTTTTCTTATTATATTAGAAAACAGAATCCTTTTTAAGTAAAATAAAATAAAATAAAAATAAAACTTTTTCTTACTTTTATTCTGCAAAAAATATTTCCTGACTTGTAATAATAAGGTGACTAAAGCATAGAGAGGAAACTGTCTTAAGATGTTCACCTTCTTTTTAAGATCGACTTTCATGTTGAAATTCATTTCCTTGTTCTTTTTTTTCTGCAAATTAATTTAGTGAAACTTCTTGAAGTCTATTCGAAGAACGTTATGATTTAATTTGTATTTCAACTTACTTCGGAAATTTCGTTGTCGTGTCTTTTCATCTCATACTTTAGTGAAATTATATTTTCTAAACTTTTTCTGAAATTTTTCGAGAACAGAAAAAAATTCTTATGAAGTTGCTTTGCATAAAAAGTTTTGTAAAAATTTCAGTGAGGTAATTTAGTTAAATAAAATTATTTGAACTCTAAGACAAATCTTTTTCTTTTAGTTTTTATAAAAATAAGATGAGGTTAGCTGCAATATTAACCAGATGACTATTTTATTAACAAAAGATACAATTAATACATGTGTTTAAAAGATACAATATTATACGGTTAAAAAAGGGGTATATTAAGCATAAAAGAAAAATCATGCGTCAAGCATATATTATGAATAACTTTCCAACACATTTAGAATCCTGTAACAAAATTTCACAGTTTACTAACAAGGAAGGTTTTCATACGGGCATACTCCGAAAAATCTGAAAAAATTATAGAATATTCTACTCGTGAGGACAGATATGTTTATAAAAACATTTTCGGCGGAAACTCGATAGAGTGTCCATAAAAAAATAATAAAAATTTTGATATTTGGCGACGGAATAAAATTAAAAAAAGTACTTTTTTATGTCCAATACACTTTAGGATAAAAATGTTTCATATTGATCTTGTTTAAATAAATTTAATGTAAATAACTTTAGTTTGATTTAACTGTAATTTTGTCATATATATATATATATATATATATGACAAAATTCCAAATTATTATGACAAAATTGTTTCAATCTCCAAATTAAGTCCAACTGAGCACTGTCGATTCAATTTTGTTGCTATGGAAACAACGATTGTTTGATATCGAAATGAATATCTGCAGCATTCTTCATCTTGCCTTTATTTTGCAATACGCTTAAATGTATGAAAATATTTTTTATATATGAAATTGTTTTTAAAGTAATAAAGTTAAATACCAAGCAACATAAATACGTAATAAAAAAAAATGTATTTATTAAACTCTCTCATTGTTTAAGTTTAAATTCATTAAATACTATTTACTCGCATTCTAAAAATCAATTAACAAGCAATTTTCAAGTGCATTAAAATCGTTTCCTTTTTGCGAGGAAAAGTTCTGCTCGCCAAATCGCGTGACCCTTTCGTCTTTTCGCGCCAAATACTCGAAAGTATTTTATTTTTTTTACAGACTTTCTACTGTAATTCCGCCGCTAAATGTGACTAATCCTTTATTACATACATAAGTAGTTTAATTAGTATTTTTTCCCAAATATTCTGAGTATGCTCTGTAAGGAGACCTTCCTTGTAAGTAAGCAAATTGGAAAACGCATAAAACATTTGAAAATCCAACTTCAGCAATTACTACAAATAATAATGATAATAATAATAGAGACAATATAAGAATTCTTTTGTGCATTCCTATGTATGATCTATACGTTTGTATGTATATTGCACAGTATGCTAAAATTTGGTTCAGTTAGGAAACGCATAGCGCAATTGAAAATTCCCTTTCAGCAAGTACCGTTATTAAACGGAAATGTGTTCCTTGTTCACTCCTTTCCCCATATTAGTCTTCCCATTTGTAATTTGCAAGACACCAAATTTTACAAAAACGGAAAAAGAACAGCTCATTGGTTTGAGAAAGGTTAACGGGAAAACTTTGAAAGTTTTAACGTTAAACATTCTTCGATAAAAATTTGGATGAATTTTGGCTTTCTGACAAAATTTTGTACCCTATAATCAGCTTAAAAGCTATTAAAATTCTTCTGCCTTTTGCATCTTCATGAATCTGGGAATTTGGATTTTCAGCATTGACAGAAATCAAGTTGAAAAAGTGAGAATGACTTTTAAAAGTTGACGATGAAATGCGAACATGTCTGCGACTTTGGAACTTCGTTTCGATTGAATTTGCGCAAGAAAACAGGCTCAGTCCTCTCATTGAATAAATTTTGTAAATAAATATATATATATTTTTTGTATCATACAACTTTTACATTTTTTATATTCAGGTGTGCCATAAATAATTCCAGATATTTTTAGTGTGAAGTCAACAAAAATATGTTGAGAAACACTGCTGTAAACGAACGATACATTTTATGAACACCATATTCTACAGTAAGAACCTTGTAACACACCGAAGATATATAATAAATCCCCGCTATATATAGAACCCCGCTAATTCGAAATTCCGTTTAATCCGAATCGATTTTATTTTAAAAATTATACTTAAGAGATTAACTGAAAATATTGAATTATTGTACTAAAAACAAAAAAGTACTTTTTACACTTTTTACTACGAAATTTTTCGGATTACAGGATGAATGTTGGGAAAAAAGTGTAGAAGTTAGAATTAAACAAAAAATGGCAGTAAAACAAGTTTTTTATTTTTTAAACGGCTTGAATAGAAAAAAATATTCAATAATGTAAAAATGCAACACATGTGCCCAAATATAAAATGATAATATGCACTGTAGGCCTACTTGTAAAAGCCACTTAAAAAAAATCTCGAATATCAGTTTGTTTGCCGGGCACTATAAAATTATTTTTTTTAAATGCAAAAAGCATTTAATTAAGATCATAAAAAATTATTTTTTTTTCAACAGCTTGATTTCGCAAATTATCTACAAAAATGTTTTTTCTTCCCCCCTCGTTGACGTAGTGACTGAGCTATTTATGGATTCGCGATTTTGTACCGTTTGTAATAAGTTGTTACCTAATTTATTATACTGAAGTTTCATTAGATTATTAGAAATATAAAGAGTGATTAAACAAGCAATACTTTTTTCTGAAAATCATGCCGGATTATCCAGCATGCCGGACCTTAGGATGTCGATTTACAGGATGTTCACTGTACTACTTATTACTTATAACTCACAATTTCTTTTAGGAAACACCTTTTTATTTTTTATTTTTATCAGAATTTCGGGTAACCCGAACAGGCACCTGTACCAATTAGTTCGGATTAGTGGGGCTCAACTGTAATTAAAATACGCTGCAAACAATTTGCCCCCATATACCTCAATCTAATTATTTTAAATGTCCCTGTAAACGAACTACAAGTGCTACACACTTCCTTTTCAATATCGAACATGCCATAGTAAGCCTCAACAACATATATCAATCCATGCAAATCTAAGTATATTTACGCGTGTTAGAGTACGGGCAGACGGCAGACAGAGACACATATAGACAAACCGAATTCATAAACACTTTTCAACTATATTGGAATGAGTTAAGAATGAGAACTGGAATCTTCTCGTTCATTTAAATATAGAATTGCATCAATATTATCATATGGATAAATACCTCATGTTATCAGTACAGAAAAGTCAAAATGAAATACTCCATTTCTAATATTTCTTTTCGCTCACTATCTATGCAACTTAAATCCGCATCTGTCATATTATAAGACTTTAGTAGAAGTGATTGTGAAATTGCTTTGAAAATTCTTGACAGGTGCTTTTCCTTATTTAGAAATTGTGAAGTCTGAATAACATCCATTTCTTTAAAAAATATTTAGCATTTTATATTGCTTATTCCTTTAAAAACATTTTAAAACATTCTACAGCATATTTTACTCATTGAAGCAAAGGATACATATCAATATTATATACACAGGGTGTCCACTCTCAACGGTGTCCAATGGCTAAATCCAAAACCGTTAGTCATAGACATATAGTTCCAATTACAAAAATGCTCTAAATGATGTAAAGAAATATTTTAAAAGCAATTTGGGTCAATAAAAACATTTCTCAAAAAATTACGAAATTTAAATTTTTATACGGTCCCCCGGCCCTATAAGTTATATTTAGCAAAATTTTACTATTGCACTGACAAGTAAGACAAAAAAAAAGTCCCGTTCATATAACACTAAAATTGACCGAGTTATGAAACTTTAAAAATGGATGACTTATACCACTTTTCTGCATATGAACACTGATGAGTTTCCCCATGCTTTGAGGGGTCATATACTAAGTGCTTAAAGTATTTGACGAACTTATTTCATGTGTATCTGCGATTTGAAAAAAAAATCGTACAAGCATTGAGTTAACTTTTATTAAGTTCCAGATTGACTACAATAAAAGTGTAAAAAATAAAACAAAAAAACAATCAATAAAACAAAACAACAAATAAAACAAAAAATCCTTACAAAATAAAACATATGTTTTATTTTGTAAGGATTTGAGACTGTTTCTTTCATGATTTCTTTTAACAAAAATTATGTTATTTTTATAAGTTTTTACTTAATTTCAACGGTCGTATGTATGTTTTTCCAGTTCAAAATTTGTACTCTAAGTCACTTTCAAATATCCGATAGAGATTAAATTTTATATACTGACGTAAATCCGATGACAATCTAATATTATGATTTGCGCTCGTTACCATTTATACTTATTTTACAGGATAACACCAAAAATTTAGGATAGACTTCCGCCAATAAGAAGCTTTAGATTAGATAACACAAGACTGCGATGGTTGTGTTTTTTAATTTTTATGTATTTTTTAGCACTGAATCCGAAAATTACGTTAATTTTTAACTTCCATGTGAGAACTTTTCGCAAATCATAAATTGTTAAAAAATAACAAAAATCGGATACTGTACAATAGAGGAGATGACTGTATTTTTTAACTTTTGATAATTGATTTTTCAGCACTTTTCAGCACTGAATCTGAAAATGACCTTCATTTCTAACCATCACCTTAGAATTTTTTGCAAATCGTAAATGTCAAAGTTAAAATATAGCGAAAATCTGATACTATAAAACAGATGTAAAACTTTTGTTATTTAATTTAATTTTATTTAATTCAAAAATTTATTCAATTTTTTGGCTGATACTGGGATTCTGACAGCTAAACAGCAGAGGGGTCCAATAAGGGAGGGATGAGGTTCAATTTTAACTTTGAATATTTTAACTTTGAAATTTATAATTTGCGAAAAATCCTGACGTGATGGTTAAAACTAAAGCTCATTCACGGGTTCAAAAGTAAAAAATACATAAAAATCAATTATCAAAAGTTAAAAACACAACAATGACATCTATTTTATGCTATCAAATTTTCGCTATTTTTTTTTACTTTAAATTTTACGATTTGCAAAAAATCTTTACGTGTGATGGTAAAAAATGAAGATCAATTTCGTATTCAGTGGTACAGAATACATAAGGATCAGTTATCAAAAGCTAAAATTGTTAATTTTCATCATTTTATTTAACAAAAATTCTGTTTTTTTTTCTTCTTATATGTTTATTTCAAATTGTATATTTTGTATTAATATGTCAGAATGATCAAAGATTTCAAATTTATATTGCAATGTTAATTTTACTCTCAACCATTTTTTTAATATATCTGACGAAATTATATTTCTAGTAAATTTGTGAATGACCCCTAATTTGCAGCAAAAAATATGTTCCAACTTTAAACAGTTATTTCTCGGTCAATTTTAATAGTAGAATAACGGGACTTTTTATGACTTACTTGTCAGTGTAACAGGAAAACTTCACTAAATATAACTTACTAGCAAACCCCGCGGCTTTGCTCGCGTAATATTTGAAATATACTAAGTGATATTTATATGGCTAATTTTTATTAAAAGAAATTATACTTTTAGGAATAATTTAAAAATTACTATTTAAAACATAGTTTGACTAAACTTCATTATCACATTACATTAGTCAGAAATTAGACTTAAATTAATAAAAAACAAAAATGATAATTTAGAAAATATTTTAAAACTTTTATGTTCCATTAATATGCTTATTTCAGTATTCATTTGAAGTTTTGAATTTTTTAGAAACCATCTTCTGACATCTTAAAATTAACCATCATGTCAAATTCCAAGTCCTAACGCCTCTCTCAACATAAAGGGCTATGTTGAAATAGGAATTGTCACCATTAATTTGCTAACATTAATTTTGAAATCGGTTTTGTTATTTCCTAATATTCCACAGAAACGTAATTTAGAAAGCTTTTAAAGGCCTTTTTAGAACGTTTGTTGTTCCTGTGAACCCGAGGTGGTAGAATCATCCGCATAAAATATAGCCTGTGTAGGATCAGAGACTGTTACTATTGATTCGCAACTATTACTTTTATAATCGGTTTATATTTCCTGAAATTGCATAGAAATCGTAATTTAGGACTTTTTTAGAACACTTTTCGCACCTCCTCTTCGCTTCACCGCTTTTAAATTCGAATTTATATTCGACAGTCCTTCGAGGGCATTTATATTTTATAAGTAACTACCATGCCATATTTAAAGTTTCTATCCTCTTCAGTATCACAGAAATCGCAATTTAGAAAGTTTTTTGCTCCTGCAACCGTCTGGTGGTAGTGACACAGACATAAAATATAGCTTATGTTTGAGCAAGTTCTATCACCAATAATTTGTCACCAACATTTTTTAAATTGGTTTGGTATTTAATAAGATTGCATAAAAATTGTAATTTAGAACGTTTTTAGAACGCTTTTCGCTCACTCCATCCTTTTAAATTTGGAATTTTCTTTCGACTGTTTTTAGAAAGCAGTTGCATCTTGTAAGTAAATACCATGCCATATTTCAAAATGTTAGACCCCTCAGTTGTGCAAAAAAAACGCAAATTAGACCATGTTTTGCTCTTGCATCCCCAGATGGTAGTGACAGCAACATAAAATATAGCCTATGTTGGAGCAGGAACTGTCACCATCAATTTGCAACCATTACTTTTGAAATAGGTTTGGTATTTTCTGAGATTTAGTAGAAATCCCTATATAGAACGTTTTGACAACGTTTTTAGAACGCATTTAGCGCACTTTCACTCCTTTTAAATTTCCAATCTTTTTAAAACTGTTCTTAAAGATCATTTATATCTAATAAATATGTACCTTGCCTAATTTCAAGTTGCTACCCCCCTACCGATCACAAAAATCGAAATTTAGAAAGTTTTTTGCTCCTGCAACATCCAGGTGATAGTGACACCGACATGAAATAGCGTCTATGTTAGAGCAGAGGCTGTCAGCACCAATTTGCCTACCATTACTTTTGAAATCAGTTTGAATCTTCCTGATATTGCTCACAAATTGGCATTTAAAACGTTTTTAGAACGCTTTTCGCGCATTTTCACCCCTTTTAAATTTCAAAATTTTAAAGAAATGTTCTTAGAGGTAATTTATATCTAATAAATATATATCATGCAAAATTTCATGAATCTAGATCCTTCCATAATTCAAAAATCGCATTTTTAGCATGTTTTAATTCCTGCATCTCCTCTGGGGTATTGGAAACAGACATAAAATATAGCCTATCTTGGAACAAGAGCTGCCACCATCATTTTTACAGCATTATATTTGAAATCGGTTCAGTACTTCCTGAGGTTGCATAGGAATCGCAATTTAGAATGCTTTTACAAAGCTTTTCGCGAATTTTCACACTTTTTAAATTTCAATTTTTTTAGGAAATGTTCTTAGAGATTATTGACATCTTATAAGTAACTACCATTCCAAATTTCATGATTCTAGGCCCTTCCATAACACAAAACCGCAAATTAGAACTTTTTTTCTCCTGCAACCTCAAGGTGGTAGTTATACAAACATAAAACAGAACCATGTTAGAGCAAGGTCTGTCACCATCAATTTACAACCATTACTTTTGAAATCGAATTGATACTTCCCAAATTGAGTAGAAATCACCATTTAGAATGTTTTTTAGAACCCTCTTCGCGGATTATCACCCTTTTAAAATTTCATATTTCTTAAGAACTGTTCTTAGAAATCCTTTATATCTAATAAGTAACTAATTTTTCAAATTTCATATTTCTAGGCCCTTCAGTAACGCAAAAATTGCATTTTAGAACGTTTTTTGCTCCTGCAATCTCAAGGTGGTAGTGATACAATAATAAAACAGAACCATGTTAGAACAAGGTCTGTCACCATCAATTTATAACCATTACTTTTGAAATAGAATTGATACTTCCCAAAATTGAGTAGAAATCACCATTTAGAATGTTTTTTAGAACCCTCTTCGCGGATTATCACCCTTTTAAAATTTCGAATTTCTTAAGAACTGTTCTTAGAAATCCTTTATATCTAATAAGTAACTAATTTTTCAAATTTCATATTTCTAGGCCCTTCAGTAACGCAAAAATTGCATTTTTAGAACTTTTTTGCTCCTGCACCACCTTTGGGGTAATGGCACAGGCATGAAATATAGCCTATCTTGGAGCAAGGGTTGTCACCATCATTTTGACACTATTATTTTTTAAATCGGTTTTGTATTTCCTGAGATTGTGTAAAAACCACCATTTAGAACGTTTTTTAGAACGCTTTTTGTGCATTTTCACCCCTTTTAAATTTCGAATTTTTTAAGAACTGATCTTAGAAATCCTTTATATATAATTAGTAGCTAATGTTTCAAATTTCATATTTCTAGGCCCTTCAGGAACGCAAAAATTACATTTTTAGAGCGTTTTTTGCTCTTGCAACCTCAAGGTGGTAGTGATACAAACATAAAACAGAACCTTGTTAGAGCAAGGTCTGTCACCATCAATTTATAACTATTGCTTTTGAAATCGAATTCATACTTCCCAAAATTGAGTAGAAATCACCATTTAGAATGTTTTTTAGAACCCTCTTCGCGGATTATCACCAGTTTAAAATTTCGAATTTCTTAAGAACTGTTCTTAGAAATCCTTTATATCTAATAAGTAACTAATTTTTCAAATTTCACATTTCTAGGCCCTTCAGTAACGCAAAAATTGCATTTTAGAACGTTTTTTGCTCCTGCAATCTCAAGGTGGTAGTGATACAATAATAAAACAGAACCATGTTAGAACAAGGTCTGTCACCATCAATTTATAACCATTACTTTTGAAATAGAATTGATACTTCCCAAAATTGAGTAGAAATCACCATTTAGAATGTTTTTTAGAACCCTCTTCGCGGATTATCACCCTTTTAAAATTTCGAATTTCTTAAGAACTGTTCTTAGAAATCCTTTATATCTAATAAGTAACTAATATTTCAAATTTCATATTTCTAGGCCCTTCAGTAACGCAAAAATTGCATTTTTAGAACTTTTTTGCTCCTGCACCACCTTTGGGGTAATGGCACAGGCATGAAATATAGCCTATCTTGGAGCAAGGGTTGTCACCATCATTTTGACACTATTATTTTTTAAATCGGTTTTGTATTTCCTGAGATTGTGTAAAAACCACCATTTAGAACGTTTTTTAGAACGCTTTTTGTGCATTTTCACCCCTTTTAAATTTCGAATTTTTTAAGAACTGATCTTAGAAATCCTTTATATATAATTAGTAGCTAATGTTTCAAATTTCATATTTCTAGGCCCTTCAGGAACGCAAAAATTACATTTTTAGAGCGTTTTTTGCTCTTGCAACCTCAAGGTGGTAGTGATACAAACATAAAACAGAACCTTGTTAGAGCAAGGTCTGTCACCATCAATTTATAACCATTGCTTTTGAAATCGAATTCATACTTCCCAAAATTGAGTAGAAATCACCATTTAGAATGTTTTTTAGAACCCTCTTCGCGGATTATCACCAGTTTAAAATTTCGAATTTCTTAAGAACTGTTCTTAGAAATCCTTTATATCTAATAAGTAACTAATTTTTCAAATTTCATATTTCTAGGCCCTTCAGTAACGCAAAAATTGCATTTTTAGAACTTTTTTGCTCCTGCACCACCTTTGGGGTAATGGCACAGACATGAAATATAGCCTATCTTGGAGCAAGGGTTGTCACCATCATTTTGACACTATTATTTTTTAAATCGGCTTTGTATTTCCTGAGATTGTGTAAAAACCACCATTTAGAACGTTTTTTAGAACGCTTTTTGTGCATTTTCACCCCTTTTAAATTTCGAATTTTTTAAGAACTGATCTTAGAAATCCTTTATATATAATTAGTAGCTAATGTTTCAAATTTCATATTTCTAGGCCCTTCAGGAACGCAAAAATTACATTTTTAGAGCGTTTTTTGCTCTTGCAACCTCAAGGTGGTAGTGATACAAACATAAAACAGAACCTTGTTAGAGCAAGGTCTGTCACCATCAATTTATATCCATTGCTTTTGAAATCGAATTCATACTTCCCAAAATTGAGTAGAAATCACCATTTAGAATGTTTTTTAGAACCCTCTTCGCGGATTATCACCAGTTTAAAATTTCGAATTTTTTAAGAACTGTTCTTAGAAATCCTTTATATCTAACAAGTAACTAATATTTCAAATTTCATATTTCTAGGCCCTTCAGTAACGCAAAAAATTGCATTTTTAGAACGTTTTTTGCTCCTGTACCCCCGTTGGGGTAATGGCACAGGCATGAAATATAGCCTATCTTGGAGCAAGGGTTGTCACCATCATTTTGACACCATTATTTTTTAAATCGGTTTGGTATTTCCTTGTGTAAAAACTACCATTTAGAACGTTTTTTAGAACGCTTTTTGTGCATTTTCACCCCTTTTAAATTTCGAATTTTTTAAGAACTGATCTTAGAAATCCTTTATATATAATTAGTAGCTAATGTTTCAAATTTCATATTTCTAGGCCCTTCACGAACGCAAAAATTGCATTTTTAGAGCGTTTTTTGCTCTTGCAACCTCAAAGTGGTAGTGATACAAACATAAAACAGAACCTTGTTAGAGCAAGGTCTGTCACCATCAATTTATAACCATTGCTTTTGAAATCGAATTCATACTTCCCAAAATTGAGTAGAAATCACCATTTAGAATGTTTTTAGAACCCTCTTCGCGGATTATCACCCCTTTAAAATTTCGAATTTTTTAAGAACTGTTCTTAGAAATCCTTTATATCTAATAAGTAACTAATATTTCAAATTTCATTTTTCTAGGCCCTTCAGTAACGCAAAAAATTGCATTTTTAGAACGTTTTTTGCTCCTGCACCCCCGTTGGGGTAATGGCACAGACATGAAATATAGCCTATCTTGGAGCAAGGTTATCACCATCATTTTGACACCATTATTTTTTAAATCGGTTTGGTATTTCCTGAGATTGTGTAAAAACCACCATTTAGAACGTTTTTTAGAACGCTTTTTGTGCATTTTCACCCCTTTTAAATTTCGAATTTTTTAAGAACTGATCTTAGAAATCCTTTATATCTAATTAGTAACTAATGTTTCAAATTTCATATTTCTAGACCCTTCAGGAACACAAAAACCGTAATTTAGAACGTTTTCTGCCCCTGCACCTCCTTTGGGATAGTGGCACCGACATAAGATATAGCCTATTTTGAAGCAAGGGTTGTCACCATCACTTTGACACCATTATTTTTTAAATCGGTTTGGTATTTCCTGAGATTGTGTTGAAACCACCGTTGAGAACGTTTTTTAGAACGCTTTTTGTGTTTTCGAATTGTTTAGAAAATGTTCTTAGAAATCATTTATATCTTATAAGTGACTACCATTCCAAATTTCATTATTCTAGACCTTTCCATAACACAAAAATGGCATTTTAGAATGTTTTTTGCTCCTGCACCCCCTTTGGGGTAGTGGCACCGACATAAAATATAGCCTATGTTCTCAGTTGGACTAACACTATCATTTTGATACCTTTACTTTTGAAATCGGTTCTGTAGCTCCAGAGATTACCTCTAACAAACACACAATTTTTACTTCTTTATAATATTAGTATAGGTAGATAGGACCGGGGGACCGTATAAAAATTTAAATTTCGTAACTTTTTAAGAAATGTTTTTATTGATTCAAATTGCTTTTAAAAAATATCTTTACTCATTTAAAACATTTTTGTAATTGGAACTATATGTCTATGACTACACTGTTAAAAATTTCCGCTTAACGTTACACCAAATTTTGTAGTAAAATAATGAGGATTACCAAAATATGGTACTTCTTAATTTTTAAAAACTCCATTTCGTGGTCTAACCTTCGAAGTTACTCTGAATTGAACCACATTTTGGTAATAAGTTGAACCAAGTTTGCAAACGATTTTAAATATATTTTTTAAATTTACATTTTAAAATTTTAAACATATTTAATGTTTGATATAACTCTGGAAGTACTTACTCGCTTTACAAAAGTTTTACACTTTTGTGTACAGAAAATGTGTCATTTTAATTTGTTTTCGGGATTTCTTAAAATATTGATTATGAATTTTTTTTTTAATTAAGTAAGAAAATGAATTTTTTTTTATGAGTGAGTTTTGAGTTAATTAGCATATTTTCACAATTAACACTCAAAATTAAAAAATCCTGAAGGCAATTTGTTGGAAATATAGCATAAAAGCTCTTTTGAAAATTTCATACCGGTTTATGAATTAGCCATTGCACACCGTTGAGAGCAGACACCCTGTATATACACAAGTATCGTCGACGAAATCGTTGGTGGTGACATAACTTGACTAATACATTTCTGTTTTATAGACATTTTTTTTTTGCCTTCTAAACATTGCACAATTTCAATTTTTTACAAGAAGAAAAAAAATTTGTTTTTCAAATGCAATTTGTTTGAAAACTGTATTTCAATTTACTGATTTCTTGTACCTCTCTATTCTAAAAAAAAGTAACTAACGCTGTCACCGCAGCTGTAAATGAATTTTTTGTGGCCGGGGGTTATTCTTCGCTAATATTATGAAAAATGCTGTACACAAAAATAGGAAAATAGGAAAATGGGTAGTATTATAGAGAAATGTTTGATAAACACGCTGATGCAGGCAGTTTTTAAATCGAATAATTACACAAGCCTGCGATGGTTTTGTTGTCTAACTTTTGAAAATTGATTTTTATGTATTTTTTAGCGCTGAATCCAAAAATGACCTTCATTTTTAACCGCTATGTGAGGATTTTTTGCCAATCGTAAATTTCAATGGTAAAATTAAAAAAATAGAGAATATCTGATTCTGAAAGGTACAGGAATTGGTTGTGTTTCTTAACTTTTAATAACTGATTTTTATATATTTTTTAGTGCCGAATTCGAAAATGACCTCCATTTTTAACCATCAAGTCAGGATTTTTTGCAAATCGAAAATTTCAAAGTAAAAAAATAGCAAATTTTTGATACTATAAAATAGATGTGATGATTGCGTTTTTTAAATTTTGATAATTGATTTTTATGTACTTTTTAGCACTAAATCTGAAAATAACCTTCATTTTTAACCATCACGTCAGAATTTGTCGCAAATCGTATGTAAAAAATTTGCAAAAAATCCTGACGTGATGGTAAAAAATGAAGGCCATTTTTGGATTCAGCGCTACAAAATACATAAGAATCAATTATCAGAAATCCCTGCCGGCCCGGCCTACAGGCAGAGGTAGATTTCGAAGTCAAATATACTAATTTCACAAACAAAAACTAAACCTGATTAGAGATAAATCCACTTTAACAATTTTATCTGGCCGCTTTTGACGAGTTTTTATTTCCTTTTTATATAATAGCTGGTTTTATGAGAATCATGTTAGGGCGGTATTCAAAAAAAATACTTTTCCATGCTCAACAACTCGAAATTTTCTGGCATAATTCCAGATCCATTTTTAATTAAAAAAAAATATGAAACTTGCTGACGTGATTTTTGAAGAGATTTATAAGCGACCTGTGTTTTTATTTTTTGTTCAATTAATTAAAACTTGATATATAAACAATTATTATCTCAGAAGGACAATATTATATTTTTCGTTTCTAACACAATCGCTTCGGGAAATTCCGTTCAAAATGTTCACTTTGACATCGTTTTTTGAAATATATTCTACTTCTATAAAAAAAATCGATCATTACGGTACATTACATAGTTTCTGAATAAGCGATTCTACCAATTAAATGCGTTTGAGAGCAAAAATAAATTTAAAAATGAGTCAGAAAATAAGCAGTTTGGATTTGAGTGCATCCTTAATGCAATGATTTTTCCAACACAATCCGCTTCGGGAAATTCGGTTCAAAATGCCCATTTTAACAGCATTTTTAAAAATATATTCTGCCTCTACCAAAAAATAAACCATTACGGTACATTACATAGTTTCTGAGTAAGAAAACGTACCAATTGGAAGCCTTTGAGAGCAAAAATGAATTGTAAAATGAGTAAGAAAATACGCAATTTGGATTTGAATACACCCTTACTTAGATGATTTTTTTCTTCAACCGCTATGTATTTTTAATTTGTTTTTGCTGTAAGAATTGGTCCTATCCAAAACTTGTCTACATAGATGTTGTAGACAATATTAAGAAGATATGTGATAAATTCATGGGGATTTTATGTCTTGTGAATTGACGGAGTTATGGATTTTTTTCTTCTTCAACCCCCCCCCCCTCTTTTTGTGTTTTCATTTTTAGGTGCGTTCGTAATTATATAAATACGTAGCACCTATAGTCGTCGTTCAGTCCGTCCGTCCGTCTGTCCGTCCGTCTGTCCGCATGTAACAGAGCAAAAACTACCCAACCGAATGGTCTGAAATTTCAAATATATGATTGTTGCAAAATTTTGTCGCGCCATTTCAAATTTTATGAAAATCGGATGTATAGTTTAATTACAGGGACAGTCAAAAGTTTTTCTTTACATTACGGCCAATGGGAAAAATTATTGCAAGTGCATTTTAATGATATTAGAGCCTTCCGAATGATCTGAAATTTTAAAGATATAATTGTTGCAAAATTTTGTCGAGCCATTTCAAATTTTAGGAAAATCGGATGTATAGTTTAATTACAGGGACAGTCAAAAGTTTTTCTTTACATTACGGCCAATGGGAAAAATTATTGCAAGTGCATTTTAATGATATTAGAGCCGTCCGAATGATCTGAAATTTTAAAGATATAATTGTTGCAAAATTTTGTCGAGCCATTTCAAATTTTAGGAAAATCGGATGTATAGTTTAATTACAGGGACAGTCAAAAGTTTTTCTTTACATTACGGCCAATGGGAAAAATTATTGCAAGTGCATTTTAATGATATTAGAGCCTTCCGAATGATCTGAAATTTTAAAGATATAATTATTGCAAAATTTTGTCGAGCCATTTCAAATTTTAGGAAAATCGGATGTATAGTTTAATTACAGGGACAGTCAAAAGTTTTTCTTTACATTACGGCCAATGGGAAAAATTATTGCAAGTGCATTTTAATGATATTACAGCCTTCCGAATGGTCTGAAATTTTAAAGATATAGTTGTTGCAAAATTTTGTTGAGCTATTTCAAATTTTAGGAAAATCGGATGTATAGTTTAATTACAGGGACAGTCAAAAGTGTTCCGTTACATTACGGGAATGGGAAAAAATTATTGGAAGTGCATTTTAATGATGTATCAGACTATGCACTTTATGAAGTGCAAAAAATTATACATTCAGTACAATATGGGGTGCAAAAAATAATTATAAAACTAGTTATAGTACGAACGCACCTCATTTGCCACGTTTTACGAGCAATTTCCAACTTGTTAATTTTTTTTGCGGTACGAATTAGTCCTATCAAAAACTTGTGAATACAAAAGTTGTACATAATATGAAGGAGATTTATAATAAAATTAATTGGATTTGATATCTTGAGAATTGATGAACTTATGAATTTTTTTCTCCCAAAAACCCTATTTTTTGCGCCCCTTGAGAACATTTTTAAGTTGATAAAAAATCTGTGATACATAAATTTTTGGCCCTATTTTTAGGAGTAATAAAAACTTTAAACTGATTTGATATGTACAAAAATTAAGAAGTTATGGGGGGTTTTCTGTTTTCACAAAACCCCTCCCTATTTCCATCACCTTGGTCCGATTTTGCCCATTAACGAACTTGATCGAGATTTTATGCCCATTGATTTTATGTATAAGTTTGGAAGAGATTGGTGCAGAATTACGAAAGTTATCGTGTCCAGAAGAAAGTGATATATATCTACCCTATATATATAAAATCCTAACGAATCGAATTGAAACGAATTTATGTAACGATTCTATGAAACGACTGATTAAACAACTGATTACGTTTCATGGCGATTTCTCCTAAAATATGGAATACTTTGCGATGAAATTAACACCAAAAATCCGTATTGATCCACAGATCTCAAAACTGGTATTAGAATTTTAAAATTAGAATTAGTTTTCGAAATATTAATTTTTTTCTAATTTTAAATACTTTTTTTCTAATGATGGCAACTCAAATTTTATTCATAACAGATATTTTTTTTCATTTTTTAGAAAAGGTTATTTTAAAGTAATTTGGCAACGAGTTTGGCCTCCCTTAAATGTATGCTAAGAAATGCATCATGTTACTTTTATTCAGAATTCAATTTGTATTTCATTATCATTTTATTTAATACAAAACTTTCATTTAAAATTGAAACCTTTAAATAAATGGCTTTTACTTCATTCTTTTTTTAAACGAAACGAAAAGAAAAATATTAGACACAGATGTCATATACGCAACGGGGTACCTAATTGGCGGCAAAATGGCGTTATTTTGCCTGACATGGTAACCCGGCTATTGTTGCTTATTTATTAATAAATGTTTATTTGAATTTATTTTCTTTTTATTTACAAAAAGTGTTATAAACTTGTTTTGTTCTATAGTTATTAATTAATTTTTTTTATTTATTGTTATTTCATTTTAAAAATAACAGAAAATAATTTAAAAATACGTATGTAACAGGTATTTGAAAACGAGGTTTTCGCCAAATTGTTGTAAAAAGAAAAATCACGCCAAACCCGGTGCGTATGTGACAATGCAACAAATCATGAGATTTAACTTCCACTTCAAAGCAACGTTTTAATGTTATTACTTCTCCCGTCGACCAATTTCGCCAAATTATATAAATAGCCAAATTATACAAATTGACATGTTTTTTTATTTTAAATAACAAAAGAACAAATAAATTAGTATAACATTAATAAATATACAAATAAAAAGTCGAAATAAAATCACTTGATGACGTAAACACGTGTAACTTGCTTAAAGTCGAGTGAATGTGACATTTATGATCAACCATTATTGGCATTTAATCTTATAATTTGGCGACAGATTTTTGGTCGACGGGATAACCAAGTAGCACCGTTTTAATTTACCACTCAAAAAATAAAAAAATGCTAACTGGCGTGTTAAAAAAAGCTATTGGCGAGATTTTCACCCGGCTAACATAAAAGTACCAGGAATTCTTTAGGATCATGGCAACTTTTATGTAGTTTTATTCGAAAAAATAATTTTGATTCTTTAATCAAAATGGAAACGTTTCTTAAGAAAAGCGAAGGAATCAGCCCGTTGTTTATGGCAGTTGCATGACTTGGACTATCTATATTATAAAGGACAAACATATCTGTGCGTAACGCATACGTCATTTTGCGAATGGCAACACTTTGAAATTTGAAATAAAATTTTGGCTTTGCAATTTTCTCTACTGCAAATTTTTAAACTTCTAAACATCGCACATTTTAAATTTTTACACCGTCGTATAAGGAAAAAAATGCTCTTTTAAATGCAATTTGTTTGAAAACTGTATCACAATTTATTTTTGAGATATTAATTTTTTTTGTAGTTTTTGATACCATTTTTCTTATCGTGGCAACAAAAGTACCTCATTTCATTGAAAGTCATTGAAAGTAAACGGAAAATAGTCGAAAATAGGAGATACTGTATCTTTCTCTTGCCATTTTCTCATAAAACCTAAAAAAAAAGTTGAAATTAAAATATGTGCTATGTCAAGAATATTGTCTGTTATTCTGTGATAATGACGTCATATGCACACTTTTCTATAGACGAAGTTTAAAACTGGATTGTAAAAGTGGATTGCTTTAACGGATGCAAATGACGTCATTTTATAAAAAAGCGTGTATTTTATTTCTTAAACTTGAATTATGTTTTGTAGAAGTGCGTCATTTTCACAGACCAGCTGCTTTGAAATTCTTCACAGGTGAAAATGCTTCACATTTAAAAATAATGTAATCGAAATCACATACTGATAAAACGCAATGTTTTACAAAAATTTAGAGTATCTTTATAAAGTATATTTTTCAATCTTCTGACCATTTTCAATTTTCGTCGCATAGAGAAAAAAATTACTTTCAAATGCAATTTGTTTAAAAACTTTACCTTAATTGACTGATGTATTATATTTTCTAAAATAATTTTTAAGCATGATTTTTTTAAAGTTTATCTTATCACGTGCCGGTTTCAATACATAATAATAATAAACATTTTTCACATAAAGCAACAAACATTTTTCAGCATTTGTTTCTGACTATTTTTGCATAACGAAATTAATACTTCCTTTATAAACCAATAAAAGAATAATATTAAAAAAACCACCAATCTAACATATTTGTGAAAGACAAATTAACGAAATTAATACTTCTTTTATAAACAAATAAAAGAATAATATTGAAAAAACAACAAATCTAACATATTTATATTTTTAGATCACCAAATAGGATTTTTTTTTAATGGAATAACTTTGCAAAGTCCATCTCAGTTTACTGATTGTCTATAGTTTTAAAAACAATTTTTAAGCATGAAATTTTTTTTTAATTTATCTATATCGCGCGGAGCTCGATTACGAAAGATTAATCCGTTTGCCCTTAAAACAAAATACAGACTTCATCATTTTCTTACGGCTAATATCCATTAAAAAAATTCCCTATGAATAAATAAATAAAATAATACAAATAAAACACAAATTTACCAGACATGTATAAGCTCTGAAATTATCAGAATATAAAAGGATGCCATAAGTAGCAAAATCTTGGCAAATAACTCTTAGCATGCGGCTAATAAGAAAATATCGCTTTTGACAAATTTCAAAAATTTATTTGATTGTATAATTCGTATTTTCCATATGAAAAATACTTTTTTAATGTAAGTTGTCAATCTAAAAATATTATGGAATATAAAAAAATTATTAGTTTTCAATTTTAAAAAATGATTTCACCTATATTCTTTAACCCGGGAAGCCCGGGTACGTTCCCCTAGTTATAATATAAACGAAATAATGGGGATAGAATAATATTCGGCGACTTCTCACACCTGTGGCTGGCTAACATTAAAGTACCAAATGACCGCCTGGAATATAAAAAGCGAAGGGATCCGCCTGGAGCTGTTGATGATAGTCACATGACTTAGGCTATTATTATAGAGATTGTTTTCAATTTTAAAAAACAGCGCAAAGAATAATATTTCCTAACGATTCAAAATTTATTTTCACGTGACTAATAAAAACAGAAAAAAAACTTTAAAATTACTATTAAATGAGTACGTGTTGAAGGCAGGAAAATATTGAAAATTATGTCCTTAAAATTGTATTTACACGTGAATATTAAAAGGGAAAGGAAACTTTAAAATAATAAATACATTAATATGCGTTTAACCCTTTCCCGGACAAGGCACTTCTATTCGTAAAATCTTGAAATCAGTGAATGACACCAGAATTTACAAACAAATTTCGAAATACAAAAATGCTTTTGTTCACTTACCTAATAAAAGGGAAATTTTCATCCCAATATTCTGATGCTAATGTGGCATTTAAGAATTAAGTGGTCCAAAAATGAACCACCGCCCTTGAAGGGGTCAAAGCAGCAAATTTTAGTAATTGTATTATGTCAATCGTTTTATAACGCTGTTAAAAAATACCGAGAGACAAAGACTCCGTTTATTTAATTCGTTTTATTTTAGCTTCTTTTCAAATGTTTAATTGATCTTCTTTAACCAAACACGAAAACAACCATTGAATGTCTTAACAGCAACTGATTCTACCTTAAATTTATGCAATCAAAGGGAATTGAATGGAAACCCGTTTACAGGGAGATCGCTACAGATTTTTTCAGTATAATTCAATCTTCTCTAATCTTTTTAAAACCGATCAGATTAGTGTGCTTTTAGATTCTACAGTGTCTGAACGGGGGTTGGCGAGCGTAGCTTGCAGGGGGCAGAGCCCCCTAGTATATATATATATATATATATATATATATATATATATATATATATATATATATATATAAAGTTTTTTACTGAGGATGGTTTTGGGTTCTAGGGGTCATGATCGGTGTAGATCTGCAAAAAATTTTCAGAAATTCCAACATGGGAACGATCCCAATAGGTAGTATTTCATACGAAATCTACCTAAAAGCTAACCAATATGAAACAACCCAAATTTTGCAGGCTTGTGTTACACTGGCCTGCAAAAGTTTAAGGTACAGGGACTGGATTCTTTCGATTGCACACGTTTTGTCAAATATCTACAAAAATTACTGACGAATTGTTCTTGAACTTCTGGGGCCCCACCAGGGGCCGAGAGGCTCTATTCTCGAAGCTGGTAGACGGGAGGTGCTGGGTTCGAACCCAGTCGCGCCCGTCGGCCTAATCGTTTGGAGTTTTCGCGGTTTTCTTCGAATCTTGGTTTTCCAAGTGTAAATACGGGTTAGGTTCCCTTAGAAAGACTCCCCACGAAGCGCACTCCCCCTCTTTGGGACCTTATCCCTAGTGTAGATAATTGGCCGTCATAGACAACAACACAACAACAACAACTTGAACTTCTGGGATGAAAAGAAGATGTTTGATTTCATATTTCTTGGGGAAGATTTAGTCGGGAGAACAATTAAGGGGCTAATAGAAATTTAATAATAAAATAATATTTGCGATCACCTTTGTAACAGAAAATGCTGGAAATGGTTTGTCACTGTGTTAAATGACTATTTGGTTCTTGTTCAACGTTTGTGTGTATTTGTGTAAGCATAGCACTCATATTCGTGAAGATGTTATTGTGTCTGTGAAAAATTCAAAAGTTTTTTGCTTATAGCATACAGAGTTTTCAACCAAATTTAACAAAACTTTCCGAAAACTTGCCAAAGAATAGTAGCGACAGTATACTGCAATTAAAACATGTATTGAATATTTGATGAGATATGGGAATTTTTATGAGATAATTTTTACCTGCGCATGCGCGGAAGATTTCAAAATTTTTATTTCATAATTTGGTAGCCAGTATTTTGGGGCAACTTCTATAAAAAGTCCAGTCAAATGTTGTGAAAACTTAGAAAGATATAATGAGCTGAATGAAAAGTTGTGGAAAATCCCTTATAATAAAGCTATTTTTAGGAAGCAACTCACTATATCGACCCTATCTTTGTGAATTTTAGCGATATTTTACATGTGAATTTTAAAAGAGAAAGAAAATTTTAAAATATTAAATACATAAGTATGCGTTAAAAGCCGAAAATGGAGGAAATTACCTCATATTTAAAATGGCCAAATAGTAATATAGATAAACAGTTTTTAAATTAACAAAAATATATTTACACGGTACATTTATTTTAACATTTCTAGATGATTTTTAAAACTACATTGCGAATTCTAAGGCAGCGCAAATAGAAATATTTCCTTTCTAACAACAAAAGTATTTACACGTGAAAACTAAAAAGAGAAAGAAAACTATAAAATACTAAATTTAATATGCTTAAGCAGTAAATAAGAGAAATAACGTCATATTTAAAATGACCAAACAATAATATTGCAAAACAGATTAAATTAAAAAATATATTTACATGCGACATTTATTTCATATTTTAAGATGATCTTTTTAACTATTGTTGCCAAAATAATTAAAGTTTAAGCCAAAAATAATTTGGCCTGCTAGAATCGTAAAATCATCCACCGTGCAATGAACCAATGCAGTTGTTATTGAAGTGCCTACAAGAGTCGCATTGCTCTTGTGTTGAGAATTCTAAGGCTACGCAAATAATATTTTCTTTCTAACAACAAAAGTATTTTCACGTGAATGTTATAAAGAGAAAGAAAACTTTGGTATAAATTTCGTCAGATTTAAAACGATACGTTCAAAATGTCTTATTTAAAACAAGTTTCTTATAGCCTTGTTAAAAAGTACTGGGAGCCAAAGACTCTGTTTACTTAATTCGTTTTATATTAGATTATTTTTAAATATTTAACTAATCTTATTTAATCAAAGACGGAAACAGCCATTGTCATATAATGCAGAAAATGACACAGAAGAAGATTCAGATGAAGATGAAGAAAGTGAAGAGGAAGAAGAAAATGATGGAACAGACAAGAAAGCAGAGAAAGAGGATGAAGAAGGAAGAGTGGAAATAGGCGACTCATAGGTGGAAGAAGAAACTGAGGAAGAACACCAGTTGAATAGATCAAGCTACAAAACCAAGCAATATTTGATTAGAATACAGCTTAATTAGAAGACTAATACAGCTTATTTTTCAAAGTCCAATGAATCATTATGAGGATTTTGATACCGAACAATAACTATCGTAATCTGTACATAAAAGTTTTACAACTTGCTCTCGTCTAACAAAAAGAACTCTCAACAAATTACTCATAGACTTGTAAATAGAACTTTTAACAACTCTTATATAGAGTTGTAAATAGAGAACACTCAACAGTTCACTTATAGACTTGAAAATAGTTTCTTTACCATATCATAAATTGTAAATATTACGTTCATTTTTAAAAAAATAGTTCATTTTCAAACATTGCTAAATAATATTGTATTTTTTAAAAAAAATAAACTAGCAACGCGGGATCTGGAAGCCTATGCCGATTGGTGGATTATCCCACACTGCAGAACCTGGAATCATAGAAATAGGAGGAATGAGGACACCTTCACCATTGAAAGGTCCTGTCAAGATTATTGTTTTTACGACGTTGCTCATTAATTTTTTACTGCAAGCCGAAAGCCGTTGCAAAGCTTTGGCTGGTTAATAGCTCGCAACATGATAATTGGTACGACGATTTTCAATTACAGTACGAGCGATGGCATCCCTGCAAACCGAGTGAGTTAAAAAAATTCTGTTGAATAATTAACCGCTTCATCTGCTACCACAACAGTATCGACGGATTTGTATGTGACTACAGCGCGCTTTGTATGTTAAACAGACTAACTAATATTTTAAAGATCGTAGATCTCTTTGTTCTTGGCCGCAAGAATAGCTTGTTCACTGATCCAATAGTGATTATTATAATTGGTTTGAATATTTGGAAATACTTTTTTCATTAATTCATCTTTTCACTAAATTCCAGAAGTTATGAGGTAATGAAATTCGTCCCGTGGTTAGGTCAACCGGCACTTTTCCGTTCCCATTTTCCAGCAATTGATGTGAGAATATCCGAGCTGATCTTGTTTTGTAGCTGGACATGCATATTTGTAGTTAATTTTAACGTCTTTAACGTGTCGCCACAAAGTAGAGTATTTGAGGTAAGCATTTATTTCGTTCGCTAGTGTTAATAGAGGGATTACAGGTAAAGTTTGCCTGAAATCTTCTGCAAGCAATATTAATGCGTTCCCAAATGGTTTCACACAAATTTTGCAATGATCGATCAAGAGCCTCAAGCGATTTTTTGTGCGCCATTGGTGCATTCATCCCAAACAATGAGTTTGCATTTCTACAATTCTTTTCCCATGCCGGATGCTTTTGGAAATGTGGCACATGAGAGTTTCAATGAATTGCATGTTCAATGGCAATTTCAAAGCGGGATGAGCAGTTCTTCAATCTAGTAGCAATTTCGCAGCTATTCCGAACGATGCAACAGCTAAGGCTATGCCATTTTTGATCGAAATGCTGGCAGAATCGTTTTGTCAGTTCCTCCTGGCGTATCCCCACAGAAATAAAAACTATTTACACTGCTGGCCATTAAAATTGCAACACCATGAAAGATGGAAAATACAAAAAAAGATATTTATTGTACGTGAACAGTATCGCATGAAAACAAAATGATTAAATTTGTAAACAGTTTGGGGGTTTACAAGGGTGCGAAATTAGAAGAAACAGCTGCTTCCCCTGGCAGCTAAAACGACCTTTATCCGGTTAGGCATGGAGCCGAACTGGGCTTGGAGGACAGAAACGAGCCACTCATTCTATGCTGCTTCAAGTCTATCCCTCACTTCATTAACCGTATTAGCTGGAGAAGGGTGGCGGGCTAGTCTCTAAGCAATTCATGACCAGATGTTTTCATTGGGTGACAGATCTGGAGGCCGTGCAGGCCACGGCAGCAGTCGAATACCCTGTGTATCGAGGAAGGTCAGAACACGACGTGCAACATGTGGTCTTGAGTTATCTTGCTGGAAGATGGCGTTTGGCAGGCCTCGAAGACAGGGCACAACCACTGGACGTAAGATGTCAAAAATGTACCGATCTGCGTTTAAATTACCGTCGATCCGAACTAGAGATGTGCATGTCGTGTACCCAATGGCTACCCAAACCATCACACCATGTGCAGGGCCCCTGTGCCGATATCGAATGCAAGCAGGCGACAGGTGTTTTCCTCGGATTCTTCAGACAAGTATACGGCCATCAGAATACAGCACGTACAACCGGGACTCGTCTGAAAAGACGACATTGTGCCAATCATACATCCAGCTTTGCCTTTAGCGCACCAGAGTCGCCGACTCTCTCTATGCTGCATTGTCAAGGGAAGCCGCAGCACTGGTCGCCTTTCTGACAGTTCACACTGCTGCAAACGTCGTCGCACCGTACGAGCGGATACTGGGTGCGCTTCAAACATGCGCATTTCCTGACTAATGGTTCGTGATGTGGATGTACGGTTTTGCAGGGCCGAACTCACAATATGTCTCTCCTCTCCGGCGTTAGTCATGGAAGGGCGTCGAGATTCTGCATGCCGTTCAGTATGACCCTCAGCAATCCATTGATTCCCTATTTGCATGACAGTGGTTGGATTTCGACGAATGCAACGGGTGATATCACGGAAAGATAATCCACACTTTCGATAGGCAGCGATACTGCCTCTATCGAATACCGACAGTTGGTGGTAAGCATTTCTTCTTATTATTCGAGGCATAACATGATATTTTGAGCAAAGACCGACCTTACAAAGCGCGTTCCGAATGAGAAATTCACTACGCAACTTTTCTTTTATGCAGTGCTTCAGGTGTCGTTTCTCCCGCCTGCCTCGTTTAAATGCGCTAAAATACTAATCATTTGCATATTCTAACCTCTTCTTCCTTTCATGTGATTTTGATGTTCGTCAGATCATTCCTTCCTGGTGTTGCAATTTTAATGGCCAGCAATGTAGTTAAAAGAACTATATGTTTGATTAATATAGGCCAGCTCAAATATTTGGTGTGACTGACCAAATGTTGGTTGGCTTACCAAATGATTTTGTTAGTTCGATAAAATTTTATTGAACTAAAAAATCATTTGGTCAGTTGAACAAAAATATTTGGATGGGGAAAAATTTGGTTGGTACAACTATTTTTTTGTTGTTTTAACAAAATGTTTTTCCGTGAAGTAGATTTTTCCAACCCCGTTATTGACAGTTTGCATTATTTGATCGTAAATGCCTTTTTGATCAAGCGTTAGTTTAGGAATATTTGATTGCACATACGACATAAGATCACCCGTGTTGTAATTTTCTTCATGACGCTATTATACATCGAACGAAGCAGCGGAAAGTGGCATGTGTAACGCCGATGACAATTCTCAGTTGCTGGAAAGACGTTGGACCGGGCCACATGTACCAACAGCATGCGAAGAAAGAAGCATTCATTTTAATTTGGATGCACGGTGATCCCAGTCTGCCTATCACAGTTTATTTGAATGTGCTAGATTGTCTGTCAACTCGCTCTCCTCGTTTGCGTCGTTCAAATTACTTTCTACTCGCATTACATGTGTAATAGGTAGGTATTTTCGAACACAGCAGTGTTTTCACAAATACGTCATTTTGACATAAAGTGAAGAAAGCAGTTAACGCTGTAGCCGGTGGATTCAGTGCTATTTGCTCACATTTGCAGCTATGAAATAAACACCTTGCCCATTTTCTAGATGTATTGCTTATGTGAACAACAGCTGCACTTCGTTCATGTATGGGAAATGAAAGAATTCGCCATACAACTTCATTGCTGCTTATGTATCTTCCAGCCTGATACAGTACAATTTAATCGATATGTATGACCGCATTCTTATCACTTATTTCAGGTTGCACGCCAAAAACTGCCATGTCCCTGCCTTTATTCACGTAGTTACAAAATGGATTTAACGGAGTTACAGTATTTCACGTTTATGTGCGCTTTGTATATTTTTGATAGCAAAGGCGAATATGGAACAACCCACCTGTTATCTACTTAGATGTCACCGTTTCTCATTTGTCTGGTTGCTAATTTACCGCCATCTGCTGCTGATCTTCTTCAAATCCTTTAACTGTGTTGGATACTAATGCTCGTGGAAATCGCCTAGAGCATTTTCCGTCTATCATGCAGGATGAATTTGGATTCAGTACACTGCAATGTCCATGTATCATATTTTTCGTCACAACTTATGCAAATCCTTATCGACATTGGCATCGGGTATTTAAGCGCATATTACATCGTTGATTTCATTTGAAGGGATTTTGCTATAGAGCCAGATTAGTATATGTTCGTGGGGCAATCCTCTCTTTTTCCATTCCACCGAGTCATAAAGCAGCGCACAGATACAAAAACTTCATGTTTTACCATGAAATCCATCTGCGGTAGCAGCTACTGTCTGAAAACACATTGTGATGTCATGCCTATCCACCTGCGACAGCTCAGGAAGTAAGAGGTGTTGTATATCGTCTTAAGCTGGATTGCATATGAATGTAATGAATAGGTCTGGACGCCTGTAATGACGAACATACGCAATTGCATTTTGAGCGTACTCATGCATATGTCGTGCACTGCCTGCATATGAAAATGGCAAAATAGTTAGTCTTTCGTTGTATTACGGTCATATACAACTGAAACTCACAAATGAATGTATTCTTCGGAGCGAAACTTGGTCTGATTTAAACGGATGAATATCAAACGTTCTGCTTTGATTTTTACATACATATCTATGATGTATTGGTAAAACATTTCACGGCATTTCAAAATGTGATTATCTTCATTCTCTACTTCATTATACCGATAGAAATTCCACAGTGTGCATTTACTTCGTCACAGCTATCACCGATGAAATACATTTGTAGGAATTTATATTGACCATCTGGGAACGGAAGCAGGCAGCCGACTTTATGAAAAATTTGTTCTTTCACTTTGAAAGTTGGCATGAATTGAGCTTTTATGATTTCTGCGCCGGACGACGTCAGTTGGAAGCATAAATTGTATTTCCTGATGTTAGATAGGAAATGCTTTGAATCGGCGGTATATCCGCAAGCAAAGATTATAATGGCTTTAGCGGTTCTCTAGGTTGAGACAGTTTAAGTTTTTTGAACGCGTAACACATTCCTATCGTTTCTTCCTTAAATTTCAGAGCCTTGCAATAAGGGCACACTTCAGTTATGGTCTGATGAGAACATGCTGGACCAAATCATAATCATTAGCTGGGTTGTACCGGAATGCAAGGCGATTGTAATCCCTTGATTGCTGATTACAGAGTCGTGTTTGTCGTTGATCGGCTGTTTCTCGTTGACGTTTTTCAGTCACTCTCAGCCTGTTGCGTTCAGTCTGATGAGAACGAAGTAGATCTGAAATTGCTGAATGTGCTTGCAACCGTGCATCCTCAAGTCTAGCTGCACGTCGCTCTGCTGCTTCCTCGGCACGTATTTGAGCTATTCCTTTTCGTTTTAGCTCGTCCGCTGATGCCCGTTCTCCCTCAATTATTCGTCACACTGCTTCTATTCCGCGAGTAGGACGGCATAAGTTTGATCTTCTGCCAGGCATTATTTGGATGAACTAAAGTATATATATTGCAGTGAAAAAGAAGAAAGAATGTAATAAAAAAATATAAAATTGGAAAACATTAAAAAGGGAAAAGCACAAACTAAAAAACGAAGAAAAAAAAATGAAAATACTAAGGAAATATTTCAGAAAAGTTAGTCTCGGGGGGGGGGGGGGTTGTGGCAAAGTAGGGGAAGAGGGACGGGAGGTGCATAATATGAAGAGTGGTGAAAAGGTTTTCTAATGATATCTCACATGACGAGTGTCTTAAAGTATTAATAAGTGCCATCTCTAGGGGAGGGGGAAATTGGGGAGAGGGTGGAAGCGAGATTCATAAGATGAAAGAATGGTCCAAAGACTTTCTAATGATATAGCACATGATGTTGCGCGAAAAAGTTAGAAAAGTGCCCCCATGGGTGTCGAAAAAAGTTTAAAAAGCGCCTGCCGGGGGCAAATTGACTGAGGGAGGGGAAATGTTACACATATAAAAACACGCGCGTATTCGAATGCAATGAAATCCTTGAATTTCAAAGCAATCGGTGAAGAACTTTCGGAGATTTAAGATTTTGTACAAAGGAACATTTAAATTTTTATTTATATTGATATAAGAAATTTAAATAGTATTTTAAATAGGCCGAAAAGCATGGTAAAATACCACAAAAGTAGTAACTATTTCGTTATCAGTACATTAATGATTTTTAGGCTATAGCTTAGTAAGAAATGTACTAAAATTGTTTCTAATTTGGGTGCAAGCAACCCCAAGCTACAGTATATAGAGTCGAAACCGGTTAAGACGAGTTTCAAGGGACTGGACGAAAGTCGCGTATTAAGTGGAATCGCTTATTAAACGTGATTGGTATAATGTTGCAGGAATTGACCTTATTTACACATCTAATCGTCTAAAGAAACTTTGGAGCTTTCGCTTGCATGCTTAGGGTCTTTTGGGTAGTGTCTTTTACGTCTATTCAGATTAAAATTTAACTGTTTTAAAGTTTAAATCATTGTGGTTTTTTAGGACCGACTAAAAAGTAACGGAAAAAATCATGGACTGAAATATGATTTTAATGTGTATGTTACAAAAAAAAAAAAAAAAAAAAAAAGCAACAAAAATAATTTTCCTGCTAGATTAATTTTTTTGACACAGCCAAAAATATTGAATATTTGCCGGGCAACACAGTTATTAAAAGCATATTTATTATGATAATAAGTAATGCCTTTAGATTTTATGACATAATAACAGAAATTTTTCAAAAGCGTGATAATACAATAAGAGACGACTTGACTCCATGAAACTTTTGGTGCACAGAACTCATCGGACGTGAATAACAGGTGAAGGCAGGAATCAGAAGAAAGTAACGAATAAATAGAATTGGAAAAGAAAAAAAAATTAAATAATAATCGATAACATATACCGTGCAAATAAAGAAGAATAAATAACAAAACGCACAAAAATTCGTCTCCTTTTTTCCACTTCAATAAAAACATACGAAGCTATACGACGCGGTATCAGAGACGGGTTCAAGTGCTGAGATTGCTGAGAGATTTTTTAAAATCAAATATTGACCGCTATTTCTGATTAGTAATATTGTCTTAATCTTCTATTCAATAAGCCGAATAGTACCATTCGGAAAAGTAGAAGATATCTGACTAAAAAAAAAAAAAAAAAAAAAATCCCACTAAATTGGCAAAACTGGTGAAGAGAGAGAAAATTAGCATCTTGATCTAAGAATTCGCGTATTAAGCGAGATTTTTTGCGTCAAGAGACCGAATCTTGATCACGTATTAAGCGGGATCACGTATTAACCGTTCACGGATTAAACGCGATATTTTCCCTTTACTCTTAAGCCCGATGTTCAAGGAACCGGAAAAATCCACGTATTAAGCGGGATCGCGTATTAACCCCTTACGTGCCGAGAAAAACTTACGAGATTCACTCCCCAGTGCCACAGTTAGAACTTAGTGGCTTTACAAAATGGGGCGTGGCTTAAGAGCGTGCGAACTCTGTAAATAATCATTGAGAGATAGAAGATGTTCCATTCAATTTTTAATTTTTGTGGATTCTCTAATAACTGAAAGCTGTGCCCTTAAGCTACCGATAGGAAACTATTGTATATATCTCGAACAAAAGAAAAGTGAACGGCAAACCAAACAATATTTTCTCTAAAATAATAGTGGTGTACTAAAAGGGCGGAGCTTTGTCAAATATGGAAAAAATTCGCTTGTATTTTCACGTCACTAGCTCAGTGCGAGATAGCTTTTATGAAGGTAGTTCCTTCTACCCCGTCTCCTCTGAAATAGGTCAGTCTTTCAAAAACAGCTTCAAAGTCTTTTTTCTTTTTCTTTTTTTTTTTTTTTAATTCCAAAGCCATGGGCGTGGTTTTACTGGTACAGCGCAGTATAAAGGACAATATTTTGGACTGATGTATATATACGACAGTGGCACTTAACGCATCGACCATGCGCGACGGATATATACGTCTGTGGTACTTAAGGGGTTAACCGTGAACGCCTTAACTGGCTCCGACTGTATTTAACTTGAGGAATCTGCCATAAGTGGCTCAAGTATTCTATAATTTTTGGTAATAATGCGTTTTCACCAAATGAAAATAATATCTACTTTGCGCACAAAACACCTTTATTATTTAAATAAAGGCAGAATATAAGTTATAGTTGAAGTAAAATAGATATATCACTGTGCTTTTAGAGAGTCGAATCTAAAATGGAACTTTCATTAATAAGCTGTCAGGCTATATTTACCGAGTCACAATGACTTGATACGTGAACCACAGTTAATGGAAAGCTTAGCACAATGCCACAAGATGGATGTATTCAGCTGCGAAAAATAATCGTTATTTTCTTACTTTGATAACAAAATAAATGAGAAAGAAGTTCTTAAAGTATTTCCAAGTAATGAATATTGATGCACTACAGTCTCGTATTTAATTTAAAATGAGTATTATTTTAATAGATATCTCTACTGCTGATTTGTAATGGTTAAGCTTGAAATATAGGAATGTATATTGAGAGGATATTCCATTCATATATAAGATGTGAGTTGTTACATAATCCTTTGCTATATATTTTAAAATCTATTTAAACCTATTTCTGTGTAACATGTACAAAACATTATTTAACGTTTACGATATTCAGTCCTACTTTATATATAAATGTAATTTATTTATAAACAAGAAGGAAAAGTCATGCATCAAGTATAGATTATGAAACACTTTCCAACCCTTCCAAAATAGTTTAAGAAAATTTCGCCGTTAATAATGTAAGTAAGATATCCCGAAAACATTTTTGAAAATACATAGCACATTTGAAAATCAGATTTTAGTAATCACCTTCGATTGCCGGAAAAGTACTTTAAATCTTTTGTGCAACTCTGTATATGATCTATAGATTTGTGCATATTCCAGATAATATGCTAAAACTTTATTTAAAACATATTTTTCTGAAATATGTTTTAATATAATGATAATATTGCATGTAAAAAATCTGAAAAATTTTAAATATTTGTTTAAAAAAATTATTTTTTTAAAAAATAGTAAGAAAACGCATAACACAGTTAAAATTTCCCCTCAGTAATTTCTACCGATAGACGGAAATGTACTTGGATTCCTTTATACAGCTCTGTGTATGACTTATAGACTTTTATACATGTTACACAATAAACGTAAATTTAATGCAGACAAAAACACGCTTAACACTACTCAAATCATACTTCTAAAAAATATCACCCATAGACGGTCGTATAAACAGTTTTTTGCGTTGCCCTGTATATGTTTTTATTTATATTCGAAAAACACCTCTTAAACTACTAAATGTAGTTCAGCTTGGAAATGTAAATTAAAAAACAAATTTAAGGGGGTCCGTGGCTCAAAATTCTTTTTTTTTAGAGTGATTTTGTTATGAAATTTTTTTCTGAAATATGTTTTAATATAATAATAATATTGCATATAAAAAAATCTGAAAAATTTTAAATATTTGTTTAAAAAATTTAATTTTTTAAATTTTAATCATATTTAATTTTTGACATAACTCTGAAAGTACTTACTCGACTTGCAAAGTTTTTACACTTTTGTGTACAGAAAATGTGTCATTTTAATTTGCCTTCAGGATTTCTTAAAATATTGATTATGAATTTTATAAAAAAAAAATTAAGTAAAAAAAATGAAGTTTTTTTATGAGTTTTTGCATTAATGAGCATATTTTCACAATTATCACTCAAAATTAAAAATCCTGAAGATAATTTTATGGAAATATAGCATAAAATTTCTGTTGAAAATTTCATACATATATCTTTCAAGGAACTTTAGATATATTTTTTTAAAGTTGACAAATTGTAAAAAAATTCATTCTGAGCTAAATGAAGTTAAAGTTCTCGTCAGAGGGTAGCTGATGTATCGCTTCTCAAGGCAAAAGGTGTTATATCTCTGGATATGATGAAGATAAAAGCATGCAGTTTGCTGTATTTAACGCTATAAACTCAGTAATTTTTTTATGAAAAAAAAATGCATATTTTGAGAATTTTTAGCCCCGGACCCCCTTAAGCAATTCACACTCATTCTCAGCATTGCTTATGAATTCTTTTGTGTAGCCCTGTATATGGTCTATAAAATTTATTCACACTACATAACATGCAAAAATTTAGCTTAACTTAAAAGCACACACCATAACTGAAAATGCACTTTCAACAATCACAATATTTCGGATACAACATTGTATCCGAAGTCTTATTATGTGTCTCTGTAAGTAAATGAATGATAAATGTGATGTGACTAGAGCACGCATCTATTAGTAAACCCCAGTGATATATATCAATTTCACCATGTTTGAAATAATGCAACATAATTAAATGCGAATAGTTATTTCCCCAAAACCACTATATAAGCGAACTATTTTGTGTAACTCTGTAAATGAATAATAAATGCTTTGTGCCCCATATTCTACAGGAAGCATGTTTTAATGCACTTGAGCAATTCATATCACTTTCATTATATTTCTAAAGGAGTAACATATTTAAAAAGCGCCGCAAACATTTTTTCTTCATATACCACAATATAACGGAATACTTTTAAGTTCTTATGTATACATACTGCAAATGCTACAAATAACATATTCCATAGTAATCATCTTCTAATGTACCTCAATAATGTACACAAACCTCATTGTACTTAAAACAGTGTAGGGTAGTCCGACCAATAAATGAACAGCCCCCAGTGAATGAACAATTTTTATATTTTTTAATAGAATTAGGTTTGAAAATATCCCGACTAGATGGGAATACAACAGTGACTTAATTCTATTCAATAGGAAGCTATTGCATTCCTGTTTGGTTACTGAAGTCACATTACTTTACTTTGAGAAGATGTTGTATTTTTCATGTCTGAGAAACACATTGTTTCTATGCTGAAATAATAAGGAAAGTGCAATGTCATTTCACATGTTTGATAAGAATTTACTGTTTTTATTTGCGTTATGCACTAATTTTCTTGTACATACATTAAATATATGTATTATAGCCATATATTTTTTTTGTTTTAAGCATTGTAGAATATGTACAATTTGAGAATAGGGATGTTTAATAACTGGCTAGGCAAATGGTAAAAATCCAATGAATGAACAGCTGTTCATTCACTGGAAGGAATACATTAGGCTACTTTTCCTAGCGAATTAACAGTTTTGGGCTGTATGTTTTTGTGGTTTCTTTTATACCTATAGTTTGAATTAAGTGATTTTTCAACAATGGTAACAAATGAAAAGTTAACAGATATAAAAATGTAACAAAAGAACATATACACACACATTTTTAAAGGTAATAATTATTGATGACATCTCACTTTTTCTATGCTTTTAGACGATTGATAAAAATATTCTTACTGAATACCAAGAAGATTCCTCAAAAAGGAAATATGGGATTTTCAAGTACTCTACAGAGGACCTTGAAAATGCTGTACAAGCTATGTGGGTCAGGTCAGCTCAATTTGAAAAAGGCATCTCTTCCTTTTAATATTCCAAAAACAACGTTGTCTGTGAAACTGCGAGGGAAAACAATTGAAAGTAAGCGTATGGGACATTCTCTGTGTTGTCCGTTGAAGAAGAAAACCTCCTTGAACATTGGATAGTTGGAAAGGGAAAATTAGATTTACAATGCATAAGGATGCAGAAAAAGATGATGTTTACAATGTCATGAAACAAACAGAAAGGAAAAATCCATTTATAGACAAACATCCAGGGGAGATATAGATGACCTTTTTTTAACACTTTCCAACAAAGTTGAAAAGTGTTTATGACTTCGGTTTGTCTGTCCGTCTGGCCGTCTGTACGCGCTCTAACTCCCGTAAATATACTCGGATCGTTCTGAAATTTTTGGATGTTAGTGACCTCTACCATAGCACGAACCCTATTGCAAATGAAGTTTGTAGCATGTTTAGTTCATTTACAGGGACAGTCAAAAGTTTTCCGTTACATTACGGCCTATGGGAAAAAATCGTTTAAAATGATTTTTAATGATGTTACATGCTTTCAAGCATAATAAATTGATATGCATTTATCATGTTGACTAAAATATGCATTTTCTGTACAATATGCGGCCCAAAAATAGTTATTATTCATTTACAGGGCCGCACAAAAGAATTCCTTTACATAATGACATAGAAGTGGAGGGAATTTTTTCCGGCGTATTTTAATTATGTTAAACTGTTACATGTATAATGAAATAGATATACGTTGCTAAGGTTTACTATAACTTATTTCATGGATAATGCGAAATGCAAAGCATTTACAGGGACACACAAAAGATTTCAGATACTATATTGTACCCGAAGTACTGTAAAGTAGCGATGATTGCTCGAAATGCATTTTTAATTATGTTATGTGCTTTTATGTTTCACTATATTTATGCATTGTATATGGTGTGTATAAATGCTGTAATTGATATACAGGGCTACTCAAAAGAATTCGTAATGGTTACTGGGTATGATTGCAAATTGCTTAAAGGTGATTTTTAAATGAGTTAGGCATTTTTACGCTGAACCGCATTTGGTTTACTAAGAAATGTTTGTAAAACAGATATGAAATGACATACAGGGTCACGCAAAGAATTGGATACATGGCCGTCTATAAATGATAATTTCTGGAAATGTGATTCCGGTAGTTTTAAGAGTGTTTTACTTTGAATTAAACTTTAGCTAAATAGTGGCGTGTAATAAAGGTATTAGGTTAACTGCAGAGTTTTACAAAAGTATACAAGTATGTTTAAATCTATTAGTATAAATTGCTGAAAGAGAAATTTCAACCTGTTATGTGTTTTCTTGCTAAACTAAATTTCTCCATTATATAGTATATATATATCAACCTACAGATCAAATACAGGGCTGTTCAAAAGAATTGGAATACATATTTGCTATGGACGGTAACTGCTGAAATCAGTTTTTCAAATGTTTTATGTGTTTTCTAAAATGTTTACTTAGTTCACTTATATACCTTATTTCCCTAAATAACGAAGTTTTGTTAAAGCATTCAGGAAGTGTTGGAAAGTGTTTCATAATCTATGCTTAACGCATGATTTTTCTTACTTGTTTTTTTTTTTTTTTTTTTTTAAATAGCATCCAGAGCTGCAAATATGAAGTAAGCACCATGACAATATGTGGACCACAGGTCCACATGTGGTGGAATTGGAAGTGGCCTGCAGTAAAGTATAAGATCAGGTATTTTAAGGATAATATTAAAAGGCACAATAAAAACACCTGAACCAATTTCTGCAACATCCACCCGTTCATCTGGATTTATTACGGAAATAGAGAAGTACAGGGCCAACGATTTCAGGAAATAGAATTAGTTTTTTTCTTTTTTTTTAAATCTGTAATTTAAAAACTTAAAAGTGACAAATTTTTAAGCTTAATTATCTTTCTGGAATTAAAAAAACCGTACTTCAGTAAAAACATGTTATAAGTTATTTGTACAAGTTATAAAATAAACAAAGAACTACGAAATTTAAGTATTTTTAAATTGCTGCCCGTTCATTCACTGGAAAATTTTTCCTTCATTCACTGGTAACAACTGTTCATTTACTTGGTTTTTGTATCGATTTCTATTAAGACATCTCTAGCATCCCAAGGAAGTAAAATAAAAAAATTATTTTGTTATTTTTTAATAATTTGTAAACCAACAAATGTATTTGCACAGTCAAACACCAATAGGTACTGTTTATTAAAATATAATGAATCATTTTCTTTTCAAATGTGCTTAAGTGTTCATTTACTGGTCGTACCACCCTAATATCGTTAAAATACACGGCAAATGATTTCCCCCCCATAGACCATAATGTAATGAAATGCTTTTCCAATGCCCCTGTAAATGAACTATTATAGCTACACACTTCTTTTTCAATACCGAACATGCCAGGAAAAACCTGAATATCCTGTATCAATTATATGGCAATCCGAGTATATTTACGAGAGTTAGAACTCTGAAAGACAGACGGCCAGACAGACAAGCCCAATTCATAAATACTTTCCAACTATGTTGGAAAGTGTCAAAAAGCGTAAAAAGTAATACAGTATAATAGCCTTGTAAGCTTTTTACCATATTGTACTTTAATCGCATATTAAACGTTTTTCCAAGTTCACACAAAGAAACTAAAGTTTTAAGCAGCTTTAAAAATAATTATCACTAAGCGATAATAAAGTAAAAATTATTTTATATCCAAGAAATTTTATTTAGTTTTAGTTTTAAGATGCTTCATGAATTTCGTAAATGTATAAGGTGTTTACAAACCTGAAAAATAATGGGTACAAAATAAAATGCAAAAATGCAAAACTTAAAACTGTAAAATAAAAAATAAATGTCAATAACAGATAAAGATTGGGTTATGTAAATAGTTTTATTATTTTACTAAAAACAGGACGCAATTTAAAGCTTCAGGAAAACTTCTTGACAGAGGTACAGATGGTGTACATATATCTTTATGTTTTTAAGGTGTCGAATATAAAATGGAACTTCCATTAATATATTGTCATACTGTACTTTGAAAGTCACTTGATACATGAACTTCGGTTATACACAGAGCCACAGAATACGTTAAGTCAAAAGGCTCATATTGCTAGAAAAGCGCACGTGCTAAATTTTCTGAAAAAAGAAATCTGTGCTAAATTTTCTGAATAAAGGAAATTAAATTAAGGATAAAGATATTTGTATTTATATTTATTTGATGTTATCTAACGTCGTGCCAATACTTTCAAGGATTGTGAGGTGATAATAGTTTACTAAATTTGCATTTTTATATTACGTAGATGCTATGTTCGAAACTATGATGTCCACAGACCTGAGTATTTTTTACTACTTATAGGATTAATCTATAGAAAGCATTATGAAGTTCAACAAATAAATGCTATAGAAAATTGCTTCAGGATTAGAATAAACATTGTTAGTTTGTACTTCAAAGATACCATTTATAGATGCTAATATATTTCAACGAAACTTACTTTTTACAATTCAGGCGATATGAAGAATTTTACAGTTTTAACACGTTGACCGATGTATGTTAAAAAAAAAAAAAAATGTAATAGTCGAACAAAAGTCTTTTTGTTTTGCAATCAGCTAGAAATGACATTAAATAATCATAATTCATATATATATATATATATATATATATATATATATATTGTCTATTTTATGCAGCTAGATAAATTTATTAATTTCGAATCATGTGTGCACAGAGCGGCCTGAGAATAATTTTTTCTCTGACGAGCCGCGCGGTGCTGCACATGTGATTCGCAATTGAGACAAGTTCAAACTTACACATGCATGACTCGTACGAACAATTATATGGGGTTATCTATAGTTGTTTAGTTATGTACGTCAACGAATTATATTGCAAATTGAACTGAATCGAGCAAAAATAAAACTCCAATAATGAGCCACAGGCCCCGAATTGTGAATATCCAATATGTAATATATTGTTTCGATTCATTGTGTTTAATGTAATGTACAGTCGTGGGGAAAAAAGTAAACACCCCTTACTAACTCTGCAAAAAATTATCATAGAAGAAAGTTACTGGCACCACATGTTTGGTAATAAAGTTTACTTTTAAATGATGTATAGAAAATTTGCTTTGGGGGCCATCTACATATTAAAACGAACATAACTTTGTTTTTTTCAATAGCAGTACAGAATTCTGACAGTATAAATGAACTCTACACCCTTCAATTAGTCTAAAAACAAATTTTTAGGCATTTCATACGATAAGTTTCCGAGAAATTAAATGATTTTAAAACGAGCGTATTTGAGCGGCTGTATCCAAATTGAATTTCGTTACTCGATTGTTGAACGAGAGAGCCCTCTTCTTGATCAAGACATCTCAAGCGCCACTCAAGCAGTCATTGAAGACTGATAGATTACAAGATAGCATTAGAAATTTCAAAATATCTAGTCACGTCTATTATAGACGGCCCCTTAAACCATCATTTTGCCGTTTTTTAAGCATAATTTGAAAACTAGTACTTGGAAGAAAAATGTGAAATTTTGGATTTCCATCAAGCAGGACTTAGTAAATCTAAATTCATCAAAAAATTGTAGGTTGCAATACATAATTTTTTCGAATATTACTTTCATAATTCATAATTCATATCATAAAATTATAAAAAAATGCAAATTCAACGTATTTCTGTTTGGATATTTTAGTATTATTGCTACACAAAAGATTAGCACATTAGGAATATAATTTCAGGAGATATTAATGAATATGTAATTTAACATTAGAAGCACTAAATTTTGTATGTTTGTAATTCAAAAACTTATTATTCAAATGACTTGAAATTTGGTGCCTAGACATAGTTTGGACCGAAGATTAGAAATATAGCGTTAAAATTGGGTATTGCTATTGAAAAAAAAGAAGTTTGGGTTCGTTTTAATATGTAGATGGCCCCCTAAGCAAATTTTATATACATCATTTAAAAGTAGACTTTATTTCCAATCGTTCGGTACTAGTAACTTTCTTCTGCGATAATTTGTTGAGGAGTTAGTAGGGGGTGTTCACAATCACAATATGAAAAAATACGAAAATATAATTTGTAGGAAGGACATAACATAAAAGTTAAAATACATTTGCGTAATATAGAATTCAGAGTCGTTTTTTGCTGTTCCGAGAAAGACAATATGGATTTTGAGGGAAAGGGGCCTTTCAAGGGGGAATTCAACTTTCCCGGCGGGTTTCCCCCTTGGCATACCCCGAATTCATCACTGAATTTTTGTTTTCCCAAGTTTAAAAATTTGTAACTAAAAGAAATAAAAAACTATCCATAGATTGGAAAACTGGTACCATCTTATTTTCTACAAAAGAACGTATAATCACAATATTGCTTACACTTTACCTTTGAATGTTACTGAAGTACAGTTTTTGTAAATTAAATGTAAGCAGTATCTTTAGTTCTGAAATATTAATTTTTCTAACTTCAATGTTAACTATTTGTAACTACTTCTTACATATAATAATAAGACTAAAAACAATAGAAACAGACAGATTAAGAATTATCAAAATAAATATCCAACTTAATATTCAAATCACAAGAGAAATCAAAACGTACAAGAAAATTACCACTAAAAATGCAATGCTGCCGCACGTTGTAGGTCGTGCGAACGGAAGGCTCTAAGCTAGGCGTTCCCCTGGCCTTCGTCTCTCCCATTCCCGTCCGCATAAATTTATTTTGAAGAGCATTTCTCCGCTTGCACATGCTATCAAGGAAAGACTGGGCGCGCTCGGTGTTAAAAGCTTTCGAATTTTCTTCAGTAAGGTGTTGTTATGGATGTATCTAAAGAAAGGGACAGGGTGAGGGGGGCGTGAGTGAATGATACTCGTATTGGATATTAACAAAAAATTATAGGTATATATAAATATTATACAGACATACGTACAATAAATACAAAAAACCCAACTGGAGTGAAAAATTAGCCAGAGCCAGGAATCGAACACGAGACCACAGTATACAAGACTGCTGTTCTAATCACTGAGTTACTCCGGCCGATACCTGGGTTTGCAATTTCTCACTAATAAACCATGTTGGGGAAGTCACTAGCCATCTATACGACAGCCTTGGATGACCGGACAACGATGAATAGATTTTACTATTACACCGATCTACGATAAAGGTAATAAAACACACGTACTACAATATATATTAAAACACACACGTTTACATAAATAACGCATGCATTCAACAGTTAAAGGTATATATAGATATTATACAGACATTCATACAATAAATACAATAAACCCAACTGGAGTGAAAAACTAGCCAGAGCCAGGAACCGAACCCGGGACCACAATATACAAGACTGCTGCTCTAACCACTGAACTACTCCGGCCGATACCTGGGTCTGCAATTTCTTACTAATAAACCATGTTGGGGAATTCACCAGCCATCTATACGACAGCCTTGGATGACCGGACAACGATGAATAGATTTTTCTATTACATCGATCTACGATAAATATAATAAAACACACATACTTCCCCAACATAGTTTATTAGTGAGAAATTGCAGACCGAGGTATCGGCTGGAATAGCTCTGTGGTTAGAGCATCAGTCTTGTATACTGTGGTCCCGTGTTCGATTCCTGGCTCTGGTTAATTTTTCACTCCAGTTGGGTTTATTGTATTTATTGTATGTATGTCTGTATAATATTTATATATACCTTTAACTGTTGAATGCAGGCATTATTTATGTGTGTATGCGTGTTTTAATATATACTGTAGTACGTGTGTTTTATTATAAAAAAATTATAGTTTTTTTTATAATTATTTTATTTTATTTGTTAAATTATTTCTTTCATTTCCTTTGGGGGTTCACATGCTCATCTGCGCCAATGAACTAGCCGCCACTGCTAAAGCTTTTCGTTTAGATATGAATCGCGGGTAAACTAAGAAGTCTAAAAGGCAAATTTTAATTCGAAGAAGGGTCCCCCGTTACTGATACCTAACCAGTAACTGACACGTTAGAAAAAATCTAACTTAAATGAGCATTTTCTTGTAAAATTCTACCAATTAATGTCATTATGGGGGTGGAGGGGGTGCCAGTTATTGGTTCCAGGAATTTCATTTCACCAGTGCCTGACAGAAATGTCAGTTATTGATTATATTAAAGAAATTTGAAATCTGTTATTTGAACTGTTTAAAAAATATAATAATAAATTAAATTTATCTTGCACTAAATACTATTAAAATTTAAGTTGTTCTACCAGTGTCTGATAGCACTTGTCAATTACTGGTTCATAAATGTCAGCTATTGGATATCTTCATTACTAATAATTTAAAACAGGAAGAAAAGGGCACATGCATCTGTAGTATGATATAATATCATGGAAGACGGTAGTATTTCGAGTGACGCAGCCTTAAGCCTAAAATCGTATCGTATCGTATCGTTAAAATCGTATCGTATCGTATCATAGAATTCGTAGATGGCGGAACTCATATATACAGCTAACTCGACATAAAAAAAAACGCGAAAAGCCGCCTTTTAATAACTCAGCAGATATATGTCTTATTGTTCTGAATTTTCTAGAACAGTCTTATATCTGCAGTCTAATCGTATACTGAAATTTTTGCATTTCTACGTGCAGTATATTTTGAGATCTAAATAGCCATTTTTAAAGTGAAAACGTTGGTATAATATCGAGGAAGTTCCTAATTTGAAAATCTCGAAAACGGTTCTAACGATTATTTTTAAATTGATACATAATATAAATGTGATTAAGGCGAGGTGAATAACACTTTTCTTTTTTCTGGGAAAACTCTCGTTCGTTAAATAATTCGATTTTTTTTCTCTCGAAAATGACACGGGCGATTTTTTAAAAGTCAAATAAATATGCTTCAGATGAACCAAATAACAATTTACTTGTTTCCAGCAAGACTCTTGTTCGTTTTATAATGCGCATGAAAAATCGGACTATATTTCTTCGCCATTCTATGGAAATTTCACCGAAAATGCATGACACTGTATTCATACACACGCTTTCTTTTTAACCACTTTTGGGGAGAAAAATTTTGTCTTCCCACTGGCTGAGTGGCTAAGGGCCATCGTTTACTGACCTTAAGATAGGCAGTTCGATACTCACTGGTACGTGTGTTTTCACATGTGAATGTTTTTTTTTTTTTTTTAAGTCTGCTAGTTGACCATTATTCTCAGTTCCTTTGTAATTTTTTTAATTGCTATTAAGTTAAATAAAATTACAATTATAATGACGCCAATTTGATGATGATTATTTCTTGGCAATTTTTCAACAATAAAAATATTACCATAAATTTTATAAATATATTTAATTTCAATCACTTTACATAAAATATACATTAATAATTATTATTTGAATATAAATCACACGATCAGAAACGTAAAAAAATAATTCATTTCAGCTCTTCTTTTTATAATATCATTTTTTATTATTATGACGGTCAATCAATATATAATCACTGACATCCATAATATTATTATTATTATAATTATTATTTTCCTTGCATAAAAGCTATTGTGATGTAATAATTCTTTTATAATAAATAATTTAGTTGAAATGTTTTATTTATAAATATCAATGAAGTTTGATAACCCCGAGACAATTCTTTGCAATATTTACAGTTTACATAATAAGCATATCAGAATTCTGGTGTCGCCATCTTTTGACGCAATTGCGTAGTATTATAGAGAAATGTTTGATAAAAATGTTGAAGTAGACAGTTTTTAAATCGAAGAATTATTTTAAGAGATATTTAATGTTAAATCTGGATAAAATTGTCTCATTAAAAAAGTCTCATAGGAAAAAAAAATATACATAGGAATTTAATCATTTTCATTCAATTTAATCATTCAATAGAAACTCGAAGTTTGCAGAGTGCATTTATTATTCTTAACTTGCCTAATTTTTTGACGGTTTATTTCAATTTTAAATTAAAATTTTCAGAATTTCCAGAGATATTTTTTACATATTTTAGAAAAGGTTCTTTTAAATTGTTGCCAAATGTTAAAACAGCGCAAAGAATAATATATCCTTTAAATTAAAAATTTATTCACACGTGGCTATTATAAACAGAAAAAAATCCTTTTAAATTAGAATTAAATGATAACGTGTTAAAAGCAGGAAAATATTAAACATTACGTCATAAAAATTGTTTTTACACATGCTTACTTAAAATGAAAGAAAATTATAAAATAATCAATTATTTTCAAATTAGAATTAAATGATTA
Source organism: Maratus speciosus (assembly GCA_963932465.1). Lineage (NCBI taxonomy): Eukaryota > Metazoa > Arthropoda > Arachnida > Araneae > Salticidae > Maratus > Maratus speciosus. The sequence goes on from OZ010788.1 coordinate 185,471,443, forward strand.
CGCATTAAAAGAAGGAAAACATTGAAAATTACGTCATAAAAATTAGATTTACACGTGAATATTAAAAGAAAAAGAAAATTTTTAAATAATAAATTCATTGATATGTGTTAAAAGTCGTAAATGGAGGAAATTACGTCATATTGGCCAAAGTGGCCAAAACAGTTTACAAAACACATTGCAAAACATATTGCAAAACAGTGTAAATTAAAAAATATATTTATATGAGAGATTTATTTCAAATTTCGAGATGATATTTTTAACTATAGTTGCTAATTTTAAGGTAGCGCAAATAATAATATTATCTTTCTAATAATAAAAATATTTTCAGTTGAATGTTACAAAGAGAAAGGAAAGTTTGGTGAAAATTAAGTCAGATTTAAAACGTTACATTTAAAATCTCTTATTTAAAATCATTTTCTTATAGCGTTGTTAAAAAATACCATAAAGCAAATACTCTGTTGACTTAGTTCCTTTTATATTTGGTAATTTTCAAATGTTTAACTAATCTTATTTAATCAAGCAGGGAAACAGCAACTAACATCAGCTGATTCGGTTTTGAAATCCCTCAGTAAAAGGGAAACCCGTTTACAGTAAGATCGCCATTGATTTTTTAATTATACAGAGCAGCCTCGATTATCCGAGTTAATTGGGACTGTTAGTAAATCGGAATCGGAAATCTCGGTTAATAGAAACTGTGTGTAAAAACTCGCCGTGCTTGCGAATTTAACATCTCTTTTAAAAAAATATATAGAACGTTTTTTAAATAATAAAAGTAAATATATGTAAAGTTCTGTTTCACAGCTTAACAAATTTAAAAAGAAATTCAACTACAAGTAGTAAATTTTAAAATTCAAATTGAAAAATTTACGAAAGTTCACACAGCCACTGGAAACAAAGCATTGTTCGCTATTGACTTCTCAGGGTCCAATGTTTCTTTGGAGTTGAGGGCTTTTGGGGGCAGAAGGGCCTGTATAGCACGGACAGTGAGCTAAAGAGTGTGGTTATTTTTAAGGCTCATTCAAAAGGAAAAAAAAATCAGACTTTGTTATCGGCTCGGTTAACAGAAACCTCGATTAATCGAAGCTCGGTTAATCCAGGTTCTACTATAATTCAATCTTCCGTAATCTTTTTAAAGCAGATCAAATTAATGGACTTTAGCACAAAGTCACATAGCTGATAACTGCCATGCTTGTTGGCCACCTTTTTTTCAAAAAGTTTGCTTCACCTTATTCAATTAATGAGATATCTCCGTTAAAATAAGTCACATTTTCCCGTTCTAAAATACTGGTATTTAAAAATCGTAGCATGTAACTGACACTACAAGTACTCATGGAACTAGACTATTTTAAGTCTGATTTTTATTATAGACTATATAAAATTATTAAAAATATATATTATGATAGGAACTAGCGGGCTTTGTCCGCTATTTACGTTACGGATATAAAAATCATGTTTTTTTTTAGGGAAAAAGAAATAAAAACCTATTTGACGATAGGTTTATAAAGACACATTTTGTATTTGTTATATTTCCGGGGATGAGGAGGGGGGGGGGGGCTATTTTGATTAAATATCGCAATTAGTCTACATGGCAGATATAATTATGATAGACACTAGCGGGCTTCGCCCCTCTATGGCGCCTTATGGGTCCAGCTTCCATAACTCAGAAACTACCTTTCGGACATCAATGCAACAGATTCCAAACGTTATAATTAACTTAATAATCACCCTATATAGCTTTAAAGTAAATTTATGAGTACTGCATACTATTTTTTTATCGTAATTTCTGAAGAGAAAAAATTATTTCGGTTCCATTCTTAGGTACTGGTCTGAAAAATTTTGAAAAAGGGGGGAAGGAGGGGACATGAGAGATGAGACTGCTGTTTGTCAAACAACACAACGGGATCTGGCTTATTCAACTTGGTTTTTGATGACTTCAATTGGAAGGTGGTTTGTTTAAAAGAGTGCGTTCCCTGCCCCATGAAAATTGGAACTATTGGTGCTACATCTATGTAAGGATTTAATAATTATAAATTAACATTTTGGATTTATTAATTTAAGGATAAAGTGTTTTTAAAGGAATATCAAATGAAACCCTCTGTGCGATCTGCGATTATACTTACCCAGTTGTTTTTATATACAAACTGCTATAAGGAAAATTGTAATAAAATAGTAAAAATTAAATCTGCATTAAATTCCATAAGTATCTTTTTTTTAATCATTTTATCACTAACCTCAAAAAAGTAATGATATCAATGCAAAAACCCTTGACGGGTTAAAAGTTTCTGACGCACCACTTTATCTTATGCTCTAAGAATTTTAAATATGGAACTTAAAAATACTGATATCAAATTTTGAGTGACGTTATGCTATTTCTTAAAAAATATATTTGTATTTATTTCACCATTTTATTTTTGTTTTATTTATAATCGCATGTGCAAAAGTTATGTTCAACATGAAAAGCTGCATAAAATTTTATTCGCTGTTACTTTATCATTTACATCTCTCATAAATTCAAAATATGTGTTTTAAAAGATATGATATAAAATTTAAGTGACGCCTTGATGTGACTTTAAAAGGTTTGTTTTTTAAAATTCAATTTAAATTATTTTTGACTTGGTTAAAATATTTTTTTTACATCTACACAATACTTTTAATTTTCCAATTCACTGTTAAATATATCACTTTCATTGAATCTATACTATGCATTGAAATGTATTTATTTCAATAAATTGATTTATCTTTTGTGTCACGCTATTCAAAATTGTGAGTAAGATTTATGTAAATGGTTTCTTTGCGTCATTGTGTCCAAACTACATGAAATGTATGAAAAAGGATAGTTTGACGCAAATAAACCATTTACATAAATCTTACTCACAATTTTGAATAGCGTGACACAAAAGATAAATCAATTTATTGAAATAAATACATTTCAATGCATAGTATAGATTCAATGAAAGTGATATATTTAACAGTGAATTGGAAAATTAAAAGTATTGTGTAGATGTAAAAAAAATATTTTAACCAAGTCAAAAATAATTTAAATTGAATTTTAAAAAACAAACCTTTTAAAGTCACATCAAGGCGTCACTTAAATTTTATATCATATCTTTTAAAACACATATTTTGAATTTATGAGAGATGTAAATGATAAAGCAACAGCGAATAAAATTTTATGCAGCTTTTCATGTTGAACATAACTTTTGCACATGCGATTATAAATAAAACAAAAATAAAATGGTGAAATAAATACAAATATATTTTTTAAGAAATAGCATAACGTCACTCAAAATTTGATATCAGTATTTTTAAGTTCCATATTTAAAATTCTTAGAGCATAAGATAAAGTGCTGCGTCAGAAACTTTTAACCCGTCAAGGGTTTTTGCATTGATATAAATAACGTGTAGGTATCTTGTTTTTATAATAAACATTAAAGTATTTTAAAAAAATGTGTCAGACACTGATTCACTTTGTGCCAGTTATTGTTTTTTACTTTCTTCTATCTTTATAAGAAGAAAGTATTGGATTTGTGAAAATTCTCGACTCCCGGTTTTCGACGGATTTATACGTTTTAGGTATCAGAGATCCCCAAAATCTTGTTTTTACAAAATGTCTGTCTGTATGTATGCGACACAAATAATGTGGACGCTTTATCTCAGAAACCAACTCACGGTATTTAATAAAAATTTATATTCAGCCAGTCCCTGATATAAATTGGTACTGATAAGTTTTTGGTGTAAATCGTCCAACAGGTGGAGCTGCTATTCTGCATTTTTCACGTTTTCCGCAATAGCTCTATCTCAAGAACTAATGCTCGGATTTTCATCAATCTTCAGATTCAGTTAGTACTTAAATATGAATTGCCCCTGTTTACGTTTTAATGCAAATCGCCCAACAGGTGGTGCTGCTATGCTGCATTTTACAGGATTTACACGATTTCCACATTAGCTCTATCTCAAGAATAAATGAACAAATTTTCATTTAACTTCAGATTCAGTTAGACGTTGACACAAGTTGTTGCTAATTATGTTTTGGTGTCAATCGCCCAATAGGCGTCGCTGCTATGCTGGATTTTATCGATTTCCGCAATAGCTCTGCCTCAAAAACTAATGCACGTATTTTCCCCAAACTTCAGATTCAGTTAGACGTTGACACAAGTTGTTGCTAATTATGTTTTGGTGTCAATCGCCCAATAGGCGTCGCTGCTATGCTGGATTTTATCGATTTTCGCAATAGCTCTGCCTCAAAAACTAATGCGTGTATTTTCCCCAAACTTCAGATTCAGTTAGACGTTGACACAAGTTGTTGCTAATTATGTTTTGGTGTTAATCGCCCAATAGGTGTCGCTGCTATGCTGGATTTTATCGATTTTCGCAATAGCTCTGCCTCAAAAACTAATGCACGTATTTTCTCCAAACTTCAGATTCAGTTAGACGTTGACGTAAGTTGTTGCTGATTAGGTTCTGGTGTAAATCACCCAATAGTTTGCGCTGCTATGCTGTATTTTATTGGATTTACACGATTTCAGTGGTAGTCATATCTCAAGAACTAATGCACGGAATTTCATCTTTTTAGAATTCTCATGATGAGCATATATTGCCATTTAGTTTTGGCACTGTGATATCAAAATTTGAAGTATTAACATGTGTAAGGTAGAAGGAAGTTTTGGGATTGGCACATCCGACTAGTTTTTCTTTCTTTTTTGATACCTAAGTAATTGATAACATTTTGGGATTGGTACAGTCGTGGAAAAAAAAAAGTAAACACCTCCTACTAACTCCTCAGCAAATCATCGTAGAAGAAAGTTACTGGTACCGAACGATTGGAAATAAAGTCTACTTTTAAATGATGTATATAAAATTTTCTTAGGGGGTTATCTACATATTAAAACGAATCCAAATTTCATTTTTTTCAATGGCAATGCCCAATTTTAACGAGATATTTCAAATCTTCCGTTCAAACTATGCCTAGACACCAAATTTCAAGTGATTTGAATGATAAGTTTTTGAATTATAAACATTCAAAATTTAGTGCTTCTAATGTTAAATTACATTTTCATATTTTTATTTATATCTCCCGAAATTATGCTCCTACTGTGCTAATTTTTTTTGTAGTAATAATACTAATATACCCAAACATAAATAAGCTGAATTTGTAATTTTTATAATTTTATGATATGAATTATGAATTATGAAATTAATATTCGAAAAAATTATGAATTGCAACCTACAATTTTTTTGATGGATTTAGATTTATTAAGTCCTGCTTTATGGAAATTCAAAAATGTCACATTTTTATTCTAAGTAGTTTTCAAATTGTGCTTAAAAAACGGCAAAATGATGGTTTAAGGGGCCGTCTATGATGGAAGTGAGTATACATTTTGAAATTTATTCTGCTGTACTGTAATCTAACACGCTTCATTGACTCCTTGAGTTGCGCTTAAGGTGCCTTGATCAAGGAAGGGGCTCTCTCGGTGAACAATCCAGTACGGAACTTCAATTTGGATACAGCCCTTAAAATAAGCTCGTTTTAAAATAATTAATTTCTCGGAAACTTATGGTACGAATTGCATAAAAATTCGTTTTTAGGCTAATTGAAGGGTGTAGAGTTCATTTATGCTGTCAGAATTGGGTACTGCTATTGAATAAAAACAAAGTTATGGTTCATTTTAATATGTAGATGGTCCCCTAAGCGCAAACATTATGTACATCATTTAAAAGTAGACTTTATTTCCAATCGTTCGGTACCAGTAACTTTCTTCTACGATAATTTGTTAAGGAGTTAGTAGGGGTGTTTACTTTTTTTTTCGACGTCTGTACATCCGATTAGTTCAAAATAGTATTGGTTTCAGTTACTGGAGTTATTGACCCTATTTATGAAAAAAAATTATTTTTAATTATAAAATGTATAATTTTTCGAATTTTTGTTAACATTAATTTCTTAATGTATCTCTACTATCCATTTGAAAAGAAAGAAAATTATAAAATGGATTTAAAATTTCGTAATAGTGATTTGAACAAGAAAGAATCCTTAAGGACTGCGAGTTACTGGGGTTTCATCCTATAACATTTCTCTAAAAGCAGAAGATAATATATAACTCCAGAAACCTTTGGCTGCGGGTTAAATATAATGCATCACCGGGCTTTTAGAGAGTACTCAGTAAAATGGAACTTCCATTAATATGCTGTCAAGCTGTACTTATTAGAATATACATCGCGTGGCATGCGCGACAGGCTAAATGTATGAGATGCGAGAAGAAGCATCTTTTATTACTTTCTTCTATCTTTACAAGAAGAAAGTATTGGATAAGTGAAAATTTACTACTTCCGGTTTTCGATGGATTTATACGTTTTAGAAGGTACTGAACACGATTTGATGGTTTTTAGAAAATGTGTGTCTGTGAGCCTGTTTGTGACTCTTTGAGTCTGTCTGTCTGTAAGTGGCAAAAAATTTGTGGCGCTCTATCTCGAGAACTAATGCACGGAATTTCACAAAACTTTAGATTCAGTTAGACTTTGATATAAACTGGTGCTGATCAGTTTTTGGTGTATATCGCCCAACAGGTGGCGCTGTTATGCTGAATTTTTCCCGCTTTCCGCAATAGCTCTCTCTCAAGAACTAATGAACGGATTTTCATAAAACTTCAGATTCAGTTAGTCCTTGACATGAATTGACGCCGATTACGCTTTGGTAAAAATCGCTCAACAAGTGGCGTTGCTATGCTACATTTTTTACGATTTTTGCAATAGCTCTATTTCAAGAACTAATGCACGAATTTTCATCAAACTTCAGATTCAGATATACCTTGATAAATAATGTTGCAGATTCTGTTTTGGTGTAACTCGCCCAACAGGTGACGCTGTTATGCTGGATTTTTCACGATTTTTGAAATTGCTCTATCTAAAAAACTAATGAACGGATTTTCATAAAACTTCATTCTGTTTGTCCTTGACATGAATTGATGCTGATTACGTTTCGGTGTAAATCTCCCAACACGTGGTGCTGCTATGTTGCATTTTTCACGATTTCCGCAATAGCTCTATCTCAAGAACTAATGCACGAATTTTCATCTAATTTCAGATTCAGTTAGACGTTGACGCAAGTTGTTACCGATTAGTTTTCGTGTCAATCGCCCAAAAGATGGCGCTGCTATCCTGGATTTTTCACGATTTTTGCAATAGCTCTATCTCAAACACTGGCACGAATTTTTATCAAACTTCAGATTCCGTTAGGCGACCACATAAGTTGTCGTTGATTAGGTTTTAGTGTAAACCTACAACAGGTAGCTCTGCTGTGCTGTGTTTTGCATGATTTACACAATTTTAGCGATTGTCATTTCTCAAGAACTAATGCACAAAATTTAATATCTTTAGAATCCTCATGATGGGCATAGATTGTCATTTAATTTTGGCACTGTGCTAGCGAATTGTGAAATATTGGCGCGTAAAACATAGAAAGAAGTTTCGGGATTGGCACATCCAACTAGTTTTACTTTCTTTTTTGATACCTAAGTAATTGATAAGAAGTATTAAGGATCTTTGGATTGCTTAGTGTGAAATATAGATATGAAATTTGGTTATTTATGGATAAGATTTGAATAATAAACAGATGAAGCCCTTGTGAGTAGCTTATAACTTTACAAAATTTTGTATAAAGTTTTGTAAACAAAATCGCGTATAGTATTTAATCACATATTACTCAATGACTATGGAGCTATTTTACAACGTTATGCGTTATAATGTTATTAATAATAATTTATATATAAAAAGTGTAGACAGTAACATAGCATATTTCTTTGACATTTTTCAGCATTTTGCGCAAATCACGTGAGGAAATTTTTCATGTTGGTAAATAGAAAATAAATGATATATAACCGAATTTAAAAAGTAATCGCTAGTAAACAAAAAAAAAAAAACAAATTTTATTCAGATAAGGCCTCCCGCTTATTAGGGCTTTGGCCCATGAAGCGCGGTGGTGTACTTTTTATGGCAATTAATTTTAATTAAGATCCGTACAAGAATTTTTGATCAAAATTTTATTTTGTAATTTTGGTGAAAAATGTTCTAAATTTCCAAATAAAATTTTTCGAAAATTCTGGTGTGAACGCAACATTGCAGAAAACGATTATTTGCCACTAAAAGGGTTAAGGAATAGAAAAATTTGCTGGCAAACATATCCCTTCCATTCTTCTAGAAACGTACAAAACAATGTCACAAAATATCTATATTATAAAGGACAAACATATCTGTACGTAACGCATGCGTCATTTTGCGAATGGCGACACTTTGAAATTTGAAATAAAATTTTGGTTTTGCAATTTTCTCTACTGCAAATTTTTAAACTTCTAAACATTGCACATTTTAAATTTTTACACCGCCTCATAAGGAAAAAAATGCTCTTTTAAATGCAATTTGTTTGAAAGCTGCATCTCAATTTAATTTTAAGATGCTATTTTTTTGTAGTTTTTATTACTTTTTTTTTGTAATGGTGTCAAATGAAGTACTCCATTTCTGTTGAAAGTAAAGGGGGAAAAAAGAAAAATAGTAGATTGCTGTATCTTTTTGTTGCCATTTTCTCATAAAAACTGAAAAGAAATTGAAATTATATACGTGGCATGTTAAGAATGTCGTCTATTATAAAACCCGGTGAGTTTTGGCTTTATTTCGTTTATATTTATCAATTAAATGATTTTAGTTTATTGCAATTTAACTTTACAAACGATAAACACGTTCTCTTTACAAAAATGTATATTCCCCGCATTCACTTAATTCGTATCAAAAATCTGTAAGAATGCAATTTTATTAATCCGTGTGTAATTACATTTTCCGAATTTTGAAAAAATATAAATGAATGATTTCTGATAAAACATGGAGCTATTATAAACAAAAAATGAAGTCATATAAATTATTAGATACCCGAGATTGTTTTGCCGATCTTCTTAAATGACGCCATTGCTTTCTGCTGGGTTTGTGTATTATTCCGCGATAATGATGTCATTTGCATACCGTTCTATAGATGTTGTTTAAGACGGGATAGTAAAAGTGGGATACTTTAGCGGATGCAATTGACGTCATTAAAAAAAAGCCTGTATTTTAATTCTTAAAACTGAAATATATTTTGTAGAAGTGCGTAATCCCCCCCCCCCCTCGCCCCATTTACTTTGAAATTCTTCACATGTGAAAATGCTTTATCTTTGAAAATAACGTAATCGGAATATCAGTAATCGGATTTTCATAATCGGATTTTCATACGTAATCGGATTTTCATAAAACTTCAGATTCAGTTAGTCCTTGAGATGAATTGACGCCGATTACGTTTTAGTATAAATCGCTCAACAAGTGGCGTTGCTATGCTGCATTTTTTACGATTTTTGCAATAGCTCTACCTCAAGAACTAAAGCACGAATTTTCATCAAACTTCAGATTCAGGTATACCTTGATAAATAATGTTGCAGATTCTGTTTTGGTGTAACTCGCCCAACAGGTGACGCTGTTATGCTGGATTTTTTACGATTTTTGAAATTGCTCTATCTCAAAAACTAATGAACGGATTTTCATAAAATTTCATTCTCTTTGTCCTTGACATGAATTGTTGCTGATTACGTTTCGGTGTAAATCTCCCAACAGGTGGCGCTGCTATGTTGCATTTTTCACGATTTCCGCAATAGCTCTATCTCAAGAACTAATGCACGAATTTTCATCTAATTTCAGATTCAGTTAGACATTGACGCAAATTGTTGCCGATTAGTTTTCGTGTCAATCGCCCAAAAGATGGCGCTGCTATCCTGGATTTTTCATGATTTTTGCAATAGCTCTATCTCAAAAATTGGCACGAATTTTTATCAAACTTCAGATTCCGTTAGCCGACCACATAAGTTGTCGTTTATTAGGTTTTAGTGTAAACCTACAACAGGTAGCTCTGCTGTGCTGTGTTTTGCACGATTTAGACAATTTTAGCGATTGTCATTTCTCAAGAACTAATGCACAAAATTTAATATCTTTAGAATCCTCATGATGGGCATAGATTGTCATTTAATTTTGGCACTGTGCTAGCGAATTGTGAAAGATTGGCGCGTATAAGATAGAAAGAAGTTTCGGGATTGGCACATCCGACTAGTTTTTCTTTCTTTTTTGATACCTAAGTTATTGATAACAGAAGTATTAAGGATCTTTGGATTGCTTAGTGTGAAATATAGATATGAAATTTGGTTATTTATGGATAAGATTTGAATAATAAACAGATGAAGCCCTTGTGAGTAGTTTATAACTTTATAAAATTTTGTAAACAAAATAGCGTATAGTATTCAATCACATATTACTCAATGACTATGGAGCTATTTCACAAGGCTATGCGTTATAATGTTATTAATAATAATTTATATATAAAAAGTGTAGACAGTAACATAGCATATTTCTTTGACATTTTTCAGCATTTTGCGCAAATCACGTGAGGAAATTTTTCATGTTGGTAAATAGAAAATAAATGATATATAACCGAATTTAAAAAGTAATCGCTAGTAAAAAAAAAAAAAAAAAACAAATTTTATTCAGAAAAGGCCTCCCGCTTATTAGGGCTTTGGCCCATGAAGCGCGGTGGTGTACTTTTTATACCAATTAATTTTAATTAAGATCCGTACAAGAATTTTTTATCAAAATTTTATTTTGTAATTTTGGTGAAAAATGTTCCAAATTTCCAAATAAAATTTTTCGAAAATTCTGGTGTGAACGCAACATTGCAGAAAACGATTATTTGCCACTAAAAGGGTTAAGGAATAGAAAAATTTGCTGGCAAACATATCCGTTCCATTCTTCTAGAAACGTACAAAACAATGTCACAAAATATCTATATTATAAAGGACAAACATATCTGTACGTAACGCATACATCATTTTGCGAATGGCAACACTTTGAAATTTGAAATAAAATTTTGGTTTTGCAATTTTCTCTACTGCAAATTTTTAAACTTCTAAACATTGCACATTTTAAATTTTTACACCGCCTCATAAGAAAAAAAAAATGCTCTTTTAAATGCAATTTGTTTGAAAGCTGCATCTCAATTTAATTTTAAGATGCTATTTTTTTGTAGTTTTTATTACTTTTTTTTGTAATGGTGTCAAATGAAGTACTCCATTTCTGTTGAAAGTAAAGGGGAAAAAAAAGGAAAATAGTAGATTGCTGTATCGTTTTGTTGCCATTTTCTCATAAAAACTGAAAAGAAATTGAAATTAAAATACGTGGTATGTTAAGAATGCCGTCTATTATAAAACCCGGTGTGTTTTGGCTTTATTTCGTTTATATTTATCAATTAAATGATTTTAGTTTATTGCAATTTAACTTTACAAACGATAAACACGTTCTCTTTACAAAAATGTATTTTCTCCGCATTCACTTAATTCGTATCAAAAATCTGAAAGAATGCAATTTTATTAATCCGTGTGTAATTACATTTTCCGAATTTTGAAAAAATATAAATGAATGATTTCTGATAAAACATGGAGCTATTATAAACAAAAAATGAAGTCATATAAATTATTAGATACCCGAGATTGTTTTGCCGATCTTCTTAAATGACGCCATTGCTTTCTGCTGAGTTTGTGTATTATTCCGCGATAATGATGTCATTTGCATACCGTTCTATAGATGTTGTTTAAGACGGGATAGTAAAAGTGGGATACTTTAGCGGATGCAATTGACGTCATTAAAAAAAAGCCTGTATTTTAATTCTTAAAACTGAAATATATTTTGTAGAAGTGCGTAATCCCCCCCCCCCCCCCCGCCCCTCGCCCCGTTTACTTTGAAATTCTTCACAGGTGAAAATGCTTTATCTTTGAAAATAACGTAATCGAAATCCCCCACTGATAAAGCGAAATGTTTTACAAACATTTAGAGTGACTTTATGGAAGAGCAATAACATACAGAGTGCATGCTCTTTGTCCGAAAAATAGCGATTTACATTATAGAACTTGATGATTCTCATTTGGATGAATTCTCTTTGCCGAGTTAGACAAGCAATCAAAGAAGATCTTGGCAATAATTCAAAGTTTAAAATAATATCAGGATCCCCAAGTTTTAGTCCATTCTCTCTACTACTAAAATTTTATTGCTATTAATTAAGATATGTTACTGTAATTTTATCAAAATAACATAACTGGTTTAATTTAATTTTTCATAATTTTATATAATCTATGTATTTAAAACACACGAATGTTTTTTAGTAATCTGCGCTGAGCTTTCTGCTGAACCAAATTTACTAATAATTTTTTTAAATTGAAACCTGTTCATTTGTAGGTGTTCCAGCACTAGCTGTTTTTTTTTAAATATCCCATTATTATATTTTAATTTTAAAAGTATTCTATGAAACTTCTTCAAAATGATGGTAATGAAATAGCTTTCATTATTGCAGAGAAGAGAAAAATAATGCGGTTTATTTATCTTTATTCAATAAATTATTAAGTAATATAAGACTTTTTGAAAATTTTATAATTTTTCGTGTGATCGCAAAGTGTTCTGCTATAAGTATGCAAAATTTCACATCACCAACTTAATCAGGGGCTGAGTTAGAAAAATTGCTAAAAATACACAAGTTAGAGCCCACAGGCGTAAATATAAGATTTTTTCAAAATTTTATGATGTGTCGCTTGATCTGAGGTGTTCAGCTATAAGTATCCAAAATTTCAAGTCTTCAGCTTAATTAGGGGCTCAGTTAGAAAAAAAAAAAGCTTAAAATACACATGTTAGAGCCCAGAGGGGTAAGTATAAGACATTTTCAAAATTTTATGATTTGTCGTTTGATGTGAGGTGTTTAGCTATAAGAATCCAAAATTACAAGTCTCCAACATATATATAGTTTCTGAGAACGGGCTCTGTGACGGACAGACAGACAGAGGAGTGAGACGAATAGGGTTTCGTCAGATGAACGAAACCCTAATAAAGGGATACCGTAAGCAGCAAAATCTTGGGCTAATAACTCTTAACATGCGGCTAATACGAGAAAATCGCTTTTGGTAAATTTCAAAAGTTTATTTGATTGTATAATTCATAATTTTCATATGGAAAATGCTTTTTTATTTTTAGTGGGCAATCTAAAAAATATATTGCATGTAAAAAAAAAAAAAAAAAAAATACTTTTTAATTAAAAAATTGGTTTTCACCTATATTCTGAGACCCGGGAAGCCCGGGTACGATTCAAGAAATTCAGCTTAAAATATATTATAAAGAGATTGTGGTGCAGTGTAACCGTGTAACACATGTGAATAATTGTATAACAAAAAAAAAAAACAAATCTTTTCACATAAATAATGTATCCAAAGAGCATCAGTTGATGTCCGTGGCTTGTAACAGCCCCTAGTTTGTATCACTTACTGGGTCTTTATAGACCAGTAAGTGTTGAATAAGTTGATTTAAAACTTCTTTCATGAAATATATATTTTTACTTTCAATGCATTTTAAACTATTCACATCTTCAATTACGGTAATCTTTTTTATTTTAGCGGTTTATTTGATAAATGCCTACTGTCTTTGAATCTTCTGTTGTCACTTCAATTTTATGTTCTCAGTTTCCATTAATTACGTTATTTCAGCGTTCGAGTTCATATATGGATGCATTTATTTGTATAATTTCATTAGGTTAACCATCTCCTTGCACAGGAAATTTTATCCTAGCCTTAAAAAAAAAATACGCACTATTCAACCACTAAACATCAGGAACTGTTGTCGAAATTTAATAAAATCTCATGTAACAAATATACAAATATGAACTCACCCAATTTACACTTATATCCAATTTATGCGTACAGCGTCTTTAAAGGTTTCTTTTGGGAAAAAGACGTTTTGGTAGTAATGCTGTAATAGTTTAAAGAGAGCTTTTATCCAAATAAATACTCATCTGTTTCAATAGGGAAAAACATACTGAAATCGTCCAAAAATAAGCTGTTTACGAATAAAATATTCCGTCAAAATAATGCGATTTACTTGAATTTTTTAATATAATTTTTGAAATATAGTTGCTAGTAAAGTATTAAATGAAAGAGTTAATAAAAAGAAAGGTATTCTAAAATTTGTAAAAAAATGAAAAAGTAAAATGTTTTATATTTCCCGAACAGATGCATACAATTTTCCAAAAAGTTATACAATTAATTTTAAATTTATGATAAACGTATTTGTAAATTTTGAAAGCAACCGGATTAATTTAAGATCTCTATATCAAAAATTTAACATCCATAATTTAACGTTTAAATCAATTTTACGATTTACTTACAATGAATAAGGAAACTTTAAAATTGTCTGAATTCCTGTAAAAAAGCATTATGACATGAAAAGAAATTAGCTATATTTTTTGAACGAATCAACCTAATTTAATGAAAAACTATACAGCTAATTCCGGGTGCCTCACTAACATATTTATCTCCAAGGTACCACACCAACAACATGAACTTTTGGCATTTTGATCATACTGATATATTGAAAAAACAAAAACTGAGAAATAATGAATTTAAAGATTGTAAATCTGAATAAACTTAAATGGAAATGTACAAAGTAAAAGTCCCTTTTCACATATTTATAACCAGCTGATCTTCATGTACCTTCACCAGAATATGTTAGAGATAACTAAATATATATTAAGGAAAGAATTGAAAATTTATATTTCTGTTAATTTTGTTTGTTAGTATATGTCCACCTAAACCATATAACTCACCAAAGTAATATATTAATTGCTGAAAAAAAAGCAACGACAACTCTTTCTTCATTTAGTTTATTTATTAAAGAAAATACTATATTCTTCCACATCTATTACCTCAGCACCGACACAATGTGCTTAGCTTTCCATTAACCAAGCTTCAACTCTTAAGTCATTTGACGTATTGTGACTTGCGAAGTACAGCCTGACAGCGCATTAATGAAAGTTCCATTTTATTTTCGACTTTATAAAAGCACAATGATATATGCTGTTTATTTCGCAGTCGAAGACAGCTATAAATTATCTTCTGCTTTTAGTGAAACAATAAAGATATTAACATCATTCCAAATTTGTACAGTAGTCCAAGAAAGTAAAAGAATGTTACAAACCTTATCTAAAATATAACAATCAATCAAAAAATATCAACTTTTTTTTTGTTTTAGTAAATATATATTGTAAAGTAAAATAAAAATGATATTTTTAGATTGGTTGTTACATCTTGATAATGACAATATGATTAAATTGTTTCATTATGTCTACTATATACATATCGATTAGGGAGAAACTGGTATGTTTGACCATAGGTCAGGTTTGACCTTTATTTTAATTTTAATTTAATTTAATTGACTTTTGCTTATGGAAAAATATTATAAACTATTTCGACTAGTAAATATTGTTTTTGATGGCCCTAAAGAAGGTTTATCAATTTCATGAAAATCTGAATATATTTACGGGGGTTAGAGCGTGGACAGACGGAAAGACAAACCGAGTACATAAAGTGTTAAAAGATTTCTTTCTCTTCATTTTTATTTGCAAATATATGTATTTATACACATTATAAATATTTTTAACCATATTTGTAAATATATGTATATCTGGCGCCAATATAAAGTTTACGAAATGTAATTTCTTATAATAATGGAACCAACCATGAAAGGCTATACATTTCTGTTGTATAGAGGATAATTCTACAAGATACTTTGCAGCAGAATGAAGTTCACTGAGAGCACCATTATTACAGATGTTCAAGCACTGTTCTAGCGCTTACCGTTTAGAAGCATTTCAGATGTTGTTAAATCAACTGTTGTCGGGATAAGCTATTTTAAATCATCGAAATTTCGAACATTTTGCTGGTACACAGTTATATTAATGTAATCCCTCCAAAAAGAGATCTTGCATTATGTTTTGAGATCTGGCTGGTCAGGAAGGGGGGGGGGTCTTCTTTTTTGATCCAATATCCAGAAAGGGGATCTACAGAGCCATTAACGATGCTCATATTGATATTTTTGTTTACCTGTAAAGTGGTGCACATCCTTTTTGAGAGAAGGGCCACTTACAAAAATGTTTGGGTTGTCGAGGGCCACATCAGTAACACAGACAGATTTCTATATCGGGGAGGTTGGGGGGGGGGGGGCGTAATAACTCTTTATTCTTGAAGAATAATGATTTTTGTAAACGAAAAATAAACAAATGGAAATAAGTAATTGTATGTAGGGCTTCTTCAGATCTGTATGAATAGCCATGTAACACATTATGAAAACAAAATGTCCCTTCTTGATAAATGGAAAATTATGACAAAATTCACGAGTTTTTTCCACGAGCGATTTAATTTCGCGATATTTTTGTGAGCAATCGACAAAATTTGTAATTTTTTCCACCAATTGTCGAAATTCATGATTTTTTTTACCGCAACAGCGTGACAAATTTCGCGATTATTTGTCGCGATAAGTTGAGGAAACTCGCAATTTTTCCGCAGCCGATCAACGAAACTTTAGTTTTTTCTGCGCCTGAAACATTTGACGAAATTTGTAATTTTTCCCGCGGAAAATTGACAAAATCCGCGATTTTTCCGTCGATTAACAAAATTTGAGATTTTACCCCACCGAATCGACAAAATTTGCAATTTTTCCACACTTTATCAACGAAATTCGCCCTTTTTCCGCACTCGATCAACGAAATTTGCGATTTTCTACGCCGATCAACGAAATTCACGATTCTTAACAGACTGACGAAATTTGCTTTTGTTTTCTCGCGATAAACTGACGACACTTGCGATTTTTCGCAGCCGGTCAACAAAATTTGAAAATTTTTTCGCACATGATCGAGAAAATTCGCGAATTTTTCAACCCGATAAACGATATTCATGATTCTTAACTGACAGACGAAATTTGCAATTTTTTCCCACTGAAAATAGATAAAATTCGAAGAATTGACGATGAAGAAGATTTTTTCTCGCGATAAACTGACGAAATTCTCGATTTTCCGCAACTGATCATCGAAATTGGCAATTTTTTAGCAGATTATCGAAAAAATTCGCGATTTTTTCGCACTCTATCTTATTCTCGATTTTTCGCACCCGATCGATGAAATTCGCGATTCTTAACCGATTATGACGAAAACTAAAAGTTTCGTCATTCGCTGCGGGAAAAACTTTTAGTTTTTCCCGCAGCAAATTGACGAAATTAGCGATTTTTTCTCTCGATAAACTGATAAACTCGCGATCTTTCCGCACCCGATAAAGGAAATTTGAGATTTTTCCGCGCCTGAATGATCGACAAAATTCATGATGTTTCCGAACCCGATCATCTAAATTTCTTGATCCTTAACTGATTGACAAAATTCCCGCGGAAAATTGACGACTTTCACGATAAACTGACGAAAAACGCGATTTTTCCGCAGACTACCAACGAAATTCGTAATTCTTAACTGACTGATGAAATTTGCAATTTCTTTTCCCGTGGAAAACTGACGAAATTTGCAATTTTTTCTCGTGATAAATTGACGAAACTCGCGATTTTTCCACAGCCTATAAACGAAATGAGATTTTTACGCACTAAATGACGAAACTCGCGATCTTTCCGCAGCCGATAAACGAAATTTGAGATTTTTCCGCACATGATCGACAAATATCGCGATTTACCTGAACCCGATCAACGAAATTCGTGATTCTTAACTGACTAATAAGATTTGTAATTTTTTCCCTCGGAAAACTGACGAAATTCGAGATTATTTTAGCGATAAACTGTCGAAACTCGCGATTTTTCCGCAACCAATCCAAGAAAATTGGAATTATTCAGCACCAAATCGACAAAATTTGCGATTTTTTTCGCACTCGATTAACGAAATTCGCTGTTTTTCTGTGCTCAATCAACGAAATTTGTGATTCTTAACTGATTCTGACGAAATTAACGATTTGTTCTCGCGATAAACTGACGAAACTCGCGATTTTTTCGCATGCGATCAACGAGATTTGAGATTTTCCCGCACATGATCGACAATATTCGCGATTTTTCCGAACTCGATTAACGAAATTTGCAATTTTTTCCAGCGACAAATTTATGAAATTTCCGATTTTTTCCAGAGACATATGAACAAAAATGGCAATTTTTCACAATTATAAATTGACGAAGTTCGCGGGCCACAGATTAACCCATCACGGGCCACAGGTTGTGCATCCCTACTGTAAAGAAACTTTAAGAGTTTTTTTCTTTATCGCAACTAATACAGTTAAAAATCAGCAGCTTACTGTACAGCCATTCAACCCTTTTTATAAATAACGGTTACTTGACCATATTATCAAGCATTCTCATTGGTCAGGATCGATTAAAATGCTGATAAAGTAACCGTTATCTATAAAAACGGTCGAATGATTGGATAGTTTGATGCAAATTTTTAACAGTGTGTATTACCTTTAAATACAATGAATAGTATCACTAATTAATAATGAGTTTTTGCTCATCTGGTTTGATAACAATTGCCTCATGACCTGACTTGGTACCACCCACTAGTAAAAAAAAGCAGCCGGACCAACATCACGAGAAGAAATAAAACCCCTTCAACGTGGCAGCAGTAACAGTTATTCAGTTTCTATCTGCCTTTCTATTCGGGTGGCAGAAAAGCGTAAGCAGATGAAAATGATTACCTAGATTATGATTTTTAATTAGTTAGAGGCAGTCAGATGCAGTTAAAGAAAGAGGCGGTTGTTTAAGTAGAAAAGATCCGAAACATTGCTAGGTAAAAAACTGCGGGATATCGCTGAACTACCATAATCTTGTAAACTACCACACCGGCGTTCTAAATCCACATTTACATGAGTTTGACATTTTATTTTAAGCTTATCACCAGCGAGTTGTAGTCGGAATCGAGACTCGTTACTCCACGTTATTCGATTCTAACCAGCAATTGTCCATTCTCTGTATTCTCTGCGCTATGGAAGTCTGAGCGCGGTAGCGTGCATTGACAGTTGGTATTTTTGTGCGTTTTATATTTTATTAGTCTTTCTTTCAGGTCTCATAGTGGTAGCGGGTCGTTTTGATTCTCATAGAGTAATATATTGTTCTAAACTGCTGCTCCAGGCTGCTTTTTAATTATTTATGGTGTAAGGTACTTGTACCCAATATAGACAGTGCTCTCAATATGGACACCCCTAATATGTTTAAAAGTAACAATTTTGATCGAGAGATGGCGCTACATGTCCGTGAAGAAAAGCAGTTGAAAAGATAATTAAGCCTGGAAAGTGCAAAAAAGCGCGCTGTTCGCCATCTGGAAGGAAACTTGTTGTTTCGTCGTGTGCTGATCGGTGCGCTGATCGAAAAGTGGGGTGTTTTAGAAAGCTGATAAAACATATTTTCGATTGCTATTGCATATATTGCTTAAAAATGTTTTCTTTGTTTATTTATTACAAGATTTAGTAAAACTATGCCCGATTCCCAATATGGACACCTTTTGTCCACATTGGAAATACAGCAAGTGAATCTTCAGATTCACAAATTTGTAAAATATCCGTTTAATGTCATCTGAACAATCCTCCAAGAAACCTCCTCCAAGAAAAAAATCCTCCAAAAAGCCCTTGCAAAAATATCAAAAGGAGCCTCCCCTCAGTAGGGTATCTGTTGGCGAAATCGACTTCCTCAACACAGGAGAGCTGGTACTGCTTCTTATGCAGTATTGATGCAGTTGCAGACATGCGGCTATGCATCATATGCGGCACATATGTCCATGAGGACTGTGTGGAACTTACCGTCCATGATGAAAAAGTTTTTATTTGTCTATCCTGTGAGTACTGAGTAATAACAGATGTAAATTCTGCCAACAGATGCAATAATACTAAGCAAAACCAACTATATTATTTCATAATAATTTGTAGTAACTGAGGTGCTTTGCATGGGTCTTCGAAGAGCCACAACCGAAAATGACCCCCCATCCTTCTAAAGTGCATGTTCTGAAGATATTTACTGTGCCCCCCTCCCTCGCAATACTTAAAAATATATTTCTTTTATCCCCTATCCTCTAAAATCCCTTGGAAGAGTGGCTCTTCCATACACCCTGTGTAGTAGGTCAATAAGGAGTCGACTGTCCCTAATATGGACATGCATGTCTATAATAGGGACAGGTGGTTCCTTATATGGACACTTGTAAACATTTTTTGTGTTTATCATTAAAATTAAACCAGAATAATTACAAGGTCGCTAATTTTAATAATGATAGCCAACAGTCCAGGGATAGTGGTCATATATTTTTGGAGTTTTATGATTTGTACATGGGGGTGAAAAAAATAAATTTTCCTTAGGGTGTCCATATTGGGTACAGGTACCTTATTTAAAAAATTTCTTTATATGATATTGTTTCACACCAATTTTAAAAGATTTTCTTATCGTTAGATTTTAATTATTTTCAATATTTATTTGAGTAATCAGCAAGCGTATAAAATTTACAATTTGTTAATGCTTTTATTTACTAGGTTTTAGTTATTTTTTTTAAATTAGGTTACATTATTGGCTCGAATATCAAGCATGTAACTTATTAATTATAATATTAATTACATGTTATAATACGAGCAAATCTTTTGCGTGTCTATGTTTGTGTAAATTTTATCTATAAAACGGTTTTAACGATTTTGAACACAATTTTGTATCCTACTGTTTTGGGGTACGAGAAGACCATTAGTCTAGTCACACGTTCTAGAAAATTCAATTAGTGGGTCATTTTGGGTTCGTAAGGGGTACGGGCCAATTCATGTCAATAGGAATGAGGATTGAAACAGTTAAGTTGGTAAACAGTTGGCAATAAGCGAAATTACAAAGTTAGCAACATTTCGTCAAATTTGGAGATATTTGGCAAAATGTTGATGACATTTGGAGGGAAAATTCACTTTCAAGATTATCAATCCCAAAACACAAGCCTAGTGCCAAGTGAAAGAATATAGCCAAGTTTGCGACTTTCCCAAATTTTGGCGATATTTGGCGAAAAAATTGGATTTTACAATCTGAAGAAATTTACTAGAACTTTCCTATTGGAGCCGAGATACATGATTCAACCAAACAGAACCCATAGAACGCTTTTAACTTTAACCGAGCATAGCTCGATCTTACTAATATTTGCAGTTATTTTTCCAACATTTATAATGTTTCCTAGAAAAAACTAAACTCCATGGCACTACAATCCATGAGACATCATAGCCTGCTGAAGGAACGATTCCTCTTTCTTGACCATGGATTCTGGGTTTCTATATATAACATACAGGGCCTGTCCAAAAAGTAATAAAACTGATTCCATAAAATCCGTTTATATGAAGGCAATTGTACAGGAACATAATATTCTTCAAAATAGTCTCCTCCTGCATGGATACACCGTTGCCAAAGACTCTGCAATAGATTTATGCCAGCCTGGAAGTCTTCAGCAGGAAAGCTGTTCGGAATGTACGTTACGCTTTTCTACAAGTTCTTCAGATTGTGAAAATGATGACCTTTTAAGCTGGATTTTAACTCAGGGAATAAAAAAAAAAAGTCCGGCGGTGACAGATTGAGGCTGTACGGTGGTTGGGGCAGCGTTGTGACGCAGTGCTTTCTCAGGAACTGAGACACTTTAAAGGATGTGTTGGAACCAGCTTGGCACAAATGTTTTGCATTTCAAGTTCTTCCGTGACGATATGATACACAATCGATTTTGTAAGTCCCAACATCTCCACAGTCATTCGGACACACAGCCGACGATCACAGTCCGAAAGCACTTTAATTTAGCCATATTGTTTGAAGTTCGAGACCTTGATGGACTACCAGCGCGTTGTTCGTCATTGACGTCCTTTCTTCCGCCTTCGAAGGCTTTGTGCCACCTAAGCACTTGAGTCTTGGACAAAGAATCCTTCTCGTAGGCTTCTTGTAACATGTCTCAGTCGTCGATTTGTTTAGTTTTACACAAAACTTTATGGCGTATCGCTGATCAACACTCTGATGCATTCTGAAAACCTAACGCCACTTTCAAACACGTCTCTGCTTCACAAGCTATCCGTGCGATGCAAAGCATCAAGGCCAACTGAATTTCGCAGACTCTGTAGCTGACAGACCCTACCGCACGTACCGTCTACAAACTCCGCCCCTTTTGCCTTCTGCTTGGCGCAAAAAACTCAATCTCATTATTTCTTTGACAGACCCTATACAGGGTGATTCATAAATATCGAAACAATAGCTATCTTCTTAAATATTGCCACTAGGCACATAGTTCCAATTGCAAAGTTTCATAAAAAAAGGTGCAAAATTTGATGAGATAAGTTTCAACTCCATGGGGGGTCTATATGAGAAAATACAAAAATTAAATTTTTATACGGCCCCCATAGAGTAAAATTCCCAATTAGGAAATTTTTCCTTATCCATTCCTGAATTAAACACACAAAAAAAAATTCATCTCGATATCTTTAAAATTCGCAGAGATATCAAAATCCAAAATTCGTGACTTACACCATTTATTCATGCCTCTGAGCGACGAGTTTTTTACTCATTTTGAATCCAAGATAGGGATCAGCCACAAATTGTACATTATTAAAAGTCGATATAAAACAGTACCTCTCCTTTGGACATAAAATAGGTAGCGTATAGATTTTACGTTAAACCTTTTTTCAAAGTATGCTGATGGTCTGCACTAGAGGTCTGCACGGGTCGAAATATCTAGGTCCGGTCCCGAACCGACCCATAGGAAAAAAATCTCGGCCCTGCCTGGAAAAAAAGTTCAAATCGTGGCCTGGCCCGACCTGACTGAATTTCCACATAGTTTTTTACATCGATATGGTTAAAAGTTGTTTCGTATGGAGCAGTTCTGACCAAAGATACTTATTATATCTTTTCTTTCTTCATGTTTATAATTATTATTTTTAAAGACGCGCCAAAAGCTGTGATTATTTGTTTTTTTAATGAATCTCTATTTATATGTAAATGATTCACTTCTCCTTTAATATCGTTAATCCATATTCCATGTGTTGGAGACAATGAAAAATGCCATAAAGTAAAATCTTTCAAGATGGAATCACATAGGAAAGAAAAAAAAACGATATAGACAAGTTCCCTTCTTAGGAGTTGTAAATTTAGTCTATTTTTTCTCAGGTGTTATTGTATTCATTTTTCATGGATCAACAGATTTTTCCGTTTAAGAAAGGATTCCGTCAGAGGCAGATTTTTTTTACTAGTTTTACTGTATTTTAATTTTTTTGCCTTAAAATCTACTATCCTTTAAAAATATTAATTTTAAAATTTTATTGTAAAATAATGGCCATTTAAATATATATGCATTTGTTGTAAAAGTTTTTGGACTGAGCGAAATTTTAGTTATTTTTGCACGGATTAGGTCAGTCAGAGATAATGATTTTAATGCGGGTTGTCTCGAGACCGGGACTGAAAATTTCGCCCAGGGGAGACCTAGGAATAAGGAAGCCAGTCCCGGTTCGGTATAACCAGTAAACGCCAAGAGGTTCTGCTCTCATGCTGGGTTCGAACGCAATCGCGCCCTTCGGCCCAATCGTTCGGAGTTTTCAGTGGTTTTCTTCGAACCTTGGATATCCTTGCGTAAATACGGGTTAGGTTCCCTTAGAAAGACCTCCACGGAAGGCACCCCCCGCCTTCGGGCCCACATCCCTCGTATAGATAATTGGCCGTCATAAATCACACCAACACCCGGTTCGGTATGAAAAAATGCGTTAGGCCCGGCCTGGCCGAGTCTTCAGAAAAAAGTCGGCAATTCCGGGTCTGGCCCGGCCCCAATATATAGACTTTTTATCGGCCTCACCGGGGCGATAAAAAGCCTGAATTTGTAAGGGCTAAAATTATGAAAAACTCTTATTCGACATGTTAGAAAAAGCATTGTTTCAAATTATACATTTAACATTTATTTATGGACATTTAAGTAGAACAAAAAGGTGGTGGAAACGGCAAAAGTTAAACTGAATCTGAAGTTTAAGCTACCGAAAGAAGTTACTTTTTCACGTGCAAGTTTTAAAAATGTATTTAAACATTTTATTAGGAGCCAATCAATGTTTAAAACTTTAAATGCGTTTTTTTGCATGATGTTTTTTAAATCGTAAATTAATAAACTTTTTTACCAAAAATAAAACCGACTTCAAAAACTACTACAAAGTAAAAAATAATTTTTTTACATAATAGTTAATAAGAAATTAAATTAAGAGCATTGTATTTACCATGCGTATTATTATACTTCTGTACATTAATTTGATTTTTTGGAGTCGGTGCCAGCCAAACGAAGTTAAGTATAACTATCCCACAAACACACATCCAAATATCTACGAGTTTTTTTGCGATTTGTTATTTAGTTAAAAAATTTTAATTTTACCATTTTTGAAACATTTCATCTGATTTTATAAACGTGTATTTTCAAGTGAGATCAGCTGTAATTATGTGTGCTAAATTAAGGGTTATTATAAAATTAGTGCGTTTATACAGGCTATTATGTAAAAAAATCGTAGCCAAACACAGATTTTCAAATGCAGGATGGTGTCAGAGTTGATTGAGAATGGAATTTTTTGCCTAAACGGTTTTGCTGAATCTTGCTATTTGTATTGGATAAACAATTTTAATTTTGAACTTGGCTTGTCTTAGCTGGCACCGACTCCAAAAAATCAAATTAATCTACATAAGTATAATAATACGCATGGTAAATACAATGCTCTTAATTTAATTTCTTATTAACTATTATGTAAAAAAATAATTTTTTACTTTGTAGTAGTTTTTGAAGTCGGTTTTATTTTTGGTAAAAAAGTTTATTTTTCACTTTTTAGTTTTTTCGAGTTACAATTTTTGCATGATTCTTTTGGAGGAAATTACGGACTTTTAAAGAAACTTTTAAGGTATTATTTTGATAGGTAAATACTTTTGTTCAGATTTGTGTGTACATTAATAACACAGGTTTTTTGTGAAAATTCTTTATATATATATATTTATTACATTTATTCTTCTTCAGATTTACTAGCTTTATTTTTTTAATTAAATATTTTTGTTTCTCTATTTGGACATGTGTAGAACGACAAGAAATGCTGCTCGCATGAAAAAATATCGAACTTTGGAAACTGACAATAAAAAGTTCTTCGGCTTACTAAAAATGCTCTATGAAATAGAGAAGAGAGACCCAATGACTTATTTTTCATACTTTCAAACCGATGACCAGGTCCTTATCTTCCGGGTTGCCCTAGATGAACGGGTTTGATATCTGGCATCGGCGTAGGAGACCACCTAATCGCCACGTAGCGGCAATAAACCTGATGAGTGCCTAGTTCGTTTTTCTATTGGCAGTGCCTATTTCTTAATTATGAACTTTTTATACCAGTTACTTAACATTTATATCTTGTTGTTTAGCACCTGTGCATTGCTACTCATGTTGATCTCGTAATTTAGAAGCTTAGTCAGATGAAGAGACCTTCACCTGGCAAGGCACCTCAGAGGTATAATTCATAGGTAACTTCGAGGTCTTCGCACCCACGACGGAGTTTACATGCACCAGGAGTCATTAGGGTACATGACAAACGAATAACTTATCAAAAAATGATTGTGAAAAGACTACAGTGGGAAAGTCTTAAATGGCGTTCCCTTAAATGGCTGGTCATTGATGAAATTTCTATTATGTCAAAAGAGAATTTATATATAATTCATTTGAGGCATCAAGAATTTAAAAATAATTTATTTTTTGGTGGCATTAATGTTTTCTTATATGGAGATATTATGCAAGTGCCAATATGTAATGTATAATGTATACGTAATGCCAATGTGCTTAAACGTATGCTAAACATTTCACCATGGTACTTTTATTCATAATTTAAATTATTTGCTTAATCTTTCGCCAAATCTAAAGATGCTGATAGAGAAATTGAGAACTCATTGCATCATGACGGCATTTTGTTTATTTTTGGTTGTTATGTATTTAATCGTTCTTGGCAAAATCAGCTTAACTCAGGCATTTATGTTTCTTATTGTATCATCATTTGCAATACGTTGGGCAGTGGAGATTTTAAAACTATTAAGTAATCTACCGTTATTGAGTCCACTGCCAATTCTTGTTTCTGAGCTAATATGATTTGATGCATTGAAGCGTTTTGCGAATTAAATATTTTGTTATACCCACATTTACATTAAACCACATTACTGCTGCTATTTTTTTTTTTTTTTTTTTTTTTTTTTGTTTCACGATAGCCTTAACTATGGGCTCGATTACGGAAGATTAGAAATTCATCGTCATGCTCATTTAATAGTCTTGTTTAAAGTGTCATCGGTCTCCATAGTAACTGACGTATTTTAGTGAGTATAGTACTGCAAAATATATAGAACATATAGAACTTTCAGAAGCAACTTATGATATTCGCATTTCCTTTAAATCATGTTTGCTGTTAGTATCGCGCACTTTTTGCTTTTATCGGGCAGTCTGCTTCAAATTTACTTGCTCTCATTTCTTGATACAATTCAAATGTTTTCATGACTGCGTAACTCACTGACTTGCTTTCGCAATTATGATTATGCCTACTGAAGTTTAAGCTCTGTGTCATGTAAATACACCGAACCATAAAAATGCCGCCTGTAATACTAATTAGAGTAACTCTTTTTTTTCTTTCTATGTTGGTAATATTGTACTTTAACAGCATAGGGATCTTGGCTGAACTTCTGTTTGCATAATAAAAGTAGACAAATGGCCGTTTACAATAAATAAATTTATAAATATTGAAAAACTTGGTCGTGTATATGAGACAGTGGTACTACTTAGTTATCCCGTCGACCAAAAATCTATCGCCAAACTATAAGATTAAATGCCAATAATGGTTGATTGTAAATGTCACATTCACTTGGCTTAAGCAAATTGCACGTGTTTACGTCATCAAGTGATTTTTATTTCGACGTTATATTTGTATTTTTATTAATGTTATACTAATTTATTTATTCTTTCGTTATTTAAAATAAAAATTATGTCAGTTTGTATGATTTGGCGTGTGGTTTGGCAATTTATATAATTTGGCGAAAATGGTCGATGGGATAACTAAGTAGTACCGAGACGTTTAATAGGTTGTCAGAAAATATGCGTGGAATTTTCATTTTCTTTCCAAGGCCCCTATACAGGAAAGTTATCATTAATGTAATCAAGTGGAAATATTAAAGGCAATCAAAAAGCATTCATACATATAACTATTTAATATAATATAGGTATGTATATAATATTATATATATATTATGTGCCGCCAGTCTGATGTTATGTGTTTAATTAAACTAAACTATTGTATACTAAATTATTGTTTTGTATTAAACTAGTTTGCTTCTGTATTATTTAGCATTTGAAACAATGGTGTATATTTAATTAATGTACATTAAATTACTGTTTTGAATGCAAATACCAATTGAGAATTTTAAATATGACTGTCGATTAGAAAATGCGAAGAAACAGATTGGGGAAGATCCATTACTGAATTTGAATGGGAATATCGCCAAATTAGTCAATTACAGCCAAGTTGGCTCCATTTATGGTGACTTATTTTGGTCGCCAAATTTGGCGGTAACTCACTTAACTGCGCCAAGTTTGGCTACTACTTGGCGCTAACGTATATGAATACATAGTTTTATGCTTATGATTCAGAAACCGATTACAACAATGTAAGATAATTTGGGTGAAATCCTTCATTTTATTGGTTTTTGTTGAATTACTAAAAAACTACTGAACCAATTTCGATGAAACGGAAGTGGTACCAATTCGAGAGTATCCTCTTTCAATTAAAACGAAAATCTCATAAATCGGACAAAAAGTTCCGGAGCAATCGGTGAACATACATAAAAAAAAAAAAAAAAAAAAAAAAAAAAACATACATACGCGTCGAATTGATAACCTCCTCCTTTTTTTCGAAGTCGGTAAAAAAAGGTGCAAACTTGGAACCTGTCTTTTTTGATTATTTTACATTAATTTTGTTTCGGCAAATTGAAAAAAATTTTACTTTTGAAAATATGATTTTTTTAAAAATAAGTTACGTAATTTTTTAAACAAATATTTTTAATATTTTTAAAATTAAAAAAAAAATTCCTGAAACAAAACTGAAATTATACTTTCCACTTTAATTAAATGAAAAAAATTTGAAATTCGATGAATAATGTTTCGAGTTATAAAGATTTTAAATTAAATCCGCTTAAAAAAATACTAAACATTTAAAATTTAAAAAAAAAACTTTATGCGAAATATTAGGATGTGATTTTGTTTGCAAATTATACGGTTAACCATCACAAAAAAAGAAAAAGAAATCAAAATTCTAGCTCAACAAATATATTTTTTACATATTTCCTAGAACTCTTAAACTAACATTGTTTCTTCGATGGCACGCATTTCAATTTGTGTCTAATCCCTTAAAACCTGATGAATTATTTAAACGGCCATAACTTTGCGAGTTTTTCAGATATAAAGATGCAATTTTTTGTGCTCAGTTCAGGAATGGATAAGGAAAGTTTTCTTGATTGGAATTTTTACACTACGGGGGCGGTATAAAAACCTAATTTTCTTATTTTTTCAAATGGACCCCCTATGGAGTTGAAACTTATGTCATTAAATTTTGCACCTTTTTTTATGAAACTTTGCAATTGGAAGTATGGGTCTAGGGGCAATATTTAAGGAAATAGCCTATTGTTTCGATATTTATGAATCATCCTGTATATCACGATGAAGTGATTAGGTTGGCATGGAAACCTCGGGGTTTAGTTCCCCAAGTAGCTTAGTGCTCATTTTACTGATCCTACACGGTTGAAAGTTTGGGCGATTTTTGGACCTGTAGTGTGACAGCATAGCTCATTTTACTGACCCCGTATGGATGCAAATTTTGGCGATTCTTGGACTTGTAGTGTGATTGCACACGCACAGCTGATTTTACTGACTCCGCATGGATGAAAGGTTGGGCGATTCTTGGACCTGTAGTGTGACAGCACAGCTGATTTTACAGACCCCGCATGGATGAAAGGTTGGGCGATTCTTGGACCTGTAGTGTGACAGCACAGCTCATTTTACTGACCCCGCATGGATGAAAGGTTGGGCCATTTTCAGACCTGTAGTGTGACAGCACAGCTCATATTAGTGATTCTGCATGGATGAAAGGTTGGGCGATTCTTGGACCTGTAGTGTGACAGCGCAATGCGCTAACCACTAAACAATGGGGTGATATTTTCAAATTTTTAGTTATTTTTGTGTAAATCCGAGAAAGTTATTTGAAAATTCCTAAATCGGGGACTTAATGCTGCATTTTTGCTTATGTTAAGATCCTAAATATTATTTTTACCTTCTACAAAATATTTCATTATAAAATTTTAATTTATCTGTTTTAAGTGTAAAAATAGGAGTATTGTCGGCTTTTTTACTGATATCCTAGCTTTGAAATTCTTTTTATCTTTTGGTATAACTACTGTCTCTAGAATTTATCAAGTCATCGTCTTACGTGTCATCGAAAATAGCTTTAAACTTTTCGATTCAAAGCAGAAAGTGGAATATATGGATTTTTTAGTAAAATAATACATTCAGCATATTGAGCTGAAAATGGTATCTATTCAAAGAGATCAAAATACTTCAAAATGATTGATGGCAGACTGATGGAACTGAAACTCAAAAACCTGAACGATAATTAAATTTTTTATCCTTTTCTTTCCATAAAGTTGACATTTTACTTTTATTTATTTTGTAAAAATAGTATGAAAATCGTAAAATCTGTGAATATACTTAAAGTAAAAAATAAGTTAACCCTTCATCAGAATAGTAACACTATTTCTAACGGTGTCAAATGGCACTAAACTATCAAATCAATAAATCAATCAATCAATGTCAAATGACACCGAAAAGTTACAAATTAGTAATATAAAAACATTTAACATTTGAATTTGAAACTTTTAAAAGACTAAATAAAATAAATAAAATAAGACAGACTTGGATACAGTTTTACTAAAAACACTACAAATACATTCAGTAAACGTTTCGCCAAGCAACCGCAAGTCCTCATCAGCACAGTTTAACCGTTATAAAAAAAAAACAACAGAACAAATCAAGTACAGTTAAAGTTAAAGCTATTTTTTTAAAACAAACAATATTCACCAGGATTGGAACAGGCTTCATTCAATGTTAGCGAACGTAATTGAGTAAACTAGTCTTCAAGAATCAATCTACCACGATAACTGTTACAACCTGATTTCAAAATACAAGCATTCCCAAATAGCGGGTTGTGATCCGTTTCAAGAGAATGCTGGACTATTTTTGAATTTAAATTTCATCTTTTGAAAGCACTAATACACTATATGGCCAAAGGTGACCGGTCACTTGCAATTTTAGACGTTTTGTTAAATATCCAGAAAAATACATGAGGAATTAACCTGAAACTGCAGGTGTGTAAAAAGTATAGTATAGGTCATATATTTCCGTTAAGATTTTTTCCCAAAACCCCATAGGGGGCCGTCAACAAATTTAAAAAGAACGAATATCTTTTGGATAACCCTGTAAAAACTAATGTAGAAAAAGCGTTCAAACTCGAGATTATTAATAAGTGGCTTATTGTAATATACTGTGTTCATTTTTATGAGGATAGCATGTATACTCGTAAAAAGCCCCAAACTTCGCCAAGTTTTTTGCTTATAATTTGCAGAATTCTTAATATAAAAAAAGTTCTTTTCAGAAAATGTGACAAACAACATTGTACACAATACTCTGCAATCAGAATTAAAAATTAATAAAAATTGGATGAAAAATGAGCAGGTTTACTAAAAAATGTTTCACTGCGCATGCGTGAATGCAATCAAAATATAATGTGCATAACGTATTAGCTAAGTATATAGAGCAACTTTTGTGAAAGTCTCAAAATCATAGCTTGAAAATTCTGAAAATTATCGTCGATAGAATAAGCTCGAAATCCGTTGTTTCCAAAAGGAAGCAAAAGATGAGGAGTTGTATCCAAATATAGTAGTACGTGCAATATTGTGTACGCTATCTTGGCACTAATCAACAGATATTTGATACAACCCCTTATCTTTTAGGTAGATTTCGGAAGAAATACTACCTATTGCAGTCGTTACCATGGTGCGACTTTTAAAAAATTCCTTCATAACTTTTCATTATAGGACTCCAGGAACCCAAAACCACCCCCACCTAAAAAGTTTATATATATATATATATATATATATATATATATATATATATATATGTATGTATGTATGTACTAAATTTTGTCCGCACGATAAAAGTCGCAATTATGCACGAATCATCTTCAAACTCGCCAACAACTTTGAGATGGCTAATATCTCGGCGGGGATTGAAAATGGGCGAAATCGGCCCAAGAGGTGGAAATGGGGAGGGTTCAAAATTTTGAATACTGTCTTAACATGATTCTGATAAAACCAGCTCTTACACAACAATGGCAGGAAAAAAATAAAAGTTTTTCGTTATAGCAGTTGCCAACAATTAAAAAAAAAACAAATAATAAAATTCTCACCACAACAATTACTTTTCTTTTGCAAAATTTTCACGTGTAAAATTAAATAGTTCGACAAATTGAAAACAAATTGAATATTACGTCATAAGTTTCCTAGAGCAAGATTTCAGCATGACAACTCAAAATAAATAGTTTGACGGATTAAAAAAATATGCATATTGCGTCATATTGGAAATATAATGGACCTCAGCAGGTGAATATGTAACGCCATGTAAGTTTGAAGAAACGTATTAAAACATGATAAAAACCCGACTATGGAAATATTAACATATTTTAACACTTTAAGGTTCTCTGAATTTTTCGTAGCCATTTTTTAAACCTATTCCATATATATGTGTGTGTGTGTATTCGTGTATATTACAATTTTCACAAAAAGTTTAGCTCCCTACAGCTCGCTCTTTGTGAAGAAACTGGGTTTTATCTCTAATCTTGATTTAAGTTTTGTTGGAGAATTTAGTACTCAACATCGAAATCTACCTCCGCCTGTAGGCCCGAGCCGGCAGGGATTTTTTGCTTCCTTTTGGGAACAACGGATTTCGAGCTTATTCTATCGACGATAATTTTCAGAATTTTCAAGGTATGATTTTGAGACTTTCACAAAAATTGCTCTATATACTTAGCTAATACATTAGGTACATTATATTTTGATTGCATTCGCGCATGCGCAGTGAAACATTTTATAGTAAACCTGCTCATTTTCATCCAATTTTTATTATTTTTTAATTCTGATTGCAGAATATTGTGTATATTGTTGTTTGTCACATTTTCTGAAAAGAACTTTTTTTATATTAAGAGCTCTGCAAATTATAAGCAAAAAACTTGGCGAAATTTGGGGCTGTTTTTATAAAAACCTTAATTTCTCTACGTGTATACATGCTATCCTCTTAAAAATGAACACAGTATATTACAATAAGCCACTTATTAATAATCTTGAGTTTGAACGCTTTTGCTACATTAGTTTTCACAGGGTTATCCAAAAGATATTCGTTCTATTTCAATTTGTTGACGGTCCTCTATGGGGTTTCGGGAAAAAAATCTTCGCGGAAATATATGACCTATACTATACTTTTTACACACCTGCAGTTTCAGGTTAATTCTTCATGTATTTTTCTAGATATTTAACAAAACGTCTAAAATCGCAAGTGACCGATCACCTTTGGCCGTATAGTGTATGTTCCATCAGGCGACTTTCGATTGATCTACCCGTTTCACCAATGTAAACGATTGGCGCTACAAGAAAAAAAAGGAAACATTATTAGTATCGCCCTCGAAAACACACCTGTGAACATAATTTTTTAACCCTTTAGTGCGCAGCTTTGCATATATGCAAACAACATTGTTTTAAATTTAGTAGATTTTTTTTATTCGTATATGCCTGATTCACACCAGAAAATTAAAATAGCAATATTTGCTTGAATTAAAAAACAGACAATCCGTATTTAAATAAAACGAAATCAACCATTGAAACTTTCTGGTGTTAAGTCAGATTCTCTGAACTACGTAATTTCTAGAACGTGTTTTATTATAAGAATTAAAGGGTTAAATATTAAGTTTTATGAAATAAATAATTATATAAAATAAGGTATTTGTAGACATACTTATTAAAGTATTTACTAATTTTCATTATTTTTGCGTAAAACATCCACACGACAGTAGTTTTTACTTGTTATTGCAGATGTGCAACAGAAGAAAAGATTGACGTACTATATGAAAAATGTATCTCTGAATTTTTTCCTTATTTTTCCCGTGTAAGAAACCATTCAGAGAATCATATATAATTTTTTCGAAACAAAATAAAAAAAACGCGCATTGAAAGGTTAAATTCTGTCATATGAGAAAGTGAGCAAAAAATCGATTACAAAATTCCATCTTTATATACGAAAACCACGTTTAGTTAATGAAATAGCGTAAGAATATCCAAAGGCACTAAGAGCTGTACGCGACTGTTCTAAAGCCAGGCACTTATGAGATCCGACTACAATTTCGGTATACACTGAATGTTCCGCTGTTTTTTCACCGAAACCAAACGTTCGCCGAAATTCGCCGAAAACGGAAAAGAATTCGAAATTTCGTTTGGT
Organism: Maratus speciosus; assembly: GCA_963932465.1. Lineage (NCBI taxonomy): Eukaryota > Metazoa > Arthropoda > Arachnida > Araneae > Salticidae > Maratus > Maratus speciosus. The sequence goes on from OZ010788.1 coordinate 185,504,948, forward strand.
CTCTAATTATAAGATGGATGTAAGTATGTATGACCTATGACTGGCGATGCATGATTGACGTACGCATGACATATATAAGCATACAATTGCAAAACGGATGCGTGTTAATATGGAATAAGTATGTTAGTAAGAGAATAAATAATGGAGTACTCAGCATGAAGACTATTTAAAAATTAATAAAGTATTTATTAATTCCTCACTGTAAACAAGTAAAAATTAAATTTAAAACATCAAAAAGCTCGACTGCTTAAAAAGCGAACTAATTAATTATTTCTCGTCAGTGTGAAACTATTTTTTATATTACTTACCTATTTTTTTTATTTACTTGCATTGATTACTTTTAAGTTGTGTTTAATTGTTAATTCCTATCTATAAACACTGTTTTGATGAGGCCTATAGATGTCTATGAAGGTTAGAGTTGCAGTAAAGCTAGAGATCCTACCTACACAACTTCCAGGCTGTGTAATATTTAAACGGAGATTCTGACTGTAAAATAGTCAATGAAACAGCTTCTTCATTTTGAAAGACATATACAATGATATGCCACTCAATATGATCCGTTAAAAAAAACTTTCGTCTCTACCACCATTTGTATTTAAAAACACAAAACCTAGCCTATAACCACCGGATGGTTAAGAGGAATCGATAGAAACCTCGTTCATTAAAATCCATCCATCCGTTGGGATGTTTCGAGGGTATAAAGAAATCCACATACCCAGATACGCGTGAAACACATAACCCTTCTTGGCAGTCGGGTAAAAAAAAGATAAATGCTTCTGAATCTGACAAAACTTTACGAAAATGTAACGAAATCTCTTCCGAATTATCCAGAATTTTGAAAAGCATTCTTTTATCTTCAAAAACACAAGAAACAAAAAGATTTCCGACATTCAAAGTTGCATTTCTAAAACAAAAGTTTTTTATGCCCGTTTTTTTAAAAGTTTTTAAACAGTTGCATTGCAGCAGTTTTACAACGCATTAATAAGTTTTCTCAACACGAAATATCAGCAACAGTTTTCGCCCCATAACAGAATTCATGCATGCAAGAGTAAAGAAATAATTTTATAAACCGGTATTTCATACTCAGAAAACTGATTATTGCACTGTCACTGTACTGTAAAATCTACTCGGAAACGTTTCCTTTTTTTTCGAAGCGGTCAACAAAAAAAGACATGTTATAATTATCTTTGAACGCTTTTTAACCACGGGATCTTTGAAATAAAAATCCAACTGATATTTCGTACATATTAAAGTTCAGAAATATTTTAGTGGTTCACTTTTTTAGACTAATTAAAAAATGAAAGGAAGCCCAGTAGCGTTGTGGTCAGCACGCCTGTCTGCCACGCTACAGGTCGCGAGTTCTGCTCCCGGCTGGGCAAGGTTCACTCAATCTTTCATCCCTTCGGGCTCGATAAAATGAGTACCAAGCTTGCTTGGGAACTAAACACCGAGGGTCTCGCGTTGGATTGATTACCCGGCCGGGGCACATTCTGCATAGCACCTCGGGGCCTAGGGTCAAGTAAACAGAGTCGGGCACTGTGGGCCCTGATCCTTCATGGATCGTATGGCCACAGGTTTAGTTTTTTTTAGAAAATGAAAAGTTTGCATCTTCATGTATATTAGGATGGGCCGAAAAAAACTTTTTTTCTCTTTTTGATTCGCTATACCGCGGAAAATTTGTGTCTAGGGTAGCTTAGTAAAATGCAATAACTAACTAAATAAATTTTTACGTTTGGCGGTAGCGTATCGGGCTTAAAATTTGAGAAAAAACACGATTTTGATAATTTTTCTAATAAATGGAAATAAATCAAATAACTTATATAACAAGCAGCTATAGGCATAGTTTAGTAGAAAAGAGTATAGGAATGATAAATAAATGAAAAAATAAATACATTTCGTAAAACATTGGTAGCGGATTATGTTTAAAAAAAGGCATTTTTTTAAATGACAAATTTTCATTGAAATAAATCTACTTTTCTGTTTGTACTATTACCTGATCTGATTACCTTTATCTGATTGCACCTGAGTGTAATTTCACTTTGTAATAAAATATAGCCCTTTACTTGTCTTTAATGTCTTTTGGAAGTTTGAAATAAGATTTGCTTTAAAAACTAGGCACTGAAGATCTCGAGAAAAGTGTCGTTCTTATAAAAACATCTCTGGACCCGAAGACTTTCCATGATGCCTCGTTTACCAGCTTCACGCACCGTTCTACTGTTTTGGGATTGACATGGGGATTGGTCAAATTTCCACTGGACCGCTGTTTTACCCGATTCGACATTAGACCAAATTTCTTCGTTGGTGGCTCTTCTCAGAAAAGGTGGTGGTGAAAGTGTAGTAGAGTTCCAGTGAATCATTTCGATGTAGTCTGTAGCTAGAAAAATGATTTTGAATGTTTGAAAACACCTGATTGACTTTCTTTTAGAAGTAAGTTTTTAGCATTTATAATCCTTCTGAAACATAACTCTCGTATATGATCCCTTTTATCTACTATCATACTCAAAAGCAAATTTTCTGGATTGGCAAAAAATGCGTTTCTCTCAATTACTGGTTCAATGACTTTCATCAAGTTTTCAGAGAAGAATTTTGAGGATTTTATAACTTTCAATACATCTTCCGACCCGTTTCTGAAGTATTTACTTTTTTTTGTACTTAACCATACAGGTACATAAGACTTTAAGAAAAAAGAAATTATAATCTTGTGTTCGTCTGTTGGATTTTCAATACTTAAATACAACTGGAGAATTCTGTTCTCCGTCGTTACACACTTTGAATGGAAAGCGTGCCAGGATCAAAACAGATAAATCTTTAGGACAGCTGCCTGCTTTTATAGTAAAAATAACGTCCAGTAGGTACTGCTGATCTTTGCTTAAATTTTGCCGGTCAGTTCTGGAAATTCACACTCAACACTGTTAAATTTAACACTGGAAGTTTCTCACATTTCCTGAGCTGCGTGCCATTTGGACTAGTGATTTTGGCCCAGACGTTTCACCGTCTAAAGTTTGAAACAAATGCCGGAATGGCAACTCATTGAAATGTAATAGGCATACACCACTACCTCTCCCCACTGTAGTGGTCTTTTAACTTCTTCTTCAATGTGAATAACATCGATTTTCCACACCGTATTAGTAACAGTGCCATTACATCCAGTCACATTTTTTTGTTTCCTTTACGTCCACACTTCCAATTTCACCAATACCATGCATTCTTTGAATGTACAAGAATTTTACTTCAGTGATGGGTATATTTTTTGCTTTTTCACAGTTACAAATAATAGAGACAGGACACTCACAAACCTCAGGGACCATTTTACAATTGCAGTCTAATGTCATTTTCACTTACACGCAGATACATCAAACAGTAACAAAGATTTTTTTAAAAATCTTCAACTCTCGTTTTCAACTTTTACTTTCCCTTATTGACTCCTTAAGGACTTATTCCTTATTCCTTAAGGACTCCATAAGATTACGATAACTGTCATGATATGCATTTGTTAACTGAACAATTCTGTAAGGCGTTACTGTCAGTATTGAAGCTTTATCAAACTCAGATTTAACTTTTGGCGCCACAATAATAGAAACGTGAGAAAAAATAACTGACCTGTTGTTTGATTTAAAGGTTAAGTTGTAATTTTCATGGAAGCAACACTTGAGAAGGTCTTCATAAGTTGGCAGTTTATTCACCGGTAACTCTTTTGGGTGGCGAAATAACGGGCAGTTAAAGTCACTGCGAGTAATTTCTTTGGAAACAGCCATAACAGAGCGATCGAATCACTTATTAATCGCTTTACTGCTACCAGAGTAGAAGGATTCATAATACAGCTTGAATGCGTCAATTTAAGGATATTTTAATTGCTTTGCGCTACCCTAAATGAAGTAATTTTGTTTCTTTTTTTTTATTATAATGTGCTTTTTGATCTTTCTTTTAAAGCCTTTTCGCCATAGCATGTTTTTAACTTTTTCGTTTATAGCTTTAAAAAATCGAAAGAAAACTATTGCTTTTTCAATAAATTTCAAATATTCAAGTGCGATGCGCTATCGCGAAACGTAAAAAAATTATTTAATTTGTTTTTGCATTTTACTGAGATACCCTAAAGGCAAGTTTTCCGCGGTATAGTGAATCAAAAAACAAAAAACAAAAAAGTTTTTTCGGCCCACCCTAATGTATATATATATATATATATATATATATATATATATTAGAATGTTTATACATAATCCCGTTTGATGGACTATGACTATTTGAGATACTATAAATGTGTTATCAATAAAGTAAGATTTTAGGCGATGCCATCGCCTTTTAACAGTTCATGCACTCTAAGCACTGAAATCGAAATATTGTCAGCATGTTAAAGAAATATTTTCTCTGATATTATATCAAACGGAAAAGATATTCTATTTTTGGAACTTTTGTGTCATCAGCCTTTGTGTGTGTACGGAGGTGTACTAAGAAAATTAAGCGGACTGTAATTCACTAACAAAAACAAAGTTTTATTTTTTCAAAGATAGAAAGAGAATATAGCTAGTTGCCAATTTTGAATTTGAATTTCTCTTCAAAGTTGAGAGAATGGCTTGTTGCCATTTTAAGACTGTTTTTCTTCAAAAAAAAAAAAAAAATAACTACGCAATAAATACATGAACTAGGTTGCATAAAAAAGGGTTACAAGAATAGATGCCAATTGGCACAGATGCGGTAGTGGTGTTCCGCTACAATGAAATTACAAGTACGGAACATCCCGCCCGGCGTTGAAATATTATATTTCAAAATAGAAAATGCAACATGAATAATAAAAAGACATATAATAGTACAAATTATGAGAATCATATAAGCACTAATACATAAGAAAATTAAATTAAAGTTAAGTTTTTTGACAAATTATCACTAATTGGTAAAACACTTAATTTAGTTATAGGCCGTTTAAACATGCCTTTAGCGGTGCGTAATTCCGCAACCTTAGCCATTCCATCTGCACCTGGGAATACCATATTAATGCGACCTAGAGACCAGGTGCAAAGGGGGAGTTGGGAATCCTTAATCAAAACTAACATGCCTGGCAGAATATTTGGCCTTTTAAATAGCCATTTATTTCTTTGTTGAAGATTATTTAAGTAATTATTCTGCCAGCGCCTCCAGATAACTTGAACAATTTTTTGAACTCTTTGCCACCTATTTAGCAAAATTTCCTTTACTTCAAGCAAATTAGGTTCGGGAATTGAATTAAGCGGTTTTTCTATCAGAAAGTGGCCTGGGGTCAGAACTTGAAGATCGTTTGCATCCGTAAATAACGGAGAAAGAGGTCGCGAATTTAGTATTGCTTCGATCTGAGTAATTACCGTTAGAAATTCCTCTAGAGTAAGGCGAGTTGAGCCCACTAACCTTTTGAAATGGTATTTGAAGGCCTTAACTCCTGCCTCCCAAAGGCCACCAAAGTTGGGCGCTCTAGGAGAGGAAAATTTCCAATTAATGCCTTCTGAGGCCAAAAAATTTGAAACTTCATTACTTATTACAAGTTTGTGCAAACGCTTCAATTCTGCTGAAGCCCCGACAAAATTAGTAGCATTGTCGCTAAAAATTACCGAACTTTTACAAGACGCGAGAAGAATCTCTTTAACGTTGCTATTATAGCTTCAGACGTTAAGTCGGAGACAAATTCTAAATGTACGGCCTTAGTGACCACACACACAAATATAACGACGTAGATTTTTTGAAAAATGCCCTTTTTTTGGCCCTTATATTTTATTTCGAAGGGACCACAAAGATCTAAACCTACATTTGAAAATGGGGAGTTAGGTACTATTCTTTCGGGAGGAAGATCCCCCATCATTTGGTTAGCATGTATGGGCTTAAATTTAAAACATCGTACACATTCATGTACAACCTTACGCGCAATATTCCTGCCGCCAAGTGGCCAATATTTTTGACGCACAGTATTCAGCAGAGCTTGAGGTCCGACAGGAAAATTTCTCTCGTAATAAGATTTAAATATCAATTTAGTTAAGCGGCAGTTTGCTGGTAAAACCATTGGGTGTTTGTGATCGAAGTTTAAATTCGATTTCTTGAGTCTAACTCCTACCCTTAAAATGTTGTTATTGTCTAAGAATGGACTCAAGAATTTTAACTTACTTGAGCTATCTACTATATTTCCCTTTTTCAGAGCAGAAATTTCACTAGAGAAATAGCTTACCTGTGTAATTTTAATAATGCACATTTCTGCTCTCTCCAGCTCTTCAACTGACAAAGGCCCTGTTGTAATTCCTTGTTTTTTACAAGCTGAAGAAAACCTATAAATATAAGCTACTACTCTAATTAATTTCTGAAAATTATTGGTAAGACTAATTAAATCATCAAAAAAAATGATTAGAATTAATATACAGGTTTATATTGCGCACAGTCTTGAGTTCTTGGGAATAATGTTCATTTTCAAAGTTAATGTTTGGAAAAGTTTCTGTTAAACAGTTATTAAGAACACTAAGTGGAGGACCCCTCCACCACAGCTCACTGGAGGCAAGGTTTCTCACATCCAGTCCTCTACTTGTTAAATCAGCAGGGTTGTGTTGAGAAGGGATGTGAAACCAATGAAAGTTCTTTGAAAGCTCTTTGATTTGCATAACGCGATTGCCTACAAATGTCTACAAATGTAGATTTAGAGCAGTTTCTATCCAGGATAACGCTATAGTAGAATCTGAAAACAATCGAACATCATCGATCTGAAGCTTTAAACAGTCTAAGACCTTGCAGGTTAGTTTAGCTAGAAGCAAACACGCAGATAATTCCAGACGAGGCACAGCCATTACCTTTGTTGGTGCTACACGACTTTTGCTGCAGAGAAGATGAGTAACAGTTTCACTAGAGTTAGACGTTTGAACGTACAAGACTGCACCGTAAGCCTTTGATGAAGCGTCTGAGAATCCCTTCAGTACCACTGAATTGACGTGCTCCGTAGTAACGCACCTTGGTACCTGAATAGATTTTAAATGTAGTAAAGAAGCCAGGAAATTTTCCCATTGATTGGAGATATGCGTAGATAAAGCTTCATTCCACTCTAATTTAAGTAGCCATAATTGTTGCATAAATATTTTTGCCTTGGTAATTACTCGCCCTAGCAGGCCAAGAGGATCATAAATTCGAGCAATGTGCGAAAGGACTGTTCTTTTTGTAAAATTGTTGACGGCGCTGATGTTGACCTTGTATGTAAATGCATCACTGGTACTGTTCACAACATCCCCAGCGTTTTAACTGTTATTTGTTCGGAATTCCTATCAAAGGGAAATAATTGATTGTCACTAGATTGAGCTATATCAGTGCACCCCTTGTGTAGTTGCATGCCCCTTCTTAAGAGAAGTTGGGTTAGTTCACCTTTAACTAAATTAAATTCCTCTAAGTTGGAGGATCCTGATAGGCAATCATCCATATAAAAATCTTGCAAGAGAATTTTTGAAGCTAAGGGAAAATCTTGCTGTTCATCCAAGGCGAGTTGTTGTAACACTTTAGTCGCTAAAAATGGGGCGCATGCTGTCCCATATGTAACCGTAGAAAGTTGGAAAGTTTGTATGGGAGAAGCCTTGTTTTCCTTCCACAGAAATTTCAAAAATTCATATTGAGAGGGATTTATTTCTATCATTCTAAACATCTGCTTGATGTCTGCAGTGAATGCGTAAATATGTTTCCTAAATCTTATTAAAATAGAAAAGAGATCGTCTTGCAGCACTCCACTCTTACATAATAAATCATTAAGGGAATTTCCATTAGTTGTTTTGGCACCAGCGTCGAAAACAACGCGCAGTTTCGTTGTGGCGCTCGACGGTCTTAAACCTCCGTGATGTGGAAGGTAATATCCTTGATCGAAGTAATTAGCTTCTATTATTTCATGCATATGATTCAGCTGCTTGTATTCGTTAAGAAATTCTGTGTATAAATTTCTCATTGTGGGATCGCGATCTAGACGTTGCCAAAGATAGTTTAATCTTTTTGATGCAATGCGTTTGGAACTGCCTAAATAGGCTTCAGAGAATTCTGGTTTTAAAGGCATTTCTACAACAAATTTGCCACTAGAATTTCTAAAATGTGTCTTATCAAAATGATCATTACAATAAGCCAATTCTTCACTTATGCAGGGTTGCACGTCACTTACTTCCTCGATCTCCCGAAAACTCTTTAGTGTATTGTTTAAATTTTATAAATTTTTTGTTAGGAAGCAATATCTTTCAGTATTGTTTATTTCCGTATCGAAAATGATTCCTGAAACAAGATAACCGAAAATGCTAGGTTGCAACGTTAAATTATTGCCTAAATTTATTTTTTCCGAAAGGAGGAAATCAAAAAAATATTCAGCACCCAAAATTACTTCGATTTTGTTTGGAATATAGAACTGTGAATCAGCTAAGTATATTTTAGATGGGATTAAATGTTGTATGTTTAATTTCCTTGCTGACATAACATCTGTTATTTTTGGAATTAGTAATAATTCAACAGCTCGTTGAAATTCGCCAGATTTATTAGATAAACATGTCTTGACCTTTGACTTCAGACATATGAGAGAATTATTTATCCCGCTAATCGGAATGTTTATTGATTCCTTTTTCAATCCCAGTGATTTAACTGCATCGAAACTGATAAAAGTACTTTCCGAGGCTGAATCTAAAATCGCTCTGAATGGATGATTTATGCCATTATTATCTTTCAAATAAATTATGGCTGTATTTATCAAGACTGATTTACTGCCGTGCGAAAAAAATGAATGAATTGCAGTTTCGTTTTGCGCCTCTGAAAGAGGATTTCTATTCATTGGTTCTTCCGATAATGGATTGTTTATTGTTTGTTGAAAGTCAATTTTAGTGTCTGGTGATGAGTAATTATGGAGTAAGGTGTGATGTTTCGATTTGCAAGCAAAACAAGTGGTGTTTGAATTACATTTGCTAAATAAATGCCATCCCAAACAGTTAAAGCAAAGTTTGTTTTTCTTAACGATATTTATTCGATCAATTAACTTCATGTTTTTATATTTATCACAGTGATAAAGTGGGTGAGCTTCGATTTTACATACAATACACAATTTATTTTACGGTTTATTCGTTTTAACGAATAATGCTTTATTAGTGGATTTTGTAGTGATGCTAGAATTAATGCTGCTTAAAACTTGATGTCTACGTTCCAAAAATTCCAAAAATTGGTCGAAATTGGGAACTTCATTGTCCTTTAATGTTAACTCGTATTGTTTCCGAGTTTCGCGGTCAAGCTTATCTAGTACAATATTTAGCAAAGTTGCGTTTGAAAATGTGTCTCTTTCAAATTTTAAGACTTTTAGAGCCCTTAAATTCTTCTTTAAATTGTCTAATAAATTACGGAGATCTTTAGCCGATTCATGTTTTATTGAATATATATTCAAAATATTTTATATATGACAGTCTACTATAATTCTTTTGTTTTCATGTCTTTATTCTAATGCGTTGAAGAGGGAAGTGAAAGTATCATCAGCGGTTTGTAACGTTCTGGGCTCACCTGTTAACGCACCGCGGAGATAAAACAATTTTTCATTATCCTTTAAAGCGGGATTATCAATGATTATTTCTTTGAAGGTCGTTTTACTGACCATTCTTCAAACTTGTCACTGAAAGTTGGCAGAGTGATTTTAGGGAGCTTTAAGCTGATTCCTTTCATAATATCACTACTATTATTAGACAGTTTAAACTCAGAAATGTTAATTTTAGCATTTTTTTCTTCATACTGTTTATTAATAAAGGATTGTAAGCTTACCTCTAGTTTTTGAATATCTTCATCCGTCTGTGAAATCTGCTCACCTACTTCACTCATCTTTTCTTCATCTACAATTTTGTAGTATTCCTCCTTAATCAACTCAAATTTGTTCTCAGTTTTTCGGAGCAGCTCTAGTTGAGCTTTCAGTTCTGAAACACAAAGAGTCTTGTCATCTGTAGCATAGCATTGAAAATCTTTGTAACTTGCGCCTTTATGTTTCCACGTCTTCTATTGAGCGCTGTTATGTCCGCGTCGGACATTTTTTTTGTTTTGTTTAAATGTCTTGTTGACAATATAGTAAATTCTAATTACGCTGGCTTAATCTCCGGGTCGCTAGGACCATTATGTACGGAGGTGTACTAAGAAAATTAAGCGGACTGTAATTCACTAACAAAAACAAAGTTTTATTTTTTCAAAGACTAGGGGGGCACCGCCCCCTGCTCGCTACGCTCACCAACCCCCGCGTAATCGCTTAGCTATTCCATTTGGTATAGCGAAGCAATTCCTCTTTTCTAGCCAACCCCAGATTATTGTTTGTGCTTAAAAATAATGTAAATAGTTCAATTAAGCCCTATTCATAAGCTAATATTAGTTTTTGTTGCATTGAAATAGCTCAATTTGTTGATTTCCTGCATGCAAGTAAACCCTATTGTATTTCAATAGGAGTCTATGGAAATTTGGAGAAATACTGGAAATAGCGCTAAGTTGGCGTCACTTTTGGTGACAGAGAGACGGGTCTCCCCTTGGTAACCTCCCTTATAGCGTCATAAAGCTCTGACCAATCAGTTGCATTTCATGGTATCTACGCAGATTTTCATTGTTCCATTTCCAAAGCATTACTTTTGGCAAGGCATATTTAGATACTACTACCGGCAGACCGATTTGCGTTTAATGTATGAAGTTGCTCGCCAGAGGACTCTGATACGCTGCCGAAAACAGAAATTTGACTCTGACCGTAACTTCAACGACGAGAACCAATCAAACCGCTCTGGGCAGGGTTCAGAGAATTCCAATATGTTTACACTTTTTTCCCCGTATAGATATGATTCAAAAGAGTTTAATAAAAATATTAACTCTAATCATCAGAAAAACAAACAAAAAAAATAATTTTAACAATTATCGGAATAATAAATGGTGCGACCGGAGAATACTTCAGAAATTGCTACTTAATACCAAGTTAATACTAAATACCAAGGTTGACACTTTGGCGCATTTATCGCCAGGTTGGGGAGAAGTAAAGTAATCTATGATTCACCCCAATAAATAAAAACAGGCATAGTCTAAAAACATCAATGTCACAAATTTATTTGCTATCTTCACTGCTGAAACAATAAAACTAATGGAATTTCTTTTAAATATATTAAAGTACTCATAAAATTCCTTGTAATTATTAATAAATATAATTTATTAAGTAACAAATACGCTTACATGATTTAATCAAAATTAATTGGATAACATAAAATATTGCAACGATATTTAAATCTGCGATCACCATTTTTTCTATGATTAAAAATAAGGTACAGATGTCATATTCACCCCATATTGGCGCGATTTTTTTCTGTCGCCAATATCATATAGGCAACAGGTTCTTAACTTGCGCCAAAGTGTCGTTATTTTGCTTGATGTGGTAACCCGAATTATGTTGTTTATGCTGTTGATGTTTTCGCCAAATTGGCAACCGAAAACAAATCGCGCCAATATGGGGCGAATATGACATCTGTACCAAAAATAAGAATATTTAATATTTAAGGAAGATAGTCTTTTTTTTTTTTTTTTTTTTTTTTTTTACTATCATTATTATTATTTAGTTCGGACGATATCAAACAGAAACATTTTACGGGTAGCAATAAATTCGTCAAAAATAACTGCTTCAAACCAGTTATGAGAACTGTAGTTTGATAAAAACCAAATTTTAATTTTAAAACGTGTATATGAAACACAAGCTATTTTTATGTAAATACGGGACATTCAAAAAAGAATAACAGAATGAACCAAACGATCAAGTAAACAATAAGTAATTTAGCTAATCTTAAAAGTATGTGAACACTAAAATACTACAAGCTGTGTAAAATATCCTTTTAAATCGAAGGAAATTGAAGAATATAAGTATTTAATTTATTATTCTGAAAATACGATCAATGATTCTGAAACTTCGACGATGAGAAACAAGCCGCTATCTGGGCAGGGTATAAATGTAAACAAAAAAGAGCACGTTGTGATGTTTTGGTTCAGAGTTTGAAGCTGAATCCGACTTCACTTTTTCGACGGTTTTCGGCGAAATGCGTGGGCCGTATATATCATAGTAGGCTATGCTTTTTGGTACTTTTCTGTTATACGGGCAGCATTGTCGCCAAGCGCAATAGTTGGCGCAAAATGAAAATCACGTAAAATTGAAACATTTGAAAAATAAAAGAAAAACATTGTCGATAGTAAAGTGAGCATTTTAAAAATATAACATTTGAAAATTACAGAATTTTACGAACTATTTTATTAAATCACAAATATATAATTAAAATAAGTGAACAAATATGTTATACAATAAGGTAATAAAATAAAAAAGTCATATTAAACTGCTGCCATAAAATTACAAATCTCTTTGGCACAGATGTGACATTCGCCCCATATTGGCGCGATTTTTTTCGGTTGCCAATTTGGCGAAAACATCAACAGCATAAACAACACAGGTACAGATGTCATATACGCCCCATATTGGCGTGATTTTTTTCTGACGCCAATGTCATATACGCAACGGGTATTTAACTGGCGCCAAAGTGTCGTTATTTTGCTTGATATGATAACCCGGATGTTGCTGTTTATGCTGTTGATATTTTCGCCAAATTGGCATCGGAAAAAAATCGCGCCAATATGGGGCGTATATGACATCTGTGCCACAACATAATCCGGGTTACCACATCAAGCAAAATAACGACACTTTGGCGCCAGTTAAGTACCCGTTGCGTATATGACATTGGCGTCAGGAAAAAATAGCGCCAATATTGGGCGAATATGACATCTGTGCCATATCTCTTAGCATTGCAGTAAGCATTTCATTTTTTGAATGAAGACGCCACATAAACTCTATGAGATACGACTCTAAATGATGACGAACTGTTCCCCGATGTCTTTTGTTGCGCCATTTTGCGATGCCCCATAATCTCTCAACATTTTGAGTATGACATCCAGTATTAGGGTAGAAAAAATTGTATTTGTGATTTACTGTGAAATGATCATAACCAGCACTTCGCAGTTCATCTGTTTTATATCCTTTCCAGTAATCTGTATAAATAATACTTCCATCAGCTACATTGTTTTCTATTGCCGCCATTAAAGTTTCAGCTGTGCGATCGGAAATAGGAGTAAGGAAACATCACCGTTTTTCACGGCATAAACCATCTCACCCATTGAGGAGGAAGAACACGCCCTACGTTGCTTTTTCTTCTGGTAAAAAGACTTTCATCTACTTCTATAATTTTATTAGGTCCACCGATTTTTCTATTTGGTCATGAACATAAAGCATTTGTACAAACTTCTCTAAAATAACTATTCCAGTCCACTGTTGTGTTGTGGTTCATATCAAGTTGCAGCTCACAAAGCTCAATCGATGTCAACTCTTAGCACCATAAATATATAAACCTCAAAGCATTAAGAAAAGACAACCGCGATCCTTCAAACCATGTTTTTTGTCGTATTCCTACGCTTTCTTTGCATGATCGTAAGCTAGATCTCCATTTCGGATTTCCAGAACTCATCCATTATTTCATTTCATGGTTGTTTGAACACAACATTTTATTATGCAGAATTCCAAATTCCTGAAACAGTTTTATCGCAACTTTCTCATCAGCTGGTAATTGACAAATGGTAAAATCCATCTCAGCGTCAGCAGTAAAAGTAAATTATAATTTTATAAAAAAAAAAGCATTTTTATTTCGAATAATAGCAAATTAAAAAGCTTTCCAAGGTTAAGGTTAAATAATAATCATTCACGTAATTCACGTTTCATAAATAACAAAGCACAATGTTTCGCATGGTTTACAAGAAAAATCCTTTTCACGATGAGGGTTGAAATAATTGGCGCATTAGCATACATTTTGGCATGCTATCCGTATAACGGAAAAGTTAATATAAGTTAAGATACATGCGAAATACTGGAAATAGTGCCAAGTTGGCGACAGAGAGACGGGTCCCCCATTGGTAACCTCCCTTATAGCGTCATAAACTTTGACCAATCAGATGCATTTCACGATATCTACGCAGATTTTTTATTGGTCCATTTCCAAATCAAAACTTTTTTTTATATATAGAAGGATAGAAAGAGAATATAGCTAGTTGCCAATTTTGAATTTGAATTTCTCTTCAAAGTTGAGAGAATGGCTTGTTGCCATTTTGAGATTGTTTTTCTTAAAAAAAATAACTACGCAATTAATACATGAACTAGGTTGCATAAAAAAGGGTTACAAGAATAGATGCCAATTGGCACAGATGCGGGAGTGGTGTTCCGTCGCCAAGGGCGATGCTACAATGAGATTACAAGTACGGAACAAGTAAAATGAGTACCAAGTTTGCTTGGGAACTAAACACCGAGGGTCTCGCGTTGGGTTGACTACCTGGCCGGGGCACATGCTGCATAGCACCTCGGGGCCTAGGGTCAAGTAAACAGAGTCGGGCACTGTGGGCCCTGATACTGCATGGATCGTATGGCCACAGGTTTAGTTTTTTTTAGAAAATGAAAAATTTGCGTCTTCATATATATATATATATATATATATATATATATAGAATGTTTGTACATAATCCCGTTTGATAGACTATGAGTATTTGAGATACTATAAATGTGTTATCAATAAATTAAGATTTTAGGCGATGCCATCGCCTTTTAACAGTTCATGCACTCTAAGCACTGAAATCGAAATATTGTCAGCATGTTAAAGAAATCTTTTCTCTGATATTATATCAAACGGAAAAGAATATTCTATTTTTGGAACTTTTGTGTCATCAGCCTTTGTGTCATTGACGTTTCGGGTAGATTTTTTGACATGGAGAGAAAAAGAAAAAAATATTCTTTTTCGCCTGAGGATACGTCTTTACGCCTTCCAGTATATTGAATCGAAGTACTATCTCTTGAAAGCTTCAAAAAAAGCATAATGATTAATGAAATTCTGATGAGTCTGAAAACAAAATATCTTGCACTCTGAGTTTCATTTCAGAATCTTTCTTTTCGCAAATTTAATCACGAATTATTAAAAATATTGGAAATAATTGTTTCTGAGCTTAATTTAAGATTTTCCGATTGCCTTATTCACAGTATTGGTGCATGTGTTTCTGTAATTTCAAAATAAGTTTAAATGAGAAAAAAAAATCAAGAACAAAAAAACATGGGTACAGCATAGATTATGAAACTTTTTCCAACACATTTAGAATACTATAACAAGAGAGATTGCGAGAATAGAAGCAAGACTGATGGGAAATATAAATTTAAGTAACACACACACATACACAGAAAGAGAGAGATAGAGATAGCAGGGAATAGGAGAAAGAGCAAAATTAAAAATCATACATATTATTTCTATTGTCAGAATTGCTTTTTTATGCACATACAAAATACATAACGATAAATGAGGTATACATCGAAATAATTTTGGACCGGCTTCTCACATAGTCGAATTCTCGAATTTCGTTAAAACACGTTGGTTGATTAAAAATTATTATTCGGAAATAAAGTTTGAAAGTAAAATTATTTGACCAGTCAGTCAAAATCTTTAATTGTCATATTTCAAAATTAAGTAGTCCACTGGCGACTGGTAAACAGTTATTTTCAGTTTTACCATAAGGTAAAATATAATTGTTTTATGTCAGCCCTTTTATCTTCACAAAATAACGTGAAGAGTCTCTCACATTTTGCGCAACATTTGGTAGCATTGATACGTTTTATAATTGATTTTAGTTCCTCAAAAAGTGGGTGTAAGAATTTTTCGACAGCAAATTTGTTATTTTTTCAGTTTCTGATTATTTTACATTTTATAAATGCTTTTTGGCAGCCGTTAAAAAAATAACAACAACAACAACAAAATACTTATGGAAGATATGGTGATTCTTGTCGCACGGCGAGCACTGTAAAAAAAATTCTGCAACGTTCCTGGGAAAAAATGGGCAGCTGAGTTGCCCATTATTTCCAAGAAACATTTCTTGAAAATGACTGGAACTTTACTGTATATGTTAAAAACTTTCTACAGAAATGCCAGTAAGTTTCCTGCGAAATACCAGGAATATTTCTGTTGACAGTAAAACATTACTGACATTTCACAGCATGCGGGATCCGCAGACGATTTTTACATTTCCAGTTGACAATTTTCGCTTTATTATCATTATTTGTTAGAATGAAAAAATATTTTGAAATTGACATCAAAATTATTATTTATAATTTACACGAAATAAATTTTCAGTTAAAATTCAATAAAGTAACTGTATATATGATATATTGTTTCTGAACTTTGCTTAAAATATAAAAATATATAAATGTAAATAATAATTAGAAAAAAAATCTAGACATAAAATATTTTGGATTTTCGTCAGTAATTATGTTAGTTTACAAGTTAGATAAAATACATATAAATATTCATGAAAAAAAAAAAACCTAAACGTAATTGTATGTTTTTTCAAAAAAAATTCAAATTTGCAGCAATTCAAAGTGTCAAATATATATCAAATTTAAATCAAATTGTAATAAAGTGTTAAAATATAAAATTAATTAAAAAAGAAAAAAAAAGTCAAGAGGTAGCATCGAACTCGGGCCGTACGGGTGGCGTGCGAGCCTTCTGCGTCCACACCACGAAAGACACGTTGAGAGCTGCAAACTAATGGGTATTTGAAACGTATGCTAAACCTCGGCATCTAATTTCTGAAAATCTAAGGCCCATTTGAAGAAATTCTTTAACAAGAATAATTAGAGATAAGAACTCTAAAACATACTTTAAATTAATCAAAATCGGTGAGAATCATGTTTGATGGTCCCCTGGTTAATGGAGATCCAAATCATAGGTGTATTTTTTTTACACGGTCTGCTCGTTAAACATTCCACAGACAAGTACGAGAGATAATCTCTTAGTGATGTCACAGAGGTATTGTATTTTCATCTGAATTGTCTTGACAATAGAGACGTAAAGGATTATGTCGTCTATTGATTTATTTGCATTCCATATTGATTTTTTTACATTCATTTAAGGAATTCGTTTTCGACACTCGCGCGCGAGCAACGGATTATAGCAAAAAAATAATAAATGGCGGCCGCAGCGTTTTGCTGTTTCCAACTTTAGTTGAGGAACGTTTCAGATAAGAAAACCAGAATTTCACAGGAAAGAGCTACATTATTCTGAAAACCTGAGAAAAGGCGGAACGTTCCTGGATTTTACATGGAACGTTACCATTTTTTTTCTTTTTACAGTGAGAGTAGTTCTTGCAAAATTTTAAACGCACTTCCCCCAAACAACATTTTTGACATCAGCCTCAGAAATATTTCGGAAAAGGAAAGGATAGAGCTATTGCGGAATTCATGAAAAATTTTGTGTAGCAGTGGCACCTGTTGGGCAATTTACACCAAAAATTTATCAGGCTCAATTTATATAAGAGAGTTTAAAGACTGAATCTAAAATTTGTTGAAAATTCATGCATTAGTTTTTGAGGTACAGCTATTGCAGAAATCCTGAAAAATGCAGCATAGTAGCGCCAACTGTTGGGCGATTTACACCAAAAACAAACAGCACTATTTTATATCAGGGACTAACTAACTGAATCTGAAGTTTTATGAAAATTCGTGCATTAGTTTCTGAGATAGAGTTATTTCAATAATCATGAATAATGCAGCATAACAGCGCCACCTATTGGACGATTTACACTAAAAAGTTAGCAACAACAAATTATATCAAGGTCTAACTGAATCTGAAGTTTTCTGAAAATTCGTGCTTTAGTTCTTGAGATATAGCTATTGTGGAAATCAGGAATAATGCAGCATAGCAGCAACACCTGCCGGGCGATTTACACCAAAAAGTAATCAGCACCAATTTATATCAGGGACTAACTGAATTCAAAGTTTTATTAAATTCCGTCCATTACTCCTTGAGAAAGCGCGCCCCCAATATTTGTGTCCCACACAGGCAGACATTTTGTAAAAAATATGTTTTTCGTGATATCTGGCCCCTAAGACGTATAAATCCCTCGAAAACCAGAATTCGAAAATTTTCGCGAATCCAATACTTTTTTCATGTAAAGATAGAAGAAATTAAAAATGTATTTGATAAAAATTCGGTTCTTGAATGTTCAAAATGTTCCGACCGTAAGAAAATACACTTCAACTGGCTTAAAACTTAAAGGCTATGGTTCGGATGTCCCTGTCTCTGATCAAAATGTGTTATTTCGAGCAAAAACCTACATATTTCTATCTCGTTTTGAGAGGGAAAATCGATAAATATGTTGTTAAGAACTCGTAGGCCCATCCTTGAAAAGAATAGGTCGAAAAGTTTCGGGCAATAAGCACTCTGTATGAATAACACAATACAAAAGAAGCATTTCTAGATTCTCATCATAACACACTTCTCTGTTTCTCGGCTTTCCTTTAAATCCTGTTTTTCTATCTATCTTTTAAAATTTTGTGACATCTTTTGCGATCGGTTCTGCTACTACCGTTCCGGGCAGTGTGCAAAGGAAAGGGGCTTGCGACCGGCGGGCGCTCCCCGCCTTTTCCGCAAAGTAATTGCGGCGGTCAATTTAAAGATTAAATAAATACACAGGCGATTATCCTCAAGTTAAAAACATCGAACAGCACGTCTGTCAGGGCTGGGGTGTTTAAAACGTCGGACGGAGGGTTCGAGCTTATTTTTTTATTAAGCTTTCCCTTCCTCATTATCGCCTCTTCACCGTTTTGTATAATCGGATTTTAAATTTTATAAAGTATGTGCCCTAATGCATGTTTATATGTTGTTTATGCGCGAGAGTTATAAGAATTTTACTATTGGGTCATTTCTTTGTAAAATGGTCATTTGGAGATTTATAAGTTTTATATAATTGATAATGGTTAGTTTGATAATGTTCCTTAAATAGTTTCGTACGTTAAAGTTTCTCTAAATGACATAATGCAGAGCAAATATAAATATATGGATTCTTCAATAATAAAAAATATGTATATAAAATTATTAAATACATTTGTAACCAGAAAAGTTTTTAAAACGATAAATAAATATAAATTTTTATATTTTCCTGCAATTATTCCGGTTGTTGTCAACTTTTTGAAACTAAGTAAAAACTTAAAATTTTGCACGATGTACTATTTACTCTTATTTTTATTGTTCAGCATTACTTTTCCAAAACAAAAACAAACAAAAAGAATTACAGGGAATGAATTGATAATAAATATAGAGTTGCTCCCTCAAAAAATCAAATTGCCCCGATATGGAGACGAACAACCCGCGTTTGGAACTACTAATCTAGACTCGTTATAGCCTTCTTTTTTTCTTTATCGTACATGCAAAGGAAAACTCATTACTATTTTATATGAAAAGGTAAACACTACTGGAGCTTGCCATTGATCCATAACTGAAAAGTTATAGAGCATAACTTCTAGAAAACTCAATGATATATCACAGGCTCAAACAAATAGGGATATAATCTAGTCTGAAAAAATAGTCTTATGTTGGAGATGAATTAAAAAACAACAACAACAAAAGCCTTGGAGAGAAGAAAATTATATTTTTTGGCGTGCTTCTGAAGATGATAGCTTCATAGTAAATGTAGAGTGAAGCCGAACGAAATCAATAAAGATGAATTACAGAAGAAAATGCAAGAAAACTTGAGATGATTAAATATGTCTTCAAGAAATTAAAAACAAAGCAACTTATTCACGTAATCGAGTTTTTTTTTCACTGAATGTTGCTAAAGCTCGATCAAGAGTAAAAAGTTAAAGATTTTTGTATTAATACATGTTATTATTTTTATTCTTCGTATAAAATATCAGAAATGTAAATTGTGATAATCACTATGAATTGAAGTTATATGAATACATCGGGAAACCGTTATAGAAGTGTAGACTTTTAAGACTAGATAAAAGTTTTTATTTATCTAACTTTGCAATTCTTTAAAAGATATTTAATTGTGGTCAATAATTAAGATCACATTTTAGACAACGAATCTTTATTTTTCTCTTTTTATGATTTTTCTATCTAATTTGTTTGATGAAAACTGTATTTTTCATATTTAAATACCGGTTTGATTCAGAGGCTCTATAATTACTTTCTGGAGCATGTACTCGTACTTTGGAGATTTAACCATATGTTAAATTTAATATAAAACTTAAGTTAATAGAAAAATAATTTTGTAGAGAGTTAAAAGAAAAATAATTAAAAAAACAACAATATTATAAATGTCGCACACACTGTAAAAAAAAATCTGTGAAGTTACTAAAGTTTTTCTAGGAAACTGGGATTCCTAGAACTTTTCATGTAACGGCAACAACAAAATTTCATGTAACAGACACACTTTTGCGCCGAAAATCAAAAGATCTGTAAGGTTACTAAGAATTTTTTTGGAAACTGGGATTCCGAGAACTTTTCATGTAACTGCAGCCAGGGTTACAAATAAAAGTTTAGTAAGATTACTGAAATTTTAGCAGATTCATTTGTAAATTTACAGTTTTTTGTAGCTTTACAAAAACTAGTTTTGTAGATTTGCAGCTTTTTTCGTACAGTTACAGGTGAAAGTTTAGTAAGCATGTAACTTTACATCTGTAGAACTACAGATTTTTTTTTACAGTGCATGAGAAAATTTAAAGCCAATACAAAGACAATTTTTTATAATTTTCGCAGACTACAAATGAGTTTTAATTTTTTTAAAGAAAGTAATAAATTGTAAAGTAAATTTATATATATATAAAAATAAGTAAAAAGTAAATTTATATATATAAAAAAATAAGTGAGAAGTAATTACAAAATGCTAGGCATTTCATATCAATAAATGAGTTTTTATTAAAGAATCACTTTTAATTATTGAGTAGTACTTTTATCATTCGTACATGTTATTTTGAAATTTTACAGATAATGCTGTTATTTTAAAATGGTAATTTTTAATTCTATATAACGCTTACAAGTGCATAATTGATTAAAATGGAAACTGATATGATATTTGAAATATTAATGTATGTAATATATCACTAGATGATCAAAATACATTTTTTCAGAGGTGATAAAGAATTTTAATGTTGTAAACAGTCCTCCGGCATCAGATTTCTAGAAATTGTTTCCGCAATATTGGCTAAATATTGCAACAGTTTGCATAGTTGTCCAGTTTTGTGCAATATTGCATCACTATTAATTTCCTCACTCCCTACGTTTAGAAATTTCGACGTAGAGAATTCTATTTCCCATTTAATTAATGACTAGCTGACCCGCTCGTGACTAGCTGTCAAGGCCCGTGATAATATTCTTAAACAGACCTGAAATTTGCATCACAGGTTCGTACAGAGAGGGGTAGAGACGATGCAAATTACCAGGGCTTGCTCCAGAATGACCCAGCTTCCCCAAAAACATTCAATCTGAGCGATTTGGCAAAAGCATTAAATGCAAAAATCTTAAGAAAGGAAAAACTTGTTTTTGTCGAAGTTTTCACACATTTTATTTTGTAAAAATATATTTCTACCCATCCGAACGTTTCGAAATGTTTACAAGTGATGTAAATCTGGTCTATTGAGATGCTCTAAAAAGGTTAAAATATGGACGTTTAGTTACTTTTAGTGTAAAAAGAATATCCTCCCCGTGAGGCGTGAAGCGATCTGCGTTCACCGGTGTATTTGAAAGGGTTAAAATTAATATTTTTAAAAACCAATTGCACCATTGATTAGAAAAAGGTTTCCGCTTTAAGAACATATTTTGGATTTGTTGGTACCTCTAAAATTGCGCCCTGGAGGAGCGTTGACATAAGAGAGAAAAATGTTTTTCGAAAAAACGACACTTTTTGAAATTTTTTTTCCCAAGTTGTTAACTGCGATATTTTTTTCAAATTGGTTGCGGCATTTGAGACGTAATAGTACGATTTTTCTGAAAATGCCTTTAAACTTTAATTGTACCGAGCACTTTGGTCGATTTCGATTAAAACAAAAGTATTAAAAAAAAACAAATGGTATGAAAAACACAGTTTTTCACTTTTCAACGATGCATAAATGGGTTTGTGGACAAGCGCGAGAGAGGTATAAGAGATCGCGATGAAAAAAGTGAATTTTTGGTGAGCGTTCCTTATCCATTTTTAATCAATATCTCAATTAATTAACAAAATATTAAAATTATGATTCTCAGGTGGATCAGGAGAGGCCTTCGACTATTCTCACAAAAATTTTGAGCCTCGTATGTACCGCAGATTTCGCTAGCCATCGCAGACACACAGACAGATACACAGAGCGAAACTTTGTTTTATTAGTATAGATACTCGAACTGCAATTTCGTTCACAAATATATGCTTTAATATCTAATATTCGAAATAATGCAAATAAATTAAAACTTTTGCTCTGAAGTCAAATTGGCGAAGAAATAATTCAGTAATAATCAATAATATTATATTAATACTCAGTAGTAGAGAGGTTAAATCAGTTGGATTTTGATAATAATTAACTAAAATAATGAATTAACTTTAGAAATATATTCAATGATACTTGTTCAATACTTCAAAAATTTACTTTTCTAAACTATTTAA
The DNA here is from genome assembly GCA_963932465.1 of Maratus speciosus. NCBI lineage: Eukaryota > Metazoa > Arthropoda > Arachnida > Araneae > Salticidae > Maratus > Maratus speciosus. The sequence goes on from OZ010788.1 coordinate 185,527,424, forward strand.
ACTAAACTCAGAAACAGCACAAAGTATCATAAATCATATCAACAATTCTTTTTACATTGCTTCAAGCGAAGTGTTTTCAGTTATTTTAGGAATTGCATTATTTAAAAAACGTTTTTACACTTGAACAGTTGCTTGTAATAAATTCTTTGATAAATCTTTTAGTATGTCGATGAGTTGGAAAGGAGGAAGCATTTTTCAGACAGACAGATTTCATTATAAAAAAAAAAAAAAAAAAAAAAACTTCCCCCTTTCCAATGAATATTTTCGAATAAAATCCATTAAAATTTACGGCAAGATGTTTCCCAGAAGCGTTTTTTCAGAAGAAGTGATGAATGAGGTATGATGAAAACAGCTATCAAAGGAAGAAAGGTGCAAAGTATCAAAATGTTATAAGGAATACTTGCGACGCATAGAAAAAATATTCCGTTTTTTATTAAGGCACCTTATTTATATAATACTTACACTAATATATTAAAGAAAATGTTTAACAAGAATAAATGAATATAGTAAAATATAATAAAAGTAATTTCAAAAGATCTATTTAATGGAGGAAATCAATGATAGTTATTAAAGTGTAAATTGTTCACATTGTAAAAAAAAAAGATCAGCTGATTCTTAATCTCCCAGTGGCGTAGTGGCCAGAGCATCTGACTGCTGCGCTGCAGGTCAAGAGTTCGACTCTCGGCTTGGCAAGGTTCATTCAGCTTTTCATCCCATCAGGGTCGATAAAATGAGTACCGCTTGATTGGGAACTAAACACCGAGAGTCCCTCGTTAATCTGACCACCTGTGCTTTATAAACGCTTTATAGCACCTCGGGGCCCAGGATCAGGATAAAAAAAAAACAGGGATGGACACCGCGGTCCAGATTTTTCATGGATTGTATAGACACAGACTTTAGTTTATATTCTTAATCTCGGAAAATATAATATAAAAACAAAACAAAATATACAGGATGATTTAAAACTTATCGTTCAAATTTTGTGGGGAAATAGGGAATACATCAGGAAACCGATTTTACACAGGAAAGTATGTCCGCAAATGTACGCATGCGTATGTAGAGGGCGCTGTGTGTACCCAACCTTCCAATCATTGTCCCAATCATTGTTTTGACTTTCCCAAAGCTAGTATTATTTCTTCTCCTATTTTCACTTCTCATTTGGACTTCCACGAAGCCTTATACATCTTTAAAAACCCCAAAAATCTCGTTAATGACCTTTATTCAACGCTTTCATTATCCGACGCCTGGCAACTTCTCGTTTAATTTTGCTCTTTCCGGTTCTTTTAACTTTTATTATTATTTTTAATTGGTTTGTTTTTTACAGTTTGTTTTCATTTTTATTTTATTTATTTTTTGTTATTTTATTTTATTCTTTGTTTTTAACTGTCTTCGTTCATGAATTTTTAAATTTTGGTTTCACACCAGAATTCTTAAACGTCATTAATGAGATTTTTGGAGTTTTTAAAAATGTAACAGGCTTCGTGGAAGTCCAAATGAGAAGTGGAAATAGAAGAAGAAATAATACTAGCTTTAGGAAAGTCAAAACAATGATTAGGACACGATGGAAGATTGGGTAAACACAGTGCCCACTACATACGCATTTGCGGATATACTTTTCTATGTAAAATCGGTTTCCTGACGCATTCCGTAACTCCCCACGAAATTTGAGCGATAAGTTTTGAATCACCCTCTATATGTAATAGCCTCTTTCGTGTTACCCATGATTCCAAAAAGCGTTGTTTATCCATAGAAACCTCAAAATCATTACATTTTTGAGATATAAAGAATAATTTATAAAAACAAAGTTTTTTTGCTGCCACTGATTTTCGGAAATATTTCCTATTAGATTTTATCATGCATTAATCAGTTTTTTGAATCCTTGAATATAGGTCTTCGGGACGCTATGAACTCTCAAGTAAACATTTTTATATTCAACAAGCATATTTTACAGACAAATAGGATAAATTTATAGTATTGACGTTAACATCAATTTTATTTTGTTACGCTTGCATGTATAACTTCAATTTCACAGCTGGAAATGTTTAACTGAGAATTAATAGCATCCCAAAATCCGATAATCTGGTTTGAGAAAAGTAATTAAAACCGAATTATTAACTACTCAGAATCGTTTACGAAAATCAATGGCAGCAGAAGAACTGTTTTTATAAATGCCTTTTTAAATGTCGAAAATATATTGTTTTCTGAGATTTCTAAAGATAAGGTGCCTTTTTCAGAATCGTGGATAACTAACTCAGAAGGAGTTATTGTATATTTTCGTTCGCGGTTATATTATATTTTCCAAGCTTAAGAAATGTCTGTCTTTTTAACACTTTCCAACAAAGTTGAAAATTGTTTATGCATTCGGTTTGTCTGTCCGTGTGTCCGTCTGTCCGCGCTCTAGCTCCCATAAATATACTCGGAATTTCTTGCAATTGAGAAACCTTATTTAGGGTCAGAAAAGCATGTTTGGTATTGCATATGAAGTATGTAGCAGGAAACGCGCTAAGAAATTAAGACTATTAGCCAACACATTAGCCAAATTTGAAAATCATTAGACAAATTTATCTATTATTAGCCAAAAGTATATTATGCATATATTTAATTATTATCATTAACCCATTCAACTCTGAAGTAGTTTTATTAAATATATTATGTATAAGCAGCTTTTGTAGTTTTTTTTCGCGATCTTTTGACGAAATTTGCGGTGTTTCGTGATCTTTTGACGAAATTTGCGGGTTTTTTCGTCATCTTTTGACGAAATTTTCGTTTTCTTTTTCGCGATCTTTTGAGCTGGTTTTCGTGATATTTAGACTAAATTTGAGGAGATTTTCGCGATATTTTGACGAAATTTGCGAGTTTTTTTCCCGATCTTTTGACAAAAATTCGCTTTTTTTCAGCGATTCTTTGACAAAATTTGTGTTTTTCCCGCGATTCTTTCACGTAATTTGCGTCCCCCCCCCCGATCCTTTGACTAAATTCGCAATTTTTCTGCAAACGATTGACAAAATTTATTTTCTTCTGCGACCATTCGTCCAAATTCGTGATATTTTTTTATGTCCGAATTTTCGGATTGATGGCCGATTTTTTTAAATTTTCGGAAATGAATGCCTTAAATTTTCGAAAAATTCGGAACAGAATTACCCCTAATTGGACGGCCGAGAAGAAGAGGAGGAATATAGACTGGCAATATGGCCGTACGCGATGTCGCGCTATAAACGGAAATTCATTTACTTTCCAAAACATGATTACAACAACAAAAGAGTCCCCAAAATATCACTAGCCAGCTTTTTCGCCATAATAATTTTTTTGTCGCCAATTTCACGATACATTCGCATTTGGCGAGTTGGCGAATGGTTAGCGCTGCCCCTGATGTAGGATTAATAGTTCATTGACAGGGGCACTCAAAAGAGTTGCATTACATTATGGTATATGAGGAAAAATCGTTTGCAGAGTATTTTAATGACATTACGCTATTTCAGATCTATTGAAACTGATATAATCCACTGAATTTCACTACTATCACGTTAGAACAGGTCATTCATAGTATTTTTTATTAATTTAAAGGGACACACAAAAAAACTCGGTTACTGTACTGTCTTTAGGTAATAATTTCTGGAGTTTACGTTTTAAAATTCGGCATGCGCTTTTAAATTTAACTAATATTTTGCATGTTACTCGTTATATATAAATTATATAGCTCATACACTGGGCTGCACAAAAGTATTCACGTACCATTCTTCTTACTAGAGGAAATTGCTGAAGGGGAGTCTTCAACTGAAGCATATGTATTTCGTAACTGAACTAAATTTTGGCATGATGTAGTTAACAGATACGAATCTATATATCATATAGAGGGCTGCTAAAAACATTCGGGTAATTTTCCGGTTGTAGATGGGAACAGCTTAAATTGTCTTTTGAAATGCGTTATGCGTTTCCATATAGTTGAATTAGACGTAATATTTTAATTTTTTAAACTGTGTAGTTTTGTTATAGTATTCTGAATGTGTTGGAAAGTGTTTCATAATCTACGCTGGACGCATGATTTTTTCTTTCTTGTTTTACAGTGTAATGTATGCATACGCGCATGAATATATATGAGGCGTTGAGAGTCAAAGGGGATGAAGTTTATAAAACAATATCCAGAAAATTAATGTGCTCTGATAAGGAGCTCATAAGCATAATAGTAGGCATTTGTTGCCCTCATTTTCAGTTTAGTTTCAAGTTGGTTTGATAAGGGACTGACAAGGAAGGTCTCCATACGGGCATATTCAGAAAAATCTGAAAAAATTACAGAGTGTTCTTCTCATGTGGACATATATGTTTATAAAATTTTTTTTGGCGGAACCGCGATAGAACGTTCGTAAAAAAATAATGAAAATTTCGTTTATTTGGCGATTTATCAGCGGTTGGTGATGAAATGAAATTTTGAAAAATACTTTTTTATGTCGAATACTCTTTAAGATAAAAATGTTTCATATTGAACTTGTTTAAATAAATTTAATGTAAATAACTTTAGTTTTGTCAGTTTTAGTTTGATTTAACTATAGTTTTGTCATATATATATATATATATATAGCTATAATGAAAGTTAAATATCAAATTTTATGAATTAAAACAAAATTAAAATATATTAAAATTGTTTCAATATCTCAAAATTAAGTCCAATTGAGCACTGTCCATTCAATTTTGTTGCTATGGAAACGACGAATTCTTTGATATTGAAATGAATAACTGGTAAATGAATCTTGCCTTTATTTTGGAATACACTTAAATATATGAAAGTATTTTTTGTATATGAAATTGTTTTTAAAGTAATAAAATTAAATAACAAGCAACATAAATATGTAATACGAAAAAAGGTATTTATTAAACTCTCTCATTGTTTATGTTTAAATTCATTAAATACTTTTTATACGCATTCTAAAAATCAGTTAACAATCAATTTTCAGGTGCATTAAAATCGTTTGCTTTTGGCGAAGAAAAGTACTGCTCGCCAAATCGAGTAACACTTTCGTCTTTTCGCGCCAAATACTCAAAAGTATTTTATTATTTTACAGGCTTTCTACTGTAATTCCGCAGCTAAATTTGACTGATCCTTTATTACATACATAAGTATTTTAATTGGTATTTTTTTTTTTCAAAATATTCTGACTATGCCCAGTAAGGAGACCTTCCTTGTGAGAAAATTTTCGACCGCAGAACATGAATTCATACTTGGTTCGACAACAACAACAAAAATAGCATGTTATCTACCTTGGTTCTGAATGTGTTATATACAGAAATGTAGGTAGATATGTTCTTTTTGAACCTTTCTTCCCTTTCACACTTACATGTATAAGAGTAATATAATATTAATATATATTGCCATCTGTATGTATGGTGCATATATTTTTGCAAATATTACGAATTTGCGAATGTTTTTGGGGTTGTTCATAAAATGACAAAATGTACACGCTTACATTTAAGAAAAATAACGATAACAACCCAGCAAGATAAAATCAACGTTGATTTTATAGCATGCACTCATTTTAATATAGTCATGAATTTTCATCACCAGCTTTTAACAAGTCTACTCAATTTATAATGCACAGATGTTTCGTGAAAAAGATTGGAAAATAATTATACATTTAGTATTGAATTACTCCTAAATACACTAGATTCACAGATAATTTTTGAAAATCTATATCTAGATCATAATGGACGATTTAAATTTTTTTTAAATAATAGATATAAAAAATATTTAACATTTCTAGATTACCTTTTCCCTTTTCATAACTGAATATTTAAACTATTACAATTAAATATCGAGGTGTTTAAGTAATTTTGATGATTATGTTTACCCGTCTTTACTTCAGAATGTTCCAATACTAATTAAAAATTAATCGATTTTCACCAGGATACAACATTATAGTTTTGTGGATATCCGAAAAGTAATCAAAACTGCTTTCAAATTACTTTTCTTTTGAACTGTTGAATTGATCAGAAATTTAATCTCGGAATAAAATTATGATTTCCAAAATTTCCGTCGACAAAATGGGAAATTAAATTTTCTACACTGTTAATTTTGTAAGGCCATTAAGTAGGCTTTTTTTAAAGAAATGTTTTTCTCAATAAAGGATTAATAAAACGAAAACAGATTTTTCCCTACCATTTAAATTCTCACTTTTCTCTTTCTGTTTAGGAGGTGAAGTGTCACGTTCTACCAAATCGATAACATTGAACATTCGAATGGATTTTTTTCACCACATCTCGAGATAGCGTGGCTAAGTTAGGCATTTTGCCGCTAAAAGCAGTGTGAGTGCATATGTAGTGCAGGGTTGTCCGCCCGCGGGCACCATGGCAGCCTTTGAAGATTTTTTTGGCGCCCTTTTGAAGGTTTCCTGTTATTAAACTTTTTAGAAATAAAATTCCATTGTAAAGAATGATTTCTTTAAAATCATTAGTTGAGACCGGGGCAAGTTTTCCAACTTTTTATAATTTTATTTTTGTATTTTCTATTTTCATCTATTTTGATATCTACAGGATATCATTGTATTCCCTAGACCGTTCTGTGCAAACTGGCACAATTATTATTCAAAAAACTAAATATACTTTTTTACAAAAAATAGTTCAGTCTAATGATGTTACGTTGGAAAATGTGCCCCGTATGTGGGGCAAGTTTTCCAGCCAACTAAAAATGGTCAGGGGCAAGTTTTCCAACTATACTTTAAATGGTAAAACACAGGTAATAAATATTGCTTGTTAATTAATAAGTATTAATTAACAGTAACATAAAAATCAGTTTTAATCCATTTCACGTTTCAAGACGAAGATCCAAACAGCTCCCTGGCTGGGATTGGTTTTTGTTTTTTTTCGCCCCTTTCATCTGATTCCTTTTGCAGTTTCCCTTTTTTTAGATGAATCCTTTTTGCCATTTTCAGTTGATTTTTAACAGGAGAATCAGTCAGTACAATATTTCCTATTTTTCTTTTCACGCCGTGTTAGCCTCCTTAGTGCAGCCTTCACAAAAGTCCTAACTTCTTCTGGTGTAGGCGAAGTTTGTTTGGATGTGGAAGGAATGCCTTTTTCATAAGCAATAGGGAAAGTTTGAGTAAAACTTAAGCATTTATGAAGTGCACTAAAATATGAAATTCTGTAGAATATCCGGTGCAAAGAATTGTTATTATTCATATACAAAGCCACACAAAAGAATTCCGTTACATCATCATATAAGGGGGAGGGGGGATTGTTTGCGGCGTATTTTAATTATGTTAAACTATTTCACATTTAATGAAATTGATATACGTTGCTGAGGTTTACAATAAGTTATTTCATGTATAATATAAAGTGCATAGCATTTACAGGGACACACAAAAGAGTTCAGATACTATGCTGTATCAGAAGTACTGTACATTAGCGGTGATTGCTGGAAATGCATTTTCAATTATGATATGCGCTTTTATGTTTCACTATATTTATGCATACTATATGGTGTGTATAGATGCTATAATTTATATACTGGGATACACAAAAGAATTCGTAATATTACTGGGTATGAGAGCAAATTGCTGAAATGTGTTTTTTTTAAAGGAGTTATGCATTTTTACGCTTAACTGCATTTAGTTTATTAAGAAATGTTTGTAGAATATACATAAAATGATATACAGGGTCACGCAAAGAATTAGATACATCTATGGATGATAATTTCTGGAAATTAGATTTCAGTAGTTTTAAGAGTGTTTTAGTTTTATTTAAATTTTAGCTAAATAGTGGCTTGTAATAAAGGTACTAGTAGGTAAACTACAGAGCTGTACAAAAGTATTCAAGTATGTTTCCATCTATTAGTATAAATTGCTGAAAAAGAAATTTCAACTTGTTATGCGTTTTCTTGCTAAACTAAATTTTACCATTATATAGTATGTATATCAACATACTGATCAAATGCAGGGCTGTCCAAAAGAATTAAAATAAATATTTGGCTATGTACGGTAACAACTGAAATGAATTTTTTAAATGTTTACTCATCTTATTTACCCTATTTCCCTAAATAACGAAGTTTTGTTAAAGCTTTCAGTGAGTGTTGGAAAGTATTTCATAATCTAAGCCGTACGCATGATTTTTTTTCCTTGTTTTTAAAGATTTTCAAATGTGTATTACACAACACTGCGCATGGATTTTTAGATACATGTAATATTACATTTAATATAATTTTTTTACTGATATATATAGTGTAAAACGATGAAATCTAACACATCTTCGTATACTTTTTTTTTAAAGTAACAAAAACCTAAAGGCTAATTCCATGCGCAGATTTATTACATGTATAAAAAAGAATATGTACAAGAAAGTTTAAATCTCTATCTCAAATACAAAAAAAGCCTTAGCATTTTAAAACATGAAAGTGAGGAAAATATGAACATGGAGAAAAAAAAAAACATTTAAAGTTTTAATTTGTGTGGGTAATTGCGCTGGGTTTATTAACAAAATTTACAATATCTCGCAATATAATTGCCGTATGGGTAAAAATGAGGCGTCAAAATATTCTCAATTAAACAGGCTTTTATTTAATAAAAAATCGATTTTTTGATCATTTTTGAGGTAAACTGTCCCCTTTCAGAATTCATATTCTATAAATATGTGGCTTGAGTAATTTATGTAAGCTAAAATTATTAAAAATACAATTTTGATTATTTTTAAAGGGCTTTGAATCCAATTTTGACAACTACTCTGGTTAAAATTTGTTTTGATCTGTCAAAATGTCACTTTTTGAGCTTAATTTGCATTGAGAAAATTGTTCAACATTATTACAGTTCAAACCCGATTAAAAAAAAAAAAAAAAAAAAAAAAAAAAAAAAAAAAAAAAAAAGATTTTAAATTTTTTTTCTCGATATTGCAATAATATTATATATTCTAAAATGGGTTAACAAGGTTTAAGGAACCAATATGAAGTCATGGAGATTCATTGCAAAAAAATTCTGTATTTAAATGTTTTTATAATTAAACTTAGCTGTATTTCATTTACTGAAGAAACTTCCTCATATGAATTTCTCGTAAGAGATTAAAATTAAGGATAAAAAAAATCCATTTTCTAAAATTTATTGGATTATTTTCCGATAAAATAAATTTCTTGTGAAATGAATATTTAAAATATTTCCATCTTTTACCTACTTAATATTCAACGTTCCCCTTTTTCTTTCACTTGTATATAATTACAGAATTCCGATGGAGAATATGTTTTTTCTTTAGCAAAACGTATTTTTTCAGTTGAATTTTAATAAAGTGATCTTAACGGGACTGGAATTAATTTAGCATTTGTATTTTTAATTTAATATTTATTTACACTTTTTTAAACAGTTATTTCTCTTTTGAATCAATTAAAAATGCTCTTTTTATTTAGACGTTCCCATAATGTAGTATATTACTCTAAAAGTAAAAATATCTAGCATTTAGGATCAATAGAAGAAATTTTCTGGAGTGAAATAGAACAGAATTTATTTATATAGTGAAAACAAACGATAATAAAAAAAGTAAATAAAAGAGTATTTTTTAAAAGTACATTCTTTATTTTTTATTTAAACTTTCTACATTTTAGTGTTTACAGTATTTTGCTGTTGCAGTTTCGCAGCCAGATGGCCTAATTTTGGGAGTGTTTTTTCGTGCACAGTGAATTCCAACCTTTTCGTAAATAGTAAGCAATTATACCTATAAAAAATAGTTGGCGATTTATCATGTGGCGCCTTAACTATAACTTTCATCTGCATTAAATTACAATCTCTGGTAATATATTAATGGTGACCGCCCTTATTCAAGAAGAACTTCTCCACTCCACTCAACCCTGGCGAGACTTTTCGAACAAGACGCTTGTTTCACTAATACTAAATTTTTCTTCTACACTGTAAAAAAAAAAGCCTAAAAACGGAGATTCTACTGGCAATCTAGACGCGAGTACTATTTTCGTATTTTTACGGAAAATTTCCCCCATAAATTACAGAAAAATTTCCGTGTTTAATCAGAAAACGTTATTCATGTTATTCATGTCTTATCCCAAAAATTACTGTTACAATACATTAATTTAGAATTTGAACCAAACTCTATTATGAAAAATTCGCTACTTCTTTTACGCTTGGTAGAAAGCGTCAGCAAGTGAATTTATTAAAAAATATATAATTTTTGCTGAATTTCTTTTCTTAAGATAGGGCAAGAAGAAAGAAAAAATGAAATAATATTTAAACTATCTTTTTTAGGATTTCTAAATTGATTTCTCAAAGTATAATCGTAAATTAATTATTATTAAACTATTAATTGAATGAAGCTAATTTTTTTAATATTACACATTTCGTCTTTTATTTATAATTTATTTTTGATTTTATTGCCTTTAAAATGTTTCCTTGTTGCAAATTTCAGCATTTGGCTTAATTTGACAAGTTTATTGCTGCATCATTAAAACTATTGTTGTTTCAACTGGTATACAATTGTACTAGATATAGAGAATATTTGCCGATTTATCACCTATGGCCGGCTAATCGAACATGCCTTACAGTTAATGTATTAGATTATAATAAACTACTAAAAATATTAACCTATTTATGCCTAGCGTCCCATTTTTGGGACGTTTCGGATTTTAATAAATTTTTATAACTTTCTTCTTTTTTACAACATGGATATTACATGAAGTAATTGTCTATAAATGTCTTTATCTGTTACCCAAAGATGACAGCATAAGATTAATATTTATTTGTTTAAATGAAGGTCTTATAGATTTTTCATTTTTCAAGATAGCGAAATGTTAAAAGAAAGTTTATTTGTATATTTTATATCAAGGATCCAAATAAATAAGTCATAATCTTAGCATATAGACTTCTTTGAAATATGTATTTTTTTAAATTGCGAAATTATATGTTCAAGCCTATTTTTTATGCATGTTTGTAACATACAAAATATAGGGCGAAAGGCGCAAATGGGCACATATTTCTATTATCCGTTTAGCGGACAGTTATTTATGTAAAGTCCTTTTCAAGATGATTTTGAAATAAATTGTTTTTTGTCTCAAATCGATTATTCTTAATTTATTAATAATAATACTTATAATGTTATTAGTCTCTGTAAAGAAATAAATATATTTTTAATAGTTCATAAAAATACTAATTATAGTATATAATATACAATTTAAAAGCTTAATTTATATAAATTTAGACAGAACATATAATTATGCATTTTTCCACGTATAGGCATTCCCATATTTAGTACGTTTACATTTTATCAAATAAATACAAAAATATTTTAGCTTAATTTTTTTTAGTATTTTTCCAGTTCCTTTTGCAACATTTTTAAGTGATTTTACCAACAAATTTGAGAAAACAAACATTCAGGTATATATGGGTTAAAAGGTTGTATTGAAATCGGAAACAAACATGTGAACGTAGTTTATATAATTCTTCAGGAAGTGAGTTAAAAATCGATTACAAAATTCCATCCTTACATAATATACATAAAAAAAATTAAGTTAATTCCTACTTAGGTCATCTAAGAAAAATTTAATATAATCTCTTAAGCTAATATTAGTTTTTGTAGCATTAAAATATCTCAATTTGTTGATTTTCTATAAGCAAGTAAACCCTATTGGTTTACAATGGAAGTCTATGGGAATTTGGCGAAATATTAGAGATGTCGCCAAGATGGCGTCACTTTTGGCGACTCATTTTGGTCGCTAAATTTGGCGATATATCGCCAAGTTGGCGATACACTTGGCGGTATTTGGTGACAGAACAGAGTCTCGTCTATAGTAACCCCCCCACCCCTTATAGTTATGGAAATGCATCAAATGCTGTTCAATAACCAATGGCCGCCATTTTGTCTCCCATATAAAAATAAAATTAATTAATAAAATTAAATTAATTAATGAATTAATATTTGAAAAAAGCTGTATTAACATCAAGTGTCATCCACTACAAGTTTAAAACTAGTCGTTAGGGCACACCGTAATACTTACCCATCATGGATATACATAATATAAAATATGAAAATAAAACATGTGATACATGCTAAGCATTGTATCATGTTCCTTTATTCATAATTTAATTTACTTAGACTACCTTAAATATAATGGCCCTTAAACTAATATTACTTTTTGTTGCACTTTTGTTGTACTTTTTTTGGCTTCACTTTTGGCGACTAATTTTGGTCACCAAATTTGGCGATATATCGCCAAGTTGGCGACAAACTTGGCGGCATTTGGCGACAGCATAGGATTCCCCATAGGGTTATCCCCTTTAGGTATGGAGATGCATTAAATGCTTGACATTTACGATAAGCCATTATTGGCATCTAATCTTATAGTTTGGCGATAGTTTTTTTGGTTTGCGGGATAATCGTGTAGAACCGAATTGCGTAAAAGAAACATCCTTATAACTCGAAAAATTATAATAATATTAACAGTTTACTGCATCGGATTAAGCGTCTCATTTCCAATTAAAATATATCTTTGAATTGAAATTTGAATGAAATACAGGGTCATGAAAAATCGAAGAGTGTGAAAAATAGAATTACAAATATCTCGGCAACTAATAATCCGATCGAGTTCATTCATGATGCAAAATTTATGTTTTTTTATTGTCTTTTATATTCACTCCTTCAAATGAACAAGTTCTAAAATTTTTGGATAAACTTTTATCAGAACGAATATTTTAAGAGTACGAAAAAACTAGTTCCGGATAATCGAGGTTACTGATATTCAATAGGCTTCTTTCCATTGTTACTTCCTAAGTACACACCGAATTCCAAGTCTCTATCTCAACTTGTTCGGGAGATAGAGCGTTTACAGACACAAACACATACAGACGGACGGCAATTTTTTTTTTCTAAAAATATGTTTTTCGGAATCTCCAGTGTCTGAAACGTGTAAATCCGTCAATTTTTTTTTTCGATTTTTAAAACGATTACAAGACTTACCCTAAACTACGCATGATGGCTAAGTAAAAATGGATTTGAACTTGAGTGGATGAATAATAAGTATTTTATTAACGATTGAAAATTTGAACAAGATATACACTGCTCAAAAAAATTAGGAGAGCAAGCAAAAAAGTGAAGAGAACAGTTCAAAACAGCAATGTATGGGCATAAAATGGCTAGTACACGTGTAGCAATGAGCAATACATAAAAAAAGACGCAAACAATGGTAAGGGGGCTTTTATTTTTTGAAAAGATGAAAAGAACATGAAAAGATGGTTTAGGGCAATAATTTGGTTTCATTTAAATCATAAAAAAAGTATTGTTTAGAAATGATGCAAGATTTTTAATATGGCATGTGGTCTCCTCGAACAGCTAAGACTGCTTCACACCGGTTTTCCATGGATGAGATGAGGTTATCGATAAGACTTGGGGAATACTGTTCCAATGCTCAAGAATTGCAATCTCCATGTCCCGGACAGTAAAAGGAGGCCTCGGTCTCGCAGCAATGCGTCGTCTGAGTATGTCCCAAACATGCTCGATCGGATTTAGGTCAGGAGAGTATGCTGGTCATTCCATACGCTGTATTGTTTTAGCTTCAAGCATATTTTCCACAAGATGAACTGTATAAAGTCTGGCATTATCATGCATGGAAAAGAAGAAATCACTAATTACTGCAACGTAAAATACGACATGAGGTCTAGGTATCTCGTCTGTATTACTCCGAACAGTCAAAGTGCCATTCCGAATGATATGCAGGCCCGTACGTCCACCTATGCTGATTCCAGCCAAGAGCATCAACCCACCTCGCCTGTAATGTGATCTTTCACGACCGAATGTGGGATTATTTTGAGTGTCTCTTTCTCTTCATGCCAAAACACATCAGATGTCACATCCAGACGGAATCGGGACTCGTCTGTAAACAGAATTTCACTCCAACAATGTTGCCTCCAAACTCGATATTCAGTTCCCCACCTTCTTTGGGTCTCACAGTGGCTTGAGGTCAACGGCATACAGTCCATTGGCTTACGTGCATAGAGACCACCCTGATGAAGGCTATTTTGGACTGTTTGGCTAGACGCTCTTCGTCTTTGGCCAAGAACAACTGTGTTTGAAGCTGAGTAGCATTGCCCGTACCGTCTCGACGGGTTGTTAACAGGATATATCGGTCATCAGTTTCTGTGTTAGCACATTTTTGACCTTGCACTTGTCGATGTCTACCATTCCATGTGTCTTGGAATTGATTCCACAGCCTTTTATGGACACTTCTTGCGATTCCAACAGTGTCCACTACACTTCGTTGTGTTTCCCCAAATTCAACTGTCCCGATAACACGCCAAGCCATGGATTGCGGTAAATCATGTTGTTGTGACATTTTCAATCCACCTTTTCTCAAAACACAAGCTGAGAAATTGAATTTTACAATTGAGGCAGTGAAACAGACGTTTCTGCAAAATCCCGATTTCTGCACTTATCACCTTTTTCCAGTTTTTGACGTCATAAACTTTAATTTACGTGTGAAGTTTTCTTTATTTGTTTTCTACAGCACTTTAAATTATGGATGTTTTATTTTACGTTACTTATTGGTGTAAATATTTGCGTACTTTTGTTAAAACCATGTGCTCCTCTAATTGTTTTGAGCAGTGTGTATAGGGAGAATGTGAGCTAATAGTAGGAATTGAAAAAACCAGGCTGAGTTGAATAACCGAGTGTAAAAACAACTACAATCTATGAAACTAGTTACATAAGAAGTGTTAAATTTTGTATCGCGCGCGTCATCATACGATCCTTAACAAGAATGAAAAATCATGCCCCAGCATAGATTATGAAAAATTTCCAACACACTATAACAAAACTTCACAGTTTATTAAAGTGAAAAATGGTGTGTAAATAAACAGTCTGAAAAACACATAACGTATTTGAAAATTCAATTTCTGCCATTACCATCCATAGTTGGAAAAATATACAATTTTTTTGTGCACCCCTATAAGTTCTATAGGTTTGTATCTATACTACATAATATGCTATGCTCAGTTATTGGCAATTATATGCTGAAAGTTAGTTCACTTAAACGAATTGCACAATTGAAAATTTCCATTCAGACAATTTCCGTGAGCAAACGGTAATGTACTTGAGAACTTTTGTGTAGCCCTGTATATGATCTACAGAAATTATACACACCGAGTAATATTTATAAAAAAATAGTTCAATTTAAAAACCCGTACCACAACTGAATACGCATTTAGAGTATTTCTTGTTCACAGGTTTCAAAAGTTCAATTACTCTTCAATGATTTCTGTAACCAAATTCTTTTGTATTTCCCTACAAATGAATGATAAAGTCAAAACATATTCTACAGTAAGCGCCGTTTAGTACACCTTAGTAATATGCATAAATTTCTGCATGATTAAAAGAGCGTAATATCATTAAAATACACCACAACCGATTTTTCCCCATAGACCGTGATGTAACGGAATTCTTTTGAGTGTCTTTGTAAATGAAATGCAAATGCTACACACTACGCACTTTATTTTCAATACGGAATATGCATATTTATATCCAATAACATCTATGAATTTCATGGCAATCGCACAATATTTACGCCAGTTAGAGCACAGATAGACGACAGACAGGCAGACAAAACCGAAGTCATAAACAGTTTTCAACTTTGTTGGAAAGCGTTAAAAATCATGGAGGAAAGAGATAGATGGAGATGCAGTATGCCATAAAAACTGTTTGCAATATGATGCGCGTTATCACTCATATTTAAATGCCCTCATTCTGCCCAAACAAAACAAGCACATGGAACAGGACCGAATTCTTTGACATCACGCGTGCAGTTTTTCTCTAAATGGAAATGATTTGTTTATCTTTAAGCATTTTAAAGTAGCATTTCATTGTATTGTGAATTAAAAACTGTATTAATAAAAGCTTTCTTCTTTTTTGTGAAAGCACGTGGTTGTGTTTGTGCCGAATGTAGCGGGTTTTAGGGTAACATTTTTGGCATCATCTCTAGTCACCACACTTCATCTCTATTCTTTCCTTTTACTCTATGGTTAAAAAGGAAATGATACCTGGATTTTGGATACCTTGGATCTGGTGTTGCCATCTAATGCTTTTAGCATAAACAAAAATCTTTACTCTGTGAACAAAAACACTGCATAGGATGTCCCACTTAAAAGGTATTCCAGGAAAATGTTGATTTTTTTTTTAAAGAAAGAGGAAGAGAAATATGAATCTACCAATTGTGTTAGGAAGCTCAGGAAGAACGTTTGCAGAATCTTCTGTGACAACCTCATTCCTTCAATTTACATGTGTGACATGTAAAACGTTTTTTTCCTTTCCTCCAGTACTTAAAAAAAAAAAAAAAATCAACACTTTTTGGAACAACTTTTTAAGTAGGACACCGTGTATAACTCATTATTTTACTGACTTCGTGTTCATTTTGAAAAATAAAATAAAATAAATGAATAAATAAAAATTTTTCAACCCTTCACACTGAAGCAGCTTGTTTTAGTCAAATTTTAAAGAAACAAGCCGGATATTGTGCGTCAAACGTGGCAAATGAGCTGCCTTCATACTGTAACTAGTTTTATAAATATTCAGATCTTAAAATTCTTAGTTTATAAAGTCTTCAGATCTTGGTGCAATAGCTGTTTCACTCTTATGCAAAAATGCGTAAATACAAAATTTATTACTGTTATCTATATTAAATTATTCAGTAATACGTAAATAATATGCTTCCATTTTTAATATGACGTAATCACCATGACAACCTAGGATCATTTTCTATCATGGGATATAATTGAATTAATTACGTATGATAGGATTTAATAGAATGAAGAAAACTTTTATTAATATATTTTTAAGCTGTGATTTGATTTTCTTAAAATTTGAAATGACCGGACAGAATTCCACAACGATTATATATATTAAATTTCAAACCATTCGGTCGGGTAGTTTTTGCGATATTATATGCGGACAGACGGACGGACAGAAGACGATTATAGGTGTTACGTGTTTGAATAATTACGAACGCATCTAAAAATCGAACTGTGAAATTTTTGAATAAAATCAACTGTTTCTTTATTTATAACCAATTAAAAAAATTTATCAAAGGCAGCTGAAACAGTAAACAAAAAATTAGTATACATTAAGGTATTTTGAAAAATTAGCATCATTAGTGCCCTTGTAATAAATATCTTTTAAAATGAAAAAGTCACACGTTTTGTTAGATAGCCAGTATTTTATTAGATGCGTGTAACTTACGATAATTCTTTCCGGATAGAGCAATACTTTTTTCAATTGCTTTCAAATGCCTCTTCCAACAGTTAATGTATTTTTGCATAATTACCATTAATAGAAAGAACAGAAACAAATTAGCCTAATAAGATATCTTGAATGTGTTTGGCTCTTATCCAGACCACTTGCTTAATTGTGTATTCAACAAAAATAGCTAAAAAACTGCTGGATTACTGTAAAAAGGATCAAAATCTCTTGTATAACATTTTGAACATTTACTTCATTGAGTTTTATTAGAATTACCGTTTTTTAGATAAGAAATTTCTTAGCTCTAGTAGATTCTCAAGATAATTCCACAAGTGATATTTAGTTCACATAACATGAAAAAAAATTCAGCGACGCGATGATTCGCATCTAGTGGTCCAGAATACGTTTTTTTTTTTTTTTTTTTTTTTTTTTTTGAATTAACTAAACTATCAGTTAAGCGGTTTTTTTGATAAAGAGGCGTTTACAAACCTATAAGTGCTTTGTGTTAATGCAGTGTTTGGTTAACTTGCATTTAAAATTTTTGTCTATAACTAATACTCTTCTGAGAAAAAAAAAAGAACAAATAAACAAAAAATCATGCATCAGGAATAGATTATGAACACTTTGCGACACTAACAGGATATTGTTAAGTTATTTATTTTTCTAAAATGAAATGAGATATCAAAATAAGAAATTTAAAAAGCACATAACTCAGTAAAAATCCATTTTCAGCAATCACTGTCCATATCCGTTAAGGTGGCTGATCACTCAGCTTCCGATTTCCCCTCACTAATGTAAAGTCTATGGGCATTGGATACATTCGTATATTTAAAATATCTCCCCAGGAAATTCATATTTTTAAATTCTATTTTTTGTGTACACTTCCTAAAAGACGTCTCTTTTTTTCTTAGTTCTCAAAATATTTCTAAAGTATAAACTTAATTTTATAGGAAGTGTTAAAATCTTACTCACACTTCGCCCGCTTTTAACACATAAAATATTAAATTCAGCATAGATTTTAGAAATATTTTGAAAACTAAGAAAAAAAGAGACATCCTTTAAGAAGGGTACACAGAAAAAAGATGTTAAAAATATGAATTTCCCAAGAAGGCATTTTAAATATACGAATGCATCAAAAGTCCATAGACTTAACATTACGGAGGAGAATGCCAAAGCTGAGTGACCAGCCCCCTTAACACTTAAATGTATAGTGTAATTCAGGAGTTACATAAACTTTTTTTGACATTTGCGCCTTGTATTGGTCTTTTGGTGAGCTATTATGGATTACGTACGTGCGATAACATGTATTTAAGGTCGCGAAGTGCGTTTTTGTTCTGATTTGTTATCACGGAAGGTTATAACTAGTTTTGGGCAAATTCGTAATTGCAATTTTTTTCAACGTAATTACAATTTAATTGCGAGTAATTCATTAGTTAAAATTACAGGCCGTAAAAAATTCTTGCAGCTCTGTAATCGGAACTGCCCCCATTCTATTATATGTGCGAAATTTCTGCGTTTGAATGTGTCTCACTATAATCAATTACATGCAAATTAACTTGTAATTTCAATGGGGGAAATTGAGATTGCAAATTTGCTGGTTAAAACATCTTTTGTTGATATTGCTTGCAAAGTGCTCGACTGGAGTTTTTTCTCTATCTCTATAAGGTAGTCATTATTAATTCTGAAAACTATTAAAAACATTATAAAATTATTATATCGTTGAATAGTTGTTATTGTGCGTGTAAACACTTTAAAGTAAATGCATAACATAAAATTATCAATTTTTTGAATCTCAGGAGTGATATTATGTCCAATAGAAATATAGAAAAGATTTTTTTCACTATTTTTATAGTGGATAATTAAAAAAAAAAAAATAGACTGAAATATAATGTTTTCCGAAAAAAAAAAAAAAAAAAAAAATCATGCATTAAAGGATTAAGTGTGCGAAGTCTTTCGTTGACCCATGCAATCTATAGAATTGATACACGCCACCTAATACACTCAAAATTAGATCAGTTTATAAATTCATACCACTGGGATCATTCACGTCCTCATTCAAAAAACTCGACTATCTAATGAAATTAATTCATAGGCCTTCCTGTGTTTGTAATAATAAAATAGATATTTAAAATTAAATATAGCTTATAATAGGTACATGTTTTATCAGAAATAATTCATTTATATTTTTTCAAAACAGCACTCATTTTAATTAATTTTTTTTTTTCATTTGTTATGGGAAAATGGCAACAAAAATATAAAATAATCTACTACATTCCAACTATTTTTCCTTTACTTTCTACAGAGATGGAGTACTTCAGTTGCCACCATTACAGAAATGGCGTTAAAAACTACAAAAAATTAATATCTCAAAAGTAATTTGAGATGAATCTTTCAAACAAATTGCATTTTAAAGTACTTTTTTCCCTATACGATGCTGTGAAAATTGAAAATGCGCAACAGTTAGAAGTTTAAAAAATCGGAATTGAGATTACCAGTATTTAACCGTACAATGATACATCAGCTTTGTTTTACGGCTGGCTTATGGAACGGGGCGTTATTTTTTAGGGACGATACTTTAATTGTTTCCCGAAAGAAATAGCATATCTATATAAGAAGCTAGAAAAAAAGGAAGTAAAAAAAACGGTTTACCCCTGCATATTAAAAATAACTGAACTATGGATTTTCCCCCCTTATAAAACCAGTTTATTAAATCCACTTTTTTTCATTCAATATCAATAAAAGCTTTAATTTCAATCGAATCCCAAAAGTTACAGTGAAACGAAAAATTAAATGCACGTAAATTATTTTGGAAAATTAGCATGGATTTTTTTTCTGTTATTAATAGTTAATGTCTTTTAAAATAAAAAGTCACACGTTTTGTAAGATAACGAGTATCTCATTAGATGCGTGTAACACATGATAATTCTCTCCAAATAAAACATCTCGTTTTCTAATTGCTTTAGAAAGCCAACAATTAATGTCTTTTTGCATATTTGCCATAAGTAGAAAGAATAGAAACAAATCAGCATTAACATATCTTGGGAATGCATTTGGACCTTATCCAAACTAGTTGCTGAATTAAGTATTCAGCAAATAAGGTTGAAAAAAATTGCTTGATTACTATGAAAAGAATCAATAGCTTTTATAAAACACTTTGAACACTTACTTCTTGCATTTTATTAAAATGAATGTTTTTAGAAGAAGATTTCATAATTCTAGTGCTTTCTTAACCTTTCAGCGGCAACGTGACGTGTTTTGTGAGCACAATAGTTGCGTTATTACAAATAAAAAATATTTTATAACGATAATAAAATATATGTTCGAAAATAGTATATGCTAGAATACCTGCGAGTGTCTGAAGACATTATAGACTGGGAGACGACAGGACAGGCAATCGCCTCGTCGAGTTCACGGCTGAAATTCCCGAATTTGTTAAAACTCGATTCGCATATTAAAACGCAATCAGTCTGCCAAGTCATATCTTGTTGGAAAACACATAAAACCCGATTTTAGCGATTGACTCGTAGGTTGACTCGTAGGCCTACGAGTCAACCGCTAAAATCTGGTTTTAAGGTGTTTCCCACCAAGATATGACTTGGCAGAACGATTGCGTTTTAATATGCGAATCGAGTTTTAGCTAATTCTGGTATTTCAGCCGTGAACTCGATGAGGTGATTGTCTGTGTTTCCGCCTCTGAGTCTATTATATTTCAAACAAATGACTGCGTCATTTTGAATTTTCTCATTAGGATATCAATATTTTTAAAGGATTTCGGGCTGCGGATAGCTGAGATCAATTTCTAATAATAATTTCTTTTTAATACTTGTCCTTTTTTCCAAAATAGTTGTAAAGAGTTTATGGATTCGATTTGTCTGTCTGTTCGCGCTCTAATTTTATAGATATACGTGGATTGACTTGCGATTGATATATGTTATTAAGGGTTACCATGAAATGTTTGGTACTGAAAATGGAGTGTATAGCATTTATAGCTTATTTACAAGGCCACTCAAAAGAATATCGTTATAGTATATAATATACCTTTTTAAGTCTACGGCGATAAATCGTTAGCATTATATTTTAATGATGTTACTTTATTTCAAACATTGATAAACATCATTGAGATACACTACAAGCTATTTACTGTCATTTATATACATTCATTTAGATGGACACACACAAAAAAAATTGGGGTTATTGTCCATGAGCAATAATTGTTGGAAATGCTTTTTCAAAAATTTTTATGAGCTTTTAAATTTAACTGAATTTATGCATATTACTTGGTGTGTATAAATTCTATAGATTGCATGCAGGACTGCACAAAAGAATTTGAGTATATTTCCGTTTATTGGCGGAAATTGCTAAAGGAGACTTTTCAACTGTGTAATATGAGTTTCCTAACTGAACTAAATTTTTCCATATTAGGTAGTACGAATAGAAATCTATAGATCATCTGTAAGATATATAGATTATATGTAATATTATATGACCACACAGAAGAATGTTATTATTTTTCCAACTGTCACATTATTTTAAATATATTTTGAATGACAGGTAGAATTTAATAAGAACATATTAGATCTTACTTTTACTCTTTCGCGATGCGCGTCTTTTGCAGAATATTTAATATTTTTTCACCGGTTTCTTAAATCAGAAATTTTTGCTAATTTAAAGAGAAAAGTGCCTTGATTAATTAATGTCCTGTCTCTGTAAACGAATCGTAGATACTACACACTTCATTTTCAATACCGAGCATACCATAATAATCCGCAATAACATATATCATTTTCATGGCAATTTGACTAGGTTTACGCAAAGATTAGAGCACAGACAGACGGACAGAGAAACCGAATTTATAAACGCTTTTTAACTATTTTGGTAAGTATTAAATAAAGTAATATACTTTTTACCCCTGCACGTTAAAGCCTTACTTTTAGTCAAACATAAAAAATTACTGAACTACGATTTTTTTCTGATAAAACCGAGTTATTAAATCCATTTTTTTTCATTCAACGTCAATAAAACCTTTTTAATTTCAATCAAATACCAAAAATTACTCTAACAGTAACAAAAGAAGGAAATGCACATAAATTATTTTGAAAAATTAGCATCGACGTTTTTTCTGCCATTAATTAATGTCTTTTAAAATAAAAAGTCACACATTTTGTAAGATAACGATCATTTCATTAGATGCGTGTAACACATGATAATTCTTCTCAAATAAAACAGCTCTTTTTCTAAAGGCACCATTTCCAACAATTAATGACCTTTTGCATATTTGCCATAAATAGAAAGAATAGAAACAAATCAGCATTAACATATCTTCTGAATGCATTTGGCTCTTATCCAAACCAGTTGCTTAATTGAGTATTCAGCAAATATGGTTGAAAAAATTGCTTGATTACTATGAAAAGGATCAACAACTTTTATACAACACTTTGAAAACTTACTTTGGATTTTATCGGAGTGAATGTTTTTAGAAAAAGATTTCATATTTCTTGTGGGTCCTTAACCTTTCAAGGGCAGCGTGACATATATTGTGAGCGCAATAGTTATGTTATTACAAATAAGAAATATTTTATAACAATAATAAAATATATGTTAGAAAATAGTATATATTAGAATACTTGCGAGAGTCTTCGCCTGACGACATTACATTTTAAACAAACTGTAGTGCCATTTTCAAATTTCTCGTTAGAACATCAATATTTTTAAAGGCTTTTGGGCTTAAGATAGCTGTGATCAATTTCTAATAATAATTTCTTTTTAATACTTGTCCTTTTTTTCCAAAATAGTTGAAAAGTGTTTATAGATCTGTTTGTCTGTCTGTCCGCGCTCTAATTCACGTAGATATACGTGGATTGCCATGTCATTGATATATGTTATTAAGGGTTACCATAAAATGTTTGGTACTGAAAATGGAGTGTGTAGCATTTACAGCTCATTTACAAGGGCACTTAAAACAATTTCGTTACACTATAGTCTATGGAGAAAAATCGTTAGCAGTGTATTTTAAAGATATTACGCTATTTCAAACATTGATAAACATCATTGAGATACACTACAAGATATTTACTATCATTTATATACATTCATTTAAATGGACACGAATAAAGAATTTGGCTTTTGTCCATGAGCAATGATTGCTGGAAATGCGTTTTCAATTCTTTTATGTGTTTTAAAATTTAACTGATTTTTTGCATATTACATGGTGTGTATAAATTCTATAGATCGTATACAAGATTTCACGAAATAATTTGATTACATTTCCGTTTATTGACGGAAATTGCTAAAGGAGGATTTTCAACCGTGTGACATGATTTTCCTAATTGAAATAAATTTTTCCATACAAGGTAGTACGAATAGAAATCTGTATATCATATATATATGACCACACAGAAGAATTTGGTTCTTTTCCCAATTGTCACGTAATTGTAAATATATTTTGAATGGCAGTGAGATTGTGATAAGAATAAATTAGATCTTACTTTAACCCTTTCGCGATGCGCGTCTTTTGCAGATTTTTAAATCTTTTTTCACCGGTTTTTCATAACAGAAATTTTTGCCTAATTTAATCGGGAAAATGTCCTGGTTAAAAAAGGCAAAATTTACAATAAAAAATAACTGGTGGGAATAATAAAGGATCCTGAGCTCCTTATGCGTCACGTATACTCGTCCCCAAGGGGTTATAATCTGGAAGACAAAGGAAGGGGCTTGAAGATAAATGAAGACACGTAGGTGATATAAAATTCTTGTTTATTTAATCCAATCAGGAGAGGTAGGAAGGAAGTTAGAATTAATTAGTAACTGTACATCACGAAAATTCCATGCAGATTTCTCTCTTTTTAAATTCCAAAGCAATCAAATATTGGCTCGCAAAACATTCTTAGAGATCATCTTGATAAGGAAAAAACAATCCTTTTTACGGATGAGCTTTTAGAGACTTCCAGACTTCTTTAGAGGAATCCAGGGCATTAAAAAATGCATAGGAAATGATATCACTTTGAGAAAATAGGAACTTTAAAAACTATCATTCTCGGCATTAAGAAAATGGCACTAAAGACTCGGATTTCTTGTGTGATCACATCGTAAAAAAATCCTTTTAAATTCTAATAAAATCTTAAAATTCTGTTAGAAAAATCAAGCGCATGAATGTATAGACTAAGTATAAGTGGTCTGTAAGAGTGACTCCAAATAAATTTTCAACGCATTAGTCAAACTAAAATCGGGATGTAAATAAAAAAGCGTATAAAAACAGGCGAGAACATTAGTTTCTAATTCGCTCAAGGGGACACTCCCCCCCTTTCCACGTCTCTGAAGCGCTTTAAAAATAGATTTAAAGTGACGCCACGGGCGCATACGCGTGGCGCATAAAGTATGATCGGGGGAAGGAGTAAATACTGGATGAAAAACAAGCCCTCTGACTGCCTTACGGTAAAATGAAAGGATTGTCATGATTCGGAAAAGGAAATAAATTCCAGAGAAAGCATAAACAACATAGGTGGCGTGCAACATAGGAATATGGCACGTAAATAAAAGAAATGTGATAGTAATATAACAGTAATTGCTGAATTTGAGTTTTCAAATAAGTTAAACGTTTTCCAAATTGTTTACTTAGACATCATCTTTCACCTTATTAAACGGATAATTTTTGTTACAGTATTCTGATTGTGTTGGAAAGTATTCCATAATCTATGCTTGGCGCACGATTTTTCTTTGTTACTTACTTTGTCGATGTGTTTGTATGAGGTCGCTTTTCATTTTGGACTTGATCCGGTTCCGAAAGAACAGAATGTGCGAACATCTCATTTACACCGAATAGTTTAGCAAACATTCTCTTAAAGGCGTTTACTTGATAAATACAGAGAAAATGTACACTGCTATATAAATTTTAAACTTTTTTGTGCTTGTAATGGATCCAGATGATTTGAAGTAAACTTGAAGTACTTAATTAAGAGATTTAATGAGTTTTTATATATTACGTACACATTTTACAGAGTGATATAATAATAAATTATAAACGGTATTGCAATATTTAACAAATATACAAAATACTTGATTTTTTTTCCTTTTTCATGTACATTAAAACCTGGTAAGACGGCATCGGAAGAAACTGAAAAAAATCTATTTGAGAGATCTTTCAGTCTTGGGAGGTTCACCATTAATTCAACAGAATTCCCTTTGAATGAAATTTCCCTTTTAAGAGAAGACTCAAATAAAATAACCTAAGCAATGAAAGTTCGACGAATTTTAAAACGTTTAATATAATAGTTGTAGCTAAGATTATCACAACACACGCGTAGCAACAAGATGCGCCCAGCGATTTCCCAAGAGAAAGCTGTGACATAAAGACCTAGCCCAAACGGATATGCTGAGAAAGTTTTTGGGGACTCTAGCCTGAGAATTAAAGTTTAATTTTAGGCAGAACGCATTTAGCTTCTGGTCTGGGCAGACGGTCCTGATCGAGCGTTCTCTCGTTTGACGGCTGATGTGATTCAGCAAAAGCCCCTTCCCCACCTTAACTGTGTAAATAAGTGTATTATATTTCCTTATAGCTAAGTGGAATTTAGCCTAGAATCCTTAAAAACCTGTTACTTAGTAAGTTAATATCTGTATTGAGTTTCCACATTATATCATATACAGTAAAAAATTTATAATTAAATATTACATGACAACATTTAGATGATAAAATCTGTAGCAATTATGCTGTTGAAAAATTTACTTTTGCTGCTAAAAAAATAAAATCTCACAAAAAAAAACATTATTTCAAATTAGTTAAATTTACAGTATATATTTCAACATTAACATTATAACTAGTAGTACAGTTTTTGCATGGAGCAAAAGACTGATTTATTAAAGAAAATTTGACTTTTCCTCTTATATCTTTGATATTCTGCAATACTATGTTATTAAGTTTTTTGCTGATTGCGTAGGTAATACTGCTTATTAGGGTCGAAAGTTTGTCATGGAAAAAGGTTGCACAACAAAGGTTTTACAGCACTATTTCTAAGCAACAATCTCCGTGGCATATTTTTAGAACATTTGTAATAGAAATCTACCACGAATGGAAAAAGTGGTCGTAAAAATTTTTGGTAATATTTCTTTCGCGACAAACGTTCAACCCTGCTTATAGTATTAACTTTGGTATATTGCTTTGTCATTCTAATTTTGTTATCTATTTTAATTATACATTTTATAGATTGTTATGTAAGTGTGTTACGGCCCGCGAGATAAAAAGTTTGAGTATGGCTGGTTTAAAAACATTTACTTGATTAAGGAATCATGGGAGTTTTCGACTTTAAAATTAAGGAAAAAAATTAACATTTAAGAACGACGTAGAAATATGCAGGTCCTTGTATTGAAAAATAGGCATTTTGAACTTTCAAATAAAATTTATTGAAAAATGCGCCTATTAGGCTAGCTTTTCCCCTGTGTTACACGGAGAGTAGCGATCCACTGTACTTAAGGTTTCTCCAGGCGGTTTCATCCGAAACCAATGAAATTTAAAGGAATTTAAAATATACAATTGTCTAGTCTTTGACTGACAATTTTTCTTGAATTTTACATTTTAAACAAAATGGCGAGCTATCAAGTTTTATGTATAGGGTGGAGTGGCTCCCCTTGGGACCCCTTTTCTCTCTTTTTTTTTCTTTTTTTTTATCGATCAATTGTCAAAATTTTACCGAGTGTTCATTCTTTTAACCTTTGCCTACATTAATAAATAGCTTTTGATCTTATATCCATTATAGAATATTTAAAAAAAAGAATTATTAAACTTGTGCTTTGTCCCAGGCACCTTGGGACAGTTAAGAATAGATCTGAAAAGTTCAATAAATTGAATTATAATATACACGGAATTGTTTGTTCAGGAAAAGAAATTTATTTAAACTGAAAAGACATTTCTGCTGATAAAATGTTTTCAGCAGCTTTCTAAATATTGTCAGCATGAATTGCTGCTTTTTACTTTCTTCTATCTTTACAAGAAGAAAGTATTGGATTCGTGAAAAATTACGACTTCCGGTTTTCGATGGATTTATATGTTTTAGAATGCCCAGAAAACGATTTGATTATTTTTAGAAAATGTCTGTCTGTGAGTGTGTCTGTCACTCTGTCACTCTGTCTGTGAGTCTGTATGTGACAAAAATTTTGTGGGCGCTCTATCTCAAGAACTAATGTACAGAATTGCACAAAACTTAATATTTAGTTAGACCTTGATATAAACTGGACCTGATTAGTTTTTGGTGAAAATCGCCCCACAGGTGGCGCTGCTATGCGGCATTTTTCACGATTTCTGCAATAGCTATATCTCAAGGACTACTGCACGGATTTTCATAAAACTTCAGATTCAGTTAGTCCAAGATATAGTTTGGTTCTGATTACTTTTTTGTGAAAATCGCCCAACAAGTGGCGCTGGTATGCTGCATTGTTCATGATTATCGCAATAGCTCTAACTCAAGAAAAAATGCACGAATTTTCATGAAACTTCAGATTCAGTTAGTCCCTGATATAAATTAGTGCTGTTTAAATTTTGGTGTAAATCGCCCAAAAGGGGCGCTGCTGTGTTGCATTTTTCACGATTTCCACAAGAGCTGTATCTCAAGAACTATTGCACGGATTTTTTTCAAACTTCAGATTCAGTTAGTCCTTGACATGAATTGACGTATAAATTAGTGCTGTTTAATTTTTGGTGTAAATCGCTCAACAGGTGGCGCTGATATGCTGTATTTTTTGCGATTTCCGCAATAGCTTTGTCTCAAGAACCCATGCTTGGATTTTCAACAAACTTCAGATTCAGGTATACCTTGATATCGTTTAGTGCTGTTTACTTTTGGTGTAAATCGCTCAACAGGTGGCGCTGCTATGCTACATTTTTTCAGAATTTCCGCTATAGCTCTATCTCAAGAACTAAAGCACGAATTTTCATCCAACTTCAAATTCAGATACACTTTGATATGAATTGGTGCTAAATCGTTGTTATTTCTTGTACTATTTAAAGGATTTAATTGACGTGATTTATATACAGGGTGGCTACTAAATACTGATACACTTCAAAAAATAAGAATTAATTTTAATCGTTTGGTAAAATAATTTATTTCTGTATTTCAGCGTTTGGCAATTTTCTATTAGTGCAGACGATTTTTGTAAAAATCAAATATTTAGAATTATTTTTAAAATGGAAGCTAAAAGAATGATGATTAAACAGCTCTTTGATCGCGGGCTTTCCGCAGGTCAAATATTTAAGCAATTGAAATGCCTTGGTTTTAATAGATTATTTATATATAGAACTATAAATCGATTATTGGACACTAATAGCTGTAAAGATCGACCTAGGTCTGGTCGCCCACGATCAGTTCGCACAAAAGAGCGCATCAAAAGAATTCGTGAAAAGATACGAAGAAATCCACAACGCTCTGCAAATAAAATGGCTGCAGAAGAGAGCGTGAGTCGCAGAACTATGCAAGTTATTATAAATGAAGACCTGGGTTTTCGTCCTTATCGGAAAAGAAAAGTTCAAGGTTTGAATGATGCCCAAAAGATAAAAAGATTACAAAGATGCAAGAAATTGCTGAAGCGGCACGGTAAGAAAAATATTGACAGAATGATATTTTCTGATGAGAAGCTATTTTGCACTGAACAGTGTTATAATGCTAAAAATGATGTCGTATATTCAGCAACGTTTGAGGATATACCTGAAACTCTCCGAACTGTTAAACGCTTTCAGAACAAGAATTCTGTTATGGTTTGGGCTGCAGTGTCAAACAATGGGAAATTGCCTTTGAAATTCATAGATAAAGGGGTAAAAATCAATGCGGAATATTACAAACAGAACATATTGGCTGCACATTTATTGCCACATGCTGACAGGTTGTATCCAAAAAAGAATTGGATATTTCAGCAAGATTCTGCACCTTCACACCGAGCTAAATCAACACAAGCTTGGCTCCAGGTCAATTGTCCGAATTTTATCATGCACGAAGATTGGCCACCTTCTTCACCGGATCTAAATCCTTTAGATTATTGTGTCTGGGGGATTTTAGAGGCTAAAGTAAATAGCAAACAACACAGAAGTTTGGACTCTCTCAAAGCTTCCGTATTGCGTGCGTGAATGGGACAAATTACCTCTTAAAATGATTCGTGCCGCCTTTGGACAATGGCATAAGAGATTATCTTTGGTAATTGATAAAGATGGCGGTCAATTTGAGTGAATTTGTTTACAGGTAAACTTTCATGTATGATGTTCATCATATTAGTGTAATTATTTTTTTCTATTTTATATTTGTAAAATAAAATGTCTAAATATTTGTATCAGTATTTAGTAGCCACCCTGTAGAAGAAAGTTTTGTGATGGCCACAACATGCTAGTTTTATTTTGTATTCTAAATTTCTAAACTTTGCTATTGATAAGCCCAATGACTTCTTAAAAGAAGAAATAATAACTATTAATAAATACATGTTATGTAGATTAAATAAAAAATGTTTTAAACACAATATCTTTTTGTTAAAATATTTCGTATAAAAGTTAGCTAGGCATATCTTGTGTCCCAAGGTGCACCACCTCCGCCTGTTCCAAGGTGCACCATATACCCGCTATGAAATTTTAGAATGTCATGCTGTTAGGCTTAGCACTAAAACTATTATTATACATCAGCTTTATAGAGAAAGCTTTAAATTTCAATATATTACCTTTTATTTCAAAATGTTTTCAATCAAATTCCATTTTTTAACTTATCAAACTTTTACATTAAAGTTACTACACATATTTGCAAAATAAAAATATTAATAAATTCTTGCCTGCTTCATCAATGGAATCAAAGTATGTCTTGAAGTTAGATAGTGCTGCTGTCTATCTGCATCTGCAGGAGTTAAGAGTTAATTTAAAATCTAGGGCAAAAAAAAAAAATCTGTCTCGAGATGTTCTGTGTCTCGAGGTGTTCTGTGTTCTGAGCCACTCTCCCCCAAGTTTTCAACAAAAATGTGATATTATTTTATTATAAAGAACGAACGAACTAAAACAACTTCGGTCAATGATTACAAACATAAACTTTCATTAAATAAATCAGAAGGTAATCGGTTCATCCATTGCCGAACCATTTCCCATATAGACTTAAAAGACACTGTTTCGAGAAAATCGTGTTTAAAGTTGTTCGACAAATTCCCCTTCCTGGGGCAATGTTCGATAAGAATAAGTAATATTTTAAAAACGGCTTTGGAAGAACATTTATGAAGTGTTAAACATTCAGAAAATCCAAACAAGAATTTTTATTCTTTAGGAACTGAAAAGTTCCCATGCTCCCTTAACACTTTGTATCACCGCGTTGCATATCTGCGACATACACAAAAATAAATGTTACTTATATAGCAGGCTTAAAAAGACGATTTTATTTTTTGCTGCTATCTCCCAATACAGCAAAATTATGCAAAACTGTTGAAATGACAAATAAAATTTGGCAGGAAAAATTAACCCAGTTTCGCCGTCTGTTGAGAATCCTATAAATAATAACTTTAACGTAAACTTGAATGAAAATATTTGCAATGAATCGGCAACTATGAAGCTCCCTAAAATTTGGAAAGAAATGCTATGCAGAATAATGAAACAATAATATAAAATAATGCACGTTCACAAATTTCCCTTTTTAATATTGCAGTTAATTTTATTAGGCTTGTGTTCGCGGGATTTTTGCTTTTTGTTTACTAGTTTTTCAATTTTAATTTTTGCGAAAATATTTTATCATTTTATTTTCTTGAGAATGTTGCCGTCTGATGCAATGAAACATGTCAAAATATAAGTAAATAAAGGTATTTTGGCGTTTTAAAATTTATATTTATTACTTATAGCAATTGATGAGTGATTTGATGTTTTGAAGTGATTTTATATATAGTTTGTAGATATTCTTTAGCTTTTTTTCTTTTCTTTTCTTTTTTTTTTTTTTTAGAATATAACCCACTTTTAAATAACAAAAAACTTGCATTAAAAAGAAAAAGAAAGAAAAAAATTGTAATTTAATAGATTACAACGACCATTTGGATTTTTTTTTTGACTTAATATTTACTTAGTTTTAATTTTGGGACATTACGACAAGAGAAGCCGAGAAAGATAAGAGGGTAAAAATCGAAAGCAGTTCCACCGAATCATCCACAGATTGCGACAAATCACCTTCGTAACAAAATTTAACTGGAAAATTTAAATTTCGTCTACCAAATTCCGTCGCATGCATTTCAACAACAGATTGCAAAGATCAAACTTCAGACGACCAAAACCTTCATCGATAAATTCTCCAAGTCCCGTTTCGAGAAGAAAAACAGTTTACAAATCGAAAGCAGTTTCACAGAATCATCCACAGATTGCGACAAATTACCTACGTTGAGCTCAATTTTCCACGGTTAGAATCGACCGATTGCAAAACGCCGTGGCTAGTAGGTTGGAGCCCCTCGAGACATGGCCTTTTACTATCAATCGATTAAACATTAGATTGTTTCCTTTTTCGCATTCGTCTTTTATTCTGTAATCAATTTTCATGGGCTACATAATCAGTTAAAGACCTCGATTTTCATGGGCTACATAATCAGTTGAAGACCTCGATTTTCATGGCCTACATAATGAGTTGAAGACCTCGATTTTTGCTTTGCAAGACGATTTTCATTTTGACGTCGCTCTTTGGCTTTGGATTTTTCCATATCTGATAACTTGCGTCTACCCATTTTGTAACTTTTCAATTTTTAACAATTTTAAGCCTTTCGATTACTTATTCAAACAATTTTTAACTATTTTATGCTTTTCTATTACCTATTCAAATAAAAATTCTTCTAAAAGTAAAGAACATTGTTGAATTTCGTTAAAAAAAAATAAAATGGGAGCATCATTTGACCCCATCCTCGACCGAAAACAACAACCATTTCCAAATGGTTAAAAAAAACTTTTTTATAAAAATTTTGTACAAATGTTTGTAACAAAAGTTCACTTCGGATTGATCAGGGATATGTGTAAATTATTCTGACAAGACTGCAAAGAATAATATGTAGTAGTTTCTATTAAAAGGTACACCGAAGTTCACAAAGCATCATTTTGAGAACATTGAGTTTAAAATTTACGTTAAAGTCATTGTCATAGGATTCTCAACAGACGGCGAAACTGAGTTAATTTTTCCTGCCACATTTTATTTGTCATTTGAGCAGTTTTGCATAATTAATGCTGAAATGAACTTTGTAAATTTTTAAAATTAAAAAGGCTGGAGACGTCCAAAAATAGATTTTATACTAGAAAACAGGGATTCTGCTTTTTCAGAATTTAGTGTCGCCCCCGATGAAAAAGAAATATATATGTACATAAATATAGAAAGTACAAAACATATTTCAGTTTTAACACTTAAAAACACGCTTTTATTTTATATAAAATAACGTCATTCGCATCCGGAGGAAGAATTCCTCATTTACGATATAGTCTTGAACAACATCTGCAGTAAAGTATGCATATGACGTCACTGTCGCTAAATAAATAGTACACAAACCCAAGAAAGACATGTCTTCATTCAAGAAACTTGACAAAAAAATCGGCTATCTAAATGATTCATAGGCCTTCATGTGTTTGTAATACTAATATAGATACTTAAAATTAAATATAGTTTATAATATCTCGATGTTTTATCAGAAATCATTCATTTATAATTTTTTTAAAAATAGCACGTACTTTAATTACAATTTTTTTCAGTTGTTATGGGAAAATGGCAACAAAAAGATATAATTACTATTTTCCAAATATTTTTCCTTTACTTTCTACAGAAATGGAGTACTTGAGTTGCCAATAAAAAAACAAAAGCTGCTAAAAACTACAAAAAAATTAATATCTCAAAAATAAATTGAGATGCAGTTTTCAGACAGATTGCATTTAAAAGTACTTTTTTCCCCAATACGACGGTATAAAAATTAAAAATGTGCGATTCTTAGAACTTTGAAAAATTGTAGTAGAGTATTTCACAGTACAATGATACATCTGCTTTGTTTTACGGCTGGCTTATACAACGGAACGTTATTTTTTGGAGATGACACTTTATTAGCTGGGACAAAGAAATAGCATACCGGAGGCTAACAAAGGTAATTTCGCATACTTTACAATTTTGTGTTAGAAAATTGACAATATTTATGAGAAGTATGTAATTTTCTGTTAATTGCAGTTGTGAAAATGAATCTTTTAGTCAATCATTTTTTATTTGTGCGTTATAATTGTTTATATTGTTTTTTACATGTTTATAATAATGTATTCTAACATCTGAGGCAATATTTTTTAATTCGGAGTTTAGTCCCAAAGGGTTAAACGTTAACATAAATTTTAGTCAAGTTTTGCTGTTAAAAAAGAATTCTTCATGTAAAATTCATCCAAGATAGTTATGCTTGAAACATACGATCTGTAATTAAATCACATTTATTACAAAACTTCCAACATAAAAAGTGTTATAATGTAATACGTGTCGTTATTCTTCATATTGTAAGTGACATTTTGAAACTTAATTTGTTTGTCATATATCTCTCAAATATCTATCACACTTAATTCATCTAAAACTTTTCTCATGAATGAATTACAATTAAATTTAGTAATTGCAAGTGACACCGACAACGCGATGACGAAATTAATGAATTCCCCATCTGCCCAGTACAGTGCCTATCCAGACAGAAACGTTACTGCTAAAGAAAATAATGAAAGGGTGTGATAGAACTCATTGCTGGAATTAGTTTATCGGATCTCTTGAAGGACATTTATATGGTTAATTCAGTATAAATTTTGAAAAAATTTATATAGGATTGTGCTAGAAGCTTTTTTCTTCTGTATTTTTTTATGTTGATTTCTGATAATACACCCAAGACGGTCTATCATGCACATTTTTGACAAAACGTTTTATCTGATTGGAAATTTAATCATAAAGACACCATAAAGACAGCACTTGGTATATTATAAATTTAGTCATTAGTCGTCAAAGAAAAATCAACATGATACCACTGATAGCATCATGCTGGATAAGTAGCAACCGCAAGCAATAATGCGGAGAAAAGAATGTTCTAAATTGAGAAGCGAAGAAATTTCGAGGGAGAAAAGAAACTGGAAATTTCCGACTTTGTGATAGCTATGATAAACGTAAAAAAAGTAACAAAATGTAACATAAATCTTTTTTTTTAAGTAATTCTTTTTAAATTATTTTACTCAGATAGATTTTACAAAAAAATTATCTTCAGTTTGTAGGAAAATCGTACGTGATAGAGGGGAAAACTTAACATTTCTTAATTCAGCGCATCGAAAAACATTAGAAACACTCCAAGCAGAGATAAAAAGAATATTATATTGCAGGTCTATGTCCTATGAGTACTACATTATTTAAATTACTTTCAGCGTTTTAAAAATAAAGTGTCCTCAGTGGTCACATTTATACAAGTGTAGGCAGACTTGTATAAACGGTACCATCAATCTGTAAGGGCCAAAGATATATAGTAAAGATATCTCCATTGAAAAATTTAAAAAGCTGGTGTGAAATGATAAGATGAAAAGCGCTTCTTAAAAACACCATAAAAAATTTAATAAATGGATAAGGCTTTTTGAAAGAACTCGCCTTCTCCATCACTCTTGCTGTTGTTTTCAAAGTAGTAGAACGCGTTCTCTGCGCTTGATAAAGAAAGACTAGTTCTCTCGAAAGGCCTTACGCATTTATTAAAAATTTTATGGTGTTTTTAAGAATATTTTTCATCTTATCAAAGATATCTGACTAAGAAGAATAAACTTTGTTACAATCCAAATATACCTGAATAAGAAAAATAAACTTTGTTACAATGATCCTAAAGTACAAAATAACCCACAGGATGTGTTTCGGGATTGAAATTGTAACAGCTTGTCATCAGGCAAAATATACACGAGTCCGAAAGCGGACAAGGTAAAAAATGAACTGAAAAGACAGAGAGGAGAACCAACTTTTTCGGTGCTGTTTTAAAGATATCTGGTTGGAAAAATATTTTAAGGATGTGGAAAAGTTATCAAACATTGCGGTCATGCTGAAAGAGATCCGGCAAGGATGGCAATGTTTCGGAAACAATGCAGTAGGTGAACTTTTGGCGTTCTATCATTCTCAAAGTGCACGTCCAGCGTTCGTACGGGTCCTTGAATTTCCAGATTAAGAAATTCTTTGGTACCAGTATTTTCTTATGGAAGATCTCTCCTTAAATTAGGCGAAATTTTGTCCGTTTACACTATATTTATTTTTCAATAAAAAAATTCTGATATTGGGCCTTGAAAATAGCGGTACCCGTACGAACCCAGACGTCGAAACTGGATGAATGACATTATCTATACTATTAAAATCTATGCGCGTATGTTTGTAACCACAAAAACTCGGAAACCAAAGGGCGCAGGCCTACGAAATTCGGCACACAGGTTGCTGGTGGGAAGCCCGTGAACGATTGGGGAAAAAAAATTCGAAAATTTTAAATAGATTTTTTTCTATTTTATTTTCTATTTTTGCCTTTTTTATGTTCAATCCGTAATCGCGCGAGTTCAAACCAGTTCTAAATGTTTACTGCAATGTGAGATATACATATTACGCAGGCCACGCTGCAATAGTAAAAAGATGTAGCGGGTATTACGATAAATCTTTTACCTCGCATGCAAATAATTGGAGACTATTTAATTGCGCTTAATTATTACCTTATTTTAAAAATAAAGAAACTTTTTATCACGAACATCAACAAAACTTTTTATTCTATTTATTCTCTTATTCCAAAGATTTCATTTTATAACGTCTGCTGCCATAGAAACATAATAAATTAAATTTCATAAAAAAATGCACAGTAGTAGAAAAATATTTTTCGAGATATACTTATTACGTACGCCACGCTTAAATGAACGATATGTTTCGGCACCAGAGGCAATGTGGCGACTTCTTGAGAAGCTCATGCAGGACAAGTCCCATGTTATTGTTAGATTGCCTGTGCATCTACAAGAGATGCAATCTGTGTATTTTAGGGAACCAGAGAAACGTGAAGATTTTGAAAGAGCAAGAAATAAAGACACCATGCTCACTGCTTGGTTTCTACCTAACAGTTCTGATCCTTCAACAAACATCTATCTCTATACAGAAATTCCAAAGCACTTTGTATGGAAAGGCAATGTGTTGCAAAGGCGTGTTACATTAGGTGACTTCATAGTATCAGGATGTATTCTGTAAGCCCAAAGGATATTGAGCGATTCCATCTTCGTATGCTGCTTTGTCATGTTCCCGATGCCAAGACTTTCGAAGAGTTAAGGACGTATGAGAATACTGTCCATGAAACATTCAAGGGTGCATGCCGTGCTAGAAATTTATTAGATGATGATGAATGGCAACATTGTTTAACTGAAGCATGTGGTTTTGAAATTACACCCAAACTGAGACAACTGTTTTCGTTCATATGTGTCTTTGCAATCCAAATTTACCGATTCAATTATAGGGACAGTTTAAGTCCGAACTTTCGGAAGATTTTGCTCGCCATTTGCCGCTACAGGAGAGTAGAGACAGAACCCTTCAAGACATAGCCAATCATCGACGCATACACAACGGGCCACTTCAGAACCTTGAATTACCTGAACCCTCAAACCTGCAGAACTCTGTGGAATGAGGTGTCTATGATTTACAAAAAAAAGCAGAGGAGAAACGATTGTTAAACATGCTAAATCCGAAACAACGTATAATTTTTTATTCTGTCATTGAAGGTATTCAAAATGATTACGCTAATGTCGCTAAGGTTTTCTTTGTCAATGCTTTTGCGGGATACGGAAAAACGTTCCTATTCAATACTTTGCAGCATTACGTCAGGGAATGGGACATACTGCTATACCCGTTGCATGTACAGGCATCGCATCAATACTCTTGCAAGCTGGAAGAACTGCACATTCTCAGTTTAAAATACCAGTCCCCATATTGGATAATTCAGCTTCAAAAATTCGGCAAAATATATCTGAAGGAAGATTACTAAAAATGGCTAAGCTTATTATATGGGATGAATGTATCATGGTACCTATTCATGCTTTGAATGCTGTTGATAGACCTCTGCGAGATTTGGATCTCAATGATGTCCCATTTTTAGGCAAAGTGTTTATTCTTGGAGGTAACTGGAGGCATATTTTACATGTGGTTATACATGCAAGCAAAACACTCATTTTTGAAAGTTGTATCAAGAATTCTTCTCTCTGGCCAATATTTTGACAGTTCAATCTGGTTACAAATACGCGAACGGAGCTGGAGGAACTTGATTTCATGGAATGGCTTATTCGCCTGGAGGATAGTCGGTTGACTAATGATTATGAGCTCGGAGAAGATATTATTGAAATACCTCCAAAATGTTTAGTGCAGTATTCTATAGCGGATGATATTTTTGGTTCGTCTGAAATTGATCTTGATCATCTTTCGGAAAGAGCCATTTTGTGTCCCAAGAATGAGGATTCTTTGAGATTGAATGAGGAGGTTTTACGAAAAGTACCTGGCAAAGTCAAAACTTATTTTAGTTTTGATAAAATACTTTGTGATGACGAAGAAAAACAAAAAAAAAAAATTGCAAATGGATTTCATAAATAGTTTAACACCTTCTGGAATGCCAGCTCATCAGTTAAATCTTAAAGTTAGAGTTAATGTTATGCTGCTTAGAAACATGAATCCGTCCAGTGGTTTCTGTAATGGAACACGTTTAATAGTCAGAAGGTTGTCGCAAAATGTTATAGATGCAGAAGTTTTGACAGGACAGAAAAGAGGCACCCGTGTTTTCATACCGATTATCCTGCTTACACAGTTGGATATCAGTTTACCTTTCCAGTTACGCGCCGCCAGTTTCCACTTAGAATCGCCTTTGCTATGACTATCAATAAATCTCAGGGTCAAACCTTGAAAAAGGCTGAAATCTATTTGCCCCATTCATATTTTTCACATGGGATGTTGTATGTAGCCTTTTCAAGAGCAACTTCTAGAGGATGTGCACGTGTTTGTGTCAAGCACAAACCAAAACAAGGAAAACTTTTTCACAGTCAGATAAGGCATTTACACAAAACATTGTCTTCCGCGAAGTTTTATCTTAAGTCGCAACTATTTTGCTGTATTGTAAAAAGCAAACAAACAAACAAAAACAAGTCTACTGCACTTTACCTCATGGATGACGTGGAAAACAATGCAAAGATTTTTTATTTTAAAAGACTAGTAGGGCTCCGCCTCCCTGCTCTCTACGCTGACTACCCCCCCCCCCCTCTCGCGTAATTGCGAAGCAATCCCTATTTTATAGCCAATCCCAGACGTAATTGTTTCGCTTTTCCATTCTGGATCGCTTCGTGATTCCTCATTTTCTATGCATTAAGTTTTCAGATTCCACTTGGTAAAAACCCCCTCCTCCCCAACTCCAGACAATTTTATTTCCTTACCCCCAAGCACATAATCATAGAGCTTACAGAATTTCATAATTATAAGAATTATTAAATATAAAATCATTAAACAAAGGTAAAATTTATAATTTATTTGAATAATTACAAATTAAATAAAAATTATATATATAGTGTTACGAATATTGTAAATAGTTGGTGTTTGTGCTTAAAAATAATGTATATAGTTTAATTAAGCTCTATACATAAGCTAATATTAGTTTTTGTTGCATTGAAATATCTCAATTTGTTGATTTTCTGCAACCAAGTAAACCCTACTGGATTTCAATGAGAGTCTATTGAAATTTGGTTAAATATTGGAAATAGCCCAAGTTGGCGTCACTTTTGGCGACTAATTTTGGACGCCAAATTTGGCGATATATCGCCAAGTTGGCGTCAAACTGGGCGATGTTTGGCGACAGAGCTGGGTCCCCTCCTCCTTAGTAACCCCCCTTATAGCGTCAGAAAGCGCTGACCAATCAAATGCGTTTCGTGGTATCTACGCTGATTTTCATTGGTCCATTTCCAAAGCGTTACTTTTTTTATATATAGAAGGAAATTTTTTAAATTTTTTCAGCTTTTTTTGCAATGACAATGTACATTTCATTCTTTCTTACAAATTTTTGTTTGGTTGTGTTAATATCGACTTTATAACTGATTTCCTAAACTTTAATTTGGTTGTGTAAATACTCCCTAAAAAAACGGAGTCTACCGCAATTTACCTCATTGGTGACGTGTAAAATAGTGGAAAGATTTTTCATTTTAAAATAATTTTTTCCATGCATTTTTTCTTACACATTTCTTACATTTTTTCTTACAAACGTTTGTTTGGTTGCGTAAATATTGACTTTATAACTGATTTTTATATTCCCAACTTTAATTTGTTTGTGTAAATACTTACTTTAATTAATTTTTTATTTAATACATACCTGATTTTTTGTGTACATACTTATTTCATATTGGTTGTGTAATTACTGATTTTTAACAGACATAACACATGTTTATATTCATAAACTTAAATTTGGTTGTACCGATTTTCATTTTTAATTTTGGTTTTAGAATTAAATTCATGAATACCCGTCCCGAGAACGGATTAAACAGCTAGTAAGTGATATAAGCTGTAAAATTAGCGAAAAGCTTTTCGTTAATGTAAGAAATAAACATTGTCAGCTATCGTGCACGAGATCCTATCGACGTGATGCAGTGGAACAACTTATGAGCCTGCTTAAACACGGGGCTGTAGGAAGTATGTCTCAAAAGACAATTCGGTGAATGCCGCTGCTTATGAGGATAGGACAATAGAAGAGTGATCACAATATACAATGACGACGCATTGGTGGTGCATGGGGAAAAATGTTTTAAGTATGTATGTCAATACCAGCACTGGA
Source organism: Maratus speciosus (assembly GCA_963932465.1). Classification (NCBI taxonomy): domain Eukaryota; kingdom Metazoa; phylum Arthropoda; class Arachnida; order Araneae; family Salticidae; genus Maratus; species Maratus speciosus. The sequence continues at coordinate 185,567,414 of OZ010788.1, forward strand.
CCTCCGATGATTAGCACATGTCTGCTTTCTCCTTTGATTCCCAATTTTGCCTCAAAAATATCGATGGATGTTAGTGTATTTATGAAGAATTATAAAAATTTCATCCGAATTACAAGAAAACAAGCTGGAAGGTAGTTTGTATAAACCTTTTAAGGCATTATTTGTATCCACCCATTCCAGTAGATGGCCCTATGGATCCAATTAAGTACGTATCTTTCCTTGAATTCCATGCACATTCATACAGGTCGATTGTCTTTTCTAGGATCAATGGAATCTTCTACAATAGAAATGTCCGTGCTTGGTTTAAAGATTGCAAAAATGAATATGTAACACTTCCTTTGCTCTACACGTAACCCTATTGCAATGAGTGTACAATTCTTTATTTTTTTCTAATTTTATCGTAATATTTCATCGTAATTTCTGCCTTATTTATGGTAATTTCCGCCTTATTTAAATACAAAATATCTCAGATTAAATGAAACAGTTTTCAATTTTTAAATACTGATTTTAAAAGATTGTGTACAAGACGCTCGTCACTAAAGAGTTAACGCCACATGTAAAACAACTTTGATCAAGTTTTTTCTATCTGGATCAAGGTGATAGTGCTGGTTGCAATTTAAACAAGAAAGAAAAAAATCATGCGTCAAGCATAGATTATGAAACACTTTCCAACACATTCAGAATAATGTAACAAAACTGCTCCGTTCAAAAAATTAAAATATTACGTCTAATTCAACTACATGGAAACACATAACACATTTCAAAACCCAGTTTCAACTGTTCCCATCTACAATTAGAAAATTATCCAAATTTTTTCAGCAGCCTTGTATATGATATATAGATTTGTATCTATTAACTACATTCGTGACAAAATTTAGTTCACTTAAGAAATACATATATTTAAGTTGAAAATTCCCTTTCATCAATTTCCTCTAATAAGGATAATGGTACGTGAATACTTTTGTACAGCGCAGTATATGAGGTACAGAAGTTGTATATAACGGGTAACATGCAAAAATTTTAAAAGCGCATTCCGAATTTTAAATGGTACTCTTCAGCAATTATTACTCAAAGACAGTACTGTAACCGATTTCTTTTGTGTGTCTCTGTAAATGAATAAAAAAGGCTATGAATGCGTGATCGTAGTGAAATTAAGTGATTTATATCAGTTTCAATACATTTGAAATAGCGTAATATCATTAGAATACTCTGTAAACGATTTTTCCCCATATACCATAATGTAATGGAATTCTTTTGAGTGCCCCTGTAAATGAACTATTAATCCTACATACTTCATATACAATACCAAATATGCTATGGTGACCCTAAATAACCTTTATTAATTGCATGAAAATCCGAGTATATTTACGGTAGTTAGAGGACAGTCGGCCAGAAGGTCAGGCAAACCGAATGCAAAAACACTTTTCAACTTTGTTGGAAAGTGATAATAAAATCATGGACTCATAATAACTCAAAACCCTATTTAACACGTTCACGCCGGCGGGGTGGGTCACACTGGACTGTCTCAGAGTTGGCAAGTCTCCGGCTTTTTGCGCACCACTGTTATTTTAGAGAAAATGTTGTTCTGTTAAATCGCCCAATTGTTCTAATTAAACAAAACACCATTTTCTGTATTAAAATACTGGTATCCAAAAGGCCGGGGACTTTACAGCTCTGAGACAGTCGAGTGTGACCCACCGCGCCGTCGTGAACGTGTTAAAGACAAAAAGTGAACTGTATCACACTCATATTAAACTTTATGGTTTTACAACTCTCTTTAGAATAGAATTAAAACATTTAAACAAAACAAAACGTTGCCATTTTCAGAAAAATAAACTTGCGGAAAAAATTTCTGGTACTCAGCTATGACAGACAACAACATTGTAGACGATACAATTAATATTTAATACAAGGGTAGCCAGCCATACATCAATGATCGCACTTGCGCCATGCAAACATATTTTTGAACTTATGAAGCCTCTATATTCACATCTAATTTCTTGTTCGTTTGACTGAAGTAATTTCAAGAATCACTTATAATTACTTTTGGTAAAAACGTATCAATAACTTGATCGTTTGGCAAAAATTTAAAATAAAATGAGCTATAGTTACACAATTACGAAAACAGAAACATTTAGGAGTTTCATTAGTTTAACGTTGCTAATCAAATACTTTTTAGAAATAGAAAACTACTAAAATGCATCTAATTACAATAGCAAAGAAAAAAAAAATGAAATATTTTCTGTGTTGGTAGAGAAAATTTAACATAAATAGTGATTATTTTTCGATGATTTCGCAACTGTACTCATTCCCTTTAAGGAAAGAAATATAAGATTTTCAGTACGTACAGTCGTGGGAAAAAAGTAAACACCCCCTACTAACTATACAACAAATTACTGTAGAAGAAAGTTACTGGTACCAAGCGATTGGAAATAAAGTCTACTTTTAAATGATGCATGTAAAATTTGCTTAGGGGAACATCTACATATCTAAACGAACCTATACTTATTTTCCCAATAGAAATATCCATGTTTGACACCACACATAAATTCTACACCCTTCAATTAGCCTAAAATCAAAATTTCATGAAATTCGTACGATTAGTTTCGGAGATATTAATTATCTTAAAATGACCCTATTTTAGGGTCTGGATCCAAATTGAATTTCGGCATTTGATTGTTGAAATGCTACAGAATGACTATGTTGCTTCTATTAATGTATTATTTCTTGCCAATATGACCGTCTCACTCTCTTAATGTGTTTCGACTATTGCCAGCCCAAATGTTCCAACAAATGAGGAAATGATGTAGTTTTTCAAATTATGCTTTTCTGCACATCCTAGAAGTCCCCTTAAACCATCATTCTGAAAACTTTTTTTCATCATAATTCGAAAACTACTTGGAAGAAAAAATTTTAATTGAGAATTTGCACAAAGCAGGACATAATTAATATAAATCTATCAAAAAATTGCAGATTGCAACTCATACTTTTTTCGAATATTAATTTCATAATTCATATAAAAACTTTAAAATTACAAATTCAGTGTATTTATGTTCGGGTTTTTTAGTATTATAGCAAAACCACAAAAAATTATCACATTAGGATTATAAATTCAGGAGATATTAATAAAAATATGAAAATGTAATTTAACATTAGAAACTCTAAATTTTGAATGTTTATAATTCTAAAACTTATCATCCAAATGACTTGAAATTTCTTTCTAGGCATAGTTTTAACCGAAGATTTTAAATATATTGTCAAAATGGGGTGTTGTCATTGAAAAAAGAAAGTATCCTCCCTAAACAAATTTTATATACATAATTGTAAAGTAGAATCCAATATCAAAAAGTAGTAATTCAATCGTTTGGTACCACTAACTTTCTTCTATTATAGGTAGTTGCAGAGTTAGTAGGGGAGTTTACTTTCTTTTCCAGGACTTTACTTATTTTCAAACATAAAATCTATTCGCAACAAAATATTTAAAGCCAGTTGCAGGGAAAAAAGACGTTATTTTTCTACATTCTTTGTCAATTATCATCCTTTTAAACTAATTTAAAACCTACTCTGAACGGCTTCCAGTTAAATTCTCTAATTGGATTGAAATATTAACTACGTTCTATGTCAACCAATTCAGCGAATTTCCCTATCTGTAATAGTTCAAAATGTCTTGCAATAGCTTTCAGTATTCAAACATCACGCTTAAGGAAAATAAATTATGCACTAAAACAGATTGTTCAGCCATCCAATTTGCATGAAATGTTTAATTTACTCCTAAAAGGCGTTTGTTTTATTTTCAAGTACATTAAAATACTAATGTAAATTTTGAAAAAAAGAAACATATCTGAAAATCACTTTCACTTCTGTAAAGTTAAAATAATATTTCCTTCTATATATGTGTTTTCCATTATAGAGAAAATTAAACATTTGAAAATTTTCAAGCAGAAATTTGAGAAGAAAAACATGGGAACGTCCACTGTTACTCTTGTGACCATCAGAGCAAATTTCCATATATATTTCCAATCCTTTTATTACAAAATGTATTTACGATAAATTTGATGCAACTACTTAAAAATACATGTACTCTACTTTCATAAACCATATACAGTTTGTAACAAAAAGCATTTTACTTGCCTTGATAATAAATGAAAATTTTGTTACTCTTGTGACCACAAAAAATGCAATTTTTAAAAATTGTGTTTGACGCAGAAATTCTGTGAATTATATGAGACTATAGAAATAAAATTTACAGAATATAGCACAGTTATTATATCTTTTTAAAAAGCATTAATCATTGAACTCATCTGATAACGCATGAATTAGTTACATTTGATTTTGCAAAATGCTAAGTGTTACTCTTGTGACACTTTGTCTATAATGCAATTTTAGCAAAACTTCAGTTTAAATACTAAACAAAACAATTAAAATAAGTTTAAAAAAAATATTTTCCATTGAGAACAACTGTTAAGAATGGTTTAATTTTAAAATAACATAAAATAATGTAAAAAATTCTAAAATTAACAAACACTATAACCACATAGGAAGCTCTCAGTTTCTGCTACTTAACAGAATAAATCATCGTCTTCATTATCAATAATATCATTTGAAACTTCTCCTGCATCATGATTTACTTAATGAAGCACAAATTCTTCGTACGAATCATGCTAGTGTAAGGTTTGTAGTAGATAGTGTCATTTTTCATGGTTTTAAAAAATTGTATTTGTTGAATGCCCTTTGATGTTGGTATTTTCTCGCAAAGTAATGAAACTTTATTGTTTTATTTCTTTTGACAAAATAAACAGTGTATCTTACAATTGATTTTTTAGCTCGCACTTCATTCCATATATATACAACAACACAAAATAAATCTACAGCATCTATACCAGAAGTATTTGAAAAAAAATATGCCCAATTAAGTTAATTGAGAAAAGAATCTGATTCATTGCAGGCATATTTGAATAGTTATGTTTTTGTTTAAATTGGAAAGCACAACCCTCATATACAGGGTGATTCATAAAAGATGGGCAGAACTTTAAGGGGTTATAGTACACTTAAAGACAAATAATATTAAATAGGAGACTAAGGGTCCCAGACGTATTCCCAAGGAGATAGGGGGCATTAAAGTTTAGGGTCCGAAATTTCAAATGATTATAAAACATGGAAAAATTGGTCGATTCGTTTGCGGTTTTTGCAAAAAATTTTCTTTATGCCAGTATTTTCTTGAAATAAAATTTTAAAGTTCACTTTCAAAAAATGCCGATAGGGGGCGCTTTAGACTTTGGATTAACAAACAACTATTTTTTAACGTTATTTTTTGTATTTCTTTAAATGATTTCGAAAGCTTAGACTTAAACTTAAATTTTGATCTAAAAATCTGAGTCCTAACGAGTAGTTAAGTAGTGTAAACTGAAATTTGAAATTTGAAACCCTTCTCCCCCCAGAACAAAAATCAGTTATTCCCGATCTTTGTGTCGTAGATTAGGCTCTAACTACTGCCGCGTTTTGCTAAAATTATTCTTTATGTCAGTATTTTCTTGAAAATAAATTTTAAAGAAAATTTTCAAAAAATTCCGATAGAGGGCGCTTTAGACTTTGGAGTAACGAACAACTATTTTATACCGTTATTTTTTGTGTCTCATTAAATGCTTTCTAAAGCTTAGACTTAAATTTTCAGCCCAAAATCTGAATCGTTAGACGTGGTTAAGTTTCTGGGGAGAGGGGTTTGAAATTTCTACTCCTGAGCACAGTTCAGTTTACCATGTCCACACATTGTGTGCTGTGATACGAGGTAAAAAGACACAAATTAGGATTATGTTACCAAAGCATATTTATTAACATGTAATTACAATAAATGTTCAAAATTGTGACCACCAGAGGTTATGCACGCAGAACAACGGCGAAGAATGGAACGGCGAACATTCGCGAAAACATCAGGCTTTTCGAGCACTTCCCCTACAGCGGCGGAAAGTCTGGCGACCAGTTCCTCGGGGGATTCAATGGGTGTCTCATATATAAGAGCCTTCAATCGTCCCCAAAAAAGAAATCGAGGGGTGAAAGATCTGGCGAGCGAGCAGGCCAAGCAACAGGACCACCTCGACCAATCCATCTGTTCGGAAATGTGATGTCCAGATAGTTGCGGGCGGGAAGCAGGACGTTTCGGTCCCGCCATTTCGGTCCCGCCGTTTCGGTCCCAAGACATTTCGGTCCCGAGACATTTCGGTCCCGAGACATTTCGGTCCCAAGACATTTCGGTCCCGAGACATTTCGGTCCCAAGACATTTCGGTCCCGAGACAATTCGGTCCTGAGACATTTCGGTCCCGAGACAATTCGGTCCTGAGACATTTCGGTCCCGAGACAATTCGGTCCCAAGACATTTCGGTCCCGAGACATTTCGGTCCCAAGACATTTCGGTCCCGAGACAATTCGGTCCCAAGACATTTCGGTCCCGAGACATTTCGGTCCCGAGACAATTCGGTCCCGAGACAATTCAGTACCAAGACATTTCGGTCCCGAGATATTTCGGTCCCTTCTCCAGCAAGCTGAAATTTTATGCACTTGAAATAAGTGACAATTTTATAGGGGACATTGTAGAGTTTTTTAAATAAAGGCCTTAAAATTTTAGTAAACACACACAAATTTCGTATGGTAATCATTTTAAAAACAAGGGGGGGATTGACATTTTCTATATTTTAGTGTATCATAAGTATAAGGGTCTGATAAATTAAGACATTTATAACTCGATCTATAATTATCGCAAAACACTCATATTTTGCATGGTAAACGTAATCTTTATAAAAGGAGGGACATTATCAAATTTTTTAACTGAACTCCCTAAATTTTAGTATAACTCGAATATACGGACTCGAAAACGCAAACACTTATAACACAGATCAAAATTGTCGCAGCCCACACAAATTTCCTATGATAATCATAATCGTTTTATAAGGCAGGGGGGGGGGTGTGCTCTGTTGACTTTTTATATATTTTAGTGTATCTTAAGTATAAGGTCCTGATAAATTAAAACATTTATAACTCTCTCTGTAATTATCGTTATCACACTCATATTTTGTACGGTAAACGTTATCTTTAAAAAAGGAGGTACATTATAAGATTTTTTAACTGAACCCTTGAAATTTTAGTATAACCGAATATAAGGGTCCGAAAACCTCAAACACTTATAACTCGCAATCAAATTGTAGCACTCCATGCAAATTTTATATGGTAGAAGTAATCGTTTTCAGGAGTGGGGGAAGGGAGAGTTCTGTGGATTCTTTATAGAAGCTCCTCATATTTTAGTCTATCATAAATATAAAGTCCAGACAATTTAAAAATATTCATAAGTCGAGCTTTAATTTTCATATGCAAATGCCCATGCCAAAATGCACATATTCAATTGTATATAATTTGCACACTATGTGATTAATAATGAAAAAATCTGCAAATATTTTTACAAATCTTTATTTTATCCTATTATTTAACGGCGCATCAATTTTAAATGTATTGCATTTTACATACTTTTTAAAAAGGGGGTTCTTAATATGGAATTGTTATAAAGACACATTATTTTTTAAATTCTGCACCGGAACAGACTAGAACTTTATATTTTATTTTAATAGTTATTTTAATTTACTATTTTTTGAAAAACTATTTAAAAGTTTGCATTAATCTTTTTACATGTAACAATAATATTATCGCTATTTCTACCGGTGTCGAATGACAAGTTTAAAAATATTTTTAATTTTGAACCACTTCACCGTTTGCCCCGAGATAACTCGGGGATAAAAGCACTTTTTCCCCATACCTGTCGACGGTGAAGTGGTTTGCAACAATTACAAATCCTTTTTAATATATTTAAGACTTTTATATGCTTATTACATTCAAAAACTACGAGCACAATAAACATAAATCAAAATTTTAAAATTTCTATTGTCATAAAATATTCTTTTCGTATTTAAAATTAATTCTGTATTTCAAATATTTCTTTGTTATTTATTTGACTTATATATTTAGAATTAAAGCAGCCTACATGTGTTAATATGACAAATAAAAAATAAAAATGAAAATACAAAAAAAATAACATAAAATCTCAAAATAATAATGTATAGTGAATCACTTTTACGTACAATTTCATTTTAAATTAAGAAATTTTATAAATATATCACAATGAAGAAATTTGGAAATTTAGAAAACATATTTGGCTTTTCTTGATATCTATATGTTATTCATTCAAAAGAATATTATACATGTATATATATATATGTCAAGTGTAGATGTCCTGGCTTCCCCCATTTGATTATGCTAAATAAAGATCCAGATAGAAGAATTATTCTACTCGCGCTCTCTTTGTTCTAGTTAGCCGGCGCTTTTTTGTGGCCACACGGCATTTCTCATCTTTAATGGCTTAAAAAAACCGGGACGACATGCAGTGGCGTAGCCAGGATTTCGTTTCAGGGGGAGGGGGAGGGTCCAGAATTTTCCCTTCATGTTATATATATAGTAAAACCTGTCAAGATGAAATTGTAAATATTGGTGAAAAATTCAGTTTTACACAAGTTTCCGTGTTATTTGGTGTATTTGTATAGTATTCTTTCCCGTAGCACTATGGAACATTTATGTTTAAGACAGAACTCCGTTATAGACAGGTTCCATTTTTAAAAGTTTTGTGTATTTATATAAATATACTTATTTATATCATATGAATAGAATAAAACTTGTCAAAATAGTAATTGTCTATAACAGAATCCTGTCTTTAACGTAAGCGTTACATGGTCTTAATATGAATTGCGATACAATTAAATTTGCTGAAAACCTGTCTGAAAAGGGGATTTTCACCCTTCTTTAGTGAAGCATAGTGAAACCTGTGAAAGCGGAATCTTACTATAACGGAATCCTGTCTCAAACGGAAGAGTTTCAGAATCCCTGCGAAACGAACAATAGATCTTATTGAGGTAGTGTATCTTAGAAGTATAATTAATTACACTTCTTTACATGGAAGCCTGTCTAAAATGGAGCTTTTTACCAGTCCTTGGAATCTTGTCTTGACTGTGTATATATGATAGAAGTATTTCGAGTAACTTTAAGAATTTAGGTATATCCTTATTTAATTTCGTAATTTAAAAAAAAAGCATGGATAAAAAATATAAGGCCAATCTCTATAACTGCAACTAATAATACATTCAAGTTACATTAATATTTACCAGTGAAAAAGATTAACTTATGATGTAAAAATCTGAGCGCATACTGAAGAGTTAAATTTAATTAACCCATTCGCTGTCATTCACGAGCATGCTTGTGGGTTTAATTTATTGATTACTTTGTCACCACTATTTTAGAGTTAAAAAAAAATGCCTCATTTATTGGCAGAAATTTCGCTGTATTAGTAAAGCGAAATTTATCTTTCTGAATTTGTGCTGGCAAACGACCTTCAACAAAAAATTTGAAAATTCTTAGTTTTGGCAGCGAATGGGTTAAATCAAGTTTCATATTACGTAACATTTGCCTACAATAAAGTTAGGGCCAAGTGGTTAAGTGTAAAACAGCAATTTTCATGTTTAATTTCTTGCCATTGAATTAAGAATTTGTGCTGTAATAGATATTGGATAATGATTTCACATAAGTGTCAATCGCATGAGCCGTTCATGCGATTCGCCGCGCTCCCCATGGAAATTTTTGAGGTAACCCAGATAGCATGAACATTAGCAGAAAGTTTGATTTTTTCTGATATTATCTTGCCGTGACAAATTTGAATTGAGAAATTCGCAGCAAATCTCCCGCAAGGTATACCATCACCCACTTGCATGAGTAGTTTGTTGTGAAACTGATGGCAAGACTGTTTTTAATTCACGAAAGCAAAAAATCTCTCTGTTGAGAGACTCAACAACAATGAGAATCAGCACATACGCAGAAATTGCAGAAATTTTATTCGGTAGGCACCGTTTTTTCTAAACGCTATACTTATTAAATACCAAAAAATGCTCGAAATGAAAAGTACAAATATTACCTAAACTTGTTTATGGGGATAAAACCTATGCATGCGCCTTCTGACGGCGCTTTCGCATCAATAGACCTGATCAGGTCTATTGACCCCTTCGAAGGGATTAAACTTATAGTGTGATATGGAAGGATTACTACTTTGCAGTAAGTTTGCAGTATTTTTGATTACTTGTTTGCTGTTAGTTTGCAATAAATTTGATACAGCATGAATTTAACTTGCACGACAAGTTGAAAACACTCATAGTTATATTGTTAAGTAAAAAAAAATTCAAAAATTGAATTGTTTTTATTAAACGTATTTATCAATTCAAAATTATTTTAATTATTAATTGTTTAGATAACTAATTTATCAATTGCTTGTTTAAAAACTATTACATGAACTATATAATAGTTTTTATAGGGTAAATGCAAATGTATATTTTTTTAATTTTCGGTTATTATAACGTTATTAACTTCATTAGGATGTATAAAAGTGATAAGGGTTCTGAAGATAAACTAAATATAGTTGTTTATTCATTTATTAGTTAGCTTATAATATTATTTTTGCTCTTTAATTATAATTAATTAATAATTTCTTACTTTTTGCGAATTGTAAATTATAACTGTACTTAAAAAATTAAAATCTGCATAATATCACCTAACACTGTTAAAAGGTATTTTTACGTATTTGCACAATGTTGCATTATTATTATTATTATTATTATTATTATTATTATTATTATTATTATTATGTTTAATTAATTAATTAATTATTACTTAGACTTTATGTTTTTGACTGATTTTTCAAAAAATTCCTACATTATTTTTTGGAAATTATAAATTAAAACTTTTGAATAAAAACTTTAAGTGCTATTAATAATTGCTACTAATAATTGCTATTAATTAATTCTCAAAAAAGTTAGGAATTTTAGTATAAAAATTAAATTAATATTTTATTAAATATATTTTTTATTTAATGTATCCTTAATTTATTAAATTAATAACATTATTAATATACATTACATTTTTTTACTTTAAAATAAACTCAATACATAATACATTTTATATTCAATTTATCATATAGTAGTTATAAACTGAAATTTATCTTTTACATGTTTATTTATTTTATATTTAAAGTCACCGAAATTTAAAACTATCAATATAATTAATAATAAAACTAAAATAAAAAAATTATTAATTTTTTTTTTTTGGGGGGGGGGGAAGTGGGAGGAAAAGGGTAATATTAAAAATCAATAAATAAACGACAAATACAAACAAGTTGGAAATTGCTCGTCAAACGTGGCAAATGAGGTGCGTTCGTACTATAACTAGTTTTATAATTATTTTTTGCACCCCATATTGTACTGAATGTATATATATATATATATTTTTTTTTTGCACTTCATGAGTGCATAGCCTGTGACATCATTAAAATGCACTTGCAATATTTTTTTCCCATTCCCCGTAATGTAACGCAAAACTTTTGACTGTCTCTGTAATTAAACTATACACCGATTTTCATAAAATTTCAAATGGCTCGACAAAATTTGTAAGAATTATATATTTAAAATTTCAGACCACTCGGAAGGCTGTAACATCATTAAAATGCACTTGCAATAATTTTTTCCGATTGGCCGTAATGTAAAGAAAAACTTTTGACAGTCCCTGTAATTAAACTATGCATCCGATATCCATAAAATTTGAAATGGCTCGACAAAATTATGCAACAATCATATATTTAAAATTTCAGACCATTCGGTTGGGTTGTTTTTGCTCTGTTATATGCGGAGACAGACGGGCAGACGGACGGACTGAACGACGACTATAGGTGCTACGTATTTATATAATTACGAACGCACCTAAAAACCTTAGTTTTGTCAGTTAAAAATTGGAAATAAAATTAATTAAAATATTACTTACACTATTACATAAAATAAAAAATAATCATCTTATTACAAAGAAATAGGCCCAGTTTCAATAAAATTAGTTTACAAAAATCGTCTGCAATGGGTGAGAAGACTGTTAAAAATGCAACCAATAATTATTTTTTAAAAAAATGAAGCGGTGGGTGGAGTTTTCTGACAACAAAATATTTTTCCTGGCACACCTAATTACCAAATCACTATTGTTTTCCCAATCTATATTATAAAGGACAAACATATCTGTGCGTAACGCATACGTCATTTTGCGAATGGCAACACTTTTGAAACAAAATTTTGGTTTTGCAATTTTCTCTACTGCAAATTTTTATACTTCTAAACATCGCACATTTTAAATTTTTACACCGTCGTATAGGGAAAAAAATGCTCTTTTAAATGCAAATTGTTTGAAAGCTGTATCTCAATTTAATTCTAAGATATTAATTTTTTTGTAGTTTTTATTACTTTTTTCGTAATCGTGGCAACTGAAGTACTCCATTTCTGTTGAACGTAAAGGGAAAAAAAAAGAAAATAGTAAATTGCTGTATCTTTTAGTTGCCATTTTCTCATAAAAACTGAAAAAAAAATTGAAATTAAAATACTTGGATGATTTTCTTAGATAAAACCAAACTTTTTAACACAAATGCATAAAAAAAAATAAATAAATAAATAAAAAATAAATAAATAAATAAAATAAAATAAATTATGGCAATTTTTACTCTCCGGTACTGAGATTAGGATCTCGAATTAAGAGTGCGACTGTTCCCATGCAAAGATTTTGCTGACAATCGAGACATCACGTTTTGAGTTAAAATGATTTTAAACTGATCAAATTAAAATACCAATTTTTTAAAAAGGGTGATTGCGGGTATGAGAGGTTAATTTTTAAATTTATCTCTATTGCGTGGAGCTCGATTAAGGAAGATGAATCCGTTTGCCCTTAAAACAACATAAATAGTTCATCATTTTCTTACGACTAATATTCCGTAAACAAAAATAAAACTTCTTCTATGATTAAATAAATAATGTAAATAAAACACAAATTTAACAGACATGTAATTGAACTACGCGCTTAAAGCTCGGAAATTATCAGGAAATAAAAGGATGCTGCAAGCAGTAAAATCTTGGGCTAATAACTCTTAGAATGCGGCTAATACGAAAAAATAGCTTTTGATAAATTTCAAAAGTTTATTTGATTGTATAATTCATATTTTCATATGAAAAATGCTTTTTTATTTGTAGTGAGCAATCTAAAAAATATATTGCATATAAAAAAAAAGTTACTTTTCAATTAAAAAAAATTGGTTTTCAGTTATATTCTGTAACCCGGGAAGTCCGGGTACGATCCCCTAGTGTTTATAATGGTAAAGTAACTTATGAAAACAAAATTATAACTTTGTATTATAAAAGGAATAAGAAAAATTAAATATTTTTGCTTCAATAAATATATCTCATTTCTGAATTATTAAAGGAGAGGATGTAGAAGAATGATTTGAGGAAATATTTACCTATAATAGCTTATAAGTGTCCAATTGAATTATTGAAGACATTTATTATTAATCTAATTGTAAGAATGAGAAAAAATAAGAACAATTTTTTAAATTATTTAATTAATGATGATAATTTAAAGGTTCTAAAAAACGTATGAAAACAACCAAAAAATCATCTATGGCAGTTTATAGTATATATAAAATACGTAATATTAATAACAAATAATACAGCTTAAAAAATCCATTTTGTTAAATAATAATAATAATAAAAAGACAATGTCCCCTGTAAAATTATATCACATTGTTTAATCAAACAAATTTTCATTATCACTGTGATTTAATTATCACGAGTTATAAAAGTTTAAATTTATCGGACTGTTATATTCAGCTTTTTTTTTTATTTGGGGGGTGTTAAAGAAATTAAAAAAGGTCTCAAATAATGTTTAAATTACAGCGTTTGGCGGCCCACGACAATTAGAATACGAGTTATAAGGTGGTGGGCACCGAAATGACAAGGGACCGAAATGGCTAAGGACCGAAATGGCTGGGGACCGAAATCGCCAGGGACCGAAATGTCTCGGGACCGAAATGGCCAGGGACCGAAATGTCTCGGGACCGAAATGGCCAGGGACCGAAATGTCTCGGGACCGAACTGGCCAGGGACCGAAATGTCTCCGGACCGAAATGGCCAGAGACCGAAATGTCTCGGGACCGAAATGGCCAGGGACCGAAATGTCTCAGGACCGAAATGGCCAGGGACCGAAATGTCTCGGGACCGAAATGTCTCGGGACCGAAATGTCTCGGGACCGAAATGGCCAGGGACCGAAATGTCTCGGGACCGAAACGGCGGGACCGAAATGGCGGGACCGAAGTGTCGGGACCGAAATGTCGTGTACCCTTGCGGACGTCTCGTACGTAATGGGCTGGCGCTCCATCGTGCTGGAACCACATGACCCGCCGGATGCGTGAGGAACAACGTTTAACAGGTCTGGCAGCACATGTTGCAGAAATGTGAGGTATGTTTTACCGTTGAGGCGTTCAGGAAGAAGGTACGGTCCGATTAGGTGGTCTCCGAGGATTCCTGCCCAAACATTGATGGAAAAGCGTCTCTGATGAGCATGTGGATACGTAGCATGTGGATTGACATCCGCCCATACATGTGCATTGTGTGTGTTAAATGTACCTTCACGTGTGAAGGTACATTCATCGGTGAAAAGCACAGTTCGTCCAAAATGTGGATTTAGCGCGTTCTGCTGCAGAAACCAGCGGGCGAATTCAATACGATTTGGATAATCCCCTGGAGACAGTTTCTGGACTCGTTGCACATGAAACGGGAGCAAATGTTCATCCTTCAGTACCCTCCAAGTCATGGACTGTGAGGTATCCACCTGCCTAGCCACTGTTCGTGTACTTGTACTTGGCTGCGCCGCTACTACATCCAGAATGGCTTCTGCAACAACTACTGATTCGTCCTTTTTTGCACGACCTGCATTCGACCGGGAAGCGAGAAATGATCCCGTCTCACACAACTGTCTGTGCAAGCGCTCGAAAGTTTTGCGGTTAGGCAACCGCCTGTTGGGAAATCGCTCTCCGTACATTCGTTGTGCCTCTGCACCATTTCCATCTGCCGCTCCGTAAATTAAATGCATCTCAGCCTTTTCCTTATTCGTGAAGGGCACCATCTTCCGATTCATTACTACAGCGACTTACACTTGACTCACCGTTCAGTGGTTTTTATGCCTGAATCGTGTCGAAATTTTGCATACGTGTTCTTCTTCTTCCCCATTTGACATTTGCATACTTTCTGTTTCCTTCTTCACCCGGTGACTAGCGTCAGGAATGGAGCTTTAACGTTTGCATGAGCGACGTTTCCAACTGTGCCAGTGCCTTTATGAGTGAATTCCGACTATGCAGTCCTTGACGAAAGTTGTATTTTTGCCTCGTATCACAGCACAGAATCGTTGGGCATGGTTAAGTAGTGCAAACTGAACTATGTTCAGAAGTTGAAATTTGAACTCCCTCCCCTCGCTACTGAACCACGCTCAGCGATTCAGATTTTGAGCTGAAAATTTAAGTTTAAGTCTAAGCTTTAGAAAGCATTTAATGAGACACAAAAAATAACGGTATAAAATAGTTGTTCGTTACTCCAAAGTCTAAAGCGCCCTCTATCGGAATTTTTTGAAAATTTTCTTTAAAATTTATTTTTAAGAAAATACTGACATAAAGAATAATTTTAGCAAAACGCGGCAGTAGTTAGAGCCTAATCTACGACACAAAGATCGGGAATAACTGATTTTTGTTCTGGGGGGAGAAGGGTTTCAAATTTCAAATTTCAGTTTACGCTACTTAACTACTCGTTAGGACTCAGATTTTTAGATCAAAATTTAAGTTTAAGTCTAAGCTTTCGAAATCATTTAAAGAAATACAAAAAATAACGTTAAAAAATAGTTGTTTGTTACTCCAAAGTCTAAAGCGCCCCCTATTGGCATTTTTTGAAATTGAACTTTAAAATTTTATTTCAAGAAAATACTGGCATAAAGAAAATTTTTTGCAAAAACCGCAAACGAATCGACCAATTTTTCCATGTTTTATAATCATTTGAAATTTCGGACCCTAAACTTTAATGCCCCCTATCTCCTTGGGAATACGTCTGGGACCCTTAGTCTCCTATTTAATATTATTTGTCTTTAAGTGTACTATAACCCCTTAAAGTTCTGCCCATCTTTTATGAATCACCCTGTATAAAAAAAAAAAAAAAAAACAGGTACATTTTAGGAAAATACAAATTCTTTTAAAGATGCAATGTTGAAATTTTACACACGAAAGCATTTACAAAAAATTGCTTATGAGTTACATTGTCTAAAATAATAGCATAAGATTTTACTTTATTGGGATCATACTAAATAAAAAGCTGAAAATACAGTCGCTTGTAGATTTGACCAGTAATGTAGTATTTCATACCAAAATTTCGTCTTGGCATGAAAATAAAACAGTTTCCAGAAAATCCGTTGGCATAACTGTTCTTTGAGAAATGGTTATTTTTTGGCATTACGAAAATAATCGCTTGTACAAGTTTCAATGAATGTGTGCCACAGAAATGGATTTAGTTGCTTTCGAAAAATTTTAAACAATCAGAAATGGGTTTTTTAACTGTTACTTTTTCAAAACGTTTATCAACGTCTTGAAAAAGTAACAGTATTGATGAAGATGTTGATAAAAGTTTTTTCAATAGCAAAACGTCTATCAACGTTTTGCTATTTACAATAACTTATAAGAAGTTCTGTATTATGGGCTTCCGTTTCAAATAATTCTTCGATGTTATCTTCGCAAATTAGACATTCTGAATTCCTAAATTCTAATTATCATGTATCTAGGCAGACAAAGTCATTAAATCCATCACAGGAATGTTTTTAATGCAGGAAATACATCAGTTACTACATTATGAATTGCTTGAATGTTTTCGTGACAGCAACAAATGGAGATATTCTGATGAGGTATTTTCTATTGTTTTATGAAACTAGGCATTAAAGCTGCAAAGGAATCTCCAATTTTTCAATTTAGGAAAGCTTCTTTAAACAAAAAACGTATTCTCTTATTAAATATCCCTAGAACTGATGAAATTATGTGACCTTTTTCACACTTAACTAACGTAGATTTAGCTGAAGAATGACCTCTTCTTAAATCTTCATCGACATAAAATTCTCCAAAGCTGTGGAGTTAGATTTTTTTTCCGTTACAGTATCTGCGGTTAGCTAGTTCTCTACTTTTCCCCTTTCTTAATATTTCCAGTTTCTTGCTGAAGTTTTTGCTGGTTCTAAGACTTTTCTTCATATTATCGTAATATATTTTGTTTTGCTTCTTTCTCACAACAACATATTCAATTTCATTCTTATTTTTTCTCTACAATTTTTGGCGCTTAGCAGAATTATTCATACTCTTTAAAGCAATGTCGTGTATACGAAGCAATATTAAAATCTTTCCTTTAAAATATACTGTCAGAATCCTTTCCATAAGAGTTACTATAAGAACCTCTGTAGGTTATACAGCAGAATTTAGTAAACGAAGCTTTACAAAGCCTATAAAATATCTAATCAAAAACCATGTGCTTCAAACCAAAAGAAAGCACACAAAAATGACCCAAGTTGAGTTGTTTAATTATTTGAGTTGTTAAGTATTTTAATTATTTAAAAATAATTAAGTATGAATTTTAATAATTACTTGTCATGATTATTTTATAATCTTAAGTAATACCAAAAATGAATAAAAATAAATCCACCCATTGAAAAAACGCTAATAAAGATAATTTATCTTCCTTAAAATTTACACAATAACCTTAGTTATAGCTAAAACTATTTCAAGAACTGCTCTAATAACAGAGAAAAAACAACAAAACTTTAAGCATTCTGTTTGTTTTGGTTGTAATGCAGTGTTATATAAACTATCGACAAAAGTATTATGTGTTACTCTTGTGACAACTCCCCGGAGCCTATTCCATGCATAGCATAAACAAAATATTTAATGAAAAATACGTCTTATACCTCGAAATCAGAGAATTAGAAGTTTTGGGTAAAAAATTAAGTAGTGTTTTTTTTTTATTAAAACTTTTGTATGTTTTTCGTTACTCTTGTGACATTTAAGTATTAACGTTTAAATACAGCCAAAAATATATTAAAGACGTTATCTAAAAGATTTTATCTATGTAGATCTTAAAGATATGATAATTGTTTGTTGATTTGAACGCATAGTAATTTTATTGAATTCTAAAAAGTAAAAAAATCATACATTTCAATAAGTTGTATTTTAAGCTCAAATGCAAATGTAGTTTTATACTGTTAATATTCAGCTCATTTTCAATAAACACTTGCTTTTATGAAATTAAAACTTACAAATTCATATACTTCAATTCTTTGGCTTTAAAATGATGTATCATACTTATATTTCCGTTTAAAAAAAATTTTCAGCAAAAATTTTTTTCTGCCGTGGACGTTCCCCTATTCAAAAAGTAAGTGACTAAGCAATATAAATTTAAAAACCAATTTATCCATAACTTAGTCCATTTATATCTACAGTGAAACCTCTCTGTGCGACCACCTCCCTAAACAACCGTTTTTTCATGGAACGAAATTTATTCTCATAGGCTCAATACTCATTTTACCTCTATTCAGAGACCATCGCATTTGAACTCCCTCCATGAGCGACTCATTTCTTCGAAGGAAATGAAACAAATTCTGTTTTTTGCTGGTCGCTTGAAGAATGTTTTATTAGAAAAATAATTCCCGAGAGCGCATTGTTCATCAAACTTCTAAACTAAGTTTAGAATTTATTTTATTCCGATAACTTTTAAGTGTTTAAACCCCTTTGTTCCTTTTTAGGCAATGAATTGAACTCTGATGACACATTAAGAATGACGGTCAATATACTCCCCTGCCCTATTTTGTCAGGAAACTCTCAAAGAAATAGATAAATTAATGAAATCGTCATTATTTATTCCCGCACACAAAAAAAATGTATTTACTTACGGAATTTCAAAAGAACTTGGAAATAAAAGTTATAAGAGATAAAATCGTAAAATCAAAGTAATCGTCAAAGTATTAATTTTTTAAACGCTATAGTAATTAACTTATGTAATTAACTTTTGTTTTGATAGTTAAATTTTTATATTTTTTCCTAATGTGAAAAAAAATTTTTTGTAACATTAATTGTTATCTTTTTCAACTATTAGTCCAGGCATTTTGTGATTGAACATGGGCAAAATTGCAATAGAAGCTTTTTACAGAATTTTTTAATCAGGAACTACTGCTTAATAGCATACTAAAAATCAGACAAAATCTGAGCACGGGAACACCCCTATATACGGATTTCAAAATGGCGGAGGGGATTTTCTGGAACTAAGGCAGAGAATATATCGCTTACGGAAATATATCGCTTTATTTTCCCAATTTAACTTTGAAGTATAGTCAAAAACGATAAACAGTACACAAAAGTTTACTATTTCTGACAAATTACTGCTTAAGTTCATTTTTATAGAAATGTTCCAGCGAAGAAACAAACTTATCAATAGTTTTCATCATATTTATAGTTAGAAGTTAGGTAGTTCTTGTAACATCCATTGACTTGGCACACCCCAGAATCTGTAGAACAGGGCAATCAATTACGCTTGCATCAGCATCGTAAAGTAGTACAGTTTGTCTTTCAAGAACATGGAATCATATTAAGTAAATAATCTGTAGCTGGTAGTCACTCGCAGAGTATTGGGTAGCACGAGTGTTTTTTTACATACCAGCCCCATTCTGCTGGCTTGGTTCTTTCTTCCGATATTTACTTGTAAGTAAGTGTGATAGCTATGATATTTTGTAGAAGAATCGGTCGGAGGCAAACGTTCAAGTGTAATAAATGATTTTACTGTAGTTACTTTCCTTATTAACATTTGGTGACGTAGTTTGTCTATAGAATCCAGTGCCTTGCAGTCATAAAACAGAAGCATTGCTTTTCTTCCAGCCTCAGCCATATCTGAATGTAGGCTTGATTTGAACAAAATATTTTTGCAATAGAACGGAGCTCTGTCTTGCTCATCTGTTTGAGAAATGATGAGGATTTCCCAATCGAAAAAATTCTGGATGTTGTATCGCAGACCGTGAAAGCATGCAGAAACAGAAGGAAGTTGCAATTTTCCCGACCTAACAGAGATTGCATGTTGAGGATATGATAGACTGGTTTGGAACATGATCCTCGTCTTATGTCACTGTGATAGTATAGCTTGAAGCCATTATCCTTTGCCTGTTAAAGAAGGAAAATCAGCAAGTCGGTATCTTCACCTATTACAGTGGTATCTGCATGTGCATGTTCTGAAGATGAGACTGGAGCACGAACAATGTCTATATTGGCATCCCCATCTGTGTTGGGAACAGTACAGCCTTGTTTCTTAAGCAATTCGCCTATGAGGGAAGTCATTGCTTGCTTGTTTTTTCATTGTCCAGAAACTCTTCCTTTTTTCCAATAAATTTCATGTATGGGCTAAAATTAATATCTCTACTTTTTTTTTTTTTTTTTTTTTTTTTTTTTTTTTTTTTTTTGTAGCGTCATCTGTGAGCCACATCATTGATTGTTGGATACCCAATGTAATTATCAAAAACAATGATAGGTTTTCCATATTGTTTAACAATAAAATCAGCGTAAGACATAGCAATGTTTTCATATGTATCATTTTTTACATCAGGAAATGCGACGCAAGAAAGATCCCCTATCCAATATGTACCTTTCTGTGCTTTCCACGTTGTCATATTTTTCATTGTGTAAATTTTTAATGTGTTTGACTAGTGCTTGAGCTAACTGAGATTTGTCTGAATTCCTCATCATACGTGGTGATTCAAATAATGCTGCAGGGTACGCACACGGTTCATAACGCATGACATCTCCGAGATTCATTTCACCACAAGTGCCAGTAATCATCATTCTTTGGAACAGGAGCGCTAGATCTATTTCTATATCTAAGTCATCTTTATAACTACAAATGGCGGCAGCAGATACTAGAGTTTTCACTTTCTTTGACCTTTTAGCCGAATACCTAAATATATCCTTCCTTATCATTTTAAAGATGAGGATCATACCAAATAAGTGCAACTCATCAACATTAACTTCTTTTTTAGCTGTTACGCCTGTAACAGTTTTGCGTAGAGTAGAATCAGAATGAAATGGCGATATGTGTTCCAGTACATCGGCCACTTTTTAAATGTCATTGCTGCTCCTCTTCTGTCTGCTGTCTCTTATAGGTATTTTTGATAATTTTATAAAAGTTACACACTCCCAATGTTATTCCTATGGGAGTTTGAAGCTAAAAGTTAGCATAGAACACAATTTTTAACAATTTTCAAAACATCATTTAGTACACTTAAAATTGATATTTTGAATTGAAACAGGCAACAGAGCAAAGTATATACACTTACGTTAATAAAAAGCACAGTATGGAGCTGTTTATAGCATTTATTATGTACGTTAGAGGTTAGAGATTAATTAAAAAAGGTTAACATTACAATAATCTCCACAGAGATGCATTATTAAATGGCCGCCAATGGTAAAGCATGTACTTTTCAGAGGCTCATTAAAATACTAAAATTTATAAAAAGAATCTAAAACTCACTCACTAGTGTTGTATAAGCTTCAAATTACACAAATAATGTAGTAATCCGCTGTTAAATAATCATTTAACACCATAAATATAATCTTGAAAAACACTGACATGACAAACTACTCTGGTCAGATCACAATCACAGCACAGCATGTATAAAAAATATCGATATCTTTGCTTAAAGTCTCCTTAACAAAGTAAATTGGTGATGAAATGTCCATAAATGCAGGGGTTGTGCGTGTCCTGAAATTTTATAGCCAGGAAATTTTTCGGTACCAGTATTTTCTTATAGAAAATTACTTCTTAAATAAGGCGAAATTTCGCGCGTTTAAGCTAGATTTATTCTTCTATTAAAAAATACTGATATTTGCCCTGAAAAATTCCCATATTATTAAGAATGTTCCGATGCCTGGGAAAGTTATGCACAACTAGCATTTATAAGCACTGGAATCGATTCGGAGCCACTTGCAATTGCGGATACATGAGATAGAGGAACGGGATTAACAGAAAGTAGAGAAATTTAAAAGAACTATATCTCGCGAACCACTGGACCGATTTTGATGCGGTAGGGCTTAAAATGTTCAGGAAGACTTAATATGTAGAAAGAAAATATAGTATAGGGCTTGCCTGAGGCCGGAGATATATCTCTCCATCGCCGGAACTTGAAAAACTCACCGCATACCGGATGACTGTTAGGAGATCGGTCTAGTAGTAATACAGTTTAGAATGAGTTATAGATACTTTACTTTATCTTGTTCCAAAAGCATTATTGGTTGTCAGTTGTTCGATAAAAAATGAATATTTGCAGTCCAAATTGTTTAGTGCTGCCCTCTGTCGTCTTCCGTCTCAACTAAAAGCTACACAACAGCACAACAACGCAAAACGGCATATGATTCAGTCCGTTTTGAAATCCGTTTTTAAGGG
The DNA here is from genome assembly GCA_963932465.1 of Maratus speciosus. Classification (NCBI taxonomy): domain Eukaryota; kingdom Metazoa; phylum Arthropoda; class Arachnida; order Araneae; family Salticidae; genus Maratus; species Maratus speciosus. The sequence goes on from OZ010788.1 coordinate 185,589,843, forward strand.
TGTTCCCGTGATCGGATTTTGTCTGATTTTGGTTATATTTCTCAGTAATGGTTACGGATTAAAAATCAGTTAACAGAGCTTCTATTGCAATTTTGCTCGGGTTGAAGGTGTATTCACTTTAATTTGCCTGGACTATATTAGAATCTAGATTTAAACATGACCTCCATTAAAAGACCACCTTTTCGGAACGACCCATTTTTATCGGAAAGGAACGTGGTTGCTATAGGGAGGTTTTACTGCATTTATAATTAATTACCATTACTGTAAAAAAGAATAAGAACTATTATTTTAAAGTATACCTATTTAAAAATTACAAAATTAATCTGGTAAAAGAATGACATTTATTTTATGATTTTAAGGCTGAAATCTACCCGATGTAATACATCAAAATGAAACATATCTTGAAAGAGTAAAATATGTTTTTAATAAATGGCGACATGTAGCAAATTTCTGTATACATTCCCAGGAGAAAGGGAAGCGAACATTAATGATAGATGAGATTGCATACGGGTGAGTTTTAGAATTCATTCTCTAATAACTTTTATACTTTTCACAAGCACTTTTTTTCTGTCAAAACATAACTCATCGCATTTACTTTTTGTACTTTAAGATTGGTAGATCATATATTATTCATTTTATATTCAACAATTTTCTTTGTATTCGGCCTTTTTATTTGTATTCAGCATATTTTATTAACTTTTTTCATAATAAAAATAATCCTATAGATTAACTAATGGGTTTAGAAAATACTCAAAATTTAATAATTAATTAACTTTAATAAATAGAAAGATGAAATCAATTACATGTTTATTAGTCAGTTTCTAGATTTTATATGCAGTTATTTTAAAAATTAGGGCCCTTTGTCCTGTAGGAGCTATCCTCGACCATCAAAAATGAATTAAATTGTTCTGAAATTAAGTGTAAATTTGAGTTCCAATCAACCTTTTGTACTTTTATGCAAATACTTGTTCAATTAATTAGATCTATCAGGGAAGATCTAAAACTTACATTTCAAAAACAATTTAGAATAAAATTGAAATTTAAAACTATTTTAATTAAATGAAAATCGTACTAAATATCACCACCATGGCATGTTCCTATATGCCTGTTTTTACTTTACAACGTAACTATATTCTATAAGATGAAGGAAAATAACTGTATAAAATATATTTAGTTTAAAAATGGATGCACTTTGTTTACTTTTTAAAAGAAAACTTTAAAAAAATATATTAAAAAAAATTACATTCCTAGTACAAGACACTTTAATCCTTAGAATGGTAGATACTTCATGCGATATCATTTTATTTTATGATTGCATATTTTAATAACGTGTGGACAAAAGAAAAGGTTCATCATAAAAGACGAGAAATAACACTCAAAATCGCAATAAAAAACGTTCTCAAATGACATTCAAAAAATCATGTTAGTATATGCAAAATATTTATGAATATTTTCAGTATAAAATATAAAAATATTCTAACAATATTGCATTCATGAAAAAGCAGATGGCGAATTCCATGTATTTTACCTCTTTCAAAAAATAAGTGCTGATATTTTATTGTTAAAATAATGCAAATATATTAAATTTTATTTTTATAGTATCTTCCATATTGACCTTTGCACCGTAAACTATGCTTTGCATTCTATTTTTAATAATAATGCAGAGCTGAAATACCCCATAAAAATACCTGGAGAAATTATCGTCATGCGCTAATGGATATTTTTTACAAAATTTTTATGTTTCATTTGCTTAAAAAAATTAATATGTTTGATAATATTGCACTAAAAAGAAACTTTAAACATTAAAACTAAAAGGTGCTTTAAAGTAAAATTTTAGTTGGAAGATAGTTCGTTTTTTTTGTGCTTAAATAAGTATTTTATTTTAATAATAGAAATAAGTGTATAAATATTATTAATATCGAAACTATATTCATGAAAAATATTCCATTTATCTTAAAATATATAAAGTAACTGATGAAAAAGAAATTTTAGGAAAAAAAAATCTGGGAAAAAGATAACAGATTTTACAGTATTTGAAGACATGCTATCCTGGCACGAGCGCAATGCTCTGAGCATTCGGCTATCAGTCTCACTTAAAATTTATAAGAAAAGATAAGTATGTATATTTGGGATACGAACGTCAGGCTCACAAGTTCACTGTGACAGTATCTTTATTCTATGTACGCTCACTTCCTACGTTGCAATCTCCTTTTTGATCGGGTGATTCGATCGCCGTTTTCTGAACAGATCCATAAAGAACATAATAAACTCACAATCTTCATGACTCACATTCATAGAACTATAAACAGAGTTCTCCTTCATAGCTCCATGCTCATATCCAGTGGTGTAGTCGTAAAAAATGCAGAGGGCATACGCTCTAAGCAGAGGGTATACGCTCAAGGCAGAGGGTATACACTACAGTGTATATACTATAGCTTTTTTGAAAAACAGAGGGTATACGGTGTTCCTTAAAAAATCTAGAAGGTATACGGCGTATACCACCGCATACCCTCCATTACATCCTTGCTCATATCATATTGAAACATGAGAAAAATATCTACAAATCTGCTGCTCCTACACCCGATAAATGATTCATCGGCAGATTTGCTCACAAAACTACAAAAATAAATAAATAAATAAATAAATATAAATAAAAGAAACTTTCAATTTATCAGTTTAAGAGTTCAAACTGCGTTCAGACAGACGTTTGTCCAAACTATGGCAAATGTACATTCCAGAATTTGAGGATATTCGCTTGAAAGAGTTCAGCGGACTATATTCCAAATCTGTGTTCGAGGCTGAAAAAAAGTCACGTGATACTGGTAATTTACCCAAAGAATTTTTAACTGATAAGAAGGGATGCTACTATTACTTTCCTCATGAGCTGTTTCACTAGCTGGCGGGGATTTACATTACGTCTATAGAGCCTTCCCTTCTTTACGCTAGAAGTTTTTGCCTAGACCACGTGATCACAATGTAGATGGAATATCCTCCATTAGACGAGTGAGACATGTTAAAAATATTAGCTTTTCGATAATGACAGGATCACAAAGATTCTTGACGACTCGGTTTTGTGCAAAATCGCCTGAACAAATCAAATTTTATATCCCTTATGTCATTACTCTTAGATAGAGACACCTTAGTCGTAACTCGTTACGGAATACCAAACGTGTTGTAATTTTCCAACTGGGTGAAAAAGTGTCCAGGCCAGGATTCGAACCAGGAACCGTTTGGTTGAAGCTGATAATGCTCTGAAAACTAAGCTATCCTGGAGAAATCTGGCGGACACACAATTCATCCAGAAACCTTATTGATTATGACACCTAGTCTGATACCTGAATCAGCCCAGCAGAATAGATCGCAGATAATGGAACTCCAAAAAACGTTGAATACATAGTTAATCTAGGTAAATTTTAACACAATCAATTCAAACGTATTCTAATAAAAGAAATTTTCGCTCTGACTATAAGTGTGTCTGTCGGCGATAAGTAGGAAAATCCACCACCCGTAGAGGTTCGAAAAATTTGATGAGGATATTCCAAGACAGGTTCTGATGCACCTGAGTCTTAGATTTTTAATTTTTTATAATTAACAGAGATAGTAATAAAAACTCAAAATGGGCTCCATGCATTTATAGGAAATGGTGTCAAAGGTTTTTTATCTGATTTTATTCTCTGCGAAAATAGCACTGCAAGAATAGATGAAGTGCACATTGTTCACCATGGTTTTTATAAACTATAAACATGATAATCAATTGAATTAAAAACGATTTTTTTTACGTTAGGAATGAATTTTTTAACTATGATAACTCCAAATATAAACATTTTTGAAACTTTTTCATCCCCAAATTAATTTTTTAATGAACTTTTATGCAGTTTTATTCGAGGAAATAATTTTGAGGAAAAATAGACGACTGGCAAATTAAACGTAAAGTGAACAGCTCGATTTATTTTGGATGGTCCCGCTATATGCGCTTTTATAATATAGATGTATGTTCAACATATTTATATGCCACCAGATGCCTTCTAATGATACTTTTCTTAAGCTTCTAAAATTGATTGACTTCATGAATATGTTGGAGCAGTTGGTGTTCTTGACAACGTTAGGAATGTTGAAATATTAATTGTGTAAGACCATTACTATACGAAATTATATGCTGCAATGAAACAATCTATTTCACCGATTTTTGGAATTCTTCACCGATTTTTGGAATTATATATTCAGTATCGGTTTTGGCGTAACATCTTGACGTCAGTGTGGAAATTCGATGGACACTTCCGATTTATAATCTTTTATCATAATAGATTAAAAGATTTATTAATAAATTTAATTCAGTGTTAATTGATTTAAGTAACTTTTTTCTTCGAGCCTCAGTCGACCTCAGAGGCCGGATAGAAATCTTTTGAAGATGTACTAACCCTTGGAAGACGATATCGAGCTCTTTAGACACCCCTGGTTTAACCAATTATAGAATCTTCAGTTCCCATCCCTTAATGATCTGCCCTTGGGTCCAGTGAAAAAAATGTTGAAATTTTTGTTCTTGTTAAAGCTATTTTCCATGACCTTAGTGTTACATTCTGTTGCATTTGGCCCTGTGATTTTTTTTCTCAATCGAGCTCAAAAAACTTCTACTTTCTTATACACTGTATGGCCATAGATGATCGGCCACTTTCAATTTTAGACATTTTGTTGCATATTTGAAGATATATTTGTCGGATTTTTCTGGAGTTTCAGGATCATGAAGAATATGTTCGACTTCATATTTATCAATGGCGGTTTGATCAGAAGGACAATTAGGGGGCCAACAAAAAATCAAAGAAAAATAATAATGTTTGGGATCATACTGTAAAATAAAATTCAGGAAATGATCTATCGCTATAGCTTATGAATATATGGATATTGTACAGTATATCTATTCATTTGTGGAAGGATAGAACGTATATTCATGGAGATATATCGATTTATTTTAAAAGTACAAAAATTTCTTGCATGTTTTTTGTTTATATCATGCAGGGTTTTTTACCAAATTTAACGCCAATTTCAGAAAATTTGACAAAATGCAGTAGAAACAATATGGTGTAAGTGGAATGTAAATATATTAAATATTTGATGAAATACGAGTAATTGAATGAAAATTTTTTATCTGTGCATGCGCGCACGATAAAATATATATATATTTTCATGATTTGATAGTCAACTCTATGCAGCAACTCATAAAAAAAAGCCAGTCAAATATCGTGAAAATTCAGAAAGATATCGGAAATAGATTGAGCTGATTTTTAGTTGTTCTCTAAAAACAGTTAAATGATAAGGGGTTTTCCATAAATTGTCGTTTTTAATTTTTACTTTTTTTACTTTTCATTTTTTATGGCGGCTTTAGTTCTTGGAAAATCAGCAGAATGAACCTATTCCAAGAAATATCGAAATCTAAGCATTTCTTCTAAATCTGCTCATTGGCATTCATTGAGTACAAACTCTTTTGCTGAAAGCCAGATAATAAACTAGTCGGATGTAGCAATCCCAAAACTTTCTTCTATCTCATGCATGTTAATACTTGAAAATTCGCTATCACACTGCCAAAATTAAACGGCAATCTATGCCCAACATGACGATTCTAAAGATATGAAATTCATTGCATTGATTCTTGAGATATGGCTTTCTCTGAAATCATGTAAATCCAGCATAATTCAGCCTAGCAGCGCCACCAATTGGGTGCTTTACACTAAAACCACCACTTATGTCAAAGTCAACTGAATCTGAAGTTTGCGGAAAATCCGTGCATTAGTTTTTGAGATAGAACTATTGCGAAAATCACGAAAATTCCAGCATAGAAGCGTCACCTATTGGACGATTAACACCAAAACCTAATCAGCAACAACTTGTGTTAACATCTAACTAAATTTGAAGTTAGATGAAAATTCGTGCATTAGTTTTGAGATAGAGCTACTGTGGGAATTGCGCAAAATGCAGCACAGCAGCGTCACCTGTTGAGCGACTTGCACCAACACGTAATCAGCATCAAGGCATATCAAGGACTAACTGAATCTGCAGTTTCATGAAAATCCGTGCATTAGTTCTTGAGATACAGCCATTGCGGAAATCGTAAATAATGCGGCATAGCAGCGCCATCTGTTGAGCGATTTACACCAAAAACTAATCAGCATCAATTTGTATCAGGGACTAACTGAATATGAATTTTTATTAAATTCCGTGCATTAGTTCTTGATATAGAGCGTCCACAAAATTTGTGTCACACACAGACAGACCCACAGACTCACAGACAGACATTTTGCAAAAACATGTTTTTCGGGTTCTCTGACCCCTAAAACGTGTAAATCCGTCAAAAACCGGAATTCAAAAATTTTCATGACTCCAATACTTTCTTTTTGTAAAGATAGAAGAAAGTAACAAAGAAAAAAACTAGTATGTTGTGGCCATCACAAAACTTTCTTCTATATAAATCACGTCAATTAAATCCTTTAAAAGTAAAAGAAATTACATCGATTTAGCACCCATTCATATCAAATCATATCTGAATTTGAAGTTTGATGAAAATTCGTGCCTTATTTCTTGAGATAGAGCTGTTGCGGAAATCACAAAAACATCATAGCAGCGCCACCTATTGAGTGATTTACAGTAAACTGTATAAAATGTCATTTCATGTTAAGGACAAACTGATTCTAAAGTTTGATGAAAATTCGTGCATTAGTTCTTGCGATACACCTATAGTGGAAATTCTGAAAAATACAACATAGCAGCGCCACCTGTTGGGAAATTTACACCAAAATCTAGAAAATGTCAATTCATGTCAAGGATTAACTGATTCTGAAGTTTGGTGAAAATTCTTGCATTAGTTCTTGAGATACAGCTATAATGGAAATTCTGAAAAGTGCAGCATAGCAGCGTCACCTGTTGAGCGATTTGTACCAAAACACAAACAGTACTAATTCATATCACAGTATACTTGAATCTGAAGTTTGTTGAAAATCCAAGCATTATACTGTAAATTAAAATGTCTGAAAATCAAACACTTAAGTGTCTGAAACGGAGTGTTCAATTTTCAGACATTTTAAAATGTCTGAATTTTTTCAGACACTTTTTGCGTCTGAATTTCAGGCACTTCAAACGTCTTAATAGCATCCATTTTTTTTGTAAGCATCATACGTAGCCATGTTTGACCACGTTGAACCCTGGAAAAATATTTGGCTGGGGTCTTGCCCCCTCCACACGCACTCCCCCCTCCCCCCCGCAGCCTGATTTTTTTGGTGCTCCTAATTTTGGTATGCAATTTTCGTTAAGCTGTTTATTTAAATCTTTTACGATATTTTACTGATTATAATCAATATTTTGAACTTCAGGAATAGAACAAGATTAGAGCAAAAAATATTTATCTAAATATTTGTTTTGATGATAAATATGATTTTGAATATGATTTTTTTTAAAAATCTTATTTTACTTTAAAAGTTCAAAACATCGATTATATTTAGTACAATTTCGAAACGGATTTAAAATATAAGCTTTACAAATATTGCACATTAAATTTGGTGGCACTTAAATCGTAGGGGGACGGCACACTGCTTTAATACCCATGCTTTAACCAAGAAGTTCTTTTCCAAAAAATGCAACCCTACACTATGGTTATCTAAATAGAGATGTCCGGTACTCGGGGGTATCCATTGTGGAGGTTAATGGACATTCACGAATAGCGGACACCTCTATTTAGAGAATACTTTTTAAATCCTCAAAGCACACGCATACATATTTGCATATTTTTACCTTACAAAAGCAGACATCTTCGATCATCAGACAAATTCCGCGATCCCGAAGTTTCCGCTATTAAGGGCTTTTAAGATACATGGATAAATATATATTTTTTTATAATCTTGTCCTATTCTAAAAATTTAAAATATTTATTATACTCGGTTGAATGTCGAAAGAGATTTAAAATGTCAGATGTACGAAAATTGCAAATAAAATCCCCCCATCTCCCCAAAAAAGGAAAATTCATATAATTTAAAAATTTGATTTAAAAAAAATTATATTGACACATAGGCAATTTTACATATCTATCAGATGATAATCACAACAGCTATTTAACTATGAGTAAAAAAATTAAAAAATAAATATTCCACTTTAATAACATTAAGGAAAAAATTACTTCGGTATTTTGTTAAATATATTTTGTGTTTTTAATCTTGCCCTACTCTAAAAGTTCAAAACTTTCATTATAATCAGTGCAATATCGAAAAGGATTTATGATATCAGCTTTACGAAAATTGAATACAAAACCCCCCTCCCCCCACCTCCCTTCCCGAAAAAAATTTTAAATTCTTATCATTTAAAAATTAAATTAAAAAAAATATATTGCCACATGCCACTTCAGCAAGTTTTTATGTAGATCACAGGGTAATCACAAAAGCTATTCAACTATCAATAAAAATAAATAAATAAATATCCTACATTAATAGCAAGAAGAAAAAATAACTTATAGTTTCCAAGCTTCATTTGTCTTAAATATATATCTTAACATCTAATTGTCATTCTTGTAATTTTCGTATAAGTGTATATAAATACAGTTACAAAAATCACAATATTAAGTACAAAATCTAGTTATAGCTTTTTACTTTTTCCCATTATAACTTTCAAATTACTTTTCTACTAAAAATAATCAAAAAATCAATATTATACTTGATTTCAAATCAAATACATATGTATATTTTTACTGGCAGTTTTAAAATTAAGGAGCACGTAATAGATGAATCATGACAACGTCATACGTTTTCAGGCACTTTATTTATCTTATTTTTTAATCTGCGGTTTTACGTTAGGAAGAAAGATCTTTCCAAAGCTTTTTTTTTTCTTTCATTGTGGTCGTTACGTGAGATAAGAATTAACCATTGAAACGAAACTGCGATTGAAAGCAAGAGAATGAATATTCAACTTAAAATGTCTCTCTTTTAGTAATATTATTACTTTAAATTTGGGAAAAAAGATGAAAATTCAGAATATATAATTTGTAATAAAAGACAACGTCATAAGTTTTAAAATATATACTTCTAGAATTAATGAGTTTTTTCGCAAACAGATTCAAAACTAATTGAATTTCATGCAAGATTTTGTTTATACTATAAATAAAATCATAAAAGACACTAATTTCAGTACTATAAAGAAATTATGACACTTACTTCAATCGATGTTGCAAGAGGTAAGAAAAATTCCTCGATTTGAAATTTCAAAAACTACCCCAGTGAAGGAGAAGGGCTTGCATCATTTTAGTACGAAATTCCATAATATATCCGACTAGCCATATTTAAAGAATGAAATGTTTCATCCTCAAAATAGGACCCGCCAGACAAAAGTTTCTTTTTTTTTGCTAGCTTCGACAGGACGAAGATGACTAACACAATATTATCGATATAAATTAATACGAATTAACACTAAGTCCATTGCACACGCTTTGTAGAATTTCCGGGTGTAATCTTCAAGCGTCGTCTACTTCTGTTCTGTGTCTATCCCGCCTTTATATGGACGACAGCTTCTAAGAGACATTTGATGTCAAGCACACACGTCAGATGCATGTATTCAATAAATAAATAATCCAAGTGAATACGAATTTAAATCACAGAACTTCACATTCCGCGAAAAACGAATTAAAATACACGCGTACATAAAAACAAACTTCGTTTGAATTACAACGTATACCAACTTTGAACGAAGACATCTAAAACGCATGCGCGACTGGCAGTGCCCGAGTGCCCCCTGGTGGTTATTGCGTCGGAAGAATCAAAACGTCTTAAATTAAGACACGTTTGAAGCAACGAAGTGTCTTAAAATAAGACGTTTGCGGATATTTTAGACACTATTCTCAGTTCATTTACACCATGATCATACTAAGATACTTATGTATCTTAAATTAAGGCATCTATAATGTCTTAATTTTCAGATTAAGACACTTAAGTGTCTAAAATTCTTTTTCAGTCACATATGTGTCTAAATTTAAGACGCCTCTATTTGCAGTGTAGTTGTTGAAATAGAGCTATTGCGGAAATCGTAAAAATGCAGTATACAGCGTCACCTGTTGAGCGATTTACATCAAAATGTACAAAACTTCAATTCATGTCAAGGACTAACTGAACTGCACTCTTTGATGAAAATCCGTGCATTAGTTCTGGAGATTGAGCTATTGCGGAAATCGTGAAAAAGGCTGTATAGCAGCGCCACCTGTTGAGCGATTTACACCAAAAACTAATCAGCACCAAATTATATCAGGGAATAACTGAATATAATTTTTTATTAAATTCCGTGCATTAGTTCTTTAGATAGAGCACCCACAAAATTTGCGTCACATACAGACAGACAGACTCGCAGATGCACTGATAGACATTTTGCAAAAACATGTTTTTCGGAATCTCTGACCTTAAATCTCCCTGATCCGTCGAAAACCGAAAATCTAAAATTTTCACGAATCCAATACTTTTTTCTTGTAAAGATAGAAGAAAGTAAAAATGACAATTTGAGGAAAATCCCTTATCATTCAGCAGCTTTTAGAGAGCAACTAAAAATTTGGTCACTATATTGCCAATATCTTTTTGAATTTTTACGATATTTGACTAGCCTTTTTTTATGAGTTGCTCTATATAGCTGACTATCAAATCCCGAAAAAAAAAAAAAAAAAAATTTGCGCGCATGCGCAGGTAAAAATTTTTCATTCATCTGCTCATATTTCATCAGAATTTAATATAGTTTCATTCTAATTACACCATATTATTTCTACTACATTTTGTCAAATTTTCTGAAACGGGCTTTAAATTTGGTAAAAAAACCCCTGCATGATGTAAATAAAAAATATGCAAAAAATTTTTGAATAAAAAAAAAAATCGATATATCTTCATGAATATACGGTCTATTCTTCCAAAAATGAATACATACACTGTACAATATTCATATATTCGTAAGCTACAGCGATAAATCATTTCGCGCATTTTATTTTACAGGGTGATCCCAAACATTATTACTTTCTTCTATCTTTACAAGAAGAAAGTATTGGATTCGTAAAAATTTTCGACTTCCGGTTTTCGACGGATTTACACGTTTTAGAGGTCAGAGATTCCAAAAAAACATGTTTTTAGAAAATGTCTGTCTGTGAGTCTGTGAGTCTGTCTGTCTGTCTGTGTGACGTGGGCGCTCTATCTCAAGAACTAATGCACAGAATTTAATAAAAATATATATTCAAGTAGTCCCTAATATAAATTGGTGCTGATTAGTTTTTGGTGTAAATCGCCCAACAGATGGTGATGCTATGCCGCATTTTTCAGATTTTCCCCTACATCTCTATCTCAATAACTAATGCATGAATTTTCGTCAAACTTCAAATTCAGGTATACTTTGATATGAATTGGTTCTAAATTGATGTAATTTCTTTTACTATTTAAATGATCTAATTGACGTGATTTATATAGAAGAAATTTTTGTGATGGCCACAACATACTAGGTTTTTTCTTTGTAACTTTCTTCTACCTTTACAAAAAGTAAGTATTGGATTCATGAAAATTTTCGAATTCCGGTTTTCGACGGATTTACACGTTTTAGGGATCAGAGATTCCAAAAAAACATGTTTTTACAAAATGTCTGTCTGTGAGTCTGTCTGTCTGTGTGCATGTGACACAAATTTTGTGGGCGCTCTATCTCAAGAACTAATGTACGGAATTTAATAAAAATGTATATTCAGTTAGTCCCTAATACAAATTGATGGTGATTAGTTTTTGGTGTAAATCGCTCAACAGGTGGCGCTGCTATGCTGCATTTTTCACGATTTTAGCAATAGCTCTATCTGAAGAACTAATGCACGGATTTTGATCAAACTTCAGATTTATTTAGTCCTTGATATGAATTGATGATGATTACATTTTGGAGTAAATCGCCCAACAGTTGACGCTGTTATGATGAATTTTGCAGGATTTACACGATTTCCCCAAAAGCTATATCTTAAGAACTAACACACGGATTTTCATCAAAATTCAAATTCAGTTAGTCCTTGATATGAATTGATGATGATTACGTTTTGGAATAAATCGCCCAACAGTTGACGCTGTTATGATGAATTTTGCAGGATTTACACGATTTCCCCAAAAGCTATATCTTAAGAACTAACACTCGGATTTTCATCAAAATTCAAATTCAGTTAGTCCTTGATATGACTTGCTGCTGATTATGCGTCCAACAGGTGGTGCTTCTGTGCTGCCCTTTTCACAATTGCCTCAATAGCTCTATCTATAGAACTAATGGACGAATTTTCATCTAACTTCAGATTTAGTTATATGTTGACACAAGTTGTTGTTAATTAGGTTTTGGTGTTAATCACCCAATAGGTGGCACTGCTATGCAGGAATTTTCGCGATTTTCGCAATAGCTCTATCTCAAAAACTAATGCACGGATTTTCTCCAAACTTCAGATTCAGTCAGACGTTGACATAAATTGTTGCTGATTAGGATTTGGTATAAATCACCCAATAGTTGGCGCGTCTAGGCAGCATTTTGCTAGATTTAGACGATTTCAGCGATAGTCATATCTCAAGAACTAATGCACGGGATTCCATATCTTTAGAATCTTCATGAGATATGAGATGCATATATTGCTATTTAATTTTGGCAGTGTGATAGCGAATTTTGAAGTATTAACATGTATGAGATCGAAGAAAGTTTTGGGATTGGTACAACCGACTAGTTTTTTGTTGGCCCCCTAATTGTCCTTCTGATCAAACCACCATTGGTAAATATGAAGTCGAACACGTTCTTCATAATCCTGAAGTTGCAGAAAAATCCGGCAAATATATCTTTAAATATTCAACAAAATGTCTAAAATTGAAAGTGTCCGATCATCAATATCCATATAGTGTATATGCTGCGATAAAATTAAAAGAACAATAACTAACTAAATAAAAAAAATCCATAGGCCCCAAAACTGTTATTTAATTACTCGTGGCATATTTAGTGTTAAACACAATAAAATATTATATTTCACAAAAATAATAATATAAATCAAGTAATGGTATTAAAAAATGTCAGGTGTTTACTAAGAGTTTATTATTTCTTTAAATTTAAAGTGTAATATAAAACTGTAAAATCCTTTGAAGTCAAAATAAATGGTACACATCGCAGTGCTTTTAACGCTTCTAATATAAAATAGAACTTTCATTAATGCTCTGGCAGGCTATTCTTTCCTGTCCAATTCATAGAGACTGAATATTACGCGAACTTCGGTAATGGAAATGCTAAGCATAATGCGTCCGGATGGATAATTTCAGATATGGGAAAATAACCGGCATTTTCGTATCTGATATTTTAGCCAATGAAAGTAATTGTCAAAGTTCTTTTGAATAATGAAAATAGATGTGCTTTTATGCCATACTTTATTTAATATAAGAATTAATTTAATATAGTAGTACATATTTTACTATTGGTAATAATTACTTTTTAAATATATAATATGTTTAAATACAAATATAGTATGTACTTTTACTTTCTTATATCATTAGAAGAAGAAAGTATTGGATTCGTGAAAAATTTCGATTTCCGGTATTCGATGGATTTACACCTTTTAGACGTAGGAAATCTCGTAAAACTTGTTTTTACAAAATGTTTGTCTATGAGTCTGTCTGTCTGTATATGGCACAAATTTTGTGGGAGAATTTATCTGAAGAACTAAAGCACGGAATTTAATAAAAAATTATATTCCGTTAGTAACTGATATAAATTGGTGCTGATTACTTTTTGGTGTAAATCGCTGCTATGCTGCATTTTTCACGATTTCTGCGAAAACTCTATCTCAAGAAATAATCCACGAATTTTCATCAAACTTCCGATTCAGTTAGCCCTTGACGTGAATTGGTGCTGATCATGTTTTGGTGTAAATTGCCCAACATGTGACGCTGCTATCCTGCATTTTCCCCGATTTCCGTTATAGTTTTATCTCAAGAAGAAATGCACGGATTTTCATCTAACTTAGGGTTCAGTTAGACGTTGACACAAACTGTTGCTGATTAGGTTTTCGTGTTAATTGTCCAATAGGTGGCGCTGCCATGATGCATTTTGCAGGATTTATACGATTTTAGCAATAGTCATACCTCATGACCTAATGCACAGAATTTCATAGAATATCCATGATAGGCATAGATTGCCATTTAATTATGGCACATTGAACTATTAACATGTATGAAATAGAAGAAAGTTTTGGGATTACCACATACCTCTAGTTTACATGTCTAGTTGTATATCTATTCATATCTATTGGTGCAGTGAAAAATGTAAGTATTTTAAAAAAAGGAATACTATAATTTCAATATCGTTATTTTAAAAAATGCTAAGTTACTATTTGATTAGTAAATTATTTTTTATAGTATAATTTGTTTACTAATTTTGTAAATTGCATTGGGCCTTTTCCAGCTGAATTAAATTCTAGCACAATATTTGATGTTTATAAAAAACTCCATAAAAAAACCCTCAGTAAAACTTTCAGAACGGACACATTTTTCATCCCCCACACTTATATATAGTAAAACCGCTAAATAACAGAAACCTCGGGAAGGTAGATTTTTTACGATATTCAAATGTAAAAACATACTAATAAGTAGGTGCTAGGGATTTAAAAAGTGTTCGTTAAATAGGGATGTCCTCTATTCAAGAGTGTTCGATATGAAGGTTTCACTGTATTTATACATCTTTACCTCTGAATAGCAGACAAGTTCCGCGCTCCTGAGGTGCCTGTTAATCAGAGATTTTATTCTATTAAATACAGGATTGCACCAAAAAATTAATATTCATCACTTATAATGGGAAGTATTTGAGGAAAATAGTTTATATACAGGGTCCACGAAGAATTTGGGATGGATTACCACTTATGGACGGAAATCGCCGGAAATGCGTTTTCAGATGTGTTATGTGTTTTCAAGTTTAATTTAAAGATACTATATCATGTGCAGTTTATAATACCTAGAGATCATATATAAGGCTGCACAAAAGAATTTGAATATATTCTATGGGCGGAAATTTCAAAACTTGTGCTTTCAATTTCATTAAACTTTTTCCGCTGTACATAATCTTTGTAAACTGTGTAGAATGAGTTCAATATATATTAAAAAATTCCTATAAAGTATTCCTATAAAGTGCAAAACTTTTGGAAGCATTGCCGTCTAAGAATGGTAATTGACAGAAGAATTTTTTCAGTTGTGTCACGCGACTGGAAACCGCATAACACAACTGAACGCTTATTTATAGTACGTTATGTGGTATGTATAAAAAATTTACAAGGTTACAAAAAAGGTTACAAAATTCGAAAATATTATTGCCTTAATTGCTAAAAGTAAATTTTCGACTGTATTATGCGTTTTCCAGATTGTTCATTTAGGCATGATCTTTAATCGTACGGAAAAACGAAATTTTGTAAAAAATATTCTCGTAGTGTTGGAAAATGTGTCCTAATCTATGCATCATGAGTGATTTTAATTTTTTTAGTTATATAAAGTGAAAATCGGGGTATATTTTATAAATATTTGCAGGCGAAAGCAACTGACATTAGATATCTTGCGAATTCCATTAAGCTCTTGTACAATTTTCGAGTTAGTTACAACAAAAAAGTTACTTTTGCAAAAATAAAAATTAAATACATTGTATCCTTTATTATCTTATTAGTACAAAGTAATCGTCTTTTCCTCTTTATAAAACGAAATTTGTATTCAAATGTATGAGAAAGTTCCCTGAAAGAGCAGCATCTTTTAAGGAAATATTTAAATTCTATAGAATCAGTCGAACAAATGTGAAATAGAAACTTTGACAATTCCGAATCTCACAAAGAAATGTTTGAACTGGAAAATCAGAAAATGATTGAAAATTTAAATTTTTCTTTCAAAATAACCAATATATCCCTTAAACAACGTTAAATATTTTGTAAAATATTTTATTAAAACTTTCAGCAGATGCTAAAAGTTTTAGAATAAAAGAGAGCTTTTGATTTTCCTTTAAAAGTATGTTTTAATTTTTGACTTTTATGACAAAACATTATTTGATTTTTATAAGACAAAAATAAATTCATGTAAATGTTTATATTATATGGTATTAAAAGTAATGTTCTATGTGTTTTAATAACAGCTTTGAATTTAAATATGTTACGTTAACTTTTTATATTTATAAACTATAAAAAAATAGTTTAAAACTTCAATACTCACAGTGGTGATGGGCGATGTCGATACTTTTAATCAATTTTATCGATCCTACAATTTTTTTTATCGATGTCTCTACGTGTAGTATCGTTCATTTTAATTTTCCTTCAAATCGTCATAGCTGTCGATGCTTCATGCAGGTAACATCGTTCTTTTTTTATCTATCCCCGTCGGGAGCCAACGGGGGTAGATCGATATTTCTGATACTAATTTCATAGCAATATATATTTATTCTTTCTATTTTTATATTTTAGCGGCAGAGCTGCTGTTAAATTTCGTACAAGGGCTTTTTTCTTTCAGGTTATATTGTTATGTTTTTAGTTTAGAAGCCTAGATATTTGGGTTAGTAGTTTATTAAGTTGTATCTTTCAAATTCTTCCCCTCTCCCCTCCCCTCTTCGCTCCAAAATCAGAACTTTCTTAATTATCGTCCGATTTCAACGGGACCTTTTTTGACGTTTTTCTAAAGACTTTTAGTTACCAACTAAATATTGATCTCGTAAAACTTGTTTTTACTAAATGTTTGTCTATGAGTCTGTCTGTCTGTATATGGCACAAATTTTGTGGGAGAATTTATCTGAAGAACTAAAGCACGGAATTTAATAAAAAATTATATTCCGTTAGTAACTGATATAAATTGGTGCTGATTACTTTTTGGTGTAAATCGTTGCTATGCTGCATTTTTCCCGATTTCTGCGAAAACTCTATCTCAAGAAATAATCCACGAATTTTCATCAAACTTCAGATTCAGTTAGCCCTTGACGTGAATTGGTGCTGATCATGTTTTGGTGTAAATTGCCCAACATGTGGCGCTGCTATCCTGCATTTTTCCCGATTTCAGAAATAGTTTTATCTCAAGAAGGAATGTACGGATTTTCATCTAACTTAGGATTCAGTTAGACGTTGACACAAACTGTTGCTGATTAGGTTTTCGTGTTAGTTGTCCAATAGGTGGCGCTGCCATGATGCATTTTGCAGGATTTATACGATTTTAGCAATAGTCATATCTCATGACCTAATGCACAGAATTTCATAGAATATCCATGATAGGCAGAGATTGCCATTTAATTATGGCACATTGAACTATTAACATGTATGAAATAGAAGAAAGTTTTGGGATTACCACATACCTCTAGTTTACATGTCTAGTTGTACATCTATTCATATATATTGGTGCAGTGAAAAATGTAAGTATTTTAAAAAAAGGAATGCTATAATTTCAATATCGTTATTTTAAAAAATGCTAAGTTACTATTTGATTAGTAAATTATTTTTTATAGTATAATTTGTTTACTAATTTTGTAAATTGCATTGGGCCTTTTCCAGCTGAATTAAATTCTAGCACAATATTTGATGTTTATAAAAAACTCCATAAAAAAACACTCAGTAAAACTTTCAGAACGGACACATTTTTCATCCCCCACACTTATATATAGTAAAACCCCTAAATAACAGAAACCTCGGGAAGGTAGATTTTTTACGATATTCAAATGTAAAAACATACTAATACGTAGCTGCTAGCGATTTAAAAAGTGTTCGTTAAATAGGGATGTCCTCTATTCAAGAGTGTTCGATATGAAGGTTTCACTGTATTTATACATCTTTACCTCTGAATAGCAGACAAGTTCCGCGCTCCTGAGGTGCCTGTTAATCAGAGATTTTATTCTATTAAATACAGGATTGCACCAAAAAATTAATATTCATCACTTATAATGGGAAGTATTTGAGGAAAATAGTTTATATACAGGGTCCACGAAGAATTTGGATGGATTACCACTTATGGACGGAAATCGCCGGAAATGCGTTTTCAGATGTGTTATGTGTTTTCAAGTTTAATTTAAAGATACTATATCATGTGCAGTTTATAATACCTAGAGATCATATATAAGGCTGCACAAAAGAATTTGAATATATTCTATGGGCGGAAATTTCAAAACTTGTGCTTTCAATTTCATTAAACTTTTTCCGCTGTACATAATCTTTGTAAACTGTGTAGAATGAGTTCAATATGTATTAAAAAATTCCTATAAAGTATTCCTATAAAGTGCAAAACTTTTGGAAGCATTGCCGTCTAAGAATGGTAATTGACAGAAGAATTT
The DNA here is from genome assembly GCA_963932465.1 of Maratus speciosus. Lineage (NCBI taxonomy): Eukaryota > Metazoa > Arthropoda > Arachnida > Araneae > Salticidae > Maratus > Maratus speciosus. The sequence goes on from OZ010788.1 coordinate 185,608,155, forward strand.
TTTCAGTTGTGTCACGCGACTGGAAACCGCATAACACAACTGAACGCTTATTTATAGTACGTTATGTGGTATGTATAAAAAATTTACAAGGTTACAAAAAAGGTTACAAAATTCGAAAATATTATTGCCTTAATTGCTAAAAGTAAATTTTCGACTGTATTATGCGTTTTCCAGATTGTTCATTTAGGCATGATCTTTAATCGTACGGAAAAACGAAATTTTGTAAAAAATATTCTCGTAGTGTTGGAAAATGTGTCCTAATCTATGCATCATGAGTGATTTTAATTTTTTTAGTTATATAAAGTGAAAATCGGGGTATATTTTATAAATATTTGCAGGCGAAAGCAACTGACATTAGATATCTTGCGAATTCCATTAAGCTCTTGTACAATTTTCGAGTTAGTTACAACAAAAAAGTTACTTTTGCAAAAATAAAAATTAAATACATTGTATCCTTTATTATCTTATTAGTACAAAGTAATCGTCTTTTCCTCTTTATAAAACGAAATTTGTATTCAAATGTATGAGAAAGTTCCCTGAAAGAGCAGCATCTTTTAAGGAAATATTTAAATTCTATAGAATCAGTCGAACAAATGTGAAATAGAAACTTTGACAATTCCGAATCTCACAAAGAAATGTTTGAACTGGAAAATCAGAAAATGATTGAAAATTTAAATTTTTCTTTCAAAATAACCAATATATCCCTTAAACAACGTTAAATATTTTGTAAAATATTTTATTAAAACTTTCAGCAGATGCTAAAAGTTTTAAAATAAAAGAGAGCTTTTGATTTTCCTTTAAAAGTATGTTTTAATTTTTGACTTTTATGACAAAACATTATTTGATTTTTATAAGACAAAAATAAATTCATGTAAATGTTTATATTATATGGTATTAAAAGTAATGTTCTATGTGTTTTAATAACAGCTTTGAATTTAAATATGTTACGTTAACTTTTTATATTTATAAACTATAAAAAAATAGTTTAAAACTTCAATACTCACAGTGGTGATGGGCGATGTCGATACTCTTAATCAATTTTATCGATCCTACAATTTTTTTTATCGATGTCTCTACGTGTAGTATCGTTCATTTTAATTTTCCTTCAAATCGTCATAGCTGTCGATGCTTCATGCAGGTAACATCGTTCTTTTTTTATCTATCCTCGTCGGGAGCCAACGGGGGTAGATCGATATTTCTGATACTAATTTCATAGCAATATATATTTATTCTTTCTATTTTTATATTTTAGCGGCAGAGCTGCTGTTAAATTTCGTACAAGGGCTTTTTTCTTTCAGGTTATATTGTTATGTTTTTAGTTTAGAAGCCTAGATATTTGGGTTAGTAGTTTATTAAGTTGTATCTTTCAAATTCTTCCCCTCTCCCCTCCCCTCTTCGCTCCAAAATCAGAACTTTCTTAATTATCGTCCGATTTCAATGGGACCTTTTTTGACGTTTTTCTAAAGTCTTTTAGTTACCAACTAAATATTGATCTCGTAAAACTTGTTTTTACAAAATGTTTGTCTATGAGTCTGTCTGTCTGTATATGGCACAAATTTTGTGGGAGAATTTATCTGAAGAACTAAAGCACGGAATTTAATAAAAAATTATATTCCGTTAGTAACTGATATAAATTGGTGCTGATTACTTTTTGGTGTAAATCGTTGCTATGCTGCATTTTTACCGATTTCTGCGAAAACTCTATCTCAAGAAATAATCCACGAATTTTCATCAAACTTCAGATTCAGTTAGCCCTTGACGTGAATTGGTGCTGATCATGTTTTGGTGTAAATTGCCCAACATGTGGCGCTGCTATCCTGCATTTTTCCCGATTTCAGAAATAGTTTTATCTCAAGAAGGAATGTACGGATTTTCATCTAACTTAGGATTCAGTTAGACGTTGACACAAACTGTTGCTGATTAGGTTTTCGTGTTAATTGTCCAATAGGTGGCGCTGCCATGATGCATTTTGCAGGATTTATACGATTTTAGCAATAGTCATATCTCATGACCTAATGCACAGAATTTCATAGAATATCCATGATAGGCATAGATTGCCATTTAATTATGGCACATTGAACTATTAACATGTATGAAATAGAAGAAAGTTTTGGGATTACCACATACCTCTAGTTTACATGTCTAGTTGTACATCTATTCATATATATTGGTGCAGTGAAAAATGTAAGTATTTTAAAAAAAGGAATACTATAATTTCAATATCGTTATTTTAAAAAATGCTAAGTTACTATTTGATTAGTAAATTATTTTTTATAGTATAATTTGTTTACTAATTTTGTAAATTGCATTGGGCCTTTTCCAGCTGAATTAAATTCTAGCACAATATTTGATGTTTATAAAAAACTCCATAAAAAAACCCTCAGTAAAACTTTCAGAACGGACACATTTTTCATCCCCCACACTTATATATAGTAAAACCCCTAAATAACAGAAACCTCGGGAAGGTAGATTTTTTACGATATTCAAATGTAAAAACATACTAATACGTAGGTGCTAGCGATTTAAAAAGTGTTCGTTAAATAGGGATGTCCTCTATTCAAGAGTGTTCGATATGAAGGTTTCACTGTATTTATACATCTTTACCTCTGAATAGCAGACAAGTTCCGCGCTCCTGAGGTGCCTGTTAATCAGAGATTTTATTCTATTAAATACAGGATTGCACCAAAAAATTAATATTCATCACTTATAATGGGAAGTATTTGAGGAAAATAGTTTATATACAGGGTCCACGAAGAATTTGGATGGATTACCACTTATGGACGGAAATCGCCGGAAATGCGTTTTCAGATGTGTTATGTGTTTTCAAGTTTAATTTAAAGATACTATATCATGTGCAGTTTATAATACCTAGAGATCATATATAAGGCTGCACAAAAGAATTTGAATATATTCTATGGGCGGAAATTTCAAAACTTGTGCTTTCAATTTCATTAAACTTTTTCCGCTGTACATAATCTTTGTAAACTGTGTAGAATGAGTTCAATATGTATTAAAAAATTCCTATAAAGTGCAAAACTTTTGGAAGCATTGCCGTCTAAGAATGGTAATTGACAGAAGAATTTTTTTCAGTTGTGTCACGCGACTGGAAACCGCATAACACAACTGAACGCTTATTTATAGTACGTTATGTGGTATGTATAAAAAATTTACAAGGTTACAAAAAAGGTTACAAAATTCGAAAATATTATTGCCTTAATTGCTAAAAGTAAATTTTCGACTGTATTATGCGTTTTCCAGATTGTTCATTTAGGCATGATCTTTAATCGTACGGAAAAACGAAATTTTGTAAAAAATATTCTCGTAGTGTTGGAAAATGTGTCCTAATCTATGCATCATGAGTGATTTTAATTTTTTTAGTTATATAAAGTGAAAATCGGGGTATATTTTATAAATATTTGCAGGCGAAAGCAACTGACATTAGATATCTTGCGAATTCAATTAAGCTCTTGTACAATTTTCGAGTTAGTTACAACAAAAAAGTTACTTTTGCAAAAATAAAAATTAAATACATTGTATCCTTTATTATCTTATTAGTACAAAGTAATCGTCTTTTCCTCTTTATAAAACGAAATTTGTATTCAAATGTATGAGAAAGTTCCCTGAAAGAGCAGCATCTTTTAAGGAAATATTTAAATTCTATAGAATCAGTCGAACAAATGTGAAATAGAAACTTTGACAATTCCGAATCTCACAAAGAAATGTTTGAACTGGAAAATCAGAAAATGATTGAAAATTTAAATTTTTCTTTCAAAATAACCAATATATCCCTTAAACAACGTTAAATATTTTGTAAAATATTTTATTAAAACTTTCAGCAGATGCTAAAAGTTTTAGAATAAAAGAGAGCTTTTGATTTTCCTTTAAAAGTATGTTTTAATTTTTGACTTTTATGACAAAACATTATTTGATTTTTATAAGACAAAAATAAATTCATGTAAATGTTTATATTATATGGTATTAAAAGTAATGTTCTATGTGTTTTAATAACAGCTTTGAATTTAAATATGTTACGTTAACTTTTTATATTTATAAACTATAAAAAAATAGTTTAAAACTTCAATACTCACAGTGGTGATGGGCGATGTCGATACTTTTAATCAATTTTATCGATCCTACAATTTTTTTTATCGATGTCTCTACGTGTAGTATCGTTCATTTTAATTTTCCTTCAAATCGTCATAGCTGTCGATGCTTCATGCAGGTAACATCGTTCTTTTTTTATCTATCCCCGTCGGGAGCCAACGGGGGTAGATCGATATTTCTGATACTAATTTCATAGCAATATATATTTATTCTTTCTATTTTTATATTTTAGCAGCAGAGCTGCTGTTAAATTTCGTACAAGGGCTTTTTTCTTTCAGGTTATATTGTTATGTTTTTAGTTTAGAAGCCTAGATATTTGGGTTAGTAGTTTATTAAGTTGTATCTTTCAAATTCTTCCCCTCTCCCCTCCCCTCTTCGCTCCAAAATCAGAACTTTCTTAATTATCGCCCGATTTCAACGGGACCTTTTTTGACGTTTTTCTAAAGTCTTTTAGTTACCAACTAAATATTGATATTATAGCTGCAAGTCTTGATGACCACTATCTTTGAACAATAATCAAAATTTTAGTTTTTTCCAGTTCAAGCATTTTAACGTTGGTTTAGAGTCATGTTATTCAGGGTTCTGGTTAGTTAAGTTATATCTCTCAAGTTTGTCTCCCCCCCCTACCCTCCAAATCATAACTTTCTTAATTATGGTCCGATTTAAATGGCAAATTTTTTGATTTTCTTCTCAAGTTATTTGGTTACTAACTAAACATTGATATTATATCTGCAACTCTTAGTGACCGCTATTTATGAACAATAATCAAATTTTATGCCACTCAGAATTCTGAATTGGAAGCTTTTCCAAATGTTAGTTATAACTTTGGTTAGGCTAGCGATTGTATAATAATATACAAATGCACTTTTAAGCATCTGTCACCTTTAATTTTGCCCTAATCAGTAAATAATGCACCGCACACGCTCCAGTGTTATCGGCAACCAGCAAAATCTTTCCTGCTTTCACACGTGCTAACGCTTAGTTAATTATTGCCTGTTACTCCTTATATCTAAATTTAAACTGTCCCATGTATAGCAATGCAACTTTCACCTATTATCAAGATCTGCGTCTTAGCCAATATCTACACTGCTGGCCATCCGAAATGCAATACCATGAAGGGATCAACCAAGCAGCGTAAAATTTACACCATGTATATACCTCGGTAGGATATGCAAATGATTGCAAATTCAGCGCTCGCGCGCATCGTGGAGGACTGTAGCGCCCCTTACAATCTGTATATAAAGGGAAGAAAGACTGTCGTTTTTGAAGAACGTGAATTGTTTTCTCGTACGATTTTTTGTGTGTACAAATTCAGTATGCCTCGTGGAAAAACACCAGCACCATTCAAGCACGTTTCTGATTTCGATCGTGGAAGGATCGTTGTATACAGAGGTTGCGAATTATCCTTCCGAGAAATTGGTCATCGTATCAGACGTAGTCAAGCAACAGTCATGGGAATATGAAGTCGGTGGATGCAGGAGGAAACGACAAACCGACAGGTGCGATTTTAACCGCCTCGTCACACCACTCCACTGGAAGACAGGGATATTGTACGCATGGCACTGATAGAACGCACTGCCACATCCGCAACAATAACACAACGAATGCAGTCTCTAACACAACAATGGAAGCCCGCACGAACAGTTAGAAGTCTTTTGCAGTACAGTGGATGATCCGTTAAGCGTCCATTGCTTTGCATACATTTGGAATTAAACCACAGGTGTTTGCATTTACAATAGTCCGTTGAACGGCAGAGATGGACATCCGAATGGCATAGCATTGTGTTTTCGGAAGAATCACGCTTCTGCCTGCAGTTTCACGATGGTCGAATTAAAGTTTGGATGCATCGTGGGGAGAGGCTGCTCAACTTCTGTATTATGCATGATCACACTGGTCCTGCACCCGGTGTCATGGTGTGAGGTGGTATTGGATTCAACTCCCGCACCTCCCCCCCTAGTATGCATAACGGTACACTTACCAGCCAGCGCTATATCTCTGAAGTTTTGCAACCTGTTCTCCTCCCTTACCTCCAGGGCTTGCCTGCGGCCGCATTTCAACAGGCCAATGCACGACCACATGTTGCACGCAATGTTAAAGCTTTCTTCTTAGCTCACCATATTCCATTGTTACCCTGGCCTGCCTGTTCTCCAGATTTATCACCCATCAAGCATGTCTGGTCAATGATTGGAGAACGCCTATCCCGGAATGCCGCACCCGCGAGTACACAAGATGAACTTTGGCTATGTGTGGAGGCATCGTGAGATGCCATTTCCAAACAAAACATCCAAAGCCTCTTTCACTCTTTGACGGAGCGTGTAGCAGAGGTCAGATAGACAGACGTGGGGGTAGACAGACGTGGAGATAACAGTTCTTACTGATTTTCCCGTCTCTCTCATTTCAAAGAAGGTTGTCTTTGGAATCAATTAACACTGATACTATGTGTAATATCTAAAATAAATTTGGCTTTGATATCTCTTGTCTTTCTTAGTGTTGCATTTTGGATGGCCAGCAGTGTATATCTCACCAAAAATTTCACAAATGAAAAATGAGAAATTAAGCACTCTTGGCCTTCTCATCATGATGTAAGGATAAAATTGTTTTTTTTTTGTGTCCGGGCCTTCAAATGCCATCCGTGTGTTCAAATGGTGTCATCTTATTCCTCCATTAAACAGAGTTCATACACTTCAAGGACTTTTTACCAGAATTTTCGTAAAGAAATATTTGCCTGATTTAATGAAAAAGAATTCTATCTTCAGATATAGCGATCAGTACTTTACGAATTTTCTGGTACTAAAACACATAAAATCCCACTGAATCTTTTGATGCATACGAACCCTGTTAAAGACTCAATTTGATAAGCTACAAGTGAATAGTGAATATTTTTAATATTTTCGGACTTAGTGTTATTGACTGCGCAGTGTACACTGTTAAAAAGATCTCTGTAAAATTATGAGCAGAGGCCGACAGCAGAGATTCCAGTCATACCCCGTAAAAAAAATCCATGCCCAATTATTTGTGCAGCCCGTAATTTTACTGGGCTAAGTAATGCAATTCCTTAAAGCAGGATATAATGCAGTTTAAAACACAATAACACTTTACTTACTGTTCCGTAGCACGTAGCACGTTAGATAATCATCACAGAGTCGCTTTTTTGGCGGGTTAAAAAATATGTTACGATAGCGGTTAAGTGACATTATTTTTCGAAACACGACTAAAATGAAGGGTTACACCCTAGCGGAGGAAAATGTATGCGGTCATACAGTATTTTTGCTAACAGATGGGCTAGAACTGTAATAATATGTGGATTGCCCTTAATTTTCTAGGTATCTAAGGATAAGACCGCTTATTTAATGGATCAGACAGTTTTTCATCAAATAAGGCTGTTACTCGTGAAAATTGCAGTCTAATACAATTGATCTTGCACAAAAATGAATGTTTATTCTACTAATAACACGCTTATTCTAATAATAATTTTAATAATACTATATTAAGCTTCATTCTTTTTTTGGAAATTACCGAACGATATCATATTTAGTATCTATGCTTCACATTACCTATTTGTACCTTAAATTAGCTATTTAATTTACTTTATTTTTTGCATTAATGTCTCATTCTACTGTGCAGTATTTTTCTTGAGAAACTACTTTAAACTCGTATTAATAATCACAATTATTTAAAAAAAATTTAAAAAATATTTTAATAAGTTTAAAGTTTTTATCCCATTTCTCCAATAATTTTCTAAGTTCTTTTCTCAATAATTCAGTCTTTCCTACAAATTAACAATAGTACATATTATACACATCTTGCAAGCTTTTCTATTTTTTACCAGTAGAAGGCAGAATAGTTGCTTTCTACATGTATTCTCAGTAAAAAGTACCCACCAACTCACACTTAAAACCTAATCCACCAACTAATTCTTTAATCTTCCTCATACATTTTTCATATTAAATATAATATCTGGTAAAATTCATATATTCTCAGTACATATTTCTGTATTTTCAAATCTTGTCACGTGTCTGATAGAAAATGATATATTTAGATTTCATTTTTTGCCAACTCATTTTGTAGCATTTCCATGTTTTTTGAATCGTAATCCAGATGTTAAACCAAAATCTATACCCTTTTCTCAATACTTCATCTCACACAATTATTTTTCTTGCAATATTTTGTAATCATGATCTATGTTTTCGTATAAATATGTCTATACAATACACACATAGGAAATTTTATTAAAATTATTTCTATGTCAGTTTATTTTAGCATGCAAACTTAAAGTAATAAAGCTAGAAATATAATAAGATATTCCTGGCAAAACATATAAAAACACAATTATTACTACAAAACAAAATTTATTGTAGTTATACAAAAATTAACTTTTAAAAAGTAAAACATTAAATAAATGCCCATAATAGTGAATTAAACTATTAGTTTCATAATATTTTCAACATGGATTAATGACACTTGTTGAATCTAATTGTTTGCTTTTATCGGGAAGCTAACTTAATGTTAAAAAAATTACCTTATTGCGTGTGGAAAAACAGATAATTTAGTTTTCCCCTTTAGGCTATTTATAAAATTTGTTTCAGAACAAATGGCGAATAAAACAGAATCAAATGAGCTAAAGAGAAGTAAAGGCAATGAAAAGAAAACCGAATACTGTTGAAATTTTACCCATAAGATTAAACCAAAGTAATTTATTGATGTCGTTGTATTCATTCTCCCACGAATTGAAACTTCAGTTTTTTTAAATGTTAGAGAGAATTCTTTTAGATGTAAAACTTTTGAGTTATTTGTCTGTGAGATATCTTATGATGTCTAGAAAATATTGTGAAACTTACTGCTTTGAGGAATCTTTTTCTCTCTCTGCCTACCTGCTTGTCTAATGGTTAGAACGCTTTCTACTGGAAAAGAAGTTCCGAGTTCGAATCTCATTTCAAACATGGAATGTTTGTAGTAGGTCAGATTTCAATTTAAACAGAATTTCCGGTGTGTTTACCCCTCATGTGCAAAATATTACCGTAGCGCCTGTAATAAATCAACCAAAGTCTATCATTCTCTTGTAACTATATATCATGTGACCTAGAAAAAATAACTGAGAAGTCAAAATTCTACAGAGTGTGAAAAAAAGCTTATTTGTCTTCAAACAGGCCGTTTACGCAACATTAAACAGATTGTCTAATGGGCACTTTAGTTGATTTCAGCTGAGAGAATCGAGCAATACATATGTAAACGTTGTGCCATGTAGTGATTTCCGTTGATGAATGTATAATCGTACGCGGAAGTTAATCATACGAAACAAAAGAAAAAAAATTGAAACAAACAAACAAACCACGTAAATGTGTTCCTGAACTATAAAAGGCAAAATTTGAATAAAATCAAACTTTCTCAATTTAACTGTTTAAAGAGTAATTAATTAAAAGATGTTTTAAAGTAAATTTTGGTTTGAATATTTCTAAAAAAGGGAACATATTAAAACTTGTGCATAGAGAGGGATGATGAACACAGCATGATATTATTACCTTGTAAACAAATACAGTGAAAACTCCCTGTGCGACCACCTCCATTAAACCACCACCTCCCTGAATGACCATTTTTTATGGAACGAAATTTATTCCCATCGTCTCAATACTAATTTTACCTCTATTCAGAGACCACCCCAGTTGAACACCCTCCATGAGCGACCCATTTCTTTGAAGAAAACGAAACAGATTCCGTTTTTTCCTGGTTGCTTGAAGAAGGTTTTATTAGAATAATAATTCCGGAGAGTGCATTATTAATCAAACTTCTAAACTAAGTTTAGAACTTTTATTTATTCCGGTAACCTTTAAGTGTTTAAACCCCTTTGTGCCTTTTTAAGCAATGAATTTAACTCTGATGACAAAGTAAGGATGACGGACAATAAACTCCCCTGCCCTATTCTGTCAAAAAACTCTCAAAGAAATAGATAAATTAATGAAATCGTCATAATTTGTTCCCGTCCAAAAAAAATTGCATTTATTTATTGAACTTAGAAAGGAATTGGAAATAAAAGTTATAAAAGATAAAACCGCAAAATCAAAGCAAATTTCAACGCATTCATTTATTAAACTCTGCAGTAGTTAACTTATGTAATTAACTTTTGTTTTGATACTTAAATTTTCATATTTTTTCCTAATGTGAAAAAATTTTTTTAGTAACATTAATTACTACCTTCTTTCAACAATTAAAATGTAGATTTAAACACGACCTTCATTAAGAGACCACCTCTTTGAGTGACCAATTTTTATTGGAACGGAACGTAGTCGCTTTAGGGAGGTTTTACTGTAGTATGTTGAAGAAATAAAAGTACTATATAACATGGTACTTACAGGCGAAAATGAAATTAACTGACTTTTAACAATTAATAAATCCATTGCATAATAGCTTGAACGACATCATTTCTGGTTTGTCATACAGAAAACGCTGCACAAACATGTCTTTTATCTCATTCTTTCCTACTTCTCTCTGAATCACCATTTTAAAGATTACTGATGCCCTGTTGTCGCTCTTCTGTCAGTGTAATCTAGCTGAATGGAGCTGCCATCTATCGACCCTCGTACATCATAAACGTCCATGCCCACATGGTGGAGATGTTGTCAGAAACTACAATACAGAAAAGGAAAGCGCAACAAAGAAGAGAGACTAAACAACAAAAAAATTATGTATCACCTTCGTGATTAATGGTGAATAACTTTTTCGTCTTCTGTCATTCGTCTTAATATCATCAGTATTTATCTCATAATATTCGTCTTGTTAATTTTAACAACAAAGGAAGAATAACGTTTTTGAACAGAAAATGAACAAAGTAAAAACACACTTGAATAGCAAAATAAATGACATCTTTGATAATTACCCAAAACAGAAATATAGAAATACGTGCATAAAAATGCTTTAATTTTCCTCTTTCATTTGGTTGACTACTGTTTCATCCTGTCAGCAGCATGCTGTGTTTGGGGTTTCATGGAACGAATGTGACGTTCTATGTTCTGATGATGTTCTATGTGACGGATCTTATCGTCCACATAGCTGTCGTTATCTTCAACAGATTTTACTTTCTATGCTCCAAATTACTTTAAGCACAGATCAAGACCAAAGCGTTGTATTGCAACTAAATCATCAATTTTATGATTTGGCAGGTTTTCTCTCTCATAGTAGTGCTTACTCTGCTGTTGGCGATGTAAGATGTAATTTATAGCAATCTCTCGTAATTCGTGTTTATTATGCTATGCAAATTTGATATTTTCTTTTAAAAAGAGTTGTTCTTTGTGAATGTCATCTTTTTGTTTCATTTTAACGCCAACAATTAATTTAAATGGGGGAAAACGTTATGGTATATTGTGTGGTGCTACTTATGATTTTTTGGGCGGAAAGAACATGCTTGTACCACTTGATGGGACCATCAAAGACAATTTTGTCAGAATTGGTACCAGGATGGAATGTAATCTTTCTCTATTTCTCTATTTCTACGGGGCACACAATTGGTGATCGTAATATGTTCAATATTTTCTTAGTTTAAAGAAGCTTTAAAATTAGTCGAAGTAAAAGTAGAACGTCTGTCATAATTCGATGAAAATTTCCGAACACTGTTTGTTGGAGTTTAAATTTGTAGAGCATATCGTGGAGATATGGATTTAACAAGATAGATTTACCAAAACTCTGTGAAAACATCGACCGCTATAAAAAGGTAATTATAATGCATGTCAGTAGAAGGGTCTAAAAAATCTATATGATAGATCTCAAGAGGAATATCACCCTTAGGAATTGGGTGGAGAAAGCCTTATGGCTTTCACGACTTCTCAGAGTATAAAATGTAAGGGACATAATTCGATCCGACAATCTATACTAGTAAATAAGTACGAGTAATAAGCCAAAATTACGTTCACTAATAAACATATCACAATATTAAAATATATATTTGCTTAAAAGACATTATAAAAATACATTAAAAGTTTTGACACACTATTTTGACTTTTAATGTGTTTTTATAACGTCTTTTAAGCTAATATATATTTTAATATTGTGATAATCTATACTAGGTTATTAATACTATTTGGAATGTAATAGTTTCTTTTGATTAGATCTGCTGTTTTTTGTGATGAAAAAATATCTGTTGAATATGCGTGTTGTATTACTTGATTATGCGTCATTTGTGGGACAACTAATAGTTCGTAATCTTGGAAGTTTATTACCACACCATTCTTTAAGAAAAAAAAATCATTTATGGGACTATGTCCAACAGCTTATTTTATCTGTTTTATAAATTTTTCTTGTTTTTAACAAACCATATTCACTGAGTAATGGCTTGAATGATACCACTTCTGGTTTGTCGTACTGCAAGTGCAGCACAGATATGTCCTACATAATTCTTCACCGCTACTCTCTGGAACGTCGAGAGTTTGTTTTAAGAAGGAATTTTGCGCTTCGCTCATCTCTTCTATCGGCGTAATCTAGATGAATGGATCTACGATGTAACAACATACATCAAAATAAAATTAACTAAGTTAAACAATTTTTACAATTTAACTGAGCAAAGTTAAAATATCTTTTGTAATAATCTTAGCTACCGTAAGAATAGATCTCACTAAGTATTTATAGGCTCACTTAGTGTAAGGAGTACGATATCATATAAAATATGGTATACAATAAATACAAAATGAAAAGTTACAAAAAATACAAGTTACAATAAATAATTTACAAGTTAACAACAAGTTACAACAAGTAAACAACAAGTTACAATAAATACAAAGTTACAAAAAATAAAAGTTACAATAAATACAAAGTTACAAAACATAAAAGTTACAATAAATACAAAAGGAAAAGTATAAATACAAAATGAAAAGTTGATATTTTTATTTTGTAAATAACAAACTGGCGTAATATTTAAGTAATTAATAATATGTAGATGATCTTTTAGACAAAAATGTTTCATACTTTCAAAGTCGACATTTTTTCGAATGTAATGACACCTTTCTTGTGCTATTCCTGTAAGGTATCCATTTCATTTCAAAATTCAATGCTCTGTTTTTAAAAACTGCAGTACATTACCCTTTAAAATGTCTCGCAAATAGTAAATTTTTTAACTATATACTTGTCTCTTTTCAATTTTTATTATTTTTATTCATAAATGAATAGTTGGAACTTCTGTCAAGTTAGTCGTAATAAATGTACTGCAATTTCAACGTATATGTGATTAACATAACCCGGTATCCGCACAGAGCACAATCGCCAGTTTTATCTCCAAAAAAAAAAAAAAAAAAAAAAAAAAAAAAAAAAACATAAAACCGGATGATTTTGATTGACACTAGTTAGTTTTGGTTTTATCGCGCTATCGTCCTTTTTGATACCATACTAAACTATGTTAAATGTGCCAGTAATGTTTTCGGTAACGAATTTGCTTAAAAAAGAGGTTATTAATAATTAATCGATTTAATCATTATTCTCCAACTATATTTGTACTACATTATTCTATTAGCATTGTTTAGCTAATTTTGCAGTCATATATCCTTTATGAATGAAAAATTAAATGAATTTTAAGAACAAAATTAAATCAAAACATCTTACAATTCAATGATCATCAAAATTTTAGCGATGGACATCCTATAAACATAAATGTTTAAGTCGCGTCCGATACATTGACGATTAAGGGGTTAAGCATAAGTAAAGATAATAAATCAAACAAAACATTAAAACTTAAGATACAGATATACTAAATTAAAATTTTTGTAACGTAGATACTTATAGACCATAATCAGGCCAAGTTCAGGTGATCTATTACTACAGCAAATGCGCAGTTCATATTACGCAATTCTTTCATGAATTTTGTATTTCTGAGCGGAAGTAAGCCATTTTTACGTTTGATGCGCATATGTAAAACTTATTTTCTACTTATTTTTACAAAGCTTATTTTAATAATTAAAACTTATTTTTATAATCTTCTATGCAGAGTCTGTGTATTCTCAGTCTAGTTTTGATTACAAGTGCAGAATGGTTGCGGCCTTGCCTTCTGCGAAGAATCATGTGGATTCAGCGAAAGCAATATACTGAAAGAAAAATTTTCAATATTATGATGGTTTGATGGGATGCATAATTTCTGCTGCTTGTGGCAAGTGTGATAACAGTTCCACTAACAAGATACAACGACGATTCTTTGTTAATAATAAGTGGGTAGAATCCTACTGATGTTGTATGGGTAGAGTTCTAATTTTTTCATTCGACTGGTACCTTTGTTCGGTGTTTTTTAATTGCTACCGAATCATATAAATGATTTCATTTTTTAAGAGAAATGATTCCCTAATCCCCGAGATAAATATTTATTATTTTTTCATCTTAAGTGCATATTGAAAAACATCGATTGTTTCTATTTCATCCTAAAAGAATGGATCTATAAAAAGGAGATGTCCATTAATAATATATTGTTTCAAGACGATTCGTTATAAGTAAAGATTTTTCAACATTGGATGCTCAGTGCATTACTTTTATTTGCGTCCACCATTGTTTTGTTTTTAGATCGCTTCAGGTAACACTTTTGCTTTTATTTTCTTTTTTTTCTTGATTATCAAGTATTTTTGAATATCTATCTATATTATATAAGGATAAACATATCTGTGCGTAACGCATACGTCATTTTGCGAATGGCAACACTTTGAAATTTGAAATAAAAGTTTGGTTTTGCAATTTTCGCTACTGCAAATTTTTAAACTTCTAAACATCTCACATTTTAAAATTTTTCACCGTCGTATAAGGAAAAAAAGGCCCTCTTAAATGCAATTTATTTTTGAGATATTAATTTTTTTGTAGTTTTTAATGGCATTTTTCTTATTGTGGAAACAAAATTACCCCATTTCTATTGAAAGTCATTGAAAGTAAACGGAAAATAGTCGAAAATAGGAGATACTGTATCTTTTTGTTGCCATTTTTCATAAAAACGGAAAAAAAAGTTGAAATTAAAATATGGGCTATGTCAAGAATATTGTCTGTTATTCCGTGATAATGACGTCATATGCATACGTTTCTATAGACGAATTTTAAGACTGGATTGTAAAAGTGGATTGCTTTAACGGATGTAAATGACGTCATTTTATAACAAAGCATGTATTTTAATTCTTAAACCTGAATTATGTTTTGTAGAAGTGCATCATTTTCACAGCCCAGCTGCTTTGAAATTCTTCACAGGTGAAAATACTTCACATTTGAAAATAATTTTATCGAAATCGCACACTAACAAAACGCAATGTTTTACAAAAATTTATAGAAGAGAGGTGACATGCAAATAATAGCGATTTTTATTGCAGAAATTGATGGTTCTCGCCTGGACGGATTTGCTTCGCCGAGTTAGACAAGCAAACAAATAATTCGAGGTTTAAAATAATATCATGTTCCTGAAGTTTTTGTCCAAAATTATCTCGAATAATGAAATTTTAATGCTAATCTTTAGGACATTCTACTATAACTTTATCAAAATAACATAATGTGCTTAATTTAATATTTCCTAATTTTATAAAATCTATATATTTAATACACATGTGTGTTTTTTAGTCATCTGCCCTGATCTTTCTGCGGAATCAATTTTACTAATACATTTTTAAACTGAAAGTTCTTCATTTGTAGATGTGATCGCACTATCTGTGTTTTTTAAAATAGTCCCACTTTTATATTTTAATTTTAAAAGCATTTTATGAAATTTCTTCAAAATGGTGAAAATTAGATAGCTTTCATTATTGCAGACAAGAGAGAAATAATGAGGTATTTTTATCTTTGTTCATGCTATTTTCTGATAAAAATTCAAAATTGTTGATAAAAATTGTTGTATAAGGTTTAGTGTCGCAAAATCCCATTAGCAGCAGAATATTATATTAGGAGCATAATAACGGAAAATGACATACTGCTTTTGAAAACACGCATTTTTCCTCATAAATTTTCTATATTGTTTTTCCTTCTGCATGATCTAAGTTTCAGACACTAGGCGAAATGCTTATTTAAGTAAAAATGAAGTCATATTTAACAGAAAACGATCATTTTCTTAGATAAAACTAAACATTTTAACAGAAATGCGTTTAAAAAACATAAATTATTGAAATTTTTACTCTCCGGAATTGAGATCAGAATCTCAATTTAAGGGTGCGTCTGTTCACATAAAAGATGTTGCTGCAATCGTGACTTCAAGTTTTGAGTTAAAATGATTTTTAAATGATCAAACAAAATACATTTTTTTAAATGATGAATATGGATATGAGAAGTGCGTATGCAAATTTTGAGAAGGTGAAAATTGCTATTTTTCATTCCGGAATACCAAGCATAAGAGCCTCAACTATATTATAAAGAACAAACGTATCTGTGCGTAACGCTGACGTCATTTTGCGAATGGCAACACTTCGCGATCAAATTTCTGTCTTGAAATTTTCGCTACTGCAATTTTTTACTCTTCTGACCATCGCACATTTTCAATTTTCGTCGTATAGGGAAAAAAATTACTTTCAAATGCAATTTGTTTAAAAACTGTATCTTAATTGACTGAAGTACTATATTTTCTAAAATAATTTTAAAGCATGTTTTTTTTTTTAAAGTTTATCTTATCATGTGACGGTTTCAATACATAATAATAATAAACATTTTGCACATAAAGGAACAAACATTTTTCAGCATTTGTTTCTGACTCTTTTTGCATAACGAAATTAATACTTACTTTATAAACAAATAAAAGAATAACATTAAAAAACCCACCAATCTAACATATTTGTGAAAGACAAATTAACGAAATTAATACTTCTTTTATCTATCTATACTAATATTATAAAGAAGTAAAAATTGTTTATTTGTAGGAGGTAAGCTCTGGAACTACCGAACAGATTCCTAATGTAATGGTATCAAATGGTAACTTCGAAGGTTAGACCACGAAATGGAGTTTTTAAAAATTAAGAAGTACCATATTTTGGTAATCCTCATTATTTTACTGCAAAATTTGGTGTAACGTTAAGCGGAAATTTTTAACAGTGTAGTCATAGACATATAGTTCCAATTACAAAAATGTTTTAAATGAGTAAAGACATTTTTTAAAAACAATTTGAATCAATTAAAACATTTCTTAAAAAGTTAGGAAATTTAAATTTTTATACGGTCCCCTGGTCCTATCTACCTATACTATACTAATATTATAAAGAAGTAAAAATTGTGTGTTTATTAGAGGTAATCTCTGGAGCTACAGAACCGATTTCAAAAGTAAAGGTATCAAAATGATAGTGTTAGTCCAACATAGAACATAGGCTATGTCTTATGTCCGTGCCGCTGGCCAAAAGGGGGTGCAGGAGCAAAAAACGTTCTAAAAATGCGATTTTTGTGTTACTGAAGGGCCTAGAAACATGAAATTTGGAATGGTAGTTACTTATAAAATACTAATGTTCTCTAAGGACATTTAAAAAAAAAATCAAAATTAAAAGGGGGTGAAAATGCGCGAAAAGCGTTCTAGAAAACATTCTAAATAGCGGTTTTTACGCAATTTCAAGAAGTACCAAACCGATTTAAAAAGTAATAGTGTCAAAATGATGGTGAAAACCCTTGCTCCAACATAGGCTACATTTTATGTCGGTACCACTGCTCCTGAAGGGGGTGCAGGAGATAAAATGTTCGAAATTGCGATTTTTGTGTTCTGAAGGGCCCAGATATACAGAATTTAGCATGGTAGTTACTTATTAGATATAAATGATCTCTAAGAACATTTCTTAAAAGATTCGAAATTTAAAAGGGGTGAAAATGCGCAAAATGCGCGTTCTATAAAACGTTCTGAATGGCGATTTTTACGCAATCTCAAGAAGTATTAAACTGATTTAAAAAATAATGGCGTCAAAATGATGGTGACAACCCTTGCTCCAACATAGGCTACATTTTATGTTGTTGCCACTACCCCTAAAGGGGATGCAGGAGCATAAAGACGTTCGAAATTGCGATTTTTGTGTTACTGAAGGGCCCAGATGTACGGAATTTAGCATGGTAGTTACTAATTAGATATAAATGATTTCCAAGAACATTTCTTAAAAAATTCGAAATTTACAAGGGGTGAAAATGCGCGAAAAGCGTTCTAAAAAACGTTTTAAATGGCGATTTTTACGCAATATCAAGAAGTACCAAACCGATTTAAAAAATAATGGTGTCAAAATTATAGTAACAACCCCTTGCTCCAACATAGGCTACATTTTAAGTCCGTGCCACTACCCCCAAACGCGGTGCAGGACAAAAATGTTCGAAAATGCGATTTTTGTGTTACTGAAGGGCTTAGAAACATGAGATTTGCAATGGTAGTTAGTTATAAGATATAAATGATCTCTAAGAACATTTCTTAAAAAATTCGAAATTTAAAAGGGGTGAAAATGCGCGAAAACAGTTCTAAAGAAATTCTAAACGTTGATTTCTACGCAATCTCAAAAAGTACCCAACCTATTTCAAAAGTAATTGTTGGAAATTGATGATGAAAACCCCCACTCCAACATAGGCTTTATTTCATGTCGGTGTCACTACCACCTAGGGTTTCAGAAACAAAAAACGTTCTAAATTGCAATTTTTGTGTTACTGAAGGGCCTAGAATCCTGAAATTAGGCAGGGCAGTTATTTATAAGATACAAATGATCTCTAAGAACATTTCCTAAAAAATCGAAATTTAAAAGGGATGAAAATGAGCGAAAAGCCTTCTAAAAATTTTTCTAAATTGTGATTCCTACGCAATCTCAGGAAGTACTGAACCGATTAAAAATTAATGGTGTGGAAACGACAGTGACAGCCCTCGATCCAACATAGGCTGTATTTCATGTCAGTGCCACTACCCCAAAGGGCGTGAAGTAGCAAAAAACGATCTAAATTGCGTTTTTTGAAATACTGCAGGGCCTTGCAACTTGAAACTAAGCATGGTAGTTACTTATAAGATATAAACGATCTCTAAGAACATTCCCTAAATAATTCGAAATTTAAAAGGGGTGAAAATGGACGAAAGACGTTCTAAATTGCGATTTCTACGCAATCTCAGAAAGTACCCAACCAGTTTCAAAAGTAATGATTGGAAATTGATGATGACAGAACTTGCTCCAGTATAGGATCTATTTCATGTCGGCGTAAGTGCCAACTTGCGGTTGCATTTTAAAAAAACGTTCTAAATTGCGATTTCTACGCAATCTCAGAAAGTACCCAACCAGTTTCAAAAGTAATGATTGGAAATTGATGATGACAGAACTTGCTCCAGTATAGGATCTATTTCATGTCGGCGTAAGTGCCAACTTGCGGTTGCATTTTAAAAAACGTTCTAAATTGCGATTTCTACGCAATCTCAGAAAGTACCCAACCAGTTTCAAAAGTAATGATTGGAAATTGATGATGACAGAACTTGCTCCAATATAGGATCTATTTCATGTCGGCGTAAGTACCAACTTGCGGTTGCATTTTAAAAAACGTTCTAAATTGTGATTTTTTGTGATACTGAAGGGGCTAGAAAGTTTGGCATGGTAATGGTCTCCGAGATGAGTTCCTTAAAAATTTGAAATTCAAAAGGCATGAAAATGAACGAAAAGCGTTCTAAAACCGTTCTAAATAGCGATTTCTACGCAATCTCAGGAAATATAAACCGATTTCAGAAGTAATAGTTTCAAATTGCTGGTGACAGTCCCCGCTCCAACATAGCCTATATTTTACGTTGCTGTCACTACCACCTGGAATTACAGGAGCAAAATAATTTCTCAATTGCGTTTTTTGTGTTACTGAGGGGGTCTAACATTTTAAATTTGGAATGGCAATTACTTCAAAGGTGCAAATGCTTTCTAAGATTTTTCGAAGGAAAATTCCAAATTTAAAAGTATGAAGTGAGCGAAAAGCGTTCTATAAGCGGTCTAAATTACAATTTTTATGCAATTGTATGAAATACGAGACCTATTTCAAGCATAATGATTGCAAATTGATGGTGATAGAACCTGATCAAACGTAAGCTATATTTTATGTCGGTACCACAACTTCTAGAGCGTTGCAGGAGCAAAAATCTTTCTAAATTGCGATTTCTGCGGTATTGGAGGCTAGAAACTTTAAACATGGCACGGTAGTTACTTATAAAATATAAATGTCCTCTAAGAACAGTCGAAAATAAATTCAAAATTAAAAAGAGGTGAAATGAAGGGAAGGAGAGAAAAGCATTCTAAAAGAGTCCTGAATTACGATTTCTAAGGAATCTCGGGAAATAATAAAATGATTACAGAAGTTATTGGTTGCGAATCAAGGGTGATAGTCCCTGATCCTATACGGGCTATATTTTATGCCAGTGTCACTACTACCTGGTTGGCAGGAACAACAAAAAAGCCTTTAAAAAAATCTGAATTCCGTTTTCTATAGAATATTAGGAAATACCAACAGATTTCAAGGTTAATGTTCGCGAATTAATGGTGACAGTCTCTGTTTCAACATTTTTCGAGACATTCTATTTCACTAACACCAGATATGGGGTAGACTGTTATTCAAGAAGGTTGTAATTTGATATGGTGGTTAATTTTAAGATGTAAATGTGTTAAGATGGTTTCTAAAAAATTCAAAACTTCAAACGAATACTGAAATGAGCGTATGAAATGAGCATAAAAGTCTCAATATACTTTCTAAATTATCATTTATTTGGAATTAGTTTTAGTTCTTCTTATTAATTAAAATCTCATTTCTGTCTATTGTACTTTTATAATGAAGTTTAGTCAATGTTTGGCTTAATTTGTAATTTTTTAATTAATTTAAAAAGTGTACTTGTAATAAAAAATAGTCATGCAAATATCACTTGGCATATTTCAACTATTACGCGAGCGAAGCCGCGGGATTTGCTAGTAAATAAATAAAAGAATAATATTGTAAAAACACAAATCGAACACATTTGCAATCGTACAATTTAAACTTTTAGATCAACAAATTGGATTTTTTTTTCAAATGGAATTTGTTTTCAAAGTTCATCTCAGTTTATTGTCTATGGTTTTAAAAACAATTTTAAAGCATTAAATATTTTTTAATTTATCTATATCTCGCGGATTTCGATTACGAAAAATTAATCCGTTTACCCTTAAAACAACATAAAGAGTTCATCATTTTCTTACGGCTAATATCCATTAAAAAAAGCTTCCCTATGAATAAATAAATAAAATAATATAAATAAAGCACAAATTTAACAGACATGTATAAGTTCTGAAATTATCAGAACATAAAAGGATGCCATAAGTAGCAAAATCTTGGTCAAATAACTCTTAGCATGCGGCTAATAAGAAAATATCGCTTTTGATAAATTTCAAAATTTATTTGATTGTATAATTCGTATTTTCCATATGAAAAATGCTTTTGCAAGCAAAAAAATTTGTTTCATTTGAAAAAATTATTAGTTTCTCTCTATTCTAAAAAAAAGTAACTGCCGCTGTCACCGCCGCCGCCGCCGGTTTTGAGTTTTTTGTGACCGGAGGTATTTCTCTGTTAATAATAAGAAAAATATTGCATACAAAAATATGAAAATCGGCGGTGTTATAGAGAAATGTTTGATAAACACGCTGATGAAGACAGTTTTCAAATCGAAGAATTATTTTAAGAGATATTTAAGGGTAAATTTGGACAAAGTCGTTCCATTAAAAAAGTTTTATAGGAGCAAAAACTATACATCGGAATTTAATAATTTTTAGATCATTTTATACGTTATAATTTCCCGGTGTGCAGATTGCATTTGGTTTTTAAATTTTACTCATCTTTTGAGCTTTTATTTCTATTTTAAATTCAAATTTTCGGCATTTCGAGAGATATTTTTTACTTATTTTAGAAAATTGTACTAATTTAACCTGTTGCCAACTTTATAAATATCGAAAAAATAATGTTTGCTTCAAATTAAAAATTTATTTACACGTGACTATTATAAACAGAAAAAAAACCTTTCAAATTAGAATTAAATAATTACGTATAAAAAGCAGGAACTTATTGAAAATTACTTCATCTATAATTACACGTGAATTTTAACAGAGAAATGATATTGTAAAATAATAAATTCATTAACATGCGTTAGAAGTCTTCAATAGGAGAAATTACATCACATTTACGTTACATTACACTTATTACGTAAAATGAACAAAAAATAATATTGCAAAACAGTTTAAATTTAAAAATAGCTCGAGACATTTACTTGATATTTTGAGATAAACTTTTCAACTGTTTTTTTTTTTTTTTTTTTTTTTTTTTGGACAGCGCAAATTATATTTCATTTCTAATAACAGTATTTTCATCTGAATATTAAAAAGGGAAAGAAAAGTTTGGTGAAAATTACCCCAGACAACCACAGTCGTCCTTCGGACGCTCTACAATGATCCTAAAAATCCTGTAGTCGTCATATCCTATAAAACTATCCTGTGAATGTCCGCAGAATACTAAAGAACGGACCAATTGAAACCGTCCAGCTGCAACCGTCCTCAAAACGACCGGAGGATATTCCAAGACGGATCTCGAGAATGCAACCGTGAAACCAGCCAACCTACTTACCAGAAATGGCGTTTATTTTGATTCCTCCGTCGATGTTTAGATGAGATCTGTCGCTGGTCATGGCAAATTCAAATATGAAGAAAGTGAATGTGGATGTAAGGTAAGAATTTTCTTTCATTTTGTAATGCATTTCTTTATAACTATTCTGTCTATATATTTATATTATGTTAGAAAAACTTTTACTTTATTAAGATGAAATTTAAAAAAGAAATTAGGCCTAGTCATCGCACGATTAAAACGTGGAATAGAAGGAAAAAGATGTCAGCAATTCTTGTCGGTTGAATTAAAACTACAATATATGTTAAAGTTAAAACAGACATAATTAAATGAATTGCATTCTTAATTCCAAAATAAACAGTAAGCGTATAAGATTTTTTATAGACGCATCAATTTAAGCTGACATTTTAAATTCATTCTTTAACCACTTAAAAATAAATTTGAAAAATAGCCGCGTTTTTCGACACCCCTTTTTTCGCTATTTGTTCACATTAATTTAATATTTATCAATGTTTATTTAGGTTCTAAACAGGGTAGGTAACTTGAACTTCTTATTACGATATTTTTTTTTTTAATTTCTATGCAGGTGTTTTTGCATATCAAAACATTAAATACATTTAAGGCTTTTCTTGAAAAAAAAAAATATTCCAGAAAATTAATATTACTTCTAGAAAAAATAAATAATACTTCTGAAAATTACCATTACTTCTTGAAATAAAAAAATACTTCTGAAAATTAATATTACTTCTTGAAAAAAAATTAATAATACTTCTGAACAGTGTGAATTTCTTGGTGCATTAAAAAGTCATTTTTATATGCGCATAAAATTTGCAGGCATTAATATTCAAGTGCTATAGAATTAAAGGAATAACTTGAGTATTCGCCCTGAGTCCGATCCAAATGGAAAAATTTTAAACAGAAATCGGCATTCTAAACCTCATTTGTAAAAAGAAAAATAGGGAGGGGGAATTTGTAAATAGCAGACAGCAAATATACATAAATTTTAAAACAATAGAATAAAGGAAATATTAATTTTTAAAAGTAATATTTCAAATTTACAGGCAAAAAAGATTCGGATATTAACATAAAAAAATTACAAATGAAGGAATTTAAAATCGGCAAAAAAAATCTTGCCCATCTCCAGGCGAATACTCAAAGGTAACTGAATTGAATTAGCATTGCCGATTTTACTATAAATGCATTATTATATTACATCTAGTAATCCATGGAAAGCTTATTTGATTTATATGTTCATTTCTCTCAAAACATAGCATGATTTCAGCTTAATTATTAAGATGCTACATGCCGCAAAATGATATACATTTTAAAAGCAACGTTAAAAACGCCAGAATAAACAAAAATTCACAAGAAATTTTTGTTTATTCTGGCGTTTTTAACGTTGCTTTTAAAATGTATATGATTTCAGCTTGTCTTGATAATGCATGTCAATGATGAATTCAGAGGGTGGACCAGCGGGGATATTCCTCTCCCTCTCCTGAAAATTCAAGACAAATGCTGATTTCTATAATTCTGCCAGACTGTTTTTTAAAAGAAATGTGAACACTATTTTATATGGTTTTCTTTGTAGAAAATATGTTTTGGTAGTTATCTCGTAGATACACCAATATTTCTTTTTGGTGCAAAAATCATAATGTTTTGTCTGGTATGACAACACGGCAAAACAGATAGTGTGTTTTTTATTAAATTAAACTTTGTGTCTGTTTTATAAAACAATTTGTATTTTAAAAAAATGTGTAATGTTTTATTTATTATAGAGTAAATGTGTGTGCCTTATAATAAAAAAAATGTGTTTTGTTTTTTTGCAATAACGTAAATGTGTGTTTTATATATATATAAAAAAATGTGTGTGTTTTATATTAAAGTGCATGTGTGTGTGTTTTCATTATAAAATAAACTGATTCAAAATATAATAAAACTAACATGTAGTTTTTGCACAGTATGCCCAACAAGTATTTCAGATCAGGGTTTTCTTGCCAAAATGGCTAAAAAAAAAAAAAAAGCACCAACCTTGGTGTGGCTGCAGCATCTGTTCAATTTTGTTTTAGTATTTTTGATGTAGCAAGGCTGTTTAAAAGATTCAGATAATAAATCAATTTGAAAATGTTTACAATGATGTAGCAGGTCACTTTAAAAATTTAAGATGATTTGGATTATCAATTTTCTATTAATGACATGTTGTAAACAATATATTTTTGCTTTATTTTGTTTGATACATAAAAATATTCAATCCTGTGTCTTTATGTACAGGTCAGTAAAAAAATAAAGCACTCCATTGTTGCTCAACACTTTGTGTTGTTACATTTCAATTAAATTAAAAAAATTAAATATTTTTCTTTAATGTAATTATGAAATTTTAGATGAACTTCATGTTGACTCTAGAGAAAAAAAAAAAGGGGAGGGGTTTCTCGGATTGGAATTAAAAAAAAATGGCACTTGTGTCGCAAAAAATATTTTTGAGTTTGTTTGTTTAGACTCCTTTTTATCAGTGGATTTTTGCTATATTTTCCCGCAGTTGAGTGAATTTTGCTAATTTTCTCCTTATTGATTGATGAGTTTCAGGATTTATTCCGTGCAATCAGTTGATGAATTTTGCATTTTTTTTCTGCAACTGGATGAAAATTTTCATGATTTTCTCTCACGATTGACTGTTGAATTTCATGTTTTTTCCTGTGATTGATTAACAAATTTTGCTGTATTTCAAAGCAACTTCTTGAACATTTTTTTTTTTTTTTTTTTTTTTTTCCAGCGATTGACTTGCGAATTTCAGTTTCTTTTGAAAACTGAAAGGCAATTTTTTTATCCAACCGATTGATGAATTTTATGATATTTTATCTCTACCAATTAGTGAAATTTGCCTTTTTTTGTCCTGTGCTACCGATTTGCAAAACTTTTGGGGCCTTTTTTTTTCCATATAATCGGTACTTGAATTTCACAATTTCCCCATGGCAGATCGATGAAGCAATTGATGAACTCCAGATTTTTCCTCATGATTTACTGACAAAACTTGCAAAGTTTTTTTTCCATGTGATTGAATGGCGAAATAAGCGATTATATTATTTTCTCATGACAGACTGAAGAATTTTGCAATTTTTTTTCTCTAACTAAATTAATCTGTCAAATTTCTTTTCTTCCCCCTCCTACATGACCGATTGACAAATTTTGCAACACTTCCCCACAAACAAATGCTGAAATTTATATAATATTTCCTGTAAATAATGGACATATTTCATGAATTATCGCCCCCCCCCCCTTCCCCTCACAGCTAAGAAAAGAAATGCGTCGAAAGGGTGCATTATAAATGTCAGCAAGGGACACAGGGTGTATAAAATAATTAAAAGGGCTGCCAGATGCATACACTGTGTAAAAAAGGCTGTTCTGACGCCACATAAACGAGTTAAAAAGAGCTGCCAGGCGTTGCGCCCTGCAAAATTGGCCTAGGGTCCACACTAGAATTGCATTTATAACTTTTTAAAATATCTTTATTTAAAACTGTACCGTAAAATCCTGTTATTTCCCCTCCACCTAAGAAAGACATGACGAAAAATTGTAAAATAATCTGGGGGTGCTTGCACAAGATTTTTTCACAACATTTGTGGGGGATTTTGGGGACATTTGGTGAACCTTGCAGGAGTTTTTTTCACATTGCTCTGACCAAAATCACGTTTCTTCCGTAATACTTTGACAAAATTCTTTTTTTTTTTTTTCATAACCCTTTGATGAAATGTGCAGGGTTTTTATTTCAATCCTTTGTTGAAATGTATCTATTTTCGCGATCCTTTGATGAAATGTGTGTTTTTCACTGGATTCTTTGACTGAATTTCTTTTTTCTGCAATCTTTTGACGAAATTTGCATTTTTCCAAGATCTTTTGATGAAATTCATGTTTTTTCTGCGGTCGTTTGACGAATTCGGCTTTTTTCGCGATCTTTAGACAAAATGTGCAGTCTCTGCTATCATTTGGTGTAATTCATGTTTTTTTTGCAGTCCTAAGACAAAATTGGCAATTTTTTCTGTGAACGATTGATGAAATTTATTTTTTCTGTGACCGTTTGTCGAAATTCACATTTTATTATGTCCGAATTGTTGGACTATAGACTGATGCCTGATTTTTTTATTTTCTCAACCGAATGCTTAATTTTTCAGAAAATTCAGAACAGAATAATCCATGTGTTGGGAATGTCATGTTTAGAATTCACGCCCCTTTCTGATGTGGCGAAAAAATAAAATACTTGGTATTGATTCTGACATTCACATGCAGGGTGGAACTTTTTTGGAAGTAGGTGATGCTTTCTTGGGATTTTTTTTTTTTGGTACTTCTTAGTTATCCCGTCGACCAATTTCGCCAAATTATATACATTGACATAATTTTTATTTTAAATAACGAAAGAACAAATAAATTAGTAAAACATTAATAA
Organism: Maratus speciosus; assembly: GCA_963932465.1. Classification (NCBI taxonomy): domain Eukaryota; kingdom Metazoa; phylum Arthropoda; class Arachnida; order Araneae; family Salticidae; genus Maratus; species Maratus speciosus. Next base: position 185,635,216 of record OZ010788.1, read on the forward strand.
ATAAACAAATAAAATGTCAAATTAATGGTTTTATTGGCCATTATTGACATTTAATCCTACAATTAATTAATGAATGGCAACCATTATTGGCATTTAATCTTACAATTTGGCGACAGTAATTTGGTCGACGGGATAACTAAGAAGTATCTTTTTTTTTTAACAAAAGGTGGAGGGAGAGGGCGAGAAAAGTGTATAAACGGGATATTATGGTGTACCAAAAAACCATGATAAGTACCTGTAGTTTTAGCTATAATATTTTACACATAATTTTAAATGTATACAGTAGTCTCAAAAACCATCTCTATATAAAACTTTGTTTTTTAAATTGTACTTTGACACCATAATTATTATTACAGTTATTCTTTTATTTTAGATACCTTGGAAATAATTAGTGAAAAATCTATATACAAATTGAGCTGCATGCTGTCAAAAAAAATCATCAAAAATTCTCCCCAACAGTGGTAAGTTTAACTGAATTTTTTTGTTGTTGTTGTCGTTGTTTCTTCTAAAAAATATAAGATCATGTGAGCATGTATTTATTATAATATTTAAATTATTATATTTTATTATTATTTAATACAGTATAATATTTTTCTTTGAATAGTAATAGTTTTGGTTTCAAACATAATTATAAATTGTGTCAGTTTGGGATATTTTGATATTTAAAAAAAGAAAGTTTGCTTTGTTATGAAAATTGTTTTTTTTTTTTCCGATAATTTTAAAAATGTTTCTGTTGTCAGAAATTCAACCTAAGTTTAGAGAATAGACTTAATTTTAAAATGTAGTCCGTCCCGCTTAATTGCATACAGCAGTTCCACTGAATTGTATGCATTTAAGTGAGGACATTAATTAATGTTATTAGCAAACGCTATCATTTGATTATATGCCACAGATATGATAAATATTAATGGAGAATAATTATTTACCTAATAAATTAAAAACTACTGTATTAATAACTTTAATAAATAATTTATTATTACTCTATATATAAAAGTATATGTAATAAAGTATAAGGTATTATAACACTATAACACTACTATAACACATGGTTTAATTTTTCATTATAATTTATGTGAAAATTAAAATGAAAGTTAAATAGAAAATTTTTGTTTTTAAATCATACCTTTGAAAATAAAAGTTTCTGCATAAATTCTTTTTTATTTTTCAATTATTTGTCAATTTATTTCTCTTTTTTTCTTTTGCCTACACAAAAAATCCTTTAGGAATTTTTTTTTTTTTTTTTTTTTCATATCTTGACATTGTATTTCTCCACTTCCAGCGCTAAATATTGATCTTTTATAGTGCTGTCCTCTAAAAAAAAAACCACCCTAGAACTTCATAAAAAAAAATCACTGAAGTAAAATTTTCTTTTTGTCCTGTTTCCATATGCCATTTACAATAATAAAATTATTTAAAATTACTTTAGAAGTGTTTATTTAGTTTTTTTTTTTTTTAAATAAGCTAATGATACAGAATTCTAGCGAAAAAAAGAGCTTATTTTCAATGTTTTTCTTGTTATAATACGACATGTTACAATGATGTACATCAGTTTTTAGATGCTTTTCTGTTAAACCATTAATATGTGAATAAAATGCCCCATTTTCAGCTGATTATATTATGTTTGGCTCAATTTGTGACCTTTTGAAAACAGAGGTAAAAAAAACCCACGCGGGAACTAAAAATAACCCACTTTTTTATATATAAATAAATGGTGGAGCATACATTTTTTCTTTAAAATATTAATTTTAAAGGGAAAAAACATAAATTATGCAAATTTAATGCATATTTTGCATTTCTAAGAATTTGTACAAGTTATGTCATACCCCCCCCCCCCCCCTTCGTTTTTGCAAAAATAAAACCCATCCACTTTTTTGTGTGTGTGTGTGTGCACAAAGATATCCTTTTACTTTTATATTATACATTGTTTTATTCTTTTACAAGCTTATTTTATTTTAATCATTATTTTACTTTTTTATGCAAATTTTATTAGGCGATTCTCAAGTTCACTGTTCAACAAGCATGAAACTTTCTGACACATTTACTCATTTTTAAACATAAAGGTACAAAATTGACAGGGCTGACTAAGCGATTTGGAATCGAAACAAGTTTTACGTTTTTGATAAATTACTTATCGAGTTACAAGTGATTTTCGGTCCCATGACGACAGGTTTTTTGCCTCTCTTTGGGTGGTTTTTCTCCTTGTCTGGAAAATTTGGTTCAAAACGACAACTTTGGCATTATTTTCTGACAGATCTTGTATGTTTACCAAAAAATGGAACATTCTGTAGTTTCTGAATAACACAGTGCCAATTTCAGGCATTTCTACTTTCTGAACAAAGATTAATTAAAACTTGTGTAATTAAGTTGCCCCTTTGGATTTGATTGAAAAAAAAAAAAAAACTGAAAAAAAAACTTTTTTTTTGCAGAATTGTGTTGTAAAAATAGTTAATAATCGAAGAAATACTTTGCTGTCTAATATTTTGGTTTCTAGAAGTGTTTTTGCATGTGGGTTTTTTTTAGGTAACATGGGTTATTTTTAGGAAAAAGTGGTTTTTTTTTTCAAATTCTTCTTTGACTGCCATTTTGTAATATATTGACAAAATCAAAAATACTATACATTAAAATCTTAGTCAGAACAAGCTGTGAAAATGTAGCTACTCCAAATTGTTTTGTATTTTTTATTAAATTTTATATAGAGAAAAATTCAAAAAGTGGTTTTTTTTAGAGGACAGCACAATATTGGTCTACTTTCCCCCGATTCCAGAATTTTTCAAAAAATACCCCCCAGCATCTTGAGTCACTATATGTACGACAAGCTTTAAAAGAAAAACACAATTGTCCAAATTCAACACTCTCATAAGTTGCCACAATTAAGATAAGTCATCTTACACGACTATTTCTGCTCTTTGATTGTAAATATAACAAACCATTGTTACAAAAAAAAAAAAGTTCTTCCTTTTTTTCCATTCACCACTATAACATGAATTCATAAAATCCGGATTACTACTAGTAGATTGGCGATATTTATGCAATTAACCGGGGATTGTTATGCGATAAAACGAGTACATTTAAAATTAGCCTTATGGGGAACGTCTCTGTTTCACGGCATTCTATGCATATAAGCGGGGTATGCAATTATCCATTACCCGATTAAGTGGCGCCGACTGTATTTTATAATTTAAACATTATGAAATGTTTTTTTTTTCCTGGTATTTTTCACATGAATTTGAGTACTGCAGCATTATTTATGGATATCCCAAATTAACTTATGTATAGAAAATTACAATATCATACCAGCCAAAAAGCAATGACTATTAAAATGCTTATGTCAAAGATTTTTTTTTTCAGTCGTGTGACTATTGAAATTTTCTATTATACATTTTACCTGCCAAATACATTTAATTCAACTTGTATTCTTTTTCAGCTCGAATAAATCTTTATTTTATGTTGGAAATTTTTTATGTTATGACCAGAGGTGTAAAAGTGTAGGTGCCTAACGCGTCTCTCACCTATAAATTTTATTAGTTTTCTTCGTTTAAATTTTATTAGCATTCTTACAAAAAATTTAGACGAAAAATAATGAATAAAATTTATTGATGAGAGACTGCCCGCTGGTGCTTAGATTTTTACACCCCTGGTTATGGCTATGAGCTTTATTTCGAATCTAAACATTCTGAAACATATTTTGATTTTTAATATTTAAACTCTAGGTGTGTTTCTATTATATCAACACCATTGTACCAAGCATGATAGTTGGTGCCAAATAGAAAAAAAAAAAACTGTTGGTATAAAAGTGATCATTTAAAAAATATACTTTTTCAAACTTTCACACTATTTTACTATATCAACACAAATATATACTTACAATAAAAGAACAAATGAATATTATACAATAAAGTAAAACTAGGTTTTTAATTCAGTCATGAAGTTATAAGTGTCTCTTAGCATTGTTTGTAGCAAACATTTGATTTATATATATATATATATATATAAAAAGACGTCACACGATATCAATGCGATAAAATTGTAAACAATGACATATATTGCTTTTGTTATAGCATTTTGCGACGATCTATATTCTCTTAATAGACTGGGTATGATATTCAGCACCAACAAAATTGTATCTAATTAGACTGTGAAATGCTCATAGTCGGTATCTCCAGGGGTCAATGCAGTTTTTTTTTTTTTTTTTATGAGGCCTATTTTATGAAAAGTAAAAGTTGCTTTCGTGAAATTTAATTTTTTTTTTTTTTTGTGAAAAATAACATTTTTTAATGAAAAATGAAATCTAGTTACATAAATTTGAACCAATAATTTAATAATAATAGCTTATTTAAGTCCTTATGCTAAAGTTTTTCTTTCTGGTAAACTCTTTTTGTTTGTAAATTATAACCCAAGAAAATGGCATGGTTTGCAATAAAAATCTGTTGCATGGATAGGATTGTGATATCAGCATACATTTTGGCAAGGTGTTTAGGGATCTGTCCAGACTTTTCTGACAGGGTCCTGTTTTTGTGAAACTGAAGTTTTTCTTATTTTGTGAAAATTCTACTCATAATTTTGTGAATTTTAAATTATCGATGTCTTCATGTTCTATCCTTCTTGTATAAAAAGCTAAGTAATAATCTCTTTGGTGAGTTCAACTGCTTACTTACAGGCCTGATTTTATTTTTAAATGACTAATTTGTGGAAAAGTTCAATTTGAAAGCGAAAACATTCTATGAAATCTCTATTTAAGAGACAAATAATTTTGTGAAGGGTCCTGTTTTAAGATAAATAATTTTGTGAAAGGTCCTTTAAAGGACCTAAAATTTTCCTAAACATATCCCTAGTTTGTATAACAGAAAAGTATGAAACTCATTTAGTATTATTTAAGATATTTGTTATAGTTTTTTATGTTTATGAAAAAATATAATAGAATAACACCCCACCTGTCTTTTGGTTTATATAATAGCACCTCTCTGGCCCCTCTTTCAAAAAATTAGCACCCATCTTGCTGCTCATCCAAAAAAATTTGCACGCTTCTTGTCTCTCTGTTGACAAAATCTTCCCTTTCTTTTTTTGGCATTAAAACAATTGTTTGCATAATAAAAACTGAAGTGCCCTAAGCAATCCGTAAAATTCCGTAAAGATTTTAATTCATTATATGTTGGTGATCAGTATATTGGTACATTATAGTAGACACAATTCATTAATGATTCATTAAATTAAAAATAGATGATCCTGCTTTATTTTCTATAATGTCAATGTAATGTATTGATGCTCAATTTATTAATTTTATTTTTAATAAACGGAGAAAAGTGATGAATTGTAATTATATAATGGTTATATATATTATATATACACATCAAGAATTTTTTTCCCAATGAAAGTAGTTATTTTTAGTTTCAAAGTTATTGCACCATCCCTTACCCAACATTCCAAAACAAATTTCTGACTAAGGGCTTCTTCCATTTTAGAAATTGTTTTAGGTCTGTTTTGTTTAATTTTCTGAACTGTGTGTAGGGGGAAGTTACTGCGCTGCTGGTTGGATTAGCAGTTACCTTCTCTTTTCTTGCAGTGTGTGACATGCCTTATGTGGCTTCTTCTTGTGTCTGGCTGGGGTCGAGAGCTGCGATCTTTCATGGCTTTGATCTCGGCTTGTGGTCTAGAGGAGCAATTGGGCCGCCCGTTCTACTCTTGTAGGCCTCTAAAAAGGATATTTTGAACTTTCGTTCGGTACCTACCTAGAAGGTGTTTTGTTAGATTCCCCTCGAGGCATAATGCCTAGTGACAGTCTAGGATGCATGTAGCTTTCGGCTTTATGGAGTGATGGTTCTGCCCTGTTTGATGTGCAGAGTTCTAAGTGAGGTAGCTCTTGTGCTTGACACTTATAGTACTTGAGGGGTACCCTCGAGGTATAATGTTAGCAATTCATGGTGAGAAGTTTCTGAACATGGAGTACTTGTTGGTTTGATGGTATCTGTTGTTCACCAGTGGGAGGCCCACTGGCTTTAGCCTACTTGGCAGCGTCTTATTTATTTTGCGACATAGCCACCCTTGTGCAGATGTTTCCTTGACTCTCGGACTCGTCAAAATATTCCATGTGTAATAAATTATCAGGCTGCAGCAGAGACTATGTTGTGTTGTGGCCTTCTGTCTTCCTCGCTTAGCTGTTTCGAATGGCAGATTGATGTCGTGGTGATTGGGTGTCAGTTGATGCCTTTTGGGACAGGTTGCTACGTGATCCCCTAGAAAGGAGGACCGTATGTATCTGCTTGGCTCTGGTTCAGGGAACTTTGGTTTTTACATTCCTTAATCGGGAAGGTCTGTGTGTGTGTGTGGGGGGGGGGGGGTACAGGCAAACTAAACTTTACCCTGGGCACAGTTTTCTCTTTGCATGGTCCTGTTGCTTGTAATTACCATAATTTTTAATTATTAAAAATGGTATTCTCATTAGTTATAAATATTAACTCTATTTTGATACAAAATGAGACAGGTGCTTCATGTTGATGTTTGACATAAAATAAGATGTGCAATTATGCTGCTTTGTACTTTTTAATAGTTTTTTCAAGCATTTCCTAGGGCTTAAAATAATAAAATTCCTAAAAATAACTGTAAATTTTACAAAAAGATCTTTTGAAGAAACAAACAATAAGAAATTATTGTATATCTTGTGTATATATATATTGATTTATTCCTTTTGAATGAATGTGATGCACCAATAAAGTTTAGTAGAAATGTATATTTTGTCTTTTCTTCATTATAGATGTGTGCAGCGTAAAAATTATTTTGTGACAAGTGCAGGCAGGAGAAACTGGAAAGTTGGATTGTTGTTTAAAAAAAGTTTTGAAACTATATTTTGTAATGTGGAAGGTTGTAAAAAATATTTGTTTTGTATTTTACTGTGAAAGTTTTAAATAAATATTTTTTGTATTTTGCTGTGGAAATTGTAAATAAATACTTGTTTTGCTTTTAATGTGACTGTTTTATTGTGTAATTCATAACTTTAAGCTTTTTAATATAGGAATTATTTTAATAATTAATAAACAAAATAATTCAACAGCGATTATCATTTTTTCGTACTATCATTCTTAACACTGCAGAATATATTTTATAAGTATTTTTTTGTCTTTTATTTTTTTTTCCTTTACTGGTCTTAAATTAAATTAGGAGTAAACTTTGACTTTTTATTTTGAATAACATTTTCAGGTATTCACTTTTGATAATTTTTACGTAAAGATTAAACTTTTCTTTGTCAAATAATTTAAGTTTATTGTTTTATATTCAGCATTTAGTGTAATATGTGCAATCATTTAAAATGCAATTAAAATGTAGAAGTTCTTATTCATTAAAATAAGAACAAAGGATGAAAAGAGTATCTTGACTTTTCTGCAGTTTGTGTGAATTCTTCATGTTCATAAAAGGCATTTACTGAGCTATTACCAATTGTATAATGTTAAATGTATCCATGGCACTATCATATTTTGTTAAAGTAAGGTAATGTATTTAAAGGTAAGTAAAACATTAAATTTAAAGTTGTATTTTACAGCCAAATTATCACAACAGTAAAATGTGCTTTGGTCACTAAATATAAAATGGCATACTATTTGACTTTAAAAATATTAAGATGTCTTATGCAGTAGCTTTTTTCTATAAAAAAAAATGTAAAACAATCATCGGAGCTACAAAATTATACTTTTTAATTTCATGTGGCACTTCATCACAGGACAATCAAATGCATAACATTTGTTACAGATACTGGGTGTTCCTAAAGTGCATAGTGGATCAGGTAGTCCCATGCTTTTTTTAGTAAGTAAATCAAATAATTGCAAAATGAATAAAATTGTCATTGAAAAAATGGTTCTTATGGCAAAAATAGTAAATTAGAAAAATGTTCAACTCCAGATATTAAAAAATATCTGCAAGACAACATCTTAAATAGTGATGAAGCTATGATGGAAAATTTTTAAATTGCACCATTTTGGATAATATTTGTTTAAATTAAGAATAAAGTATGTAAAACTATTATTGTATGCAAGTAAGGAATTTTACCAAATTTCTTAAATATTCTTGAATCTTATCAAAAATATGTAAGATATATTACTATCTTCAATTTGCATTTTTGAAATTCCTATATTGTCACTGAAAACATTTTTTACTTAATAAATTGTATAAACTAAGATATCTTGAAGATTGATTTTTTTTTAAAGAAAGGTTTACTGAATAATCTTTTTACAGGCTATATAATTTATTAAATAATTATGTTATAATTGATTATAATAATTAAAAGTGACAAGACATCAATGAATTGCCATAAATTTCAAAAATGCAAATTGTAGGCAGTAACATTCATTAAGCCATCCAGAGGTTATCGAGCCATCATAAAAAAGTCATCCACAGGATGTTGACAGGTGTGACATTTCGATAGCCAGGGGATGTCCTATTACTGTCTGCAAGACGACTGTATCCATCCACGGGATATCAGCTTATCCTGTATATGACATTATTTGGATGATTTTAGGATGTCATTAGGACCATCCCAGGACCACCAAGTGTCCTATAATCGTCCAAAAGGTGTCATGAAATGACATCCGTAGGATGTTGACAGGTGGGACATTTCGAAACCCAGGGGATGTCCTAAAACGGTCGGCAGGACCAATTCATCGGTCCGCAGGATATCAGCTTGTCCTGAATATGACATCTTTCGGATGTTCTTAGGATGTGTTTGTGTTGTCTGGGACGTCAGATTAAAAACGATATATTTAATACGTCTTGTTTAAAAGGACTTTCTTTTCGCTTTGTTAAAAAATACCGGGAGACAAAGACTCTGTTTACTTAATTCATTTTATATTAGATGATTTTGAAATGCCATTGTATCTTTTAACAGCAGGTGATTTTTCCGTAAAATACCCCAATCAAAGAGAAATGAATAGAAACCCGTTTATAGGGAGATCGCCTTTGTTTTTTTAATTATAACTCAATCTTCCAAAATCTTTTTAAAGCCGATCAAATTAGCGTGCTTTTAGAGACTGCAGTGTCTGAACGGGGGTTGGCGAGCGTAGCTTCTAGGGGGCCGAGCCCCCTAGTTCAATAAAAAAATGTTTTCACCTATTTTCTTTAACCCGGGAAGCCCGGGTACGATCCCCTAGTTTATTTAACGAATCATTTTTAAAATGATCGTCATGTCGGCGTGTTTTTTTATGGCCATAACGTAGTGTACGCGATGCTATATTTTGCCTACTGATCACGAGATTTTAATTATTGGAATATTAATATTATTTTATTATTAAAAAAACTGTATGATAATAATATTCAACTTTTATCATCCAACCACCACAATGAGAAAAACGGTAGAAGTCGTAGGGAATACAACTTGCGAGAAAAACGTACTATCTGGCAACCCTAGCATAGAGCTTCAAAGAGTTGCATTTGTTTTGTAGATCTAAGAATGACAACAAAATCAAAATCTAAGAAACAAATGTTCATCTGGTAATTTTTAAACTGTTTTTTCCATGGTGTTCTGGAATATTTCACAATCCGTGATAATTATGAATTCAAGTTTTTGAAAATATATTCTGAACTTTTTTTGGTGGTTCTATGACAGCGATAATAAATTCTTAAGTATGTAGTTTTTCTTCGTGAAAGGGATGTCGTTTTACTCATATATAAAGCTGCGTGAAATTTGCCTTTGGGAGATTTTTGCCAAAGACCTAAGCCGAAACCGAATTTAGACGCGTCGGTATGTATTTCCGATTTGGAACCAAGTACAAAAACTTACGTAGCTCATTACTCTAGACCAAAAGAAAATTTAGATTAATTCTTTAGGAGATTATTCAACCATTTTACAACTGCTGCGTTTCCGAATATGTATTTGCAAAACCCGGCTAAAATTAAACAATTATTGCAAATGTCTAATATTTTCGGTTCTTGGAAATTCTAAACCGCTTTGAATTTCGAGGGCGATGGTTTAATGGGTCTATTTTCTATCACTTACCTCAAGAATTCAGCTTTACGGGCAAAAAATTGACATTAAAAAAATTAAATTTCAAACCATAGCTCGAAACAATTTGCAGGGCGTGTTTTAGTTTGACTTTTTTTACTTTAGTTTGTCCCTTTGAGTTTTTGCAGGCATAATAAAATCATCCATATACAGAATTAATGTGCCGTCTTCTAGTAGTCGGCGAAAGACAGAAGCTAAAGCAGCCGGGTTGGACTAATACTGAACTCGAAAGCGTCTTTTAAGATTTCCTACTGGCTGTTATGAGTGATGAAGGCATAACTGTTGGGATCTACATCCATAGAAAAAAAAACTTTTAAAATCAATTTATGTGAGCTATTGTGCATTTTGCATTTGATGCAAAACATCATCAATGAAGTGTAAAGGTTATTTATCCTTAATGATTTTTTGTTAAGTTTTCTGTAATCAATGCAAAAAACGTGTATAATTATACTTCTTTTTTAACAAGATTATCGAGCTTGCATTTTCGCTACATCATGATTTAATAATGCCTTATTTGTGCCATTGCTCAATTTGAGCAAACAAAATTTGTTTTTGAGGTAATGATATTCGACATGTTCGTAGACAAACAGGAATATCAGCTTTTAAAATAATTGTCATCTCGAGTTCAGTGCTGTATATTTTGACTGGCTTGTAACTATGAATTCAATTAAGTACTTCTGCTTTACCTATTTTGTGAAGAATATGACGCAAATCTAAATCAAATGGATCTTCCACTGTATTAATTAAATACAGAAACAAATTATCTGTTACAGAGTGAGAATCAGCGTCAGTTTTAGACAAGTCAAAAGCACCTAATGCTCTAATTCTTGTGCGATTTCTACCTGCATCCTTCAGTGTTATTTAAAAGCTTATGAAAAGCTCAATTTTATTTGTTTTTCAGTTTTGTGTGCAATTGTGATTTGAGAAATATCATTGATAATCATCAGGAAAAACAAAACTGTATTCACTGCTTGATAAGAAGGAAATCCAGGAATATGCATGAGACCAGGCACAACTAGGAAAAAACATAATCCATATGGCGCAATATGACATCAGTTTGGTACAGTAACATTCAAAGTTGAAAAATCTAACGTACAGTCTTAGGTCAATAAACAACGATTTTTCACGAAAAAGGATAAAATGAGCAATATGCCTTACCATAAATCTACCATAAATATATACTAGAGGGCTCGGCCCCCTGCAAGCTACGCTCGCCAACCCCCGTTCAGACACCGCAGAATCTAAAAACACGCTAATCTGATGGGTTGTAAAAATATTAGAGAAGATTGAATTATACTGAAAAAAGCTGCGCAGATCTCCCTGTAAACGGGTTTCAATTCAATTCCCATTGATTGCAAAAATTTAAGGGCGAAATATTTGCTGTTAAGACATCCAATGGTTGTTTTCGTTTTTGATTAAAGAGGATCAGTTAAACATTTGAAAAGAAGCTAAAATAAAATGAATTAAGTGTACAGAGTCTTTGTCTCCCGGTATTTTAAAACAATCTCTATAACAATAGCCTAAGTCATGTGACTATCACCAACAGTTCCTGGCGGATCACTTCGCTTTTTATATTCTAGGTGCCATTTTGGTACTTTAATGTTAGCCATGCACAGGTGATAAGGCGCCAAATATTATTCTATCGACATCATTTCATCTATATTGTAATAGTTCAAGTCATCAACTGCCATAAACAAACACGATCAGATCCCTTCGCCTTTCATATGAAAGTTTGGCACACGCATGTACGCCCTTTTCGTATATGTACGTATATATTGGCGCTATTTTTTTCCGACGCCAATTTGGGGGACGTATCAACAGCATAAACAACAACATCCGGTTTACCGTATCAAGCAAAATAACAAGCGCCAGTTAAATACCCGTTGCGTATATGACATTGGCATCAGAAAAAAATCGCGCCAATATGGGGCCGTATATGACATCTGTGCCGAAAGTTTTCCATTTTGATTAAAAAATCAAAAATTTTTTTCGAATAAAACTACATAAATGTTGCCATGGTCGCAAAGAATTCTTGGTACTGTTACGCTAACCGTGTACAAATCTCGCCAATTGCTTTTTTTGAACTCGCAAGTTAGCATTTTTTTTTATTTTTCGAGTGGTAAATTAAAACATTGATTTGAAGTTGAAATTAAATGCCATAGTTTGTTGCATCATTTAATATTTGGCCAGATGTCATATACGCGCCGCAGGTTTGGCGTGATTTTTTTTTTTACGAAAATTTGGCGAAAACCTCGTTTTCGAATACCAGCATTTTTGGTATTACTTAGTTCTCCCGTCGATCAAAAATCTATCGTCAAACTATAAGATTAAATGCCAATAATGGTTGATCGTAAATGTCACACTCACTTGACTTTAAGCAAGTTACACGTGTTTACGTCGTCAAATGAATTTTATTTTGAAGTTTTATTTGTATATTTATTAATGTTATACTAATTTATTTGTTCTTTCGTTATTTAAAATAAAAATTACGTCAATTTGTGTAATTTGGCGAAATTGATCGACGGAATAACTAGGTAGTACCGTATTGTTTAATTATTTTCTATTATTTTCAAAAGGAAATAACAAAAAAAAATTAATAACTATAGAAAAAAAGATACTTTTCCGTTACACGGACACCATTTTCGTCAAGCGTAATAGTTGGCGCAAAATGAAAATCACGTGTACTGAAACATTTGAGAAATAAAAGAAAAAAAAAACATTGTCGATAGTAAATGGAGCATTTTAAAAATATAACATTTGAAAATTACAGACTTTTACGGACTATTTTATTAAATCAGAAACGTATACTTAAACTAAGTGAACAAATAACGTTATGCAATAAAGTAATAAAAAAAATTCATATTAAACCGCTTTTCACGATCAAATCCTTTTCATGAACAGGGTTGAAATAATTGGCGCATTAGCATACATTTTGGCATGATGTTCGTATAACGGCAAAGTGCCGATCAAAATAATTTATAGAATTTTAAAAAAGAAATAAAAAGAAATAAACATTTATTATTAAATAAACAACAATAGCCGGGTTACAATGTCAATCAAAATAATGCCATTTTAGCGCTAATTAGGTGCCTTTGTGCGTATATGCCATCTGTGCCTAATATTTTTATTTTCGTTTCGTTTAAAAAAAAGAAAGAAAGAAGTGAAATCCATCAATTTTAAATGAAAGTTTTGTATTTTAAATAAAATGAATGAAAGGATTATATTTTAAATGAAATTAATGAAATATAAAAAAAATGCGACGGAAAAAATGTTTGGCGATTTATCATCTGCGTCTCGCTAACATAAAAATACCGAGTTCTTGATTTTTCTATCAGAATCTTTCGATTTGGCGAAAGATTGTTCAAGTAAATTGAATTATGATTAAAAGTAACTTGATACATTTCTTAGCATACATTTAAGGGAGGTCAAACTGGTCGCCAAATTAGTTTAAAATAATAACCTTTTCTGAAATATGAAAAAAAATCTGTTATGGTTAAAATTTGAGTTGTCATCATTAGAATAAAGTATTTAAAATTAGAAAAAAAAATAATATTTCGAAAACTAATTCGAATTTAAATATTCTAATACCAGTTTTGAGGTCTGTGGATCAATACGGATTTTTGGTGTTAATTTCATCGCAAAGTATTCCATATTTTAGGAGAAATCGCCGTGAAACATAATCAGTTGTTAAATAGGAAACAGTAGACAGACTTTAATACACTTATTCAAAACATACAAAACAATTAAAATGAGATAAAATCATATAAAATTATACACTATAAAATAAACGTTTCGCTATGCACCGCATAGCCTCATCAGTATTCGAATCAACTTACAACAAAACAACGTGCATACACCGGACCCAGTCAAAGTTAAAGTCAATGATTTAAGAAAACAAAATATTCATTCGGAACAGGACTTGATTCATTCAGGGTTAATGGATGCAATTTAGTAAACCATCCCTCCATAAAAATTCTATAATAATAGTCTATGCAATTACTTCTCAAAATTGAAGAATCTGTGAAGGAGGGGGGTGTGATCCTTGTCAAGTGCATGTTGCACTAACCTGGAATTTAATTTACCTTTTTTAAATGCACCGATGTGCTCTTTAAGACGAATTTCCATGGATCTGCCGGTTTCACCTATGTAAACATTATCACAATCATTGCATGGAATCTTGTACACAACGCCGCTTAATTTTTCTTTTTCATATTTGAACTTGTGGCTATTCAGGAAGAAACTTGATTTATTTAACGGTTTATAAGAAACACCTATGTTAAATGATTTCAAAACTGAAGAAATTTTTTCAGAAACATTAGTATAATATGGTAAACACACGAAATAATTTGGTTTAACCTGTTGAAAAGGGGGGGGGGGGGAATTAACCAAATCTAGAGTATTCTTGAAAACTTTTTTAACGAGATTTTTTGGGAAGCCGTTATTCCTTAAATCTTCATAAATTTTATTTCTTTCAGTTTCGAAAGCTTCAATGCTGCTGCAATATTTTATAGCTCTATATGTTAAACTTTTAATAATAGAAATCTTATGACTGAGTGGGCAAACAGAATTAAAATTGGTGTACTGACCTGTAGATATCGGTTTTCTATAGACAGAAGTAGAAATTTGCTGTGAATTATCATTCTCTGTTCTTTGGATGGGGATGTCCAGAAACGGTAACACTCCATTAGACTCGCGTTCGATGGTAAACTTTAAAGGTACAGCAATCAAATTCGCAGTAGAGAGGATGTCATCCAAATCACAATCTTTAGCTATTATGTAAACATTGTCCAGGTATCTACGCCAGAAAATTAAACGTTGATCGAGTGCATTAATAATATTTATTTCAATTAACTGCAACACTATTTCACCAACTACCACAGAAATCAGTTGTTTAATCAGTCGTTTCAAAGAATCGTTTCATAAATTCGTTACATTTCCGTCGTTTCATATATCCGTTTCATAAATTCGTTTCATTAGGATTTTATATATATATAGGGTACATATAAGTAGACAGATTATTCAAAATTTTATTGTGTCGCCAACCAGCGTTAAATCACAAAAAAAAAAAAAAAAATGAAATTTTCATTATAATTTTACGAACACTAAATCGAGGTTCTGCCGATTTTTTTTAATAAACATACATATCCTCATGAGAAGATTATTCTGCATTTTTATCAAATATTTCTCAGCTTGCGCTTATGGAGAACTTCCTTGATTTCATCTTATCAATTTTTTAGTTGCATTTTTCTTAACCTGACGCAAAAGATAATTTGCCAAATCTTTTTTCAATTGCAATATTTCAAGTGAGTCATTTTTTAAGCATTACGAACATCTCCTTTCATGTTTAAATTAAATATTTTCGTTTTTTAATATGATCATTCATTAAAACTGATTTCTTTTTTTTCTTTTTCTCTTTTTTTAAATTTTAAATAAAATTAGTAGCAGTTTTTTCTTTTATTTTTCGAGCCGCTTCAATTTTTCATCAACGATATAAGTTCGCCAAGGAATAAAATGGTAACCTTATCGTCCAAAATATCATAACTTTCTGTCATAATTCTATAACTAATCTACGTAGAACGATGTATTACAGCTTAAAACCTCCCTTGAAACGATATCTATCTGTGTAAGTTTCGTCAAAATCCATGCAGTAGAACTCGACATATAGACGTTCGGAATGAAATTTCCGTTTGGATTATATATCTATTTATATAAAATCCAAGTCTCTGTGTGTCCCTCACGATTCCGGTAGGACCGCCTCATTGAAATGAGTAATTGTTGAAAAAAACTAATGCAGGGTTACCACAGTAGCGCCAAATGTTAGCCAATTTGGTGATAGCTGGCTAATTAGGCGTAATTCCCATTTAAAACCATTAATCTTTCATAAAGGAGGTCACTGAAATTTAATTTAAACTCCACTCTTTTAAGATATTTTTCAAAATCTATGAGTGAAAATTTAAAGTACATCTTTACATCTTCCTCCCGATGCTACTAATAAAATAACCGCCAATAGACGACGCTGTACTGTGTGAGCTCTTAACTGCGCGATTTCAATGTGCTTCAGGTACTTTTCCAGTATAGGTGCCTTGGCGAAAAAGGAAATTTGGCAAGATATTTTCCGGGAACCTCTATACTGTTTCGTCTTATATACACACGTTTTTTTTTCGATATTTATACGATTTATTTAATATAAAAAAGCCGTTTCTCTAATTTTATACAGAAACAGATGTAATTTGTACCGAAAAACATCAATAATATACATATAAAATAAACATATAAAACAAACAAAAACGCTCATCAAGTTTGTTTTCATAGCTGTTTATATGATTTGACAACAAATCTCGATATTTTTCCGTTATACGGACACCATGCCAAAATGTATGGTAATGCGCCAATTATTTCAAAATGCTAAAAGATATTTGTAATTTTATGCCAGCAGTTTAATATGAGTTTTATTTTATTGCTTTATTTTATAACAGTTTGTTCACTTATTTTAAGTATATATTTGTGATTTAATGAAATAGTTCGTAAAAGTCTGGAATTTTCAAATGTTATATTTTTTAAATGCTCACTTTAGTATTGACAATGTTTTTTCTTTTATTTTTCAAATGCTTCAATTCACGTGATTTTCATTTTGCGTCAACTATTACGCTTGGCGACAATGGTATCCATATAACGGAAAAGTACCCAAATCTCACTTTCTGATGCCCAAATTACACTAAGCTTTTTTTAAAAAACGCCAAAGCCCCTACAGTGGAAAAGTACCAAACTGTCTATTATTTTGCGCTATCTGTGTTATAGTTTGTACTATATGCAAGGGGTGTGGAGTGAAGAGTTTAAAAATTAAGGTACAGATGTCATATTCGCCCCATATTGGCGCGATTTTTTTCTGACGCCAATGTCATATACGCAATGTATACTTAAGCGGCGCCAAAGTGTCGTTATTTTGCTTGATATGGTAACCAGGATGTTGTTGTTTATGCTGCTGATGTTTTCGCCAAATCGGCATCGGAAAAAAATCGCGCCAATATGGGGCGAATATGACATCTGTGCCAAAATTAAATATTAAAGTTTCGGCACAGATGTCATATATTGGCGCGATTTTTTTCTGACGCCAATGTCATATACACAACGGGTACTTAACTGGCGGCAAAGTGTCGTTATTTTGCTTGATATGGTAACCCGGATGTTGCTGTTTATGCTGTTGATGTTTTCGCCAAATTGGCGTATATGACAACTGTGCCAAAGTTTCTATAAAGCAGTATAAGACTAAAAAATTAAGAATAAAATAAATGCAAAGTAAGACTTAAGAAGAAAGAAAAATCATGCGCTAAGCATAGAATATGAAACACTTTTCAACACATCCTGAATGCTTCAACAAAACTTCGTTATTTGGGGAAATAAGATAACTAAGTAAACATGTTAGAAGACGCATAAAAAATTTTAAAAATTGATTTCAGCAGTTACCGTCCATAGCCAATAGTATCGTCATTACATGCCACTATTTAGCCAAATTTTAATTTAAACTAATCTTAAAACTACTGAAATCACATTTCCAGATATTATCATCCATAGACGGTTATGTATCCAGTTCTTTGCGTGACCCTGTATATCATTTTATCTATATTCTACAAACATTTCTTAGTAAACTAAATGCAGTTCAGCGTAAAAATGCATAACTCCTTTAAAAACCACCTTTAAGCAATTTACTCTCATACTCAGTAACCCTTACGAATTCTTTTGTGTAGCCCTGCATATGAACTGTAGAATTTATACACACAGTATAGTATGCATAAATGTAGTGAAACATAAAAGCGCATATCATAATTAAAAATGCATTTCTAGCAATCATTGCTTATGTACAACACTTTGGAGAAAAGTTGCTTGGCGAGAAAGAAGTTTACCAACGTATTTTCTGACAACCTATTTACTGCTTCATACTCACAAGCAATTTTTTCCATATGTATGCAATTTATTTAATATAAAAAAAGCTATTTACCCATTTTTTATAATAAACAGAAGTAATTTTTGCACAGATGTCATATACGCATTGGGGTTGGCGTGATTTTTCTCTGACGCCAATTTGGCAGAAATCTCGCTTTCAAATACCAGTTACTTATATATTTTTAAATTATTTGCTATCATTTTGAAAAGGAAATAACTATAAATAAATAAAAGTTTGAATAATAACTATAGAAAAAAACAGTTTACATAATTAAAAACAGAAAATAAAAGTAAATAAACAATTTATTAATAAATAAAAAACAATAGCCGGGTTACCATAGCAGGCAAAATAACACCATTTTGGCGCCAGTTAGGTATCCCGGTTCATATCTGAAATCTGTGCCATAATTTGTATATAAAAAATATTATATATATTTAGAAACGATTTTTTATGTATATAAGTGCATATATAAACAAAAATAAAAGTTCATTAGATTTGTTTTCATAGTTGTTTATATATTTTGGCAACATATCTCACTTTCTGATGCCCGAATTGCGCCAAACTTTTTTTAAAAATGCGCTATAATGGAAAAGTACCTAAATAAATAATTAACAGAAATAACCAATTATACAAACTAAAACTTTTTATTTCGAGATCAAAGCATTATTTTTAATTTCAATTAAAAATGCGTATATCCTTGGATAACTTTAGTTGAAATTAGGTTCACAGCTTAATATCTCATTCCATAAACCTAAGCAAACACAAGTGATTCATTCATCGTGAAACTTAAAAATTTTTTAAATCATTGAGGTAATCATTCACAAAGTAAGTTCTCCAACAATCAATGGACAATATTCTAATGACATCATAGTAGGTAAAATGGTGGCGTTATCGTTTGAAATCACAAAGATTTAATTTTGCAACGTCTCTTAGTTACATTATTTTATTGTCATATTTATGAGCTCAGAACAAAAGCATATTTTTTCATTACTTAGTTATTAAAGACAGAAAAAAAATATAAATGCATGATTTGAAAATTTTAAATAATTTTCTTTCTTAATAGTAAAAAATAACATCGGGAAGTAACAGCGGGTTTAAGTTAAAGAAGTTTAACTCTTTAATTCTGTTGTAATATTCAAAATAACTGTACTTATTAAATTTCAGTAAACAACATCAGGACCCGATTAAACTTTGAAGTTAGAGGAATTACAACGTTATTTTAGGACCTTTCTTTTCGAAAAGCTTTTCTAAATTCCACATGTACATGGAAACTCTTCAGTGTTAGAAATATTATTCTTAGGACTGACATAACATGAGAACGGCCTGCAATTTTAAACAAGTTTTTGAAAACTACTTTATGTCAGAAATTTTACTGAAAACTGGTTACTTTTTTGTTATAGCGGCCCACACTATTAGGATTATGACAAGTTGCAGCCAATTTCGCCAACGTCGTAACCAAGATCGTGAAGCACACATATATAATACCATTTCATGAAATCGTATACGATAATTTAATAGTTTTTACCTTACTTCAAGGATGAAATTTATTTATTTTTAAGGCTTAACAATCTAAATTGTCTAATATATGAATTAAAAAAATGTAAACAAAGATTGAATATACATGACCGCAAAAGCCTCAAATCTGCATAACACTTGGAACCAAACTGTGCAGATTAGTGGTCTTCTACTGTACACAGTTTTTCATAAATGTGTTTCGTTCTTAAAATGTGTTATTGGCACAGATGTCATATATTCGGCCCATATTGGCGCAATTTTTTTTTCTGACGCCAATGTCATATACGCAATGTATACTTAACCGGCGGCAAAGTGTCGCTATTTTGCTTGATATGGTAACCCGGATGTTGTTGTTTACGCTGTTGATGTTTTCGCCAAATTGGCGTCGGAAAAAAATCGCGCCAATATGGGGCGAATATGACATCTGTACCGTGTTATTTTCATCTATCACTGTGGAACAAGCTGGAAAACTCATATTCTTGCACATGAGTTGTATATATCTTTATATCTAAATTTCCGTCATTTTTGACGGGCTACCTTTCTAGTAGTATATAATAGATAATCCTAATGAAATGAATTTAAAAAATGATTTTATGAAACAATTGATTATGTTTCACAGCTATTACTCCAAAATGGAGTAAAGCAGTAAATTGGGGGAAATTAAGTGATATTTAAAATGGCCAAATAATAATGCTGCAAACAGTTTAAATTTAAAAATATGTTTGCGAGACATTTATTTTATATTTTGAGATAATTTTCTTAATGTTTGTCGATAATTCTAAGGCAGCGCAAATAATAATATTTCTTTTGTAACAATAACAGTACTTTGACGTGAATATTAAAAAGAGAAAGAAAACTTTAAAATGATAAATTCATTAATATGCGTTATAAAGCAGCAAATGGGAGATATTACCTGATATTTAAAATGGACAAATGATTTGACAACTAGTAGTTAAAAAGGAAAAATATTTCTATGAGAGATATTTATTTCATATTCCAAGATGATATTGTAACTAATGTTGCCGGTTCTAAGACAGCGTAAATAATAATATTTCCCTTCTAAAAATAAAAGTATTTTCATGCGAATGTTAAAAAAAGAAAGAAAACTTTGCTGAAAATTAGGTCAGATTAAAGCAATACATTTAAAATGTCTTATTAAAAACAATCTTTTTATAGCGCTGTCAAAAAAAAAAAAAATATCTAGAGGCAAAGACTCTGTTTACTAATTCATTTTATATTAGCTTATTGTCAAATGTTTAACTGATCTTATTTAATCAAACTCAAAAACAGCTTAAAATTTCACAACGAAGGGGAAATGAATGGAAACCTATTTAAAAGGATATCACCACATAACAAATATGTATATGATAATTGCGAGATTTGAAGGACGCTGACGGTAATGACATTTTAGTATGTTGTTACGGTCACCAACAACATGTTTTCTGTCTAGGAAGGTGTATATAACATTGATAGTTATTTTACAGTGCAGCACAAAATAATACGAATGTATGAAACGAATGTATGTTAAATGCAGGATTTGTAGAATGCTGACCACAATGTAATTTTAATATGTTGTTAAGGTCACCTACATCATGTATTTTCTTGAAGAGGGTGTACATAGTATTTAAGTTATTTTACAAGTCCGAACAAAAGAATATGAATATATGTTAAATGCGCGGTTTGTTAAAGACAGACAGGTAGACTGCAAATAGCAGACAGACAGACACCCGACAGATACCAAACAGGCAGACAGGAAACAGACAGGCAGTTGAATGAGTGCAGACAGACAGCAGACAGCAGACAGCTGATAGCAGACAGAGACCAGATAGATATACATCAGACAGACATAGATCAGACAGCAGACATATATACAACATATAGCAGGCAAATATACATGATACATACAGACAGCAGACACATTTAGCAGATGGCAGGGAAACATACATCAGACATACAGCAGACAGCAAAAACGAAAACAGGAACCCAGCATACTAACTGCCGACAAAGTATAGCCAGGCAGTATAACAGTTTCCCTGTTATATATCCGTATAAAATCCACCCCCCTCAGGAAATCAATACTTAACTGTAATTCTTTATATTTTGTGTTTCATGTTCACCAACTCAAATGAAAGATTTAATTTAATTTTAAATTTTACACTTAATATCATACCTCTGTATTCATTCACTCCCCCCTTCCCCACACACACTTCTATAAGTAATTTAATTACTCTCAAAGTTCTCTTCAATTAAACTGCGTGCACCATTTTGGTCATTCTTTTTTCCTTTTTCTTTTAACTTTCACATGGACATAGATATAAAAATAAATCTTAACCGCCAGTCATTTTCCGTTAATAAAAAAGAATAAAATAGAAATGAATTCCCTTTGCATCCCAGCCGACAATAAGTAATGCATATTTTCTGGTTAACACAGATCTGCGCCCTAATTTCTCTCATATTTTTTGCTTATATTGCTATCAATCTCACTCTTTATTTTGTCAGATATCTTCCAGATGTTCTGCTGACTAGGGTAGGCCGTCGATAAATGTTCTAATGTACATGTAGAACCATGTGTAGAGCTATTTCTCAGTTATCCCGCAAAAGCCACAAGAACTTGTTATCTAAAACCCTATAAGCCCGCCATGGCGTGTAACTTAACTCAATGTGAATCTTCCTCTGTTTACGAGTGCTTTGTCAACCCAATTCGTATTTATCGTCAATATCTGATATGTGCTTATCTTATACCCGACAATGCGTGGGTGATTGTAACGAAGTCTTAGCTCTCTTTTACTCCGGACTGTATTGAAAGCAGACCTTTGCACCCTTCGGGGCATGCCTCCGAACGACTGGCTGCTTGTCCCCTATCCTTGTATGCTTTCACGGCCCCTTTTAATAGTCTATAATAAAGTTACGTCCTCTAAATTCTTGTTGAAGTTTTTATAGATATGCTTGTGAACCATGGGTATGCATAACGCATTCACAGGCAGTATATAGTAGAGAGAAAACGACAGACATAAATACAACATATAGCAGAAATACAACATACAGAGAGCTGACAAAGTGTAGACAGCCAGCAGACAGACGAGAGTGTAGACAGACAGACACGCAGCAGATAGATAGCAGGCAGGCTGGAAACAGACAGACAATAAACAAATAGACAGCCGACAGAGGGTAGACAGAGGGAGGCATAAAGACAAAAAAAAAAGTCCGGTGGTTGGTGCTCGAAGAGCGCAGGGGGCAGAGCTCCCTAGTATCACATATAATTATATAGTTTTTAATAATTCGTTGAATACTGAATATAACAGGTCCGAAGAGTTCCAATGCTACCAAGCTGAACTACAATGTAAAGGGATGATGAATAATGCACGACATAATATTGTTAACATTTTAATATTATATTAAATAAATAAAATTATATACAATGGTATTTACAATGTAAAATTAACTTGTCTTTAACAAACAATATCCACAGCGTAATAGATTGAACGACATCACTTCCGGTTTGTCGTGCTGAAAGAGCAGCATAGACACGTCTCTACGTCTCTCTTTCATTATTTCCCTCTTCTCTCTGGAATCACTGAATCTTGTTTTAAGAAAGAATGTGACTGTACCGTCGCACCTTCTGTCAGCGTAATTTGGCTGAATGGAGCTGCCATCTATCAACATATACGAAAATAAAATTAAGTGTGTTGATCTATGCTTACAAATTAACATAGTTCAGTTTGAACATATTTTTAAAAACTCTTATCAACACTAAAATTAAAGTACATATACTGAGCTACTCTATTA
This sequence comes from Maratus speciosus, assembly GCA_963932465.1. Classification (NCBI taxonomy): domain Eukaryota; kingdom Metazoa; phylum Arthropoda; class Arachnida; order Araneae; family Salticidae; genus Maratus; species Maratus speciosus. Next base: position 185,658,441 of record OZ010788.1, read on the forward strand.
TAAGGAGTACAAATAAATGCAAAATCAAAAAAATATTGTAATTTTCAAAAAAAAAAAAAAAAAAAAAAAAATGAGCTGGCGTACTATTTAATGTGTCATTACTTACTTAATGTGTAATCAGTTTTTTCTTTTAAAATTTGATACTCTGTTTTTAAAAGTTGAGAACAGATGATGCCTTTATAAAAATCCAGCTAAAAGTACAATTTTTTGTTGTATGTTTGTCTGTTTGAAATTATTTTCTAGAATTCATCAATGCATATTTGGAAAGAGCACATAGCAATAAAACGTATTAGTTTCAAACGTCTTGATCTTTTATTCAAATATCGTACACGCACGGTCTCATTCGTTCACTTAATGAAAATAATCCCCATAAGGTTTTTTGTGACACTTTTTTTTTTAATCAATTATATTACAATATAAATAAGTCACTTAAATGTTCAAAAACTATCCTTTGACCTTTCTTAAAACTCGGTTTACATTTCATTAAAATATAATCCCTTATTAAGGAGTGCATTGATTATTAATTTTCTCTCACACTGAATCTGAAATATCTATCTTTAGGTAGCAAACTGATCAATTCTCTCTTGGATACCTATCTCGTGCAGGGAGCGAACATTAATAATTCCTCAGATTTTGGAAAAGTAATCAAAGCTGTTTGCAAATCTCTTTTCCGGCGTGCGGCGAAACTTACACAGGCATTAAAGTGATCGAGAATACAAACCAGAACTAAAAGATTGATTTTAAATTTGGGAAATTTGTAATTTGCTAGTTTGAAGTGGGCAAATTTAGAAAATGCATGAAAGTGTTTTAAAATCTGTAACGGAGCCTAAAATTTAAGTTTTTAAACTATAACGGAGGTTCTCATACATTCATTTTTAAGAAGAACATTGATAAATGAAAGTTAAAAATCTGGTGCTAATTCCCCTTGAGTTAACGAATTAAAATACATATGAAGATGTACAAATAAATGTACAAAAATTACATTCAGGTGCATACATATAATATAATTATTTAAAATACATTAGAAAAACCCAGAACGTTTTCATTCGTTACAAGGCCGTCATCAGTGGGATTTAAAAGTTGTTATTATTTTCTTTGCGCTTATTCGAGAATTGTCTGGAAGAAATCTTTGTAATTTAAAGGTTGTACGCCAGATCAGATGCCAAATAAATTTTTCAAATTTTCAACAGCACGAGCTTTGATCTATTATGCAGCAAATATCTCTATACTCCATGGATATCGTATGATAGTGCGTCGTTACAAGCTGTATCTTTATTAACAATTATTTCAATTGATTATCTTATAATGGCTTCCTGGTAATTATTGGTACGAAAGATAATTTTCGATTTATTAAAATCTACTTTTATAGGTTGAGTTTGAGTTAATCTTGATAATGAAGTATCGGGTCTATTTAATCTGAGATCTGCTTCATGTTCTTTAATTCTATCACGAAATTTTGCCATCTTCAAACTAACATAAATATAATATTTACTATATCTTTGGAAAGGTATAATGTATACCTCGGATCTACCGATTGCCTGCACAGGATCAATTTTAGTATTTAACAGATCTTTTAACTTTGGGGGAGAGGCTGCGATTAATTTTACATCATATTTAAGAAGAGTACGCCTCATATTTTCAAAAAGCCTTGGAATGTAGTTAACTTTTCAAAATTTAAATATTTTATCCAGAGCTTCACTTCGTTTTCCATAATTTTTCACTTCAAACTTTTTTATGAGTTTTTCGTTAAAACGGAGTAGAATGTCATTTTCTAATACTATTTTTCTTATTGCATCTAGTTCTTCTTTTAGGAGATGGCTTGAACAAACCTCAATTGCTCATTTTATATAATAATTAAATGGGGCTGATTTATAACTTATAGGTGAACTGCAATCAAAAGGAATAGTGACATTATATCTGTTAGCCTTCCTAAAACTGTGCGATCAAGATTCTGTTTAGTACTAACAGATATAATGCCACTATTCCTTTTGATTGCAGTTCACCGATAAGTTACAAATTAGAATAAATGCAGAATTCTGTAGTACATCTTGATTTGTAAATGATTGCCTTACTATTATTTGCCTGAATGTCTTGTCTATGAAGTCGGTTTAAAATTATATAGAATTTGTCTTTATAAAAATAATGGAAGTTATTTGGAAAATGATTTTTTTTGTTTATGAAGGAAGAATGCCTGTAAATTTTGCTCATGATTAAAAATGACTTCTTGGATGAATCCAAAATTAACTAGTTGGGATCTGAATACAAACTTAAAATAAAAGAATCTCAAGACCAAATTAATATTTTTGGCCAATAAACATGCATTATGATAGGAGGCATTAACAAAGTAGTTTATATTAAACTGATTAAGCAGGGAGAGGAAATTTCTGTCCAATTACAGAATACCTCCCATTTAACTGAATGCATTTGTAAAAAAATACAAATAGATAATGTGATAGAAAGCGCAAATTAATTTTTAAAATAGATGGCAGAGTGCTGATTTGAAGTTTCTAAAACCCCATCTTCAGTGCAAGGTTAAGAAACACAAAACATTAAAAACAAATGCATGATGATATAAAAAAAGGTTCAAGGAGTGCAGCCTGCACTGTAAAAAAAAATACTGTCCGTTTTCCGGTAGGAATCGGAAAAATAGTTGCCCCTATCGTACCGGAATAATTTCCGACCCAGCTCGGAATAAAATCCGTAAAAATAAGGAAATAGCCAGTAAAACGGTATTTTACGGATTTTATTCCAAGCTGGGTTGGAAATTATTATGGCACGATAAGGACAAATATTTTTCCTAATCTTACCGGAAAACTGGCATAATTTTTTTACAGTGTATGACCAAACGCCAAATGGCAAAGAGCGAGGAAACAACGAAACTAAGTAAGCTCGGTGTGCATGACGTAACCCATGGAGACGAGACCAATGCTAAGATAGCGCCTAGCTCATTCAGAAGGAGATAGAAAATGCATAAACGTAAAATAGACTGTGGGAGGAGGGGATGGGAGTTACGAAAATGGTAATGAAAGTTGTGAAAATCTAGGATTATTTGATAATACTAGGACTGTTTGAATTTTTACAGATGTGGAAAGCTTCTCAGATATCAAGATCTTATATTGATGAACATTTTTTTATTATTGAACCGTCGGTAAAGTTGAAATTATGGCTGCTAGTTCAACACTGTAAAAAAAAAAAATAAATAAAAAAAAAATAAAATAGAACCAGATTTCTTGTAGGAATCGGAAAAATTGTTGCCCTTATCGTACCGGAAAAATTTCCGACCCAGCTCGGAATAAAATCAGTAAAATCGGAATAAAATCCGTAAAATTGGAATAAAATCCGTAAAATACCGTTTTAATGAATGTTTCTTTTTTTACGGATTTTATTCCGAGCTGGGTCGGTTACGGTACGAGCTGGGTCGGTACGGCTATTTTCCGGTACGATAAGGGCAACTATTCAGATTCCTACAGGAATACTGTTCGGATTTTTTTACAGTGAACACCAACGATGGTTAGCAACAGCAGAACGTTTAATATCTCAATTTTTACAACGTTTTGTATGCTTTCCTAAGCGGTTTCAATATGCAGATGGCCTCCGGAGAAAATTTATTTATGGCATTAAATAGTACAGATTGTTTTGATACAACAGGTACCAATATTTTTTTTTGTACAATTATTTGCAGCAGAATTAATATATGTTGATCATTTTTGTTTTTTTAGGATTTTACATTACGAAAATCTCACTAGTGAAGATTTGTTTATTTAGAGATTTCACCATAAATCAAGCCCAACTTGAAGTAAAATTTAAAATTTTAGAAAGGTCAGGTGTCCGCTAAAGATTACGAATCGGACGTCGGTAGATTGTTACGTTTTTGGCTTTTAGAATTTCTTCAAATAAATAGGCAATATCCAAATATATAATAACTGTAGTTTTCTATACGGGTGGTGTTTTCTTTTCAACAGATATATCGTGACTTTTATTGCATGGAATAAAAAGGAATTTAAGCTGATCTAAAAGTGTACATTTTTTTTCATAATTTACATCGATTCCTCAACTACTACAAGATAATGTGATAGTGTTAAATAAATTTAAATATTAATCATTCAGAAATATAAGTTTTGTGGGTAAATGTGCTTTTTTTTTGTACAAATAACTGGTATGAACTTCGGACAAAAACTCTATTTTTTATTAAAGTGTAAATTAATTGATAATTGGCAAATATATGAAATTTCAAAATGATAAAAATATTATATCCTTCTATATAAGAAAAAGTAACGATTTGGAAACGGACCAATGAAAATCTGCGTAGATCTTCCCGCTACACCGGCATCTAGATTTTTTGTGACCGGGGGTCTTTCTTCGTTAAAATTAAGAAAACTGTTTCATACAAAAATATGAAAATTGGTGATATTATAGAGAAACGTTTGACAAATATGCTGATGCAGACAGTTTTTTAATCGAATAATTATTTTAAGAGATATTTAATGTTAAAGTCGGTCAAAATTGTTCCCTTAAAAAAGTTTTATTGGAGCAAAAACTATGCATAGGGATATAAACATTTTAGATCATTTTATACGCTAGAAGTTCCCGATGTGCAGAATGTATTTATTTTTTTAATTTGACTTATTTTTTGAGGATTTATTTCCATTTTAAATTCAGATTTCCAGCACTTCGAGAGATACATTTTACATATTTTAGAAAAGGGTATTATTTTAAACTGTTGCCAATTGCAAAAACAGCGTAAAGGATAATATTTTCTTCAAATTAAAAATTTATTTACACATGGCTGTTATAAAGAGAAAAAAAACTTTCAAATTAGAATTAAGTGATTAGGAGTTAAAAATCAGGAAAATATTGAAAATTACGTCATAAAAATGATAGTTATATATGAATTTTAAAAGAGAAAGAAATTTATTAAATAATAAATTCATTATTAAGCTTTAAAAGCCGCAAATGGGGAAAATTACATCATATTAAAGCCAAATAATTAACAGTTGGCAAAAGTGTTTAAATTAAAAATTATATTTGCGCGATACATTTATTTTATATTTTGAGAAAATCTTTTCAACTATTATTCTGAATTCTAAGGCAGCGTTAATAATATTACCTTTATAACAACAAAAGAATTTTCATGGGAATATTAAAAAGAGTTTTGACGAAAATTACGTCCGATCTAAAACTATACATTTCAAATGTCTTATTTAAAAGAATTTTCTGATAGCGTTCTTAAAAAATACCGAAAGACAAAGACTCTGTTTACTTAATTCATTTTACATTAGCTTATTTTCTAATTTTTAACTAATTTTTTTAAATCAAAGACTAAAACAGCCATTGTATCTCTTAGCAGCGGCTGATTTGAACTTAAAATCTCAAATCAAAGGAAAATGAATGAAAGCCCATTTACAGGGAGATCGTCACTGTTTTTTTACATTATAATTCAATCTTTTTAAAGCCGATGAAATTAGCGTGCTTTTAGAATCTGGGGTGTCTGAACGGGGGTTGGCGAGCGTAGCTCGTAGGGGGCAGAGCCCCCTAGTTATAAATATAAAAGAAATTAATATAGGTAAAACGCATAATTTATTGATTTTTTAAAAAAATACAAATACAACCTTTTAAAAAAAAATCAGAGTTACTAGAATTTGCCTCTAAGAAACGAAAAAGATTTTGAAATGTTGTGGATCAGCTGTTATTTTTATATATGTCGCACAAACAGTCCAAAATATAATTTGTTGAGAAAACACAATTAGTTTAAATGTCTTTATTTAAATATCGGTTGAGTTATTTTCACCAACTTAAAAAGTAAAGATTTTTGAAAATATTCAAACAAGATCATAATCAAGTTATAATTGAAAGCTTGCATAAAATAACTTGCGCAGAATAATTAATTTTTTTTTACTAAACTAGGGGGCTTCCGACCCCCTGCTCGCTACGCACACCAACCCCCGGCGTATTCGCTTCGTGATTCCATCCGGTATCGTGAAGCAATCCCTATTTTCTAGCCAACCCCAGAAGAAATTGTTTCGCGTTTCCATTCTGGATCGCTTCGCGATCCCTTACTTTCTATGCATTCAATTTTCAGATTCCACTTGGTAAAAACGCGCTCCTCCCCAACTTCTGACAATTTTATTTCCGTACCTCCAAGCACATAATCATTAGAGCTTACCCAGATAGCATTTTTAATTTTCAGAAAATTTGCAGCAATCTTGCTTTGAAAACCTGCAAATTTACAGCAAGCTCAGCATGACAAGACTGAAAGTTCATAACAAGACTGAAGCAAGATTATGCAAACGCCGAAGTCACCACACTTTGAACTTGCAGCTAACTTGTCGTGCAAGTTAAATTCATAGTGTATCAAATTTATTGCAAATTAACGGCAAAGGAGTAATCAAAGATGCTGCAAACTTACTGCAAAGTAGTAATCTTTCCACGCCCAACTATCTGTTTACGACTGTTACACTATAAGTTTAACCCCTTTGGAGGGGTCCATAGACCTGGTCAGGTCTATTGATGCGAACACGCCTTCAGATGGTGTAAGCATCGTTTTCATCACCATAAACATGTTAAGGTAATATTTGTACTATTCAATACGAGCCTTTTTTGGTATTTCATAAGCATAGCGTTTAGAAAAAGCGGTACCAACCGAATAAAATTTCTGCAATTTCTGCGTATGTGCTGATTGCCTATTCTCTCAACAGAGGGATATTTTGCTTTCGTCACTTTCGTGAATTAAAGACAATCTTGCCATCAGTTTCACAACAAACTACTCATGCAAGTAGGGGATGGTATACCTTGCTGTAAATTTGCTGCGAATTTCCCAATTCAAATTTGTCACGGCATGATAATGTCAGAAAAAATCAAACTTGCTGCCAATGTTCATGCTATCTGGGTTATAACTCTTTTTTTTTGTTTTTGGAGGGGGCGGGGGGGGGATTGATGTGACTATTCAATGCATTTTAGTTATTTAGCTGCAATTCATTATAAAAAAAACTCACAAATCAAGGTTTAGTAAAATTGCTTTCGGCAAGGCTCGAAAAGGAAAAATTACGAATAGGAAAACTATTTTTAAAAGTTTAACTTTTTTTTTTTTTTTTTTTTTAATTTGCGGCAAATTTATGTCTAACAATACAAAAAATATTTTTAAAAATGCATTCAAAATTCAAAATAATCAAAAAAAGTTACAGACAGCACAATAAAAGATGCATGTATAAAACTGTAACAATAATATATTTTAGTAATTCAAAAAATCTGAACGATAATTTACCATAATTATTTACAAACTAGAGCAATATTTGGCATAATTTAACGAACCGGAATATTGTTCCGATTTGCTCCGGTACAATTCAAGGCCTGGTTTTCTGACGCGAAAAATGGACAATTTCAAAATATTCATATTTAAAATGTAAGAAAAATTTCGAAATAAAGACTTATACACATACGATTAACAAGCAGTTATGCCAAAAGAAAAGAGAAATTTTAAAAGAATTAAATAAAACTGACACCGGTAGAAAATACTGTTAATAATTTCAATAAAAAATAATAAAAATTAGAAAACATGGTACGATAGAATTGTTAAGAATCTTGGAGAATAGACAACTAAGAAACTGTTTAAAATACTTTATATTTATGTAGAAAAAATGGTTTAATGGCAATGAAAACATAATTTAAATTTAAAAATCTTACACTAAAACGCAGTGTTGAATTCAGGGTTGGCCGGCGGGGGGTACAGTACCTCCAGAACCTTGAGTTACCCTCCCGAAGGTTTGAGATTTTATGCTTTTTTATGAACAAAAGTGTAATTTCCTCACGAGATCTCAAAAATGCCCCCCCCCCCTCCACCACTGAAATTGCCCCCAGATTACAATGTCTGAATTCAACACTGCTCGAACAGCGTGAAAGATGAAGGGGAAAAAAAAAAAAAAAAAAAAAAAAAAAGGTATATTTATTAAAACGATATCTGAGAAACTCTCAGATAACCGAGAAACTCTGAGAAAAAATCATTTAAAAATTTAAAATTTCAACATTGGTTTAACATGGACCAAAACCTCAATAAATAAGCATAACTTTTTAATTTATCAGAATTTTTATAAGAAACTGCACCAACCTTTCCAAAAAATAATCACATTTCAATAATTAAAATAATACCTTTATATCTGGGTCTTCAACACTAAACTGGCCAATCTAAGTAGATTTTTTACTGTTAGCAAAACGAGATTGACCGATCAGAAGCCTGCATTTTTACAAACAGCAAAAAAAGTTCGAAAAAATGCAGGCTTTTGACTGGTCAATCTCGTTTGGTTAACAGTGAAAAACTTATCTAGATCCCGGACAATGATTCGCTAATCATGGGAAGGAAGTGTCATAATTTTGTCTTTGGATGTAAATTTCCGCGCATGCGCTGTTTATATCTGTTCTTCCAACAAAAGCAATTTTTCGCTTCCGTCGTTATTTTATGACGATGTTGTATCACGTTTAGAGCAAAGTTGCCTTGCAAGAGAGCGATTGATTACATTCCGTATACCTAGTAGTGCCCTTGCGGCAATATTATTACTTCAAATTTGTCGTGACAAGAAAATATCAAGAAAAAATTAATCTTGCTGCAATTGTTCATGCTATCTGGGTACAGGGCTTCATAATTAGAAGAATTATTATATATAAAATTATATATATAGTGTTACGAATATTGTAAATAGTTAGTGTCTGTACTTAAAAATAATGTAAAAAGTTCAATTAAGCTCTATTCATAAGCTAATATTAGTTTTTGTTACATTGAAATATCTCAGTTTGTTGATTTTCTGCAAGCAAGTAAGCCCTATTGGATTTCAATGGGAATCTATGGAAAATTGGCGAAATACTGAAAATAGCGCCAAGTTGGCGACTAATTTTGGTCGCTAAATTTGGAGATATAACGCCAAGATAGCGACAAACTTGACGACAGAGCCGCTCGCCCCTTGGTAACCCTCCTTACAGCGTCAGAAAGCTCTGTCCAATCAGATGCGTTTCGCGGTATCTACGCAGATTTTCATTGGTCCATTTCAAAACCGTTACTTTTTTTTATATATAGAAGGATTACTTAAAGATATTAAAAGTGTGCAACAATAAATTGAAATTAAAATTAAGTTGAAAAAATACATCTCAGTATGCTAATTCTAGGCCTTTATTTTTGTGAATTCCACAAAACAATTTTTAAATAGAAGAAAAAAATTCTCGTCGAAAGAAATCTTTCATTCTTTTAAAATATTGAAAAAGTCGATGAATATTAAGTAGTACGGATAAGATAAAAACGTTTCAAATATTACTTCGATCTTTATTTAATTTATCCTTCTTTGAGCATAAAGTTTCAAAAAATCGATAGAATGTTTCTTTTTTTTTTTTTTTTTTTTTTTTTTTTTTTTTTGCAAACAAAATTTTCAAAAGAATGTTGAGAGGAATATATATTTCTTTCAAAGTATGCGTATTGGTATTATTGTACTTAGTTGTGGAAATTAATTAGTTATTAATCTTGCAAATCTCACACAGCTTGTCTTTTTAGCAACAGCTAGAAGATATTTCTTCAAAAATATCGCATGTACGCAGGTATATAATGCGCATCCTGTTTTTCAATAATTTGAATTCCAGGTTGTTAAAATAATGAAAATATGTTTAGAAAACTGTATAAATATGATTAGGGGACAGTCTGAAATTGGACTACCATATATAATTTAAAAATTTTTACAATCCCCCTTTAGGCTGGGTGTGGTGGGAAAATTATTTTTCCATCAGAGCTCTAAGGCAACATTTCTGCATGCAAATACAAGAAATGATATTGTAAATTTATTTTTAAATTACTATAATTGAAAAAAAATTAAATTATTGTTAACCTTTACAGGACGCTAGCGTTTTATACATGATTCGCCACTATCTTGTATTTGCATACAGTTAATATTCGTAAGGCTGCCACAGACAGCTGTTTGTATATTTCATTCGAATACCTATATTTCAAAAATAAGTTTTTTAGTATATTTCTCTTGTACATATTATCGAAATGTAATTGAAAGCGGTGCTTTAAAAAAAGGTGGTGCCTACAAAATAAAATTCCTGTGAGAGATGCTGGTCCCGTTCAGGTTAACCTTGTCACCTTACATGTACATTACGACCGATACCAAGTACCGATGTCACGCGGGAGCTTACGTAGGAAAGATAAGGGTTAATTTCTAGAAGTGTCCAAGAGGAAAATAAGTTATCTCTTATATGAAAAAAAAAAAACAAACAAAAAAAAACAACAACCTTTCTTTATAACGCTCGAAAAAGACAAAATTTCTAACTCATGAAAACTGGAAAATTATAATTTATCTCGAAAAAGCTGCTAGGCATTGGCAGAATGTGCTGCTGTCATGTACGTGTCGAAAGGAGAAGTACAGCCTCTAAATAGTGTTATAAATTACATAAAAGAGATTTAAATTAATTTTTAATATAAAAGAAATTTGATTGTAAATATATGTATTTTTATTTATGTGGATATAAATTCACCCACCAGAGGCTAAAGGGTTAAAGAGAAAATTTATGTATGTATTGCATATAAAATTATACCATACTAATTTTCTGAGTAAAAATCAACATTTACCGTTGTAATTGTATGTAGCTGAGTAGTAACGTCCGCAAATTTCATGCTTTTATATATAAAAATAATTTAAAAAAGATGAAAATGGCTAGAAAGGAAAATCTAAATCCAATTTAGAATAAAACGGCCACTATTTTTGATATAATAAATAACTGCAGAGCTTGTTTCCGTGGTAAATATTGTTTGTTTTGCTAGGTTCTATCACGTCTCTTGTCGATAGATACACAGAGTACTCGTAAACTTAATTAAAGCTCATGAATAACTTGTATCTACGTATGTGTAAAAGCTTACTTATTTTGCTCATAACTTAATTTAATGTATATTTTACTAGATAAGAATCTAAATTCTCGTACAAAAAAATTCAATTAGAATTTTCCAATTTTTTGTTAAATGGTCAAATGACCCATTACAGGTACATAAACCCTGAATATAAGGCTATATTTAATACTGTACTATTAAAAAACTGACTCAATTATTTACAAATAATTCTCCCGCAGTTTGGTATAATGCTTTTTATATTTACCGATTTTATTCATATTCATTAAATAAAATCTGAATAAATATAGCAACAATATCTATGTTAATCAAAACCTCTATATCAAATTACGTTTAAGTTAAACGAATCAAATGGCAATCTTTTCCTTAATTGCTCAATTATTTTACGCTTAATTCGTTCATTAACGGATCTGGCGTATTCATATTTACATTTAATTAATTATTGTTACTGTCTAGTTATTAATATTACTATTCTTCGATTAGTCTCAATTAATGCGACCTCTGCGAAAACAATTACTACAATTTGATTTTCTTTTATGCTTTTTATTCTGAATCGTCCTAGTATTCTTTTGAGAAAATAATTATTTTGTATCCTGTATTATAACTTTAATGTAGCATATTTGAAGAAGAAAGAAATTTACTGTAATTTCCTGCTAATATTCGCAAAAAAAAACAAAAAAAAAACCAACCAACCAACCAAACAAAAACAATGAAAAAGTTTCAAAATTCTTGACTTGCGGATTAAGTGTCGCTGTGAATCTCTCTATTCTGAAACAAGTTGGAAATAGCTCGTCAAACGTGGCAAATGAGGTGCGTTCGTACTATAACTAGTTTATAAATATATTTTGCACCGCATATTGTACTGACTATATATTTTAGTGCACTTCATAACTGCATTATCAATTCCATTGTGTTCGAAAGGCTGTAACATTATTAAAATGTGCTTGAAATAGTTTTTTCCCATTTGCTGTAATGTAACGGAAAACTTTTGACTGTCCCTGTTATCAAACTATACATCGGATTTTCATAAAATTTGAAATGACTTCACAAAACTTTGCAACAAGTATGTATTTAAAATTTCAGACCATTCGGTTGGGTAGTTTTTGCTCTGTTATATGCGGACAGACGGACAGACAGGCGGACAGACAGGCGGACGGACAGACGGACCGAACGACGACTATAGGTGCTACATATTTATATAATTACGAACGCACATAAAAAGGTAACTAACGCTGTCACCACCGCTGCCGTAAATGAATTTTTTGTGACCGGGGGGGGGGGGTTATCTTAACTAATATTAAGAAACTGCATACCATACTATTATATACTACTGCATACAAAAATATGTAAATTGGTAGTATTATGGAGAAATGTTTGATAAACACGCTGAAGCAGACGATATTTGAGAGAAGAATTATTTTAAGAGATATTTAATGTTAAATTTCTTCAAAATCATTACATTAAAAGCTTTCATAAATCAAAATCTATACATAGGAATTTAAACATTTTTTCTAAGGATATAATTAGAAACTTGCGGTGCGCAGACTGTATTTAGATCTTTAATTTTGAGTGGTTTTGAGGCATTTTTTGAGGGTTTTTTCAATTTCCAATTCAAATTTTCAGGTATTTAGTGATATAATTTTTTAATATTTTAGAGAAGGTTATTATTTTAAATTGTTGCCAATTGTAAAAGCAGCACAAAGGATAATATTGCCTTTAAATTAAAAATTTATTTACACGTGACTATTATAAACAGAAAAATAACTTTCAAATTATGTTTACATGATTAGGTGTTAAAAGCCGGAAAATATTCAAAATTACGTCATAAAAATTGTATTTACACACGAATGTTAAAAAAAGGAAGATACCTTAAAAATAATGAATTCATTGATAGGTGTTAACTTAAAATAATAGCAGTAAATAAGAAAAATTACGTCATATTTAAAATGGCTAAATAATAACATTGCCAAACGGTTTAAATTAAAATATATATTTACACGAGACATTCATTTCATGTTTCGAGATAATTTTTTGAACTATTGTTGCCAACTCTAAGACAGCGAAATAATATTTCCTTTCTAACAACAAAAGTATATTCTTGTGAATATTAACCCGGGAGAACTCGCTAGTGAGAATGCCCAATTGCTTTTCTTTTACTTTACATTCATATAATATCAACTTTTTTTGGTTGGTGTAGCACTTTTATTCTCAAAACTAGCAAACCCCGCGGCTTTGCTCGCGTAATATTTGAAATATGCCAAGTGATATTTATATGTCTAATTTTTATTAAAAGGTACTACCTAAATTTTTATTTTATTAAAAGGTAATATTTTATTTTATTAAAAGGTACTTATTACTTTTAGGAATAATTTAAAAAAAATTACTATTTAAAACACAGTTTGATTAAACATCATTGTTACACTGCATAAGGCAGAAATAAGGCTTAAATTAATAAAACGAAATAAAACTAAATAAATAATAATTTAGAAAATATTTTGAAACTTTTATGCTCAATTAATACGCTCATTTCAGTATTCATTTCAAGTTTTGAATTTTTTAGAAACAATCTTCTTACATCTTAAAATTAACCATCATGTCAAATTCCAAGTCCTAACACCTCTCTCAACATAAAGAGCTATGTTGAAATAGGAACTGTCACCATTAATTTGCCAACATTAATTTTGAAATTGGTTTGTTATTTCCTAATATTCCACAGAAACGTAATTTAGAAAGCTTTTAAAGGCCTTTTTTAGAGCGTTTGTTGTTCCTGTGAACCCCAGGTGGTAGAATTATCGGCACAAAATATATCCTGTGTAGGATCAGAGACTGTTACCATTCATTCGCAACTATTACTTTTATATTTGGTTTATATTCCCTAAAATTGCGTAGAAATCGTAATTTAAAACTTTTTAGAATGCTTTTCGCACCTCCCCTTCACTTTACCCCTTTTTAATTTGAATTTATTTTCGACAGTCCTTCGAGGGCATTTATATTTTATAAGTAACTACCATGCCATATTTAAAGTTTCTAGCCTTTTCAGTATCACAGAAATCGCAATTTAGAACGTTTTTAGAACGCTTTTCGCACATTTTCACCCCTTTTTAAATTTCCAATTTTTTCGAAACTGTTCTTAAAGATCATTTATATGTAATAAATATGTACCTTGCCTAATTTTAAGTTGCTAGCCCCTACCGATCACAAAATTCGAAATTTGGAATGCTTTTTTGATCCTGCAACTTCTAGGTGATAGTGATACCGACTTAAAATAGCGTCTATGTTAGAGCAGAGGCTGTCAGCATCAATTTCTTACCATTACTTTTGAAATCAGTTTGATTCTTCCTGAGATATTTGTGACAAATCGGCATTTAGAACGTTTTTAGAACGCTTTTCGCTCATTTTGCTCCTGCATCTTCTCTGGGGTAGTGGAAACAGATATAAAATATAGCCTATCCTGGAGCAAGATCTGTCCCCATCATTTTTACACCATTATATTTGAAACCGGTTCAGTATTTCCTGAGCTTGCTAGAAATCGCAATTTAGAACGTTTTTTACAACGCTTTTTGTGCATTTTGACCCCCCTTTTAAATTCCGACTTTTTTAGGAAATGTCCTTAGAGATCATTGATATCTTATACCTAACAACCGTTCTAAATTTCACGATTCAAGGCCCTTCCGTCACTCAAAAACCGCAATTTAGAACTTTTTCTCCTGCACCCCCTTTGGGGTAGTGGCACCGACATAAAACCTAGCCTATTTTAGAGCAAGGGTTTTCACCATCATTTTGACGCCATTATTTTTTTAATCGGTTTGATATTTCCTGAGATTGTGTAGAAATCACCATTTAGAACGTTTTTTAGAACGCTTTTCGCGCATTTTCACACCTTTTACTGTTACTTTTACTTTTACTGTCCGAGAGAGACTGCTCAGACTAGGAAGTGAGTCTGTAGAGCGTAGATTGTCCCTCCCGGTCCCCTTTATTAAGGTCTAAAAAAAAAAAAAGGTTACAAATTTCAGCCGAGGCTGAGCCCGCCAATACGCGCGACAGAGGGCGGAGTGGTATATATAAGATTTAAAAAAAAAAAATGTTACTTTAGCAAGCTTTGCGAAACAAACATAAGGACATTAAATAATGCAGTGTTATACAAAGTTAGACAATATTATACAAGTTGCTGTGACCCAACATTGGGTACTGAATAAGGGAGAATCCAAGTCTCTGTCTCAGTGATGGAGTAAAACTGAAAGGTTACATAAGAAGTTGAAGATGTTTTTAAGCTTTGAGAGCAAAATCGGGCGCGATAAAATATTTGCTAACCAAGCAACTGGAAGAACAGGAGGACGGCGGATATGCCAGCGAGCTGTTAAAGGACAATTATAGAAATAATGAGAGGCAACAGCATCATCACCGCACTCACATAGAGGAGAAAGGGCTCTTTTGAACTTGAAGAGGTATGCTCCAAAAGGACCATGACCGGTAAGGAAAGCTGTGGTGAATGGAGTGAGCAGCAGAAGATCCAAAGATACCACTGGGACAAGATCATAGGTATATCTACCCTTATCTGAGTAGTCCCAGTAATCCTGCCATTTTTTCATAAAATGAGCGCGTAGATGTCTTTTGATGTGTGAGTGCGGTACTGGAAGTGAAAAATCAACTGATGGTTTAGCAGTTGCCTCCTTTGCCAACATATCTGCCGTTTCATTTCCCAGGATACCCTTATGGGCTGAAACGTGGCTTAAATAGGTTTTCCAGAGAAGATTTTTGAGAAGTGATTTAATCTCAATAACCTGGGGATTTGTTGAGCCAAACGAACAGATAGCCTACAGGCTTGAAAGATTATCGCTAAAAACTGGAATTAAAAAATTTTGGTTTTGTTGAGAAATCCACTCTAAAGCTTTAAAGATGGCAAAGAGTTCGGCTTGGAAAATGGAATTATTGTTATCCAGCCTGCAAGACCAACGATGAGTCACTTCACTGCCTTTCGTAGCGCAGAAAGCTGCACCTACTCCGGTAACAGTGCGTGAGCCATCGGTGAAGACCATAACATTTTGAGTGGGAGAGTAAGAATTTATAGTCGGGTTTACTTGTAGGTGGGAAGTCTCATCTGCCGGATGAAACTGCCAGCCAAGAGTCTTACGCTGAATCATCATTTGTGGAAAAAAATTGCTGTGAGATAGCTTCATTCTCCAAATGGATGATGTTGCTTTTAGTGAACTCATATTTAATGGTAATGGAAATGGGAGGAATACCTGTCAAGATATTGAGAGCATCACTGGAAATGGTTCTATATCCCCTAGAAATTTGCAAGAGAAACATCCTTTGTATAGAAACTTATTTATTAAGTGCTGCTTTTGTAAGATTTCCCCCCCAAATAGATGCTCCATAGGTGATAATTTTTTCAACAATAGTAGAGTACCAAATTTTTAGCATATGGTTTTTAATACCCCAAGATTTAGTGGTTAATCTTTTTGAGTTATGATAAAATTTTACTAGTTTGATTTTAAGGTAATTAATATGAGAGAACCAGTTCAAGTGCTCATCTATTGACAATCCTAACAATTTAAGGTTAGAGACATGATGGACGCTAGTGCCATTTATTCTGATGGTGGGTTTCCTTTTAAGTTTATAAGGTTTTGCAAATGTTAGGGCTTGGGATTTATTAGTGAAAAGTTGCAGGTGCAGTGATTCCAGCAGCTGACAGAAAATTGGGAGAGCAAAAGCAGCCTCCAACTCCAAGTCCAGACGCCGAAAACCAGAGAAAATAAAGCTGAAGTCATCCGCGAACGCAAAAAGCAAGTAACCAAGTTTTTCGAACTCTGAGAGAATAATATTAGCTATGAGGAGCCAAAGAATTGGCCCCAGGCAGGAACCTTGAGGACAACCCTTTTTCTGTGGGTGGATAGAGATTCCTGCTCCCCAGTTAACAAGAATGCTTCTCTCAGAAAGATAAGAACGAATGACTCCAGCAATATTACCCGGACAATTTAGAATGCTAAGTTGGAGGAGAATGTCTCTCCACTCAACATTGTCGAAAGCGCCTTGAATATCAAGAGAGACCAGGGAAGTGTATTTGCCTTCACTAATTTTAAAAGCACAGGAAGTCAAGATTTCGGAAAGAGCTTTTTCGCATGATCTGCCCTCTCTGAATCCAAATTGCCTATTACTTAATAACTTGTTTGATTCGAGGAAAATAATAAGACGTTTAGCTATTAATTTTTCTAGTAATTTACCTAACACCGGAAGCAGGCAGATCGGGCGATAAGAGCTGGGTTCAGAGGGAGTGTTCCCTTGCTTAAGGAAATATACTACTTCCCCTTGTCTCAAAGTTAGAGGAAAATAATGGAAAAAAAGACAGAGATTGGCCCATTGGGTAAAAATCTCTGGTAATATATTAAAGGAACGTTTGAGAATTCGGAAATCAATAGAGTCAGCACCAGGAGCTTTGTTATCCTTGAATTTGCCAAGTGTGGCGCGAAGTTCCGCATTAGAAAAAGGTTTATCAGAGTAATTCGAAAATTTAATGTCAAGATTATTATGGTTAGGATACACTGTTTCACCAAAAAGATGTTTGGTAAGGAATTCGAGATTATTACGTTTCGACGAGAAGCCCGAAGGCCGCTCTAGGAGGATTTCATCCGGAGTGAAGAACTTCCCAGAAAAGAATTTTTCTGCAACACCAAAGGGATTCTTCTGGTGCGAACAAAAGGACCTCCAAGCTGCGCTTTTGGCATCAAGAATAGACCGTTTGTAAATGGCAGCTTGTTTGTTGTATGAGGATTTGAATTGTTGGATAATTTCAGGGGGTGAATTTTAGCTCTTTCAAATTTTTAAGTTTTTTACGCAAAGCTGTTAGTAAATTACGTTTTGATTTTAATTCCGGAGACCAAAATGTAAAAACAGGTGCTTTGCGAAGATTTTTAAGGCGGAAGGTGGCTCGTATCGCCGTTTTTATTGTATCTATTAGCAATTCTGTAAATATATTAAGCTCTTCTGTGTTAGTTATAGAATTCAAAGTCAAATTAAGTGTGTTTCGTTTGGATTTTAGAATTTTAACAAATTTTTTATAATTTCCAAATTTTGTATTGTATCTGCGTTGCGTGACTAAAAGAGGAGTAGTTTGAAGAGAAAATTCAATGAACTTATGATCAGAAAATGTGTGTATATCAACAACTTGCCAGTTACGAATAAAAGTAAGTGCAATAGGATTAACAAGAGTATGGTCTGGGAATCCTTTTGCCACGATTGTACCCGATTTATTTCTTTTAATGAATGTATGTTTACGGTTGTCAATATTAGAGATTGCGAGGTTGTTAGTGACGAGAAATTCAATGAAACTCTCCCCCCTAGCGTCCTCTCTGGGACTTCCCCAGAGCGGAGAGTTCGCATTAAAATGACCACCACATAAAAAAGGTCTTCTTTGAGAGTAATTAGGTGCTTTAAATTTCGAATTGTTTAAAAAACTGTTCTTAGAAATCTTTTATATCTAATAAATAGCTGGTACTTCAAATTTCATATTTCTAGGCCCTTCAGTAACACATAAATCGCATTTTTAGAAGGTTTTCTGCTCCTGCACCCCCTTTAAGGTAGTGGTACCGACATAAAATATAGTCTATGTTCTAAGTTGGGGTAACACCATCATTTGGATACCATTACTTTTTAAATCGGTTTGGTATTTCCTGAGATTATGTAGAAACTACCATTTAGAACGTTTTTTAGAAAGCTTTTTGTGTATTTTCACCCCTTTTAAATTTCGAATTGTTTAAGAACTGTTCTTACACTTCATTTATATCTTATAAGTAACTAATATTCCAAATTTCATATTTCTAGGCCCTTCAGTAACGCAAAAATCACATTTTTAGAACGTTTTTTGCTCATTCACCCCCTTTGGGGTAGTGGCACCGATATAAAATATAGCCTATGTTCTAAGTCGGACTAACACCATCATTTTGATACCATTACTTCTGAAATCGGTTTGGTATTTCCTGAGATTATGTAGAAACTACCATTTAGAACGTTTTTTAGAACGCTTTTTGTGCATTTTCAACCCTTTTAAATTTCGATTTGTTTAAGAGCTGTTCTTAGACATCATTTTTATCTTATAAGTAACTAATATTCCAAATTTTATATTTCTAGGCCCTTCAGTAACGCAAAAATCACATTTTTTGAACGTTTTTTGCTCATTCACCCCTTTTGGTGTAGTGGTACCGACATAAAATATAGCCTATGTTCTAAGTTGGACTAACACCATCGTTTTTATACCATTACTTTTTAAATCGGTTTGGTATTTCCTGAGATTATGTAGAAACTACCATTTAGAACGCTTTTTAGAACGCTTTTTGTGCATTTTCACCCCTTTTAAATTTCGATTTGTTTAAGAACTGTTCTTAGACATCATTTTTATCTTATAAGTAACTAATATTCCAAATTTCATATTTCTAGGCCCTTCAGTAACGCAAAAATCACATTTTTAGAACGTTTTTTGCTCATTCACCCCCTTTGGGGTAGTGGCACCGATATAAAATATAGCCTATGTTCTAAGTCGGACTAACACCATCATTTTGATACCATTACTTCTGAAATCGGTTTGGTATTTCCTGAGATTATGTAGAAACTACCATTTAGAACGTTTTTTAGAACGCTTTTTGTGCATTTTCAACCCTTTTAAATTTCGATTTGTTTAAGAACTGTTCTTAGACATCATTTTTATCTTATAAGTAACTAATATTCCAAATTTCATATTTCTAGGCCCTTCAGTAACGCAAAAATCACATTTTTAGAACGTTTTTTGCTCATTCACCCCCTTTGGTGTAGTGGTACCGATATAAAATATAGCCTATGTTCTAAGTTGGACTAACACCATCGTTTTTATACCATTACTTTTTAAATCGGTTTGGTATTTCCTGAGATTATGTAGAAACTACCATTTAGAACGCTTTTTAGAACGCTTTTTGTGCATTTTCACCCCTTTTAAATTTCGATTTGTTTAAGAACTGTTCTTAGACATCATTTTTATCTTATAAGTAACTAATATTCCAAATTTCATATTTCTAGGCCCTTCAGTAACGCAAAAATCACATTTTTAGAACGTTTTTTGCTCATTCACCCCCTTTGGGGTAGTGGTACCGACATAAAATATAGTCTATGTTCTAAGTTGGGGTAACACCATCATTTTGATACCATTACTTTTTAAATGGGTTTGGTATTTCCTGAGATTATGTAGAAACTACCATTTAGAACGTTTTTTAGAAAGCTTTTTGTGTATTTTCACCCCTTTTAAATTTCGAATTGTTTAAGAACTGTTCTTACACTTCATTTATATCTTATAAGTAACTAATATTCCAAATTTCATATTTCTAGGCCCTTCAGTAACGCAAAAATCACATTTTTAGAACGTTTTTTGCTCATTCACCCCCTTTGGGGTAGTGGCACCGATATAAAATATAGCCTATGTTCTAAGTCGGACTAACACCATCATTTTGATACCATTACTTCTGAAATCGGTTTGGTATTTCCTGAGATTATGTAGAAACTACCATTTAGAACGTTTTTTAGAACGCTTTTTGTGCATTTTCAACCCTTTTAAATTTCGATTTGTTTAAGAGCTGTTCTTAGACATCATTTTTATCTTATAAGTAACTAATATTCCAAATTTTATATTTCTAGGCCCTTCAGTAACGCAAAAATCACATTTTTTGAACGTTTTTTGCTCATTCACCCCTTTTGGTGTAGTGGTACCGACATAAAATATAGCCTATGTTCTAAGTTGGACTAACACCATCGTTTTTATACCATTACTTTTTAAATCGGTTTGGTATTTCCTGAGATTATGTAGAAACTACCATTTAGAACGCTTTTTAGAACGCTTTTTGTGCATTTTCACCCCTTTTAAATTTCGATTTGTTTAAGAACTGTTCTTAGACATCATTTTTATCTTATAAGTAACTAATATTCCAAATTTCATATTTCTAGGACTTCAGTAACGCAAAAATCACATTTTTAGAACGTTTTTTGCTCATTCACCCCCTTTGGGGTAGTGGCACCGATATAAAATATAGCCTATGTTCTAAGTCGGACTAACACCATCATTTTGATACCATTACTTCTGAAATCGGTTTGGTATTTCCTGAGATTATGTAGAAACTACCATTTAGAACGTTTTTTAGAACGCTTTTTGTGCATTTTCAACCCTTTTAAATTTCGATTTGTTTAAGAGCTGTTCTTAGACATCATTTTTATCTTATAAGTAACTAATATTCCAAATTTTATATTTCTAGGCCCTTCAGTAACGCAAAAATCACATTTTTTGAACGTTTTTTGCTCATTCACCCCTTTTGGTGTAGTGGTACCGACATAAAATATAGCCTATGTTCTAAGTTGGACTAACACCATCGTTTTTATACCATTACTTTTTAAATCGGTTTGGTATTTCCTGAGATTATGTAGAAACTACCATTTAGAACGCTTTTTAGAACGCTTTTTGTGCATTTTCACCCCTTTTAAATTTCGATTTGTTTAAGAACTGTTCTTAGACATCATTTTTATCTTATAAGTAACTAATATTCCAAATTTCATATTTCTAGGCCCTTCAGTAACGCAAAAATCACATTTTTAGAACGTTTTTTGCTCATTCACCCCCTTTGGGGTAGTGGCACCGATATAAAATATAGCCTATGTTCTAAGTCGGACTAACACCATCATTTTGATACCATTACTTCTGAAATCGGTTTGGTATTTCCTGAGATTATGTAGAAACTACCATTTAGAACGTTTTTTAGAACGCTTTTTGTGCATTTTCAACCCTTTTAAATTTCGATTTGTTTAAGAACTGTTCTTAGACATCATTTTTATCTTATAAGTAACTAATATTCCAAATTTCATATTTCTAGGCCCTTCAGTAACGCAAAAATCACATTTTTAGAACGTTTTTTGCTCATTCACCCCCTTTGGTGTAGTGGTACCGATATAAAATATAGCCTATGTTCTAAGTTGGACTAACACCATCGTTTTTATACCATTACTTTTTAAATCGGTTTGGTATTTCCTGAGATTATGTAGAAACTACCATTTAGAACGCTTTTTAGAACGCTTTTTGTGCATTTTCACCCCTTTTAAATTTCGATTTGTTTAAGAACTGTTCTTAGACATCATTTTTATCTTATAAGTAACTAATATTCCAAATTTCATATTTCTAGGCCCTTCAGTAACGCAAAAATCACATTTTTAGAACGTTTTTTGCTCATTCACCCCCTTTGGGGTAGTGGTACCGACATAAAATATAGTCTATGTTCTAAGTTGGGGTAACACCATCATTTTGATACCATTACTTTTTAAATCGGTTTGGTATTTCCTGAGATTATGTAGAAACTACCATTTAGAACGTTTTTTAGAAAGCTTTTTGTGTATTTTCACCCCTTTTAAATTTCGAATTGTTTAAGAACTGTTCTTACACTTCATTTATATCTTATAAGTAACTAATATTCCAAATTTCATATTTCTAGGCCCTTCAGTAACGCAAAAATCACATTTTTAGAACGTTTTTTGCTCATTCACCCCCTTTGGGGTAGTGGCACCGATATAAAATATAGCCTATGTTCTAAGTCGGACTAACACCATCATTTTGATACCATTACTTCTGAAATCGGTTTGGTATTTCCTGAGATTATGTAGAAACTACCATTTAGAACGTTTTTTAGAACGCTTTTTGTGCATTTTCAACCCTTTTAAATTTCGATTTGTTTAAGAGCTGTTCTTAGACATCATTTTTATCTTATAAGTAACTAATATTCCAAATTTTATATTTCTAGGCCCTTCAGTAACGCAAAAATCACATTTTTTGAACGTTTTTTGCTCATTTACCCCTTTTGGTGTAGTGGTACCGACATAAAATATAGCCTATGTTCTAAGTTGGACTAACACCATCGTTTTTATACCATTACTTTTTAAATCGGTTTGGTATTTCCTGAGATTATGTAGAAACTACCATTTAGAACGCTTTTTAGAACGCTTTTTGTGCATTTTCACCCCTTTTAAATTTCGATTTGTTTAAGAACTGTTCTTAGACATCATTTTTATCTTATAAGTAACTAATATTCCAAATTTCATATTTCTAGGCCCTTCAGTAACGCAAAAATCACATTTTTAGAACGTTTTTTGCTCATTCACCCCCTTTGGGGTAGTGGCACCGATATAAAATATAGCCTATGTTCTAAGTCGGACTAACACCATCATTTTGATACCATTACTTCTGAAATCGGTTTGGTATTTCCTGAGATTATGTAGAAACTACCATTTAGAACGTTTTTTAGAACGCTTTTTGTGCATTTTCAACCCTTTTAAATTTCGATTTGTTTAAGAACTGTTCTTAGACATCATTTTTATCTTATAAGTAACTAATATTCCAAATTTCATATTTCTAGGCCCTTCAGTAACGCAAAAATCACATTTTTAGAACGTTTTTTGCTCATTCACCCCCTTTGGTGTAGTGGTACCGATATAAAATATAGCCTATGTTCTAAGTTGGACTAACACCATCGTTTTTATACCATTACTTTTTAAATCGGTTTGGTATTTCTTGAGATTATGTAGAAACTACCATTTAGAACGTTTTTTAGAACGCTTTTTGTGCATTTTCACCCCTTTTAAATTTCGATTTGTTTAAGAACTGTTCTTAGACATCATTTTTATCTTATAAGTAACTAATATTCCAAATTTCATATTTCTAGGCCCTTCAGTAACGCAAAAATTGCATTTTTAGAACGTTTTTTGCTCCTGCACCCCCTCTGGGTTTAGTGGCACCGACATAAGATATAGCCTATGTTCTAAGTTGGACTAACACCATCATTTTGATACCATTACTTTTGGAATCGGTTCGGTAGTTCCTGAGCTTACCTCCTACAAATAAACAATTTTTTCCTCTTTATAATAGGAGTATAGATAGATAGGTAAAATAATTGAAAAACATTTTGAAATTTTAATTAAAATGAAAAATGATTTAAATAAGAGTCTTAAAAAAGTACGACTGTGAGAGAAAATCTCATGCAGCGAGTTCTCCCGGGTTAAAAAGAGATAGAAAATTTTGGTGAAAATTACGTTAGGTTTAAAAAAATATATTTAAAATATCTTATTTAAAAAAAATTATAGCGCTGTTGAAAAATACCGAGAGGGCTTTTAGAATTTACTGTTTAAGAAATTACCTAGTTTATTTTATATTAACTAATTTTAAAATTTTTAACTGATCATATTCAATCTAACACGAAAACAGCTATTAACAGCACCAGATTCGGCTTTAAAATTCCTCAGTAAAAGGAAAATGAATAGAAATCAGCTTACAGGGAGATCGACATTGGTTTTTTAAGTCTAATACAATACTTCGTAATCTGTTTAAATCCGATAAATTAGTGTGTGTTTAGAATCTGAACGGGGGTTGATGAGCGTAACTCGTAGGGGGCAGCAGGGCCGTGCGAAGAGAAAACTGCGCCCGGGGCAGCGTGTCAATTTGGCGCCCCCCCCCCCACACACACACACACTTCTTCAAAATTGATAAAAGGCAGAAACAGAAATAAATTATATTGAATAAATATTTTGCATTTATTTTAGAACTTTAAAAGATTTAATTTTAATTCAGAAATTCCAAACAACTAAATAACTGAAAAGAAAATCGCACTTATTTGTTAATGATATTGTGATGCTTTGCGACAGATTTTTCTTAACCTTTCTCACATATTTTTCTAGCCATTTTTAGTTGTTTTTAGTCTTTAAACTGCAGAAAATGGGTAAAAATCGCTAACAACCAGATTAGAAACAAGTGGTTCCTTCAACCAATAAGTACTAAAAAAGCAAAACAAACGAAAAACCTGCAGAACATAATGTAAAAGATAAAAATAAATTATATTTTCAGTACATTAATTAAGGAAGATAACTGCAACAGTGTTTTAATTAATATAAAATAAAATATAATATCAGGCAAATACATTTACTTCCATTGTATTACTGTCTTCTATCTTTACAAGAAGAAAGTATTGGATTCATGAAAATTTTCGAATTCCGGTTTTCGACGGATATTATGGTCAGAGAGTCCGAAAAACATGCTTTTACAAAATGTCTGTCTGTCTGTGTGTGTGTGACACAAATTTTGTGGGCGCTCTATCTCAAGAATTAATGTACTGAATTTAATAAAAATTTATATCCAGTTAGTACCTGATACAAATTGATGCTGATTAGTTTTTGGTTCAAATCGCTCAACAGGTGGCGCTGCTATGCTGCATTTTTTACGATTTCTGCAATGGCTCTATCTCAAGAACTAATGCACGGATTTTCATGAAACTTCAGATTCAGTTAGTCCTTGATATGACTTGATGCTGATTACGTTTTGGTGTAAATCGCTCATCAGGTGGCGCTGCTCTGCTGCATTGTTTTACGATTTCCGCAATGGCTCTATCTCAAGACCTAATGCACGGATTTTCATGAAACTTCAGATACAGTTAGTCCTTGATATGACTTGATGCTTATTACGTGTTGGTGTAAATCGCTCAACAGGTGGCCTGCTGTGCTGCATTTTGCACTATTCCCGCAATAGCTCTATCTCAAAAACTAATGCACGAATTTTCATCTAACTTCAGATTTATTAACACAAGTTGCTGCTGATTAGGTTTTGATCTTAATCGTCCAAGAGGTGGCGCTGCTATGCAGGAATTTTCATGATTTTCGCAATAACTCTATCTCAAAAACTAATGCACGGATTTTCCTCAAACTTTCAGTTAGACTTTGACATAAGTGGTTGCTTGGTGGTTTTGGAGTAACATAGGTTTTGGTGTAAAACACCCAATAGATGGCGCTGCTAGGCTGAATTTTGCTGGATTTACACAATTTCAGAGAAGGCCATATCTTAAGAACCAATGCATGGAATTTCATATCTTTAGAATCCTCATGATGGGCATAGATTGCCGTTTAATTTTGGCAGTGTGATAGCGAATTTTCAAGAATTAACATGTATGAGATGGAAGAAAGTTTTGGTATTGGTACATCCGACTAGTTTTTTCTTGCATTTAGGGTAGCAAAATCGTTTATTATTTTATGTGTAAAGATTGCGACACACTGAATTTTATAGAAAGTAAATTCAGGTTGCTTAATCTCTCGACTCGTAGTAGATCTTAAGTAGTTTTTTGCTATTTTATTGTAACTGAAATACTTATAAATTATGTACGCTGCCTCCATGTTTTTGAAATTCTTTGTTTTCCCTAAGTTAAAATTATGGAGCAACTAAAGGATTTCTAAATGATCCATTTTATAAAAGTTCTTATCTAATGGTAGAAATAATGTTTTCGCTTTTAAAGCCTCGCTTAACAATTCTAGTCCATTCAAGTCAGCAATAAAGGGCCAGGTCCAGACAATATTAACAGATTTTTGATAACTGATTTTAGATTAGCACCACCAGAAACTCAAATTCTTGTTATATATTTCTCAGTTTCTTAAACCTCCAGTTCAGTTGCACGGTAAAGTGTCTCTACATAACACGAAATCCTTCACTTTCATATAAATGTCCACTTTCATCAGGAGCTTCATAGTCAAATTGTTCTGCGAATTTTACGTTTTCTGTTTTGCTCAAATAAGGACTCTACATTTACGGACATAACCAAATCTTAGCTTTCTTGTTCAAAAATTTCTTCTCTTATTGTCTAAAATGTGTTTTTTAGTGTTTCAATCAGTTTGCTGGGAATCAAAACATTGACAGTTTTTTTTTTTTTTCGTGAGAATAATACTAACTTTTTCTATTTCATTTAAAATGCTGTGTCAAGCTACTAAGCCGTAAATAAAGGGGAATTTCTTTATTTGCTTTATTAAGCTTTTTGTTCCTGAGTAAGTTTACTCATTTTACTTCATTTCTATAAGGTCTTCCAGAGTTTTTAAAATCTGTTGCGATTGTTTCTAAACTGCAGATATAGCTTTATTTTTTCATGACCATAGAGTATCGCAATGTTTCTTTAAATAAACTGATAAGTGGGACATAAGTATATCCCACCTTTCAGTAGAAGAGAAGAAAAAAAAACACATTTTATGCAGTTCCGGACATTTTTGGACATACACCAGCAGCACGAACTTAAAGTTTAGAGAATGTGCAGAGCATGGTAAAAAAATAGACGAATTTATTTACTTTGACGATTCGAGCTTACAGAACATTATATTGGGAAGCCATATTTGCACCATATCACAACATTGAGCTCTGAAGGGTTGATATTGGTATTGTTTATGACGGCCGATTATCTTCAAGTTGGATATAGTAGGCCCAGTGTTGAATTTAGACACTTTTCTCCGTGAGGGATTTCTGTGGCTCCGGGGGGGGGTGGACATTACAGAGTTCCGGGTGGTAAATTGTGCTTTTTGACCATTGAAAACACAAAATCTCAAATCTTCCGGGGGGGGTGGGACATCTCATTGCTCCAGAGGGAATGTTCCCCCCCAGGTCACCCCTGAAATCAACACTGAGTAGAAAGGAATGGGATGGGAGTGTCCTCTGTCAGGTCTTTCTAAGGGAAACTAACCCGTATTTAGGCAAGGTTCGAAGAAAACTACGGACAATTTCAAACGATTAGGCTGACGTGCGCGATTGGGTCGAACTCAGGACCTCCCGTCTACCATCTTTGAGAACAGAACCTCTCGTGCAGCTATGAATGTCGAGATTGTCGGACATTAGCTTATCTTAAATTTCTACGCTCCTTTTTTTGCTTTTTCTTTTTTTTTTTTTTTTTTGACTTGATGTAGTCAAGAAACCTTTCCCCGAATGAAAATTTTCTATTTTCGGTATCGCATAATTTGCATCATTTGTCCTTTGTGAGGTGTACTGGATTCCTAAACTGTACTGTGTTTAAAATTCAATAACTTGCAAATGGTGACATTATTAAAAGAAATTCTTGCAGGAGAGTTATGTAAAATATAAGAAGTATTTTTACTGCGGTTCTCGGTTTTAGTTCCAAATAGCAGAGATAGGTGGCAAGCAATAAGCGCTCAAAGGAGGTCTAAACTGAAATCCCCTTGGCATCATGCGAACGAAGAAGGTTAAATATATAGAATAGGCCCCTAAAAATAAGATTGTATTAGAGAATGAGACCCACTCCACACATTTAACCTCTTCTTTTCGCATCAGTGTTGGGCGATTTCGGTTTTGGCCTCGATTGAGCACCTAAGGCGCTAGATGTTGTCTTTATAGTGCTTGTGTGGTTATACATTGCTGGCATAATTGTCAATTCAATATAAACTTCATTGATTTTCACGAATATGGTTTAATAAAGTATACTGCTGTAACCTGAATTGACTATAAACCTGTTTAATTCTTCAACAAATCATCGATATTTATGTTGTAATGTGAAATTGTAAAACTGCAGTATAAGAATTGAAAAAGTCATTTGTAACGTGAGGAGCTAGTGGTCTGCCCCTCGGGATGGCACTATCACTCTAAAGCGTAAGCTGAGTTCCCGAGATGGGCATTCTTGCTTGCAGCGCTATCTATAGTTGCTATTTGGAACTAAAGCCGAGAATCGAGGTAAAAGAAAAATACTGACATTTTACATTACCTTCCCGCAATTTTTTTTAAATATCTGTTACCATTTACAGGTTATTGAAATTTAAAAACAGTCAGTCCATTTTAGGACACTCGGTATATGGAGTGCGATCGAACGAAATTGAAAAATACCTTGCTCTATTAATTTCTTCTACAATCGTTTTTCTTACTTCATTGGCAAGAAGGTTCATAATTTCATCCGGAATATATTTCGCCAATTATCTTTTTCACTTTCAATAATTTTCACTTTTGCTCTTTTCAAATTTGCTGTCGATTACATGATTTAATTTTAAACGTCTCTCAAGTTTCTTTTGTCGAATGCATGCATTCCTGTGTTCTAGAGCATTTTTATGCTCAAGAATTTTAGGATTTAATTTCTTCTACATGAAAAACCCACAATCTGGATTGGCTAACTTTGGAGGGCGATCTTGATAATTGGTGAATAATAAACAGAGAAAACAAAATATAGTGATTTCCTTAATTAAGTTATCCAATAAGCCGCAATTGCGGTTAATAATTTCTCCACTAGGTATAATTTTCTTGAACGTTAGTTTGGAAAATTGTCGTCCTTCTGCAATGGCAGATTTCATCTAATCATCATTTTTATCCTGTGCTGGACCTTTTTTTAACAGCAAAGTAATGACCGAATGACTATAAGAATGATCCCATAGTGGAATCAGAATAGGTTAGCACAGACAGTGTTGATTTCAGGGGGTGGCCCTGGGGGGTCATTCCCCAACGGAGCAATGAGATGTCCCCCCCCAGAAGATTTGAGATTTTGTGTTTTCAGTTGTCAAAAAGTGCAATTTCCCCACCGGAACTCTATAATGTCCCTTCCGGAGTCAAAGAAATCCCTCCCGGAGAAAAGTGTCTGAATTCAACACTGAGCACAGAAACTTTCGTATACGATGTAAAAGAGACCGCAGAGTGCAAAAGTTTAAGAAACACTGCAATAAAATATCACAAAAGCATATTATAAAATCATCAGATCTAAAGAGCTCAATGCAAAGTAAATGTGACCGACGCAATAACTTGGAAATGCAAAATGTACATACTTCCATTGGGAAAAAAATTCCCGCTATGTAAATACATACATTTGGTTTTACAAAAAAAAAAAAAAAAAAAAATAGAATATCGAAGAGTGAAAAAAAATTCCCATGAAAATGATCGACGACAATAAAAAAAACGAAAATTGGTAGTACAAATTTGGCGCCCCTAAATTTCCGCGCCCGGGGCGACCGCCCCCTTCGCCCCCCCTTTCGCACGGTGCTGGGGGGCAGAGTCCCTCTAGTTATTAAAAAGTTCTTCCGGCCAGTGCCGGGAGGAAGAGGTAGCTTTCATATTCCTTATTTTAAAAAAGCCAATTTATAGTATTCAAACACACGAAGCTCAATTTAGTGGAAACCGAATATAGGAGATTCAATACTAATTTTTATCAATACTAAATCATTATGAATGAGAATTTCGCGAAATTAGACAGCTTTATCAAAGCTGCTTTTATTTAAAATAACTTATATTTGGCTGCCAAATTCGGCGATTTCTTAAAGTGCCTGCCATTTTAAGACAACATGGTGGATGAGGATAACCAGTGAACTTGGTCGAGACCTTAGTAATTGCTGTGCACATGCTCACTCACATCGGAATCGATTGATATATACGAGTGCTGTCGCAGGCAAAAAATCATATTTTTCAAAATGTCACCCACATTAGACATTGAAATTGCTATATCTGAGCTATTTTTTAAGATAAAGACAAACAAAAAATGCTCCAGAATCCTCATATCAAGGTCAAATACTTAAGAAAGAAACCTTTTTCAATTTTTAATTTTTTTGCATCTCACTTTAAATATAATTTTTTTTTTAATTTAATGGCCACCATTTTGAAATAAGATGGCTGATGAAGCTGGCCAGCGAACTTGGTCGAGATATTGATGTATACTATCCATATGCCTTCTTAGATCGAAATAGGCGAATGCGTGTGTTATTGCGTGACAAATACAAGATCGTTTCAAAATGTTAGCCATGCTAAAAATTCAAAGTGCTATAATTCAACCATTTTTTAAGATCTAAACAAAACAACAAATTTTCAGAAACAAAAACTGCTCCAGAATCTTTGTATCAAGGCCAAACACATAAAAAAAAATCTTGTTCATTTTCCAATTTTTTAATACCTCATTTTAAATTTTAAAATTAATTTTTTTTAAAAATGGCAACCCTTTTGAAACAAGATGGCGAATGAAGCTGGCCAACGAACTCGGTCGAGACATTGGTATGTACTATGTACAGACCAAGTTATATCCAAGACGGTTCATAAATACGCCTGATATCGCGTGACAAAAATCAGGTCGTTTTAAAATGTCAGCCACAATAGAAATTGAAAATGCTATAATTCAGCCATTTTTTTTAGATATAGACGAAACAAAAACTGTTCCGGAATCTTTGTATTAAGGTCAAACACATGCGAAAATTTTTTTTTTCAATTTCTAATTTTTTGGTATCTTATTTTAAATTTTAATTTTTTTAAATTTTTTAAATGGCCGCCATTTTGAAACAAGATGGCGATGAAGCTGGACAACGAACTCGGTCGAGATATTTGTATGTACTATGTACACACCAAGGTACATCCAAATCGGTTTATAAATACGCCCGTTATCACGTGACAAAAATCAGGACGTTTCAAAATGTCAGCCACGCTAGAAATTCAAAATGCTATTACTCAGCCATTTTTTAAGATATAGACGAAACAAAAACTGCTCCCGAATCTTTTTATCAAGGTCAAACACATAAAAAAAATGTATTATTTCAATTTTCAATTTTTTGGTACCACATTTCAAATTTAAATTTTTCTTAAAAATTGAAATGGCCGCCATTTTTAAACAAGATGGCGGATGAAGCTGGCCAACGAACTCGGTCGAGACATTGGTATGTACTATGTATAAACGAAGTTACATCCAAATCGGTTCATAAAAACGCCTTTTATCGCGTGACAAAATTCAGGACGTTTCAAAAATGTCAGCCACGCTAGAAATTCAAAATGCTATAACTCAGCCATTTTTTAAGATATTGACGAAACAAAAACTGCTCCGGAATCTTTGTATAAAGATAAAATACATAAGAAAAAATATTTTTCCATTTTCAATTTTTTGGTACCACATTTCAAATTTTAAATGGCCGCCATTTTTAAACAAAATGGCGGATGAAGCTGGCCAATGAACTCGGTCGAGACATTAGTATGTACTATGTACACACCGAATTACATCTAAATCGGTTCATAAATACGAGAGTTACAGTGTGACAAATGTCATATATATATATATATGTCAATTTTGAACGGAGGGTGGTTTCGGGGTCTGGGGGTCATGATCGATGAAAATATACCAAAATTTTTTGAAATCGCTTTCCTCCGAACGGCTGCAATAGGTAACTTTTTGTAATGAAAGCTACCTAAAACAAGTTTTCCTAAATAGAAACAAGAAAAAAATCTTTGTCAAGCATATATTTTGGAGCACTTTCCAACGCTTCCAGAATTCTTTACCGATACTTCGGTTTTTAATAAGATAAAAAGAATCTATGTAAACATTTTATAAAACTCGTAACACATTTTAAAAGCAGATTTCAGCAATTATCGTCCATAGCCAGAAAAGTAGTCCAATTATTTCTTTCAGCCCTGTATTTAATCCACATTTTGTACATATTATATACGTATAATATGTTAAAACTTAGTTTAGTAAGAAAATGCTTACCAGGTTTCAAATTCACCTTCAGTAATTATTATCAGTTTACGGAAACATACTTAAGCTGTTTTGTACAGCCCTGTATATTAACAACTTAATTTTATATGCGCCACATATTAAGCTAAAATTTAATTTGGGTTAATGCAGGGTTAAAACTACTCAAATCACACTTCCAAACATTATCATCCTTAGGATGTCATGTATGCCATTCTTTGCGTACCCCTGTATATGATTTTGTTAATATTACACAAACAACTTTTAGTATACTAAATATAGTTTAACTTGAAACTGCATAATTCAATTAAAAGCCGTCTTTAAGCCATTCGCTCTGATAATCTGCAATTCTTACGAATTCTAATGAAGCCCTGTATCTATAGCAATTATACACACCAGATTGTAAGCAAAAATTTAGTTAAACTTAAACACGCATACCATAAATGAAATCCTATCTCCAGCTCTTGTAGTTAATACACAGTACTTCAGATACAGTATTGTATTCTAATCTTTTGCGTGTATGTAAATGAACGATAAATTTTATTCGGATCATGTTATATAACAAGTATCTTGTAGTAAATCTTAGTAAAGTATATTAATTTCATTATATTTGAAATAGTGTAATAGAACTAATATACGCTGCAAACAGTTTTTTGCCGTAGAACATTATTTAACGGAATTATTTTGTATGGCTCTGTAAATGAACAGTAAATGCTTTGCACCCCATAGTCTACAGAATGCACGATTTGGTGCACTACATAAATGTATATCAATTTCATTATGTTTCAAATTGTCTCACATCATTAAAATGAACTTGAAACGATTTTTTCACATCGACCGTTATGTAACGAAAACATTTTACCGCCCCTGTAAATGAACTATAAATGCTACAATCTTCATTTTCAATACCGACCGTGCTATAGTAACCATCGGTAACATACAAAAAAATCAGGACAATCCGAGTATATTTACGAGAGTTAGAGCTCGGCCAGACGGCCAGACAAACTGAAGTCATAAACACTTTTCAACTGTGTTTATAGTGTGCTAGTAGCCTTTGCCCGCTACGCGCGCTGGTCGGTTTCTCTAAAAGAATCTTAAATCAAACAAAATATATCTGTGAAAGATGAAAAAAAAAAAAAAAAAAAAACCTTTTCCTAATAAACAAAATAATTCTCAAATCACTGAAGTACGTGTGTTTAACTATTTTTTTAGTAGTTTGTTAATTTGAATTTTCTGCTTCTACCTAAAACTGTTTCTGAGATAAGGCGAAATGTCCTAAAGTTTTCGACCACTGGTTTAACTCCCTTAGGGGGGAATTTCAAAAATAGCTGAAATATGTGTTTAATTATTTTTTTTAATAGATTTGTTATCCTGAATTTCTTGCTCCTACGTAAAACTGCTGCTGAGATAAGGTAAAATGACCTAAAATATGCGACCAACCCATTAGAACCCTCTTAGGTGGGAATTTCTGAAATCAATAAAATACATGTTTAATTTTTTTAATAGGTTTGTTATCTTGAATTTCGTGTTCCTATGGAAAACTGCGGCTGGGATATGGCCAAATGTTTTAAAATGTTCGACCCCCCCTTAACCCTCTAAAGGGAGAATTTCTAAAATCGCTGAAATAAGTATTTAATTATTCTATTAAGAAGTTTGTTATTCGAAATTTCTCACCCCTACCTAAAACGGCTGCTGTGATATGGCCAAATGTTTAAAATTTTTAACCCCTTAGAGGGAGGATTTCTAAAATCGCTGAAATAAGTGCTTAGTTATTTCTCTAGTAGATTAATTTTCTGGAATTTCACACTCCTACCTAAAAGTGGTGCTGGGATATGGCCAAATGTTCTAAAATTTTCAACCCCCTTTAAGCCCCTTGGAGAGCATTTCTAAAATAGCTGAAATACGTGTTTAATTATTGTTCTAGTAGATTTATTTTCTGAAAATTCACGCTCCTACCTAAACTGGTGCTGGGATATGGCTAAATGTTCTAAAAGTTTCACCCCCCCCCCCTTTAACCCTCTTACGGGGTGAATTTATAAAATCGCTGAAATACGTGTTTAATTACTCATGTAATAAGTTTTTTATTCTGAATTTCTTGTTCCTACCTAAAGGGGCTGCTAAGATATGGCTGAGATATGACCCCCTTTTCACTCCTTAGGGGGGGGGGGATTTTCAAAAATCGATGAAATATATGTTCAACAATTTTTTTAGTAGATTTATTTTCTGGAATTTCGCGCTCTTACCTAAAACGGTTGCTCAGATATGGCCAACTGTTCTAATATTTTTGACCTTCCCTTTAACCCCCTTAGGGGGAAAATTTCTAAAATCGATTCAAATTCCTGTTTGAGAAAACTCTAAAATGTATTTGGAAAAGTTTCCGAAAATCAGTGGCAGAGAAAGGGACTTTGTTGTTACATCGATCTTTTTGAGGTTTCTAAAGATAAAGAACGCTTATCGGAATCATGGATAAGTCATAAGAGGCTATTGTACATTTTCTTTTGTGATTGTATTACATTTTCGTAGCTTAAGTACCATTTGTCTGTATTTTACAGTTCACCCGAATCTCTAAATATTCAAGTCGATATGAGGAAATAAGATATTACTTAAAAAAAAAAAAAGACATTGACATGCTAGTTGTATTATATACGTTTATAAAAATGCAGTTTCTTTGAAATTTTTACTTAAAACAACATGGAAATTTATGGTAATTGAAAATTTCGAAGCTTTTATTTTGAGTCTTCTAAGTTGATCATTCATAACAAAAGTAAAAAAATTCACTTGTATTCCAGAAATTGTAACTGAACTTTTAAGTTAAAACAAGTAACGTTGAATATTATTTACAGATGTAGTAGAAAAGTGTACGAGAAATGGTCAGGATTTTTCTTGGATGATCGCTCCAATAATTCGGATTTCTGCATATCCAAATTGTTTCGTGATCATGTTTGTCGAAATAATTTGACTTTCAATGTACTTAAACTCCAAGGTTTCTTTCTATCATAATAAATAAATAGGATATTTGTAAGAGTAAAATTTGTCTCAAACAACATCTTTTCACTTGATCTGTGTGCGCCATACCTCGATTCTACAATTCTTTCAGTCGTCGCTACCTGTTTAAAGCCAATATTCTTCTATAAATATATATATTTCCGAATCAGCTAAATTTCTATACAATTTTTTATAATTCTTCTTCATAACTTTTATCGCTTCTAATAATCTTAGAGCAATATGGCTAAAGTTGACGTAACTCGCAAGTCCTCTCATCCTCTCTTGAATTTGAACATGGTCCGAATTCATATAACTGTGTATTTGGTATAGCCTAATTTTTTAGAGCTAAAACCAAGATTAGCGTAGGTGATATATTATAACATTATTTAACTATTGCTTTAAACCGTTCTTCAATGTAAAAAGTTGAATTTCTGACACCTATGAGGCATCAAATGATGATTTATCACAAAGAAACTGTCACAGCAGAATCAAACTGGGATTACCACATGAATATTGGTTGCAATTAACTGTTTGATTAACTAAAGTGGTCACATTTGGAGCACATTGAGATTGTGACTTTTGCGAAGTCATTGCGATTTCACATTTGGTAATTAAAATAATATACAGAAATCCATTCTTTTAAAATTTAACATTGTCAGGTAATTTCATATTATACACTGCAAGGCTCCAAATCTTGCTAATACTTCCGTTATGTTTTTTTTTTTTTTATAATATACGATGTCTTAAAATTTATACCATTCATTTACATTTTGAGTGCTATACATGTGTTTTTATCTGAAGCCATTCATTTACATTATAGAAATGTGCTCATGAATTTTTTTTGTCATTTTTGCGCCGAGACTTACTTCTAATGTTTGCTTAAAATTTCAAAAGAGCATATTCATTATCGAACTTACCACAACTTCAAATTATTTGTAAATTTATTTAGTTATCTACATACCAAACAGTCATTAA
Source organism: Maratus speciosus (assembly GCA_963932465.1). Taxonomy (NCBI): domain Eukaryota; kingdom Metazoa; phylum Arthropoda; class Arachnida; order Araneae; family Salticidae; genus Maratus; species Maratus speciosus. Next base: position 185,694,549 of record OZ010788.1, read on the forward strand.
CTTATTCAAAACTTCTCATGAATAAGTTCCAAATAAATTTGCTATTCGTAAGAAATTTGCTATTCATGTATGAAATGTTAACTAAGTTATGTCGGCATAACTATTAAATTTCTTTAATGATTTGATGCTTTGTAACTTCCCGGCATCAGACTTTACTCTAACGGCGGAAAGTAAATTATGTAATTAAACGACATGACAGAGAGGATTGTTCGAACATCTCATTTACGTGGTGTAGTTTCGTAATAAGTTTCTTACTGGGGATTTATTGAATTAAGTCAATTTAAATTTTGAATGAACTGTCTCAAAAAGTTTACTTTTTATTACTCAGATAACATAAATTCTTAAGGTTAAACTTAAAGAACAAATTTTGTTTATTATAAAGGAAAGAACAGAGAAAATGACTATCCTTTTCTTTTGTCAGATGCATACAATTACAGGTAGTTTAACTACAATTCATATTTTGCCTTTGACATAGATCGTTTTGCATAGGATATTTCGAAAGTACTTGAAATTTATTTAATTCATTGTCTCTCGAGGAATTATCACAGTTAATTGTTGATTACCTAGCATTACTCTAATAAATTCAAATTAAATTCTCTAATCATAAGTGACGCGGAATTTATCTAAGTTTTGTTGGACAAACTATAGAAATCCTTTAACTACTTGAAGCTTTGTAACTTCCTAGCTTTAATTTCCCCTCTTACAACAAAAGCAATTAAATAGCATGTCAGAGAAATCTGCCCAAACATCTCATATACGCGAAATAGTTTCATAAACATTCTCTTTACAGGGATATATTGAATTCAGTCGGTGTAAACGTTCAGAGAAACATCAAAAACTTTTCCTTTTATTGCTCAAATAATAAAATTCTCTCTGATAAGTCTGAAGGATATATAGTTTATATTATAAAGTAAAGGATGGTAAAATAGAATGTTTATGGACTTTGTAACTAGAATCCATACTCCAACTCTTCAAATTGATTATTTAACTATTTCAAATTCATTGAAAATGTTTCCTTCACTAGCCCATCGAGCAATTACATTTGTTAACTTATTCAAAACCTAGATCTCTCGAATTAGTTTAAATTATATTTTCAATTTAGAAGTGACACAGGATGTGGGCATAAATAATTGAATCCTGTTAATTGTCATTATATGTAACGCTTTATAGCTTCCTGGCTTTAAAGCTCATTGTCACTGAGAATTAGAAAATGACCTGATAGATGTTTTTACAACTTATTATTTGAAATAAGTCGTTTCGTATAAATATTCTCGTATCGAAAAATTATTTATTTAAGTAAGAGACAATTTTCAGTTAATGGTTTGAAAAAAATCTGTTTCAGAGCTGAAAAGATAAATATTCTTCGTTATTTCAATGTTTATGTAAAACAAAATGTATTCAAACATAAATAAAAACCACATCCATTGACTTCCCATATGATATAGAAATAAAATTACGACTTCAGAACGCAGCCAACGAAAGGGACAGGCCGCGGTACTACACCGATTTCGACTGCTTTTTATCCTACTCTGTTCAAATAGCAGTTATACAATTAATATCTGTCCACTCAGTCGAGTGGTTAGAATGTTGACCACAAAATTTGAATCTTGGATCAATATTCTCAAAAATGAAACTAGCGCAGTGTCGGTGCCTTGATCACATAGCAGTTCTACAATTATGCGGCTCTTCTCGGCCAAATGGCTAGCATGTTGACCCCAAAATGTGAATCTTGGATCAATATTCGCAAAAATGAAACCACCTCTGTGTCGGCTCAAGGTTTTCTTTCTGCGAGGATGATAATTCAGAGCTGAGATACACAGATGCGATTTATTCTTTTTCTCATAAAAACTAAACTGTTAGATTTTTTTACATTTTTACTTTACTTCTATATAGCTGAATATTTTTCGATTTGAAACGAAACCAAGAAATCATAGTACCAACTTATTTTCAAAAATATAAATGGTATTTTTTATCTGAGTTTTCAAAATTCCTTCAAGACACTTTGGCCAAGAAAGTAAGAAATTATTTCACTTTCATAATTATTTAACTTAAACCTTTTACAACATAAATTTTTGAGAAGTTGTAGATCATTCACTTGTTTTAAGCCCTTCAATTTGTTATTACGGGAATTTGGGTTATTGTTAATTAATTTAACATGAAGGGGCTACTAATTTTAAATCCATATTTGTGAACTTAAATTACCAGTCCCCTAAAGTATCAATTTCACAAAGAGAGCTCTTTCTGTTATCGATGGTGTCATTTTGTTTGTAAAAAAGCAATGAATGTATATTTGTAGTGTTATTTTACTTTCAGGTACCAAGAGTTTAAGGCGATTTTTCCTTCAAAAGTCCTACCTGGAGGTATAAATAAATATGTCCAAACTTGGCCGATGCTTAAAAAAAACTCTCTATATCTGGTGGAAATTAGCATATCTTGACCACATTATAACTAAGAGAACTAGAGGTATAGCGGCCTGTCTTTCATTGGCTATGCTTTTGAATTACTATCCGAATTACTCTCTTTAAAATTAAATTTTTAGTCTCTCGCAATTTCTTCAATTCGCTTTTCTGACAAAAATTGTCATTACATTAAAAATCTTCTTATTTTGGAATGAGTTACAAATAACTTCTTAAACTGTAAACAACATGGAATATTAACTAGTTATGTAGTCCAGATATTGAATATCTTTAACGCTTCGATGTTTTTTAATTTACTTGCATCAAATTTCCCGTTTACTGCAGAAAATAACGTGACAGAGAAAAATTGTTCTGACATTTCATTTACAATGGTTAAGTGTCGTAAACATTATCTTAGTGGGAATTCGTTGAGTTAAGTCAGTGTAAATTTTGAGAGAATTGTCTGAAAATTTTTTTTTCATTGCTAAAATAATAAAAATTCATGTTGATTAAAGCTCATGTTATTTTAGAACATGAAAAAAATAGGATATAATATAGAACTAGGCTATAGAATAGAACATAAAGAAAAGGAAAGTAAAAAAGGATGTAACCTTCTTTGTTGACATACATGCAACAATTATTGACATTTTAAATACAATCCATGCTTTCCAATACCGGTTGGCATAACTCAGGTAGATGTATTTAGAAATGAATTGGAAAACATCCACTGGGCCAAAAGAAAAAAAAAAACTTGTTTAAGTATTAATTTAACAATAGGCAATAAAATGAAATAAAAAATACATAGCGCAATTTATCCACTAGTGGTGAAAGGATTAGTTTGGATTGCAATTCATCAGTACACTAGTTCTAGGAACTACTGAATTGAACGTTTTGCATGACTGTCTGACATTTTATGGATACTTTATTGTCTGTGTCTATTTTAATAGTATGGTAACTTAAACAGAAACTCTTCCCGTGATTCTTTAATATTCTATGGAATCTTTAAATCCTGTGTCTTGAATCGCTATATTTTAACTCTTGTGTAAAACATGTGACTATTTTTTTTAGCTAAATCTATTTCCAATGGTATGTAAATAGTATTTTCACGAATCTTGGTTGTGTTAGTTCAATATTTTGTTTATAATAAGTTCTAATTATCTCTACTTTAATTATTACTACTTTGCAGATTATGTAGATTATCGCAATTGCAAACGAAATTTCTTTTTTTTAATTGCGTATAGAACTACTGTCATTCAACATCTCGCTTCTCCCAAACTATCTTAAATTAAATTGTTTAATTATAAGAGACGCGGGATTGTTGGTCAAGCTATTGATCTCATTAACGGTCATGATATTATATGCTTTGTAGCTTCAAACTGCGCTCCTATAGAAAGCAATTAATTGACGTGACAGAGAAGACTGTTTGGACATTTCAATTGCGCAGAGTAATTTCACAAACATGATCATTGAAGAAATTTATTAAGTCTGAGTAAATATTTAGTATATGGCTGGAACAGGTTTTGCAAATTCTCAGTTAAATACTTTTTAGTACTGCTGTATGCTCTCTTTAACTCTCTATAAATGTTTTTGGATTTAATTATATTCTGATGTGAAAGATTTATCAGGATAAAAAGTAATGTTTTCTGATGGTGTTCGAGAAACATGAAAAACAATATTTAAAAATTTGCATGAATATTCTTTCGAAAGTAATATTTGAACTTGATTGGAATTAGATTAAAAGCATACATTGTGAAAATTATATTCGTTTATTGCACATTTGGAGATTTACTTAATAATTAATTATTTCTATCTTATTTAATCTACATTGTTTAGATCGGTAGTTTGAAAGATGCATGTTTTATTTACTGTAAATTAACAAAGTGATCACTTTCTGTATATCTGCAAATAAATTACCGACTTCAGAACTACACTTCAAGTTCTTTTGGTCAATGTAGATTATGAAAAGGTGAACAAAATTTTTCAATCAAGTGATGAAATTACATTAGACTTTTCACAATTCGACCTTTCGCTGATCTAACTTTGTCAATAATAATTAATCAGAATAAGCCAAATCTGATTAGCGTGGGAGGCGGAAGAAACGTGTGTCATTGCATGTCTTCATTTACAGAACCTATGATTGCATAGTGACATTTTACTTTAGCAAATATTTTAAAAACATAATATATTTCTCTCGAATTTAAAGCTCACTTAATTTTCCTAATTTATATGTTAAAAAAAAAATAAAAACACAGAATAATGCACTTGCTTTTTCTGTTCAAACGTCTTGTTTTCATTACCTTTCCAGAAATCCAAATGTTCTGAAACAATTTTTTTATTGTTTACCATAAGAAGAAAGTCGTACACGCTACAAAATAAAACAGAGTAGCTTTTAAAACGAAGTTTTTTTTAGAGCTACTTGCTCAGTTGTTCAGTTGTTCGACTTGTTAGTTGAGTGATGCTTTATTTGGAAGGTTCGTTGACCACATGTCAAAGTTGAATGGTGCTTCGTTTGGAATTTTGGAAAAAAAATAATTTTTCCGACCTAATAGTTACTTATTGAGTTCTGTTCAGACTATAAAACTTCCATCTAATTAATTGCATGTGGAATTTCGATTCAAAATATCATACATATTATGAGCTATTTTTCTACTTAAAAAAAGGCTTTAACACCAACAAAGCCGAAGGTAGTGATATATAACATTTTTTAAATAAATAGACTTGGTACAAAGTGTGGCAAAGAACACTGGTACACAGTGAAATATTGTCTTACTGTGTTTAATTGCAATTACAGTAAACTCCCTATTATCCGGCTTAAAGTGGCGGAAGGGTAGGCCGGATGATTAAAAAGCCGGATAGGCCGGAGTTCTATAAATATTTACTCGCTTCCTGCCCTCCGCACACAACGACATTAAAAACACATGTCACACATTTTAAGATAAATTTTATATATACAGTAACGTACAGTTTCAAAATAAGCAAAACATTAATGTAAAACGTAAGTCTAATTCGTAAAAGAATGAGTAAATCTTATTTTACTGTTTATTAGAAAATGCCGACAGCTTGGGTGATAAAAATTCAGGTTTAAAATCTCCATCTGCAAGTTCATCAATGGATTTATGGGAAGGTGCCTTGTCAAAAATTAGCAGAGCTTTTCTCGGCAAATTGTTGTCTTTCAGGTATTTCTCTGTAATCGGTACGAATTTATTTTGGAACCAGCATTTAATGATTTCTGAATTTATCCATGCTTACTTTTCATGCGTGTAATATAGGGATAATTAATCCTAATTTTTTGGCTTTTTAAAAGTCTAGGTTTGTTTGACTTTCCTATTAAATTCAACCTATGTTTATGGTTGCCGGTTGCTTTACTGCAAGCCAATATGGTGACTCATTCCTTGCTTTTCTTGTATCCGACAGTAGCGGCTTCTTTCTTTGATACAAGTGTTTTTATAGGGAGCATCTTATAATTTAAATCGGTCTCATCGCATTCTACAACTGCTCTCGAGAAATCCCTCTTGTTGAATAAGCTTAGCAAGATAGTCTGTGAACAAAGGTACAGCCTCTTTATCAGCAGATAAAGCCTCCCCACTTATGGTAATCTGACGAAGACCGAGTCGTTTTTAAAGCGATCTAATTATCCTTCACTGCAGTGAATTCTGAAACCTCTCCTTCTAATAGTCGGAAAAATTGCAATGTCTCCGGCAATATGAAACAATTTCATCTTAAGTGATGATGCCACAAAAATAAAGCTTCTTCGATTTCTTTATGCTTACTTTTCAGCATGGTTTTTCTTTTTTTCATTCCACTTCCACTAGCTTGGGTAGCACACCACTTTTCAATTTCTACTTGATCTTTCTTCCGGTTACCCACTGCTCATTTACCTACTCTTAACCCCCAAGGAATAGCTTTTTCCGTTACCCTAGACTGCAGTCGACGTATAGCGCTTAGTTTCTCTTCCATAGTTACTATAATCTTTTTTCATTCAATAAATAAACACGAAGCACTCCAAAGGACTACACGAATGTAACCAAGAAATGCGGTAAACAACGTTTGCTCTTCTTAACATCCGTAGCACAACTGACGAAACAGGTTATCAAGCCTTAACTCTTTATCTGTCATTGCTCTGCTATTGCATTCTTGAATACCATCTTGTTCCTTCCTCTCGTGAGTCAGTACTTTCGCATGGACGGGAACCTGCCTGTCTCGGTCGTTTGCAACATTCCTCATTTTTTTTATTAGGCCGGATAGTACGGAGGGCCAGATAGTCGCGAGCAGGATGTTCGAAATTTATTTATCGTCTGCCAATGCTCAGTGCGAGCATTTCTGTGTAAGTTTAATTTCTAAAAGATGGCAACTTTCTTTTTTGTTGACATGTAATTTATTCTATTCTAAGAGTGTGAAAAGAGTGTGAAACCAAGAGGGTTTATACTTAAACGTGTGATACAGTTCATTATCGTTATTTATTAAGTATTGTGAGTTATTGACGAGTTTGTGTTTATTTAATTTCAACCAGCGCGCTACATAATTTTTGGTTACGTATACCGGAGATTTGATATTTTTTTCTTTTTGTTAATCGAGTGATAGAACGAACTTAAGATGAGTTTCGTTTTCAAGAGTAATCATGTGATCGTTCCGAAGTTGTGATGTGAAAATAAATAAAGAAGCTGCGTCATTGAAACATCTATACTATTTGGTGAGTCTTTTTTGTTAATATTATCTCATTATGACTGAATTTAAACACATTTTAGTTAGAAAACGAGTTTTAAAAGCTACTGTCACTAAACTAGAAAATAATATTATTAGTTCGATAGATGATGCTGATTCTAGTCAGCTTGCTTTATTTGAAAATAAAATCGAAAAATTAAATGAGGAATTGCATGAAGTTTTTAATGCAATTTTTTCACGATATAAAGAAGAAGATGTAGATAATTTTGTTGAAGAGCAACAATCCGTACAGGATAAACTTGACAATCTTTGGTTAAGTGTTAACCGGAAAAACTCAAAATTTACTTTTAATGAATCGAATCAAAATAATAGTCTTTCTAAATCTCAAATACCAGAAGTAAAGCTCCCAAAATTGACACTTCCTACGTTTAGTGGTAATTTAGAAGAATGGATATCATTTTATGATTTATTTAAAGCTAGTGTGGATAATAATGAGAGTTTATCAGACTGCCAAAAATTGCAGTATTTGAAATCGGCATGTAAAAACAGTGCTCTTAAAATTATTCAGAGTCTTCCAATATCTGATTCTAACTATAAGACAGCTTTAGAATTATTAAAGGAGCGATATTCAAATAAGCGTGAGTTAATTAATGCATTAATTAAGAGGTTAATTGGAATGCCTTGTATTTCGGATAATGCGCAGTCTATTTTAGAGAGTGCACATGTTATAAACGAATGTGTGCGTTCGTTAAGTGTACTTAAACAAGACGTTAGTGAATTTTCGGAAGTAATGATTGTTTATGTAATTACTGATAAATTAGATAAAAATACGAGATATTGGTGGGGAAGAACATTAAAAAAGGAGGTGGGAACTCTTGATAATTTATTATCTTTCTTGAAGGATCACGCTAGAACCCTTCAAAACAGCAAATCCTCAGTAAAGGAAATAAAGAAAGGTAAACTAACGACATTGTTGTCTTCTAATAATAGTTGTTGTGTATGCAAGGAATCACATCCGTTGTATAAATGTCCTAAGTTCTTGCAGTTAAGTGTACATAAAAGAATAGAATTGATTAGAAGAAACAACTTCTGTTATAATTGTCTTTTAGATAAACACCATGCAAAAATCTGTAAGAGTTTAAGTAAATGTAAAGTGTGTCATAAGCCTCACCATACAATTTTACATCTTCCGAGAGACCCGAAATCTTATTCAGATAGTATAAATGAAACGCCGATTGGCCCTCTTTCTCCGAACGCACCAGAATTTCAGCCGAGAACAACTGAGTCATTAAATCAAACTTCTTGTACTAGCATCTTTGAATTTCCAAACAACTCTGTGTCAGGATTACATGCATTCCAAAATAAGCAAACTCTACTTTGTACAGCAATGATTAAGGTTCGTGACTCACTGGGTAATCTTGTAAACTATCGCGCTTTGCTGGATAGAGGCAGTGTAGCCTCTTTCATAAGTGAAAATTGTATGCGTAAATTATGTTTGCCAAGGCAGTCTACTAAAGTACAGATTACATGTTTAGGTTCTTATAATGCTGAATCTAATAATGAGGTAAATTTAAATTTTACTCCCCATTTTAATTCTGAAGTGAGATTTGCCACTAGAGCATTTGTGATAAAAAGAATCACATCAAATGTGCCGTATAGTTCTATTCCTTCAAATATTGTGAATAATTTCAATGATTTAGTTCTAGCAGACCCAATATTCTTTGAATCAAGACCAGTAGATATCGTATTAGGTGTTAACGTTTTCTTTACATTGCTTAAAGGGGAAGTTATAAAAAGAGAAGAAACTCTACCCTTCGCCGTATGTTTTAAACTTGGTTGGATAATTACGGGAACTACCTCTTTTGATACAAGTCAACGTACATTTTCTGTTAATAATATTCAATTTCAACTAGATGATTTAGTTCAAAAGTTTGGTCTTTAGATTCCATTCCTGAGCTAGTTCGAATTTCTAAGGAAGAACAAGAATGTGAAGACCATTTTAAGAGCAATTATTTTCGAAATAGTTCTGGAAGATTTGTTGTGAAACTTCCATTTAAAGATTCTCCATCGCAATTAGGTGATACTAAGGAATTAGCCATACAGCGATTTCGTTCTTTGGAACGTAAGCTTTCAAAGCAACAGTCTATTTATAAAAACTATCGAGAGTTTATGAAGGAATATTCGGATTTGTGTCATATGGAACGGATATCCAAATCGGAAAGGGTCCCTGCATTTGTTTTTTATTTACCTCATCATGCGGTAATTCGTGAATCCAGTTCGACGACAAAATTAAGAGTTGTTTTTGATGCCTCTGCTAAATCTACCTCAGGTGTGTCCTTGAATGATATTCTAATGGTCGGACCCCGTATACAACAGGAACTTTTTCCAATTCTTTTAAGATTTAGAGCTTTGCCTATTGTTGTACGAGCAGATATAGAGAAGATGTTTAAACAAATCTTGATTAATCCAGAAGATAGAGATTTTTTAAAAATTTTTTGGAGAGAGAATTCCCAGGATCCGTTAGAGGAATATCGTTTAACAACAGTCACTTATGGTACGACATCTGCCCCGTTTCTGTCTACAAGAGCTCTTCATCAGCTTGCCTTAGATGAGAAAAACGATTTTCCTTTGGCATCTGCAGCTGTGTTGAAAGATTTTTATATAGATGATTTTCTCTCTGGCGGCCAGAATGAGGAAGAAGTTGTGGAACTAATTAGTCAATTGACATTATTAATGAAACGAGGTGGCTTTAATTTACGAAAATGGATTTCAAATGTACCTGGAGTACTGAGGAATATTTCTGAAGAATGTAAGGAAAGTACAGAGTCATTGCTCTTGTCTAATGATGGCGGGATAAAAATTTTAGGAATTCAATGTAATTTAACGGGTGATTTCTTCTGTTTCACTGCTTTAGACCATGAGAAAAAGGACAGATATTCTAAAAGAGATATTTTGTCAGAAGTTGCAAAGGTGTTTGTTCCGCTAGGCTTGCTTTCCCCCTGTGTTGTTTTCATGAAGTTACTGCTGTAAGACTTATGGAAGTTTTCGCTTACCTGGGGCGAGCCAATTAGTGAAGAACATAGTAAATGGTGGACATCTTTTCGGAATGATTTAAAGGTAATTTCTAAGTTGAAAATTCCTCGATTTGTATTAGCTGCAGATAAGATAAACCTTCAAATTCACGCCTTTTGTGATGCGTCTGAAAAAGCATATTGTGCAGCAATATATATGCGTTCAGTTTCTCAGAATGAGACAATCACCGTAAATATTTTGACATCTAAAACTAAGGTCGCACCCATTAATACTCAGTCAATCTCAAGGCTGGAACTTTGTCCAGCTCTTCTTTTGACAAATTTGCTAAAAGTTGTTTTGGATAACTTAAGTCTCAAGGAGAGTGAAGTATTTGCGTGGAATGATTCTAAGGTTGCGTTGGCATGGCTTTCTTCAGAGCCTCATAGATGGCAAACCTTTGTAGCAAACCGTGTTCCTAAAATACAAGAAACACTGTCTAATATTTCGTGGAATCATGTTCACGGGCTTGAAAATCCAGCTGACTGCGGAACAAGAGGTATGCTACCATCGGAATTAGTGAATTGTGAGCTATGGTTTCATAGTCCTAAATGGTAAAGAGAGCCATGGGATAAACCGTCTAATGAATCATTTGAAGGCAAGGATGTACAAGAAATTATCCTAAAGGAAGAAAAAAGGATTTGTGTTGTAAATATTTCTAAACTTAATGATGATCATCTGATTTTCAGATATTCGTCTTGGAATAGACTAGTACGAATCGTCGCGTGGTGCTTAAGATTTGTAGACAATGCAAGAAAGTCGTTATCAAATCGAGTAAATGGTTTTCTCTCAGTCTTAGAGCTTTCAAATTCCACAACGAAAATTCTGAAAATAGTCCAAACCGAGTGTTTCCGTGATGAAATATCTGATTTAAGTCATCACAACTCTTTAAAATCTTCAAGTAAACTTTTGTCTTTAAACCCATTCCTGGATCATAATTGTATTTTGCATGTTGGTGGAAGATTGAGACATGCTAATGTCTCAGAAGATCAGAAACACCCAATATTATTGCCTAAGACACATCATATAACTGCATTAATTATCAAACATTAACATATAACTTATTTACATGCTGGTCCACAGCTTCTTTTAGCTGTTCTTCGAACTAATTTCTGGATTTTAAGTGGTCGAGATGCAGTAAGAAAAATAGTGAGGAGTTGCTTAAAATGTTTTCATACTTCACCATCTGTTGGCACTCAGATAATGGGAGATCTTCCAGCCATACGTGTTAGGCCAAGTCGTCCATTCTGAAAGACTGGAATTGATTATGCCGGCCCATTTATGTGCAAGGAGAGAAATCGTAGAAATATAAAGTCATTTAAGAGTTATATTGCTATTTTTATTTGTTTTTCAACTCGTGCTATTCATCTTGAATTTGTTTTGGATTTGACAGCTTCCACATTTTTGGCTGCTCTGAAAAGATTTGTTGCCCGTAGAGGTAAACCAGCTGAGTTGGTTAGTGATTGCGCAGGAAATTTCAAGGGTGCAAGTAGGGAACTGCGTGAGTTATACAATTCCATATTCTCCATTAGTAAGGATCAAACATTACAGAATTATGTGGCTAATGAAGGTATCATCTGGAACTTTAATCCCCCTTCTGCTTCACATTTTGTTGGGCTGTGGGAAGCTAACATAAAATATGTGAAATATCATCTACGTAGAACAATGGGAAATTCACTATTTACAATTGAAGAATTCTCTACATTATTATCACAAATTGAAGCCTGTTTGAACTCGAGACCTTTATGTCCTCTGTCGAACGATCCAAGTGATCTACAAGTCCTGACACCAGGTCATTTTTTGACTGGTGCTGCCTTGACGGCTATTACAGAACTTGACGTTTCTGAAATTCCCCCTAATAGACTTCGCCGTTGGCAATTAACCCAGAGGGTATTTCAGCACTTCTGGAAGCGATGGAGTGGTGAGTATTTGTCTCAACTACAGCAACGTCCCAAGTGGTTGTGTGCGACAGCTAGTTTCAATGTTGGTGACTTAGTGCTAATTAAAAATGAACTTCTTTGCCCTCTTCAGTGGAAGTTAGGAAGAATTATTCAGACATTTCCCGGCCATGACGGTCGTGTGAGAGTCGCCATAGTAAGAACTGCTGCCGGAAATTTTAAACGAGCGGTTCATAAACTCTGTCCTTTGCCCTTTCATTAACAACAACTTTCATTAACATATATAATTCTTTTATTTGTACCCCTTGAAGATTTCAAGGCCGTGGGTGTATGTTCGAAATTTATTTATCGTCTGCCAATGCTCGGTGCGAGCATTTCTGTGTAAGTTTAATTTCTAAAAGATGGCAACTTTCTTTTTTGTTGACATGTAATTTATTCTATTCTAAGAGTGTGAAAAGAGTGTGAAACCAAGAGGGTTTATAATTAAACGTGTGATACAGTTCATTATCGTTATTTATTAAGTGTTGTGAGTTATTGACGAGTTTGTGTTTATTTAATTTCAACCAGCGCGCTACACAGGATAGTCGGGAGTTTACTGTATATATAGATCGGGCGACGACTGCACAAACTGTGGTCTCATCGAGTTGATGGCTGAAAATCTAGGATTAGTTAAAGATCAATTAGCCTTTTAAAATGCAGTTAGTCTTATATGTGAAATCTTTGTGGAAACCACTGGCAGAACCAAATTTAGTGGTTGATTGATAAGTTTACCATTATGTTTTCCTGCAGCTAGTTCTCTGTGTTTTCATACCTTTGGGTGCAGGAAAACTCAATGGTAAACCTACCAATCGACAACTAAAATTGGGTCTGTGGGTTGTTTCCATCAAGCTATGACTTGGCAGACCAGTTGCATTTTAATATGCTAATTGAACTTTAACTAATCCTAGGTTTTCAGCCATCAACTCGATGATGTGATGATTTGTGCAGCCGCCTCTCAGTCTAATATATTCCATTATGCATTTTAAAATGTCATTATTCCATGTTGTTATTCCATTATACAGAAAAGATCATGAAATACTATAATCCTTGTAGTAGATTATTAATACTAGAAGAGTCACAAACGATGTAAAAACATACATAAACGAAGAAGAAACATTTTGTGATAACGTAAACATAATTAATCTAGAAATTAACATATACATTACACTGGAATTGAATAATGTTTTGGAATTACATCAGCATTTATCTGGAGAAAAAGATCTTTCAGTGTAAGTATACGTACGTATGCCTACGTAATCTCGTCTCGTTTTGCTGCTACCACTGCGCCGCCTGGTAAAATGACTTTCAAACCATCTACGGTCTCTACTTGAGATGTAGAGGCCATGACTCACAATTATGTTACTTTAATATGCTATTTTAATGTAGTTGAGACATGGGCACGCATACATAATAAGGATACTGTTCGCAACTTACCACCACATAGCAGTCGCCGGTCCTTCGATTTATTAGTAATTAGACCCTTTAAAGGAATCTTCTATGAAGCCGTTGATGCATGGACGTGCGGAAGTTTAAGCACAACGATGGCATATAGTAGACCACTAAATGCGTCAAGTTAGCACATAGAAAATCAGCAATATCTCCCTTTGTGATAAATTGTGGAACACAGTGAGACTAATACAAATATTATTTTAAAGTGATTATTTCCCTGTTTACATTCATGTGTATTAGTAAAGTCGGTACTTATGATGCTCTCAATAATAGGATTTATGTATGCACCGACGAAAATTTCTCCAGCCGATTATATCTAGCTCTGAATTAATGGTTTTTAAACTACCTATGACTCTCGGATATAAAAAACCACCATCTTTTAAAAGTTTGTTTCTCTCAAATAAGTTCTAATTAAATTTTCTATTCTTAAGCGACAAGGAATGTTAACTGAGTTATGTTGGCCAAACTCTTGAATATCTATAACGGTTGGATAATTTCTAGCTTCTCGGCATGAAACTTTTCTCTTACAATAGAAAATAATTATAATCTCTTATAATAGAAAATGATTTCACAGAAAAGATTGTTCGGATGCGTCATTTACACGATTCTGGTTCGTAAACATAATTAAAATTTATTTAATCTTGAGAATTGCGTATAAGAATAAATGCTGCATATATTATGCTAATGTAGGATTATGATAAATTTTTAGAGTCAATCCCCTAAATTAAATCTATAACTTTCAGAGCAGAATGCTATAGAAATGGAGAAAATACATGACTTAAAGTTATTTGTTGTTTTCTTCAATAACATTTTAACATGAATATTTGAAGCATTATGTCGCCGATATCTTTATGAATTTTCAAGATAATGGACTGGTCTTTTTATATTAAAAAATAAAATCCTTGCTGAGTTGATGAATCGCCCTATAGCTTAGAGAACAACAACAAAAAATCCAGCTGTTTTATTCGTCACATTTTATCATATCTAAAAAAATAAATGATTTCATCTGAGATTTGTAAGAATCGATAAAATGGTTTTGAATTATTTTAAGATAGTCCTGTATTATTTCTTATTACATATATTATACATTTGAAAAGTTTATAGCATCACTATTAAATTATTTATTTATCTCTTTCATCTGTCGTTTATCTTTTCTTTTCTGAATTAAAATGGAATATGTATAATGCAAATGAAATACCTTACAAAAAGGAATGCTGCATTTGAATCATTTTTATGGGTAGTTCAAATCTATAATTTTCGTGTAAAAATATTTATTAGTTTTTGATTCATATGAGTTTGAATATGTATACGTATTGGATACGTATTGGATTCCTATATGTAACACTGAGCAAAAATATATTAAATGGCCTAACTCTTGTCAAAATAGTCGTATACACATGATATTAAAATATGTTACTACAGTTGACCCAAATAAGCTTCATATTGTAAAACAGAATTGTAGTATTTATGTTTTGTTTACAGGGTCACTCAAAAGGTTTTCGATAGGGATACAGAGATGTATAATCATCGGATTTTTCGCGGTTTGTAGTATTTTATTAATTTTTATAAGCAAGTTTTTTAATTATTAATTAAAGTTGGGTAATTATACAATTTCAAAACTATTCGGTACATTTGAATCATTTTTATGAGTAGTTCAAATCTTTAAGTTTTCATGTAAAAATATGTATTAGTTTTTGATTCATATGAGTTTGAAGTAATTGATTCCTGTATATAACATAGAGCAAAAATATAGTAAATGGCCCAACTCTTGTAAAAATAGTCGTATACACATCACATTAAAATATGTTACTACACTCGACTCAAATAAGCTTCCTATTGTAAAACGGAATTTTAGCGTTTACGTTTCATTTACAGGGTCACTCAAATGGGTTTTGATAAGGCTACACAGATCTGTAAATATCGGATCTTTACGCCATTTGCTGTATTTTATTTGTTTTTATAAGAAGTTCAAACCTATAAAGTTTCATGTAAAAACGTCGATTAGTTTTTGATTTACATCAGTTTAAAATATTGGAATCCGATATTTAACATAGAGGAAAAACAATACTAAATAACCTAACTTTTGTCAAAGTGGTAATATACAAACGATATTCAGATATGTTATTGAATTAAACCCAATTAAGCTCTGTATTGTAAGGCCGCATTGAAAGCATTTAAGGTTCATTTACAGGGTCACTTAAAAGATCTTAATTACACTACAAACGATGGATATTTAGAGGGTGACATTTATTTTAATGAATTTATACTATTTCAATCTCTATAAAGTTTTATTATGTTACTTGAAGAATGAATATGAATTCAGTTTGTTCATCTGAAAGCTTAACGACTCAGGTTTCCACTTTATCTAAGATGTTTCTGTTATTAACTTTGTTAAAGATGCTTCTAGATTTCAGCATGCCCCCTTTTTGAAATTCCAGTAATATGGGGATTTTTGGACACAAAATTTAGATAAGAATGAAATGAAATTTTATTTTGCACGAAATCACTAAGATTTTTGACGGAGGTGCAATAATAATCGCGGAATGTGCTGCTGATATCCGAGGAGAAAATAATTCATAGAAACGTACCTGTGGACCTCGGTTATGGAAATATTCTAGGTAAACACCGACTAAAGAGAAACCACAGAACGTGCTCAGAAAGATAATGTAAGCACTTTAGTGAAGCACTGAGTACTTATAGTCAGGAATACAATTCCACAGAACTTTAGAATTAGTGTTTATCATACTGAAATAAGTGAGAAGATGTTCTGTTCCGTATTGCTTTTATACTAAAATGCTTGAAAGTTATAGTAAAAATTCAGCTTTCCATTTATTATAAATTCTTTTGGTGTAAAATAAATGCATATAAACAAATATATGCGCTTTGGTTAGAGTTTGTCATACTTCAATAACTGGAATAATGGTTTCTCCAATTTCATTTTGAGTTATTTAAATCTGAAACGACATTTAGCAAAACGCTTGTGGGAACTAATTCACTGAAAAACCATAGAAACATATCGAAATGTGTTTTATGTTTGATAAAAAAAGTTTCTTTAAGTTTTGGCAAAAATTAGAATTTTAAAGCATGCTGCCTCCATTTTCTTCGTATGGGAACAATAATATATCAGAAAGTTCCAAATAGCATTTTATACTAATAATTTCTAATTTTATAAATAAGTCACTATATGTTATGTGTTTTAACAACTAAAAATTTAAATAATAAATAGAACTACATTACGATAACGTTTGCATGTCAAAATATTTCTTTTCGAAGCGTAGTTCTCTACTGACATATCCTCAATTGCATGCAAATAATATGAATTGTTTATACAGCATTTTTCTGTCCATTGAAATTTTCCATTTATTTGTTTATTCTTTTCGGCGTATGATAAAGCTTACCGAGCAGATATGTGTATGCACATAAAAAGCGAATAAAAAAAGAGATTTTATTATATTGCAGAAGAAAATATCCTTCAAGCATTTTACTTTTCAAGATTTTAAAAACGAAATAACAGAATTTTCGTTTACTTTTACAATACATTTATCGTATTATTACGATTTAATTTAGAACATTTTGAATCAATTGTTTAAATAAATTATATTTAACGATTTCAGACAATAAAATACTCAAACTACACAATATATACATTCAGTTTGTTACGATCTATTTCGACTAATAATCTTTGTTTAAAAATTAAGAATTAAACTATACATGACTTTACCAATGAGATTTTATTCTGTTTGAATATTATTTAAGAATAACGAGGCTTATTATTCTTTTAGAAAAAAAACAGGATATTTAAACCTGAAAACATAAAAATGTTATTCTTTCATAGAACATAATATATTTTGGATTTATAAATTAGATTTCTGAAAACTTTTGTAACGATTTTTAAAGTTTCCTTTTAGTTTTCAGAAAGATTTTGATGTAGAATTGTAGTTTATTATAAGGATTTTTGAATCATTGCCCTCAGAGGAAATAAAATTCTCTCTTTAAATATTCACGGGTTTTGCGATACCGAACTGAAACAATCCGAGCAATCTGTTTACGTTTCCCATTTCTTATCTTTTTGGTTGTCTATCCTTTGTTGTTTGTTGTTACACTCCTTTTTATCTTCTCGCTTCAGTTTGTTATCATTCTCTGTTCTTGTTATTCCACGTTTGTTGAATTAGTCTGTTTTTGTTATTCCACGTTTGTTGAATTAGTCTGTTTTTTTTTTAATAATAATAAATTTTCGTAATTTTTTTTTGTTATACTAAACTCGTTGTCATTCTTTTGAATTAAGAAAAAAAAGGAAAGTAAAAAGAATAACAAATACATCTACCCTTATATATAAAATCCTAATGAAACAAATTTATGAAACGAAGATATGCAACGATTTTATGAAACGACTGATTGTGATTCTCAACTATTACTTCAGAAGTATGGAAAGGTATGATGAAATTAATACCAAATATCCGTATTGATCCACAGGTGTCAAAACTGGTATTAGAATTTAATAAATTTGAAATCGTCTGTCATCTTCAACTTTGACATGAATTCCATAGATGTTTAACAAAAAATTGTGTGTGTGTGTGGGGGGGGGGGGGGAATTATTAGATTTCTTTTTTGTCGACATTTTCAAATTAACATTGAAAAGTGAAATTATTAAAAACAGAAATAAAATGTGAAAATAAGAATTAAATTATCACGTGTTAAAAACAGAAAATAGGGAAAATTACGTCAAAATATTTACACATAAATATCAAAAAAGCGCGAAAACTTTAAATAATAAAATTATTTCACGAGAAACGCATTTAAAGGTGATAATTACGTCATATGTAAAATGTCCAATTATTAAATATCGCCATATTCAAAATGCCTAAAATAATTAAATTATTACGCGTGAAAAACTTTTAATGGTGAACATTAGGTCAAGCTCAAACAACATTCCCAAACACATTTAAATTAAATAATGTATGTTCCCCCGAATCTTAAAAGAGAAAAAAAAACTTTAATAAAAGTAAACTATTACAAGAGAAATGATTTAATAGTGAAAATTTCGTCATATATTAAAACGATACATTTCAAACGTTTTTCATTCTGGAAAATTTTAAGGAGGTCCGGGGCTAAAAATTCTCAAAAAAAAAAAAAAAAAAAAAAAAAAAGCATTTTTCTTTTATTAGCTAAAAAAACAAATATTGAGTTTTTGGCGTTAAATACTGCAAACAGCAAGCTTTTATCTTCATTAGATCCAGAGATATAACACTTTTTGCCTTGATGAAGCGATGCATCAGCTGCTCTCCGACGAGAATTTTAACTTCATTTATCTCAGAATTAGTTTTTTCACGATTTGCCAACTGTAAAAGAATATATCTAAAGTTCCTTGCAAGATATATAGATGAAATTTTCAATAGAGATTTATACTATATTTCCAACAAATTGTCTTCAGGATTTTTAATTTTGTGTGATAAATGTGAATATATGTTAATTAATGCAAAACTTACTCATAAAAAAACTTCATTTTTTTTTATAAAATTCATAATCCATATTTTAAGAAATCCTGAAGTCAAATTAAAATGACGCATTTTCTGTACACAAAAGTTTAAAAATTTTGTAAATCGAGTAAGTACTTCCAGAGTTATATCAAAAATTAAATATGTTTAAAATTTTAAAGTTTAAATACATTTTTTTTTCAGATTTTCTTTACATGCAACATTCTTATTATATTAACCCTTCCCACTCCGTTGGCGCCGCTGCGGAGACATTCTTAGTCTTTGCAAAATTTGTTTTTGGTACCAGTAATAAAGGAAAATAAAATTCACCTTATTTAATCAGAGCATTTTTGAAATTGTGTACTTGAAGGAAACTGCTTTTTAAAAAGTGGTGCCGATCGAATAAAATTTGTGTATGAGACGCCGGAGCTTTAAGGGTTAAAACATATTTCAGAACAAAAATTTCATAACAAAATCTCTATAAAAAAAAAAAAAAATAGAATTTTGAGCCTTGGAACCATTTAATGTGACATTACATGTATAAAATTCTTTGTTTATATATTACATCACTTCATGCAGTATAAATAAAGGTACTGTGCGGAAAATACTTTCGATTGTATGGCCAATGTGATTCGATTGTATGCACAAAATACTTTCGATTGTATGAAAATATATGCGCAAAATACTTTCGATTTATTTTGTACGAATTACTGTTCGATAAATACATATTAAAAATTCGGATATTCTTATTAATTATTATATACAATATACATTGTTAAAATAATATGAAAATATGCATGATGGTATATTAAAATAGAGAAAAGAATTGATGTATAAGCTATACCGGTTACTTGATCAAACCATAAAATATAAGCGTAAAATTTCAAAACACAATGCTTTTCAATATCATGGTTTTGAAAGCTATATCCATAACCAGACGAAGTTTTTTAGCCACAAACCTAAAGGAATAGCATTGTCCCTAGCGTCGTTATGAAGTCAGAAAGATAACGAGACTTTTAACATAACCATTTTTTACAAACTGATTTTCAAATGTGTAATAAATCTTACTTATCAGTCCCGAAAACAGCCGTCAGTTGTTACAAGAGTGATGGATGAGGCCATGGTAACCGAAAAATGCTCCATTCAAACAGAAAAGAATGGTAACCCGATTACAGAAGATAGCCGCCGTTTTAATAAAAATATCATCCAATCTTCCGTAACCTGGTAATATATTTTACTTTCTTCTATCTTCAATAGAAGAAAGTATTGTAATCGTTATTTTTTGCCATTGTACCATCAAAAAGTGTATGAAGTTATGCATAGAATTGTACCAATTTTTTTTTGTAGTTTTTGGCTATAGCAAGCAAGTTCTCACTTTATTTGGAAAAAATCCGCTGGAAGGGAGCGCTGTAATAGCGATTTTTGTGCGATTTTAATGATTGTACCATCGAAAAGTGTATGAAATTATGCATAGAATTTAACCAAAAAAAATTTTTAAGTCCTTGGCTATGGCAAGCAGGTCCTTCCTTTATTTGGAAAACATTTGCCGGCAGGGTGCGCTGTAATAGCGATTTTTGTGCCATTTTGAATATTGTACCATAGAAAAGGGCATGAAGTTATGCATAGAATTGAACCAAATTTTTTGTGTATGTGTTTGATCATGGCACGAAGGTCCTCCCTGAAATTGGAAAAATTCGCCGGAAGGGGGCGCTATAATTGCGATGTTTGTACCATTTTCATTATTATACCATCGAAAAGTGTATGAAGTTATGCATAGAATTTAACCAAATTTTTTGTGTAGGTTTCCGTTTATGGCAAGCAAGTCATCCTTGAATTTGAAAAAAATCTACCGGGAGGGGGAGTTGTAATAGCGATGTCTGTGCCATTTTCATTATTGTACCATCGAAAACTGTGTAAAATTATGCAAAGAATTGAACCAAATTTATTGTGCATGTGTAAGGCTATGGCCAGTAGGTCCTCCCTGAACTTCAAAAAATTCCGCCAGAAGGGGGCGCTATAATTGCGATGTCTATGCCATTTTTATTATTTTACCCTCGAAAAGTGTATGAGTTTTGCATAGAATTGAACCAATTATTTTGTGTATGTTTCTGGCTATGGCAAGGAAGTGCTCCCTGAATTTGAAAAAAAATTGCCGAAAGGAGGACGCTGTAATAGCGATGTTTGTGCCATTTCGTTTATCATCGAAAAGTGTATAAAATTATGCATACGATTGAACCAAATTTTTTGTGCATGTTTTTGGTTTTGGCCAACAGGTCCTCCTTGAATTTGCAAAAATTGCGCAGTAAAGGGGCTCCGTGATCGGGATTTTTGTGTACTTTTCTTGATTTTTCGTTGTTCTATTGTCCATCGGCGGCCCGTGCAGCGTCGGGAACTCACTTCCTGCTAAGCCGTCTATTCGCAAACAGCTGATAACAATAGAATAAGGAAAAACTATTAATTTTAACAAATATCATGATATAGATTAACTCATTTTTAGTCCGTTGAATTGACTGAAGTAGAAATTTAAGATGAAAATCAAAGTTGGTATAATATTGAACTAATAATATTGAAATATTAACATGTGTAACTACTTTTTGAAATATTAAGATGTATAAGATAGAAGAAATTTTGGGATTGGCACATCCAATTAGTGAATATTTTACCATCGAAAAGTGTATGAAGTTATGCATAGAATTGAACCAAATTTTTTGTGCATGTTTTTGGCTAAGTCTAGAAGTTTCTCCCTGTATTTGGAAAAATTCCGCCGAAAGGGGCGCTTTAATAGCAATTTTTGTGCCATTTTGAATATTGTATTATTGAAAAGTGTATGAAGTTATGCATAGATTCGAACCAAATTTTACTTTCTTTTATCTTGAATAGAAGAAAGTTTTGTAATCGAATTTTTTTTTCAACTTCCGGTTTTCGACGGATTTACACGTTTTAGGGGTCAGAGATCCCCAAAAAGATGTTTATAGAAAATGTCTGTCTGTCCGTGTGTCCGTCTGTATGTCCGTCCGTCTGTCTGTCGCCATTGTACCATCAAAAAGTGTATGAAGTTATGCATAGAATTGAACCTATTTTTTTAAGTTTTTGGCTATGGCAAGCAGGCCCTTCCTTAATTTTGAAATAATCCGCCGGAAGGGGGCGCTGTAATAGCAATTTTTGCACGATTTTGAATATTGTAACATCGAAAAGTGTATGAAATTATGCATCGAATTGAACCAAATTTTTTGTATATGCTTTTGGTTTAAGCAAGAATGTCCTCTCTGCATTTGGTAAAATTCCGCCGAAAGGGGGCACTGTAATAGTGGTTTTTGCGCCATTTTCAATATTGCACCATCGAAAAGTGTATGAAGTTTTGCATAGAATTGAACCAAAATTTTTGTGTATGTCTTTAGCTAAGTCAAGAAGGTCCTCCCTGAATTTGGAAAAATTCCGCCGAAAGGGGGCACTGTAATAGCGGTTTTTGTACAATTTTGAATATTGTACCGTCGAAAAGAGTATGAAGTTATGCATAGAATTGAACAAATTATTTTGTGTATGTTTTTGGTTAAGGCAAGAAGGTCCTCCCTGCATTTAGTAAAATACCGCCGGAAGGGAGCGCTGTAATACCGATTTTTGTGCCATTTTCAATTGTACCATCGAAAAGTGTATGAAGTTTTGCACAGAATTGAACCAAATTTTTACTTTCTTCTATCTTCAATAGAAGAAAGTATTGCAATCGAAAATTTTTTCGACTTCCGGTTTTCGACGGATTTACACGTTTTAGGGGTCAGAGATCCCAAAAAACATGTTTTTATAAAATGTCTGTCTGTCCGTATGCCTGTGTGTCGCCATTGTACCATCAAAAATTGTATGAAGTTATGCATCGAATTGAACTAAATTTTTTTTTACGTTTTTGGCTATGGCAAGCAGGTCCTCCATTAATTTGGAAATAATCCGCCGGTAGGGGGCGTTGTAATAGCGAATTTGTGCATTTTGAATATTGTACCCTCGAAAAGTGTACGAAGTTATGCATACAGTTGAACCAAATTGTTTGTGTATGTTTTTGGCCATGGCAAGAAGGTCCTCCCTGAATTTAGAAAAAAGCCGCCAGTAGGGGGCGCTATAATAAGGATTTTTGTGCATTTTTAATATTGTAACATAGAAAAGTGTATGAAGTTATGTATAGAATTGAACCAATTTTTTTTGTATGTTTTTGGCCATGGCAAGAAGGTCCTCCCTGAATTTAGAAAAATTCCGCCGAAAGTGGGCACTGTAATAGTTATTTTGCGATTTTGGTTCCATTTTCAATATTGTACCATCGAAAAGTGCATTAAGTTATGCATAGAAATGAAGAACTTGTGAGGTGACGGGAACTTCCCATTCTGATAAGCCGGCTATTCGTGAACAGCTGATATACAACAGAATAACGGAAAACTATTGATTTTACTAAATATTATGATGGAGATTAACTCATTTTTACTGCGATTAACTGATTTAAGCAGAAATTTAAGATTAAAGTCAAAGTTTATGTAGCATTGAACTAATAAATGAAATACTGACATTTGTAACAACATTTTGAAATATTAAAATATTTGAGATAGAAGAAAGTTTTGGGATTGACACATCCAACTAGTTTAACAAGGCATTATGATTTTTCAGATGTTTTGGTGGGGCGTGGCCAATAAAAGGTTAGGGACCTTTCTACCGTTAGGAATCTTTGTACACTTTTGGTTTCAGCTTTACTGCGTTACACCTTATGTGGATTACCCCTTCATCTAGTGCGCGAGAATGCCGGATATTACACAAAACACGAAAAGTTAAGTGTAGGCTGATAGGGTTTCAATAGAAGCCACTATCAAACTGGAAATAGTATGTGGTTTAAAAAGCTATATAATGATAAACTAAATGGATCCTGATTATGCCTTCAGGCACGGATTCTCTTCCAAGTAGTCATAATCCAATGGAGCAAATATTCGAGATTGTTCAGCCACAGAATAACTCAAAAGGAAAGATTAATATAACAGGATTAGACTTTAAACTTAATATTGATTAGAGACAACTAAAATTTTCGCTAATCAATAAGAAGGATTTGACTCCAATGTGGAAATAAAAATTGCTGTCTGCGATGCAAGCAAATCTTGTAAAGAAAGACGAAGGTTTTTTTTTTTAATCGTTAATCGCCATATGGGGCATTTTAGTCAAACATCTCCCTTTTTGATTAATGAGTCTATTCAAGCAAACCAAGAACAATAAAACAACTACCGTTTGGTAAACTTCTTGCAAAAGTCAATAATGATAAAAAATCTGCCAACTTAATATTCTTTCATATTTTGCAAACTTCCCTGTCTCTGTGAGTTCACATAGAACCCTGTATACATATCGTGGTGGGATTTTAAAATCGGGATTTTAAAATCAATACCTTTTATATATTGCTTAGTTAGAAATAGACGAGAACCCTGCAGGCCAAGGTGTCATTGAGGTTTGAAGAATACAGTCTTTGAAACAAATTCGTAAGCCTGATATAGGAAAATACAATCTATTACATATATATAATCCAAACGGAAATTTCGTTCCGAACGCCGAGATTTCGAGTTCTACCGCATGGATTTTTACGGAACTTATACCGTTAGATAGGTATCGTTCCAGGGAAGGTTTTAAGCTATAACACATCATTCTACCTAGATTAGTTATAGAAGTATGACGGAAAGCTCTGTTATTTTGGACTTTGTTACTTCATATTTCCTTAAATATCTGGGCTCCTATTGGTCGTAGAGCTTAGATCTGGCGCCAAAAGTAGCTCCGAAGCACCCACGCAAACTTTTCCCCGCGATTATTTTGCCGTCTTCCGATTTCCTCTAACTCTATTAGGGGCCCGCGTAGGGCCCCTTTAAAATATTTTTCGTAGTAATTTCAGCAATTATCTTAAATTATTGGTTAAGACCGCCACCCTCCCGATTCATGTATCTACGGAAAGGTTGCATGAAGGAGTTTCGTTCAGATACGCTTTCGTTAAGAATAGAGTGCGCTCCCTGGTGGTGGAATGTGGAACTAACATAACGCGATATTGTTAAAATTAGGAAATCTAACAATGCGATCTGTTTTAAAATTTGAGATAGTTCATAACACATAATCTATTATCTATTCTATTATATATATATATAAAATCTATTATCAATTCTATTATCTATCTATTATATATATAAAATCCAAACGAAAATTTCGTTCCGAACGCCTAGATTTCGAGTTCTACTGCATGGATTTCTACGGAACCTATACCGTTAGATAGGTATTGTTTCAGGGAAGGTTTTAATCTATAACACATTATTCTACCTATATTAGTTTTAGAATTATTACGGAAAATTCTGTTATTTTGGGCGATAAGGTTACCATTTTATTTCTTGGCGAAATTCATCGTTGATAAAAAACATTGAAACGGCTATTAAACCACGAAAAATAAAAGAAAAACTGTTACTAATTTTATTTAAATAAGAAAAAAAGAAGAAGAAAATCCGTTTTAATGAGTGATAATATTAAAAAACGGAAACATTTAGTCAAAACCTGAAAGAAATATTTGTAATGCTTAAAAATTAATTTAATAAGAAATATTACACTCGATACGCAATATTTGGCTCTTTATCGCTTGCGTTAGATATGGAAACGAATCTGAAAATTTGATTAGATGAAATTTTAACGACATTTTCTTTCTGTTCTGTTCTTTTCCCTTTTTTTTTATATCTAATTGTCCCATCACGTGACTTATAGAAGAAACAAGCAGATGTAATTGTGAGTCACATGTGTAATTACTATTTGTTTCTTTACAATTTTTTCTTTTTCTTTTGTCGCCAAACAATGTGATTTTAAGCCAAAAATGCATAAGCGTGACATTAGCTTGAGGATGTTCTCACAAATGGTGTTTTTTTTAGGTGAAAGAGATCATTTTTTGAGTGCATTTTCATATTCAATTGTAACTTATATAGATATCAGTTAATATTTTAAAAATGGAATCGAATACTTAAATTTCAGTGTGAATTTCTGCCACACATACATATTGTAAAATAATTTCATACTTTTTAAAATGTTTTTCGCCGTAATTCCGAAAGCATGTGATATTTATAAACTCGAACTCAGATCAACGAATATTACCCATTTTATTTAAGCAAATATTATCTATTTTCTCAAGTCATATCGCCAATTTCATTTATAGGAAAATTCACAGATTCGAAATCTAGGAAATAAAGATAATTTTTAAGAAAATTTATGTTTTAATACGTTATTACTATGGAAAAATTCAACATTTTGAAAAAAAAAATTACAAGTCTTTTGTAATTCGTCATTTCTTCTTCGTCTTTCTTCGTACTTTCTCCTCTGTTATGTAATATTTCAAATGATATTGGACTAATTTTCGATCATCGATTCACCGCAAAATCGCATATCTAATATAGTATATGAAATAAAGTCTGGATTAGGGGACTAATTAACGCACAGCGCAAACTACTGAACCTAAAATCTTGAAAATCGTGGTAAAAATACTTCTTATGACATAAACTTCTGCTAAGAAAGGATTTTCTAAAGTGCCACCCCTAATGGTTTTTGCACGGGGAGGGGGAAAAAATCGAATATCAAAATTATGCGTCAAATGATAGCATATTTTAATGTAGTTTTGTATGCTGAATCGAATGCTACCAAATAAATTTTTATAAGTCCAACAGTTCATGACACATTTCATATTTTTCTAATTTGGCGGTGTCTTTGGCATCTTAACCTCAAAATATCTATCATTACATCCGTTACTCTAGCAACGGAAAAAATTCAAATCAACCCTTTTGGCTAAAAAATAAAAAATCCTCTGTGAGTTTGAAATAAAAATGCAAGCATCTTAATTAAAAAAAAAAAAATAGTGATTTTATGTAAAATAAAAGGGAAAAAATTACTGAGAATTTAGCGTTATAAAACAAAAATGGAAAAGGTACTACTTAGATATTCCGTCGACCAAAAATCAATCGTCAAACTATAAGATTAAATGCCAATAATGGTTGATCGTAAATATCAAATTCACTTGAATTTAAACAAACTACACGTGTTTACGTCATCAATGATTTTAATTTCGACGTTTTATTTGTATTTTTATTAATGTTATACTAATTTATTTGTTATTTCGTTATTTAAAATAAAGATTATGTCAATTTATATAATTTGGCGAATGGTTTGGCGATTTATATAATTTGGCGAAATTGGTCGACGGGATAACAAGTAGTACCAATGAAAATATTTAAGTATGAAAGCAATGTTTGTAACGACTTGAATATTATTTTCATATATATAAACACGGTTTATGGCGTCAGATGCCGTCATCCGAAGAATCTACAAGAGTCTTTTTCCATTTTTTCCGGTCATAGGTTCCTCAATGAAAGAAATTGGAATTGGAATAATATTGTGCGATTTATAAATTGCTCCTCGATAAGAAGAAAAAATCGGTACATTTATAACAACCGTGCGCACATCTCGCTGATAGCATTTTTAAAATTCCCAGTAGAAGTAGTTACATTTTGAGTATGTAAATTAAAAATATTTTTTTGCTTTTAATTATGGCATTATTTCCTGTTATTGTTTATCTTTTCAGTTTTTTAAATGAAATTAGTAGAAGGCATGCATTTTAAATTAAATGAGTGAAAGGTTTGTGTTTTAAATGAAAATAATAAAATAAGAATATGCTATGAAAACAATCTTTATTGATTTATTACCTGCGCCCGGCTGACATAAAAGCATCACAAAAGTCACATATTCACTTTTCTTTGAGTACTTGCTCATGAGAATTCACGTTAACCTTCCGTAATCGGATACTTCACATATTGGTGTATTAGCTTTAATGTTGAAATCATCGTTTTTGTTTGAAGCGAAAACTTTACTATTACACAAAATCGCATCATCATCATCTACTATATATTTACAACGGAAATTTGTATTTCATTCCGATTGTTTATAATACTTTCGTAGGATATACCACAATTAGTTAGGTAATAATTTTGGAAAGGTTTTAGTGTATACATATTGTTCAGGGGTACTTAGTTATAGAGCAACAGTAAAAGTTCAAAAATTAAGTGAACCTGATTATGAAAGTTTAGCCTTTGAAAAAAAATCTACAGAACATATTTTGTTACAAGTGGCCCTGTTGCATGACTTTTAGGAATGGTGTTAGTATATACGATTTCATTATATGTTGATTAGTTACAGAGGTATTAATTCCTCTTGTCATAACGGTCTCATTACCCGACCATAAGTGCACTGTTTATAATCAACTAAAACAATTACTTCTGAATTGCTAAATTTTGTCCAACGCTTAAGATAACATTATATCGCAATGGCGTTCGCATCGTTTTCAGTAATGTGCAAGGTCAAGCTGAAGATCCATATTGTTTAAAATACAAGTTCAAATTCACCATTTAGTTTAATCCAAGGTTCATTTGGAAATATTGACCAGCGCAGCGGGCATAGCCTGCTAGTCTTCTATAAATCTAATTGTAAAATCTAGAATAAAATCTAGTTTGTTACTAAAGAATCACGTTAAAAAGTAAAAGAATCAAACATCCAAATTTATTCCAAATCAGAAACCAACTGGCAAAACAGCTGGACAAACACTTTGCCTGCTGAAGATAGACGCAATAATTTATAAACCTGATTCTCATTTATTAGAGAATGAAGGAGATAGTATGTCTACTAACCTCCGAAGAAAATGACGTGGATGCGCGTATTTAAAAAAACCCGACAAATATTGTTTCGTGGAACTGTCCTGGATATCATAGTAAATACGATTAAATCCGTAGTATTCTACGCGAGTATCAATCTTTATGTTCAGCTTTACAGGAAACCCATCTTAAAGTAAGTGACAAAACTAAAGTACGCCATCTATGTAAGTTTTTGAAGCGATTTTACAGGTAACGGAAAGGAAAATGGTGGTGTGGCCTGTTTTGTTTCTCGCAGTTTACCTCTTACTTACACCCATTTGAGGTATCTGTACATCTTGCTAAAATTATACCACTTGCCTAAAATCAAAAATGCGAAATGAGTTCAGAAGTAGAAAAACATAGCCTTCCTTTTCAAAAACACGTACAATACTACTAGCATCTGAGATGGCTGTTTCGTCCAGTTCCTGCGTGACAGGGGTACTATAGAGCCTAAAAATCTCAAATGGCTAATTTGCCCCCACTGTCCACTTTACCCGTCCTTCCCCTATATACGGCTGTACTAAAGAATAGAACTATGTTTTCGTCTATTGGTAGAAATTGCTGGAGGTGAATTTTAAACCTATTATGCGTTTTATTATTAAACTAAATTTAACCATGTTATGTAGAATATACAGTGAACTCTAGTTAAGACGGATAGCCAAGGACAAGCGTTTTTTGTCTGTATTAACGAAAGCCCATTATAACAAGAGTTCATAAATATGACGTTTTACATTGCCGTAAAAAATACTTATTATGCACATATACATTGTAATATGACTAAAAATTTGTTTTTTCAAACCATTTTATGCTACTTTACTTTAGTAAAGTAGACACAACGAAAACGTACGAAAACAGCAACAAAAAAAGAATGTACGAGAACAATTTCAAAATGAACAAAAATTATATTTGAAACCCTAGTTTACATTCAAGTATACTTACATTGCTACTTGAAGGTGCAAAATGGTAGTTCATGAAAGGAAACGGTCGAGAGTACATAATAGGCTATCCAAAAAAACAAGTAATCTTCATTTGATTTTTCTTGGTAACGGTCCTTCTTTCGATATCATTCTCAAGTTTAGCGAAATGTTCAAAAGCGCTTTCAGAAACATTTTCAGTTGATTGATAACATTTCCTAATTGTCACCAGCATATCACTGGCATCTTGCACTTTTGGAGGAGAGATTTGTTATTTCTTTTCACTATCGCTAGACATTCCTAAATTTTCTTTTACTTTATCGATTACTTCCAGATAGGTCAATTTCTTAACAATTCTGACATCGTTAACTGCTCCTTGACGTCAATGGCGAGATTTCTACTATGTTCATCTTAAAAGTAGAATAGAAAAAGTTTTGGGATTTCGTTGTTCTGACGACTATTTGTTCATCTTAAGAAATGAACTCTTAAACTGTACGTATTAAATGATGTCTGTTACATGCACTTCCTATTGACCTTAACCGGAGATTTTGTTTAAGTACGTAATAACGAGAAATCCATTTAAACGGGGCCGTCTTAACGGAAGTTCGCTATATAGATCAAATACAGGGTTGGACAAAAGAATTGGAGAACTGTTCCGAGTATATACGATAATTGCTGAAATCTAGTTTTCGAATGATTTATGCGTTTTCCTTAGGCTATACTTAGGTTCCTTATTTACCGCATTAAACAGCTAATTTTTATTAAAATACTCTGGAAGAGTTGGAAAGCGTTTCACAATATATACTTAATGCATGACTTTTCTTTCTTATTTAAGGATAAAGTGGATGTCAAAAAGTATGTGCGCCTGTGCTAAAAATCTGCAATTTATGTTCCATTATGTCAAATTTTTAAAATTAAAAATAACTTAATCTATTTTAAAAATCTATTTTTATCTTATAACAACAAATCTTTATGTTATGTGTATGCAATATAGAGCTTTATGTTAATATTTTCATTAGGTAATACTAAACATTTTAGATAATTATTTATAAAAAAGTAAAATTTATAAATAATTCGCAAAATGTTAATATTTTTAACAATGAAAAATAAATGTTAAACAACAAATAGAAATTATTAAAATAAATGCTTATATTTCATAATATTTTTCTTTTCGCAGACGGGATTTTCTACTAACATATATTCATTCAAATAGAAATTGCATGATTTTTTATCGTGACCTTTTTCTGTATATTAAAACGTTACATTTATATTTTGCTTAATTGACGATATTCATTTGACGTCACAGTGGGAATCATGTGGCATAAAATTATCGGCGAGTTAGTTTCTTTGTATAATACATCGGCTGACACAACATAATTGCAGGTAAATGCCTGCGTAAAATACTTTAGATTTATTTTGAACGAATCAGTGTTCAATAGGTACGTATTAGAAAATCCATGTATACTTATTAATTAAAATAACAAAGAAAATAAATGTATATTGCGAAAAATCAAATAGCATCAAAAAAAAGAAAAAAAATCACAGAAAAATTACTAAATTATGTTCGCTAAACATATTTTAATTATTACAAACTTGATTAACATCTCATGAATCTTCAAATAATAAATTTAAATTCTAACATAACTAAACTTTGTGGCATTTTAGCTATTTATCACATCTTTTTTCAACATTATTATATAAATAAAACGAAAAATATGCATGAAATTTCATTTAAATGGAAAAAAAAATCATGTATATCGTATACCTATTCCTGGAAAGTTATAAAACTCAATATAAAACACAAAGCCTAATAAGTATATATAAGCGTAAATTTTCCAAACACATTGCTTTTCAGTCTCACAATTCTGTTTTGTTATTCCCAAGCAGACCAATTTTTGTAGCCTCGAACACAAGAGAAGAATACTGCCCATTTCGAAATAGGGTAAAACTCACCGATCAGAAAACTGTATAAACATAAAAAGTAAAGAAGTAAACATAAAATATTTTAATTTTTTTTATCAAAGAAAATGTGTTTCAAATAAACATGTTTGACTTCACATTCTTTAATAACAAATAATATAATTTTCATTTAATTATGCAAAAAGTTATCCTAGAATTTTAATTTATATTATAATTTTTTGAATCATTGTTTGACTAAAGAATATTTAACACACGTAAATGACAACAATTTCCTTTCTACACAAAATTTAAATTCCAGTTCTCACATTTAATTGCAATTAAACTAAGAATTAGACTTTTATAATTTAATCTAAGTGATTTTGTTCTATTTTAATAATTAACTATAACAAAATTTTCATTATTCTATTGTAAACAAAATATAAAGTATAATGACCTGAAAATATCAAACGCAAAAATGTTAATTTATTCATCGAAGAGATTTCAGACATTTATTTTAGATTTTTCTTTTGGAACACTTTTTAAAGATTTTTAACATTTCTTTTAGTTTTTAGATAAAAATGCTGTAGAATTATAATTTATGATAAATTTTAAATCATTATTTAACACAATAACATTTCCTATCGAGAAGGCAACAAAATTTGCAGGTTTAACAAATTGAATTCTTCTTATTACAGAAATATATGCTTTATTTTCTTTTGAGAATTAAAATTATTCTTCTAATTTCTAACAATACCAACGTTACTTAAGGGAACTCTTAAAAGAGGATTTGCTTTTTTTCAGTTGAAAAAAAAAAAGATTTTTTTTCTTTTTACATTTTTTTATTCCCTACAGTCTGTAGATTATCCCTGTGAAAGCGATTTGGCCGAATTCGAAGTTCTTTCGTAGTTATTTAATGCTTTACCGCAACGTGTCGATATGCTAACACTGTTTTAGAGTACTATATATGAGGCATTCTCACATAATTTTGAATTTTAAGTCCCAGAATAATAATTTTTATTTTAGTACATATTCTTTTTTTTTTTAAATTTCTTATACTGGAAAACATCCCATTGCGTGACTGTATAACAATATTAACGAGATAAATAAGTTGTGGACGATGTTGAGGGTTCAAACGTACCACGAAATTCCTTACCATCCCGTGGCTCTGATGCTGATTTTTAAGTTTGGGGCTGTCTGTATAAAATTGTTTCAATAAAAGTAATTCGATGTAATTTTTTTCCGACACTAGGACTATTGTTTTATATAAATATGTAGCAAAAAATTAACCTGCACACATTTTTACGGTTGTTGTTATTTTTTAAACTCTGTCTCTGGATTTTAGATTCCTTGCCTTCCCTCTTGCTAATCTTTTAGAGAAAATCACTTCAGATGCAGCCACAGAAATTTTTTCAAATTTTTTCTCATGCAGAAGTATGCTAGAGAAAGAATGGCTAAAATTCTTTGACATAAAATTTACTGCAGAATTTAAATAAACATTTAAATATCAATTTTAAGCATCGTAGCTTTATTGATAGTCTTACTATCCCCAAGATTTATTCCTGCACTTTTCGAGGTAAATATATATATATATATTTAAATTTAATCCATTGTAAATAACTGTTGCTAAAAATCAATGAACATTGATGTTATCAGTTAGTCTTAACATGATATGCCAAAAATAGGTGGTAATTTTCCTTACCGTCCCATCCTTACTGTTCTCGTTTTTCTCCTTTCGTCAGTTTTTTCCCTTACCGTCCCCCTTTTTTTTCTTACTGTCCCTTCCTTAACAACCCTTTAAGACAATTTTATACAAAATTTTGTACTAAAAGTACGACAGTGCTATTATTTTTTAGTTGAACGTTCTGTGGATACTATGCAAATTCATTATAAGTAAAAATTTAGAAGAAAATAAAAAGTTAGAGAGATAAAACGGTAAGGAAAATTAAACTCGCAAGTTAGTTTAATTTCACCATTCCTGAAAGTTAGAATCTTGTGAGAACGCCTCATATGCATTTGCTGGGAAGTTCTAGGCAAGTATAAAACTTTTACCCGGTTACGGCCCTAAAGAGCAACCCAAACAGAGCGGTGGAGCCAAACAGGTAAAACTCACTCTTCTTATCCTGATTTTATCGATTTGCAGGTAAATGATTAATGTTTAGGATCATATAAGTTCCTAGTTGAGAGCGAAAAGTAATTAGGCAAAATTGCATAATATAAAAATACAATCAACAATTACTCTAAATAATAAATTAAATAAAACCAAAGCGCTGTGTAATTTTTTGAAGAACTCTCAACTCTTTGGAAGAGACTGCACTAGACCTTAAAATTATTACAATCTAGGAAGTTAAAATCATAACTGCAGCTTGACGCCTGCATATCGATGAGGGATATAAATAAATACATACCTCTCAAACTCGATGCAAAAATTAATAAATCTACACCAGATAGACATAAATAATAAGGAGAAAGTTACTTGATATTTAACAATTATTTTGTTTACAATACATGCATGCATTAATGAAAAACAGATTATAGGCATAGCAAAGGCTAAAATCATTAACTTTTGGTGTAAGTTCTTTTACTCAACATATTACTTTAAGACAATTAACTCCTGACTATAAACAGGCCCTATTGTATTACCTTACAATACTAAACTTTGCACATAAAAAAAACAAAAATATAGAGGCTACCTGTGATCCATCGCTTAATGGCGTTGTCATCAGACCTTTCAAAGTCCACCTCCCTGAGCGTGCACATGGATCTGGATACAGTCTCATTGAGAACAAACACTGCATTATTTTTTTCTATAGTTCTAGCAGAGTGGAATCATTCCACAATTTTTTATCGTAAAATATTTATTTTTATGTCCATCACGACAAACTTTACTGTCTCAACTCACAAGCCTACTATTTAGCCAAATGGGCATCATTATTGTTTTTAGTCGTAAGGCTTTTCTTTAACTTACTCTCTGTAAGATCCCCAGATGGAATAATAATAATTCCTTCACTTCTTTTTTTAAGATGGAATGGCACAAGGGGACCATATGGGCCGTCCTCCTCCGACGTGGTCCGTCATTGGATCTCGGCAGGCCTTGGGTCTCGCCCACCATTGCAAATTATTGGTTAATTCTGTATAATGCACATTGCAAAGGATTGGGCAGTGATTCCCTCATCTCTTAGCCCTGTGTGCACCAACTCCTGTAGTCAAGGCTGATATTTATGACCGACCTAAATTGGCCTCAATAAATAATTGTTTTTCGTAAACTTCATCTTATTGTGCAGTGAGTTTTATTTGCATCCCTGCAATAAATTCGGGTCGTAAACCCATCCACTTTTGTGGTCTAAGACCCTGCAACTCTCATATGTAGTAACTATAATGTACAGACATTTATACATATTACATAAAAACAATATTTAATTAATCTACATTATTTTTTTCCCTTAACAATGTTTGCATTTTTGCCAAAACTTGATATGCTGTGCAAACGCACCAGCAGCATTTTACTCAAAATAACTTTTTTTAAACTGAACGAGATCAGAATGCAAAAACTATAAAACCGATCTTGCTAATATTTTTTCAATTAAATGTAACATAATTTATTGGTGTTTGGAGAACGTTCAGCCATTTTTACAAAAAATAAATATTTTTGAAACACGCCAAAGTGCGAAAAAAGGAGTCAGAAACCTTTTATTCAAATGGCTGCCACTTTTTGACTTCAAATTGCCAGTAGCTCCAGACAATATTATCTATTTTCATAATCCTTAACGAAAATTGATTGCAAACGACTCAAGTCATCTATCGGATTTCGCCCGATTGGAAGAGCACGGCGCGCACTCTAGGACACCCAACCACTGAACTCGAGCCAAATTCCTTTTCAGCAACAGTCATACTAAATGTGGAAGTAAGTTACGTGAATAATTTTTACATGACATTTTTTGCGAGAATGTAGTAAACTAAAATTCATTCAGTAGATTTATATAGACAAAACAAAACCAAAGATAAATGTTGTTAATCATTTTAGCTGCAGACGTTAATCATAATAAACTATCCATTCAAATCGAAAAAAATTTTTTCATTTCAATTTAGCTGAAGAAAGGACAACAAAATGGTATAATAGTGATATTATTTCCATTTTCTGTCTTCTGTTATCGTCACACTGGAGTAATTTTGTTGCCATAACTACAGAGATGTTAAAAACAAATATAAATAAAACAACAACAACAACAACAACAACAACAAAAATAATATTTTGGAAACCAATTTAAAATTCTAATTGTTTAAAGTTAGTTTGACATCCTCGTATCCATGCGGACAACTGGTGTTAGTGCCAACGCACAAAGTTTATTCTTGGAGAAGTACTTGTGAAATACGAACCTTCAGTCATATCTATTTATATAAAATCCAATTCTCTGTGTGTCCCTCACGATTCCGGTAGGACCACCTCATTGAAGTGAGTAATTGTTGAAAAATACTATTGCAGGGTTAAATGTTGGCCAACTTGGCGATAGCTGGCTGATTTGGCGAAATTCCCATTTAAAACCATTAATCTTTCATAAAGGAGGTCACCAAAACTTAATTTAAACATCGCTCTTTTAAGATATTTTTTCAAAATGTATGGGTGAGAATTTAAAGTACATCTTTACATGTTCCTCCCGATGCTACTTATAAAATAACCGCCAATGGACGACGCTGTACTGTATGAGCTCCTAACTGCGCGATTTTAATGTGCTTTAGGTACTTTTCCAGTATAGGTGCCTTGGCGAAAAAGGAAATTTGGCAACATATTTTTCGGGAACCTATCCACTGTTTCATTTTATATACACACGCATTTTTTTTTCGATATTTATACGATTTATTTAGCATAAAAAAGCCGTTTCTCTAATTTTATACAGAAACAGATGTAATTTGTACATAAAAACATGAATAATATACATATAAAATAAACATATAAAAAAAAAACGCTCATCAATTTTGTTTTCATAGCTGTTTATATGATTTGACAACAAATCTCAATATTTTTCCGTTATACGAACACCATGCCAAAATGTATGCTAATGCGCCAATTATTTCAAAATGCTAAAAGATATTTGTAATTTTATGCCAGCAGTTTAATATGAGTTTTATTGTTTTATTGTTTTATTTTATAACAGTTATTTGTTCAATTATTTTAAGTATATATTTGTGATTTAATGAAATAGTTCGTAAAAGTCTGGAATTTTCAAATGTTATATTTTTTAAATGCTCACTTTAGTATCGACAATATTTTTCTTTTATTTTTAAAATGCCTCAATTCACGTGATTTTCATTTTGCGTCAACTATTACGCTTGGCGACAACGGTATCCATATAACGAAAAAGTACCCAAATCTCACTTTCTGATGCCCAAATTACACCAAGCTTTTTTTTAAAAAAACGCCAAAGCCCCTATAGTGGAAAAGTATCAAACTGTCTATTATTTTGCGCTATCTGTGTTATATTTTATACTATATGCAAGGTGAGTGGAGCGAAGAGTTTAAACATTAAATATTAAAGTTTCGGCAGAGATGTCATATACGCCCCATGTTGGCGCGATTTTTTTCTGACGCCAATGTCATATACACAACGGGTACTTAACTGTCGCCAAAGTGTCGTTATTTTGCTTGATATGGTAACCCGGATGTTGTAGTTTATGCCGTTGATGTTTTTGCCAAGTTGGCGTCGGAAAAAAATCGCTCCAATATATGGACATATACATATATGGACAACTGTGCCAAAATTTCTATAAAGCAGTATAAGACTAAAAAATTAAGAATAAAATAAATGCACAATAAGAAAGAAAAATAATGCGTTAAGCATAGAATATGAAACACTTTCTAGCACATCCTGAATGCTTTAACAAAACTTCGTTATTTAGGGAAATAACGTAAATAAGATAACTAAGTAAACATTTTAGAAAACGCATAAAATTTTTTAAAAATTGATTTCAGCAGTTACCGTCCATAGTCAATAGTAACGTTAATACATGCCAGTATTTAGCTAAAATTTAATTTAAACTACTCTTAAAGCTACTGAAATCACATTTCCAGATATTATCATCCATAGACGGTTATGTATTCAATTCTTTGCGTGACCCTGTATATCATTTTATCTATATTCTACAAACATTTCTTAGTAAACTAAATGCAGTTCAGCGTAAAACTGCATAACTCCTTTAAAAACCATCTTTAAGCCATTTAGGTACAGATGTCATATTCGCCCCATACTGGCGCGATTTTTTTCGGTTGCCAATTTGGCGAACACATCAACAGCATAAACAACATAATCCGGGTTACCACATATAGCAAAATAACGACACTTTGGCGCAAGTTAAGTACCTGTTGCCTATATGATATTGGCAACAGATAAAAATCGCGCCAATATGGGGCGAATATGACATCTGTACCGCAATTTATTCTCATACTCAGTAACCTTTACGAATTCTTTTGTATAGCCCTGCATATGAACTGTAGCATTTATACACACGGTATAGTATGCATAAATGTAGTGGAACATAAAAGCACATATCATAATTAAAAATGCATTTCTAGCAATCATTGCTTATGTACAATACTTCGGAGAAAAGTTTCTTGGCGAGAAAGAAGTTTGCCAAAGTATTTTCTGACAACCTATTTTCTGCTTCATACTCACAAGCAATTTTTTGCATATGTATACAATTTATTTAATGTAAAAAAAGCTATTTACCCATTTTTATAAAGAAACAGAACTAATTTGGCACAGATGTCATATTCACCCCATATTGCGCGATTTTTTTTCGGTTGCCAATTTGGCGAACACATCAACAGCATAAACAACATAATTCGGGTTACCACATCAAGCAAAATAACAACACTTTGGCGCCAATTAAGTACCCATTCCGTATATGACATTGGCGTCAGAAAAAATCGCGCCAATATGGGGCGAATATGACATCTGTGCCAGTAATTTTTGCACAGATGTCATATACGTATCGGGGTTGGCGTGATTTTTCTCTGACGCCAATTCGGCAGAAATCTCGCTTTCGAATACCAATTACTTATATAATTTTAAATTATTTGCTATCATTTTGAAAAGGAAATAACTGTAAATAAATAAAATTTTGAATAATAACTATAGAACAAAACAGTTTATGTAATTTAAAAACAGAAAATAAAAGTAAATAAACAATTTATTAATAAATAAAAAACAATAGCCGGGTTACCATAGCAGGCAAAATAACACCATTTTAGTGTCAGTTAGTATCCCGGTTCATATCTGAAATCTGTGCCGTAATTTGTATATAAAAATATATTATATATTTAAAAACGATTTTTTATGTATATAAGTGCATATATAAACAAAAATAAAAGTTCATTAGATTTGTTTTCATAGCTGTTTATATATTTTTGCAACATATCTCACTGTCTGATGCCCGAATTACGCCAAGATTTTTTTAAAAATGCGCTATAATGGAAAAGCACCTAAATAAATAATTAACAGAAATAACCAATTATACAAACTAAAACTTTTTATTTCGAGATCAAAGCATTGTTTTTAATTTCGATTAAAAATGCATATATCCTTGGATAACTGTAGTTGAAATTAGGTTCACGACTTAATATCTCATTCCATAAACCTAAATAAACACAAGTGATTCATTCATCGTGAAACGCAAAAAATATTAAATCATTGAGGTAATCATTCACAAAGTAAATTCTCCAACAATCAGTGGACAATATTCTAATGACGTCATAGTAGGTAAAATGGTGGCGGTATCATTTATTTATGGTTTGAAATCACAAAGATTTAATTTTGCAATGTCTCTTAGTTACATTATTTTATTGTCATATTTATGAGCTCAGAACAAAAGCATATCTTAGCATATCATTATTTAGTAATTAAAGACGGAAAAAATTATAAATGTGCATGATTTGAAAAATTTAAATAATTTTCTTTCTTAATACTAAACAAGTAATATAAAAATTTTGTTTTTAAAGTCAATTCCTACTTAGGCCATCAAAGAAAAATTTAATATAATCAAGCTAATATGAGTTTTTGTTATTAAAATATCTCAATTTGTTGATTTTCTATAAGTAAGTAGGTTTACAATGGAACTCTATGGGAATTTGGCGAAATATTACAGATATCGCCAAGTTGGCGTCACTTTTGGCGACTCATTTTGGCCGCCAAATTTGGCGACATACCGCCAAGTTGGCGACAAACTTGGCGGTATTTGGCGACAGAGCAGGGTCCCCCCCTATGGTAACCCCTTATTGAAAATAATTTCATTGAACTTCAATAACCAATGGCGCTCCATTTTGTTTCCCATGCAAAACTAAAATTAATTAATTAAAATTTAATTAATTAATTAATATTTGAAAAAACTTTATTAACATCAATTGTCATCCAGTACAAGTTTAAAAAAATTTATTTCAACCTGATAGGATGAATAATGAGTATTTTATTAACGATTGAAAGTTTGTACAAGATAAATATATACTTGGCGGTATTTGGCGACAGAACAGGGTCCCCCCCTATGGTAACCCCTTATTGAAAATAATTTCATTGAACTTCAATAACCAATGGCGCTCCATTTTGTTTCCCATGCAAAACTAAAATTAATTAATTAAAATTTAATTAATTAATTAATATTTGAAAAAACTTTATTAACATCAATTGTCATCCAGTACAAGTTAAAAAAAAATTATTTCAACCTGATAGGATGAATAATGAGTATTTTATTAACGATTGAAAATTTGTACAAGATAAATATATAAATATATAAATAAATATAGGGAGAGTGTGAGCTAATAGTAGGAATTGAAAAATAACATCGGGAAGTAACAGCAAGTTTAAATTAAATAAGTTTAGCTGTTTAATTCTGTTGTAATATTCAAAATAACTGTATTTATTAGATTTCAGTAAACAATATCAGGACCCGATTAAACTTTGAAGTTAGAGGAATTACAATGTCATTTCAGGACCTTTCTTTTGGAGAAGCTTTTCTAAATTCCACATGGGAATTCTTCTCTATTAGAAATATTATTTCTAGGACTGGTATAACATGAGAACGGTCTGCAATTTTACACAAGTTTTTAAAAACTACTTTCTATCAGAAATTTTACTAAAAACTGGTTACTTTTTTGTTATAGAGGCCCACACTAATAGAATTATGACAAGTTGCAGCCAATTTCGCCAAAGTCGTAACCAAGATCGTGAAGCACACACATATAATACCATATAATACCATTTCATGAAATCGTATACGATAATTTAATAGTTTTTACCTTGCTTCAAGTGTGTAATTTATTTATTTTTAAGGCTTAATAATTAAATTGTCCAATATATGAATTAAAAAATATGTAAGCAAAGATTGAATAGACATGACCGTAAAGAGCCTCAAATCTGCATAACACTTGGAACCAAACTGTGCAAATTAGTGGTCTTCTACTGTACACAGTTTTTCATAAATGTGTTTCAAATAGTGTGTGTAGAAAAATGTGTTATTTTCATCTATCACTGCGGAACAAACGAGAAAACTCATATTCTTGCACATGAGATGCATATATCTTTATACCTAAATTTCCGTCATTTTTGACGGGCTACCTTTCTAGTTTTAATATAATAGATTGTAATGTCATCTTGAACGAACAATTTTACATGATGTCAGAACTCTAGCATATAAGGGAGTGAATGAAAAGCCTATTACAACATTCCATCTTTACATACATGGGCCCAGTTTAGTTAAATAGAAGCGTGTAAAAAGAACAAATATGCCTTATTTTATTTATTGTTGTACATTTTTAGTTTCTTGTGCAAAGAAAAACCAATTTAGTGTTCTATATAGCTGCGGTCGCTAACCGTTTTGACCTCAGGGACCACTGAATTCCTAATTGAAATACCGGGGACCACTAATGTAATTTTTTGAAGTCATAAATACCTTTTTACAAATCTAATAATCTGTTTTAATAATCTAATAACTTGCATTTTATTAAAATGAAATGATCCGGTTTTATATCACAAAATTATAAATGCTTATTTAATCAACAAAAATCTTTAAATGTGACAAAATTATTAAATTATTTGAATAACTATTACAAAATAATTCAT
Source organism: Maratus speciosus (assembly GCA_963932465.1). Taxonomy (NCBI): domain Eukaryota; kingdom Metazoa; phylum Arthropoda; class Arachnida; order Araneae; family Salticidae; genus Maratus; species Maratus speciosus. Next base: position 185,736,159 of record OZ010788.1, read on the forward strand.
GCTTACGTACGCTAAACAACTCACCTTTTTTTTCTTTAGATCTTTTATATCAGTATCAGCGTTTAATACATATATATATATATATATTTCTTTAATAAAAGAACTCTAAATACTTGCTTTTAATGAATTTTCTGATATTTATGCATATGAAGATATGCAATAGCACGCAATCCAGACTGTCACAGATATTTTCAACCATGAACAAACTACTAAGTAAAAATAACTTATGTAATGTTTTCAATCAGATTGAAAGTTCTCACTGGAATGGACTTCTTTCTAAAATAATGAAATACGAATTAATTCACAGTTTGACACATGAAAATAAAATAAAGCCATGTTGTTATAGATTATTACGATCCATTATCTTTCTGTAAACCGAGAATTAAAATATATACCATCGTAATGAAGCTATATTTCTATCCAACATGATTTTATTCTGCTTGGTTATTAATAATGGATGACGAATTTAAAATTCTTCAAAAAGCAAACATTGTTGCCTAGAAACATAATATAAAATAACAGGTACAAGATTTTTCATTTGTAGTTGAAACTAAATTTATGCTAAATTATTGTTTGAAGTTCGAATATTACATGTTTTAGAAATACAATCTTTTAGCGATATTTATAAGTAAGAGAAGGGACGGTAAAGTGGCCACTTTAAGGTTTCATGAATTTTTCTGATACATTTTTAATCTAGAAACAAATACCAATAGTAACTATAATAACTTTAGTTTCAATTGCTACTTTACTTAATTAGCTCCCGGTATGCTATTTCTTTCTCCCAGCTATTAAATTGTCGTCCCCAAAAAATAACGTTCCGTTGTATAAGCCAGCCGTAAAACAAAGCAAATGTATCACTGTACTGTTAAATACTCTACTACAATTTTTTTTAATTTCTAAGCATCGCACATTTTCAATTTTTATACCGTTGTATTGGAAAAAAATTACTTTTTAATGCAATTTGTTTGAAAACTGCATATCAATTTATTTTTGAGATTTTAATTTTTTTTTTAGTTTTCAACGCCATTTGTTTAATTTTGGCAACTCAAGTACTCCACTTCCGTTGAAAGTAAAGAAAAAATAGTTGAAAAATAGCAATTATACTGTTTTGATGCCATTTTCCCATAATTACTAAAAAAAATGTAATTAAAATACATGCTATTTTGAAAAAAATATATAAATGGATGATTTCTGATAAAACATGGAGCTATTATAAACTATATTTAATTTAATTATCTATATTATAAACAAATGAAGGCATACGAATCATTAGATAGCCGATTTTGTTTGAGTTTCTTGAGTGACAACATCTGTTTTTTTGGATTTGTGTATTATTCAGCGATAGTGACATCATATGAATGTAGATGTTGTTTAAGACTGGATCATAAATGAGGAATTATTTACAGGATGCGAATGGCGTCCTTTTATATAAAATAAAAGCGTGTATTTTAAGTCTTAAAACTGAAATATGTTTTGTATTATCTATATTTATATACATACATATTTATTTTCATCGGGGGCGATACTAAATTCTGAAAAAGCAGAATTCCTGTTTTCATTTTTAATGTACACATTACTTTAAAAGAAAAAATTCAAAATGGACACTTTCCCACCTAGGCTGAGTAAAGTGGCCAGAATAGGTAAATGAACAAATCAGATTGATTGAGGATGCGTATTTAACCAATACAAGATCAAGTAACACACATTAAGAATGAGTATTATGTTTTGTGATATTTTAAGTATTAAATCGTTACACGATAAAGTAAACAGTAATGAGTATCAATATGACTAATGAAGGAATACAATTGCCACCAATAGACACGCAGGCTCCCAATGTCGAGAATATGCCTTTCTCTGCAGAAGTTATTTCCCTGACTTCTTTACTTCAAAGAAAATTCGTTTGAGTAATATTTTTTTATGAAAAATGAATAAAAAACCGTTTCCGGGACCCGATCTCTTTGTGGCCAATTTGCCCGGAATGACGCCATTACAAAAACTGTGGCCTAGAATCTAATCTACATGTCTTAAAGTTTCGAAACACACCTCATTTAAAAGGTTATTTCACACTAATCAAACTGTATGAGAGCAAATAAATATAACACTGCATATTATTTAGTTGTAATGTAGAAATTGTATCACTTGCCTATAACCAAAAATGTGAAAGAACAATACAATGAGTTCAGAACAAGGAAAATGCAGTCCACTGCTTCAAAAGCGCAGACAATACTACCAGCATCTGTGACGACTGTTTCACTGTTTCGCACAGTTCTTGCGTCTCGGGGGCACTATACAGCGGAAAAAGAACTCAAGTGCCCACTTGGCAACTTTACCCTTCCTTTCCCTATAAACAAAGTTGTAAATTTTGAATTACACCCATGTTTGTGAAAATTGCAACACCATGAAGGAATCATCAGAATTAAATAAATTTAATACACAAACGACTGGTAATAGTACAAACAAATGATTACATTATCAAAGCAAAACAACAATATTTAGTGTCTGAAATCAGTATTTGATGTAGCCACGACGCGCTGCAATAAGTGCTGCTATACGACGTGGAATGGATTCAAACAGATTTTGGAAATCTGCCTATGAAAGAACATGGATATAGTATATTTTGATATATATCAAGATATATATCCGATATTTATTTTCAAAATATCATTAAGTTTGATATTTTCGATATTTTTATATATTTGATACCAATTTTCAAAAAATTGCGTATAATATTTTGATATTTTCAGTCAAAACTGGTGTAAATGAATTTTTAAACTGTTATTGATTGTGGCGTTCTGTAGATTAGAACTTTTGCTTCGGCTGGCCGTTTTTAGTTTCTCGAACGCTCCCCCCTCCCGCTCCATAAAAAAGTATTTTCCAAGTTCTACATTTGAAGCTGAATTTTTAAAAGTAAAATGCAGAACCAATAAATATTTACTTAAAACAATTATTGAAAGATAAACTGTCTAATTTCTAATTTAGAGAACCTATTTACTGCTTCATTAGAATTTTTTATGGTTTTGGATTTCTTTAGTTTAAACTACACAACAGGTTAGAAAAGTTCAAATTTTTCAATAAAAACAAATTATTTTGTATATAATTTTTTTGTATAAAACGCAAAATTTTCTGGAAACTTGATAAATGATCTATAATTTTGTTTTTTGTAAGTGTAAAAAGAAAATTGTGTTTACCTTCAATTTTGTTACATTAGTGGGAAAAAAATACGTTTAGAATATTGTTTTATTAAGTTTTCGTGCTAAATGCAATATGTTTTAGTTTCTAATTTATATTATGTCTGAAAATATTTATAATTATCAATAAGTTGACTATTTTGAAAATATCGGATCTATATCGAAAATTTTGGATGTATCTCGAAATATAGATAATTTTTATATTTTTGAAAATATGGGAACGTCCACGGCAATAAAAAATATTTGCTGAAAAATTATTTTAAACGGAAATTTAAGCGTGATACATCAATTTAAAGCTAAAGAGTTGCAGTATAGGAATTTGCAGGTTTTAATTTCAGAAGAATATGTCTACACCGGAACTGAGCTGGAAACTGACAGCATTAAAATTCATTTACTATTGAGCATAAAAATCGACTTATTGAGTTGTATAGTTTTTTTTTTTTTTTTTACTTTTGTTCATTAAACGAAATTATTATGGATTGAAAATAACAATATAGTATTATATTCTTCACATCTACATAGTTAAAAGTTTTTATCTAAAGTATTAAATGTAATTTTAACTTTATTTATTAGTTGATAATTAAATATCACAAGAGTAACAGAAAACCTATAAAAGTTTTAATTTTATAAAAACTACTTAACATTTTTACCCCAAACTTCTAATTCTCTGATTCCGGGGTATAAGACAGATTTTACATTAAATATTTTGTTTATGCTATGCATGGAATAGGCTCTGGGGTGTTGTCACAAGAGTAACAAACGTCTGTGTCACAAGAGTAACACACAACCCTTTTGTCCATAGTTTGACATAAAGCTGCATTACAACCTAAACAAACAGAATGCTTAAATTTTAGTTGTTTTCTCCGTTATTAGAACAGTTCTTGAAATAGTTTTAGCCATAATTAAGGTTGTTTTGTAAATTTTAAGGAAGATCAATTATTTTATTAGTGTTTATTTTAATGGATGGATTTATTTTTATTCATTTTTGTTATTACATAAGATTATAAAATAATCATAATATGTAATTAAAGATAGATTAAAACAACTCAAATCGTGTCATTTTTGTCTTCTTTCTTTTGGTTTAAAGCACATGGTCTTTGATAAGATATTTTATAGGCTTTGTAACGCTCCGTTTACTAAATTCTGCTGTATGACCTACAGAAATTCTTATAGAAATTCTTATAAAAAGGATTATGATAGTATACTTTAAATAAAAGCTTTTAAAATTGCTTCTTATACACGACATTGTTTTAAAGAGAAGGAAAAAAAAATCTAACTCCACAGCTTTGGAGAATTTTATGTCGATGAAGATTTAAGAAAAGGTCATTCTGCAGCTAAATCTACATTAGTTAGGCGTGAAGAAGATCACATAATTTCATCAATACCAGGTGTCATTTACTAAGAGAATATATTTTTTGTTTAAAGAAGCTTTCTAAATTGCAAAATTGGAAATTCCTTTGCAGCTTTAAGGACTCTGCTGAGATACATCATAATTAGAATGTATGAATTAAGAATGTCAAATTTGCGAAGATAAAATCGAAGAATTACTTTAAATGGAAGTCCATAATACAAAACTTCTTATAAGTTATTGTAAATAGCGAAATGTTTATAAACGTTGTGAAAAAGTAACAGTTTACGAATCCATTTCTGATTGTTGACGAGATTTTCGAAAGCAACTAAATCCATTTCTGTAGCACACATTCATTCAAACTTATACACATGATTGTTTTGATAATGCACAAAAAAATAATAACCATTTCTCAAAGAATCGTTATGCCAGTGGATTTTCTGAAAACTGTACATTTTTATGCCAAGACTAAATTTTGGTCCGAAATACTGTATTACTGGTCAAATCCACAAGTCACTGCATTTTCAGCCATTATTTTGTATGATCACAATAAAGCAAAATCTTATGCTATTATTTCAGGAAATGTAACTCATAATCAATTTTCTGTAAATGCTCTCGTATGTAAAATTTCAACATAGCATCTTTAAGGAAATTGTATCTTCCTAAAGTGTATCTGTTTTGCTTTTCTTCAGTTCCTAGTATTAGTTCCCACTCTCCCTATATATATCTTGTTCAAAATTTCAATCGTTAATAAAATACTTATTATTCATCCACTCAAGTTCAAATGCATTTTTTTAAAACTTGTAGTGGATGACACTTGATGTTAATACAGTTTTTTCAAATATTAATTCATTAATTAAATTTTAATTAACTAATTTTAGTTTTATATGGGAGAAAAAATGGCGGCCATTGGTTATTGAACAGCATTTAATGCATCTTCATATCTATAAGGGGGTTACCATACGGGGACCCTGTTCTGTCGCCAAATACCGTCAAGTTCATCGCCAACTTGGCGACCAAAATAAGTCGCCAAAAGTGACGCCAACTTGGCGATATCTCTATTACTTCGGCAAATTCCCATAGGCTTCCATTGTAAGCCAATTAGGGTTTATTTGCTTATAAAAATCAACAAATTCAGATATTTTAATGCAACAAAAGCTAATATTAGCTTAAGGGATTATATTAATTTTTTATCTGATGACCTAAGTATGAATTAACTTAAATGTTTTTATTTTTTATATTACTTGTTTATATGATGGTTGCGCTTTCCAATTTAAACAAAAATATAACTATCCAAATATGCCTGCAATGAATCAGACTTCTTTCGCAATTAACTTAATAGGACATTTTTATTTTTTAAATACTCCTGGTATAGATGCTGTAGATTTTTTTTTCTGCTTTTGTATAATAATATATCTGGAATGAAGTGCGTGCTAAAAAAGCAATTCTAAGGAATACTGCTTGTATTGTCAAAATTGTTCATGGAAAAACAAAAGTAAGCATACTCCATATATCACATGAAGAAATAGAACAATAACATTTTATTACTTTGAGAAAAAATACCAACAGAGAAAGGCATTCAACAAATACAATTTGTTAAAACCATGAAAAATGACAACATCTACTATAAACCATACACTAACATGATTCCTACAAAGAATTTGTGCTTCATTAAGTCAATAATGATACAGGAGAAGTTGCAAGTGATATCATTGATAATGAAGACAATGATTTATTCCGTTCAGTAGCAGAAAGTGAGAAGTTGCTATTTGGTTATAGTAAGTGATTCTAAAATATGATGATTTAAAGATTCATGGTTTCACTATTGAAGTAGTAAATGAAAATTATCAAATAAAGTTCTAAGAGGTATGAAAAGCAAAAGGAATTCTCAAGTTTGAATCTGATGACCACAATATTTGATAAAAAAGAATCAAATTGTGGCTGACATTAATGCTCCCAGATTGACTCTCCAGGATTTTACAAACTCTAATTAATTTTAGAATTTTTTTTTTTTTTTTTTTTTTTTTTTTTACATTTGTTTATGTTATTTTAAAATTGAACCATCATTAAAAGTTGTTTTCTATGAAAAAATAATTTTTTTAAACTTATTTTAATTGTTTTGTTCAGTATTTAAACTGAAGTTTTGCTAAAATTGCATTATGGACAAAGTGTCACAAGAGTAACACTTAGCATTTTGTAAAATCAAATGTATCTAATTCATGCCTTATCAGATGAGTAAAATGATTAATCCTTTTTAAAAAGATATAATTATTCTGCTATATTCTGTAAATTTAATTTCGATAATCTCATATAATTCATAGGATTTCAGCGTCAAACACAATTTTTGAAAATTGCATTTTTTTGTGGTCACAAGAGTAACAAAATTTTCATTTATTATCTAGGCAAGTAAAATGCTTTTTGTTACAAATTGTATATGATTCATGAGAGTAGAGCACATGTATTTTTAAGGGGTTGCATCAAATTTATCCTAAATATATTTTGTAAAAAATGAATTGGAAATATTTATGGAAATTTGCTCTGACGGTCACAAGAGTAACAATGGACGTTCCCATATTATGATATTTACTAACCCTGCTTACAAATGTTGAATTATCCGATTAAAAAAATATATTTGTAATAATAAAAAAGATATCTGTAATAATAAAAAAAATATCTGCAATTATAATAGTTTTTGAATATGTGAATGTGATTGGAATTTTATAAGTTTTTTTATAATGTTTTTTTCTCAGATTTTGGATTTATTTACTCACAGTTTTTTTATTATTATTTATTGGCAGGATTGTAAATAATATCGGCCAATGCAAAATTTAGAATAAAAAATAAAGCCGTATAAGGAATCAATTTAGAAAACCCCCCAGAAAAATTGTTTTTTTTTTTTGCCTCAAAATAAATACCAAGATGGTTAATAATGCCATTAAAAAAAAAAAAAGTTTTCGAAGAGTGGATGGGAGGGATTGATTCTTGTTAAATATTTTCAGACATGTTCGCATTGTTTATATTCAGATTTATTTGAAGAACTAAAATTAAATCTACTTTAAAAAGACATCAGAATAACTTTACATTCGTTGTTCTCATTTGGAATAGAGTAAGTAAGTAAGCACCCACCCCGGGAACCCGCTTTTGGCTTATGGTTGGGTGTAACCCCCAAGCCCAGGGTAGGGAAAAGTTTTACTACCTGCGGAACCCTTTGAAAACAAATAAGTTTTAAGATTAATTATAACTATTCTAAATATTGTTATGTACAAACGAGGGTTTATAGATTACCCACAACTTTTTAAAGTTAAGTGTTCATATAAGTTCATGTATAAGTTCATACACCTTGTAGTTATAACTAGTCCCATCAAAACCAGCCACCACCACCAAGGCCACTAGTGCCTGGACTGGAAATGTCATTCCTGTATTTAATCTGATTCATAAAGGTGGAGCATTGTGTTGAGTTCGCTGTGTGTTTATAATAATTTGGTAAGTTTATACAATTTGCACAGTTTCTGAGATCCTGTTTGTTTATATTCGTGCAACTAGTGGTCTGATGACCCATCGCACAGAATGCGCATATTGAATTTCTCCTGCAGTTACTTTCGGAGTGTCCGTACAATTGACAGTTCGCACACCTGATGATTGGCCTGTAAGGATGAATCCTGCAGTTTCGTAATCCCACATTTATAAGTTCCATGCTCAAAAGTGTGTCTGAAGTTGTCTTGTCTACCTCGAGGAGCAGTTGATAATATCTTGACGAAGTTTTTTGTATTACTTTTTGAATCTGGATGTATGAACTTTTCTTCATGTTTGGATGTTGCTTTATTTGATTTATAAGATATTCTCCCTGTGTATCTTTTGGAATACCTATAATGATAATTCTTTTAGTGTTATGTTTTCTGTATTGTATTTCCGTGATACTTTTTATATCTTCTATTTTTTCTATATGTTGATATATTTCTAGTAACTGCGATTCTTGTTGGGTTTTTATAATTATAGCTTTTCTGTTTTTAGATGTTCTGCTATAGAATAATGGCAAATGTTCTAATTGCAATAATTTTGCAGTAATTATTCCTTGGATTTCTGATATTTTTGATCCTTCAAGACCCTTTATGAGAATTGCTGCTTCTGTATAATTGTCCTGTTCCCTTATGGAATTATCTGTTGTTATTTCTTCTCTATAGCTATTGGTTATTTTTAATGTTGTTTCTTCTAACAGTTTTTCCAATCTATAAAGCTTTTCTTCAATCCGTTTAAGTTCTGTTTCTTTTGTTAGGCTTATACTATGCTGCTCCTCCTGGGAGTAATATTCACTTTTTGTATCCTGTATTTCCCCGAGTTCCGAGGTTACATCATTCTTGTCTTCTCGCAGATGTGTCTCATTACTAACTTGCTCGTTTATTTTGTCTTCTTTTGAGTTTTTGGTTGTTTGAGTATATTTTTCTTTAATTTTTGGATGGTTTGTTATTGTTTCTTTATTATGAAGCTGCTTCTTATTAGTCTTATTTTTTTGTAGTTGTTGTAATTCTTTGTGTAGATTGTCAATTTTTGTAGATTTATTTGTTATTTCATTCTGTTTTTCTGTTAATTTTTCTTCTAATTTAATTAGTTTTTCTAGTATTATAGAGTTAGTTTCTTTTTCTTTTTCATATCTATTTTGCAGTACATTCATTTTTTCTTCCAATTCTTGTTGTTTAATCTTTTCTTCATTAAGTATTTTTTCTTTTTCAGTTAACATGTCCTTGTAAGCATTTATTTCATTTTGATTTTCCCTTATTATTTTTTCTAGTAATATTTTCTCATTATTTGCATAGGTTATTTTATCTTCCAAGTTAATCGACTGATTATTTTTACCATTTATTATGCACATCCGCTCGTCAAAATCACTTTTCGCTTCTTCTTCTAGGAATTTGTTTTCTTTATCTGCGGTCTCGCAGTCAGTATCCCCTTCACTCGAGGAAAGATATCTTTCATCTGTATTAGGTTCTTCATCTGACCCTTCAACTTTTTCTTCGTCAGACTCCGATGAGCTGTAATGCCCGTATTGCTGAAAGTCTCTCTCAAATTCATCCTCACTAAGACTGTCATCTTGTTTAAGACGGATAAAGTTGCCTGTTTCTATTCTTTCTTTTATTTCATGATATGCAACAATCAAATTTAAATGGTCGTATATTGCGAAATTTGAGTCATCGTTTATGTCTACGGAGTTAAATTTATCTTGTAGTCTAGATGCTCTATGATTTGTAATATTGTTGTGTAATTTGTACACTTTTTCGTTCTGGGCTGTATAATATGGACTTTCATTGTACTTTCTTGTTTCCATTGCAATTCCATGCTCTAATTGTAGTTGGAAGAATTTTACTGTTTTGTGCCATTTTTTGTTTTTCTTTTTATAGTGATATAATCTCTGCAAGACTCTATGAATTAGAATATTATGATCGTGCATCTGGAGTTCATGATATGGACTTTCTTCATAGTTTTCATTTTCCACCGCCTTCATGTGCGCCAACTGTCTGAGTAATTCATCCCTGTCTTTATCTCCAATAATTTATAAATATGTTTGTTCTTTTTATTAAAGTATATCCTGGAATTTGATAAATCACGTATGTAAAGAAGGCATTTATATTTTCACCTAATTTAACCAACAGATTATTTGATAACCTGGCTTCTGTATAATCTACCCTCTGGGGGGGTTTGCCATCATTGTTACAGAAGCAGGTTTTCAAATAATTTAGTTAGTTACTTATATTTGGAGAGATAAATGATCTTGAGTATGATATAGTTTTAACCGTGATTTATCAAATTCCAGGATATAAATTTTTAAATAATATAAGATAGATAATATATAAATTTATAAATTATTGGAGATAAAGATCAGGGGTCCACTAGGCCCCCGCCATACATCTTTGAAAGAAAGGGATATAGATAGTTAAAAGCAAAAACCAGTGGTCGTAACCACCGAAAATGACTAAGAGAAAATTAAGAGCCGAAAAGTAAAAGGGGGAGGATTTGAAGAATAAATAAAACAAAATAAAATAATAAAATAAAGGAAAGCAATTTTAATAGCCAAATATAAAAAATGGGGGGGGGGAGTATGTGCCCCTGCCTCTCATGCCACCGTGACCATGCACTTGAATTAAAAGTAATAAACTTCCTTTTTACCAGACCAGCACTCTTGCTGGCATAATATGTATTCTTTCATAACCTGTTATTTAGTATAGATTATTTGTTGTAAGTTAATTGAAGTTTTACAAAAATAATAAGTATCATGATCCATCGAAAACATTAAATTACCAAGCTTTAAAATAATTTACACTTATACAAATGTACACTTTTGATATTAATAACAGTGCTAAGTGAAAAAGTATTAAGTGGGAACAAGAATGTAAGACATGTGAAGTATGACCCAAATTTATTAAGCAATTACATTTTTAGGCAGTGAAATGTGTGCAAGTTCAGAAAATTTAAAATGGGAACACTACTGTTGGCAACCTCCAATACATTCAAGAAAAAAACAGAGTAATAGCCCAATAATCAAAATGTTGCTAATGTTAAGGAAATGAGTGCTAATAATAAAAGTGTTTAGTTGGATCAAGAGTATATGTCATATGAGAGATCCCAAAGAAAAGCTCAAAAGAATAACTCAGATAATAAAAAAGTAGTCAATGTTAGGTAAAAAAATGTGTGCGAGGTCAAATATTTAAAATGGGAACAAAACTGTTGGCAACCTCTAGTACATTCCAGAAAAAACCAGAGAAATAACCCAATAAATAAAAAAGTTGCTATTGTTAAGGATAAAATAATAATTCTATGATTAAACTTATTCTGCTATTTCATTTGAAATTTTGCAATTAACTCATTAACGCCGATTGGCAAAAAAACTTGCCAATCGAAATTTCTTTTTCTTCATATTTGAGATTTTTTTACACAGTACTTCCGATTGTCAAGAAAAATGACTATTTGAAAGTCATTAAAATAACTTTTAGGATATTTTTAAATTAGCACATGTACTCGAATAGATTTAAATTTCAAGCTATGGAAGAAAAGATTTAATTACTCAATTCTCTTTTTTAAAACTTATTTGTAAATATGAGTTAAAAACTTATTTGTAAATATAACAATTTTTGATTGATATGCAAAAGTTAGTAAAATACTAAATTGCCAGTTTTAAATAACAATAAAATACATTCGTGAGAATATTTTATCTAATAGATATTCAGTGTAATAAGGCGGAACAACTTAAAAAGATTTTTAGTAAATTAAATTAATAAGTATAAATATCTCAATGACTTCATTATGGATATAATAATAGTTTAAATCAGTGGTCCCCAACCTTTTTTTTTGGCAGTGCCCCACCTAAGCATTTCTGAAATCATGATGTCCCCCACCCCTCCTTTCTATATCATATAAATATTGTCACATAAAAAATAAACCTTCAATTTTCCCGGATGGATCCGAAAATAGCACTGACTCTGATAAGTAATTTCGCATTATTTAATTTATAAAAATCATATTTTTCTTTTATTAGAAGTAGGCTTTGAACCTAACTCCATGAATGCAGTGATGCCATGGATCTTCGCATTTACAGATAACAAAAGTTTTATTGTTTTTTGGTTACTTACCTCAAATTTAACTAGTCGGATGTACCAATCCCAAAACTTTCTTCTATCTCATACATGTTAATACTTCAAAATCCGCTATCACACTGCCAAAATTAAATGGCAATCTATGCATCTCATGAGGATTCTAACGATATGAAATTCCGTGCGTTAGTTCTTGAGATATGACTATCGCTGAAATCGTCTAAATTCAGTAAAATGCTGCCTAGCAGCGCCACCTATTGGGTGATTTATACCAAATCCTAATCAGCAACAATTTATGTCAACCTCTGACTGAATCTGAAGTTTGGAGAAAATCCGTACATTAGTTTTTTAGATAGAGCAATAACGAAAATCGTCAAAATTCCTGCATAGCAGCGCCACCTATTGGGTGATTAACACCAAAACCTAATTAACAACAACTTGTGTCAACATACAACTAAATCTGAAGTTAGATGAAAATTCGTCCATTAGTTCTATTGATAGAGCTATTGAGGCAATCGTGAAAAAGGCAGCAGAGAAGCGCCACCTGTTGGGCGATTTACACCAACACGTAATCAGTAGCAAGTCATATCAAGGACTAATTGAATCTGAAGTTTGATGAAAATCCGTGCGTTAGTTCTTAAGATAGAGCTATTGGGGAAATCGTGTAAATCCTGCAAAATTCATCATAACAGCGCCACCTGTTGGACGATTTACACCAAAACGTAATCATCATCAATTCATATCAAGGACTAACTAAATCTGAAGTTTGATCAAAATCCGTGCATTAGTTCTTGAGATAGAGCTATTGCAAAAATCGTGAAAAATGCAGCATAGCAGCGCCACCTGTTGAGCGATTTACCCCAATAACTAATCAGCATCAATTTGTATTAGGGACTAACTGAATATCAATTTTTATTAAATTCCGTGCATTAGTTCTTGAGATAGAGCGCCCACAAAATTTGTGTCACATACACACAGACAGACAGACAGACTCACAGAGTCACAGACAGACATTTTGTAAAAACATGTTTTTTGGAATCTCTGACCCCTAAAACGTGTAAATCCGTCGAAAACCGGAATTCGAAAATTTTCATGAATCCAATACTTTCTTCTTGTAAAGATAGAAGAAAGTAAAAATGATAAATAATCTACATTTTTATTTTTGTAAATTTTTTTGAAATCTGTCTCATATTTTGTATTACATCTGATAGAATTGATACATTTTATAATGGATTTTAGTACTTCATTAAGAATAAATGACATTTGTTTATCGCCAAGACTGTATGGATAACATAATTCACACGCAACATTTCCGAATTCGCGCTTTTATCCATTTTAATTTACTGTTTTTCTTTCCTCTCATAACTACTTATTTTCTCCAATTTTAAATTTTAAAATGCATATGTCATGAATGTCATATTCTGTATGTGGTCTTCAGAAGAGCCATAAGAAGCTTACTTTAAACCCTTTCCTTCCGTGATGCGCACGAGGTTTTATTAATTTCATAAATGTAGTTGTAGCACCTCATTTAGATCATTAGATTAAACATGTCCAAATAGTCAATTCTAGATGTACCCTAATAAATTTCATATGTAAAATGTCCCTCATTTGGCATATTACTTTATGAATAGATATACAATTAAAAAAAAATAAATAAATAGTAAAAAAAAAGAAGGTGTAATTTACTAAAATAATATTAAAACCAGAAAAATTAAAATGATTTTATAATATATAAAAAGTGTCAAATATCTAAAAAAAATTCACATATTATTCCGGTTTCCGTGTATTTTTGAACTTTTAAATGGGATCGTTTCGAAAATTAATTTTTATTCAGTTATTTTTAAATTTTTTCATCTATTATTTCTATTTTTAGACTAAGACACTACTTTCATTAGAAAAAAATGACAGAAAATTTGTTAATAATAAATTTGAAATTGCTCCCCTGAACAGCCATATTGCCCCCCCCCCCCTTCCCTGTGGGGTGTACGCCCCACGTTGAGAACCACCTCTTTAAATGATGTTAAAATATTTTTGACCAAAGTTTTGTAGATATCAAATAGTAGAATTAGATTAATCATTTGTCGTAAATACAGCGGCATCTAGTTAAAAAGGATAAAAATATTTCACGCTTTCTTTCATTCCATGGAAAGCGTTGAAATGAATAATTTCGTATTTACATTACCAATTAAGCTTTGCTCTGTGAAATTTTCTGTTAATGCGGTAATCACAGTTTCTTTCATTAAAATTAAACATCAACCAAACGCAAACATATATAGAAGGACAAACTGGCCCGCATAATGAAATTTAACACGTGCAGCAACTTGCTCCCAAAAATTTAAAGTACTGAAATTTATTTAAATAAAAAAAAATAGATGATTACGCAAAATAAGAAAAAATATTTTATATGATAGAACTTCCCCAAGAGAAGGGCAGAAAATTATGGATAGATTAGCACACAAAAAATGAGAGGGCGAATCCCCCCCCCCCCCATCCCAAAAAAAAGGCCACATGATTTGCTTAAATTTAAAAGAGAGGATCTGATAATATGATGCATAGAAACCATTTTTATCAAGAGTTTCTTGTAATCTCCATGTCATTGATTCAATGAGACTGTTAGCAGTACCAGGATCTCTTTTGATAATTTGTATAGCACATGAACGGAGAAAAGATTCAGGTTAACGTAAGATCGTGAAATACTGAAATAAGTTTTACACTCTAAGTTGATCTTAAGCGAGGCACGTAATCCCAGCCCAAATGCTTCAATAACATAAGTAAAATATATATTTTTTTCAAATTATGCTTTTCTGCAGATCATAGACGGCCTTTTAAACCAGTATTTTGAAGTTTACTTGAAAGAAAACTTTGAAATTTTGAATGTGCATAAAGAAGGATATAAATATAAATCCATCAAAAAAATTGAAGGTTGCAATTCATATTTTTTTCGAATATTAATTTCATAATTCCAAATCCATATCATAAAATTTTTGAATTTATAAATTCAGTGTATTTATGTTTAGGTTTTTAAGTACTATAACCACATAAAATTTTTTTCACATTGGGATTATAATTTCAGGAGGCTATATAGAAATATGGAAATGTAAATTAACGTTAGAAGCTCCAAATTTTGAATGTTTATACTTCAAAAACTTATTATCCAAATTACATGAAATTTCGTTTTCAGGAATAGTTTGAACCGTGGATTTAAAATATCTTGTCAAAATTGGGTGTTGCCGTTGAAAAAAAGTTTGGACCGGTTTTAATTTGTAGATGGCCCCCTAAACCACTTTTATATACATCATTTAAAAGTAGTCTTAATTACCAATCGTTTGGAACTAGTAACTTTCTTCTATGATTATTTGTTGCCAAGTTAGTAGGGGGTGTTTATTTTTTTCCCCACGACTATACCTATTGTTGTACTGTGCGGGCGATGTGGGGGGGTTTCCAGAGACTAGTAATGCACATTGTGCTTGTTCACAATGCCACCCCGTGTAAACGTTGACTCATCTGTCCACAGAATGTCACGGAGCGACGGATTTCCTCTAAAGTGTTAAGCATGAAATTACAATAATTAAATTGTCGGGCGTGGTCACCCAGCACTAATATCGGATTGTATGGATGCGTGCCATGTGCATGCAACAAATACCCGACATGCTGACTCGTGTATCCAAATGCCTCGCTAATTTCTGCTGTGATCAGTTGTGGATTTAAAAGAGCGAATGCCAGCATCTCCTCCGGTGTCACTCAAACATTACACCTTGCCCGCCTACTTGTTCTGGGTCGTGGCGCAACAGAGCTGGTCTCTCTAAGGAGGTGCAATGCATCAGTTAAAGTTTCATGAGCTGGATGCCGATCACAAGGGAAACATTCTGAAACCACCATCGTGGCCGCTGTGGCATTCCTTGACATTTTCCATACATAAGTATAATTTCTGCATATTGCGTGTAGCCTGCCATCACGATCTCAGCACTGACTAGCATGTTCACTACTAGATGGCTTGTGTTTTATCCCGAACGTGTGGCGCTGCAGTGCTATTGTAATTTGAATAATTCCGATTTTCATGTTCGTTATAGCTCGACCGGTTGTTTGCGTTCCGCTGCCATTTGTTTATTTCTTAGTGAGTATGTTTTAATTTTCGGGTATCAATTCTTCCTACTTTGACTTTTGAATGTCGTTCGACCTCTAAAAGTTAGCTAAAATTTTTAGATGAAATAATCCTCTTTGGTGATACCCCGATTTGGCGATACCTTCTAAAGGTGATTTCGCCTTAAAAAGGAAATTGCACTCTGATTTCGATCTCGAATAACTTTAATTCATCTTTTAGCTGGTTCGACAGTGAAAGACAAAATCATGTGCAAAAAATTATATATGTACATATATCACATAAAATTGATGTACATATGTGCTTGGAAACGACCTTGTCGAGATGGCAATTGTGACATTGACGAATTTGTAATTGCGGGGCCGCTACAACAAAGAAATACCGGCTCGTGCAACTACATCGAGGGTAAAGGAAAAAAGGCAAAGTTATAAGCAACTAGCAAACCCCGCTGCTTTGCTAGCGTAATAGTTGAAATATCCCAAGTGATATTTGCATGACTATTTTTTATTAGAAGAACACTTTTTGGAATAATTCAAAAAATACAAATTAACTTCACTATAAAAGTGCAATAGACAGAAATGAGATTTTAATTAATAAGAACAACTAAAACTAATTCCAAATAAATGATAATTTAGAAAGTATTTTGAGATTTTTATGCTCATTTCATACGCTTATTTTAGTATTCATTTGAAGCTTTGAATTTTTTAGAAACCATCTTAACACATTTACATCTTAAAATTAACCATCATGTCAAATTCCAAGCTTCTTGTCTAACAGTCTACCACCTCTCTGGTGTTAGTGGCACTAACATAAAATGCCGAAACAGAGTTGAAATAGAATGTCTCAAAAAATGTTGAAACAGAGACTGTCACCATTAATTTGCCGACATTAACCTTGAAATTGGTTGGTATTTCCTAATATTCTGTAGAAACGGACTTTAGATGTTTTTAAAGGCTTTCTTGTTGTTCCTGCCAACCAGGTGGTAGTGGCACCGGCATAAAATATAGTCCGTATAGGATCAGGGGTTATCACTCTTGATTCGCAACCAATAACTTCTGTAATCGGTTTATTATTTCCCGAGATTCCATAGAAATCGTAATTTAGGACTCTTTTAGAATGCTTTTCGCTCCTTCCCTTCATTTCACCCCTTTTTAATTTCGAATTTATTTTCCACTGCTCTTAGCGGACATTTATATTTTATAAATAACTACCGTGCTATATTTAAAGTTTCTAGCCTGTTCAGTACAGCAGAAATCGCAATTTAGAAAGTTTTTTTGCTCCTGCAACCCTCTAGTGATTGTGGCATCAACATAAAATATAGCGTATGATTGAGCAGGTTCTATCACCATCAATTTGCAACCATTATGTTTGAAATCGGTTTCGTATTTCATACGATTGATTAAAAATCGTAATTTAGAACGCTTATGGAACGCTTTTCGCTCACTTCATCCTTTTATATTTGGGATTTTCTTTCGATAATTCTTAGAAAGCATTTGCATCTTTGAAGTTATTACCATTCCAAATTTAAAATGATAGACCCCTCTTTAACACAAAAAACGCAATTTAGAACATTTTTTGCTCATGTAACCCCCCAAGTGTTAGTGACAACAACGTAAAATATAGGCTATGTTGAAGCGGGGACTGTCACCATCAATTTGAAACCATTACGTCCTGAAATCGGTTTATATTTCCTGAGATTGCGTAGAAATCGCCGTTTAGAACATTTTTAGAACCTTTTCGTTTATTTTCAGCCCATTATACAGAATTAGTTGCTATCCCCTTCAGTATTACAAAAATGACAATTTAGAACGCTTTTTAAATGCACGTGGTAGTGACATGAAGTTTTGGAGCAAGGGCTGTCATCATCAATTTCCAATCATTACTTTTGAAATCGGTTTGGTACTTATTGAGATTGTGTAGATATCGCCATTTAGAACGGCTTTTTTAGAACTTTTTCGCGCATTTTCACCCTTTTAAATTTCTTTGGTACTTATTGAGATTGTGTAGATATCGCCATTTAGAACGCTTTTTAGAACTTTTTCGCGCATTTTCACCCCTTTTAAATTTCGAATTTTTTAAGAAATGTTCTTAGAGATAATTTATTTCTTATAAGTAACTACTATTCCAAATTTCATATTTCTAGGCCCTTCAGTAACACAAAAATCACATTTTCGAACATTTGTTTTTGCTCCTGCAACCCCTTTGGGGGTAATGGCACCGACATAAAATGCAGCCTATTTTCGAGCAATGGTTGTCAGCATCATTTTGACACCATTATTTTTTAAATCAGTTTGGTACTTCTGAAATTGCGTAAAAATCGCCATTTAGAACGTTTTTTAGAACGCTTTTCGCGCATTTTCACCCCTTTTAAATTTCGAATTTTATAAGAAATGTTTTTAGAGATAATTTATGTTTAATAAGTAACTACGGTGCCAAATTCCATGTATCTGGGCCCTTCAGTAACACAAAAATTGCAATTTCAACGTTTTTTTGCTCCTGCACCCCCTTTAGGTGTAGTGGCACCGAAATAAAATGTAGCCTATATTAGAGCTAGTGTTGTCACCATCAGTTTGACACCATTATTTTTTAAATCAGTTTGGTACTTCCTGAAATTGCGTAAAAATCGCCATTTAGAACGTTTTTTAGAACGCTTTTCGTGCATTTTTCCCCTTTTTAATTTCGATTTGTTTAAGAAACCTCCTTAGAGATCATTAGTATCTTATAAGTAACTACCATTCCAAATTTCACGTTTCTAGGCCCTTCAGTAACACAAAAATCGCATTTTTAGAACGATTTTTGCTCCTGCACCCCCTTTTGACCAGTGGCACGGGCGTAAGATATAGCCTATGTTCTAAGTTGGACTAACACAAACATTTTGATGCCATTACTTTTGGAATCGGTTCGGTAGTTCCAGAGCTTACTTCCTACAAATAAACAATTTTCACCTCTTTATAATATTAGTATAGATAGATAGATTAGTATAGATAGGTAAATACACTGGCCTCCAAAAATTGAGGTACAAGGACTGGATGTTTTCGATTGCACTCGTTTTGTCGAATATCTACCAACATTATTGACGAATTGTTCTTGAACTTCTAGGATGTAAAAAACATGTTTGATTTTATATTTCTCGGTGAAGATTTATCGGGGTGTACAATTAGGGGGCTAATAATAAATTTAATAATAAAATAATATTTGCGATCACCTATGTAACAGAAAAAGCTGGAAATGGTTTGTCACTGTGGTAAATGACTATTTGGATCCTGTTGAACGTTTGTATGCATTTGTGTAAGGATAGCACTCATATTCGTGTAGATGTTAACGTTTTTGTGAAAAATTCAAAAGGTTTTTGTTTATAGCATATAGAGTTTTCAACCAAATTTAACACAACTTTCCGAAAACTTGCGAAAGAATAGTAGCAACAGTATACTGCAATTAAAACATGAATATATTGAATATTTGATGAGATATGGGCATTTTTATGAGATAATTTTTAACTGCGTATGCGCGGAAGATTTCAAAATTTTTATTTCATAATTTATTAGTCAGTATTTTGGGGCAACTTCTATAAAAAGTCCATTCAAATGTTGTGAAAATTTAGAAAGATATAGTGAGCTGATTCAAAAGTTGTGGAAAATCCCTTATAATAAAGCTATTTTTAGGAAACAACTCACTATATCGACCCTATCTTTGTGAATTTTCGGGATATTTGACTGGACTTTTTATATAAGTTGCCCTAAATAGCTAACTACCAAATTATATAATAAAAATTTTAGGATCTTCCACGCATGTGCAGTTAAAAAGTATTTCATACAAATGCCCATATCTCATCAAATATTGAATATATTCATGTTTTAATTGCAGTATACTGTTGCTGCTGTTCTTTGTCAGGTTTTTGGAAAGTTGTGTTAAATTTGGTTGAAAACTCCGTATGCTATAAACAAAAATCTTTTGAATTTTTCACAAAAAAGTTAACATCTTTACGAATATGAGGGCTATGCTTACACAAATGCATACAAACGTTGGGCAGGACCCAAAAGGTCATTTACGACAGTGACAAACCATTTCCAGCCTTTTCTGTTAAATAGGTGATCGCAAATTTTATTTTATTATTAAATTTACTATTAGCCTTTTAATTGTACCCTCCCCCCCCCCCCCCGATAAATCTTCACCGAGAAACATAAAATCAAACATGTTCTTTACATCCTAGAAGTTTAAGAACAATTCACCAATAATGTTGGTAGATATTCGACAAAACGTGTGCAATCGAAAGCATCCAGTCCCTGCACCTTAACTTTTGGAGGCCAGTGTACAAGACTAGAAGTTTAGATGTTAAAACTGAAAAGGTAGTTTTTTTTACTACGGGATTATACATAAAACTGGACGAGTTCATACAATTACTGCAAGAGCAGAAGCAAGGCTGTAGAGGTACGTTGATGAGATGAAAAGGAAAACTCTAGTAATTTTTCTTCTCTCATAGTAATCGCATAGACATCTGGATGCAAGTTCTTGAGATACTTTCTTCATTTTATTGATGCATCTGTAAAAAAAACATTTTTTTAAAAGTGCTTCATTTTAAAAAGGCTATACATTTTAATTTTTGCGTTAAATATTAAATACAATAATTTGACATATCATTTACTACACATATATTCAGTTTTCATATAAACAGATGACCCTTGTACTGTAATCGTTTTATCATACTTTGAAAATTACTCTATACCAGAACTGCTCATTTGTAAGTGCAACTTTGAACCGGAGGATAACTATTATCTGTATCACGATATATCTGGGCCATAAATTATTGCTAAAACTGTTTCACAGTCTAATATGACAGGGAGTTCATTTGGTACTTAAAGCATAGTCCAGTTGTAAGATTATAGTTGCTCGATAGAAATCTTATGCATTTGTTTCTGTTAGGAAAATAAGTATTTGATACCGGGTGTAACAAATTTAACGTGGATGTTGAGTAAAACGCGCTGTACTATTGAATGTTATCTAGTTGTTACATCGATGAGTAGAATATATTTTCCTTAACAGGAATATTGTCTAACTGCGAGGTTGTATCTGAGTAATAGTTGTTTTTGAGTAAAAATCATGTTTAATAACTTCCTTGGGAATTAATCTCTATTACTTATTAAAGTGAACGTAAATTATTCAGTAAATTAGCATTTACCAATTAACATTCTAAAGATAAATTATTTTCAGACGTATTAGGTGATGAAAAAGAAATTAAAATTTAAAAGCAAAAAATTAAAATTAAATTAAAATTAAAAAAAAAATATAACAAATAAAAACATATTTTTACATTTCAAGCTTCATGATTCAGTATGTTTTAAAGAAGGACAACACAAAAAAATCATCTGTCGCCAAATTGGCATCTAGAATCTGAAAAAAATATATAGTAGACTTTATTTTTAGTTTTGCCTTCAAATAAACAGGTTAAATAATTGTAACTCCCTTTTGCATTCAAATAGGCAATTACAGAGGGTTTTTACACATTGTTAGAACGAGTTCGAGGCCAGTTTTAAGTGTTTAAAATGTAAAGATTAATGTTTGATCTGATATCCTTGTTTCTGGATTATAAGTTTCCATCATGGTTTTCACGATAGAAGACCTTTTCGTGAAATTTGCAGGATATTGCTTACTATTCCTTTTTCACTACTTTCGAGAGTCTATCAATCGGCGTGGATTTGCGCTATAAAAGAGCTTTTACAGAGCAGACCGAAGGCATAATAATCTATAGGTGAAACATCAAGTGACTTTAGAGGAATATGATGAACAGGTACATATGTAATACCTGTGTGAATTCATTTTTTTAAGTAATGAAGTGGCAGTTTTTGAAGTATGACCTGTGTCTTTCTCTTGGTGCAGCTTACCTATTTCGAAGTCGTTGAGATAAAGAAATGAAATTTTTCTATAAATATCTTAAGTAACACATTCTCTTGACAATATGATAACCTCATTTTAACACCCCCTTTTCATGATTTTAATTCTCCATAACCTTGCAGTCGTTACTGAATCTTTCATTGAATTTTAGGATCCAGGTTTGGGCATATTTTTCCTACGTTTTTCCATAGTAAATAGAACTTCTTTTGTTGCACTCATGTAGGTAAACTCATGTTTCATAAAGTGTAACAACGTTTTTCCATTTATCTCCTGCTACATGATTTTCCCATAGGTAACTATAAAATGTCTTGCGTTGAGCAACATGCCTCGGTAGAAGACGGTGAACATTCTATGTGCTTGCTTTTTTAATCTGTAAATCTTGATTTCTTATTTTCTTTATTGTTGCTACAGATGTATTTAAAGACTTTACAATTGATTTCTTAAGTGTCATATTTTCTCGTGTTAGTGGCAATTTCACTTTAGAAACATAGAAACATTACAAACATTTCTACAATATTCATCTAGAGTTTGCTTTCCTGCAGAGGTATTGACTGACGGGATTTACCTTCCCGATTAAGGGTCAGAAAATTTTCGATTTTATTTATTTTTTTTTTTTTTTAGATGTTAAACTCATATATTTTCTGAACATTTTGATATAATTGTTTACTTGGAAATCCCAATAGAACAGAAGTTATAGGTTTTATACCTGCTCAATAGGTGAAGTGGCGTTTCCGAAACTTTGAAGTCATTTTTCTCCAAACGACGTGTTTGGGCATAACGCGCACGATATCTCAAAAACTTCTAAATATATTTTCATGAAATTTTCGAAACATATGTTTCATGTTAGTCTGTATAAACTAAACCTAAAATTTCCTTTTTATTGTTCAAAAAAATATACGGTGATCATACTGTTGAAATTTTAAAAATTTTACATTAGCTAAATACAGCTTTGTATTAAAAATATAAAAATGCTTTAAATAAAAATTTATTTAGGTTGAAGGTAATTATTATAATCTAAAGTATAAGTAGGTACCAAAAATTTTATTCTAGTTTCAAAATTTATTTTGTAATCCTGCGCGAAAGCTGTTATACCAATTTTCTGCTTGTCAAATGTGTGACAGTTTGGAGTCCCCTGTAAATTCTAATTTTGCATCTTGAAATTTTTTAAATTCATGAAATAAAAGAACATGCTTATATCTTTCATCCCAATAAAATTGTGTTTAAAAATTACATATATTTTAAAATATTAAATGCTGAAAATGTTTTTTTTTTCCAATTTCGTTTTTTTCCAAGTCGTGGGAACCCTTAATAATGCAGTTTATTTTGCACTTAGAAATTTTTATTCCATGATTTTCACAATTTTTTTAACACTACGCAATAAGAATATTTCTTTTTGGAAAGCAGAAAAACGTATCATCCGACAGCATATTTACATGAGCTATTCTGAAAGAAGAATAAATTTTCAAGTACCAGAGAATAATTTCCATATCAAATAATAAGCTGTTGCGATAATACCTCCCACGCGAAAATATTTGCAGTTTTTAGAATCTTTTATACAAATCGATATAAAAATGTGTAAACACCCTCTGTATATCTGCCTATTCATAAGAATTTAATAATAAAAAACCCCAAAGATTTTGAACTACTTATTTCTGAAAAATACCATTTAACCCATTAATGCCTGGATGTGTTTTCTCAAATTTGTTTGTAAAATCCCAAAAAATGTTGCAAAATGAACTGGAAAAGTACTAAAAACTTTACGCAAAAATATTTTTGTATTTATTTGATAAAATGTAAACGTACGATATATGGGAATATCCATATGTGGAAAAATGTGTAATTATATGTTTTGTCTAAATTTATACAAATTAAGCTTCTAAATTGTATATTATATGCTATTATTAGTATTTATATGAACTATTAAAAAGATATATATTTATTTCTTTACGGAGACTAATAACATTATAAGTATTATTAATAATAAATTAAAAGTAATCGTATTTGAGGCTAAGAAACAATTTATTTCAAAATCATCTGGAAAAGGACTTTACATAAATAACTGTCACCTAAATGGCTATTAGAAATATGAACCCATTTGCGCCTAGCGCCCTATATTTTGTACGTTACAAACATGCATAAAAAATAGGCTTGAACATATAATTTCGCAATTAAAAAAAATACGTGTTTCAAAGAAGTCTACAAGCTAATATTAGGATTTATTTATTGGGATCCTTGATACAAAAAATAAAAATAAACTCACTTTTTACATTTCGCAATCTTAAAAAAATGAAAAATCTATAAACACCGAAAAAAAGCCTTCATTTAAGCAAATAAATATCAATATTATGGTGTCATTTCTCGGTAATAGATAAAGACATTTATAGACTATCACTTCAAATAATTTCCATGCTGTAAAGAAAAATAAAATTATAAAAATTTATTAAAATTGGAAACGTCCCAAAAATAGTACGCTAAGCATAAATGGGTTTTAAAACAGTTTATAAGGCCGCAAAGTTTAAAAGGAAATATTCAAGCGTGTGTGTAAGGGGGAACACTTTTAAAAATTCATTTTAATTCATAAAACTGAAATGTAGTATATAAGTTCGTCAAATTATATTGCATAATTTCATTGACACTGCTTTCATTCCATCGAAATTAGAAGCCGAAACTAGAATCTTGAAAGAACGAAATCTTTAAACAAATAACGTCATTGAAAATATACATTTTCATTGCGAACATTTTAAATCTACATTGTAAATATAATCTCTTACTTGAAATTTAGTATTTGTAAAGATTAATATTATAAATCTTTTCCAAATTTATACTAATATTATAAGGAAGAAATGTTTAGAAAAATGAGTAAATGAAAAGGTAAGAAGATGTGCGTTTGTAAATGTTAATTTTTAACTACCGAACAGATTAAAAAACAATGGTGGGAAATGATGGTGACAGTCTCTGTTCAAGCATAATCTACTTTCTATTGTTGGTGCCCATGCCTCCAGGAATATTTCAGAGCGAAAACTTTCTAGAATAACCACTTCTTAGAAACTGTTAGAAAATTGAAAATTGATTTGATGGTTATTTTTAAGACGTAAATGCTCGCTAAAAACGGTTTAAAAAATATGTTTTTAAAATCTTAATTATTCCGAAATTACTGAACCTATTTCAAAAATTCTTTCCGCATTACAACGGGGCTATCTCTGATTAAAGAAAAGTTACTTTTTATCTCGAGAACGCAGATTTTCAAAAGGTGCAAAAGAGAAAAACTTTCTGGAATCGTGAGGGATTAGAAATTTGAAATAGTTTCTAGTTTTAAGACATGAAATCTCTCTATAAACGGTGCTTAAAAATTTGAAATTTAAAAATGTATAATGAGCGAAAAACACTCTAAATACTGAAATGCTCTGGCAGTACCGAACTAATTTAATTTTTTTAAATCTTGGGCCTCCTGCGCCTAACGGGGTGAGCGGATAAAAAAATGTTCTAAAATTACAATTTATTTGATAACGTTAGGGCTAGAAACTCGAATTTTGACTGGAAAATGCCTACTGAGCCCAGATTTTAAAATTTCAAAATGTAAAAGAGTAAAATGAGCGAGAAAGTTAAATTACAATTACTCCGAAACTACCCAACCGATTTAAAATTTCTTTCAATACTATAATAGTGCTTTTCGCTATTTATCAGTAGGTTACCTTTTATCTTGAAATCTAAGGATCCAAGGGGTGCAATAGAGAAAAAGCATTACTAATTACTCTGAAGCTACTAAACTTATTTCAAGAATTCTTTAAGCATTATCACAATTGACAACTGCTACGATCTCCAGTAATTCCGTACAGAAATCTTTCACTTGTTTAAGATGCCACAGATTTGAACGGTTAAAAGAGGCTTAAATTTCAGTTCTGAATTATTGGTGCCGATAAATCGCAGCAGTTGACAGCGATGCGTTTTAATATTTTTGTTATCCTTACTTGAATTTGGATTGTCGGAGGCGTCAGTTTTTTATTCTAATAAAAAATGAAATTAGATTATTCCACAAAACAATCGAATGATTTCATGTAACACAGGCTTCAATCTCAGCTAGAAATATACAGGGTGTTCCGAATTTTTCTTTACAACTTTAATCCTTCACTAGACTTTGTATGCAGTTTGCTGTAAGCACTGATGCAGCACCCCGTGTATCGTTGTCGATGGTATCCAAAACTGGCTGGAAGTCGTATGAGTGAACTTCTTTGGGGATTTAGTTGAATGTGTTCCGTGTTCTCTTTACTAATGCTTGGCTAGACAGTGAACTTTTTATGCAACACAGTACCTGTGTCCATAAACATCTTGTCCACTAGCGTCAGGATGGCAGGTCACATCCGCATTTTCTTTAGAAAGTTTTTTGGACATGTGTATCCTATTTCATTTTTATGAATGAGGTAGGGGAGACCGGGGCTAGTAGGCGCAGTTTTTAGTAATTGATTTTTATTAATTTTTTGTTTGAGTTTTTTATGAAACTTTAACTGTACTTTTAAAGAACAGGCAGAATCACCCAACCGGAGCACCCACCAAATTTGGCATAGGTTCTACTGCTCCGGCGGAAAACCCTATACACCACCAAGAAAAACCACCGCCAAGAAAACAGGCCCAGAAAAACCATACGGCAAATAATTAAATATAGACTAACAATCAGTAGTGAGACTCTCACTAGAAATAAAATCTACATACATAAGGTTACATAATTTGTAAATTAAAATAAAATTTAAACAAAGAACGAGAATACCTCTCGTTAAACACCAACAGAACCAAAATAAAAATATCACAGATGTTCAAGTCACTGACTTGAAAACTTATACAAAAGTGGAATCACACATTGAACTAAATTATAAATTAAATTGACCTGCAAATATACAAATTGCATTAGACTAAAATAAACGAGCCCATCGCCAAAGTCCTTCAATATAATAGTTCGTATCATAGTTCCTAAGAAGGACACCACATACACTCTGAAACACAAAGTATATAGAAAGTAGTCCGTAATGTTCATAAAAAGTCAAAATAATGCTATTAAAAAGTTTTTAAAAGACCATCATATGTAGCTGCACGACATGCCAATCACTGTTAGCACCGAAGATAAAAAGATAGTTCCGACCAGCAGACCAAGTATTTCAATGTCACAATAAGGGCACAGCTTAATAGTACTTTCACCAGCTTGCAGTAAAAACCACAAGAAGTAGACGTTCAAAACACATATTTAATAAATGAAAAATTCTTATTTAGCTTGTTATAGATATTTGGTAACTTATTATAGTTCCCACGACAGGCGAGAACTCTTCTGATATTCCATGCCATTGGACGGTTCCTAATAAAATCATATTTCTCAGCAGACACTTGGCATGAGTCAAATAAATAATGACGAACCTCACCCCTAGTACCACAACTGCACTTATCTCTCTCTGCTTTTCCCATTTTTTTAAGATATGCCGGAAAGGCACCATGCTCTGTGTAAAAATAAACACATATCTGAGAATAACATACATAATCCGAATCAACTTTACTTAATAAGTCATATGTAAAACGACCTTTTTTACTATTATTCCAATCAGTTTGCCAATCACAAATAAGTTTTTTAGACAGACCGGCTTTTAACATGCAGATCGGCATAGGAATGTTTTCTTCAATATCATACTCATCGTTAAGAATCACTGATTTGGCAAGGAAATCCGCGCTTTCATTTCCATAAATGCCAATATGGTCCTTAACCCATCCTATGTTAATAATTTTATCACTCATTAATCTCAGATTATCGAAAATTGTCATTAAAAGATCATCGTTAGGAAAGAGACGCTGGAAGAAAAACAGGCATTGGGCAAAGAACAGACATCAAAGAACAGGCATTTAAAGAACAGGATCTATAAATACCCGGAGTTTTGAGTTTGTAGCTTTTGTAGTTTATGTTTAACAGAAGCCTAAAGTGAAAGGAAAGTTGTGCGCCAGCCTACCCCGTCACGGGGCAAGTTGCCTATGCTTATGGAGTAAGTTGGCACACGCTTTATAAAAATTCAAATAAGACACGCAGTTAAGCGAAATCAATTTCATTATTGCTAGTAAGTTTAAACAAAGGCGTTATAGCCGTACAATGTAAATTCTAAATTATACAGACATAAAAATAATGAATAAAACATTAACATTGAGTAACTTGTATCCTACTCTATACCATCGTCAGAGTTACAGTTGTCACAAATAAAAAATCGAGTGTCTCCGTTTGGGCAGGCCTCGTGTGCCCAAAATCTTGCATTGCAACGACTTTTCTCGTTGTTTTCTGTTTTTCAAGCTATCAGCAAACACCAAACACCGAGCCAACTTGCCCCGTGTTCAATGCGCCTACTAGCCCCATAATAAATTTCTTCACAAAAGGGACACGTAATTCTCTAAGCATAAATAATCCAAATAAATCACATATGGGGAAGGTACAGTTAATTATACTCTAAGAAAAACTGCACAAGTTAAATCGCAATTATTAAGATAAGTATTAGAAATTAGAAAAAGAATGAAGTAACAAAAAAAAAAACACTCATGAGTGCAAAAAACAGAAAAATCGTAATAAATGCCCACTGCACGTGGATAACGCTGCAAAACTACTATGAGAATCGTAAAAAGCAATAAGAAAGGCACTCTGTGACTGGCTGCGCAATCTATCCACAAATAGGCAATTTATGAGGACTGCACGTACTTACCCCTGTAGCCAACTAGCCCCAGTCTCCCCTACCTTTTCTTCCTATAACAAACATAATTTTTAGTATAAACAACACTTTACGAGTTGCTGTTACATGCACATAAAACCGAAATTTGCTATCGTATTTCGTTTTGGTTTTATGGAGGGTCAAAGTTGAAAAGAAAAATTTTCAACACTCTGCATAATTGTGAGGTAATGTGAACTTTGTCCGTTTAAAAGAGCTATTTTGTAACTTCTTAAGGAATGTTTTCTGTTTATTAAACTGCATTTGTTGTAATATTTGGATGTTTAATTGAATTTGAAAAGAAATATTCTTTTGATATAAGTTAGTGTTCGAGTAGAAACTGTGTCTAAACAAGAAAAAGAAAACATGTTCATGATTTACAAATATTGAAATACAGGATGAACAGAAAGTTCGTATAAACATAAACAGAAAAAATGATATGGAAGTACAATTTGTACTAAAGGCATTGTCGAGATGCATTTTTAACAGTAAGTTATTTCTAGTTCCAAAAGTCACCAATAGAGGAGTTAACACAAATATTACAGAATTATGCAAATGAGGATGATTATTCGGCGGATCCTTTATTTGACTGACTCATCAATTTAAGTTGTAGAACAAATTGCTGTGTAAAGAAGATCATTTTCTTCTTTAGGTGTTTCTGTGTTCGAATTATCTAAAAGGATTTATTACACTTCTTCTTTTACTAAATGCATAGCCAACATTGGTTCAGTAAGTAGTCCTGCCTATCAAAAAGAAATAAGGGAGTTACCGAGTGATTACCATATTTACTCGCGTATTTTGAGCCCTTTTTATCCCATTTTTTTCTCTGCCCAAAAAGAAAGGGTGCGAAAATTTCCTGATGTTTTTTTCCCTTCAATTTAGCTTTTCTGAATAGAAAATTTATTTATAAAAGCAGAAGTGACTATATATAAGAATGCATGATTTCAGTGTATGAATAATTGAGATCAAATGAAACACAAAAAAAGAAATAGTTTGTGAACACAGAGAAAAACTTTAAGGTCAGTGCGCCTTAATGCGATAACCTCTAAGTGCGATAATGCTCTTTTACTTAAAATCTTAATGCAAGAATTATAAATAAATGATGTATAATGAGGCATCCAATCTTAATAAACAAAACCCGAAACATTTTTTCGCATTTAAAACGTTTTCTTTAAAAGAAATTTCCAATCAAGTACACATCGTTCATTTTACAGCGCCCCGATGTTTCGTAAATGCGACAGAAATTCCTGAAATCGGCTCATAGACTTTCTTTTTTAACTTTGAAGAAAAAATAACCTTATGAACGTCAAGAACTAAGTTGTGTGTTTGAGTTACTGGACCAGTTAAACTAAAGAAAAGGCGACCAGTTTTCGGTTTAGAATTTGATGCAGTCTACGCATTTTGGAGGATTTGTTTTCTGCATGTGCCTAATAGCGACATACAAATTGCTGTAAATGTGGAGAGACATTTAGAAGATTAACGAGGTAAATTTTTATGGTATTTTTCATATATTGTACTAAAATGATGTTTAAAGCAAATATTATGCTTAATTAAGCACGGTAGAGTCATCATAATCCTCCATTAATGTTTTCCTTTAACCAGGTGTTTAAATATGTGTTTAAGATGGTCAAAATAAAAAATACGCTTCTTTAAAAACTTTTAATAAAAAAAAGGTGTAAGAAACGTGGTATATTCCAGTAACATAACATAGACTCATGATTAAGGAATTTGCAATAATTTTACATAATGGAAACTCAGGAAAAATTTGTGTAGGCTGAAAACACTAAAATTCTGTTTATTTTAATGCGTTTAAGTAAGTTAATTTTATCAACACCACACCATTCGTAGCTTAAATGCTGTCTCTGATTGAAATATGATGCAATTGAGTTATGCCCTGGCTCAGGAGTTCAAAATTTTTGTTAGCACTTTTTAAAAATCTGATATTTTAATTCTGTTTTCACTTTTTACATGTTATAATCGACATTTTCTACTTTTAAATTAGAAACAGATGAAAAAATAAATAAAACTACGTTTATTTAAATGCATATTTTTTTCGCTATACAAATTTTTAGGTACAGAAAATGTTAATTTTTTTGTGAAAATGCAAGAAAAAGGAAGAGGGGAGGGAGGCAACAGAATATCAAGCACAGAGCTTCTCTTTGGCTTAATAAAAATTTAAACATAAATTTAAACATCAATATCAATTCGTTTATCAATATCTTTGATAAACGAAAAAAAATAGGCCTGTCCGGAAGATGATAGAAAATAGTTGGATGTGCCAGTCCCAAAACTTTCTTCTATCGTATGCATCTTAATATTCCAAAAAGTAGTTACACATGTTAATACTTCAATATTATTAGTTTAATACTATACCAACTTTGATTTTCATCTTAAATTTCTGCTTCAGTCAATTAAACGAACTAAAAACGAGTTAATCTATATCATGATATTTGTTAAAATTAATAGTTTTTCCTTATTCTGTTGTTATCAGATGTTTGCTAATAGCCGGCTTAGCAGGAAGCGAGTTCCCGCCTTTGCACGAGCCACCGATAGACAATAGAACTGCGAAAAATCAAGAAAAGTATACAAAAATCGCTATCAGAGAGCCCCTTAACAGTGCAATATTTCCAAATTCAATAGGGCCTGTTGGCCAAAGCCAAAAGCATGCACAAAAAATTTGGTTCAATTGTATGCATAATTTATACACTTTTCGATTGTACAATAAAGAAAAGGGCACAAACATCGTATTACAGCGCCCCCCTTCTGGCAGATTTTTTTTCAAATTCAGGGAGGACTTGTTTGCCACAGCCAGAAACATGCATAAAAAATTTGGTTCAATTCTATGCATAAATTCATACACTTTTCGATGATACAATAATGAAAATGGCACAGAGATCCAATTATAGCGCCCCTTCTGGCAAAATTTTTCAAGTTCAGGGAAAACTTGCTTGCCATAGCCAGAAACATACACAAAAATTTGGTTCAATTATATACATAACTTCATACACTTTTCGATGGTAAAATAATGAAAATGGTACAGACATCGCAATTATAGTGCTCCCTTCAAGTGGAATTTTTCCAAATTCAGAGAGTACCTTTGTGCCATGACCAAAAACAAACACAAAAAATTTGGCCCAGTTCTATGCATAACTTCATACACTTTTCGATAGTACAATATTCAAAACGGCACAAAAATCGCTATCACAGCGTTTTACAGCGCCCCCTACCGGGGAATGTTTTCCAAATTAAGGAAGGACCTGCTTGCCATAGCCAAGAACTTAAAATAAAAATTTGGTTCAATTCTCTTACATATGTGACGTAGCGTAGCGTGTCGCACGAATAGGAGCGTACTTCTATTTACCGCTTGCAAATATAGACTCAATCGTTTTCAAACGGTGACGAGAAATACCAGAATAACCCGAAACCTTCGTTGCTGTTTTTACTCGTGATCCTGTTACGTTTACTCATAGTTTTTTGTTCATGTTTGTAAAATATTCCTACCGATCAATTTATTCTCTTCACGCAATGTTTAATTTAGACTGCTTACAGAAAAGCAGCTCCAGTACTTCTTTATTTTTAGTGAACTAAGGGACTCTGCCCCCTACGAGCTATGCTCGCCAACCCCCGTTCAGGCACCGCAAACTCTAAAAGCACGCTCATTTGTTCGGCTTAAAAAAAATTTCGGAAGCCTGAATTATAATTATAAAAAACAGTGGCGATCTCCCTGTTAACGGGCTGCTTTCGTCTTTGATTAAATCAGATCAGTGAAAATTTTGAAAATAAGCTAATATAAAATTAATTAAAACAGCGTCTTTGTATCCCGGTATATTTTTAACAACAGTGTAAAAATGTTGTTTTAAATAAGACGTTTTAAACCTGACGTAATTTTCAACAAAGTTTTCTTTTTTTTTTAATATCCACACGAAAATACTTTTGTTGTCAGAAAGGAAATGTTATTTGCGCTGTCTTAGAATTCACAACAATAGCTTAAAAGATTATTTCAAAATATGAAATAAATGTCTCGCGCAAATATATTTTTAAATTTTAAATGTTTGGCCATTTTAAATATAATGTAATTTTCTACGACTTTTAGCGCATATTAATGAATTTATTATTTTACAAGTTTCTTTCTCTTTTAAAATTCACATGTAAATATAGTTTTTATGACGTAATTTTCAATATTTTCCTGCTTTTTCATTGATCTATTCATTGTATCTGGCATGATATTTAGTGATCATTTCATTGATTTTTCATCTGGTTCATCATAATAGTCATCATAATAGTAAATAAACTTTTAATTTGAAAGAAATATTATTCTTTGTGCTGTTTTAAAAATTGGCAACAATTTAAAATAATACCCTTTTCTTAAAGATGTAGAAAATATTTCTCGAAATGCTGAAATTTTGAATATAAAATAGAAATAAATCTTCAAAAAATGAATCAAATTAAAAAATAAATAAATGCAGTCAGCATATCGCAAACTTCTAATGTATAAAATGATCTAAAAATGATTAAATTCCTATGTATAACTTTTGCTCCTATAAAACTTTTTTAAAGGAGCGATTTTGATCATTTTTAACATTAAGTATTTCTTTAAATAATTATTCGATTTCAAAACTGTCTGCATCAGCGTGTTTATCAAACATGTCTCTATAATACCACCGATGTTCATACTTTTGTATGCAGTAGTTTTCTTAATATTAACGAAGAAAGATCCCCCCCCCCCAGTCACAAAAAATTCAGAAACAGTGGCAGTGACAGCGTTAGTTATTATTATTTTTTTTTAGAATAGAGAGATAATTAAATATTTGTCGGGACCCACCAGAGTTTATAAATACTGCTCACCGAAGCCCTGTATATTGTATTTTTTTAACTGATAAAAAGAAATATTTGGCGAATAGAATTTTCTGAAAATTTCCCACCCCTGATTTTAATCTTTTTGCTCTATTCAATTATCAGATTTTATTATATACTAGCAGGCTACGCCCGCTACACTGGTCGATTTTTCCAAACGAACCTTGAGTCAAACAAAATGTGAATTTGACCTTGTATTTTAAAACAATGTGGACCTTCACCTGGGATATCCTTCCACAATGCTAAAAACGATGCGAACGTCATTGCGATATTATATTACCGCTGAATTGCAGAAATTTTGAGCTATTAAGAAGCAGTACTTTCAGTTGATCATTTACAGTGCCTTTTATAGGGAACTGAGGCCATTATGACAACAGGAATTAAAAAAATCCCTAATCTGACACTATTAAATTAGATAGCATCACAATGATTACAGAGATTGATCACTGAATACGAATAATGTTAGAATAGTTAACTTTTGGGTGCTTGTTCTTGAACTCCTGGTAACTCAGTTTGAGCATATATGGTTTTGGTAGCTTAAATACAACCTCACTGAAATATACGTTATACTTTGTAATAAATGTCCTCTCTTGACAGTTCTATTACTACTTTTTCCCTCTTTGAAATTCCAGTAGAGTAAATACCGTCAAAAATGTATTAAGATGATTGCATGTACTTTATGAAATGATTTGCAGACAAAAAGGAGTGTTTAACTTTCATTTTCAACAAAAAAGTGACGCATAAAAATGTGTGTTTTTAAATCTGAATCGTTAAAAAAAAATTAAAATAATGTCATTTTCATTGCCTTTTCATTTTGTAGACCAGTTGAAATCATGTAACCGTTAATCCGGGAAGAAACTCTACGACTTAGAAAAATAAACGTCATGCATTTAATAAAATATTTCTAATCATCCATGATCGACCTCATTGTCAGGGTTGGGACAAACATTAAAAGTGATGCATCAATATTGTTACACACAAGAGGTAATTGCAAAACAAAAGTATCCGACAAATTACGTTCCAATAAATAATGCATTTTTTATTGACTCAATTATAGATATTTTACCAACAAATCTCCATACCTTAAATAGGACTGACAACGATAAATAAAGTTAGTTATACAAAATTTTTAGCAATATGCATTTTCGTCAATACGGATTGAAGATTTATTTTGCATTATTCTAAAGAGCCTATTAACACGGAGAAATAAATAGGCTTGATATTTACATTATCAAGTGTAAATTATTCTTCCGTCTATTGTGTAAATAACCCAGATTATGAAAATAACTCTTAATTTATTGCTACGATTAGCTGCTAGGGTGTGCGTCAGGACAATATGCTTTATGATGATCGAAATTTGAGGTAGTTTTATCCTATGCAGGCTAAAATGTTAAGTCGATAGATATTATTACATTTGCCACCATTGGAATAATAGAGTTTGTCTCCTCCATTGAAAGTATTGTTTTTTATGAGGTAAAATAATTTGAGATAAAGAATAAATAATAACAAAACCTCTTTTGTTCGTTTGCTTCATGATGAAACACAATAATTTCAGTAATAATGAAAAATCCTGAATTTACTAATCGCTAAGTACAAATTTCATGTAATCTTCTGCAACAAGGTTCACTTTCCAGAGTCTCTTTCAAATATAAAAAGAAACATTCAACGGTACGGTAAATACGCTAATTAGCGGGTAACCTGATTACGGAAAATTAATCCAATATCTTTAAAAAAAAACCTTCAAAAGAGAAGAAAAGATATTAAAAAAAAAAAAAAAATGAAAGAGAATGACGAATTAAAAAGATTATCGAAATTTTATTTCAGTAAGCAATTTTTATTGTAAAATGTTTTCTTTGTGGTATTAAAAACGCACAATTGCATAAATTTTCTTAAGAATTATCTTTAGTACTTAACATTTGAAGCAGTAGACATTTATAAAAGGAAAACTGGCCGTATGTGTTAAAAAAAAAAAAAAAAAAAAAAAAAAAAAAAAAAAAAAAAAAAAAGATATTCTCTGATCTACGTTCGATGTTATAAAAGGGGCAAGTTTGGAAAAAACAAACCAGCATGTTTTCTTAGTAAAGTATGTGAAAAATATTTTAAATGTCTGAAATTAAAATATTTTACAATATGTGTGTGCGTGTGTGTGAGGGGGGAGGGAGTGCAGACTTTTGAACTAAAATGGATGTATTAACTCCACTTTTATAATTTTAACTGCCATTTATATAGTTTAAATTTGAATATAAAAAATTGCTCAAAAATGCTGTCTTACGCTTTAAAAATCACCTATAATGTCAACATCCCTGGGTATGATCTCAGGTTTACGCCTTTTTGGATTAAAATCAAATTGTTTGGTGACGAAAGTAAATACTGCTAGTTTTTTCTGTAAAGGTTAGATAATAAAAAAAAAAGTCAATAAAAAAAAGTAACAAATCAAAAACAAAATTGTTACTCATTTGAATGGTCTCCTTAAAGGGCATACTCAAAATATTTTGAAAAAGGAAATACTAATAAAATTACTCATGTATGTAAAAAAGATCAGTCAAATGTAGTGGCAGAATCCAAGTAGAAAATATGTAAAAAAATATAATATTTTGGAGTATTTGGCGCGAAAAGACGAACGCTGCACGCTTTTTGGCGAACCAAAACATTTCGTGGCCAAAAGCAAGAGATTGAAATGGATTTATAAATTACTTGTTAAATAAGTATATATGCTTAAAACTCAACGATTTTAAACTTAAAAGATGAATTAGTTTATTATTTTTTCTGTAAGCTTATATAATCTATACAGTTTGCGTGTTGCTGTAGTTTTTTAATTTTATACGGTGTCCTCGGCTGGATAAGTTTTAAGTGTATTTTGATTAAGAATGCTGTAATTAAAAATTTCGATATTATGTCGTTGTTTCCATGGCAACAATACTTTTCTTTTGTTGTCTCTGACACTAACAATATCGAAGTCAAACTGCCAATGCTCAGAATCGGACCTTAATTTTGAGTTTTGTGAAACAATTTTAATCCGTTTAAACTTTGTTCTAAACAGCATAATTACTATCTTTACCATTGCCCCACCAGTGGCCGAGAGGTTCTGCTCTCGAAGCTGGTAGACGGGAAGTGCTGGGTCCGATCCCAATCGCGCCCGTCGGCCTAATCGTTCGGAGTTTTCGTGGTTTTCTTCGAGCCGTGGATCTTCCATGCGTTAATACGGATTAGGTTCCCTTAGAAAGACCCCCACGGAGGGCACTCCCCCCGGGCCTATATCCCTCGTGTAGATAATTGGCCGTCAAAAATCAACCCAACCCAACCCTTTACATTTCATTATATACACGTACAGTCGTGGAAAAAAAAAAGTAAACACCCCCTACTAACTCCTCAACAAATTATCGTAGACGAAAGTTACTGGTACCGAACGATTGGAAATAAAGTCTACTTTTAAATGACGTATATAAAATTTGCTTAGGGGGGCATCTACATATTAAAACGAATCCAAACTTCATTTCTTTCAATGGCAATACCCAATTTTAACGAGATCTTTCAAATCTTCGGTTCAAACTATGCCTAGACACCAAATTTCAAGTCATTTGAATGATAAGTTTTTGAATTATAAACATTCAAAATTTAGTGCTTCTAATGTTAAATTACATTTTCATATTTTTATTTATATCTCCCAAAATTATGCTCCTAATGTGCTAATTTTTTTTGTAGTAATAATACTAATATACCCAAATATAAATAAGCTGAATTTGCAATTTTTATAATTTTATGACATGAATTATGAAATTAATATTCGAAAAAATTATGAATTGCAACCTACAATTTTTTTGATGGATTTAGATTTATTAAGTCCTGCTTTATGGAAATTCAAAAATTTCACATTTTTCTTCCAAGTAGTTTTCAAATTATGCTTACAAAACGGCAAAATGATGGTTTAAGGGGCCATCTATGATGGAAGTGAGTAGACATTTTGAAATTTATTCTGTCGTACTGAAATCTAACACGCTTCATTGACTCCTTGAGTGGCGCTTAAGGTGCCTTGATCAAGGAAGGGGCTCTCTCGGTTAACAATCCAGTACGGAACTTTAATTTGGATACAGCCCTTAAAATAATTAATTAATATAATAAAATAAAAGTTTTAAAATAATTAATTTCTCGGAAACTTATGGTACGAATTGCATAAAAATTCGTTTTTAGGCTAATTGAAGGGTGTAGAGTTCATTTATGATGTCAGAATTAGGTACTGCTATTGACAAAAACAAAGTTATGGTTAGTTTTAATATGTAGATGGCCCTCTAAGCAAATTTTATATACATCATTTAAAAATAGACTTTATTTCCAATCGTTCGGTGCCAGTAACTTTCTTCTACGATAATTTGTTGAGGAGTTAGTAGGGGGTGTTTACTTTTTTTTTTCCACGACTGTACATGTACATGACAAAACTACAGTTATAAAAATGTATTTATTTAAGTTAAACTAACTTAAACTAACTTCGTATGGAGATTTGAAAAAGTTTTCTTAAAGAAGATTTATCATAGTATTATTTCAAATTTCATTGCGTCGCCAACCAGCGTTAAATCGCAAAAAAATGATTTTTTTTTTTTTTTTTTTTTTTTTTTTACGAAAGTTAAATCGAGGTCTGCCGATTTTTTAAAAAATAAATATATATATCCTGATGAGAAGAATATTCTATATATTTTTTAAATATTTCTAAGTATCCGCTTATGAAGAACTTCCTTGATGTCATCTTATCAATTTTTCAGTTGCATTTTTCTTAACCTGACGCAAAAGATAAATCGCCAAATCTTATTTCAATTGCAATACTTCAACTGTGTAATTATTTTAAGCATTACGAACATTCCCTTTCATGTTTAAATTAAATATTTTAATTTTTAAATATTATCACTCGTCAAAACTGATTTATTCTTTTTTTTTTTTAATAAAACTAGCAGAACTACCCGGCTTCGCCCGTGTAATTTATAAGAAGCCTTCCAGGTAAAATAAATGAAAACGAAATAATACGGCAATCACAATAACTGAAATCTGTGCATTCCCATCCACAAATCGTTATAAAGACAATAAAAAAACATGGCGATATTGTCTTGCAACCATAGTAAAATCCCTGAGCTTTAATAACAGAATGCACGTTTTCTTTGGCTGGTATAAGAGAAAAATATGTGATTTTCCTGACAATACGAAAAAAAGAAATTCCTCCAAATCGCGCAGTACTTAGTGAAATTCTCGTTTGTATGGTATTATCTACATTATAAAGTAAAAACACTATGTCAGTGCCCATAAATTGTGCCACATAAATTGTAACCCATAAAATGTGCCTTTACTGTAATTTTTCTAACTTTTAAACATCACACAATCTCATTTTTTATAATGTCGAATAGAAAAAAGTTCTCTCAAATGAAATTTGTTCGAAAATTGTACCTCAGTTTTCTGATTTTAATGGATTTTAAAGTAATTTTTAAGCATGGATATTTTTAAAGTTGAGCGCAACCCGATTACGAAAGATGAACCTGTTTACACTTAATGCAATAGTATAAAGAAAAGACATGTCTATGAGTAACGCTGGTATCATATTTTCGGTGGCAACAACCTAACACAACAAATTCCCCTTTTATTGCAGTTTAACGTCTAAACATTGTACATTCAATTGTTTCAACGTATTATAGAAAACAAAAGTACTTTCAGTGATATTTGTTTGTAATGTTTATCTCAATTTACGAATCTTTTATGGGTTTTAAAATAATTCTTAAGCATGCATATTTTTTAAATATGCTTGCAACACAAATACAAAAGATTAACTCAATTGTTCAAAAACATTGTAAATAATTCA
Source organism: Maratus speciosus (assembly GCA_963932465.1). Taxonomy (NCBI): domain Eukaryota; kingdom Metazoa; phylum Arthropoda; class Arachnida; order Araneae; family Salticidae; genus Maratus; species Maratus speciosus. The sequence continues at coordinate 185,775,672 of OZ010788.1, forward strand.
GAATTTGTTTGCTTTTGCGTAATATTCAATAACTAAATTGGCAAACGAAATTAAAACGCCAAAAATAAAATAAAATAAAACACGAATTTAACATATATCAAATCAAACTACTTAAAATAACCTGATAAGTATATAAAATTCAAATGGGAATTTCGTTCCGGGTGCATATAACTTGAATTCTTCTGAACGGACTTCCATGCGACTTGCACTATTAGTTTTTTAGGGAAGATTTTAGTGCGTAACATATTGTTTTCCGTTGCTTAGTCATAGAATTATAGGGGAAAGTTATATAATCATGTGAACCCAATTATGAAGGATTATTCTTATTAGCTGAATGAAAAATGCAGAACTGTTTTTATCTTTAAGTTTATTGACGGGTTTATCTTCGGTAATGGGGCTGTGCGCTAGAATATTCTTATTTTAATGAGTGCGCCTGACACCTATTATGGCATGCACCAATGAGTGTGTTCAAGAAGCACGCGCGTTACGCGCGCGAGCTCAGGAGACAGGAACATGGAGTGGGTCGATATCATGTATGGAATAACACGTAGTATGTTCAGGAACAGATCATGGATTTGATTAATTAAGGTGCTAATTATAAAGATATTTTGTTGCAAAAGGATCGTGTGCTAGATGGCCGAATGGATAAGGCAGTGAACTCGAGACTAGGGATTGTGGGTTCGAATCCCTCCAGTCCCACATTGTGTCGCAGTTTTTTTTTTGTTTTGTTTATTGGTTGTTTTATATTTTTCATAATGAATAAGATATTTTTGATGAAGATATATTTTTTATTTTTGTTATACAGAGGCACGTGTATTTTTATTATAATAATAAAATACTCATTTAAATGTGAGAAAATGAGGTATTTCGAGATGAAAGTTTTAGATCTGAACGCCTTTTAAATATTCAAAGTTTTGTTTCTAAGTGATTATATATGTAGTATGTATATGTATAATGATATAAACATTAAGCAAATCCAAATGAAAAAATAATATATATTGTGCGAAAATATCCTTTTGCACGTAGAATAATTCCCTTTTTTTTTTTTTTTTTTTGAGTACTTTACTTACTTTTTTTTGAGTGAATTTTTATCCAGACTAGGCTAGAAATCATATTCTACTTTGAACATTATAAAAATAAAATGTAATAGTTGTAAATTATTTTAACTAAAAATATCTGTACATATATTTTTTAAAGAGATAAAATATATAGGTCTGCTGCCTAGTTTGTAATGAATAAAGTATGATTAGAATGTTTATAAATTTTTTACTGAAAGTATAAGTAAGTATTTTGCTTATACTAACAGAATTTTGAATGCCATTTATTTCTCATGTTTTATGATGTATTTTGGTCTGTTATCCACACGGTATTAAAATATGCAATCATAAAATAAGAAATATATATATTAAAACCTACTCTGAAAAACTGTCTAACTAACAGTGCAAATTCCATTGAAATCCATCCAGTATAGTAGATTACAAACAAATCTCATATGTTGATATCAGAATCTTGGTTTACTAACAGCATTCTATTTATCACAGAAGATATAAATCAACTGATAAATCATTTTTAAATAAATAAAAAAAAAATTGTTAAAAAGTTAAAATTTTTAGATCACCAGTTGAATTCTTAAATTGTATCAATCAACCTACCACACAAAGCACAACCAATAACACATAAGCAGAAAACGCACAATCACGTGATCAAATCGCCCACACAATTTTTTTGAGCAGCTCGCGCGGAGTTTGCGTGCGGTTGGTTAACTAATTTTAAATGCTAAATGGGCTAAAGTAGATAAAGAAGGTCACGTGATGTTTTTCCCGACTATTTTAGATTTTATCTGAGTGAACATAGGCATGTATTCCTGTTACGAAAACCATGTTTTGGAAGGATGAAGAAATATAGTCGTTGGTTTTACCTTTTTTGCACCATAAAAATAATGAAATAATTGAATTATGTTAAAATTCCTTTCTTCGATAAGACCTACTCCATGGCATAAACTTCTGAGCGCGCGCGTGGCGCAAAGTGCACCTCTGAACACGCTCTTTGTTTAAAACAATATAGAATGACTTATGTTTTAAGCGACTATCTGGCATGCAACTTGATTACAAAATACTAACCTGCAAATGCTTAAGGTGCTTCTGCAGTTTCCTGCTCAACAACGCGAAACTTTCTGACACATTTTCTGACTCATTAAACGTAAAGGCTTAAAAATTGTAGGCCTGACTATTAAAGCGATTTGGAATTGAAATGAGTTTTTCCTTTTTTCATAAATAAATTACTTATCGAGTTATGAGCAATTGTGGTTGCGTGACGGCCGGTTTTTATCCTTTACTGCACTGTTGCGTCCGAAATTCAGTTCAAAACACCAACTGAAAGATCTTATACCTTTACCAACAAAGGGAAACTATCTTTCGATTACATAGTTTCTAAATAAGAACTGCTGTCAATTTCATGCGTTTCCGAACAAAAATTAATTAAAAAATATGTCAGAAAATAGCTCCTTTGGATTTGAGAACAGCCTTAACTTGAAGTTTATGAAAAAACTCACATTTTTAGTTTTAATTTTGGAACTCGCGAAATTTAAATTCAGAAAAAGGATGTTCATTTGACACATTGTGGTAATTTTTTTAACTTTTAAAATTAAAATACATGTTTTCTTTGGCGCGCGTAACAGAAGTGTACAATATCTTCGAGGTAGTAGTTACTAAAATTTTATTTGGAAAATTTGAAATTTTATAGAAATTAAATCTTCAATGATTAGATGAAATGATGTCATTTTCATTAAATTTTAAATCACGACATGTGTCAAGATTTTTTTGGAAAATGTAAATAACCGCTCTCTTTTTGCTATAAATCAAAGAAAATTTTAGCACTGAATCTAGACCAATACAACACTTAGCGATAACGTATAGCTATAAGATATGGCTGTAGTATACAATCGAAGTAGTAAGCAAAATATAGGAGCCATTTGTTTACAGAGAGTTTGATTACGCGTTCAAAAGATTTGATAGAATGTGACGTCATATCTAGCCTTTTTTTTTTTTTTTTGTTAAATTGTTTTCATGAAATATGACTGTTTGTATTAAAATAGATGTTTTAATTAAAAAAAAAAAACATTCAAATTGAGGTGCTACGTTATTTTCCCGCTCTTATAGTTAAAGTTTTTATTTTATATACGAAAAAATGTAAATTTTCTGTTTAGAATGACGTCAATATCAAACACGCAAAAATGTAGCAAGAAAATCTGAATTTTTATTGGCAAATAGAAACAAACTACACGCATTATCCTTATTTTTTTCACATTATTGTGTCATTTTTTAGGGTTTGGCAGCAGAAAAGAAACGTTTAAATTAAAAATAGATTTAAAAAGAGATATTTCTATATTGTTAAATTATGGAAATGGTAGAAAAAAGGGATAAATAGTGGTCTGATAATTACAGTGATCTTTTCCACGTTCTAAAACGTATGTACCTTGAGTTTCGTGCAAATCGGTCAAAAATTAAAGATGTGTATAAAGGACATACATACAGAGAACGGCTTTTATATATATAGACTAGGGGGCTCGGCCCCCTACGAGCTACGCTCGCCAACCCCCGTCCAGACACTGCAGACTCTAAATGCACGCTAATTTGATCGGCTTTAAAAAGATTTCGAAAGATTGAATTATAATTTAAAAAACAGTGGCGATCTCCCTATAAACGAATTTCTATTCATTTCTCTTTGATTGGGGAATTTTAACGCCAAATCCGCTGCGGTACTACTTGATTATCCTGTCGACCCATTTCGCCAAATTATATAAATCGCCAAACCACTTGCCAAATTATACAAATTGATATAATTTTTATTTTAAATAACGAAAGAACAAATAAATTCGTACAACATTAATAAAAACACAAATAAAACGTCAAAATAAAAATAACTTGATGACGTATACACGTGTAACAACATTTCAAAATAAGCTAATATAAAAGGAATTAAGTAAAGAGAGTCTTTGTCTCCTGGTATTTTTTAACAAAGCGAAAAGAAAGTTCTTTTAAATGAGACATTTTAAATTAACTCTCAAAATATCAAATAAATGTCTAGCGCAATTTCTAAATTTAAACTTTTTTGCAATATTATTTTGTGTTCATTTTATGTAATAACTATAATGTGACGTAAATATGACGTAATTTCTCCTAAGACTTCTAACGCATGTTAATGAATTTATTATTTTACAATATCCTTTCTCTTTTAAAATTCACGTGTATACTTTTTATGACGTAATTTTTAATAAGTTCCTCCTTTTTATACGTAATTATTTAATTCTAATTTGAAAGTTTTTTACCTGTTTATAATAGTCACGTGTAAATAAATTTTTAATTTGAAGCAAACATTATTGCTTGCGCTTTTTATATAGTTGGCAACAGTTTAAATTAGTACAATTTTCTGAAATCTGTAAAAAATATCTCTCGAAATGCTGAAAATTTGAATTTAAAATAGAAATAAAACCTCGAAAAATGAGTCAAAATAAAAAAAATAATGCAATCTGCACTCCGACAAATTCTAACGCATAAAATGATCTAAAAATGATTACACTGCCATGTATAGTTTTTGCTGCTATAAAACTTTTTTAGTGGAATGATTTTGTCCAACTTTAGCATTAAATAACTCTTAAAATAATTCTTCGATTTGAAAACTGTCTGCATCAGCGTGTTTATCAAACATTTCTGTATAAAACCACCGATTTTCATATTTTTGTATGCATTATTTTTGTTAATATTAACGAAGAAAGGCCTCCGGTCACAAAAAAATCAAAACCGGCGGCGGCGGTGACAGCGGTAGTTACTTTTTTTTAGAATAGAGAGATAACCGCTCTCTTTTTGCTATAAATCGAAAAAAATGTTAGCACTGAATCTAAACCAATACAACACTTAGCGATGACGTATAGCTATAAGATATGGCTGTAGTATACAATCGAAGTAGTAAGCAAAATATAGGAGCCATATGTTTACAATGAGTTTGAATACGCGTTGAAAAGATTTGATAGAATGTGACGCCATATCTAGCCTTTTTTTTTTTCTTTTTTGTTAAATTGTTTTCATGAAATTTGACTGTTTGTATTAAAATAGATGTTTTAATTAAAAAAACATTCAAATTGAAGTGCTACGTTATTTTCCCGCTCTTATAGTTAAAGTTTTTATTTTATATACGAAAAAATGTAAATTTTCTGTTTAGAACGACGTCAATATCAAACACGCAAAAATGTAGCAAGAAAATCTGAATTTTTATTGGCAAATAGAAACAAAATACACGCGTTATCCTTATTTTTTCGCATTATTGCGTCATTTTTTAGGGTTTGGCAACAGAAAAGAAACGTTTAAATTAAAAAAGATTTAAAAAGAGATATTTCTATAATGTTAAATTATGGAAGTGGTAGAAAAAAGGGATAAATAGTGGTTTGATATTTTTTTAAAGTAGACAGTGATCTTTTCCACGTTCTAAAACGTATGTACCTCGAGTTTCGTGCAAATCGGCCAAAAATTAAAGATTTGTATAAAGGACATACACACAGAGAACGGCTTTTATATATACGAGTTGGAACCCGTCGAAATTCGACGAATTAAAATGTTTAGAATGGAACTGTTAGATCGAATTTATAATAAACGTACAAACATAATTACAATAAAAAATTCATCTTGCATTGGTTATCTAACTCTTAAAACAAATAATGTTTTTAACCTAAAATTAACAAAATAATATTTCCACAAACTTCAACTGCTTAAATTATTGAAAAATTAAACTGTATTAGAATACGTATTCAAGATGAGTAATTATGTTGAAGTTATCGATTGAGGCTCTTACATTTGTTTTTACGGGATGAAAAATCAGTAAAAAGGATTTAGCTTTGTCACATCATAAAAATTCCCCCCCATAACATCTAAACTGTACGTTATTTTCACATTGTCAAAATTTATATACGCAACACTCAAATTCACGATGTAAAAGTATTTTAACGCGCAATACAGTATTAATGAATGTATTTTCAAACTTAGTCACGTTTGTTCGATACAACTTTTCATGTGAACATTCGCACAAACTTTAAATTCTAATCTCAGTACCCGCAAAAATTTACCATTCAGAAATTTGCCTTTAGTTGCCATAGTATTGGTCATTTAGTATTGGTCAAATATTTAGTTTTTTCAAAGAAAATAATCGTTTTGTTTTAAATATGACATCATTTTTACTCACTGAATCATTTTGCCTAGCGTCTCTAATTTCGTATCAGCGTAATGTAAAAATATTGAAATATCTTCTTCAAACTTTTGATTTATGAAGAAAAATGCGTATTTTTTTGAATGGCTGACGTCATTTTCTGTTCAAAAATTAGAAAAAAGTTACTTTTATTTGTAATGTGAAAATAGCATCAATAAAGATATAATCAATAAAAATAAATAAACCATGACTATTTTCCCTTTACGTTTAATAGAAATGGAGTACTTCAGTTGCCACAATTCAAAATTGGTACTAAAAACTATAAAAAAAATTAATATCTCAAAAATAAATTGAGATAGAGCTTTCTAACAAATTGCATTTAAAAGTACATTTTTTTCCCTATACAACGGTGTAAAAATTGAAACTTAGCGATGTTTAGAAGTTTAAAAATTTGCAGTAGCGAAAATTGCAAAACCGAAATTTCATTTCAAATTTCAAAGTGTCGCCATTCGCAGAATGACGTATGCGTTACGCACAGATATGTTTGTCCTTTATAATATAGATAGATTAGTAATAGTTTTTTTCTTTTATTTTTCGAGGTGTAATAGCCGTTTCAATTTTTCATCAACGATAAAGTTCGCCAAGAAATAAAGTGGTAACCTTATCGCCTAAAATAACAGAACTTTCTGTCATAATTTTATAACTAATCTACGTAGAACGATGTGTTATAGCTTAAAACTTTCTCTGAAACGATATCTATCTAACAGTGTAAGTTCCGTCAAAATCTATGCAGTAGAACTCGAAATATAGATGTTCGGAACGAAATTTCCGTTTGGATTATATATACGTATATAGTAGATAAATAATATATATATATATAGTCAAAATATGTTTTTAAAAAAATTGCTGATGAAGAAATTGCTTTAAATTTTGGAAATAATGTACGAAATACAAAAATACGGGTGGAGGGGGCGGTGAACGGTGGACGGGGGATGGGGGGAGGGGGTACCACTAAAGTCGTTAATACTGCAGAAAATTAGAACTCCGTTTTTTTAGAAATTAAGCCCTGTTTTGTATACTAGTATATTATAAAATCATTCTTCATGTTAACTTTCATTCCTTGTTAATTCAACATTAAGTAGATTACAGTAGTATATTTTAATTTCGATTTTGTGCAATCCTCTTACAGAAAACGCTGAATCATAATTTCAATAACTTATGATCAAATCATAAGAATCTATCTCAAATATTTTCTTCACGAAAGCAATGATAATTAGAAATATGCAATATCGTGCATATGTACCTGAAATTCTTGCATTATTAATAAGCACTAAATCAAAACTCCAATTATTTTCATTTGATTTGTATGCCTGTCTTGTTTCGTACGATAAAATTATTAATGTCTGCGAGAAATTTCATTATTAAAAGCGCTGTTTAACAAATTGAAATAATAAAAAGCTATATTTTAAATTGATATTTATTAAATTTTATCGATGTTTGTGAAATACGTATATGCCAGGTGAATAAAACGCAGGTTAACAAAATAAATAAATAAATAAATAAAACTGCCGCTATTATATTTTCACTATTTTTCTAGTATTTTGATCTGACAATAAAATAATGTTCTTTATTCTTTCGGATATTATCAAATCAGTGTTTAATTTTGAAAATACGCTAAAGGTGGCCATAATTAAAAGGCAAGTGTTTCCAGGGCTCTGGAAGCTCATCTAATAAGGATATTTTAAAATCTTTGGTGTTTGTACTGTTTTAGAGAATGCGGAAACAAATTTTGCAATAAAAATAGTTTGAAACTTTTCCGTCAGATGGCTCTGTATGACATTAAATTATATATATATATATATATATATATATATGTGAGAACGTGTGAGAAGAGGCAGACTCAATAGATAGCAGATATTAAGAGTTTAATGCAGATCTGTACTAATGTTAAAGACTTCAATACAATCCATATACAATTAATATTTACAATTTTAGGAGGGAAAGGGTTTTCGCTGAGATTTACCGGCCGTCAATACTTCGCCGCGCTATCCAAGCCTGACTGGGACGTCTTTACAGGTCAGCTCGCAAAGGAACTCTGAACTGAATTTTAACCTTCGGTTCTCAGGCTGGAGATGCAAAATCACTAAGTCATCAAGTTTATTGTCTTTTGAAATTTGCAAGCTTTGTTAGTTCTCCTGAGAATTAGCTGCACCCTCTTGCTGCGGTCAGGATGTGGTCAGGATGTTTTGGAAAGCGCAAGCCACATCCATATATATATATATTGAATTCAGCATCAACAATTTTAAAAGTTTTGATCGAAAATTTGACATTACAGTAGCTTAAAATTGCCATGATGTTGCGAAAAGAAAGAACATATTCTATTAATAAAGGAACTATCGTAATAATTAGGAAAATCAAGCAGGACGGTCGTTCTGCCAAGCCAAGCTGAAAAAAAAATGCTAATCCCGCCAAACAAACAAACGCCAAGAATAAGGCAAGACACCGTAACTGCTTATTATACTGATGACAACTTCTCCATGTTAAATGAACGAAATATGCCAGCGTAAAATTTCCCATATCAAAAGAAGCAATCATCGCAGAAAAATAAAACCAACACTAGAAGGACCTAATAAAGAAGATCTTCAATTTGAGATCAAATGCATCCTCATAAATTAATTATAAACAGAGATATAGATTTTTTAAAATAACGTCGAGATACTGAAAATGACAAATTTAATTTCTTCGTCACAACTTATGTTTCAATCGAGGTAGAGACTTAAATAATGGACAGAAAAAAGTAAGGATTGAATTTTTGGATAGATATTTACTCAATCTACGTGCTTTTATAAAATTCAGCTTTAAAAACATTAATTTTCTATTCATAATTAGCGAAAAACTGTTAATTAGTTCTAAAGTTTACAAATTATGCCAAATAGCGATAAACCCGCCAAAACATTTTAGAAATCTTATACTTTTCTTTTATATTATCCTTTTGCATTGATTTCATCGAAGATAACTATGGCTGAGATTCAGATAGATTTTTCGCTGTTAGCGAAATGAGTTTGACCAATCAGAAGCCTGCATGTTTGAGAATATTTGCTGTTTGTGGATCCCGGCCTATGTCATGAAAGTTTTGAGTCATTTTTTTTAGTGCCGTGGATGAAGTGCAATGTTTGTAGAAATGTAGGCTAGGATCCAGACAGATTTTTCGCTGTTAGCGAAACGAGAATCGCCAATCAATAGCCTGCATTTCTGCAAACAGCGAAAAGTTCACAAAAATGCAGGCTTCTGATTGATGAATCTCGTTTCTCTGACAGACAAAAATCTATCTAGATTGTGCACAATGGAGGATATTCCAAATATGGATTCGAGGCTGAAAAAGTCACGTGATACCGGTAATTTATCCAAGGAACTTCTATCTGATAAGAAGGGAAGATACTACTACTTTGCCTCATGAACCGTTTCATTGGCTAGCGGGGATTTACATTACACGTCTACGGAGACTTCCCTTCTTTACGATAGAAGTTTTTACCTTGACCACGTGATCAAAATGTAGATGGAATATCCTCCATTATGTTGAACACAATTTTGCATTTCCACATCCAGGTAGGTTATTAATTGTCATAACAACAATACATATTCGAAACTATTTAAGGCACTGATTCTGATCTCCTTTGCTATACCTTTCAATATTAAAGAAGTTGTTGTTTCCATAGTAACAGTACTTTTCTGTATTGCTTTCTCTAAAACACAAATATAGAAATTTAACAAAGAGCGCTCAGAATCAACACCATAACAGAGAGCCTTCATACATAAGAGTGGTGATATATGCACAGGAAGCATGCTCAATTCAAGTTTTTGCCGAAAGTATGGCTACAGCGTCTAGAATACCTTGTGTGGAAATGTATCCAAATAACGCTAAAAATTTGTATCCCTTAAATGTGCGACGACCCTGCTAAAATCCCAAGTATCGATCACAGCGACATCTGCGGGATTTAGTATTACATAGTATAGACTAGCAATATCTTGCAGTTTGAGAAAATATCCTGCAGATGTCGCTGTGATCTGTATATTTCAGCAGCATCATTGCACAGTTAAGGGATACAATATTTTAGCACTTTTTAAAGTATTACAGGGATAGCCAATTTCCACACTATATATACAGCGCCTAGAAAATACAGTGTGGAAAACGGCTACAAAATAGTGCTAAAAAATTGAATCCCATAAATGTACAACGATGCTGAATAACAAGATGTCGATAGTAGCGCCATCGTAGTGATTTAAAAACGATAGTCATTCCAAAAGAAACTCTTTAACCTATTTCACGTCATTCCTTAACTAAATTAGCTTATAACAGACCAAAATATCGTATATTTATAGTTTCCGATATTTAACATTCTATAATTTTTGAAAACTCAGTGTTTATATTGAAAAGAGTTACGAGCTGGCGCTCGTATCAGCATATTGCCGCTGAGCATTGTTGGAGATTTATGGGATACAAGTTTTTAGCACTTTTTAAAGCATTATAGGAATAGCCGTTTTCCACACTGTATCTTCTAGGCGCTGTACTATAGCTCCGTTATAGGCCTAGATTATATGTTGTAGAAATCGATTATCCCAGCAATACTTAAAAAAGCGCGGAAATAGTGAATCCCTTAAATGTACAACGATGTTGAATTCCAAACAGTCATTTACAGCGACATCTGCAGAATATTTTTTAAAGAAGAAAGAGACACGTGTAATGCACCGCTATAGCGTCTAGAATACATACTGTGGAATTTTGCTATCCAAGCAGCGCTAAAAAGTTGTATCCCTTAAATGTGCACTGACGCTGAAATCCAGGGAGCTGATCGCAGCGACATCTGTGATAAACTTTCAAAGTAAACATCGTATTATTACAGCGGGCTTGACGCCAAGCACACAGGTCAGATGTATGTTAATAAAATGTAAAAAAAAAAAAAAAAACGCTACAGCGTCTAGAACAAATTATAGCGCCTAGAATATATAGTGTGGAAATTGGCTATCCCTGTAATACTTAAAAATGTGGTAAAATATGGTATCCTTAAATGTGCAACGATGCTGCTGAAATATACAAATCGCAGCGACATCTGCAGGATATTTTCTATAACTGAAAGATATTGCTAGTCTATACAATGTAATACGAAAATCCCGCAGATTTCGCTGCGATCGACACTTGGAATTTTAGCAGTATCGTCGATCATTTACGGGATACAAATTTTTAGCGTTGTTTAATAAAATATTTCCACACTAGGTATTCTAGACGCTGTTACCAAATCGTCATGAAGTTTTAGGAAATATCCTACAGATATCGCTGTGATCGACTCATTGGATTTCAGCATCATTTGAAATTTAAGAGATCCAATATATTAGCACTTTTTAAAGTATTACTGGGATAGCCGATTTCCACACTATATATTCTAGGCGCTGTAGCACCGTGGTAGCCTGTCTTTTTCGTTTACCTCGGAGTAGATATAGATGAAGTCATTTGTAGCTGTTCCTAAACTGTGGCCAACAACATATAAGGCCAGTTCATAACGTCACACGGAGTTGATTATCTGTACACGGCAATGGACACAAAAAAAATCGGCTCGCAGCTTTGTACTAATCATCATGTAAAGATGATCCAACTCTGAGACTAACGAAAAAGACAGGCTACCGCGGTGGGTCCGATTCTTCTTTTTTTACAGACCGCTGGAGTCACGTGATGCTCGAATGCACCAAAGAAGGTGCGTTAAAAGAGCATCACGTGACTCCAGCGGTTTGTAAAAAAAGAAGAATCGGACCCACCGCGGTAGCCTGTCTTTTTCGTTAGCCTCGATCCAACTGCGTGTGACTTTTAAACATCATGAACTGACCTATTATGTCATTGGTCGCGCTAACACCCTTCGTGTTAGCGCTAACACGCGCGATCGGTCGCGCTCCTGCGTCCACCGTATATAGCGGCATCTTGTACTGGAGACTGCTAAATGGGCTGCTATCGGTCAAAATCAAGAGAGAAAAGGGCAGAAGCGAGGGAAATAACTCGTTTTTTTTGGTAACTAGTTTTTCACACGGGAAGATTGACATGTCTGTTCCTCTCTTTTCATAACTTCATGGTGGTGAAATACGCCAAAGCATCCTAAATATCTGAGAAAGTCTTGACTCGCGTCACGAAAACTTCACACAAAGCAGGCAAAGCAAAGGAACAAAATCATTCATCGGCACTTGAATATGAACGAGCCAATGAATGATTTTTCTTCTTTGTTTTGCCTGCTTTGTGTGACGTTTTCTGACACGTGTCAAGGCTTTCTCCAATATTTAAAGGGCGTTGAATAGGCCGGGATCAAGATAGATATTTCGCTATTAGCGGGATGGGATTGATCAATCAGACGCCTGCATTTTTCCGAACATTTTGATGTTTGCAGTAAACACCGAAAAGCCTGCAAGGATAAAGACTACTGATTGGTCAATGTAATTTTACTAACAGAGAAAAATTTATCTGGATCTCGGACATTAACTTTGGTTGGTTAAAACAATTTTGAATAAAATCAAATCAGGAAGCCAATGTTTGTTAACTTTTCTGGTTAGTTTAATTGAAATCTTCCTCGTCTATTTGTGAAAACTGAGTTACCGTACTTTGGACAAAAAATTGAATATGAGTACACGACTTGTGCATATGTCACCACCCTAACACAGTGTTGCCAGATGGGCTACTTTTTTTTAACTCAGATACTTGATTGGCACCACTTTTTGAGATTGTAAAATGTGCCTTATTTAATGACATATTAATTAAGGCGAAAACAATGAGAATTTTACCGTTTATAATAAGTGCTGGCAATCAAGAAATCTGAATTAAAAAAAAGTAGCCCACTGGCAACACTGCACTAACATATAAATGTTCTGTGTTATGACCATGATTCTAAGTGCAGTTGGTTAAATTTGAGTATCTGGGCGTTAGAGAAAGCAATAGTGGCCCACTGTGGCTGAGTGGATAAGACACAATGCCGCTAATCGCTTGAGAGCGTAGGTGGAAGCAGATTCGAATCCCGCCGTGATCCGCATGTGATATGATATATGTGTTCAATAAATCAAACAAACAAACAAACAAGCAATAGTGAAAGGTACAGTTGGCATGGAAACAACGACTTCTTTAATTCGTATAGAAAATTAATGAATAGTAGTAAATGACTCAAGTTTAAAATGTAGGCAAATGGTCTGGAAATATCAATGGCTCCCATCTAGTATTTCACAAAATTAATTTAATAGATTCACATGATGCATAACTTGATGTAACTCTTAACTAATGAAAATTCTGCAACAAGACTTATGTAGGTAGATCTTTTGAATGAATAATTCAGAATTCTGAGAACGAAACGATGTTCTTAAGGCTCTTCCTCACACCCCCCTCAAAAAAAGGAAATGCGATAGAAAGATATAAGAATTTAGATAGCTTCAATATGTCTGTGATCTTTTGTCAGAGTTCAGAAAAAGAGTCTGGGCATAAAAAAAAACAAATTTAACGAACGATAAGACTATAGATTTCAGGTAATTTTTAACCGAAAAATATTTAATTCTAATGTATATGCGGCTTTAATAATAGACTATTAAAGATAATCAATTTAGGGGAAATTTTATAGTAAATTAATATCCTCACATTTATGCAAATAGGTATGGATAAACAGACTTGAGTAAAATTACATATTTATTCTTTCTTCTCTATAACACGATCTAAATGAAGATGAAGTTATATGTACAGTTTATATCTTTAAATTTTTAGATTTTTTTTATCAAAAATGTTCCTTTATTATGTCTAGAATTGCTAGATTTACAGATTTTCGATTCTTTAGATGCCTGCGGGTTTTCATTCTCGGATTAACCGTAGGTATTTGTAAAGGTAAATTTATTTTGCAAAACCGTCAGCAAAAAAAGTTAGAAAAAACAATTAACTGACAGACTAACTGTAAATATATATTTTATTTCGACTCTGTTTTTTACTAAATTTTCATCTTTCGTTGAAAATTTTAAGGAGATATAAATTGAGAAAGACTGATACTTTGAAAGAAGAAATTGACTTTCCTTCCTTTTAAATTATTAATCACTATAAAAAATGAATGATAGGTAAACAAAATGTATAATATTGTGTTTGCTCCCTGCTTATAAAGGCTATACAAGGACTAATTTTAATTTGAGCTAGTAGAATTATTTCAGTTATATATCATTTGTTTTAAAAAAAGAACTGATATCTACTAAAAAACAACTTTTCAAAAGTAAAAAATAAGCCAAGCAAAAAAAAAAAAAAAAAAAAGAAAAAAAAAAAAAGAAAAGAAAAAAGGTGAAAGTTGTGGCTAAAAAATAGTGTGATATCAAAATTCCAAGCTTATATTGCGGTACTTATTTAACATTTTTTGATAAAAAATTACCATATGTAAGTCGAGTACCTAAGTATGCGTTGACAGAAAGCCTTTTCTCCTTTACTAAATACATCATAACGTGTTTCTGAAAATTAATTTTTTTTTAATTATGCATGATGGGCTTGGCGGCCATCTTTCCATATTATACACAAATTTCTAAGCACACAAGTTCATTGTTAAGATTGGAAGTTCGAAATTGTTACTAAAGCAAACATTTTACTCTTTTAATTTATGGAAATGAGTGCCTAAAAATTTGTGTCTAAAAATAAAGCTGAAGTAACTTCAGGTTTCATCTTATGATTCTCTTTTTTCGGAGGGGTGCTAATTAATTAGTTAAAGCAGTAAAAATCAATTTGTTTTTTCAAAATAAAAAACTTTCTTAATTTATCTGTCTGTAGCTAAAACTATAAGTTCGAAATTCTTAATAATGCAAATATGTTACGAGCTTGAGTGCTTAGAAATTTGTGTAAAATATGGAAAGATGGCCGCCAAGCCCATCATGCATAATTAAAAAAAAAATTAATTTTCAGAAACACGTTATGATGTATTTAGTAAAGGAGAAAAGGCTTTCTATCAACGCATACTTAGGTACTCGACTTACATATGGTAATTTTTTATCAAAAAATGTTAAATAAGTACCGCAATATAAGCTTGGAATTTTGATATCACACTATTTTTTAGCCACAACTTTCACCTTTTTTCTTTTCTTTTTTTTTTTTTCTTTCTTTTTTTTTTTTTTTTTTGCTTGGCTTATTTTTTACTTTTGAAAAGTTGTTTTTTAGTAGATTATATATTTCTATAATTATCAAAACGGTAGTAATTATAGCGGTTCTTTGAAAGAATATCGCCGCTCTAAAAATGATTGAGAAAGGAACCGATGTATATGATTGATCTAAAAAATGATTAAAAATTTTTGAAGCTTTAAATTATCTCTAAAACCAGAAGGCGGCGTGCCTTGAATTCTGAAGCTGTGCAAGCTGTTGAAAAGATATTGATGCAGGTACGAGTATGAGAGGTCAACAAATAAGCCTAAGAAATGTGGAAAAAACCTTATCTATGCCATGGACCACTGTGCAAAAATGTTTGCGCTGTATTTTAAAATGTTATTCATACAAAATTAGAATTTTACAGAAATTAAAACCTCGGGATTCAAAGCAGTGGATGTTTTAATCAATTTCATTCTTTTTAAAATTGATAGTGACGAATCGTCTATAAGTAAGATTTTGTGGTCTAATGAAGTACAGTTCTCTCTATCAGGACAAATCGATACACACAATTGTAAGATATGGGCTCAATTCTTGCACTGTACATGAAAAATCACTGCATTTTGGGTACTATCAGCTTGGTGCGGAATGACAGCGGAGATAATTATAGAAGCATTTTTCTTTGAAACTGTTACTTCTAAAAGACTAGTTCGTGCAGCTGTAACGAGTTATAGCGCAATATTACGAAACGATGTAATAGTTGCTTTACAAGATGGAACATGTTTAAAGACAATAATTTTTATGTAAGATAGAGCTCCTCCACTTTTTGCTGCGTCATTCAAACAATTGCTTCGCGAAACGTTTAGTGAGGCCCATACTATAAGCAAAAACTCTATAAATTCTTGGTTTCCGCGATTTTCCGGCTTGATTCTTTTTTATTTATAGTTGTATGAATATCTAAAAGACTGTATGTACAAAGAGAAATATAGTTCTGTAGTTCAGCTGAAAAACAGCTTAATTAAGCATGTTCTAAACATTGAACCTGAAACATTAAATGCTATACTGGATCACCATGTTTTGCATCTGCAGCATTTGATTGGATTTCAAGGCTTGCATATTGGCCAAATATTGTAAAAAAATATTTTTATTTTATACTAAAAACACCTTTATAAATATGAAATAGTGATTTAAATTGATTATTTTATGAACATTTGCTAATAAAATTTTCGTAATAATTAAGCGCCACCTCTTAAACGCACCCTCTCCAATTTGTAACTGCGTTTTGAATTGCAGGATTCCTTTCCGCATACTCTAAAAAGTATAAAAATCAACGATTTTAATAATATCCCAAAAGTTTAGCCTATACAGTTTTTCTAACGCACTTTAATTATGACCATCCTTGTATATTAGCGAGTTTCATATTTTAAATCTTTTCAAATAATAATATTAATAATTATAATAGCTGATATTTGTAGATCATATTATCTAAGACTGGCCAATGAAAGAAAAGACAATAAAAACTAATATTTTATTAAAAGATGCAATAACAGCATCCGTAAAAGTCAAATATATTCATTTTTAATCATGCTGAACGTTTTAAAAAAAAATAAAGCTGAGAACTTAGGTTTAAAGAATTATAGCAAATGTTGCGTGTTATTTTTGTAGTTTTCTTCTTTTAATAGAACGCAGAAAATTCTACATCTAATAATAATTTTAGAAAACTAAATTTCATGTATTGTGGTTTATGATTTATATCCAAAAGCATTTGATTACGACGAAATTGTTGACGTCAAATGCATTCAAAAATGTATATTTTTAAGTCTAATATTAACAAGATTCTCTATGATGTCGTCAAAAGCCATAAAGTGCAGTATATATTTTACGCTGCGTAGTTTAATATTTATTATGTTTTCTTATATTTAATTACAATTCTACAAAATTTGTAAAAATGTGATAAGTATTATCAGTATTATATTACCGCACAAAACTATTTAGAAAAGAGCATTTTAGGCTGCTAAAAATTCGATGCAGGTTTAAACCAACTTATTGATATTACAATAGATGCATAAGATAGTGAATCCTTCCTCCAACACTTGGTGTTTTCATTGAACCATAAACTTGTGTATGCTCATCATTCAGCTGGTAAAATTTTGCACCGAGGACTGGTGAAATGGTTGAAAATAAAGGGGAAAATATCGAACCATAAAGTCGTTACAGTTATGCTCTGCAAACAATGGCATCATGATATTACATATTGCATGAATTAAATAAAAAATTAATTCAGCCAAAATTTTACTAAATTGTGTTTAATAGGTTGTTAAATATAAAATTTATATAAAATACAAAAACTGTACATCTAAAAACCTAGCACTTTCAACTACACTCGTATTCGTACTCAGGGTACAGGTTTGTACTTCAGGGTTCAAAATAAAAATACAAAACAGAGGCTGATTCCTTTCAAGTCAAAAATCATAGCGGGATGTTTCAAAATGAAGCGTAGGGTACATTGGCTGGTGGGTGAAAACTGTCATTCTAAAACTTCGTAAATTTTACATCTTAGTAAAACCTAGTATTTTCAAGTACTGTGTTTTTAAATATAACCAAGTGGTAGGGGAGGAAAAAGGCCCAATTCGGAATTAATTAGGGGAAAGCTGGAAATTATTTTAATCCATTTAGTTTAGGTCTAGAATGAATAGGCTAAGTTTTCCCCCTCGTAGTAGGTGAGCGTTAGAAAATATGTACAGATTTACAGTAAAAAAACACGTTCTTTTAAATACCATAACAATATCTCAAAATAGCTGATTCTGTCAAAAACATTGTCATTACAAATGTTGTTGAGCTTAAAATTCTAAGTAAAATGAGTACCTACGCTTAATATTTCTGTGGAACATTAAGGTCACAATTCTACTTTAAAGTTTTAGACCCGTGCTCAGGGGGTTGAACTAAGAATTAATTAGGAGAAAACTGCAAATTGTTTTCATCCTTTCAGTTTAGGTCTAAAATGAACGTATTATCTTTCCTTCCCCGTACTTTGTGAATTTTAGAAAATATGTACACATTTATTTTCGAAAAACACGTTTTTTTAATTACCTTAACAATATCTCAAAACATCTAACTCTATAAAAAACATTGTCAATACAAATGTTGTAGAGCTTAAAATTCTGAATAAAATGAGTACCATCATTAATATTTTTGTTTAACATTAAAGGTCGCAATTCTATTTCAAAATGTTTCAAATCAAGAGCTTGAAGCCATGAGAGACTAAGTTAACTTAACAATACCTCAAAATTGCGGTCTTAATGTTGAGCAAAAATATTAAGGGTAGGTACTCATTTTATTTCGAATTCTAGGCTCTACAACTTTTGTATTGACAATGTTTTTGATAGAGTTAGTTGTTTTGAGATATTGTTAAGTTAACTTGGTCTCTACTGGCTTCAAGCTTTTGATTAGCGATTAAGACAAAATTTTGAAATGGAATTGAGAAAAAAACTAAAACTTTAAAGTAGAATTGTGACCTTAATGTTCAACAAAAATATTAAGTGTAGATACTCATTTTACTCAGAATTTTAAACTCTACAACATTTGCATTGACAACGTTTTTGACAAAGTTAATTATTTTGAGATATTGTTATGGTATGCGAAAAAACGTGTTTTTTGACTATAAAACTATATATATTTCCTAACGCTCACCTAATACGAGGGGGAAAACATAGCATATTCATTGTAGTCCTAAACAGAAGGGATTAAAACAATTTCCAGCCTTCCCCTAATTAATTCCGAATTCAACTCCCTAACCACTGGGCTAATATATAATTTTTGTATTTTAAATATTTTATATTTAACAAGGTAAACAGCTGTTAGTAACGATTGACTGAATTAATTCTAAATTTAATTCATGTAACATGCTCTAGCTAAGGTGAATTACGGATTCGTCAATATTTTTGATTTATATCTCAAATTAGTTTAGTATTGGTTTATGAGACCAAGACTTCGGTTTCAGGTAAATTTCATCAAACGATTAACGTCCAAGACTAGATCGTATTTGAAAATGACATATTTTGACTTGTTAGTCAGTGTTATAATCATTTGACGAACAGGAGAATACTTTCTTTATGTAAAGCAGCATTGTGCATAAAACTTTTTTTTTTTTACTATCAGTTAAATATATGCATTATTTGCTAAAATTCAATGGTAATTTTCAAACTTAAACTATGAAGAAGATTCTTTGAAAGTTCAGGGTGAATTTGCTTATAAAAGGCTGAAAAAAAATGTTTTTTAGTATTTTTTTTTGCTGAAATGCGATTGAAAATTTAAACTCTGGGTTTTTTGCATGTGATTTATCAGCATTTTTAATATATTTCAAAATGTTTTTAATAAAAATTATGACGTGGCTCGAGTTGAATTTGTGAATGTCCTAGCGTGCACGCCGGACACTTACAATCGGGTGGGATCCGATAGATCACCAAAGTCGTCTGCAATCAATTTTCGTTAATTATTATGAAAGTAGATGGAGCTTCAAGAACTTTGAGATTATTCAGTTCAAAATAAATGAAGTGGGAACTATTTGAAAAAAAAAGATCCATTTTTAACCCTTTCTTCGCACTTTGATGTGCGTCTAAAAAAGGTTTATCTTTTATAAAAATGACTGAAAGTGCACCCAATAAATTATATTCCTTTTAATTAAAAAAATATCAAGATCGGTTTAATTGTTTTGCGTTCTGATCCCGGCCAGTTTGAATAAAGTCATTTTGCGTAAAATGCGTTTATAAGGTCTCCAAAACGTTTAAACCAGCGGATGTGTAGCGCTCAAACATTAAACAACTACGAAAGGACTTCGAGTTCAACCAAATCCTTTAACAGGGATAATCTACAGAATATGGGGAATAGAAAAATTCAGAGAAAAAAATTGAATTTTTTAAACATAAAAAAGCAAAACCCTCCTTAAGGCGCTACTTCACTCACGCGAAAATCCCCGCTCGCTAATGTTAATCCTATGGGATATATTATTTTAAATATCCCGTTTGCATTTCAATATTTTCAAATGTTTTTTTGCATTGGATAGTTGAGGTCGATCCCTACAAAGGCCGTTTTTTACTTTCTCGATTTTTTTTGCCGGTTTTCTTAATGAGGATACCAGCCGGTTTCGAAACAAAAAGTGCCCCATAAAAACAACCATCAACCAAAATTCAAAAAGTAAAAAACGGCAATTGTAGCGGTTGACCTCAGCTATCTAATGCAAAAAATCATTTAAAAATATGGAAATGCAAACGAGATATTTTAAAATATATATCCCATAAGATTAACATTAGGGAGCAGGTGTTTTCGCGTGAGTGAAGTAACCCATTAAGAAGAAGGATATTTTAGTTCTTTTATTTAGTTTACAAGACCGTTGAAAGGCTCAACTTGTAATTAAAAATTTTATAAGTGTATTGTAAAATGGACATCAGAATTAAAGTCTAAAAATCAAGCGATATTTATTTTATTTTATGAAAAGCATTATTGGTAAATAATCACACAGAATAAGAAATATTACATTTAACTAGTCGGATGTGCCAATCCCAAAACTGTCTTCTATCTCATGCATGTTGATACTTCAAAATTCGTCATCACAGTCCCAAAAATAAATGGCAATCTATGCTGATCATGAGAATTCTAACGATATGGAAGTCTGTGCATTAGTTCTTGAGATATGAATATCGCTAAAACCGTGTAAATCCTGAAAAATGCAACATAGCAGCAACATCTGTTGGGTGGTTTACACTAAAACCTATTCAGTAACAACTTATCTCACCGTCTAACTGAATCTGAAGTTTGATGAAAATCCGTGCATTAGTTTTTGAGATAGATCTATTGCGGAAATCTTGAAAAATACAGCTACCAGCGCTGCCTGTCACGCGATTTATAATAAAAAATAATCAGCACCAATATTTATCAAGGTATACCTGAATTTGAAGTTTGATAAAAATTCGTGCATTAATTCTTGAGATAGCTCTGTTGCAGAAATCGTAATAAATGCAGCATAGAAGCGCTACATGCTGGGCGATTTGCACCAAAAATGTAATCAGCATCAACCCGTATCAAGGACGAACTGAATCTGAAGTGTGATGAAAATTCACGCATTAGTTCTCGAGATAGAGCGACCACAAAATTTGCGTCACATACAGACAGACAGATAGAGTCACAGACTCTCAGACAGACATTTTGTAAAAACATGTTTTTCGGAATCTTTGACCCCTAAAACGTGTAAATTCGTCGACAATTTTCACGAATCCAATACCTTTTGCTTGTAAAGATAGAAGAAAGTAAAAAAGTTCCATCTTGAAAACAAGTTTCAATTGATTTGTATTCATTACAACGACAATGATTATAGTTATACTAATTTCAAATGCTGAAAGGTATAAATTAAAATTTTAAAACCAGTAACAATGCGTTTATTTCGACTGTTTACATTTTTAGACTCTACCCGAGTCATTTTGAAAATATACATACAATATAATAAAAAAATTTTAGCATTTGAAATTAGTATATTATTACTAGGTGTTAATTTTCTATAAATGATCATACTTATTGTGATATTTAGAACATTTTCGAATATTAAAAGAACCTCTTATCTACTTTAATAGATTTCATTTTATTATTACAATGCACACTGTAAAATAAAATGCTGCCAGTTTGCCGGTACGAATCGGAAAAGTAGTTGCCCTTATCGTACCGGAATAATTTCCGACCCAGCTCGGAATAAAATCCGTAAAAATAAGGAAATAGTCAGTAAAACGGTATTTTACGGATTTTATTCCGAGCTGGGTTGGAAATTATTCCGGTACGATAAGGGCAACTATTTTTCCGATTCCTACTGGAAAACTGGCATTATTTTTTTTACAGTGCACGACTGATAAATATAATTAACTATTTTAAAAATTTTCATTTTAAGTTTTGTAGATTAAGAATTATATAAAAAACACATGCTTCCGACGAGAAAGATGATGTCAATTCCGTCAGAAAACGCTTGTGTGGCTTAATATTTATTAATTTTTCTGATCAACATTTTACAACGCTACAAATTTTTTCACAACGTGATGTACATTATTATTGCTACTTAGCCTCACAAAATTATTTATAAAAACACTTCACTGCGAAATGGACATAAAAATTAAGATATCAAAATAAAAAACGACCATCATTATTGATTTATTTAAAAGCATTCTTCAGAAATAATGAGGAATAAGAAAGAGTAGGTTAAAAAGAATCCATTTTGAAGGCCTGTTTCAATTATTTTGTATTCATTAGAAAGACAATGGAAGAACTTATTGAGTTATTCAGAACATTTTTGAAAATAAAGACAGCCTTTAATTTACTCTAATGGAATTCATTTATTATTTATATAATTATCAAAAGCTACTAATGAAAAGATGAACAAGAAGAAGAAGATTTCTTTTGTCACATTCATTGACAATATAATACTCATTGTATTCACATAATTAAGGTCGAAATAAATTATCCGAGAATCTAATGAGATATCAACATGTAATCTAATTTTCAATGCTTTTCAATATTATTAAAAATAATTTAAGGATTCGGTTTGATTATTCATCTCTCTATGTACATCTTTGAGAAATTACACTGCAAAATAGCGTGGATAAATGTAATTACTATTTTGGGATATAGTGCAATTTTTTTAAAAGCTAAATGGAATAGTGGGCATAAAAATCAAAGCAATAATAATGATTTCGAATTTTTTTTCGTTAAAATATGTAGATTGTTTTAAATCAGTAAAAATGCTATTAAATATATAGAAATGTCTTAAACCTATATATATATATATATATATATCTTGACATTGTTAATGATTTTAAATTGAAACAACTAATGGGTTATGGTACTAAATATAGACTTCCATCTAAATTTAATGTTAAATCTATTATCAAACGGTTTACATATGATATTGATATTTTTATTTATTAAATTTCTATCTCTTATAATAAGCCTATTGAATATTTTAATCAATGGAAAATATTAGTAATTGAAAAATTAACTATGGCTTTAAAAATAATATTGCTGATATGGTTTCTATTAATACAAAGCATTATTTCCAACAAATTACTAAATTACAAAAAAACTACGTTATTACATATGTAGACAAATCTCCTAACAATTATGCTATTATATGTAAATCATATTATCACCAACTTCTTACAAATTGTATTTCTTCTAATAAGTCATTTCAAAAAACTAATGAAAATGTAATTGTAAATAATCGTAAAATTCGAAGTTATTATAAACTATTAAATATTTTATCTACTAACTTTAATTATCCATATTTAGTTCTTATTCCCAAATTTCATAAAACTCCAATTAAATTTAGGACTGTTACTATTGGTTGCAATACATATAATAATAAAGCCAATACACCTCTCTTAAAAATTCTTAATCAATTATATGTACTTACTACAAACAATGATAATACACATTGTATAAAAAATAGCTATCAACTTGTAAATATTTTAAAAAATCTTCATTGTGTTTATAATATAACGACATATGACTTCAAAGATCTTTTTAATAATATAGACCTATTAGATTTATATAAAATTATAAATGCATTATTTAAAAAGTATTATAAAAAACTGGAATTACCATCTAATATAGATATTGCATATTTTAAATCTTTAACTAACTTCATTATCTATAATAATTATATATTGCAAGATAATACTTTATATTTACAGCATGTCGGTATACCACAAGGCGGTTGTACTTCCAGTTTACTCTCAGACTTATACTTATATCATTATGAACGTAATTTTACTAATAATAATCTACATTTATATCGTTATATTGATGACATCATTTTAATTGATACTGATCAATCTGCAATTACTCGATTTCCAGTTGATTATCCCACTAATTTGGAATTAACGGAAAACCTTTTATCTAACAATACAATTAACTTCTTAGATCTTAAAATTACAATAAAAGACAACAAAACAATCACAGATTTATATGACAAACGTAAAGAATTTAAATTCACAGTTAATACATTTACAAATTTTAAATCTTGTCTACATCATTCAGTACTTCGAAATATAATACTTAATCATTTATATAGAATAAAATGTTTATGTTCTTCTCCTCTAATTAACAATAATATTAAAAAACTAATTTATGATGCATTAAATCATGGTTTTCCAAAAAAATTCATATATTCATTAATATACAATTAGTACTTTTCTTACATGATCTTTTAAAACAAATTAACACATGCGTAAACAAAATTACAAAAAAATTATAAAATAAAAAATATATCTATAAAAAATTAAAAATTGTAAAATAATATAAAAAAAATTATTATAGGTTGGTTGGGTGGGTAGATGTTAGAGTACGGAGGAGGGTGGTGTTGTCTGGATAATACGCAATGGTTAATTATATATAAAAAAAATGGGGGCTTTTGTATTATTACTATATTTTTGATACGTATTTTATATGGATGTTGATTTGATATTTTATATGTAATTGGAGAATTTCATTAATATGATAATTAGCTTAATTATTGATTAATCTAATTTACAATTATTTGTTATTAAATTTTAATTTACTGAGGACAATATCATATTAATTACTAATAGTATGCCATTTTTATAGTGATTAATATACATATAAGTATGTTTAATATAAATATAGTTATACTGTATGTATTAAAATTGGGTAATTATTTTTATTATTATTCCTCTATTCTTTTTAATATTTATTGTCGGTTTAATGTTTTTGAATGTCCCACATTCATACTTTTTGGATTTTTATGGATGTATGAAAATAATCCACACTCTATATTTGTGCTTTTTTAAGTAATGCGAATTTAAGTATCATTTAACCTTCTATATACTTCGAGATGTTTTTTATTTCCTGTTCATTTTATAAATATCTTATACATAATTGATTTAAAAAATAATTTTTATATTATTTTTAATAATTATTTATATTAATTATTACTGAATTTATTTTGTTTTATAGCATATAGCTATATGCTTATATATGCTATCAAATGCTTACAAATATTTATCTTGCGACAGTTGATTAATATAAGTAATTAAGCTAGATGGCAGCACCAAAACTTGTCTCTTTAAGATAGCTCTAAATTTTAATTTTTCTTGCTCCATTTCAGTTATAATTTAATACACCAGGGGGTAATTTTAGCTAAATTTTGACGATATTGTTAAACAGTTATTAATTAATTTAATAGTGCATTTTAAATAATGTAATTACTATCTATTTATTTTATAGTATATTAAATGTATTTAACAAGGTATTTCAAATTTTATTTCAAAATGTATTAACTGCATCCTTTGGTATCAATTACTGTGATTTCTTAACTGTTTTATTCACCTTAATCTTTATGATATTCTGGTAGACATGTGCGCGTGGTTATTTGTAAAATACTGAAATATTAATCGGTATGGTGTTTATTATTTATATTTTATATCCTATAAATATTTAAATACGTTTTATTGATTCTTCCATTTCATATTATTTGTTTCTATTCTGCTTTCATTTTTAATCAATTCACTTGATTTTAATGGTTGTTTGGGCACAGGGGAAAATAATTTTTAGCTTTAGCTTATATTTCTCACAGAAAACAACCATTTTGCTTATATCATTGAATTCTGTCCCCTTGACAACGCAATTCAATATATAAGCTTTTCCATTTTTTGTCGGTGTCCACTTTTTTCTTTTTCTTCCATAATAATTCTTATAATAATTTTTTTTTTTTTAATACTTACAGCTTTAATTCATAATAATTGACGGTGGTAGGTTATGTTTAATTAATGGTTATATATATATATATATATATATATGGTAACTCTAGTATGGATGGCCAACCTAAATATTTCCAAAAATTGATCACAGATTGCAGAATAAACTTTGTTCGTAGGAAATAGTTCATCGAGTTCATTCATTGCGACGTGCAGCTGTGCTTTTCGATTATAAAATGTAAGTGAAATTTTAATGTTTATTTAAACCTTTCGCTGCGCAACCCGAGAGTTTCTCGGGCAATGTAAAAGTAGCAAAATTTGCGCAACCCGAGATTTCATCGCGGATGCATTTTCTCCGTCTAATTAACCCGCCTTGATCACTCTCACCAGTTACTTTTTATTGTAAATTTTGCCTTATCTAATCGGAGCATTTTCCCGATTAAATCAGACGAAAATTTTTGCTTTGAAAAACCGGTGGTAGAAGAATAAAAATTCTTAAAAGACGCTCGTCGCGAAGGAATTAAGTATGCAATTTTTGAAGCTATTTTGATAAAAAAATTACCCAGCGAGAGGGTTAAATTAGTGGTTGAATATTTTTGTTGAGTTAGGTATCTGAATCTTTTGCAGTATGTACGTTGCACTTCTTTTTACTATACGGATTTTAAGACACGTATATAATCCAATCTTTGTTTCTAAACCTAAAACAAAGACGTACGATGGTGGAGTGGCGCATTAAATTGGGTGGCCATCTGTCCTTTAATTTCAGGATAGAAGGACGCATCAAATCGAGGAGAGATGACTATCTTTAATCAGTATTTCAAAATTATACGGAGGATTTTAACTAAATTTAATTATATTTAAAATAATTACATAACTTTTATGTTTAGAATCATATTAATTGACAAAATGGTTTACATTTTAACTAATATAAATATTTCAATAATAATAATATAATGGGTCCTAACGATGTATTTTCATTTACAGAAAGTAGTGAAAAACTTTGGAAACTTTCGTATCAGGAACAGATAAAGTTGATAAATAAACCGAAAACCGTGAAAAAGTGTAAAATAAATGCGAGAAAGAAACAAAAACACGACACTTCTAGCAACGAAGAATATGAAATACATTTGAAATTATCAGACTCTACAGATTCCGACGGAATATAACTGTATGAGGATCTCTGTGTTGGATGTGGAGAAGAATATAATACCACAACGAAAAAGGATGACTGGATAAAATCCATAAGGTGCCTGAAGTGGTTCCCGTGTATAAACTATTAAGACATTTGCCAAAAGAGAGTTAAAATTTTACAGAAAGTGAAGGATTGAAATTATACTTCAAATTTTGTTTATTCGAATTTTATTCACTCATTTTCCGTGATATAATTGCATCTTTACAAATTGCTATATGTTTTTCATGATTAACTATATGAAATATGTTATTTTTTGCTATTTTAACTTCACTTTTTCTTTCTTGTATTGTATGGCCATCTCTCCTCGGCTTGAAGGAGAGATGGCCATCTGCCATTTTAATTTAAATTTTGTTTCCCACTTTTTGATCTCAATATTTAAATATTTTTTGCCCAAAATATGATGAGTATATGTATAAGAATTTTAAATATGCATAAATATTTCTTGTATTCTAAAAATTATTATTTACATTTTTAAAAATTATGGCCCTCTATCCTAGAGTTACCCTATATAAATTATTGATTTTCAATGATTGTTTTTTCATATGATTGTTATACAAATTTTACCGAGTTGTTTTTTTTTTCAGAGTATATCTGGGTAGGGAAAAAAAATCTGTCTGTTCATTTTACTTTCTTTTATCTTTACAAGAAGAAATTATTGGATTCGTGAAGAATTTCGGCTTCCGGTTTTCGACTGATTTATACGTTTTAGAAGGTCCTGAACAGGACTTCATAGTTTTCAGAAAACGTCTGTCTGTGAGTTTGTGCGGCTGTCTGTATGTGATAAAAAATTTGTAGGCTATCTATGTCAAGAACTAATACAGAGAATTTAATAAACTTTACACTTAGGCATATATATATATATACATGCTTTGATATAAATTGGTGCTAATTAGTTTTTGGTGTAAATCCCCCAACAGGTGGCGCTTCTATGCTGCTTTTTCACTCCGTAAAAGCTCAATCTCAAGAACTAATGCACGGATTTTCATAAAACTTCAGATTCAGTTAGACGTTGACGTAAGTTGCTGCTGATTAGGTTTTGGTATAAATCGCCCAAAGGTATGGTATCTATGGTATCTAAATGGTATCTTCTATGGTATCTAATGGTGGCGCATTTTTCCGGATATTCACGATTATTTCGATAGTCATATCTCAAGAACTGATGCACTGAATATTATCAAACTTCATATTATGTTAGACCTTGACATGTGTTAGTACTGATTAGGTTATCGTTTAAATGCTATAACAGGTGGCACTGGTATGTTGCATTTTTCATGATTTTCGCGCGATAGCTATATCTCAAAACATAATGCACGAATTTAATCTAACGTCATATTTTGTTACACTGTCACATAAATAGATCATTATTAGGCTTGGGTGTATACTGCCTAACAGGTGTCCCTTTTATGCTTTTGAGGTTGAAAATTTTGGGTGCAGATATCTAAGCGGATGGATGCCGAAATGCAATGATTTTTTTGAATAAACGGTCAAGTGCGAATATTACTCGCGCTCAGAGGGCTCTGTACAATAAATATATGAATTATTAACTGTATTATTAAAATAATCGTTATTGAAAGATAAATAAGACTTTGTAAAAAACTTTAAAACGTTGGGTTTGGTATAGCTATATATGTACTAGAAAAGTATGAATGGGTATACCATAAAAGTTCAAAGAGATATGAAGCCAAAATAATATCAAAAATTGCTATTCTGTATAACTCTTTATTTAAATCTTACCCTAACATTATTGTGATGAACTTAATTCGGTACTGACAATAAAAGTAGTGGATATTTAAACTTCATTTGGTTAAATGAAGTAATGATTAAATGTTTTTTTGGTTAAACTAAATGGAGCGTCGTAATAATCTTTTCCTTTTAAAGTTTACCTAAAACAAAACCCTTTTTCAAAGTTTGAACTTGGTATTTTGCTATGTGCGCTTCGAAAGGAAGCAAAAGCAAAGCTAGCAACGCCACCTTGGACCGTGCTGCGTTTTTTCCAGATAGGTTTTAATTAACTTTTGAAGACACGGGAGGCGCATTGAGAGATCTACTCAATGCAAACTAGTCCCGAATCTCATGGTATTTATGTGATTAATTCTAATTAAATTAGTGTTTTTAACAATTTGAAGTTTATCTCTTTAAATTGCTACTGGATACTGTAGTACATAAAAGTATCATTAAAAGTTATTATCTAGGCTTTAAAAGTCGATGGTACATAGAGTACGCCTCCCCTATCAATATGTATGTCCAAACCGTTCGTGACTTTAAGGGTTAATATCTCGGCTAAGTACCGACGATTTTTTCCAAAAATCATTATCAGCAATGCTATTATACTTCTGCTACGATAGGTACCTCCAGCGCACTCTCCAGTACAACACCATTGATGAATGCCCGCAAATCGAAAATTGCGTCTAACGGAAAAATGCGCTTTTCTCAAAAACTATGTAACCTATGGCAATCGCTATAGTTTTCCTGCAAGGTTTAAATTAATGTCTATTACCGCTAATTCTTTCATAATTTTAGTTTCAGTAGATATGGAAATAGATGGGGAAGGAGGGAAGCATATTTTTGCACCACATTTTTGACGATATCTCCGCAAATATAATACCTAAAATTAAAAGAAATGTATTTTTGAATTCAGCGTTACGAAAGCTTTCACGCGATGTCCCTCACGATATGCAAAGAAAAGGTTTTTCCCCAAGTAACTTAATTCAAGTACTTAAGGGTTAAGTACCCCAAGTACTTAACCCTTTATATTTTTCCTAAAATTATTTGTAAATGTTTTATAATCTGTAAATATGTGGGTCAATATTCTTTATTGCATCACCCAATTTGAACTTTCCAAGTTCCATAGTTTACGAGTAAAATATCTGTGTCAGACAGATAGACACAGGAGTGATCTTATAATTGTTCTGTTTTTACTTTTTAAGTACGGAACTCTAAAAATGAGATGTTTATAGCTCCTTTTTAAATGCACACTATTCAACGAACTTATACTGTCTTTTAATTCTGGCACTGTGATAGCGAATTTTGAAGTATTAATATGTATGAGATAGAAGAATGTTTTGGGATTGGTACATCCTACATTTTTCTTATTCAAATTATTTTCAATGACTAGGGGGCTCTGCCCCCGACGAGCTACGCTCGTCAACCCCCGTTCAGACACCGCAGACTCTAACCGCACTCTAATTTGATCGGTTTTAAAAAGATTTCCGAAGACTGAATTATAATTTGAATCTGACAATTATAATCTGACGTAATTTTCACCAAACTGTTCTTTCTCTTTTTAATATTCACGTAAAAATATTTTTGTTAGAAATGAAATATTATGATCATCTTAAAATATCAAATAAATGTCTCGCGCAATTTTTACATTTAAACTGTTTTGCAATATTATTTTTTGTTCATTTTACGTAATAAGTGTAATGGGACGTAAATTCACCTATTTAAGGCTTCTAACGCATGTTAATGAATTTATTATTTTACAATATTTTTTCTCTTTAAAATTCACGTGTAAATATAGTTTTTATGACGTAATTTTCAATGAGTTCCTGCTTTTTATATTTTCTGTTTGTAATAGTCACGTATAAAATAAATTTTTAATTTGAAGCAAACATTATTGTTTGCGCTGTTTATACAGTTGGCAACAGTTTAAATTAATACAATTTTCTAGAATATGTAAAAAATATCTCTCGAAATGCTGAAAATTTGAATTTAAAATAGAAATAAAACCTCAAATAATGATTCAAATTAAAAACTAAATGCAGTCTGCACACCGGGAAATTCTGACGCATAAAATGATCTAAAAATGATTAAATTCCTATGTACATTTTTGCTCCTATAAAACTTTTTTAATGGAACGATTTTGTCCAACTTTGGCATTAAATATCTCTTAAAATAATTCTTCGATTTGAAAACTGTCTGCATCAGTGTGTTTATCAAACATTTCTCTATAATACTACCGATTTTCATATTTTTGTATGCAACAGTTTTTTTAATATTAACGAAGAAAGGCCATGCTTAAGCATTCAAATTGGATGCCGATCTGCCGGGAATATCTACGCAGATTTTCATTGGTCCATTTCCAAATCAAAACATTTTTTTATATATAGAAGGTCTTCTTTCTCTTTCTTTCCCAATTTTCAAGTGATTATATTTACTACTACGAAAGTGTTTCATAGTAGTATTGTATTAGCATTTTACGTTCTTCTGTTTATACGAAAAGATAGTATTGCATTCGCGAAAAATTTGAGCTTCTGGTTTTGGTCACTTTTGAAAATCCTGAACACGATTTGATAATTTTTAGAAAATGTCTGACTGTGTTTCTGTTTGTAAGTGACACAAATTTTGTGAGTGCTCTATTTCCGGAACTAATCCACGGAATTTAATCAAACTTCAAGATCTTGACCTAAATTGTTACTGATTAGATTCTGGTTTAAATCGTCCATTAGGTGGCGCTGCTATTCTGCATTTTTTATGATTTCTGCGATATCTATAGCTCAAAAACTAATCCACGGAATTTCACGAAACTTTATTAATTGTTAGACATTGACATAAATAGATATTTATGAGATTTTTTATGTATACAACCAAAAAGGTGGCGGTACACATATATGCGCGGTTATGCTCTGCTTTTCACGATATCTGCGTTAGCTGTATCTAAAGAAAGAATAGATTGTCATTTCATATTAGTTGCATACATTTGATTTATATAGATGAAAATTTTGTGATGGTCACAGCATGCTGGTTTCTTATATGACATTAAGGACTTATACATTATTACTTTATATCATTTTGATATGTATTGTTGCTTTTTTGATCAGCCAAGTCGGAATCAAAATTTCTGATTAATACGCACTCTTTTTCAAATAGAAACCATTTTGACTTTCTCATATTGTGATAATCTCTGTGGAAATGGTGGCTCTTGAAAAATTGTTTCACATTATAAGATTCCGTTTATATTCTAAAATATGGTTAAATTGCTATGGATAGTTTTAGATTCTACAAAACTTATTTAACTGAACTTTCTTGACCGATTCCAACATTAAACAACATTAAAAAAAATTTCAATTGAAAAACTGTATGCTTCAAGATATTTTTCATATATTTTCCATAAAACCCCAAATTTTCATATTTTTATATGTGGATAACCAGATAAAGTAAAAAAGCCACCATAAATTCAGTTTCGGCAATAGCAGAGTTAGTTAATCTTTTTATTTTTAGCATAGAGAAAAATTATAGAATAGCTATATACAATAAATTCATGTAAAATACTATACAAGTACGAAGAATACAATATTCAATGAATCCACAGTACATAGAATAGCCATATGCAATATATTCCTATAAAATACTATTGAAATACGAAGAATACCATACTGAATCAGAATAATTCAGAGATGCTAAAAATTTTCCAGATGAACAGAATATTATCGTCAAAAAATCGAATGTTCCAGAGGAAACAGCACCGAAAAAACTAGAGGAAAATGACAAATAAATAACAAAACTTTATATGAATCGCCATAAAACAAAAGAACACACAAGACGCGTTTCGGATTGGAAATATTAAGAGCCCGAAAAGCGATTCGGTCTCGTGTTTAAATTGGCCCCATCAGTCAATTTAAACACGTGTCCGTAAGGAGAGAAGGTCACAATTGAACAGAAAGTGTAGAGAGGAAAGCTTAGAAAGAATGCGACAGGTTGAGCTAGCTGAAAGGTAGACAGTAAACACCAATCACACAGGAGCACATGCAGAAGAGGTGTTGCCAAAATGACAGGAAAAAGTGACAGAAAAGAAAAGAGTGAAGGAAATAAAAAGAAATAAACAAATTAGATTAAAAAAGAATAAATAAATAAATAAAATAAAATTAGCTATTATAAATAGTACATAAATAAAATAAATTAGCTAAAATAAATAGTAAATAAATAAAACAAAATAAAACAAAAGATCCCTCCTACCCATGGATGATCCAATAGATGGAGTAGTCATAAATGATTCACTTGAAATCGTTCCTAACCCTTCCTATGTACGTCATGTTTAGCCGCACCTTGCACTGGAGACTGTTGATTGGATTAATGTCGATCAAAGACAAATATGGCCGACGCAGGGGAGGGGGGGAAAGAATTCGTTCGCCGGCTACAAAACTTTCCACAGAGGACGATTGATATGACTACTCCTCTCTTTTCTGTGCTTCTAGCTCCTACTACATGCACATTCGTGCTAACTATTAGACAGCCTTGGATTACCAACTTGAATATTGGTCAAGGATTTCCGGTCACTTAGGAATTGGCCGGCCAAAGCTCGAAATACACTGTTCAAAGGGTTTTGGCCAGGATTATAGGTCAATTCTTGAACTGGTCAAACTTCAGGTTTTGGTCGCAACATATACATTTCTATTTTAATTGAAAATCCGAAATAATTTTATTTTTAATGAACGATCATTAGTGAAATACACTGGTGCAGCAGAAATGTCAAAATAAGCATTCATTATTTATTTATAATCTTTTACCTAAACATTGTGCAGAA
Organism: Maratus speciosus; assembly: GCA_963932465.1. NCBI lineage: Eukaryota > Metazoa > Arthropoda > Arachnida > Araneae > Salticidae > Maratus > Maratus speciosus. Next base: position 185,809,445 of record OZ010788.1, read on the forward strand.
AAAAAGTTTGGAAACACATCTATTCGGGAAAAAAAGTTTGGAATTACTGACTTGCTTATGCAAATTTCCATAATTGGTGATCGACTACGGCAGATGCTGATTCCATACTTTTTGCGGTGTAATAGTATAAATTACAAATTGGTAATATTTCAATTTTTTTTTTTTTGTATTTATCCATTTGGACTTGGGTTTAATCAGTTAGTTATGAACGTTGTACATATTTGTAAAAAAAAAAAAAAAAAAAAAAAAAAGGTTTCTTTTTACAATATCATACAATGTCTTAATTATTAGTTGATATATTTTTTATTTCTTCCTTTTTAGATTATCGTCATAAAAGCTTGAATTATCCCCGAGTTCACTTTGAACGGCAGTTAAAGTATTTATTGAAAAAACTTTTAAATTTTCTAAACATTTATTCATTTTAATCATAGAAAATTTAAAATTTTGTCAGTATATTTAAAAAATTGTATTCCATTAATATTAAACTGATTGTAAATGAGATTTTGTTGTAGAAAATTTCTCAACATCAACTTTCTCTCATTGCCTGTTGGAATAGATTTTTCGATCTAGAAAGAAAATAGGGAAATATCCTTTTTTTCTCTTTATATATTTCCCGTATATTGAAGGAAAAATTATATCCATTGAAATAGATAAAAAGATTCCAGAATGATTGATGCAGGTCTGATGTGTCGGAAATGAGAGACCTCACTCGACAAATTCGATTTTTCAATGATCTTTTTTTCTAATTTTTTTTACATTGCTTAGTCGAAAAAAGTATTATAATTATGCCGAAATTCCGTTGAATTTTAGAAACTTAATTTCGATTACCATCAATTTTGCTAAATTTAAATGGTAATACCGAGAATCATACTAAATGTAAAATAGTTATTTAATTAAGATATGCATTCTTGGTATAATGTTGAATAATTTTAGTAGGGGTAATACCGGACCCCCTACGATCGGTAATATCGTACCCCTTTATGAAATTTTATATATTTTTGGTATTTTTCAGTTTAACTAATAACTTTCACGTGCTTTTCGTAGGTGCATTATTGATCCTTCATACCACATACAATCATTTCAATAGGTCAAATAATAATAAAATAAAAAATATAAAACCGCAAAAGGTACATTTAGGACGTTTGGGAAAAGGTTTTGCCCATATCGCACCATGTGTATTCTTAATAACGCACAGGGCAGTATTTGGAATACTTTTTTGTACTAGCCATAAAAATGGAATATGGAAGGCAAATAAATTTAAAGGACATTTTATGTTGTTATTATATTTAATAAAGAACTCCTTTTTGTCAGATTAGGATATTCTACAAAGAAGTCAGGCTATAAATTGTCATTTGTATATGAGGGGATCACAACCATAGTAGACCAAGTCCATTTTGATAAAGAAAATAGGTAGTCCATTTAAAAGATGAATAAAATCTGTTTCATCTACTACCACACTGAACCAATCCTGTTTTCATAAACTTTTTCATATACGATATCTTTTCACTGGCTTCTGTGGCAATGCCATGTGGGGGTAGATAAAACAGATTTTATGCACCTTCTAAATGGACTATCTCATTTTTTTTCAAAATGGAAATTAGCTGTTTAAACAGAAACCACAAATGTAGGTTTGTAATCAGTAGCTACAGACATTGTTCATGACATCAAATGCGAAATTTAATACAACATTTTTTCTCCACGTCTAGCAGTTGAGTAAAGCTGGTTACAGGAAGGACATTCACAATCCTTTTCGCTATTTTGGTCGTAAGTAGCATTGTGAACGGTTGATCAGGATCTTCGTCTGATTCTTGAGGATGTTTCCAATAATGGCTGACGTTTCATCTTTTTTTCTTCTTTCCAATAGCTTCCTTCTTAGGTATGTTAGGTAGCTTTCTTTACAAAAAAGCTACCTATTGCAGCCGTTCGGAGGAAAGCGATTTCAAAAAATTTTGGTATATTTTCATCGATCATGACCCCCAGACCCCGAAACCACCCTCCGTTCAAAATTGATATATATATATATATATATATATATATATATATATCTGACCTATGTCACACTGTAACTCCCGTAATTATGAACCGATTTCGATGTAATTCGGTGTGTACATAGTACATACCAATGTCTCGACCGAGTTCGTTGGCCAGCTTCATCCGCCGTTTTGTTTCAAAATGGCGGCCATTTAAAATTTTTTAAAAATATTAAAACTTGAAATGTGGTACCAAAAAATTAAAAATGGAAAAATATTTTTTTCTTATGTATTTTACCTTTATACAAAGATTCCGGAGCAGTTTTTGTTTCGTCTATATCTTAAAAAATGGCTGAGTAATAGCATTTTGAATTTCTAGCGTGGCTGACATTTTGAAACGTCCTGAATTTTGTCACGCGATAAAAGGCGTATTTATGAACCGATTTGGATGTAATTCAGTGTGTACATAGTACATACCAATCTCTCGACCGAGTTCGTTGGGCAGCTTCATCCGTCGTTTTGTTTCAAATTGGCGGCCATTTAAAATTTTTAAAAAATTTTAAAACTTGAAATGTGGTACCAAAAAATTAAAAATGGAAAAATATTTGTTCTTATGTATTTTACCTTTATACAAAGATTCCGGAGCAGTTTTTGTTTCGTCTATATCTTAAAAAATGGCCGAGTTATAGCATTTTGAATTTCTAGCGTGGCTGACATTTTGAAACGTCCTGAATTTTGTCACGCGATAAAAGGCGTATTTATGAACCGATTTGGATGTAATCCAGTGTGTACATAGTACATACCAATCTCTCGACCGAGTTCGTTGGCCAGCTTCATCCGCCATTTTGTTTCAAAATGGCGGTCATTTAAATTTTTTTTATTTAAAATTTGAAATGTGGTACCAAAAAATTGAAAATGGAAAAATATTTTTTCTTATGTATTTGACCTTTATAGAAAGATTTCGGAGCAGTTTTTGTTTCGTCTATATCTTAAAAAATGGCTGAGTTATAGCATTTTGAATTTCTAGCGTGGCTGACATTTTGAAACGTCCTGAATTTTGTCACGCGATAAAAGGCGTATTTATGAACCGATTTGGATGTAACTTCGTTTATACATAGTACATACCAATGTCTCGACCGGGTTCTTTGGTCAGCTTCATCCGCCATCTTGTTTAAAAATGGTGGCCATTTAAATTTTTAAGAAAAATTTAAATTTGAAATGTGGTACCAAAAAATTAAAAATTGAAAAAATATTTTCTTCTTATGTGTTTGACCTTGATAAAAAGATTCGGGAGCAGTTTTTGTTTCGTCTATATCTTAAGAAATGGCTGAGTTATAGCATTTTGAATTTCTAGCGTGGCTGACATTTTGAAACGTCCTGATTTTTCTCACGTAATAACAGGCGTATTTATGAACAGACTTGTATGTACCTTGGTGTGTACATAGTACATACAAATATCTCGACCGAGTTCGTTGGCCGGCTTCATCCGCCATCTTGTTTCAAAATGGCGGCCATTTAAAAAAAATTAAAAAATAAAAAAATTTAAATGAGATACCAAAAAATTGAAAAGTGAAAGAGATTTTTTTTGTATGTGTTTGACCTTAATACAAAGATTCCGGAACAGTTTTTCTTTCGTCTATATCTAAAAAAAAATGGCTGAGTAATAGCATTTTGAATTTCTCTTGTGGCCGACATTTTAAAACGACCTGATTTTTGTCACGCGATAACAGGCGTAAATATGAACCTATTTGGATGTAACTTGGTCTGTACATAGTACATACCAATGTATCGACCGAGTTCGTTGGCCAGCTTCATTCGCCATCTTGTTTCAAAAGGGGTTCCATTAAAAAAAATTTAAATTAAAAAATTTAAAATGAGGTATTAAACAATTGGAAAATGAAAAAGATTTTTTTATGTGTTTGGCCTTGATACAAAGATTCCGGAGCAGTTTTTGTTTCTGAAAATTTGTTCTTTTGTTTATATCTTAAAAAATGGTTGATTTATAGTACTTTGAATTTCTAGCATGGCTAACATTTTGAAACGATCTTGTATTTGTCACGCGATAACACACGTATTCGCCTATTTCGATGTAAGAAGGCATGTGGATAGTATACATCAACACCTCGACCAAGTTCGCTGGCCAGATTCATCAGCCATCTTGTTTCAAAATGGCGACCATTAAATTAAAAAATATATATTTAAAGTGAGGTGCAAAAAAATTAGAAATTGAAAAAGTTTCTTTCTTAAGTATTTGACCTTGATATAAGGATTCAGGAGCGTTTTTTGTTTGTCTTTACCTTAAAAAATGGCTCAGATATAGCAGTTTCAATTTCTATTGTGGGTGACATTTTGAAAAATCTGATTTTTTGCATGCGACAGCACTCCTATATATTAACCGATTCCGATGTGAGTGAGCATTTGCACAGTAATTACTAAGGTCTCGACCAAGTTCACTGCTTAGCCTCATCCACCATGTTGTCTTAAAATGACAGGCACTTTAAGAAATTGCCGAATTTGGCAGGCAAATATATGTTACTTTAAAGCAAAGCAGCTTGATAAAGCTGACTAATTTCTCGAAATTCTCATTCATTATATTGATAAAAATTAGTATTGAATCTCCTATATTCGGTTTCTACTAAATTGAGCTTCGTGTGTTTGAATGATATAATTTGGCTTTTTTTAAATAAGGATTATGAAAGCTACCTCTTCCTCCCTGCACTGGCCGGAAGGACTTTTTTTTTTTTTTTGTATTTTGGGGACAAAAATAATTTTTGCAACCTTAGTTTTTTTTTTTTTTAGCAAGATCATCACAAAGTTTTGCTTTATATAAACTACTTGTCAGAATCGTTGCTGAGCAATTTGGACGTCCTCATTTGCGTACTTGACCGTTTGTCTTATTCAGATGTGGCAGAGAGCTTATATCCATCGAAAAACTCTGCTACCATTTGGTGATGGCGAGGAGAATACACAGCTGGACTGTTTTCGATTAATCTTGTCACTCTTGTTTACAGGGATTTCGAGACCACGGGATACAGGCTGAGGCTCAAGTTGTTCCTGTCTAATTTGACTTGTTTCATCTGGACGACTTGTCAGTGATGGATAGACAGTCTTGTAGTTGTTCATTTTGATAAAAAGTCTCAGCAGAGTCGATCACTGCAAATTCATGGTCTTCGAATATGTTTCTATTTAAAGAAAAAAACATTCATAAAATAGACTTAGAAATTCCTTTATAAATTAAAAAGTTGACATTTAGACCCTTAAATAAAATAGTTTGTGTAATATCGCACAGTGCGATATTTGAACGACAGTAGGGGGGCGATATTAAGAAGAACGAATCATTGCAATATCGCTGACAATACCGGTGAAACTAAGAATAGAGAGAGCCTTACAGCTATATCTAGTTAAACTACATGATCATGTGGTTGTATTTATGTTATAATAATTGAGAACATCACTTACTTTGAAAATGATTTTTCACTCTATGAGGGAGTTGACAAAACCTTTTGGTTTGAACAAAACTTAAAAAAATAACAGAGACTAAACACAACTGCGCATTTAACCAAGGCACTCATACGACTGACGCTTTGCCGCTAGACTCTAGTTAAGCCAGTTTGGGAGAGGCGGTAGCACCTAATTGACGAGATCATGTAGGGCGCGATATAAGGCAATGGTGCGATATTAGGGATATTTGCCCTATAGTATAACCCAGATAATATGAACATTAGCAGCAAGTTTGGATTTTTCTGATATTATCTTGCCGTGACAAATTTGAATTGAGAAATTCGCAGCAAATCTCCTGCAAGGTATACCAGCACACACTTGCATGAGTAGTTTGTTGTGAAACTGATGGCAAGACTGTCTTTAATTCACGAAAGTGATGAGAGCAAAATATCCCTCTGTTGAGAGAATAGACAATCAGCACATACGCAGAAATTGCAGAAATTTTATTCGGTTGGCGCCGCTTTTTCTAAACGCTATACTTATCAAATACCAAAAAAGACTTGGATTGAAAAGTGCAAAGATTACCTTAACTTGTTTATAATGATAAAAAGAACGATGCATGCGTCTTCTGAAGGTGAGTTGCATCAATAGACCAGATCAGGCCTACGGACCCCTTCGAAGGGGTTAAACTTATAGTGTAACATTTGTAAACAGATAGTGCGGCATGAAAAGATTACTACTTCGCAGTATTTTTGATTATTTGTTTGCCATTAATTGCAATAAATTTGATACAGCATGAATTTAACTTGCACTGCAAGTTAGCTGCAAGTTCAAAGTGTGGTGACTTCGGCGTTTGCGTTATCTTGCTGCAATCTTGTTATGAACATTCAGTCTTGTCATGCTGAGCTTGCTGCAACTTTGCAGGTTTTAAAAGCAAAACTGCTGCAAATTTTCTGAAAACTAAAAATGCTATCTGGGTAGGCTTTAATCTGCTAATTAAAAAGGTTCTTCGTGTCACCGAGTGTTGATGTAGATGTTCCTATCCATAAAAAAATGGGAAGATATTAATATTTCTTATTATTATAGATATGTGAAATGGTTTAAAACAAGAAAATTGTCGGAAGTGCAAGAACACACTCAATAAGTTTCTTTTAGTAGTTTGTTTTAGCCTTTTTTGCATTATCATAGAAAGTGGAACGTCATTGTGAATGTTAATATTTATGGGTCACAGCAAATGCAAAATCATATACAGTCGAACCCGATTAAGACGCGTTTCAAGGGATTTGATAAAAGTCACGCATTAAGCGGGATCGCGTATTAAACGGGATTTGCATAATGTTGCAAGAACTGGACTTACATACACATTTAATCAATCGCCTAAATGAACTTTAGTGCTTTAGTTTATATATTTACGGTCGAAAATCGTTCCTTTTACACAAATTTAGATTAAAATTTAACTGTATTCAATTTCAACTCATCGTTTGTTTTTATTGGACCGACTGAAATAATAATTAAAAAATATAAGGATTCAAATATAACTTTATTGTCTATTACTACTTTAAAACTGAAAATAAAACCAAAAATTTCTTTTCCGTGTATTCTTTTTTTAGACAAACCAAAAATATTAAATGTTTGCTGAACAAATCAGTTTTATAATCATATTTAGTACTTGTGATAATGAGTAACATTATAATCAGCCTCATCTGATAATTATTTTAATCCTGCGGATTGTGTCTTGGCTTTTTAACATGATTTATAACATTGTATCTGAAATATTTATTGATTTTGCGAATGCCTCCTTTTTTTTTCTTGCCATGCTCGTTAGAGTCATATTTTATATAATGTCCAATTTATCGTACACAGATAGTGTCTTTTTTTCGATTCTATGACTAGTCACCATGTCAAAAGAAAAATTGCTAAAACTCGACAAAACTATAAGAGACATCTTGACTCCACGAAACTCGTGGTGCAAAAAACTCACAGGCTGTGAATAAAAAAGGAGCAAGGACGCACTAAAAGAAAGTATAGTTGAAATAGAATTGAAAACGAAAGAATGGTTTCGCTTTATCTTTAAATGCGTTTTAAAGTACACAGTACTTGGGAGGATTTATTTATTACTGTGTACGAGAGGAAAAGACAAAAATTGGCAACACACACCGGGCAATGAAGGAAGAATGCGTAACAATATAAACGCGACACAAATTTGTCCATCTTTCTCTGCTTCAATAAAGCAAACACGCGAAGCGACATTCAAAGAATATTAGGACGCTGAATCAAAGAAAAGTTGCAATGTTGCTAAATTAGCGGTATTTTTTACACCACTATTTCAGTTTAATAAATTTCGCCTTGATTAATCAGACATTATATCAGATGAATATTTACTATTCGGAAATTGTGATGCACGGATTTAAAACAAAAAATCTCACTAAATTAGCATATTGGTCTATGAATTCGCGTATTAACCCCTTAACTGCCACGTATACGCCTCCCTAATCATATGCGTTAACTGCCTTGAGCGTATATTCACGCCTTTCCGAAGTACAATCCTTAGCATTGCGCTGCTACCGGGTGTTCCAAAAATGACTGATGGATTTTAAAATTCAATAACTTCCAAACTGTGACAGATATTAAAAAAATTCTTGCAGGAGGGTTATGTATGATGTCAGGAGTTTTCGTACGGTGATTCGTGATTTTATTTCGAATTTCAAACAATAGATGGCGCTGAGAGCAATAGGCTCTCAGTCCAGACCCGATATTTGGTACTTCGGGATCCATTCAATACATTTTAATCTTCTTTTTTCGCATGGAAGAAGAGAGAGGCCGAAAAATCGAGCCTGGATTTAGCGATTATTGCTTGCAGCGCCATCTATCGATTCTAGTTCTAACTAAAACTGAGAATCACAGCATAAAAACTCCTGACATCTTAGATAACATTCCTGCAAGAATTTTTTAAATATCTGTCACCGTTTGCAAGTTATTGAATTTTAAAATCCATCAGTCATTTTTGGGACACCCGGTACAAGTAACTACCAGCGCCTGTTTGAAAGGCACTGGGGAGAGAATCTCGTAAATTTTCCTGGGCAGTTAAGGGATTAAGCGAGATTTTTTTGCTTTTTCACATATTTATGATGATTTTATTTGATACAAATTGTGTATGTACAATATGTGTAATACATGTATACTAAGCATGCATAATAAAAACCCATATAAAGGAAGTGAAAATTCAGTTTTCAAATTACTTAAATTCAAAGACGAAGAACTGTCAAAAATTGTAGAAAATGTTTATGTTTTTCTGAAAGTCACAAAACAATTCGTTGATACCTCTCTAATAATAGACGATATACAATATAAAAAAGAGCAAAACAGCTATCAATGTCATTATTTATATAGTTATAGACATATAAAACGTACAGTCGTGGAAAAAAAGTAAACACCCCCTACTAACTCCTCAACAAATTATCGTAGAAGAAAGTTACTGATACCGAACGATTAGAAATAAAGCCTACTTTTAAATGATGTATTTAGAATTTGCTTAGGGGTCCTTCTACATATTAAAACGAACCCAAACTTCATTTTTTCCAATAGCAATACCCAATTTTAACGGGATATTTTAAATCTCAGGTTCAAACTATGCGTAGACACCAAATTTCAAGTCATTTGAATGATAACTTTTTGAATTATAAAAATTCAAAATTTAGTGCTTCTAATGTTAAATTACATTTTCAACTTTTCATTAATATCTACAGAAATTATACTCCTAATGTGCTATTTTTTTGGGCAGCAATAATACTAAAATACCCAAACATAAATACGTTAAATTTGAATATATTTTTTTTATGATATGAATTATGAAATTAATATTCGGAAAAATTATGAATTGCAACCTACAATTTTTTTGATGGATTTAGATTTATTAAGTCCTGCTTTATGGAAATCCAAAATTTCACATTTTTCTTGCAAGTAGATTTCAAATTATGCTTAAAAAACGACAAAATGATGGTTTCTATATAGAAATGACTAGATATTTTGAAAATTCTTATGCTATCCTGTAATCCTGCAATCTTCAATGACTGCTTGGTGCTTAAGGTGCTTTGATCAAGAAGGGAGCCCTTTCGGTCAATAATTGAGTACCGAACTTCAATTTGTATGCAGCCCCTAAAATATGCTCGTTTTAAAACAATTAATTTCTCGTAAACTTATTGCACGAATTGCATAAAAATTTCTTTTTAGTCTAATTTAAGGGTGTAAAGTTCATTTATGCTGTCAGAATTGTGTACTGCTATTGAAAATAACAAAGTTAGGGTTCGTTTTAATATGTAGATGGCCCTCTAAGCAAATTTTATATACATCATTTGAAAGTAGACTTTATTACCAATCGTGTGGTACCAGTAACTTTCTTCTACGATAATATTTTGCAGAATTAGTAAGGGGCGTTTTTTTTTTCACGACTGTACATGAAACTAAAAGAAAAGGAAATTCACACTAATACTTGTAAAACGTTACAAAATATTTAAAATTTTCACTAAATTAAATTTTATTTTTCACTATCGTATGATTACCATGGAAATTTCTATTAGGTTATTTGAAGAATGTAAAATTGGCAAATTTAGATATTATTATTGAGAATTCAAAAGTTCGAGTCTTATCAATAGTAAGAGCACGTAAGCAAGTTTTTAAAAATATCAGTTGAAAGTCAACATTAATCCCATTATTTTTTCTCGATAAGAGATGTATACTTTTTTTCAGGACCATAGAACTATACATTGTTATAGACAATGTACAGTCGTAGAAAAAGAAGTAAACACCCCTACTAACCCTGCGACAAGTTATTGTAAAAGAAAGTTATTGGTATGAAACAATTGAAAATAAAGTCTACTTTTAAATGATATATATAAAATTTGGTTAGGGGGCCATCTGCTTATCAAAACGAACCTAAACTTTTTTTTTTAAATACACAAGTTTCACACCATAAATAAATTCTACACCCTTCAATTAGCCTAAAAACAAATTTTCATGAAATTCGTACGATTAGTTTCAGAGAAATTAATTATTTTTAAAATGAGCTTATTTGTATCTAAATTGAAGTTCAATACTTAATTGTTAAAATGCTACAGAATAACTATGTTACATCTATTAATGCATTACTTCATATTACCAATACGACTATTTCACTCGCTTAGTATGTTTCGACTACTGCGAATCCAAATGTTTCAATAAAATGAGTAACATATATATATTTTTTCAAATTATGCTTTTCTGTGCATTATAATCGAAATTACAGAGCATTAAACCATAATTTTGATGTTTTTTAACCATAATTCGAAAAGTACTTGGAAGAAAATTTTGAAATTGAAAATTCACTTAAAGCAGGACATAATAAATATAAATCTATCAAAAAAATTACAGGTTGAAATTTATATATTTTTTTCAAATATTAATTTCATAATTCATATTGTAAAATTTTTAAAATTACATATTCAATATATTTATGTTTGGGTGTTTTAGTATTATAATCACACGAAAAAATTATCACAATAGGATTATAATTTCAGGAGATATCAATAAAAATATGAAAATGTAATTTAACATTAGAAGCTCTAAATTTTGAAAGTTAATGATTCAAAAACTTATCATCCAAATGACTTGAAATTTCGTTTCTAGGCATAGTTTGAACCGAAGATTTAAAATACATTGTCAAAATTGAGTGTTGTCATTGAAAAAAAACAAAGTTTGGTCTGGTTTTGATTTGTAGATGTCCCCCTAAGAAAATTTTATATACATTATTTAAAAGTAGACTTTATTTCCGATCGTTTGGTACCAGTAACTTTCTTCTATTACAATTAGTTGCAGAGTTAGTAAGAAGTGTTTAATTATTTTTCCACAACTGTACATAATGAAAAGGCGTTTAAATACATAGGAATGTAAGGTAACATTTTTTTATATGTTCAAAAACAAAGGTTTCAGGTTGGGTTATATTAAAATTGAATGCAGTAAAATATCTTCGCGTACTATCATCGGGCGATTTCTTGAAATTAACTCCTATCTTTCTATTAAAAGTGTAACGTGTTTAGTTCACTTATGATTACATGCACTTATGAATATAAAAAAAAAAAAAATAGAATAATAGTTAATTTCCAAAGCTGACTTATAATATACTGTAAACGCTTCAAATAAAAGAAAGTATTTACTTATGAGTGCTTTAAATTAAAGAAAAAAAGCAAGAGTTATTAAACATGCTTCTACGTATAAAAAATTAACAATTGTTACAAAAAAATATGAGTAAAAATTTAATTCAGGAAAGAAAAAACTACTTTAATATACATATCCATGTGAAATATAGATACTTTCTCTGAATTCTTCTCATCATCATCATTCTTCGTGTCAATGGCTAGAGGGGTAAATTTTACAATCCAGAAGAAAAAGGCAAAAAATATCTTTTTTTTTTTTTTTAAACATCTTTCGTATACTGGACGTAAAACAGGGTATCCATTGAAATAGATAAAAACATTCCAGAATGATTGATGTAAATATGATATTTCGGAAATGAAAGAATCCATTCGACAAATTGGATTTGAAATTTTTTTCGTAAATTTTTGCGTTATCTAGCTAAGAAAAGTGTAATATCCAAGTGAAAATCCTGATAAATCTCGAAAAACATTAACCGGGTTACTGTTGATTTTAGAGAATTTGAAAGCTGCTAAGTGTATTGAATGCTAAATTATTACTTCATTCAGATATATGTTAATAATTTAGTTATTATCTTTTAGTGTTAATTGTTGTTAGTTATTATACTCGAGCCACTTTTTATTCGTCTTTCAACAGCTAAACAGAATGAAAGATAAGATTGAGTGAATTTTGATTAATCTTTATACGTTAGTTTGAGATTCTTACAATCTGAGGCAGCCCAACTTATCTGCGTTTGTATGAAGAAAATTGGTGTAAGTCATGTAATTCAAAGTTTCATAACTCGGTTAATTTTAGTGTTAGGTGAATGGAATTTTTTTTGTCTTACTTGTTAGTGTAATAGGGAATTTTTACTAAATATCCCTTATAGGGCCGGGAGGACTGCATAAAAAATTAAATTTCGTAACTTTTTTAAGAAAATGTTTTTATTGATCCAAACGACTTTTACCTAATAATTACCGAATTTTTTATCTAATGTAAGACATTTTTGTAACTGGAACTATATGTTTATGACTAACTATTTAGAAATTAGCCATTGGACACCGTTGAGAGTAGACACTCTTTATATATAATAAACATATCTTATAAATTCTTTGGTTATTATAGCCTATCAAAACTAACTGTCATCTTCAGATGATACATCTGTCAAATGATTTCTTATCTTAGCTATTAAGTGAATATGTAGCTATTAAGCGAATATATTGTAGAAAGAATTGCATATATCTCTCAGATTTTCTGATATGATATCATAACTCAAAAGTTTTGTATCTCCTCTCACCAAGCAAAAAACTTGGTCTCCTTTTTTTGGGTTAAAATATGAGAAAAATATCTAAATTTACCATGCAACTACACTGGTAAAATTTTACAGAAACTACTAGCCCAGTCATTTGATCATTTTAGGGTTTCGTACTTAAAAAGTAAAAACGGAACCACTATAAGATCACTCCTGTGTCTGTCTGTCCCAGCCATTTTACTCGTAAACTATGGAACGTGAAAAGTTCAAATTGGCTGGAGTAATAAAGTTTATTGACCCATATATTTATAGATTATTAAGCATTCACAAATATATTTACGAAAAATGCCGAGGACTTAATTAAGTTTCTTGAAAAAAAAAAAAATATTTTCTTTGTATATCGTATAGTATATCATGTAAAAGCTTTCGTAACGACGAACTCAAAAATGCATCTCTTTTAATTTTAGGTAGTATAATGTCAGAGATATCGTCGAAAATGTAAAGCAAAAATATGTCCCCGCCCCTCTTTCTTGAATCTACTGAAAATAAAATTATGAAGAAATTAGGGAAAGTAGAAGTTAATTTAAACTTTGCAGCACCGGCCACATAGTTTCCTAGAAAATCGCATTTTCCGGTACACACAAATTTCAACCTGCGGGCGTTCAGCAAAGGAGTTGAGGAGCGCTGGAGCTATCTATTGTCGCAGTAGTATAAAATGATTACTGATAATGATTAAAAAAAACTTTGTCGGTAATTAGCCGAGATATTAACCCTTAAAGACACAAACGGTTTGGACTTACATAAAGACACGGATGGCTTAGTCTGCGCCATCGGCTTTTAAAGACTAGATAACAACTTTTAATGATATATTTGTGTAATGCAATGCCCAGTTACTAATTCATATATTTATCGTATGGAACCCTCTCTACGTGAGTAATACTCTCCCTTGACCGGCTATTTATTTATTTATTTTTTTTTAGCTGAATGTTAAAGTTAACTAACTGTTAAAATTTTAGGATTTCTAATGTGTGATTAATTTTTGCGACTACAGTCTCAGAAATAAAACTCTCACTTTTGACGATTCCGCAATCCTTGAGCCTTATTTCGTCGTTTTTGACGATCATTTCCTATCAACATCACGTGACTTTTAACAAAACGTAAACTCTCATATATTTGATGAAAGTTTTGCCTCAATCACGATCAGACTCAATGCATTTTAAGGAAACATTTGCTGTACCTCCTCAAATCCTGCGATTTTAGCAAGCAGATATTTGCTAGTTTATGTTAGTCCTGTAATAATTTATTTTAAAACAGCGCATTTTAGTGCTTTTCAAAAAACACTGAAATATAGGCAGTTCTTGTTTCTTCATTAGTTTTTTTTAGTTGTTAAAATTTTTAGGAATGCTTATTATTATTTTTATTTATTTATTTATATGTTGTTGTTCGTTATGTTTTAATTCAAAAAGAATAAATTTCCTGTGTTCTTCAAAACCATTCAAAAGTAAATTTGGTCAATAAAATTTCAAACTTACAGGATATCTTTTTTAAAAATTTATTTAAGAAGTATATTCTGTTTTCAATCAAATTAAAAATAAACATAATTGATCCCTCTCCCCTTTATAAACAGTAAAGTGTTGAAATCTTATCCACCTACTCAAAGTGATAAAATCTCACGCAATATGCACTTCACAATTTGTTATTTGTGAGCAAAAAAATAACCAGACCATATTCTAACCATTCATCGAGAAAAGAAAATTTCACTAATAAATTATTTAATCAAGCCATATTATACTTATTCATTGACCATGAGAAAGCCATAATAATAAATTAGCCTTACTTAAAACCTTCAGAAATTATAGCAACACGATAAAATTACAATCTATCTCATAAAAATATAAACACCCAGGAGAATTCATTACATCAAACTAAAAGCACATATGTACGCGTCCCCAATAGCGAGGTCGGAAGAGCAACGGAATCCAGCGCCAAAGGCCGCGGGTTGGAATCACACCCAGGAAAACTAGAAGTGAATTTTTTCTTCTTTCTGTCAAATAAATACAGGAGCTTCCAAACTGTTCGATAGATGGTCCCACTAGCCCACTTTTGACGAAATTTATATCGTCAAGCAAGTGAAGAAAGTAATTTAATTAATTTGACGAAATATTCGCTCGGAGCATTTCCCAGGAAACAATTTCGTGAAATCTGAGTATTCATTTCTGAGTGTGTATAATGTAATCTCGTTTTTGTGTGCCACGCATAGTAGATATGTAATTTTTGATAAAATTTGTTTTTATTACTCTTTTTATGGAAAAAATATCAAACAATCTATGAATATGAAAAAAAAAATACATAAGTTTACTTATTGACGTTAGATAATTAATATATTTGAATCATTCTGGATTTTTTGCTATGTTATAAGGAACTTAATATTTTCTTTTTAGGCCTTATGCGGATAATATTCGTCGAAGAACATTTGAACATGTCCTCATTATGAATTGTGGCTATGATGTTCCTCAGACGATTCCGTATCATACTCGTATTGATAGTTTTTTTATTTTTGTATTTTAATTCTCTCATGTAATATATTTTCAGCTTTTATCTTCACATTTATTAGAATGCAAGTGATTTAATTTTAATTATATCTATTTATCTACCTCTATATATGTATAATAGTATTCAATTCGAGGAAAACATAGAAAATTAATAACTTCCATGCATTTATACTTTGTCTTACATATATATAAAGGAATTAAAGACAGTACGGCAATTGCGCATGGCTGAGAGCCGCGCGTAACTGAAAGGATGTTGTATGTAGAAATTTCTTATACACATTATGGGAAAAAAGCATTTTCAAATATAAGAATTATGATTAATAACATTTCATAAAATCAAAGAGCATAGTGTACTTAAAATCCTTACACTTTCCCTATAAAATTTAGCTTAAAAAATACAATAAATGTAAAATTTCATTTTACACAGAAGAAGATATGCCAATTAGTCCTCTTATAAAAAGTCATCGATGCTAGTTTGTTTTTTGCTTAAGCCGTACAACGACCTTTTCTAATGCATTAAAGTGCGTCATTGTATTTCATGCTACATCAACATATTGAAGGTAACATCTCAAAGCGTCCAGCGCTCCTAAAGCAGTAGCATAAGATAAGACAGTTATAATATCAGTTAGCATTATCATCATCTTCTCGTTCTTTTTCAGCTGTCATGTCACCAAAGACAGTTTCAATATCTCTTATTGCCGTTAATATCAACATTGACGAAATCTTGAAAAGAAAGGGAATCTTGGCTTATGCTGTTCCATTCTTCTTCGTCTATTTTAAAATCATTGCTGTTGTTTTGATTTTCCTGTAGTGGAATAGCTTCAGCATCATTTGAATGAACAAAATTCGCTTTTCTAAAGCAGTTAGAATTTGTTGTGACTGTTACGTTATTCCAAGAGGAAACGAAGATATGCATATCATCTAGAATCCAAATTTTCTTGAATTCCTTTATCTGTTCAGGGATATAAACATTCTTCCTACGAAATCTTTCCTATACTGCGCTTTAACTGACCTTATTATAAATAGATCTAATGGCTGGAGTCTTTTAGTACAATTTACAGGGGGAAATATAACTCGTGCACGTGTCAGCAATGGCAGATATGAAGGATGGGCAGGACTTGATCCATAAATAGCAGAACTTTCCTTTCTTTGTTTTTTTAGTTTTTTTGGTTTTATCTTCATATCTCATCTTCTTTTTTTAGTTTTCTTAGTTTTTTTTTTGTTGTTTTATCTTCATATCAAATTCCCTCAAAGCCTAAAAATAGTCTGTTCTTTCCGCGTATAACTGACTGAGAGCGACAATTCAAAGGGCGCCTATAAGTGAAAAATCTATAGTATTTATTTTTTTCCTATTCCTCGTAATGGGACCTTACGACAATCGCGTATAACTGAGATATGCGTATAAATGAGAGGCGCATAAGTGGGAGGTGACTGTATTTATTTTGTCATAATGTGTAAAAAAAATGTGCTACCCTGTCTTTTATTCCTTAGTAGGGGAGATGGGGGCACATGTGAACAGTTCGCATAAATATAGCTTTTTCTCATGACTGGATTAATTTCTATAAACAAAACCTACTCAATATAGTAAATAGAACTTCGTTTTATACATGGTAATTTTTTTTAAATCATCTGTATAGTTCTTCTTACATTTTTTAATAGTTTTATAAATTCGAAAAATTGTTCACATGTGCCCCATCAGCGGGGTAGTTGTGAACACACGTGGGGCACATGTGAACACAAGGAAAAAATATCCTTTGACATGCTTTTTATTCTGTTATTCATTTGTCATCGTAATCATTAGTTAATTGCCTGTGAAATTCACCTTAAAGAAATATATATATATATATATATATATATATATATATATATGTATATTTCTCTAGTTTCTGGGTGATATGTTTAAGCAAAAGATTATAAAATGAAAGTAAGTAGATTTTGGGGGTGGAGGCTTAGATGATTCATTAAGTATTGCTGAAATAAAATAAAAGAATGAAGAAGCAATTTTAAAAAAGAAATGAAAACTTTTAAACTTTGCTTAGGTGTTTTTGTTTGGAGAATATTTTAGGGAGGGGGCGTTTACATACTATTTATCTCAAATCTGCCAAAATACGAAAGATTCCCACTGCTGTATTTGCCTTATTTACTTGTATATTATAGATAAAAGAAGGGTTTTTTAATGATTTAAAAAATATCTCGAATATAACCCCCCATCCCTCCCCTAACTTCTTTTGCTTTTGAAAGAGAGAAAGGGTTACAATAGGGATTTACGGTAGTTATCAGTTTAAAAATTTTACTTTCTTAAAACATTACTCATATCTATCTCCATTCAAAGCATCATATACATAACTGTTTTAGATATGGAAGTAAGCCATCATTGCAAGTTTAGAACAAATGTAATAGAAAAATTTGAAAAGTTGTTCAAGGTAATACTTTTGTATTAACAATGCATAAAAAGTATTGTTGTACACTGTTTAGTAAAATAATATAAAACACTTATTGCATTTTAGAAAACATTAAATTTATTTAAAGTATAATTGAATGTAAACGATCTTGTTGCTCTTTATGTATTTGGTGAAAGATGTGTTTGATGAAGTTTCAATGCAAAATCAATTTTGTGTGAGGAAAATATCTTCTATTTCAGGAAAATTATTGATAATGGAACTGACATTATTTATCATTAAGTTAACTGAAAGGAACAGAATCACAGAATGATTATTGGGGCACTTATGTACTGTTCATATCTGCCCCAACTTTTCTGTTCACATGTGCCCCACATTGCTGCTTCTGTTAAATTGATAAATCATTAACATGTCTCAATTTTAGAAGAAAAAAGAACTTTATTAAAATATTTATTAGTATTCATAGTATATGTTAAAACACTCAAATTCAAATAAATGAATAAATAAATAAAGTTATACGCTTATCAACTTGGAACAAAGATTTTACTTTTGAGATCTAAAAACAGTGTTTTGGTTACAGAGGACGAACAAAATGTCAAAAAGCTTCAAAAAAATTTTACCATATGTCTACAGGTGCTGTCATCTTTAGGAATTTTTTTCAAATAAAAAAACTTATAATAACTATTGAAAAATTGCGATGTTCACATCTGCCCCCTGTTCACATGTGCCCCCATCTCCATTATATGGGAGTATACAGAATTTTTTTATTTTTTCTCTCTAATAGAAAATGAAATTAATTTCTGATTTTTAAGGCATTTTAGTTAAATGAAAGTCAGAGTCAGTAAATTTGACAATGATAGAAGTTTATTCTGAAGATATGAGGGAAATTTGTTTGCAAGAACTGAGTTTAAAATACTTCCGGAAAAACTAATTAAAGACATACACTGTAAGAAAAGGCTGTGATTTTTCCTGTACTTTATGTTGTATTTTTTCAAGCGCCAATGTTGTCAAATCTAATCAAGCACTAATGCTGTGAAAGCGAATTAAAGCAACAGGTGAAGTAAAAATTGAATTCTTTCTGTCACTTGCATCACGCAGCCCATAGAAACACGACTTTCCCCTCACTTGAGAAATTTTACAAGCACTCTCAAAGACAATAGCTTGTAAATTTTACAGCGACTGTGTTGGCAGCCGTGGTGCCAGCACCTTTTGTTCTAAACCACAGATTTTTTTTACAATGCAGCTATACATAGAGATACATGAAATATTATAAGTTAAATAAGAGTCATAGAAATTAGCTCTTCCAAGAATAATTGGCGATAAAGTGTAATGTATCTGAATTCTTTTGTGTTGTCCTGTAAATAACAATAAATGTTACGCACCATATTTTCAATAAAGAACATGCGCAATAAGCCTTAGTAACATATACAAATTTCGTAGAGTTTCAGATAAAATAATGGCACTAAAATGAATTTGGAGTAATTACCGACAATAGATGCTAGAGTAATCGAATTCTTTTGTAAGACCCTGTTAAATTCGTTTTCTAAAATATTTTTATAAAATCCTGACATAAATTTGTTTCATAAAACCGTTATATCAAGATTTTATAGGGGAGAGTAGCCATATTTGGACCGCCGCTTTAATTGGACCGTTGCCATTCTGCCGTTAATTACAGGAAGAGACGCCATCTACCGCTGAAATCCTACTCACCAGGATGACGTCACTCACGATTAGAAGAAGCAACCGCCTACCACGTGTTGTTTTGAGACAATTTAAAAAAAACCTAAAGTTACTGTTTTGATCTACTTTTTTCCTACTAAACGTAAGTGAATACTTTAAAACTAAGGTAAGTTGTTATGTTTTCATATACATATATAAATTCATCTGTTAATTCCGCATATTTCTCACGCGGCTTTGTTTGATTTCGTTTTTGTTCTTAGTCTTGAAATTATCTGTTTTAAAAAATGGCGCAGTTGCCATAATTGGGCCAACTTAAGTTGCTTAAATTGGACCAGATATGCGATCATAAATTTTGAAAATTAAGTAATGAATTTCGAGGACGGTACACTATGTACACTGTTTTTTAATTTTTTTTTTAATATTTTATAATGGATTACTATCTCCATGCAAGTTTTTTTTGGGGGGTGGGGGGGGGTGTATTTGGATAAATTTTTTTATACAGTTTAGGCCTATATAAAGAAATATATTTTTACATGTTTATGCAATAAATTTTGTTTGCAATTTCTTTCATCTTGTATGTATTTGTATTTATTTTCTTTGAATACTTTATTCCTACGGCGTATATGGTTTACAGAGTTGAATTCAAACATTTTCTTCCTGGAGGATATTTGCGATTCCCTGAGGAAGGACAGCCTTTTTACAGTTCTGGAGGGTGGAATTACACTTTTTTGCCATTAAAACGCATAAAACCTCAAACCTTCCGGGAGGAGAGAGGTGAATTCAACACTGTTGAATATGTAATGTTTGCGTATAATTAATCGTAGCGTATTTTTCAATAGAGCATATTTTTTTAAACACTTTTATAATATAATGTTAAAAATGTTGAAAAAGACACGGACAAGCTGTCTGAAAAAAAAACAGGTGACAGTAAAAGCTGTTATAGATATAGGAAATAAAAAGGATAGAGTAAGTTGTGAAGAAATTGACCCGCAATAAGGCTGTAGCTACAAATCCTCCCCAAAAGCCAAAATGTCATTAGAAATGTTTTATCCTTTGTTAAATTTAGTTTAAAAAAAGTACAGAGGGAGCCAAAAAAACAGTTGTGTTAACATCTTCGCCATATAAAGTAAACCTTGAAATGAAAAAACACAAAAAATCGACTAAAAAGAAGCTATCACAGCATAAAAGCAAATGGAACATCAAGTTTAAAAAAATAGGCGTAATGCAATTATCAAGAATATGATGAAAGGGGAGAACTACAATCATAATGTAAAGAAAACTTCTGTTGCAAAAAAAGTCTAATAATTCAGAATCTAAAATAAAAATCTAAATAGTGATGATTGGTTTTGCCTGATTTGTAAGACAATAAAACAGCAGAAATGATTCAGTGTTCATATTGCCAAATACGATTCCATGTTGTGTGCACTGGAAAAAAAAATCAATAAACGAAATTCATGTGTAAGCTTTGCATCACTCCTTAAATGATATTCAAGAAACTAGCAATTAGTTTCATAATTTCTATTCTTAATTACTGATAACTTTGATTTATATTTTGAATACATTTTGATTTAAAACAATTACACTTATTTTCAGATATTTGATTTCATTGTATTTCATTGCTGTTATTTTGTTTGATTGTTTCAGTAACCGCAAACTTTGCTTTTAATAAAATTAGTTACATTCCCTAGTCATTAAAGCAACCTGATTTTATTTGATCCAATTTAGGAGACTGGTGGTCCAACTTAGGCGACCAGTTGCTGAATTTGGACCACTTTTGACAAATTTTTCAAATTAAAATAAAATTTAAGATTTTCAAAAAGAAAATGATCTAAAGTTTTATTTAGTTAGTAGATGAATTGATTTATCCCGTGTAGTGAAATTTACAGACATTTCAAAAATTAAGTGAGTTACACCTGAAAATAAGCGAAGTGGTCCAAATTAGGCTACTCTCCCCTATGTACAAGGGAAAAAACTCGGGCTTCTCGGGTTACAGAATATAATTAAAAATGTATATATATATATATATATATATTTATATTTCTGACGAATATTTCGGATATATATTTCAGATTTCTGAGGAAAAAAAATATATATCACCTTTTCTTTGCACATTCGCACATCCCTTCGCACATGCTCTTTTCTTTGCACATTCTAAGTACACAACGATGAATGAGGTATTTTTCGAAAGGTTCTGCAAGCGGTTTTTGACATAGTATGCTTATTAGGGTGGAGCGAAAAAAATTAATTTTTAAAAATCAAAAAACGGGTAGGTACCAAAAGTTGCCTTTATACTAGTACATCCTCAGCGTGCAATATTACCACTGAAAATAAATGGCTTGAGTCTGCGCTTTTGGTCCAAAATTCGAAATTTTCGGTAAAATTTGACATTTTTCAAAAAATTTAAAAAAATACTATAGAGATGGTTTTTAGTTAAAAGTGTTATTTAAACCTTTATTATTAATGACTTAACATATTTAAACGATAAAACGATATCTTTGTTCTGTATAACTACAACAAAACTGACAACTTTTGGTGAAAAAAAGGCGTTGCCACTCTGTTGTGTCATACAACTAATTGTTGTTTAGAATACAGCTCTTACCTAGTTGCTTTCAAAACTACCCAGGAGGTACCACGTGGAGGTGACTTCATTTCATGTCACAACAGTGCATATGTCGACCACCCTGCCATCTGAACTCAATGTTTTATTTATACATTGAATTGTGATTTTTTATCAAAGACTGGCATGAGTTTTCTATTTATCAACCTAGTACATCTCTTCTTTGAATCCACTTACTTTGGATGCTGCTGCTGAGATCTCTTTTACGTATTTTTCTACTGTTTGTGTAAGAGAAGACAAACAGTGTAATTCAGTGCGGATGATATAATGTAATCTATTCAGCCGTCTATTATCTTCACCAAGATTGCACCCGATAAATGCATATTGATTAGAGGTTCTGTTACCGTGTTTCCACAACACTTTTCCAATGAATTAGCTTTATATAATTATCCGCTTCAAGGTTGATTGTCGATATTTCAGATTTGCGTATGCCATCATTTACTCTCATCTTTCAACTATTATGTGCTGAGCAGCTAGCTGTTTAATATGATGGCAATCGTCAGAGAGCATTGAAATAAGAATTTCCTTTGCGTATGCAAAGCAAGCATTGTCCTAAATAACCTTTTTTTAGTATTTGTTTTATTCCGTTTTGTGTGTTGTTTAGTAGCTGAGTAATTTCCCATGAGTTTTTAGATCCCTTCTTTAGCTGTGGATTACGTTTGATTGTAAGCTATCTTGGGGCCAAACTTGGATAACACAGTACTTTTTGAGAGAAAGTACACTGTTAAAAATTTGCAGCATTCTGGCAGGTCTTTGACCGTGTTTTCCAAAAACGGTTACACAACCGTAATTTTAACACTATTCTGACCATATTATTTACCATTTTATGGTCAGAATATAGTTAAATTATGGTTATGAAACCGTTTTTAAAAAAAACGGTTGAATGACCTGCCAGAATGCTGCAAAATTTTTAACAGTGTAGAGACTCTGATGGGTAGTGAGTGCCCATCGAAGGCGGATAATTCTGTTAGTCGTTGTCATCCATTCTGCGAGTGACACGTTTAGAATGAACCATTACAATTGATCATATGCCACCTCCAAGTCCAGTGAGTTTCCTCTGAATCATTTATTAGACAAGGTCGTTGGCAAAAATTATATTCTAACCCACAGGGATTCGCCGAGCCAATAGGAAAATCTTTGTCCACGTGCTTATTCCTTTCTTATTTCATTTTTTGAAGCCATAGAGAGTAATTTTCAAACATTATTTCCTGAGTTCGAGAAAAGTGTACTCAGTACAACCTGCTAGACATTTGCAAAGTTATTTCATCAAGATATTGCTCAGAAGAACTAGCGAATAGGAACCCAAGAAACTTGTCCTACGCAAGATCGCTCACAAAGGCGCATAAAATTATTCGCCATTATATATGCACTGATTGATCATTAGAGTCTGGTTCACTCACAAAGTATGTAATCCAAGTTTATGCCTCAGGATGGTTTACACCAAATATAATCCACATCTAAAAAATTGGTCTGAAAACTTATGGGAAATTACTCGGCTACTAAACATCACAGAAAACAGCAAAAAACAAATACTAAAAAAAAATTATTTAGGACAATGGTAGCATTTCACATCGAGAGCAAATTCTTATTGCAATTTTGATGACGATCGCCATCACATTAAACAACAAGCTTATCAGCATATAAAAAATGCAAGAGGTAGAGTAAATGATGGCATACTCAAAGATGAAATACCTAAATGTTGTAAAATGTTGTTGGAATAGAACTCCCAATCACTATGCAGTAACTGGATGCAATTTTGGTGAAGATACTAAAGGGCTGAATAGATTCCATTAATTCCACTGCATTATTCTGCTTACATTATCATACACAAGCAGTAGAAATATACGTGAAGGAGTGTCACAGCAGCATCACCCAACGTCTGTGGATACAGAGAAGAGATGGACTAGGTTGATACATAGAAAACTTATGCCAGTCTTTGATAAAAAAAATCACAATTCAATATATAAATAAAACATTGTGCTCAGATGGAAGGGTGGTCGAGCTATGCACTGTTGTGTCATAAAATACAGCCACCTCCACGTGATACCTCCTGGGTAGATTTGAAAGCATATTGCAAACAACAATTAGTTGTATGACACAACAGAGTGGAAACGCTTTTTTTACCAAAAGTTGTCAGTTTTGCTCCCGTTATACAGAACAAAGATATCGTTTTATCGTTTAAATATGTTAAATCATTAATAATAAAGGTTTAAATAAGACTTTTAAATAATAGCCAGCTCTATAGGAATTTTTTAATTTTTTTGAAAAAATGTCAAATTTTACCCAAAATTTTTTACTTTTGGACCAAAAGCGCAGACTCAAGCCATTTTTTTTCAGCGGTAATATTGCACGCAGATGATGTACTAGTATAAAGGCAACTTTTGGCACCTATCCGTTTTCGATTTTAAAAAATTCATTGTTTTCGCTCCACCCTAATGCTTATATTTTGCTAAAACACTTAAAAAAAAAAAATGCAATTAATAAAGAATTAATGAAAAAGCGCATCAACAAATAATCTCAAAGATTGCGGTGGTAAAGCTTTAAACGGGTCTACTTTTTTTATAACTCTAATAGATTTTTTACATTTAATATATATTTTTTAAAATGCCCACTAATAATACGAAAAATCATATTCATATGAAAAATAGCAATGATGCGTTCAAAAAAAGTTTTGAAACGTAATAAAAGCGATATTTTCATATTGGCCGCGCGTCAGGAGTTAGCAGCCGTAGAAATAGCCCAAAATCGCTATTCAGTGGTTTCTGCGCTAAATTTAATTACATGTCATAAATTTGTGTTTTATTTATATGTTATTGTTTTATGTGTTGATTGATGAATGTTTTAATTTTGTTATGGAATATTAGCTGAAAACAAATGATGAGCTATTTATATTGATTTCAGGACAAACGAATTTTTCTTTCGCAATCGGCTGCAGGCAATAATGGTGAATTTAACAAAAAAATCACACATGAAAATTATTTAAAAAACAACATAAATTGAGAAAATTTTGATACAGTTTCCAAACAAATTGCGATATAGTTTTCAAACAAATTGCCTTTTTAAGTCCTTTTTTCCACTATTAGTCCGGGTGCTACGGTTGAGAAAACTGCAAATGGTGATAAGGATATACCGATTGGTGAGCATATACTTTATATTAATACAATGCATTTCAGAGGGGGAGGCATCGCGTAAAGTCGTGGAAATTCAAGATGGCGGCTGTTATTCAAAATTGCGTCATTTTCGAATTTTCTTATTATCCATCTATAAATGTGTGTTTCAGGTCGATTTTGATGTTTTTAGCGTCAAAAATTTTGTTTTTAACACTTTCTGTCATAGTTGAATGAGTTTATGAATTCAGTTTGTCTGTTTGTTTGTCTGTCTGTCTGCTTATCTTTCCATGCTCTAACTGTCTTAAATATCGCTACTCGCTTAAATTCACTCAGACTATCATGTAATTTATACATGTTATTGAAGTTTACAATAACATGTTCCGAATAAAAATTGAAGTGTATAGTTTTATAGTCCGTTTACAGGACCCTCAAAAGAATTCCACTATGTTATTGTCTAATAGTCCGGGTGGTACGGTTGAGAAAACTGCAAGTCGTGAGAAGAATATAACGATGGGTGAGTATCTACTTTATATTAATACAATGTATTTCAGAGGGGGAGAATTGTCTGCTGTTGCGACTATCAAAATGACTTCAGCGTTACGCTGTTTGTCCTTTATAATATAGCTACATAGAGTAGATGCATTTTGCCGTGGAAGAAGCTTATTGTGATGAATTGAACGAAATTTGAACTTGGGTAGTGAGTGTAAATTGTGCATTTAAGGTAAAGCCAAGAGAGATTGCGCAGAAAGAGATTCGACGGGAAGGAGTAGTTGTACAGCAGCATTAGTGCGGTGTTTACATGAATGTGTACATTGATTGTTCCGAACGTCTTGGATAAAGCATTGCTATTTTGTTTTGTTTTGCAAAAGTAAGTGCTTGAATTTTCAAAACTGCTCGTCAGAATTTTTATAGAATGTCAGTAGTACAAAATATTTTACACTTAAACGACTTCTTATCAGATAGGGTAATTCCGGGATTTATGCCGCACATTTTTTTGAAAGTGTGTATAAAGTCCCATGGTGGACATAAAATAAAAAAAATCATACTGTGCTATTTAATGTTAAATATACAACGCGTGTACTGCAACAAAAAATTCAAAACAAATTATTAATATTTTTTAACAGTTTCTTTCTAAAACATTACACTGCGGCGCGTCACCCGTACATTCAGGCTGATACGCCGCACTTGTGCGGTAGTTATGCCGCGTTTGTAATAAGAACAGAATGAAGTTATAAATAAAAATATTAAAAAAACATTCATATATAGGCTATAATTATGGATGTAATAACAAAATAAAACTAAATCAGTACAATGAAACTTATTAGTAGATTCAAATTAATAATTGTTGCCTACTTTCACCATTAAAATTATCGACTTATTTTTTTACGTTAAATTCTAATTGTTATTTCAGCAACAACGTAACATCAATGTATTAGAAAGGGAAAAGAAAAAAAAAGTAAAATTGTGTTTACATAATTTATTTGTTAACCCTTTCGAAACCGGTGGCTTTTACACGAATTTTATTCAGTTGGTACCACTTTTTAAAAAGAAGTTACCTTTACTTAAATAATCATGAAAATGCTCTAATTAAAGAAAGGAAATATTACTTTTCTTTTTTACTAGTGCCAGAAACAAATTTTGTAAGCTCTTTATGAAGGTGCTTATATGTGCCTATGGTCCCGAATGGTTAAGAGATCGACTTCAATCTACAGAAAAAGTGTCGAAAAAGTACAATCTTTATGCAACTACATTTAAACACATGATGCAACGGAGCCAGTTACACTTCCTCTTTTTTGGAGTAGTTTGTAAAGAACGTCTGCGTTACGCGTAATCCAATTTTTCATTATTATTATCTTGACTTGCATCTTTCTTGCCCTTCTTATTTTTTATTTTCCCCCTTTTCTGCTTTGGTTTTAGTAAACTTGATAACATGCCTAACATGGTTAGTCTGTGCAAAAGAAAAGGAAAAGTTAATAACACTTAATCATTCCGTACAAAAGAAACTGCGGCATGTATACCGGAATAGCAGTGCAGCATGTATCCCATTTTGCATGGTGCAGACGTCGGCCATCACAGTTACCTGCCATCGCTAAAGGGAATTGTGTAATCATACACACAACACTCTATACAAACGCTACACTTAGTTTTGACTTCGAAATCATGCATGCATTTAGTAATTAGTGTATAAAAAGTATTTAAACATGACGTGTTTAAAAGTTTGGACAGTGAAATCATGCACTTACGTCAAATTAAGGATTGTACTTCTACAAGTAAACATCGAAATGGGATTCACGCTATACAGTGGTTAAAATAATCTCATTGCGCACCTATACTGTGCGTTTGACGACCATCTATCGATAATTACAAGAAATACAAGGGGTGCGGCATCTATCCCGTATGCGGCGACTCTCCCGGATTTACCCTACTAAACTAGACAAAGGATGCGAACACCAACAATTCATTTTAGAAGTCGTCATGTTTAAATAATAGTCCGCAAAATCTCTCCTACCAGAATAGGAGAGTTTCCGCATCTGCTATTTAGGACAGATGGCGCATTTCGCCATAAGTTTCAGTACTAGGAGTTACGAGCTTATTGGTAAATTTGAATTAATTGCAAATTACGTGTAAAACATATGAATGAATCAATTTTGAAATAATTTTGGAAAAACACATAATTATCGATACTAAATTTGGCAACAAATTAATTAAAAAAAATACTTAACAGATAAAAATTTTGTTAATAAATTAATATTACAGTTCTTATTAAATTAATTTTATGTAATTATTTTTGTTAATAAATTAATAATATATTTGTTAATAAATCAATTAATTATTTCTATATATATATTTTAATTTATGAACAATTAATTTGCTAAAAAATTGATTTCGTTAACTAAAATAAATTTTCTAATAACACCTACAATGTTTTAGAAAAGCTTTAACTCATTCCAAGCAGCTTAATGACATAGAGATAAAAAAGCTAACAGAGTGCAACTAATGTTACTGATTCAGAAAATATACACGAAAAAAGACTTAAGAAATTTCCTGCTGCAAAAAAAAAAAAAAAAAAAAAGCTGAAAATAAGAAGCTACCAGAAAAGTGGGATAAAATACCTAACTGAATAAAACGAATGTCAATGAGGATGAGTGCGTTGAATGTCTGAAATTGTACCAGGAGACAACTTCGACCAGTGACTGGATTCAATGTATTGCTCGTTGCAGGTGATTGCACGAAAGACGCTCGATTTACAACAATAAGTGCATCGATTGTGGACGACGACGACTTCGGTTAGTAAACAAAATACGATGAAAAAGTGGAAATGATAATGAAGTAATTTTCAAGTTAAACCTGTTATCAAGTAGATTAATATTATTCTGTAATCTTAGTAGGACTTGCTTTTTCTTATATTTTAATCTTCTTAAATTTAAATTCATTAACTATTCTTTCTTTTTTATTATTTAAACATTTGGCTGAAACTATAATAAAACATACTACACTATATATTACACATACTACAATATATATTAAAACACACATAAATAACGCCTGAATTCAACAGTTAACCCCTTGAGGGACAAGCAAAAATGTCTCTAAATATTGAATTCTCACCGGAATAATCGAAAAATTTTATTTTTAAATAAGGAAAAGCAATTTTTTATCGATTTTCCTCCAAAGTTAAGAATATAAAATTTAGTTAAATTTTTCTGGTGAGAATCTTGTTTAAATTAGGTGGGATATATTTTATCCCACCGTCCCTCAAGGGGTTAAAGGTATATATAAATATTTTACAGACATACAAACAATAAATACAATAAACCCAACTGGCGTGAAAAATTAGCCAGAGCCAGGAATCGAACCCGGGACCACAGTATGCAAGACTGCTGCTCTAACCACTGAGCTACTCCGGCCGATACCTGAGTCTGCAATTTCCCACTAATAAACCATGTTGGGGAAGTCACCAACCATCAATCTATTCATCGTTGTCCGGTCATCCAAGGCTGTCGTACTGATGGCTGGTGACTTCCCCAACATGGTTTATTAGTAGGAAATTGCAGACTCAGGTATCGGCCGGAGTAGCTAAGTGGTTAGAGCAGCAGTCTTGCATACTGTGGTCCCGGGTTCGATTCCTGGCTCTGGCTAATTTTTCACTACAGTTGGGTTTATTGTATTTATTGTTTGTATGTCTGTAAAATATTTATATATACCTTTATTTGGCTGAAATATTCACTCCTAATACAATAATATTTACTCTCGAAAACCTTACAACAATGTCGATTAAGTGTACTTATTATTGTTAACAATTTAATTGTAGATATTATTAATAAAAATCTCTTCTACCTATCTGTACAATCTCTCCTACCCATGCCCGAATCCGAAATGTAAGGAGAGATTGCGCAACATAGTTTCTTTGGTTTTATTACTGCTATTCTATTAAATTACAGCATAACAACAGCATAACAACACAATAACAATGGAAATACATAAAAAACAAATGAAGTAAAAGTTATTCATATATAGTTTAGCAAAAAATTAATATTTAGATTTTTTATTATTACTCTTTTGAAATGTGCGCAGACTCTCAACTTCTATCATTTGAAAATTTTTATCAAAGTAGAAATGTGATCATAGCCGAAGCCCGTCTGAAAATATGAGTGAAATTCTCTCATAAGATATAAGTTTAAATGCGTTGGTACACTATATGGCCAAAGGTGACCAGTCACTTGCGATTTTAGACGTTTTGTTAAATATCTAGAAAATTACATGAGGAGTTATCGTGAAACTCCAGATGTGTAAACAGAATAGTATAGGTCATACATTTCCGAGAGGATTTTTTCCCCAAACCCCATAGGGGACCGGCAACAAATGGAAGAGAACGAATATCTTTTGGATAACCAAAAACTAATGTAGCAAAACCGTTCAAATTGTAGATTATGATTAAATGCCTTATTGTAATAAACTGTGTTCATTTTTATGAGGATAGCATGTATACTCTTAGAGAAATTAAAGATTTTATAAAAATAATCCCAAATTTTGTCAAGTTTTTTGCTTAGAATTTGTAGAGTTCTTAATATAAAAAAAGTTCTTTTCAGAAAATATGACAATCAACGTTGTACACAATACCCTGCAATCAGATTCAGAAAATAATAAAAATTGTATGAAAAATGAGCACGTATACTAAATGATGATTCACTGCGCATGCCCGAATGTAATCGAAATATAATTTGCTTAATGTGTTAGCTAAATGTATAGAGCAACTTTTGTGAAGATCTCAGAAACATAGTTTGAAAAATCTGAAAATTGTAGTTGATAGAATATGGTCAAAATCGGTTATTTCCAAAATGAATAAAAAAGATGAGAGTTTTTTCCAAATACAGTAGCGCGTGCAAGATTTCGTATGCTATATTGGAACTAATCTATGGATTTACCCCTTTAAGCCCTGACCCGTACAATTGTGCGGGTGATACTAAAGTAAAAGAGAATGACTATTTCCTGTTTTTATGATATTTAAAACCAAATCTGCACATTTATATGAGTTAATTGGCTTCAGATGTTTTGATAAGACACAACTAGGGGGCACCAACTACAATACAGGGTTAGATTTTCTGCTTTTAAAGAGACTTAAAGAGACTATATCATCTGACAGCAATAGACAAAAAGTATGTACTGTCGTAATTTCTTTTAAATATGATGTTAAGTGTTTGCTTAGATTTAATTTTTCTTTTCATATACTTTATTCATGATTTTAATAGATTTTGTTAAATTTAATTAGGCTTTACAAATGTTGAAAAACAATTGACCCGCACAATTGTGCGGGCCCGGTTTTTACCACTTCCAAAATGGGCACAATTCCTAATATATAACATTTTTATTTTTAAGTGATTTCTTTTTAAACTTATGTTTTTAGCAATTTATTTTTTATTAATTACATTTTTAAATCGTATTAACTTTAAATTAATAAGTTTGTACTATTCATGATTTCTATTTGAAATTGATTGTATTAGATATATAATATGCACATGTAACGAACTGTATGTTTCTGCTGTGAGTTATATATGTCATATATGATTTATAAGTTTTATATGAGTTATATGCATATCATGAGATAGATTTTTAAGTTTGATAAATTCATTCCATTTTGTCGACAGAGCAAGCAAACCACCAGGAATAAATAATAAATTATGGAAAGTTCAGCAAATGCTCGACAAATTCCGTAGTGTCTGCATGAATTTACCAGGAGATCAGGGAAAATTTTCCATAGATGAGCAGACGATTCCCTTTTTTAGAACGTGCTTCAGTAAAGCAGTATATAAAAAAAAACCACACTCTGTTGTAACAGTATCACCTGGGATAGTTTTAAATTTTCTAGTATACCAGTGTGAAAGTACAGACCTGGTTCACAAGGATCTGGGCTTAGGACCTGCTGCAGTCCTTACTCTGGTTCACACCTAGGTTTATGTACTTCGATCGGCATTTCCACAAAATACCGCTGCTGGAAAAACTATAAAAAAAAAACAAAATTGGAAGGATCAGGCACAATCCAAACGGAGTGAAGGGCATACCATTTGTCAACGGCTCTTAAGAGGGGTGCGAGGATTGAGCACGTCTCAGAAAATGAAATTGTAGTGGTCTGTCCTAAAACAAAAATTGTTTCAAACATTTTCATTGTGGCTGATGAAAATTATCTCAATAAACAACAACTTTTTTTGCTTAAACTTTTATTTTTAGATATTTGCACACATAATCCCAAACTACACAATTGTGTAGATTTAGCCCAAAAACGACTGCATTAAGACCGAACCCGCACAATTGTGCTGGTCCTCGTTTGGCATAACCTGACATCGGGTATTTTTTTTTAATATTTTTTTTCAATCAAATACGGTCCTATCGATAAGGGAAAACCACCCAAACTTTCAATTTCTACCAAACAATCTCCCGGTCTTAAAGGGATATGGATACAGAACTTTCATCTTTTTGCTTCATTTTGGGAACAACGGATTTTGAGCTTATTCTATGAACGATAATTTTCAGAATTTTCAGTCTATGTTTTTGAGACTTTTACAAAAATTGCTCTATACATTTAGCTAACGCATTATGCACATTATATTTTGATTGCGTTTGGGCATGCACAGTGAAACATTATTCAGTAAACCTTCTCATTTTTCATACAATTTTTACTATATTTTAATTCTTTGCAAGATATTGCAGGTTATTGTGTACAATGCTGTTTGTCATATTTTTTGAAAATAACATTTCTTTTTAAAATTAAGAACTGTAAATTACAAGCAAAAATCTTGGCAAAATTTGAGACTGTTTTTATGAAAACCTGAATTTCTCTTTGAGTATCCATACCATCCTCATAAAAATGAACACAAATTATTACAATAATCCACTTAATCATAATCTACAGTTTGAACGCGTTTGCTACGTTAGTTTTGACAGGGTTATCCAAAAGATATTCGTTCTTTTTCTATTTGTTTGCGGTCTTCTATGGAGTTTTGGGAAAAAAATCTTCGCAGAAATATATGACCTATATTATACTGTTTACACACCTGGAGTTACAGGTTAATTCCTTATGTACTTTTGTAGATAGTTAACAAAACGTCTAAAATCGCCAGTGGCCGGTCACCCTTTGGCCATATAGTGCATGTAATTTCCCACCAGAGGTGCTACTACCATAAAAAACTTATCATTCGTTTCCGTTGAGCTAAGAAACTTTAACCTGACCATGACAGAAGCTTATGCTAAAAAATATAGGGAAATGCCTTCATTGAAAGTAATAATAATAATAATAATAATAGCTTGCAAAATTCGGGTTGTGTCATGTTTTTTAGCTTTTGATAATTGACTCTTTTATATTTTGTGGCGCTGAATCTGAAAATGATCTTCCTTTTAGGTAGCTTTTATTACAAAAAGTAAAAAGCTACATATTGCAGCCTTCCGGTCGAAAGCACTTCCGGAAACTTTTGGTATATTTTCATGACCCCATACTCCAAAACCAAATGAAGAGAATTTTGCGTCTGTTGCAATGAAACATGTCGAAATGTAAATATATAAAGGCATTTTGCCGTTTAAAAATTTATGTTTACCACTTATAGCACTTAATGAGTACTTTGATGTTTTGAAGTGATTTTTATACATAGTTTATATACTTCGCATTTAAAAATAAAGTTAATTGCGATTTCTACAGTGGGAAGAACACGGAGTTCTTTGAAAGTATTTATTACACAAGCCTGCGATGGTCGTGTTTTTAAACTTTTGATAATTGATTTTTATGTGTTTTATAGCGCTGAATCCGAAACTGAGCTCCATTTTTAACCATCACGTCAGGATTTTTCGCAAATCGTAAATTTGCGAAGCTAAAAAAAATAAACATTTGTCACGATTGTTGATACGATTTGTCATTGACTGAGGAAAAGAAGGCAAATGTTTTACATACATGTGGCACAAATTTCTAGCCTTATCAATCAATCGTCAAGGTAAAAGAGGACACCAAGATGAACCCCATCAAAATATAAGAGGAAAAGCTTGAGGCAGAGCATGAGTGGTTCAAAGAAATTTCTACACATGGAATAAAATTGTAAGGATTTTAAATACAAATATTTTACACGTTTAGCTGTAAAAATACATAGTAGAAGTCAAAAGATTTAAAAAAAAAGAAAAAAAAGCTTTACATATATTTTGTCGTGTCAAATTTCGCAATAATTCAACTTTTTAAAAATTTTTTAATTTGGGATTTGCGAAAAATCCTGATGTGTTAGTAAAAAATAAAGGTCATTTTCGAATTCAGCACTACAAAATACATAAGAATCGATTATCGAAAACTAAAAAATGCAAAAATGTTTTACATACATGTGGCACAAATTTCTAGCCTTATCAATCAATCGTCAAGGTAAAAGAGGACACAAAGATGAACCCCATCAAAATATAAGAGGAAAAGCTTGAGGCAGAGCATGAGTGGTTCAAAGAAATTTCTACACATGGAATAAAATTGTAAGGATTTTAAATACAAATATTTTACACGTTTAGCTGTAAAAATGCATAGTAGAAGTCAAAAGATTTAAAAAAAAAGAAAAAAAAAAGCTTTACATATATTTTGTCGTGTCAAATTTCGCAATAATTCAACTTTTTAAAAATTTTTTAATTTGGGATTTGCGAAAAATCCTGATGTGTTAGTAAAAAATAAAGGTCATTTTCGAATTCAGCACTACAAAATACATAAGAATCGATTATCGAAAACTAAAAAATGCAAAAATCACGTCTATTTTATAGTTCAAATTTACTATTTTTTTAGTTAACAAGTTCATATTCGAAAAAAAAAATCTTATATAAACCTAAAAAGTTATTTAAAAAGTAGGAATTTATAATTTTATTTCTATTGCTAGGCATAATCAGAGGAAAAAAATGCAAAAAAATTTAAAATGTAGAATCCGTTAATCGAAAACGTACCATGCATACCTCATACATTTTTCAAAGCATTTTCAATTCTACTTGAATTTTAAAATAGTTTTATTAAAATAAATTCAAATCTTAGATGTATAAGTTTCAAAACCATCGTTAAACTTTTCTTAAAATTTACGTTTCAGCTTCATTAAAATGTAATCTACGCACTTTTCAGTAGTATTGATTACAAAATATTTCGTAATTTGCGTTTGAAATAGCTAGTGCAAATTGAAAATAGATAAATTCTCCCCAGGATATAAATCTTGTGCAACGACTAAGCATTAATAATTCTGCCGATTTAGGGAAAGTAATCAAAACTGTTTGCAAATTGCTTTTCCCTCGTGCAGGTAAATTTGTAAAATGTATTAAGAGTTAGTAAGGAATAGAAACTAGAAGCAAAAATTGATTTTTAAAATCTTTATCAAAAAATTATTCTTTTCTCGTTTTAAGTTACTGAACTTATAAAATAGCTTAAAGGAATCAATAATGCATCCTGGAATCACATAATGTTTTCGTTTTTCGTGTGTGTGTGTGTGTGTGTGCGGGGGGCATTTCAGATGACAAAAAGAAAAAAAAAATAGAATTTAAGTTTTTTATTTATTCGTGAAACCAATTGAATTACAGCGTGTCAAGATAATTTTTCTTCTTTTTCTTTTAAGAAATATATTTTGCTGAATGATATTTTGTAATATTGCTGAAATACATTAGTAATTTCAACAAAACGCCCACGAGCATGAAAATATTTAATTTAAAAATTAAAATACAGTCTTTTAAATTTGTATTTGGAAAAGACACGTTACATTTTAAAGAGTTAATAAACTAGAACTTTTATCTTACATCTAAGATTTCCTATGCTTTCACATTCACGTTCGTCTTTAATGTGTTTATTTATTTATTTTTATTTTTTTGTAAATAAATGTGAGAAAGTTTCCATGACCTTCAAGGAAATATAAAACTATTACGTTTGAATAAATAAAATTTTTAGTTAGTTTATATAGAAATATACGAGAATGTATCAGAAAAAAGGTTACGAGAGAAATAACAAATTATTTATTAACAGTAGACAGAAAATGCAAAATGGAATTAAGAGGCATTCTTACCGCTCACTTTTTCATGTAATCACTGAATCCATTAAGCATTTATCCGAACGTAGGACTAACTTGTTTAGCCCAGCTTGGTAGAAATCATGTCCCTGCCCATTGAGCCAGTTCTCAGAAGCTGTTTTTGCATCACTGTTTGAAGTAAACCCTGTTCCAAATAAGTGTTACCTTTAATTTCGGAATCAGAAAATAGTCATTGAGTGCCAAAACCTGTTTTTCTTTTTTGTGTGTGTGTGTATGTGTGTGGAGGGGAGTGTCTCTAGGCTTCCCACTTGATTTTTTGCAGTAATTCTTCAGTTTGGTGAGCAGTATGGGGATGGTAATGTGATGAATGAGGATGGCACCATCATTTAACATGGCAGGGCATTTGCGTTTGATAGCTTTACATAACTTGTCAAAGTAGCACAAGCAAGACCACTTTTCTAAACATCGCGCCGTTTCAATCGCTGTGAGACGTTTCCGAACATACATTACCTACCCGTACAACTGCTGTAAGATAACTAGCGCCATCTGTCTACACACCAGGAAAAAGTTTTCATTCCGCAATAATTACTTTTCAAATGACGCCGCTTGTAACCTTTTTTCTGATTCATACTCGTATATATCTTTCTGTTTGCTTTTATTACACAGAAAGCTTACGAATCTCCGTAACCTGGCGACTAAAGTCTATGTCGTTATGTTTAATGCTGAAATGAATTTGCGCAATGGTTTCTTTAAGTGTTAAATGCATCTTTATAGCATAACATAACGTAACTGTTTACTCGAAATTCTCAGCCTCGAAAGATCCATTTAAATCTGTTGTAAAAATTATATACAGTCAGGAAAACGTACGCTCCCAAACTAATTCTGAAGCAAATGATAGTATTAAAATATGACGGGCGCGAATCTATTAGTAATAATGTTTGCTACTTATCGTCTATTAATTAATTTTTTTTCAAAATTAATTTTCTTAAAAATTCTGTATTGTAAAGAAGAATTTTTTTGATACAGAAAATGATTTTTAGAAGCCTTAAATATGCGAATCTAAAGTTACAGCTCATACCATCAAGTAGTATAAAAATAAATTTAACATTTGGAGTTCCAAACTTTAAAACTTCATAAATTGTAAACTACACTGCTAAATAAAATTAGGGGAGCACGCAAAAAAGTGAAGAAAACAGTGCAAGACAGCAATGTATGGGCATAAAATGAATAGTACACGTGTATCAGTGCACAATACAGAAAAAAAGGTGCAAAAAATTTTGTAAGGGAGCTTTTATTATTTGAAAAAATGGAAAGAACATGAAAAGATGGTTTAAGACAATAATTTGGTTTCATGTAAATGATAAAAAAAAGTATTGTTTAGGAATGATGCAAGATTTTTAATATGGCGTGTGGTCTCGTCGAACAGCTAAGACTGCTGCACACCTGTTTTCCATGTATGCGATGAGGTTATCCATAAGCTTTGGGAAATACTGTTTCACTGTTCAAGAATTACAATCTCCAAGTGCCTGACAGTAAGAGGAGGCCTTTGTCTCGCAACAATGCATCGTGTGTGTATGTCCGAAACATGCTTGATCGTATTTAGGACAGGAGAGCATGCTGGTCATACCATACGCTGTATTGCTTCAGCTTCAAGCATGTTTTCTACAAGTCGAACAGTATGAAGTCTGGCATTATCATGCAAGGAAAAAAAGAAATCACTAATTGCTGCAACATAAAATACGACACGAGGTCTCAGTATCTCGTATGTATAACTTCGGACCATCAAAGTGCCATTCCGAATGATATGCAGGTCCGTACGTCCACCTATGCTGATTCTAGCCCATAGCATCAACCCACCTCGTCCGTAACGTGATCTTTCACGAACAAATGTGGGATTATTTTGAGTGTCTCTTTCTCTACACTGAAAAAAACGACATTTTTACAGTACAATGTACTGTTCATCTCGCGCTCAAACTCGATCACAGTCGAATGTGCTGTAGCTTTCTTTGGTTTCTTGACTATATAAACATGAAAAATACAGTATTTCTTTAAAATTAACAGCACAATGTGCTGGGAATTAGGACGCCAGCAGTTTGTGCTGGCAAATCTACAATTTGTTTTACAGTGTACATGCCAAAACACATCAGATGTCACATCCAGACTGAATCGGGACTCGTCTGTAAACAGAATTTGACTCCAACAACGCTGCCTCCAAACTCGATGTTCAGTTGCCCACCTTCTTTGGGCCGCACAGTTGCTTGAGATCAACGTAATACAGACCATTGGCTTACGTGAATAGAGACCAGCCTGATGAAGCCTATTTTGGACTGTTTAGCTGGACGCCCTTCGTCCTGTGGCCAAGAACAACTGTGTTTGCAGCAGAGTAGCATTGCTCGTTCCGTCTCGACGAGCTGTTAACAGGATATATCGGTCATCAGTTTCTTTGTTAGCACATGGCCGACCTTGCCCTTGTCGATGTCTACCAATCCATGTGTCTTGGAATCGCTTCCACAGCCTTGCATTGACACTTCTTGCGACCCCAATAGCGTCCGCTACACTTCGTTGTATTTCCCTAGATTCAATTGCCCCGTTACCACGTCAAGCCATGGATTTCGTTAAATCACATTGTTGCGACATTTGCAAGTCACCTTTTCTCAAAACACCAGCTGAGCATTTGAATTTTACAACTGAGACAGTGAAACAGACGTTTCTGCAACATCCCGACTTCTACGCTGATCTCCTGTTTCAACTTTTTGACGTCATAAACTTTAATTTGCATGTGAAGTTTTTTTTATCTGTTTTCTACTACACTTTAAATTATGGATGTTTTATTTTACGTTACTTATCGTTGTAAATATTAGCGTAATTTTGTTAAAACCATGTGCTCCCCTAATTGTTTTGAGCAGTGTATTTTGCCGAATTACTAACTTTCCGTTTGGTATTCGAAGGTAAATATACTGAAAAGTCCGCATTTTATGTCCAATTTAGATGCAAGTATTGAAGATTTTAAGGTTTGGTTATAATTTCTATATGTATACGAGCCTCTAATCAAATTGTAAGTGTACCATTAGATATTATTGCTAATCGATTAGTGCCAGTCACCTTTTTATTCCTTTAAGGGGGTTCCTCCGTGTGATAGATTCTCTCCGAACGGCGCACGAGTGGTGTTGCAAAAAATGCCAGAATGGAAGCATTAGCAGAGTAATCCGCATTGAAAGACCACCAAGAGGAAGATGAAGGAATGCCGTATGGACCAGGCATCGCAGATTGATGATAAGTTGAGATTTTCCTCATTTTAACCGTACTTGAAACTTTAAACGCGTTTTTATCCAAAACATTATTTTTAAAAAATTTTCCTCATCATATCTTGAGAACGGTTTGACTGGTTCACTTGAAATTTATAGAATAGACTCAGCACGTGCAGACGCACGGAGTGAACTAGGATAATCCGTAAATTCCGAATGTTTCTATTTTTTTCGTAACGAAAGAAAAAAAATCATAAAATTTGAAAGGTTTTTTTCCAGATGTCAGCCAAGACCCCAATTTTTAATATTTTCAAATTATTCCAGTTCATTCGATGCATTTAGGCTTACAGATTGAAAGGCCTTTTTTTTTTCTTCTTTCAGATAATCGTAGAGGAAGAGAGCGTCCTTTTTTGGAGACAGGTGTCTTCAGAGTGGTTTAATTTATCTTCTAATAAAGATTTTTGCTTGAAATTTGTTTTACATATTTTTGAAATATCAATTAATGTATAATAAAAAGCTCAAAGTTCCATTTTTTCATTTGTCGTCAAAATGTTTCTTTCCAAAAACTGCTTAAAATACAGGCCGTCACACGGGGGAGCCGTCTTAAGACATTTGGTAGAAATGAAAACTTTTGGTGGTTTCCTGAAATTAATAGGATGATATTTGACTGAAAAAATATCGAAAAAAAATCTGATGTTGGGCTACGCCAAGAGAGATCCACGTAATTCTTTGGGTGCAGGCTAGACTTTAAATCGCACAAAAGATGAAAACATTTTTCCTTTTCTTAAGAATCATCTAAACAATTGCGTAGGCCAGGTCTTAAAAAGTTAGTATAGATACTGCATCTGATTGTTATTACATCTAGATCGCAATAAACTATGCATATAAAATAAAATCACCAGATATTATCGAAAAAAAAAAGAAATTAACAACGAATTTTAAAAAAGCATTTAATTTTCTATTTATAGATAAGCAGAACTAGATGACTTTATCATTCAAAAAATGAAGCTTACGCGGAATTTAAAAATATGTATATATGTGTATAGCACCTGAAAGGGGAATTTTGCTATACGAAAATATTTTTTTTAAGGAAAAATAATCAAAAATATTAAAAAGGCTGTTTTTTTTTTAAATATTTATTGAATTTTCGAGTTTAGGTCTTACTGAAATGTTTAAACACGTGTCTTTTAAGACGCGTTTACACAGTGGGATTTTTTAACCTAAGTCCTGAAATGTGCAAGATTTTATTTAATCTCACATTATTCAAGAATCTACAAAATACATATGATTGTTTAGATTAGATGAAATCTCGTAAAATTTGATGAGCTTATTGATGGGGAGATATTTGGTGTTATTTAAATCCCAGCAAAGTATTTTTGAGATGGAAAAAGTGATGTAAAAGGATGGTTGGTTTAAAGAAAAGAGCTGTGAATTTGCTCACCGTTTTCGTTGTGAGAAACTGCTAATTGAGCAAGCTGCCGGTTCGAGTATTATGTTCTAAACCAATCGTACTGTTAAATTTAAATACGAGAAAATAAAGAAAGATAATAGAAAGAAAGGGTAAAGTGAAAGCTGTAGAGTAGGGATGCACTACCTGTGGCCCGTGGGCCAAAAATAGCTATCGATCGGTTGATCTGTGGTTCGCGAATTTCGTTAATTTATAACTTTAAAAAATCTCAATTTTTGTCCATAAGTCGCTGGAAAAATTACCAAGTTTCGTCAATTTATCTTGGGAAAAGATTGCAAATTTTGTCAGTCAGTAAAAAATCGTTAATTTTGTCAGTCGCTTATCGAAAAACATGTTGCATTTCGTCGATCAGGCACGGAACAATCGCGAATTTCGTTGATCAGGCATG
The DNA here is from genome assembly GCA_963932465.1 of Maratus speciosus. NCBI lineage: Eukaryota > Metazoa > Arthropoda > Arachnida > Araneae > Salticidae > Maratus > Maratus speciosus. The sequence goes on from OZ010788.1 coordinate 185,850,237, forward strand.
AAAAAACCACGAGTTTCATCGATCGGGAATATAAAAAACCAGAATTTCGTCGATCAAGCACGGAAAAATCGCTAATTTTGTCGATGAGAAGCGGAAAAATTGCAAATTTCATTAGTCAGTTAAGAATCCCCAATTTTGTCGATCGGGGCGGAAAAATCGCAAATTTTGTTGATCATCAACGGAAAAATGACGAGTTTCGTCAATCGCGCACAGAAAAATCGTGAGTTCCGTCGATCGGGGACTGAAAAATTGCGAATTTCTGCGGTCGACGCAGAAAAATCGCAAATTTCTTCGATCAGGCGCGGAAAAAACGTCCGTGTCGAAAAAAATCGCGAATTTTTCGATCAGGCGCGAAACAATTGTGAGTTTTTTCAATCAGGTGTGAAAAAATCGCGAATTTTGTGGATAAGATGCGGAAAAATTTCAAAATGTCATTCATCGGCTGCGGCAAAAAAAAAAACAAAACAAGACAAAACAACAAAAAAAAAACGTGAATTTCGTCAATCTGCCGCAGGAAAAAATTGCAAATTCGTCAGTTAGTCAAGAATCGCGAATTTCGTTGATCGAGCGCGAAAAGATCGCGAATTTTGTCGATCAGGTGCGGAAAAATTTCAAATTTCTTTGGTTATAAACGGAAAATTCGCAATTTTCGCCAGTTTATCGCGAGAAGGAAATCGAGAATTTTGTCGAATAGCCGCGGCAAAATTTGCGAATTTCGTCAGTCAGTTAAGAATCGCGAATTTTGACAACTGATAGAAAGAAATTAAATTTTGTCTATCGCAAAAATTTCCTCGAAATTCGCAACTGTCCGTGGGAAAAAATCGTTAATTTCGTCAAAAGTTCATGAATTTCGTGAATAGTTCATGGAAAAAAATTACAAATTTTGTCTGTAGATCGAAAAAAGTATCGTGAAATAGAAATCCATTGTTAGCAGAGAAAAATCTCAAGTTTCGTCTGTGCTGCACTAAAAAAATCGCGACTTTCTTCAATTTACCGCGGGAAAAAAATCGCGAATTACATCAATGCATATCAGAGACAAAATCACAAAAATATATGCTTCCCCCCCCCCCCCTATCTCCTCCCATTGTTAATAAAGTTCACACTATTTACAGCACTAGCCACTATTATTTCTGTTTGTTTTTTAGCACTTTTAATAAAGTAAAACTGGTTCCCGCGAATAAAGTCAAGGAATATTTTCTCTCCTTGAAAATAATCTTTACTATATCCGTTATATATACAAATATAAACTGTTGATAGTATATCCTTGCCAATTGAATCGTCTATGTTGACTGGCAGGGGAAACTAGAGAGGTAAAACAGTCACCCTTTGAAACAATGCTTTTTATCTGATTATAGCCCACAGATCCGCCCCTTCTTCCACCTCCCCAAAATAGAATTATCTCTGTGTTACTGATGCGACCCTCGACAACCCAGACCTTTTCGTAAGTGGCCCTTCTCTTAAAAAGGTTGTGAACCCCTACTGTAGAGAGTATAAAGTAAGTCATACCAAAATAGAAAAGCAATTTCAGAAAAATTAATAATTCCATAAGATAAATTTCAAAAATAGCAGTTGCATAAATAAACAAAATCGCGCACCTGTAAAAGATATTAATTAAAATAATATGTAATGTATAAAATAAAAAGCTTAAGATAGGATTACTATGACAAAGCTGTGAACTGTAGTTTGCTTTTCGTGTTGCAGCATTAACTATAACACAGTTCAAAGAAAACAACCATAATGTGAACATACTTAATCCAATGATAATTTTTCTTTTATACCTATTGCGAACCCTTGGCAATATTCTTCATTATAGATCTTAATATGAACAGATATGAAACGCTTATTAGTAGAACTGATGCGATGTTAAAAAAATAGGAATTTTCATCCATGAATTTCAAATATTTTATTAAGATTGCGTTATTTCTACGCATTTTTTACTGATTTTGCATTCCACCCATAGTAAAAATATGACTCTATACGAAGCATGCAAAAACAATAACAAACAGTATTTTTTGTGATTTAATAAAAATGACTTGAATATTTAAAAAAGAAAACTTTTATCATAAACTTGCATTTAAAATTTAGTAAGTAAATAGAAAATATTGTATACTTAAATTACGTGTCTTTTTCTGCAATTTCTGCGGAAGCGGATGAAATAGTGGTGCGATAAAACGAACACTTTAAAAGTTTTTCAACTTCTTCTTACTTAATATTCATTGATTCCTTCAACATTTTAAGTAATCCAACTATACAGTTCCCAAGAAATTATTATTTTTTTCTTCAGTTTTAAAACTGTTTCTGAATTTTGATGAATTGACTAAAGTAAAACTTAAGTATTTATACATTCGAATATTTTTAACTGAATTTATATTTTGGGATATTCTTTCCTGGTTTAATCTTTTAGAGTAGATCACAAGTCCTTTGAAATTACTTTTGGAATGGCTATTATAATGTAATATCTTTTTTAAAAATCGTTTAGAAATTATTTCCGAATATCTGGAGATGTGAAGAACTCCAAATAAATACGTTGTTATCAACTAAACACATATGCAGTAAGATCTTCATAACTGGCGCTTCTTACAGTAGACACCTCTATTTAGTGAACACTTTCACAATGCAACATCTATAAGTTTGTATGTTTTTGTCTCTGAAAAGCGTATACCTCCGCGGTACCAAATCAGCTATTTTTTACAGTATATTGAAATAAAGAATATTTTGAAAGTTCTATGTACATTAGACTTGGCTATAATCATGACAAATAAGCAAGAGCTAAACTGTTAATAATCATTTAATCTCCGACACAGTCTCAAATCACATTTCTCAACATTTTGTTGCATTTTTTGAAAACACATGTTAATCCATTGCTTCACCTGTGGGATCTGAACAAAATTTTACCGATAAAAGAAAGATTACAAGTTGACATCCAAGTGTGAACTCTCCCCGGCTCTTGGATACAGGAAACATGTGACCGGCACTTGATCAACGGCATATACACTGCTCAAAACAATTAAAGGATATTGCAGTATTAGGTGGATTTTGTATCTGGTAAACTGTTTAGCTGATTGATACATGGTCGACAGACATAGTAGGTTATATGAGAATAAATTACACATGTTTGGCAGAAAAAAATGCATTTTATTGCGCATTTGTGTACTAAAGGAAAAAAACACAATTTGTGCATATGAGAAAAAAAGAATAAGAAAAGGTGTTTTCTTCAAAGAAAATCATTTTCAGTAGGGGATATGGTTTCCACGGGCGGCCAGCAACGTTGAACACCTTTGAGGCATGGACTCAATGAGGCTATTAATGACGAGTTGGGGTACTCTGCCCCACTCTTCCAGAAGAGCTCTTTCCAGTTCTTGGAGAGTTTGTGGGGGTTGTTGGCGGCCAGAAACTCGTCTTCCTAGAGCGTCCCAAACGTGCTCGATTGGATTCATGTCTGGAGAACACGCTGACCATTCCATTCGAACGATTCCTTCCTCGAAAAGGAAATCCTCCACCAGGTTTGCACGATGTGGCCTGCAGTTATCGTCCATTAAAATGAAGTTATCTCCGATTGCTGCAGCTTAAGGGACTACAATAGGTCTGAGGATCTCATCCCTATATCGGCGGCCAGTCAGAGCTCCATCTCGAATGATGTAGAGGTCAGTGCGCCCGTCAATGGAGATGCCACCATACACCAACACTCCTCCACCGCCAAATCTGACACTTTCGTGCACGAACGCAGGATTATGCCTACTGCCGCGGTCCCTCCAGATGAAAATACGCCTATTATCTGGATGCACAGAAAAACGGGACTCGTCAGAAAACAGAATATTGCTCCATTCATTTCTCCTCCAGTTGACATGCTCGGTTGCCCACTCCCTGCGGTCGCGACGATGCCTTGATGTTAATCTAACACATACAATCGGTTGGCGAGCATACAGACCTACAGCATGGAGCCGGTTTCGGACAGTCTGAGTTGAAATCGTGGTGCCTGTAGCAGAGCGAAGGTGTTGTTGGAGAAGAGTAGCGTTCATGGTTCGGTGTCTCCGAGCTGTTAACGCTAAATACCGATCTTCATTGGGCGTTGTTGCCCGTCTACGACCTTGCCCCGGTCTTCGGCCTGCACATCCACTCTCCAAAAAACGGTTCCAGATCCTGGAAATGACACTTTGTGACACTCCAATGGCTTGCGCTACTTCGGCTTGAGTTTGGCCCCCTTCTAACCTACCAACAATTCTCAAAGCTTCTGAATCTGTCAAATGACTTCGCTGAGACATCGTACTCATCGAAACAAAGCAATCACTGAATACCGATCATCCTTGTCTTCATTCTCTTTTATCCAGTTGAAAGTCAAATTTCATTCTCTGCCGCTGAAGCGACGTTTTTGACGTCGAACTCAAAATTTGCATACTCCACAGTTTGAAAACCAGAAAAATTTGCATTTGTGATTCTCTTCTTCTATTTTCGGCAAAAAAAATTTCGTTTATATCTTTATTTTATATAAAACTTCGAATATCCTTTAATTGTTTTGAGCAGTGTATATTCTGTGTGGAAAGTAGGTGAAATCTAAACACATAGAAGTTATTATTGGTTTGTGTATAATCTTGGTTTGCATGTTAAATCTACAGTTTTTGACCGATATGCACCGGACTTGATATAATGCGTTTTAACACATGAGTAAAATTACTATCAGCTTAAAAAACTATCAGACTACTACTTAAACCTTTTTTCAAAAATCTACCTTAGTTTATCATTATTGAAATATCGTTTTCTTAATGTTCTAATCGAAAGTTTTCGTTTCATTTTCGAAACTCAAAAAAATAGAGAAAATGTTTTTTTAAAAGGATAACAGGTGTACTTAGTTCTTTTAAGTCAATACAAATTCAGACTAACTTGCTATATTTTTGCATTTCTTATACGGATGTCATTGTAAGTAGAAAATGCGCATTTTTCATACATAAATGAAAACTTCTGCTGTATGTGCATTAAAAAACCGTAGAACCTTCATTTAAATATTTGAAGTTAAAAAATCTTCCATAACACAGGGATTTGAATTTTGAGAAAAAAAAGAAAAAAACAATACTAAATATTATCGTAATAGATCTCTATGCTCGTAAAGAGATGGTGCTAACGTTTATTTCCTATTCCGTTTGTACACTACAGCTATACCTTTATTTATTCCCTTTAGATAAGAGTTTTAATACTTTAAATGTAGTAGTATTATTTTTTATGATGTGAACATTTTTTACGGAAATGCAACATAGAAGTGGTCACTCTATCGTAGAGTCAAAATATGCCTGACACCTTTTAAGTAAATTCACTCTGAGCAAAAGTGAAATTTTTGACTCTCTGAAAGAGTGAATAGTCACTCCTGGGAAGTGAATATTCACTCTGAACAGGGATGGATAATCACTCTTTCGGAGGATTGACTATTCACTCTTGCTAAAGGAGTGCGGTTTTTCACCTCTGGTGGGAGTGAATAGTCACTCTTTCATAGGAGTGAATGTTCATTTTTGATATAGTCAATTCTCTTTTTATTTTGCTTTTATGGTCATTTTAAAAGAATCACATCTTTTATAGCATGCAATAAAAATTGATACAAACATGCTAAAGATTGGAATAAAATACTTTATTAGCAATATTTATTTAATTCATTGTTTGTAACACTAATTGAACATTTAAGGAAAAATTCAGTTAAAGTTACATACGAATTTAAAATAGATTACTGATAGAAATAAACTAAAATATTTTATTCCAATCTTATCCTTTGTGTTTGCTTTTATTGCATGCCCTATAAAGATATTACTGTTAAAGTTTTATTAATAACTTTTTAATAGCTGGATGTGATATGTTTAAGGGGGCTCAGCCCTTGATCGATACCGAAAAACATGTAAACAGAGCTCTCGCTTCGAGTCAATATAAAAACAGAAACATTCAATGTAACTAATTTAAACTTTCTGATACTTTTAAGGTATGTTTGTCGTCTTATAAAATTATAAAATGAAGTACTTCAATGTAATAAAATAAAAAAATATACCAAAATTTTTATAACACAATTTTCGAGAAAAAATTTAGGTGTCATATCACCATCCGTAAGATATCTTAATGTTGAATTGACATAAGAACCTAATTTTTGCTTTAAAATGATAAGAAAACTTTACTCTATAGAATGAATTAAGGATATAACTATCAATCAAAAGAAACTTTATTAAAAAACTCTCAAATTTGAAAATTTAAAACCCCCTAAAAAAGACAATTTATTTTCTTTAAAAATACTCAAAATATTAAACTATCTATAATATATTAATTCATTCTATAGATAATGATGTTATATGCATGCAAAAAAATTTCTAAGTCATTCCATCAAATAGTTTTTTTTTTTAATCTTAAGGACAGTCGTCAAAAATCAAGTTTTGAGAAAACGCGACTTAAAGTTGCAATTAAATTTGGAAGTGATTCTTACATTAATGCTTTTAACTCCGTTAAAAATGCAAATATTTTATGCGTTTTTTTCACTGTGTTCAGAATTAATTGAATAATCAAAGCAGATAAAAAAAATAGATTTTTTTAAAGTTAAAAAGTCCTGAGCCCCCTTAACAATGTTTGATTTGATTTAAATGTTTGTTTTAAATATAAAACCATACTTTTTCCACAAATTATTGCTATTTTTGCAAAGTCCTATTGTTTAAAAATATTTTTAATTTTCCCACTTAAAAACCAATGCATAAACTCATATCTGTTTTAAATAAGTTCTAAGCATGATTTAAATATTAATAATGTATAATTTTTCTTTTATCCGCTGTGATTTGCTTTTATTTTATTTAATATGAACATGGAGTCTAAATTTTAAGTTCTCTGGAATATCTATATATTTTTCTTTTAAACGTATTCCTTAACTTAATCATGATTTCTAATTTTCGTCCGTTATTGCCGAAAAATGGAATTAATACAATACTTATTAATGAAAAGACACGATAAGCCATATTTAATTTGACTTTTTTATTCGCGTAGATATTGTATTTTGTGAATAAGAGCAAAATAGATTTTATATGTTTTATAGGAAAAGATTGACCTCAGAAATGGAAAAAATGAAATTTAAAAATGAAGTAAAAGACTGCATATGAAATATTCTTATTGTTGAAAAACATTTTAATATAAAAAAATAGTTATTAATCTCTTAAAAAATATTCAGTTCTATATTATGTAAGTAAATATGAACCTTTTAAAACACATACTAAAGCAGTCTTAACCATAAACTTCAAAATTGGCATAAAAAACTTTTTATTTCAATGCTTAAATATCATGTTTTATTGTTTAGTGCAAAAAATTACGTGTATCAAAAACGTAGAAAATGCCTTTAATATAGAAGGAAATTTAATAACTGATGCAGAATGTCCATAATTAAATTTTTATATTACTCAGTCTCGAAATTTTTAAATCATAAACCGCAGAAAAATTCCTACATACAATAAAAAAAAAAAATAATATACCAACCTTTTCGTAATATCATAAACATCAAATATCATATTTAACTCTGAAACAATAATAATGATGATAAATACTCAAAGTGTATAACATCAGAAATCAGTAATAAACCGAAAAAAAAACACCCCCCCCCCAAAAAAAAACAAAACAAAACATGTCATATAACGGCAAATTAACGTTTACATCGTGTCTCCTATGAATTGAAAAAAATCTAGATATCTTCTGAATCAATCAGCCTTTCAAACGAAAGAGATAAAACTTTTTTTTTATCGTTGTCAAAAGTATTTTGAATCAGAGTATTGAATTGGAAGAATAAAATATTTACACTCATTTTTTTTATTCACATTGCCCGAACTAAAGAGGTTTTGATTATTTTTTTGCTAAGCATTGCGTGTTATTCAATTGTTAAAACAATTATATTTCAAACTGCTACATGAAGAAATATAATAGACAATCCCTTTTGAACACTCCACGATCAATCTTTTTCTATACAACATATAACTATTTAGCTCATAATCTTAATATTCTATATCTACACGAATAAATCTTTAAAATTAAATAAAACTTACCTTATGTGTTTCATAAAGGATAATCTTAATGATATCCTAATCTGTTAATCATAAGATAGCGGACGAAAAAGTGATAATTTTTCTTATCTTTTAACGGCGTCGTCACCTTGCTGTTCTGATTGGTTAATAAGCAAGGTATACGCAAATCACTCTTTCAGGAGAGAGACATTTCAATCAATCCTAGACAGTGGAAAATTCCACTCTTTAAGGAGTGTATTTTTACAAATTAACTCGAAAAAAAGTGAAAATGAAAGTCACTCTTCCAAAGAGGGAACTTTTCACTCCTCCCAATTTTAGAGTGTAGACTACACGTTAACAGAACATAGGTAAAATCGGTTTTAAATAAAAACACTATCATATTTTTAAAATTTAGTATATTTTTTATTTTGACCAACAACTACATGAAAAGCATTTGTGCTACATTCATATTAGCGAGCGCTTAGTAGCGAAACTTTTTACTATTTATAGCAACCTTCGTTATCTCGATTATTTCAGAATTTGTTCCATTAAAAATCTGTTAAATTCGTGTTTCATTTATTTACTTTATCGGGTAGTTTTAATTTTGTTTGGCAATTTAGTTATGGAATATTACACGGAAACAAATAAATGCTGAATTACTTACGTTGTTTTAAGAGCTAACGGTTTAATCTTTTGTAAATAGGCTTCGCGCAGATTCAACCCTGTCAAGGACGGTGCTCACGCGGTGTGACCACCTAATTCCAAAACTGAAAAATGGCACCAAGAATATTTTATTAAAAATTTGCTTTTATAATGAAAGTACAAAAGAACAGGCTTTTATTTTCTAAGAAATTTATTTGAAAATTATGGTGTCCGTCAACCATTTTATCCTTTTACGCATAGAATTTTTCTTCCTCTAAAAGGGTTAAAAAAGTAATGCTTCAAAATTATTTTAATATCTAAAAAAAAAAGTAAATTCAGATACACTTTTCAAACAGACAGCATTAAAATTACCTTTTTTATTGGACAGTGCAAAAAATTAAACTGTGCGATGTTTAGAATTAAAAAAAAAAAAAAAAACAAAACAGTGGCACTCCGGGAGTGCCAATAGAAGTGAAAACTTCAACAATTATTATTATTTTTTTTCATATTTCAGAAGATATATGAACTTACACTTTCGCCTTTTCGACACTGATTCACCGATCATCAAAACTCGGAGGTACATTCTGTATCCCTAGAATCTTGAAATTTGGTATGAAGGATACCAAATGTTTGGGATACAATGAAAGGGAAAATTTAAAAAATCCGGAAAATTTGGATAAAAAGTCGAAAAATCAAAAAACCGAGAATTTGGCACAAATGTGATATACGAACCCTGTTTGGCGCGATTTTTTAACGTTAATTTGGCGAAAGCCCGTTTTCCAATACCAGTTACAATATATATTTTTAAATTATTTTCTATTGTTTTAAAAAGTAAACAACAATAAATAAACGGTAATTTCATTAATAACTATAGAACAAAACAATTGTACAATTTAAAAAAATAAAATAAAAGTAAATGAACAATTTATTAATAAATAAGCAACAGTAGCCGGGTTACCTTGTAAAATAAAGTAACGCCATTTTGGTGTCAATTAGGTACACAAGTGCGTATCTGACATCTGTGCCCCGTATTTTATCTTCCGTAATCGAAATTCCCGCCAATACTGTTGGTCATTGACCAGACCATCAACACGATAAAATACAGCGTTATCGGTTTTTAGTTACACGAAATAGGTAGGTCACGAATACGGTATAATTCATTTTAACTGACGAAAAACAAAATGATAATTTGTTTTACCAAATGTTGTTTTGGTGAATTTAAATATTTCTGCAAGTCAAATAATTCTGCAAGTATGTTAACATTTCTTGAAAAATAATTGCGCTTATGCTTTTGCTATATTTAAAACCACTACCATATTATTAGAAATATCGCTATAGTTGATGCTATGACATACACTATAACGCAAAAATAACACGAATTTTAAAAACAAGAGAGTTTTTCTGCTAAACTTACCCGATATTTGATCGAATAGTTCACTTTTGCCGCCAACTATTGACATAAATAACAACTGTTCAACAAAGATAATTTTATTTTGCTAGAACAAGGTAGTTTTATTTTAGCAAGAGTCACGAGACTTGGCTAATTTTTACATGAGATGTTTTTGATGAGATTTCCTTTTTCTAACTCTTGTACGTGTATTTCGGGAACCAATAGCGCACAGGCAAGCATGCGGCGCGCTTGCCTGTAAATTGTTGTTATTGATTAAGCAATCAATAACAATTAATTGCCCGCCCTCCTCATACCGAACTATGCACAATACATGTACATACTTATATACAGAAGTGTCGGTTACAATAACAGTATCACGAGTTCATGGTTTTTCCCATCTCAAAAAATGCCAAACGCGCCCAAAGAAGCTTTCACTTCATTAATGAAAGTATCAAGTATTTGTCTTTAACAATAAACACAACAGCGTACTGCAACGAAAATGTAAATTTTGTGTGTGTTCCTGTGTGAACGCCGGGAGAAAAAGTGAGTTTTAGCTTCGTTCTTCTTTTGCGGATTGAGCTGAAGAGGGAAAAGTTCCTGTCATTCACCGCTTGGCGCGCTAGTGTCTATGTGCCAAAATGCTAGCATGTCGGTTACGTTACAGTGTTTCCAAATCAGTGTTTTTTCTCTGTCTCAAAAAAAGCTCAACGCGCCTAAAGAAGTTTTCACTTAAAAAAATAATTGCTGTAAAAACAATTTTTTTCGGTTATGTCATTGCTCACGTCAATATGATGTCAACGTTATTAAAGGGCGTTTTAATGTATAATATAGAGAGATGCCATACAAAAGAAAATTTCCATAAATGCTATGCCATTTGGTGAATTTTATTTTCGTATCATGAAGTAAACCGTATTTCTTCTGTTATACGCGCATTCTCATTTAGAAAGCTGGTGAGTTTTACTATGGTTGTGCCAAAGTAACGTAATTTTTTTCTGATTGTCTTTTTAACGATTTATGCGTGGGAATGCACAAGGCTTCGTCAAAGTGCTTGCCGTTTGACAATGACGAAATAAATTCGGATAAAATAAATAAAAGTGACGTAAGGTGTTTTAATTTATTTCTCCCGAAAGGCACTTCATAACTAACATGGGCAAAGCAGCGTCATTCAGCTAGTTGTTAAATAAAATACAAAAAATACTTTTTGAATCAAAATTTATTTTGCACCCTAGAAAATAAATCGAGTTGAATACGATTATGCTACGCTTGACTGAATCATTTAAATATTCTACGTTGGTCGATTGAGGTATGGTCTTCAGTTCCATCAACAACTTTCATTTTATGTCCACAATAACTCAAAACATTTTTCTAGAAGTGGTAACTTTAGCTTCGGAAACGTAAAAATGTCACATATGGCGATATCGGGAAAGTAGGATGCTTAGTTATTGACATTCGTTGAGTTTTTGGCCCAAAGCGCTTGTACAACGACAGCTTTGGGAGATATCGTGGTGACGAAATCTGCACGAGATTTTGGAGATTTGCAAGATGTTTTGTACACGAACTTTCGTTTGAAAAGCAACATTTAAAGCAAACTCTTTGTTTAATTAATTAATTTTCCTATTAAGGAAAAATGCAAAATTAAATTAAATTCAACTAAAAATATAATTACAGTAAAACTTTCATATCGGAAATGGACTTTACCTATGTGACGTCAAAGTAGGTACATAAAAGGAAAATATAAATAAGCGTGCAGAATTTTTTAATGCTGCTTCCCCTTCGACCAATAAACAGTAATTTCAGAGGCTATATACCTACAGAGGCGTGGCTTTTGCCATTCCTGGGTAAAATCCATTCTCAAATAGAGGACACTTCTATTTAGAGAATTTTTTTCAGCCACAAAAATCTTATCTGTATGTTTTAACCTCTGGAAAACACACACTTCAGAAAAGTGGGCAAATTCTGAAGGTCAGGATTTCTGAAAATAGGTTTTAATGCATTTCCCCACACGAGCGGAACTCCTTCGTTTTTATTGCAGAGGCTAAAGTAAGGATGATTTATACAATACGTACGAAAGAAATAGATTATTATAACGCTACAGAAACATCTTTTGGGAGTACGGATTTGCGACTTTACCAAAATTTTTAGGCATATTATATAAATAAATTACGTTTTATCTAACATACTTTTTCACCAGCAATTCAAAGTTTTTGCTTTTTTATTGTCAAATATTTTATTTTTTTCTCTTCCTTTGAACTTTCGAAATGCTTCTTGTTTAAATTTCAATAAGTAAGTTTTGGCTAAATATTTTGTATTTCACAGAAGTAAAAAAAAAAAAAACATACTTTTGAGGTATTTTTTAGAATTTGTTGCTAGACATTTTTTTTTTTAAAGTGTTGCATTTTCGAGTTTTACTATACAGTCTTGACATTAAAATATGTTTTGGGAACTTTCTTTAAAGAAGAATGAGAAACATTACTATTGTTAACATATTGAAAGCCTATTTTGTTTCGAAACTATATTTGGATATTAGAAGTTTATATATAGATTTTCTGCAAACTATCTTTTCAATTCTTTTGAGAAAGTCCATGCTTTTAAGACTAAAATTGTTTTCTGAATCCAACATAACGCTGCTTTTTTAATTTATCGTTGTATTCAGTATTGTTCTTTTCCACGTGCAAGTTCTCGAGCCATGTGAAAAGCTGCCAAATTTAAAACATTAAATGCCAAATATGTCCTCAGGTATTAATAATAAGGTATCCTGGGATACCTTAATGCCACGTTAAAGTTCTACCAATTTTCCCGGCTTAGTTTTAGATTTTTTTTTCAAACAAATATAGGATTTGATACAGCAACTTTTTGACTATGTATACAAGAAAGAATATTTTAGCAGATATGCATTCATAAAATGTAATGTCGTAATTTCTTGACCAATGCTATTTGGAGTTATTACCCACCTATGTGGGTTATAACACCATGCAAACAAAACTGTAAAATAAGATGGAATAATGGCATGTAAATTGTCCAATTCTAAAGATACAAACTCTTACAGCCTTAGAAATTGACAAATTGCTCTTACGTATCATTAATTGCTATATCAGGATGCAGTAATAAATCATTTTATATTTTATTCTTCTGACACGAAAAAATTAGCAGCATTTAAGGCACACAAATTTCTCTTTATCCTTTTTGACTTTCAACAATGATAATAATGCTCTCCCGTGTATAAAATAAAAAATAAACCCTCTTCGGATGTAGTTCCGTCACTGAAAAGAATCAACCGTGTTAATAACGCCAGTGGAAAGTGTTATTAACACGGTATACTTATTGCTCAGTTTATTTTAAACTACGAGCTACCTCGTTAATACATCCAAAATCTCCCACAACATTTTGAAAGTACATGAAATACAATACAAATATATGTAATAAACAAAGTATTTCCTTATAAATAAATAGTCTTCACACCACAGAACTTACCTCGCAAATTTTAGATCGGGCATTGACTCTTACGTGCTTCTTCCAGCGATAAGATTTACAGATGGAACAAATTAACTTTTACAGGTTGCTTACGATTCACATGACTCAGAGCCTTTCTTCGCAGAACCTGTATTGTCATCTCTCGGATTCTTTCATAACTACGCGTAATATTAGCACTTGGCGTTTTTACCCATACTGGCATTATTACCCCAGGACAACTTATATGACAAAGTTATAATTGCAAATTTAAAATGCAAATAATCTGAATAATTCTCAGAGCAAAGGGACTGTAAAAGCTTGTGTGTAGTAAGTGTGGAGTAAGAAAAGGCATTTTCATTTTAAGAAAATTTATGTTACAATTACATTTCGTACATCCAAGAAGCAGACTTTCATTAAGAATGTTCCAAAAATGCAGACTAATAGGATGATTATTGTATCCCTAGACAATATAAATGTGAAGTAAATCAAAACAACTCATACACCATAGTCACACACCCTACATCACACCACATTGCATCTTCAAGTAAAAATATTCTTTGTAGCAGCAGGATTAGCAATCCACTTTCTACTTTACCCAAACCGAACAAATGAATATTTGCTTTAGAAATTTTCAAAAGTTTTATTTCAAATGCTTTCTTTAAACTTCAGTTTTGGAGTTTATAATGTCAATTAATTATTGCGATATCAACATTATTCGAAACCTTAATTCGTTTTTATTCTTTATATCAATTCATTATTCTACAAAGGAATCTTTTCTTGTGCTTTATATACCGAGTATTCCAAAAAATGAAGTTTCTATTTAGAAAATGATTTTAAAAAATGGCATGCGATAGAAATCCATCGCTTCCTGGAATGCACTTAGGAAAACAGCAAATTTTGAGAAAGAGAATAGTAATTAAGTAATATGAATTCAATATAAGAATCACAGAAATAAAATAGTATAAACTCATCATTTTGGGGACACATGGTATTATTATTTTATTTAGCGAATTATTCAGAAGTCCTAAGATTACAAAATGCTTAATAATAAGCTACAGGTATGTACAAATGAAAGATGCGTTTTTCACAGAAATGCTTATAAACCTGTGAGATTTGTGTTTGCAATGAAAAAAAGTTATGATAGTTACGTTTTCGACTAACAGGTGGCTCTGTAATCGATAAAATAGTTTCCCAATGTTACTACATTCGTTTCTTCAGAAAAAATAATCCGTGTTGAAATGTGACGTCTATCACTTATAAGTACTACAATCAGACGATTAATAACACACTGTACAACAGTGAAAAGCATTTTAGAGGGTATCGTTGAAACATGACGGTGTAGGTGTATAGCCCTTTTCAAATAAGCCAATGACGTAGACCAATCTCTGTACAAGTGCGAATTCAAGTAGCTCCATAAACAAAACTCGAAAGGTGTAAGTTATTTGGAGGTCTTACATTGGAGGTTATTTGTGCAAAAGAAAAAAAACGATCCAGGATACTGTTCTCTCAAAAAAGTTGACCCCAGGATTATCGTAACAGGATCAGCGATTTGCGAAGCGCTCCATTCTGCATAAATGTTATGGAATGGAGCGGTTGTGTCTCTTGGAAGTGAGGTATGGTTTGGAATGGAAACGTGGGTCATTTTGAGTCCTTTATTCCATTTAAGAAAATAAGAGAAAAAAGCAATTTTTCCATTCGATTCGCTTACCTGTCACAGACAACTGTTTGAAATGTACCCCATTTATTTCATTGAAGAAAAAAAGGATCAATGAAGAAACATTATGTGAACATGCACTCTCAACTTTAGGGCGTGAAGAGGTTTTTTCACCAATGTATGGGAAATCTTTATTGCCCATACACGGCATTTTTGAGTGTGACACTTCCACTTAGTGAAAAGTGTGCCGCGTGTATCAACAAGAAAGCTAGCACCATTTCCCATTTGCATGAAAACTTAAATTGCAAAGTATGACGTGTTGTTAAAACAGTTGATTTTAATGCTTCTATATGCTGAGCTTTATACAGACATCTGCTGAAAATGATCCTAAACCAATCGCCACGTACTTCCATACCATAAGTAATTCCAGTTTATTGCGAAATTTCCCGAGCACTAATTTTACCATGTAGAGAGATGATGATGTCTATTGTTTCTTGGCATCGTGTTTCATCTTTTTCACGATTATGCCTGATGTTTGATGTTTTATGTGCCTTAGATGATCTTCCAATGAGCCAGTTTCCTCGAACTTTTGTATCACACGCTATCACACTTCATTAGTCTTTTTTCACTTTTAACACTCCTCTGAATGCACGGTAGGAACGAAAAGCTAAGCTTACCGATTCTGTAATTTTTATAAAAAAAGATTTAACTAATAAAGCCTTATCATGAAAAAATAACTTTTCTAAACATGCAAGTTAAATATCTTTTTATATCGGAGTTCCTTTAAAATGCAATTTCTTTAATCTTAACATTTGAAGAGAAATGTTCCTCAAAACAAAATATGAGCAACATGTGTGGCCTGGATGTTGTGCAGTGAACTCGTCTTCTTATATTAACGCATGGTATAGGTATTTTGGGCATTATACAATAACGCCACCTGTTGATAAAAATGTAATTAATATTAAATTTAAATTGTTTTTAAATTGTTTTTATTAATTTTATCTCTATTGATTTTTTAGTTTAGAATTCAGTGTTGTAAATAAATTAATTTGACAAAATTTGGTGCTGCCGAAGTGATACAAATTCACTTGATTGTAACATGGAATATAATGTTAGGACAAGTTAAACTAATAAGCTTTTAAAGATTATTTTTAAAAATATTAAATTGATTTACTGTTAATTCTTTGTTCCTTTTTATATGAATTGAAACATTTGTGAGAATTAGAAGTAATTTTTTCCGATTATTCTTCAGAAAATGCTCCAAAAAATATAATGTGAATATCTTGTTGTTTAAAGTTACTTTTATTGCCTCATCCACCACACTGGATGAAAATATACTATGAAATACCATACATGCAGTGAATATGAATTACATATTTTTATATTAAGAGCAAATAGAGATGCGTTATTTAAATTTTAAAACTATTCATTACCCATTTTGCATCACAATTTTAAACTGCTTGAAAAATCTTTAGCTATCGCTGGATGAAACAATTACCATCTTTATTGAAAACTTAGCTTGTCTCAAATAAGTTTCAATTAAATTCACTAACTGTAAACGACACTGAATTAATTTCGCTGCTAAAGCTTAGATAAGGTTTGGAGGCGAAACTGTTGAATCCCTTTTCAGTCATAGTACTGAATGCCCTTTAACCTTGCTCTTGAAACTCCACTCTTTAGGAAAGTAATTAAAGGAGATGACAGGCAAGGTAATTCCGATGTATCATTTGAGTAAAATCGATTCAGTAATTATCTCTTACCAGAAAATCATTCAATTAACGCATATTTTATTCAGCAAATTATTTAATAATAAATAAATTTTAATAACTTGTGACATTTTCTCTTTTACTACTGAAAAGATTTTTGTAAGCTAAGATGTTTGTATTGTAAGACAATAATAAAGAGGATGATCTCTTAGTTAAATTTTAGGCTTCACTTATCTACATTGGAATTGCAGTACATTTTCCGTGTTAAAAAAGCGATTTTTAAAATCAATTATAAAACTTTTAAACTGTTTAAAATGTGAATGTTATAAGTCAACACTCAATGGCCAGTTCCTTGCACGCGTGGAATTAGAACACAATTTTTCTAAACGTTGTTAAAATGTACGTACTTTGTGTGTTCAAAAAATTAAATAAACATTACATTGTTACTATTAATAAAAATTTAATTGAAAAATAAAAATAATCTTTCCAACGTTATTGAAACCGGTCTCATTGCAAAAACGGAAAAATATTGATTATTTTTTAATGTTGTCCACCATCTACCCTACGTAGTCGAAATTTAAAAATTACTTTGGCAATCGTAACTTTATCCTTCCATTTCAACCTTTTTAATTTCCCATTTTTTAAAATTGTCCCTAGCAAGCATTTACGTTGTAAATGTGATCATCATTTCAAATTTCAAGTTTCTAGACCTAACAATTTCAAAGTGAACATAACTTTGGACCATTTTTCATTCTTGCATCGGCTTGTATATAGGTGTGCCGAGATAAATAATTAAATAAATAAATATATATATACACTATATGACCAAAGGTGACCGGTCACTTGCAATTTTTGACGTTTTGTTAAATATCTAGAAAAATACATAAGGAATTAACCTGAAATTGCAGGTGTGTAAAAAGTGTAGTATAGGTCATATAATTCCGCGAGTATTTTTTTCCAGAAACCTCATAGGGGGCCGTCAAAAACTTGAAAAAGAACGAATTTGGATAACCCTGTAAAAACTAATGTGACAAAAGCGTTTAAACTCGAGATTATTAATAAGTGGCTTATTGTAATAGACTGTGTTCATTTTTATGAGGATAGCATGTATACTCCTAGAGAAATTAAGGTTTTTATAAAAACAGTCCCAAATTTCGCCAAGTTTTTTGCTTATAATTTGCAGAGTTCTTGATATAAAAATTATTTTCAGAAAATATGACAAAGAACATTGTACACAATACTCTGCAGTCAGAATTAAAAAAATAATAAAAATTGGATGAAAAATGAGCAGGTTTACTAAAAAATGTTTCACTGCGCATGCGCGAATGCAATCAAAATATAATGTGCATAATGTGTTAGCTTAATGTATAGAGAAACGTTTGTAAAAATCTCAAAAACATAGTTTGAAAAGTCTGATAATAATCGTTTATAGAATAAGCTCGAAATCCGTTGTTCCCAAAATGAAACCAAACGATGATGGGTTGTATCCAAATACAGTAGTACGTGCAATATTGTGTATGCTAAATTGGCACTAATCAATGGATAGATTTTTTATATTTATTAGTTGTAAATATTTGTATTACAGATTTTGTATGTTTATGATGATTGTACATAAAATCATCAGGCACGTCTAAAATATAAACCTTTAAAAAAAGTATAAGATTTATTTCGCTTTCACTTGAACGAAACCCAAGTTTTTTGGGTGTTTAAAGTATCATATTGTTTGAATTTTATTTTAATTTTTTAATGTTCAATTGGTTTAACTTACTTGTTACAAAAATGTAGCATTAAACATAGAGCTAACTGAATGAAACATCTTAATATCTGTCCCTTCTCGGGCTTAAAGAATGTAGGAAATAAATTATCTTTTTTAATTTGTTCTGCAAATTATGTTTTTGTTTAATATATACATATATATATAGCATATATTTAAGCAGGGATAATCGCCACTATAAATGCTAAAAGATTTTTTGAAATTGCTTTCTCAGTTTCAGAGTAATTAAAATATAAGAAAGTGTTTTGCTGATTTCATCCTTTTAAATTTCTAATTTTTAAAAAGCCTTTCTGTGCTAGCATTTACGTTTTATATGTGATGTCCATGTCAAATATCAAGTTTTCTGCTAAACAATTTTAATAAATTGTAATTTTAGAACATTTTTCGCTTTTTTAACTCCTGGTACGCAGAGATCTCGAGATAAAAAAAAAAAAAAATACTTAAGCAGAGGTAGTCATAATTCAATTACTGAAATTTTGTTTGAAATAGTAATAAGTGATTTTACATTGTTTTCTGCTCATATCATCCTTTAAAATTTAAAATATTTTGTTTATCTTTTAAATGTAACCACCATGCGAACTTTCGAGTTATTAGTTGTAACAATTTCAAGGAAAAAGTTATTTAAAAAAAGATTCTTCGTTTTAGAACATCATTAGGGATATGAGTATCGAGATAAAAAGATTGAGCTTGAGCAGAGACTATCCTCATTATTTACTACCATTATTTTTTAAATACGCTTGGTAGTTGCAGAGATTACCTCCTACAAAAAAACAAACGTTACTTTTTTACAATATTAACATAAATTTTCCTCTTTAACATATTCAAAACCTTTTACCTCCAACAAGAAGAATCGATTAATTGTATGTGACATTTTTGTATATGACAATTTTTTATTGTCTTTATTTAGATACCTATGTGAAGTTATTTAAATTTAAATTTACATAAGAGAGGCCAACTATTCCTATATATTTTCTCAATTTACTTAAATAAAACATCAATTATGAGAAACATTTTTGATATAATTATATAAAAAGATTCTTTTAAGTTGAAATATTTTTGTTTTTAAACTTAAAGTTCATTTCTTCTTTTATTATAACGGAAAGAAAGTACTGAATCTGAATTCTCTCTTCCTAAGTGACACATACGTCTTAGTTATGGACTATGGAAATGCAACAAAGGTTTCTTTACAGATAAGTTATTTGGTTTGACACAGTTTCAAAATATTTCATTCTTCATCGGCCATGTCTTTATTTGACAACTATCATCTATAATTTATTAGAAGCCACATTTATCGTGACTAAGCTGAATCCACTAATTGTCATTGCAATACAAAGTAGAATGTTTGTTTTCTTGAAGAAACTCTTGAATATCATATGTCTTATAGTTTCCCGTGTTCAAACTTATCTCATGGAAAATTACGTAAGACTTGACCGAGAAGATTGTCCGAACATCCCATTTATAAGGATTTATTTCGAAATACACTTGCGTAAATTTTAAGAAGATTATCTGAAAACATTATTTTAAGCAAAATCATTTTTATTGGTAAGCTTAAGGTGTAATTATTATGTTAATGTAAAACAAAGAAAACACAGTCAAGTCCCAAGTATCCTTTCCGTTGCCTAAAATAGTCAATCTTATTAATTTTTTACGATATTTTTACTATCTTTTGCAAGCTTATGAATCATTTATGCACTTTCCAATAAAATATTGACTGTGGAATGGAAAATAAATAATATATTTTACAGCTGTAATTTTTAATAATACAGGATGAGGTATTAGTCTCCATATAAATGGTGAAAGCCATGACTAATTTTTATATTATTCGTACAAATAATATTATGGTGCCACGTAATTTAATCCAATGTTAGGCCGCATGATACTATTTGGGCTAGTTTCCATTTCTAGACAGAGACTTTGTGTCCCTTCTGTCGGACCTCTAGCAATCGCTACTAACACCTGTGTTGAAAAATCTTCTCCTGTTTCCGTCTTTAGTCTTCCAGATCTATATGAATTGGCAACAGAGCCTGTACTTTTGAATTTATTCATAAGTTTTGCCACGGTGCCATAAGTTTATGTACGTTCTGTACGTTGTATTGACAATACGTGGCGATTGGTACCCCTATCAGCCAACAGACTAATGTCCATCCCTTCTTCTTTCGTTAGTGGCATCTCTTTTCAATCGGTCCATCTTCCTGAAACACAAAAAGAAATTAGTTATCGCTTTAACCATTTCTATGGAAACTTATGACTCACCCTGTAGTTGAAAAGAAGCTCGTTTTAAGTTTTATTCAAATTCAAAAAGTTATTTTGATATCTCCAGGTACAGTCGTGGAAAAAAATAAACACCCCATATTAACTGTGAAACTAATTACAATAGAAGAAATTCACTGGTAACAAACGATTGTAAATTAAGCCTACTTTTAACCCCTTCGGGACGAGCGTATTTTACAGAATTTTTAATCTTTAATCACCGGTTTTTTAAAACAGAATTTTTTCCCTAATTGAATCGGGGAAATGCTCGGATTAAATAAGGCAAAATTTACAATAAAAATTTACTGTTGAGAATAATCCCTGATTCTGAGCACCTTACGTTGCACGAATACCGGTCGCTCGTCCCCAAGGGGTTAAATTATATATATAAAATTTGCTGAGGGCCATCTACAAACCAAAACCAGATCAAACTTTGTTTTTTACAATGGAAAAACCCTATTTGGTCACAATATTTTAAATCTTCGGTTCAAAATATGCCTAGAAGTAAAATTTCAAGTCATTCGGATAATAAGTTTTTAATTATAAACCTTAAAAATTTAGAGCTTCTAATGGTAAATTGCATTTTTATATTTTTATTAATATCTCTTAAAATTATAATAATAACGTGATAATTTTTTTGTGTGGTTATAATAATAAAAAAAACCAAACATAAATACATTGGATTTGTAATTTAAAAAAATTTATAACATGAATTATAAATTAGGAAATTAATATTCGAAAAAAATATAAATTACAACCTACATTTTTTTTTATAGATTTACATTTATTAAGTCTTGTTTTATGCGAGTTCTAAATTTCAACTTTTTCTTCCAAGTAGTTTTCGAATTATGCTTAAAAACATCAAAATGATGGTTTAAAGGGCCGTCTATGATGCGCGCATAATTTAAAAAATATATATTGTACTCATCTCATTGAAACATTTGGGCTTGTAATAGTCGAAACATATTAAGCGAGTGTAATGATCATATTGACAAGAAATAATACATTAACGGAAGTGAAATAGTCATTCTGTAGCATTCCAACAATAGAGTACCGAACTTCAATTTGGATACAATCCCTAAAATATCCTCATTTTAAAATAATTATTTTCTCTGAAACTCATAGTGCGAATTTCATGAAAAATTGTTTTTAGGGTAATTGAAGTGTGTAGAATTTATTTATGATGTCTAACTTGAGCATTGCTATAAAAAAAAAACAAAGTTTTGGTTCGTTTTGATATGTAGATGGCCCTCTAAACAAATTTTATATATATATGATTTAAAAGTAGACTATATTTCCAATAGAGTATATTTACTATATTTCCAACAATAGAGTACCGAACTTCAATTTGAATACAATCCATAAAATATCCTCATTTTAAAATAATTATTTTCTCTGAAACTTATAGCGCGAATTTCATTAAAAATTGTTTTTAGGCTAGTTGAAGTGTGTAGAATTCATTTATGATGTCTAACTTGGGCATTGCTATAAAAAAAAAACAAAGTTTGGGTTCGTTTTGATATGTAGATGACCCTCTAAACAAATTATATATATATATGATTTAAAAGTAGACTATATTTCCAATAGAGTATATTTACTATATTTCCAACAATAGAGTACCGAACTTCAATTTGGATACAGTCCCTAAAATATCCTCATTTTAAAATAATTATTTTCTCTGAAACTCATAGTACGAATTTCATGAAAATTTGTTTTTAGGCTAATTGAAGTGTGTAGAATTTATTTATGTCTAACTTGAGCATTGCTATAAAAAAAAACAAAGTTTGGGTTCGTTTTGATAGGTAGATGGCTCTCTAAATAAATTATATATATATATATATGATTTAAAAGTAGGCTATATTTCCAATCGTTTGGTACCAGTAACTTTCTCTTACAATAATTTGTTGCAGAGTTAGTAGTGGTGTTTACTCCCCCCCCCCCATGATTGAACATTGTTTAGCATTGAAGGACTGGTTTTTGTAGACGAGGGTCTTTGCTATGTTCAATACATTTAAGACAGGAGCAGCCATTATATTTTAATATTTCCAGTCTTAAAATCGCCTACACTGAATGTTCATATATTTATCTCTTTCAAATCTCAGAATCAAATGATCAACAAAAATGACCATTAGAAAAAATATATAGAAATTTCATAGAATTCAACAGGACCCGATTAGAAAGTAGAGGAAGCAAAGTATTATTTCGAAGTTCCGCTTTCATTCAGGGAGAATTATTATAAATTCTACACATACAGAAACTTGTTATAGATATCATCGCCTCCAAAAATTGGTGACTGTGTTCAGGCAGAATGTCATATGTTTGGTTAACAGCATATTGATCACATTCAAATTTCCAAATCAGAAAAAAAGTTATCGAAGTAGCGCAGATTTTTTTTAGGCAAGATTTCAAAAACATTAACGGAATATAAAAAATGAAAATGGAAACTAAAGGCCCCATTATTCCATCATTTTAGGGTTCCTTAAATTTTAGAGGAGATGTGCTTGCTTCCGGTGCATATTGGGTAATCAGACCCTGCAATTTAAACTTCCAGCTCTGTTGAAGTTAACACTTTTTTTTCCCATTATTTTTCTGAGACAGGATCTCCACACAGAGATTCACTAGAAACCTCAAAAGATAACAAACAGAAACTTGAACACTAGAAGAATCAATTAA